>CM057454.1:1103500554-1104733887 GCA_016271365.2 Neoceratodus forsteri
TTAACCAACAGCTTACTTCCTCTTACCCGCCCCTAAGACTGCCTTATGCCTGTCCCATGCATTTTTGAAGTCCACCACTGTTCTTGACTCCACGACCTCCTCAGGGAGGCTGTTCCATGCATCCACAACCCTCTCAGTGAAAAAATACTTCCTCATATTACCCCTGAGCCGTCCCCCCTCTATCTTCAAATTGTGCCCCTGTTCTTGCACATCTCTTCTTCTGGAAGATGCTACCCTCTTGGACTTTGTTAATTCCCTTGAGGTACTTGAAAGTTTCTATCATGTCCCCTCTCTCCCTTCTTTCCTCAAGAGTATACATATTAAGCTCCTTTAGTCTTTCTTCATATGTCTTCTGGTGCAGACCCTGCACCATTTTGGTTGCCCTCCTCTGGACAGCCTCCACTCTGTCTATGTCTTTGCGGAGATGGGGTCTCCAGAACTGCACACAGTACTCCAGATGGGGTCTCACCAACTGTCTGTACAGAGGGATAACAACTTCCTGTTTTCTACTATTGATGCCTCTTCCTATGCATCCCAGTATCCCTCCAGCCTTCCTTACTGCCTTCTCACATTGCTTGCCCACCTTTAGGTCATCTGATATAATTACCCACAGGTCCCTTTCCATTTTTACTGTTGTCAGTATCTCACCCCCCATTGTGTATGCTTCCCCTGGGTTTTTGTTTCCCAGGTGCATTATCTTGCACTTCTTTGCATTGAATCTGAGCTGCCATACATTTGACCATTCCTCCAACCTTGCCAAGTCCCTTCTCATCCTTTCCACTCCATCCTGTGTATCAACCCTGTTGCAGATCTTTGTGTCATCTGCAAAGAGACATACTTTTCCTTCCAGTTCCTCTGCAATGTCACTTATAAAGACATTAAAAAGGACCGGTCCCAGTACTGAACCCTGCGGTACCCACTAGTAACCCTCCTTTCTTCACTGTGTACTCCATTTACTACTACCCTTTGCATCCTGTTGTCTGCCAATTTTTTATCGGGCTACCACCTTGGGACCCATTCCAAGGCTAGCTATCTTGTGTATTAATCTTTGTGGGAGACTGTATCAAATGCCTTGCTAAAATCTAGGTAGGCCATGTCACAGCCCCTCCCTGATCTACTACTTTGGTCACCCAGTCAAAGAAATCTATTAGATTGGTCTGACACGACCTTCCCATCGTGAATCCATGCTGCCTCGGATCCTGTGCCCCACTGGCCTCAAGGTACTCAACAATTCTTTCCTTCAGAAGTGATTCCATCATTTTCCCTACCACTGAGGTCAAACTAACTGGTCTGTAGCTTTCTGCCTCTGTCCTGCTCCCACTTTTGTGAAGAGGATTACATCTGCCCACCTCCAGTCCTTGGGTACCACCCCATCCTCCCATGATTTGTTAAAGAGAGTAGTCAGCGTGTCACTAGTTCTACCCTTAGTTCTTTTAGAATTCTTGGGTGAATCCCATCAGGCCCCATTGCTTTGTCCACCTTCAATTTTATTAGTTCTTTCAGAACCCTTTCTTCTGTAAATGGACTGGTATCGACCCCCGTCTTCAGAGTGTTTCTCTTGTTTGGTTTAGGTAACTCCCTCCTCTTCCTTTGTGAATACTGAGCAGAAATATTCATTCAGTAACCCTGCTTTTTCACTGTCACCCTCTACCCACATTCCCTCCCCTTTATTAAGCTTCAGTATCCCTCCTTTGGTCTTTCTTCGCTCCCTAATGTACCTATAAAAGGTCTTATCCCCCTTCTTAACAGAATTGGCTATCCTTTCTTCGGTTTGGGCCTTTGCTATTCTGACTACCTTCCCAGCCTCTTTCTGCTTTAACTGATAAAGTTCTCTGTCCTGAACCTTCTGTGTTTCCTTATATTTCCTGAATGCTGCTCTTTTCTCCTTAACCTTCCCTGCCACCTCTTTTGTGAACCATAGCGTTTTTTTCCTTCGTTGTGTTTTATTGATTTTTTTTACGCAAAGGCTTGTTGCCTCTGTGATGGCTGTTTTGATCCTCCCATTGTTCCTCCACCCTCCTTCTTGCCTGTTTGCTAGTGTTTTTCTGAGGCACTCTCATTTTCCCAAAGTCAGCCTCTCTAAAGTCTAGTACTCTTGCTTTTGTATGGCTTGATTGTATGGCTGTGTTTATCGTGAACCACACTGTTTGGTGGTCACTTGTTCCCAGATGGCTACCCACTTCTAAATCTGAGATTCTTTCTCCATCCCCATTTGAAAGTACCAGGTCTAAGATTGCTCCCTCCTGAGTCGGTTCCAATACTAGCTGTCTGAGACATGCCCCCTGTAGGGCATCAAGAATGACCCTGCTCTTGGATGTGCCTGCAGCAAAGGTGCTCCAGTTAACATCTGGCATATTCAGGTCCCCCATCAACAATATCTCCCCTTTTTCTGCCATTCTAAGAAAGCTTTCTATCATTTCCTTGTCCATTCCCTCCCCCTGAGATGGGGGTCTGTATACAACCCCCATGTGGATTGTGGTGCCATTTCCTGTCTCCAGGGTGACCCAAAGTGCCTCATCTGCTCCCTGTTTACTCTTTAGTTCTGTTGCTTTGATCTCTTCCTTTACATAGAGAGCTACTCCTCCTCCTCTTTTACCCTCCCTGTCCCTCCTGTAGATTGTGTATCCTGGTATGTTGACATCCCAGTCATGGTTCTCTGTGTACCATGTTTCTGTGACTGCCACAATATCCAGGCAACCCTCTTCCTGCCTTCCTGTCTGCAGTTAGATGAAAGTCAGACACCAGTGGGAAGGCACAAAATGTCTGAGTTATGTGCACCTCACCTTCCTTCCCACTGGGGGATGAAACAGGGGAATGCCGAGTTTATCCAGTGCCTATGTGCCTACCACCCTCTCTCATTTCTCTAACCATCACTTTCTCAACAATGTACAGGACAATTTGCAAGTTGATGTCTACTTTAGCTACAGCACTGAAATATCTTTACTCTGTGTGGTACCATTCTCTTCCATCTTGCTGACAAAGGCTCCTTCATCCCTCCTTTTTTAATAATTCTAAATCAGGATCTAGTTCTCTTTCCCCTCAAGTGTTCCTTAGAAATGGCCCACATATTCAAACTGTTTGTTCTTTTCCTATTTTTTGAGTTTCTATCTCAGTAAAAATAAGGGGACTTAGCCGACAGATTTTTAGCTGAAGCAAAGCAAGGCAATTTTATTTATATGGTGCCCCATCCCAGGGGCTCTCTGCGCCTCACAGTCAGAACAACAAAACCATGAACAGAAAACAAATGATTTAAAGTTAATAAAATACTATAAAAAGTTGATTAAAAGGCAGCACCTACCCCTAAACACAAAGTAAACAAGTGAGTTTTAGGATAAGATTTTAAAAAAGTCAAGCAATGGGGCTTCTCTTACATCTGGGAGATGGGCGTTATATAAAATCGTAGCAGCTATACTGAACACCCAATCCCCCATAGACTAAAGCCTTCTACAGTAGACCTAAGAAGACTCCTCTTCACTGACTGTAGTGGCCAGCCAGGAGCATATGGAATCAGGAGGTCTTTTAGGTGGCTGAGACCCAGACCATGCAGGATCTTGTAAGTTAATCATAGCTTGAAACTGATGTGCCACCACACAGGCAACCAGTGCAGAGCATGGAGAACCAGTATGATATGCTCGAGCTAAGAGGTTCCAGCAACCACCCAGACTGCTGCATTCTGGACCAGCTGCAAGTGTCACACCAAATTCATGCATACCCTGGGTACAGAATGTTTCAATAATCCAGTCTAGATGTAACCAGGGCATGCACCAAGATAACCAAGTCAGCAGGTTCAAGAAAGGGTTTGATCTAGGAGATATTCTGAAGATGAAAAAGCCACTGTGGGCAACAGCCAACATCTGATGATCTAGGGTTAACTTGGAATTCATAATGACATCCAGATTCCTCACTCTGTCCACAGCTCCAAGCATGACACCTTCTAAGGATGAAAGGACAGTGTCACTGCCCATCATTGCTGAACCATACTGACCTGGTTCCAACAGCAACACCTCCATCTTCTGCAAATTAACTCTAAGCCAGCTGGGAGCCATCTAATCTTGAATTTCCCTAAGGTACTCAATCAGCCCTAATACTGAAATACCCCCATCAGGTGCACAAGACACATACAGCAGGATATCATTAGCATAGTAATGAAAAGCCAAGCCATAATGTCTAATGATTTCCTCCTGTATCAGCATGTACACAACAAACAGTATGGGGGCCAGGACTGACCCTTGAGGTACACCACAGTAGAGTGCAGCACTGCTCAAGATAAAAAAAGCCAAGTGCCACCTGCTGCACCCTGCCAGATAAGTAGGACTCAAACCACTGTAGCACTGTTCCCAAGAGTCTTACAGAGTGCCTCAATTGAACCAACAGTACCCCAT
The DNA here is from genome assembly GCA_016271365.2 of Neoceratodus forsteri. Taxonomy (NCBI): domain Eukaryota; kingdom Metazoa; phylum Chordata; order Ceratodontiformes; family Ceratodontidae; genus Neoceratodus; species Neoceratodus forsteri. The sequence continues at coordinate 1,103,504,937 of CM057454.1, forward strand.
GTCCACCATGTTAAACACTGAGGAACTTTCTAGAGGGACAAGGATGGAATGATGCCTGGTATCCCTTACCAGGAAGAAAACATGGTGCACCATGACCAGAGCTCGGTACCATGGCGAGGCCAGACACCAGACTAGAAAGGTTCATTTATGTCATGTTTCTCCAGGTGTTACTCCAAATGTACCACTACCACCTTCTCAATCAGCTTCCCCAAAAAGCGAAAGTTTGAAACAGGTCTGTATATGAGAGATCATTGGGGTCCAATTATGTTTTTTTTTTAAAAGAGGCTCACTACCACTCTTTTCAGTATAGAAGGACCCCCCCCCCAGGGGAACAGCTAATGATTTATTCAAAAAATTGGACCCAAGCCCTGCCAGCACCCAAGAAGAAGCAGGGTTAGCCCTGGATTCAATGTAAAGTAAGTAGGGCACTGTCCTGAGACCACCTGACAGACATTATCCAGTACTGGCTCAAACTCTTCCCACAAAGACAGATTGCCTCTGCCCACCATTGAATTGACACCGCCAGCCAATAAGAGGCCACTTGTAGACATTGCCCGAATAGGGGACACCTGTCACATTATTTTACAGAAAAGACTCTGCAGGACTGCAAACAGATGAGATTTAATAATCTGTCCACAGTATCGAAGAGTTGAGCTGATCGTTTCTTTCCAGCAGCAATCACCCATGAAAGAAATACTGACTTTTTTAGAGCAATTGCTCATTAATGCTCATCATAATGACTCCTCAGCACCATAAAAAATATACAAAATAGAGAGCTACATAATATCCGATTCAATGGAACAGAGACAATAGTGTTTGCACCAAGGATGATTTATTAAGTGAAAGAGAGAATTTGGGATATATACTATGGGGGACTACATGGGTAAAGGTCTCAGTGACCACACTGAAATTAAGCCCTTTCTGAAGACGAGATAAGAATGACAATGATTGTGCTGTCTTTTCATATATATATATATATATATATATATATATATATATATATATATATATATATATATATATAATGGTAGCATGGTAGTGATACCATAATTAGGGTTGAGTAGCACTTTTAAGATTAAAGGATCAAACTTTGTACCTAAATAACTGTCACCGTTCAATAGATTTGCCTGAAATTTGGAATGCCTGATCAAGAATTATACATCTTGGGATCTGCCAACTTTCGTACCAGTCAGATGTACGGCTGCAGAGTTATTAAGTGTGATCTGCGTACATGTTTATGGTTTATGGTGAATTCTTTGCTCGTGCCTACAGGTCACATGGTTTACGCGACCGTTCTGAAGACTTCAGGGTCCCTGATGTGCCTTTTGAAGATTTTGTGAAAAAATATTAAACGGTTCAGAAGTTATTCAAAAAACAAGTTCTCATTATAAGTCAATGGGAAAAGTTAACAAAAAGTTTGACAGTGCCGCAAATGCAGTTGTTAGTGTCGCAAATGGCCCTAGTAGTGTTGCAGATCCGCCATTTTGTTTTCTGTTGGTGGGCAGAAAAATGATTGGCATTTAAAATTGGGACCATCTAGGGACACAATTCTTTTTGTGTTTATCTAGTTGAGCCCTGAGGATGCTAGGTATGTCTTTATTTTGGGGTGAAACACCCTAGAAATATGTATTTCAAATTTCTGGAAAAAGTAGTGTCGCACTCTCAACACTTTCGCAAATGTTTGCGAAAGCTTTTGCAAATCACGACACTACTTTTTCAGACTATGGCCAAAATGACTGCAGTTCTTTGCCACCCTGCTGCAAAAGAATGGTTTGGTCTTTTGAGTTGGAATTTGGAGGGAACACAGCCAACATCTCCCAGATGTGTCTTTTAGTGGTTTGGTGAAAAAATATTGCATGGCTGCAAAGTTATAGTACTCCGAAGTTGTCATTTTTTCCTATAGACTAACATGGTGGCGTATGCTGCCCCTTTCGGGGTTCGTGTCTCGAAAACTGCTAGATACCGAATTTTTGTCATGATTCAGTGAATACAGCCAGGAAAATCATGAATTGTGTGAAATTTTTTTTCAACATCGTACAGTTACTGAGATAAGCGATTTAGTATTCCAACACCTCATTTTCAGCTTCGAGGCCCATTATTATGCATACATTCTTTGTACATACTGTGTTTCTCTATGCAGCTGTTGAGGAAAACCAGGGTATGCACTTCTGCTAATGTTACAGTTACTGTTTCCACTTGCATTTATGTATCCATTTGCATTACCGTTCCCATGTACGCCACCATGTGCGTTACCCTTTGCGTTCTTGTTTGCGCTTGTGTTTGTGTTACTGTTACCATTTGCATTTACACTACTGTTTATGTTTACATTTCAGTTTGTGTCACCGTGTGCATTGCAATTTGCATTTACACCAGCCCTTTCATTTGCATTTGCATTTGTCTTTCGTTTTGCATCTTCGTTGCTGTTACTGTTACCATTTGCTTTTCCTATTGTGTTACTGTGCCCATGGGCATTATGGTTTGCGTTTCTATATGTGCTTGCACTTCCTTTTGTGTTTGTTTCCTTTGGCATTATTGTTGCTGTTACCAATACCATTTGCGTTTAGAATTGCGGTGACATGACCGTGCGTGTTACGATTTGTGTTTACGTACGTGTTTGCATTTGCATTTATGTTCCTGCTTACTTTAGTGTTATTCTTCTTGTTAACTTTACCATTTGCATTTACAAGTGCCCATGTATTATTTGATTGAGTTGTAATGCGCTTCAGTTCACTTTGTTTCTGTTCCCTTTGGGATTCTTGTTGTTGTAAGACTTAACATTTGCATTCACAATACCAGTGTCATCACTGTGCGCATTTCCAGTTGCGTTTTGGTGTGCTTCCATGTCCCTTTGCGTCACTGTTCACTTCGCCGTCACTTTATGCTTGTGTTTCTATTAACTTTTACTTTACGATTTACATTTGCTTTACCATGTCCATAACCATTGCCACTTGCATTTGCGTTACAGTTCCTGTTATTATGTAACAAGACATGTGGTGGGATGGGCTCCTCACTCTCACCACCACATTCCATTCTGTATTATCATCCTCTTTCTCAAAAAGAAGGGAAATCAGAGGCAAAAAACTCTGTTTAATGCATCAGTTAGTGTTGTTCCACAGCAACAAGCGAAGAAACTCAGTGTTAGAGTTGAAAGCCCCTTGGACCCCCAGCCCACCCCCCAACCGGCATTGGGGTGCGCATTTAGGAGTCATCGGTCTGAATCTCACCGCATTCTCCTATACACTCAGTTTCTTTACACATGTGATGGGGTGGGAGTTAGGGCCCATAACAATGCATACTCTGAGGAAATGCTGGTTGGGGAGGCTAGGGGGTCCAAACTCAATCTAACACCTGAATTTTCTCACTTTTGTCACTGTGGAACAACCTTAACTGATGCAATAAACAGAGTTTTTTGCCTCTAAAATATATACATATAAGAGAGATATTAGTTGCAAAAAACGTTGTTATTGCATTGGTTACAGTAGGGTTGTTTGCACACTGACAAAAGTGTGGAAATTCAATGTTAGGGTTACCACCCCTACAACCCCATCCCCACCAACAGGCATCAGGGTGTGCGTTGGGGTCGCGGCCTAACTCTCACCCCATTAAACACAGAAACATAGACTTTGATGGCAGATAAGGACCACTTGGCCCACCCAGTCTGCCCATTTCCCTACCTACTGGATAAGCTGCAGATTCTAGTTAACCAACAGCCTATTTCCTGCAACCCCCCACTATAATTGCCTTATGTCTGTCCCATGCATGTTTGAATTCCTCCACTGTTTTAGACCCCACAACCTCTCCAGGAAGGCAGTTCCATGCGTCCACCACTCTCTCCGTGAAAAAGAATTTCCTCATATTGCCCCTGAGCCATCCCCCATCTAACTTTAAATTGTGCCCCCTTGTCCTTACACTCTTTTTCTGAAAGATGCTACCCTCCTGGACTTTGTTGATTCCCTTGAGGTACTTAAAAGTTTCTATCATGTCCCCCCTGTCCCTCCTTTCATCACGGTATATATATTAAGCTCTCAGTTTCTCTTCATATGGTTTCTGATGTAGACCCTGCACCATTTAGTTGCCCTCCTTGGACTGCTTCCATCCTGTCTATGTCCTTGTGATGAGGTCTCCAAAACTGCATGCAGTGCTCCAGATGGGGTCTCACCAACTGTCTGTATAGAGGATAACCACTTCTCTTTCTACTTGTGATGCCTCTCCATGCATCCCAGTATCCCTGGCTTTCCTACTGACTTCTACATTGCATACCCACCTTTAGGTCATCTTGATGACTACACCCAGATCCCTTTCCATTATTGCTTAGTACCTCTCCTGCTATTGTGTACTCTTCTCCTGGATTTTTATTTCCCGGTGCATTACTTTGCATTCTTTGCATTGAATCTAAGTTGCCATATGTCTGACCTTTCCTCCAACCTTGCCAAGTCCTTCTCATCCTTTCTACCCCTTGTGTATCAACTCTGTTACAGATCTTTGTGTCATCCACAAGAGGCATACCTTTCCTTCAGACCCTCTGCAATGTCACCTATAAAGGCGTTAAAGAGGACTGGACCCAGTACTGACCCTGAGGTACTCCACTAGTAAACCCCCCTTTCTTCAGAATGTGTTCCATTCACTATTACCTTCTGTGTCCTGTTGTGCAGCCAGTTTTCAACCCAGGCTACCACCCTGGGACCCACTCCCAGGCTGGCTAACTTGATTATTAATCTTTTGTACGAGACTGTGTCAAATGCCTTGCTAAAGTCTAGGTAGGCCATATCCATCCACAGCCCCTCCCTGGTCTATTACTTTGGTCACCCAGTCAAAGAAATTGATGAGATTTGTCTGACATGCTGTGAATCCATGCTGCTTTGGGTCCAGTGCACTGCTGGCCTCTAGGTACTCAACAATTCTTTCTTTCAGAAGTGATTCCATCATTTTCTCCACCACTGAGGTCAAACTAACAGGTCTGTAGTTTCCTGCTTCTGCCTTGCTCCCACTTTTGTGAAGGGGAATCACATCTGCCCTCCTCCAGTCCTCAGGTACCACCCATCTTCCCATGATTTGTTAAAAAGTGTGGTTAGTGGTGTCACTAGGTCCTCCCTTAGCTCTTTTAGGATTCTAGGGTGAATCCTGTCAGGCCCCATTGCTTTGTCCACCTGGAGTTTTAGAGTTCTTTCAGTACTATTTCTTCTTTAAATGGACTGGTATCAACCCCACTATCTAGAGTGCTTCTACTGTTTGGTTTAGGTAACTCCTCCTCTTCTTCTTTTGTGAATACTGAGCAAAAGTATTCATTCATTATCTCTGCCTTTTCTCTCCCTCTGCCCACCTCCCCTCTCCTTTATTAATCTTCCCTATCCCTCCCTTAACCTTTCTATGTTCCCTAATGTACCTATAAAAGGTTTTATCCCCCTTCTTAACTGAGTTGGTTATCCTTTCTTCGGTTTGGGCCTTTGCTTTTCTGACTGCCTTCCCTACTTCTTTCTGCTTTAATTGATACAGTTCCCTGTCGTGTTCCATCTGTGATTCCTTATACTTTTTGAATACAGCCTTTTTCTCCTTAACCTTCCCTGACACTTCTTTTGAGAAGCCATAGTGGTTTTTATTCTGCTTTGTTTTCTTTATTTGTTTCACACAAAGGCTTGTTGCCTCCATGATGGCAGTTTTGATTTTTCTCCATTGTTCTTCCACCCTCCTTTCTGGCCATTTGCTAATGCATTCCTCAGGTATTCACCCATTATGCCAAAGTCAGCCTTCTAAAGTCAGTATCCTTGTATTTGTATGGCTTGTCTCCATGGCTGTGTTTATTGTAGCTACACTGTACAGTGGTCACTTGTTTCAGGTGTCTACTGACTTCTAAGTTTGTGATCCTCTCTCCATTTGAGAGTACCAGGACTAATATTGCTCCTCCTGAGTGGGTTCCACCACTAGCTGTCTAAGGCATGCTCCTGTAGGGCATTGAGAATGACCCTGCTCTTGGATGTGGCTGCCTTCCATGTTGCCCAGTTAACATCTGGCATATTCAGGTTCCCCATCAACAGTATCTCCCTTTTTCAGCCATTTTGAGAATGCCTCTATCATTTTCTTGTCCATTTCTCCCTTGAGACGGGGTCTGTATACAACCCTGTGTGATTGTGATGCCATTCCTGTCTCCAATGTGACCCAGAGTTCCTCTTGTCCTCCCCCTTTACTTTTTAGTTCTGTTACTTTGATCTCTTCCCTTATGTAGAGAGCTACTCCACCTCCTCTTTTACCCTCCCTGTCCCTTCTGTAGATTGTGTACCCTGGTATGTTGACATCCCAGTCATGGTTCTCTGTGTACCATGTTTCTGTGACTGCCACAATATCCAAGTGTTCCACTTCCATCAGGGCTACTAGCTCTGGAAGCTTGTTTCCCAGACTACGGGCATTGGTACTCTTTGCCCTCCATTTAATGTTGGCTTTATCCTTTTTTACCCCATCACTGCTCTTATTGCCCTTGTCCATTTTTCCATTTACCCCTGTTCTGCCACCTGTCAAGCTCTGTACCTCAGTGTTTACCCTACTACCTGCCATGCTTTGTGGGGGGAGGCTTGAACTTTCCTGTTTCCTATCAGCACCTCCCCCCTTGGCTAGTTTAAAAGCTTGCCAAGGAAGCCTTTAAACCTGTCACCTAGGAGTGTGTTTCCCTTCCTGGACAGATGCAGACCATTATGCCAGTATAGACCTTCATCTCTCTAGGTGGACCCCCAGTCCCCAATGAAGCCAATGCCCTGTGCTCTGCACCAGTTTTGCAACCATTCATTAAACTGCAAGGTGTGCAGTACCCTAGCCTCACCCCTGCCATAGACTGGCAGCACCTCTGAGAAGGTTACCGTGCTTGCTACCTGTCTGAGGCCCCTCCCCAACTTCACAAATTCATCCTACACTGCACTGATCTCATGTCTAGCTAGGTCATTTGTCCCGAGGTGGACAATGATATCTAGTTTTCTCTCCTGTGATGCTGCTTCTGCAATCCTGAGGATTCACTTCCTGTCCCTCCAAGCCATGGCACCAGGCAGGCACCTTACTTCCCTCTCCTCTCCCTTCCCCAGGTCTACACCCCTAACAGTTGAGTCCCTTATCAGAAGCTGTTTCTTTCCCTTGTGTTGTCCCCTGCCACTCTTGTGGGTCTCCCTTGTGGATGTCCCCAGCATTCTTCTTGGTCTCCAATGAGGGTGTCATCATAGATGAACCTTGATTTGCCAGACCAACATATGATTTGTGTAGAGGTGCAACTCGGGGGCTTACCCTCTGTTCCACCACCCATTCCATGTGCAAAGAAGCGGAGGTGGTGTAGTATAGGATAATGGGGAGACAGTTAGGCACGACTACCCCAACACACACCCTGATGTCTATTGGTGGGGGTGGGGTGGGGATGGGGTGGTAGGGGTGGTAACCCTTAACGCTGAATTTCCACACTTTTGTCAGTGTGGAAACAACCCTAACTGATGCATTAATGAAGTTTTTGTGAAGAATTTCCTTTCTTTTTTTAAAAGTGTAATGTAAGTAGTAATAGAAATTGGCATCTTGGTGGATGCAAGGGCCCCATGCTCCCACCAAGCCACCTATTTGTGCATAATGTATATGTGAGTGGAAGCATGGGCCCTCTGGGCCCTGCACTCCCACTTATATATAAGCTTGGAGCCGTACAGCAGCCCTACAAGGCAAGGAGGCTTAGCAACATTAATTTGCCCATATCTTAGGAACTACAGGAGGTAGAAAAAAAAATCAAGTGTTGTAATCGTGACAGTGTGCAGTTCTCACAAACACATAACGACCGAACCCATACTCACATTATTTCTGAGGTACATGCACCGAAATGTGATGTGAATGCTAAATCTGAGGGCATAATAGTGGCCCACGCACATGAAAATCACCAATTAGAACAGTAATTCACAAATATCTCAGGAACTATACATGCTAGAAAAAAAATCAAATTTCAGGGGTTTTAATGCTTTCTAACCTAGCTCTGTAAGTGGTCTAAGAAATTTTCTGACAAAAAGTCTGTATCTTGAATTATTTTTGAGATACAGACCCTGAAAGGCATCACGGGTGCCACAATGTTATCCTCTGGGAAAATTTTGGAACGTTGGAATGCTGTAGCTCTGGCTCTGCTGAATGTTTTCACAGAAACCATGAAAAGGCACACCTGTGAGACTGGGGCTCTTCACCCTGAAACGTTCAGGGTAATACCATAATGCACGTTGCGGCAACGAAGCAACAAAGAGAAACCAGTGCCACAATGTTATCCTATGGGGAGATTCCAAACTTCACAATGTTGTAAGTATGGCCACTTTCAATGGTTTGGTACCAAACCACTAAAAGGTACACCTGTAGTGGTAGGGCTTTGCAACCTGAAAATTTCAGGTCAATACCACAATGCACATAGCCACAATGAAGTGACAAAGAAAATCACTCCCACAATGTTATCCTATGGGAAAATTTGTAACTTTGGATTGGTATAATTAGGGACATGGTGAACGTTTTGAAACCAAACCACTGAAAGTCACATCTGTATCACTAGGGCTTGCCACCCTGAAAATTTCAGGCCAATATCACAATCCAGCTTGCCACTATCAAGTGACAAAGAAATCAGCATTCTGAATATGTGGTTGTGCAGTATTACTACGGTCATTTAAAATATGATCATGGCACTCCTATCTTTATAATAGGAATACAACCACGAATGTACAAAATAGTGTCACAATTGTATTTTTTATGATCATGCATATTGCTGTCACTCTTGAGATAAACATGATCAAAAAAAAAAAGAGCAAATGGTGGAAATAATCTGAAAACACATTTCAGACCAGCTGGTGAAAAACTAATGCCAGATTCCTGTTCCTCAGGCCCCAAAATGGTAAACCCAATGTTTGATGTGTTGAAAAGTGCAGTATTTTTTTGATTATATTGCTTTTCCTCTTTCGCTAACTGAAAACGAGATGGCAGCAGCACAACACTATTTTTGGCAAGCTCAACACTAAAAAATAGTATCACGACAGTTTTCGAGCTGCACATATAAATTTTCCCATAGGATATAATGGGGCACGAAAAATGCTATAATTTTTGAACAGAACAAGATTTTTACACAAAATCTTCAAAAGGCACATCTGTGACCCAGGGCCCATGTATCCCACCCAATTTGAACCCACTCAGATGCAGTCTTCAGTACAAAGTGGATGTCTAAAGAAAACAGAATGTTGGGGATTTTTCACATTTTTCAGCACGCTACAATTTCTCAACTGTACATCCTATCAACATAAACATTTCCAGATCCAGAGACCTACCAGTCATCTTCCCCACTCCAAATTTCAGGCAAATCAAATAAATGGTTGCAAAGTTATTAACATGCAAATTTTAAAGTTTAACATAAAAATAGCTAAGCATTCTTAACTATAGTAGCACTATTGTGCCATTATAATCTCTCTCTCTCTCTCTCTTATATAGATATATAGATATATAGATATATAGATATATAGATATGTGTGTGTGTGTTTATATCTCCTCCACTACCACCCTTGGCTCATTCAAACAAACTCCACCTCCACCTTACTAACTCTAGCTCCTGTGAATGCTCCCTATAATCTCCTCAGCCCTCTCATTTTTGTTCCCTCCAACTATCGCCTACTACATCTCCACCCCCTCCTTTTCCTCTATGTTACTTTTTTATTTCTTTTTTCTTTTCACCACTCCTGACTCTCCCCCTTCACCCCACCTCTTCTGAGCCCTCAGTGATCTTTCCCTTTTTGTTGACTAGTTTCAGCCTGCTCCCAGTTGATGACCATGCCCTTTGGCTGCAATTTCTGCCATCTCCAACTTTGCTCCTCATGTTTATCTTCATTTTCCACCCTCCTTCCCACTTATCCCTCTGTTACTCTGTGTTCTCATGTATACATTCTACTTATTCTAGCTATTGTATTGATCTACCATTGTAACCTAATATGCTGACCAATTTATTGTTTTGTTCATATTTCTGTAACTTGTTTTGTATTGGTTCTCTGATGCAGAACCTTTGTAAAAGAGCCTGGCTTAAAGGTACTTGTAATCCTAGTTGTAATAAAATAAAATAAAAAAATAAAAATATATATATATATCTCCTATTAAATTGATGATATCTCAGTGCTCTACAGTACTGGTTTTCCCTTGCTCTGGGTTAGAAATGGATTAAAATGATTGATTTATGCAGACCCCTTTTTTTTGCATCCTGTGTAAATGCAATTTATTATTATAATATACAAATTAAACCCCCATTCCTAAATCACATCCCCCAGCAGCTGCAAGAGTGTGCAATAGTATTTTAGATATCTATATATCTATATATCTATATATCTATATATATACACACATACATATACACACACATATATACACACACACATGTATACATATGTGACTATATATATTTATTCTGTGTAATGTTTTGAATTAAAGGAGGTAAAAAAAGTCTGCTCCAAAATGAACCCATACATGCTAGATAGACTAAACATAGCATACAAAACATTGGGGTTCTGTTCTCCAGTTTCTTTTTTTATTTTCATTTTTAATTTTTTATACTTGTAAGCAGGATGAGCAAAAACTGCCCATTTTCACCAGCGACAAGTTACAAAACATACTTAAACATACATAACAATGCACACAAATAAAACACTTAAAAATAATGCAAAAATACATAAAACATAAAAAAACAGTTATTTAACATGAACGTGTGCAAATATCATTATCCAACAACCAATATTTTAATCTGGTTTTAAAGGACCACACTGTCATACTTTCTGTAACATCAGCAGGTAGTGAATTAAAAAATAGAGGAACCCTATAAAAGGTCAATCTCTGGCCAAAAGCAGTTTGAAACAAAGGAATTTCATAAGTAAATTTAGTCTGAGACCTGGTACCACTAGAATTAAGAAACCTAGGAAACAATAATGAAACCACTGAGCATATAAGGCCATTCTTTACCTTAAACATCAAGGTACCCAATTTGTGCAGAATTCTATTTTTAAGAGATGGACTATAAGAATGTCTAAGCAGAAGACAATGATGTATTTGAAAAGGAACATTCAGCATGAAACATAATATGGAATTATAAGTTACCTTAAGTTTATTAAATAAGTGACCAGAGAAGGAAGAATAAATTATAATACCATAATCCAAAACACTCATCAAATAATTGTGAGCATGTAAGAACCTTGATTTTCTGGTTAAAAACTGTTAAACTCTAAAAAGTGAATTGAATCTCTGATGAAGAGTTTTCCTTAGTTTGTTCAAATAGGGGTTCGAAAGTTAATTTCGTATTAAAGGTTATCCCCAGATATTTAAAGCTATCCACTAATTTAATCACATTTCCATCCTGTGTAACAATATGTTGTAAACTATCATGCCCAATGGCCTTATTCAAAAACAACATAACTTTGGTTTTACTTGAATTGAGTACCATAAAATTTGAAAAACAAAAAAACATTTCTGAAAGGAATCTAAATCAGATTAAACCTCAGCCAGGGCATCATTAGGGTTTGGACCAATATTATAAATTACTGCATTACCAGTGTAAAGTATCAATGATAAATGAGAACACACCAAAGGAGCAGAGTTCATGTAGAGTGAAAAAATCAAAGGGCCAAGAATTGATCCTTGAGGTACCCCACATTTTATAACACTGGGGGAAGAAATACTATCACCTGTTCGGGTGCAATGTGATCTATCGGTAAGATAATCATAATACCAAGAAATAACATTATCAGAAAAATGAAAACTAAAGAGAATACCATTTAATAAACCATGTTCAACCAAATTGAAGGCCTTGGTAAGGTCCATTGAAAGCACCTCAACAGTTTGCCCTTTATCGAGGGCACCCTGAATGACACCCGTAAACCCCAAGGTCATCTCAGTATTATGGCATGGCTTAAAACTATGCTGACAATTAGTAAGCAAGTTATATTTTTGTAAATGTTCAAGGGTTTGATCCAAAATAACTCACTCCAAGATTTTAGATTGGGGTGATAACAAGAAAATTGGATGATAATTAGACAGTATAGTAGAATCACCAGATTTCAAAATGGGGGTGATTATAGCCGTCTTCCAGAGATTAGGGAAAACCCCAGTAGTCATGGAAAAATTAAACAGGACTGAAAGAGGATATGAAGAGAAATTTATTCCAAACTTGATGATTTGAAAATCGAATCAATCATGAAATATATAAGGCAGAGGATCCATTTTTAACACATTCTTTAATTAAATCAGGGGATCTCCACTAAATATGCAATTTTTCCATTCATATTTTATATTTCATGTAAGCTTCGGATTACATATATGAGATCTGTGAATTCATGATGTGTGCGAAGGAAGTATGAATCTAGTAATGAAAACATATTATGAATAAATATTTCTTGATAGTGTAAATGTGCCTGAGAAAATAATAAAAATAATATGAATGGTGCATTAATAAAAAGTAAAAGGGTAAAAGGTTAAAATGAGACTATTCTAGAATTGTTAAAATTTAAAAGTGGAGAAACTGAATTATGCTTCCTGGTGGTTTTTAATTATGTATAATTGTATTTAAGAATAGAATATGTTTTGTTCATTTTTATAAGTAACATGGTGATAGGGTTACATGTATCTATTTACTGACTATGCACTGATTAAATTATTGCACTGTTTGTACTTTAAAATGGTTACAGGTGTTAGTAATTTGTATGCAGGGGAATCTTATAAATAAGAAAAGAACACTGGGGCACTATCTTTGACAAAGACCTTTGGGTTGAAACGTTAGAGGTGTTTGTAACTGTCTGTTCCTCCTGATGTTGGCTTATACTGGCCATTATATGCACTTTTTTGTAAATAAATGACCACACAAATGGTTAAGCTACCTGAGTTAAGGCTTTCATTTTAGTATGCATGAGTGAGGTGTGCTGTGACTGTTTTTCCTACGTTAGCCAGATTATAATCCTCCACAGCCCTCTGAGCTCCTACAGCACAAGTCATCTCCATGGCCAAGATGTTCAGTACTGCCAGGAGACTCTGAAACTTTAAATTTCAAACTGCTGGTATTTGACCATTTCCACTGGAGAGGAGGGGACCCCACAATGGAACTGCATGGCATGATGATCTGACTAAATAACCAGATCAACCTGGACATTACTAATGTCAAGACCCAGTGAGAAAACCAGGTACAAGGCATGGCCATGCTTGTGAGTACCAGTGGCAACCACCTGTACAAGGCCCAGTGAAGCCATCATCTGGAGGAACTACATTCTGAAAAGAGATGCTTCATTATTGACCCAGGCACTGGAATGATCCAACATAAGATGTTTGTGTGATCTCACCACCAGTTTGGCCGTAAGGCCTTCTAGTTTCTGCAAGAATTCAGTTCCATGTCCTGGAGGTCACTAAATGGCAATGAACTTGCAACATGTAACTGTCACACCTTTCACTGCCTTGCATTCAAATGACCTGGTCACTCCATGGGATATGATGTCAATCCCAAAGCAGATCTGAAACAGATAGCTACCCACCTCCCATGAATTTCCCCACCTGTGATAATGCATCATGGAGTAACATGGCAGGATAAATACTTCTAGTACAGGCGAGACTCATCCTCCAATCAGATCTATGTGATACATACCAGATCCAGCAAGTGGTCCATGATGAAAGCCTCCCTCACTGTAGTTTTATCACTTAGGGATCTGGTATTACAAAGAACTATCAGCTGGCCCATTAGCTGTCTGTTGCACAGAAATTACAGCAGCCCAGGGAATAGGAGCATGCATAAGCATGGCACCACGTTTACAGTTGCCCTATTTGCTATGTCCTACTCTATCCTAAATTTTCTCAAATGTTCTAAATTAGTTGAAGTATTGTTCTTTCTTTTTTTTACTCCCCTCTCCTCGCAGCTCTCCCCTCTTCAGGTGACACCTACAGCCTTTTCAGCCCTCGCTCACCTACCTGGTGACCAGTGCAGTCCGTCCCCCATGGGGCCATGGTTATACCCCCCAGGCAGGTACGGGTTAGGGGACCTTTCACCCCGATGCATCCAAGTTTTGTCAGAACACTGTCTCTGGGCCGGTAGGAGCATCGAAGTTCGGGACCTGGAGCTCCTTCTACTGGGAGGCTGCGCGGTTATTTTCTGATGTTTGCTTGGCATGCCATGGCCTGGATGTCAAGGCGCTGAAGCACCGACTTCTGTCACGTCGCCCCTCTGTTGAGCTTGGGGCTTGCTGTACCTCGGGTCTCCACCTGGGGCCAGGCAAGAGCCAAGCTCTGGTTCCCCATCCCCCCCCCGGAGAGGATGAGCAGTCCTTAGGACACTCAAGTCTTCTCCCCCGGCTGGCCCTCCAGCTCCCGGGCTCGTTCCCGAACCCAGATCTCTGGCATCGCAAGCAGAAATCCAACCGCTGCCCCGGTGGGTCAGCCTTGTTCTTTCTATCTGTTATCAGTACAGCCTTATGAGCTTTTCTCTTGTCCTGGGCTCTTGTCCTACTCTATCCCAGATTTTTCGAAATACTCCTAGTAATCCGAAGTATTGTGCTTTCTCTGTTATCAGTATGACACGCAGAGCTTTTCTCTTGTATTTATATATCTCAGCAAAAGCTACACTACCAGCTGGAAAACAGGTTGCTAAGAGAGGAACACTTCTCACCCTTTGATCATTTAAACACATTAAAAGGGAATTCCTTTTAGCTAAGGGGCTCTACAGTATCGGCTTTATGCCGGTGAAATAATTTTATATACAGCTGATTCCTCCACTTTCACTGTCCTCCAGACTGTGGCAGAACTCCACTGTTTCATTCCATCCATAGCTACTTTAAAGCTAAAGTAATGGCAACACTGGCAACTAGGTTTTAGCAATGTGAGTGCCTTCAGTGTTTAAGGGCACTGCAGAGCGACGGCTGTAAGGGAGCCAGGACAGAAGAAACCAGCCAGAGACTGGGACAAACATACAGCAGGGGTACTAGCCAATCGAGTTGCTGTACTCATTGGCATTACTCCCAGTGGGAGATTTAAAAGCAGCTGCTGACCCTTTGTATTCCCCAAACTGCAGCAGAACTCTACTATTTAGTTTCATCCACAGCTACTTTATAGCTGAAGTGACGGCAACACCGGCAGCTAGGTTTTAGCAGTTTGAGTGCCTTCATTGTTTAAGGGCACTACAGAGTGGTGGCCAAAATGGAGCCTGGCTTAATAGTACTTCCCTCCCACTGACCCCTCCGCCTGCCCATCCAGGTGTTGCCCTATATATTGGGGACTACAACTGATTGACAGCAGGGACAGGAAGGCGAAATCAGCAAAGTCCCTCCTACAGGCAGTGAGAATCTCCAGGGGCTGTCTGTGGTAAGGGCAGGGCCAATAGACTGAGTCTCAGCTGCAAGAAGAGGGTAAATAAGTGGAGAGGGAGGAACTAAGTCCCCAGCGGCAGCAAAAGGGAGAAGAGCACAGACTAATTCACACACCTGAGCTAAAAAGGTCCAAGACAGCACTAAAGGAGAACAGCAGATCCTAGCCCAGGGAAAGAGGTGATATCCACCAAGTCAGTATGGATATTATTAGTTGCCATGGGTGTAGAGTGGTCTTCCACAGAAGGCTTCCCTGGTCAATACAGTAGGGCAGTGTCCCATATGCAGGACCCTAAATGACCGAAGAGCACAACTGAATGGAGCATGGGGTAAGATTTCCCAGCTGCAGCATCTGCTGTACAGAGACAAAACTTCACACGCTTCTGTTCCACACCCTCAGATCCTGTCTAAAAGGCCATTCTCACAGAGGTAAACCAGTCAAGGAGGGTTGCAGGTGGTGCGAAGGAGAGGTGGTAAAATCAGCAGAGTGGTTCAGATAAACTTTATCCACACCAAACCAATACCAGCAGCAAACCATTTTAAACCTCTGAAGAAAAGAATTATGGTCATGTAATGGTGGATAACAAACTGGATTTGAGGGCAGGATGGCTACCTGGAGGGACAAATGGTGGCAGTGGAACAAACAGCAATAAGGCAAGGAACAAGAGAGTAGCTACAGTGGGAGACTCCATGAAAAAGTGAATGGAAACCCACCTAAGAGACTGTGCACAGACAGAGGTGCTAATCAGATGCCAGGTGCCTCAGCAAAGCGTGTCACTGATCACATCAGGAGGTCAGTAGAAAAATCAGGGGAAGGCATTGGAATCTTGGTACACCTTAGAACAAATGACCTGGTGAGTCAGTCAGTTGAGGAAGCCAAGCTGAACCTAATTAAATTAGGTGATCAATTGGCCATTCATTCAACCTCCTTGGCCTTCTCTAAAGTCCTTCCCACATGGGGCAAAGGCGATAGCACACAAACGATCGGGATCAAGGAAATTGAGGAATTCAATGTATGGTTATAGAGCTGGTGTCAAGGTAAGGGCTTCCACTTCAGTGGAGCATACGAAGACTTCTGGGAAAGAAAGTTCTTCAAATATGACTGACTGCACCTGACAAAGGAATGAGTACAGGTACTGGGACAAAAGTCTGATGTCAGCATTGGGCATTTAAACTAGGAGAGGGAGCTTGAGGCAGAGTTCCCTATTGAGGATGGGAACTTATTATCTATTTTGATTTTGTTTTTGATAACTGGGTAGGTGCACTAGATATAGGGAGGCCTATTTTCAGGCACGACCCAGGAGGGTACAAGTCAAATACAGTACTTTGACAGTGGACAGTAAATACAGTGTGATACAAAAAAATACAGTACAACAGTGGACAGTAAATACAGGGTGGCACAAGAAAAATACAAGGAACAAGTGCATTTTTATATAAAAGCATTGGTGCCAAGCTGGCCCTGTGGTGCCGGGTGATAGGGGATCGCCTGGCATGCTGGTGACCCAGGTTCACACCCATGCCTGGGACAACAGGAGCAGAGGCCAGCAGGGAGGGTTCAAGAGTGTCTCATGGATGTTCTCCTCCCGGGGCCAAGAGCACATCACCCTTTGGCAGCTCCTGGTGGCCGGTTTCAGCATCATTCACTGAGGCGTGCGTGACCACATGTCACATGTGTGAACACCAGGACATCGTAGAATGCTCTCCAGTGGGGCGGGACACCAGAAACAAAGGAAAATGGCCACCCAAGCTGCCAGATGATGGCGGCCCACCCTCCATCTCCGCAAAGCCGGGAAGCCCCTGAGCTGCACTCATGCTGCCTCGCAAGGTTTGAAGGTGTGCCTACACGCACACAGCAGTCTCCTTCTCACAGTCCCTGCCACAGGCAGGGTGGCCCCCCGATGAATGGCTACATCAGGTCAACCAGGGACAGCACTTGAGGGAACAGTGGATGGTGAACAGAGGTAGCGGTGTGGTGAGGCTTGACCATCTGAAGGAGCAGGTGGCTGGGCTGGTAAGGGGGAGTGCATAAACAGATAATACAAGAAAAAAGCATTGGTGTCATCACTCCCCCACAAGCAGAAAATGCACATGGTAAGTAAAAGTGGACTTATAAAAACTCAGGGGGAAGTCACCTAGCCTAATCTGAAGTAGGTAAGGGAAATATGACTGCTGGGAGGGAAAACAAGAAGGGACTGGGGGAAAAACATAAGGCGAGGGAGAAAACATTAAAAAGAAGAGTAGAGGCTTGCAAGGTCATGTGTACTAATGCCTGTAGCCTGGCAAATAAAATCCCATACCTAATGGCCTTGATGTCAGAGGTGGAACTAGACACTGTCACTGTCCGAGACATGGTACACAGAGAACCATACCTGGGACATGGCATTACTGGGGTATACTCTATTTTGGAAGGATACGGGAGGAAAAAAGGGGGAGAAGTAGCTATCTACGTAAGAGAGGGAATTAATGCTATGGAGGTACATGGAGTACAGGAAGGGGCGGAGGTGCTGTGGATCATGCTGGAGACAGGGAATGGTACAGCTATGCGAGCAGGCAAGGTATACAGACCTCTGTCATGGGGAGGAGCTGGATAGGGAGCTAGTGGAAATTATCTATGAAATGTCAGGAAGGTGAGATGTACTGCTAATGGGAGACTTCAGTCTGCTTGATATCGATTGGAGCACCCATACTGCAGACACAGCAAGGAGCAGAGACATCCTGCAAGCTCTGCAAGGGGCAGGATTTAGACACCTTGTGGTAGAACACACCTGGGAGGGAGCTATTTTGGATCTGGTACTCACCAATGGAGAAAGAGTCACACATGTAGAAGTGGGTAGCCACCTGGGGTCCAGCCATCACCATACGGTGTGGTTCAGCATAAGGACAGTGGAGGAGTCCAGCTAGATGAGGGTAAGGTTCCTGGATTTCAGGTGGGTAGATTTTACAAAAATGGGAGAATGGTTAAGGAAAGCCCTGGGAGGAGGGTTGGGTGTGTGTGTGTGGAGAAGCAATAGGCACATCTTAAGGGAGCCATAGCTGAAGCAATAAGTCTGTGTATTAGGCAAGTAAGTAAAACTAAGAGAATGAAGAAACCATTATGGTTCTCGAAGGCGGTTGATAAAGCGTCTGATGATGACGTGAAACGTTGACGGTTACTGGGGGTGTTACCACCAATTTGTACCTTAGCATTGTTTGTTTATACTGTTTCTTTAAACATTAAAACCAGTCTAATAGTGTCCTAACATGAGGACTTTTTTTCTTCTGTGACAGCTGTTCGAGCCAGTGTTTTCTTTTCCGTGTTTGCTCTCGAAGGACATTGACAGGAAAGTGAGGGAGAAAAGGATAGTATTCAGGAAATACAAGATACAGAAAAAAAGAGATGATTTGATACCTTTTATTGGATCAACATAGATGCTATAAAAGAAAATTGGAGCGTGAGCTTTCAAATTACATACAATTCTTCAGGTGATTGAAAGGGCTTGATAGCTGTGCAGTTTAAATTACTTGTAGAAAGATCTAGTAAGTAGGGGGAGTGGCTTAGCTTGGCAGAAGACACCAGGAGGAAGGAGTGCTGTGTGACTGGACTTCTCTACTGGGACTAAAGAAGTAGTACTTGGACCTTTAATGTAGGGTAAAAAAACAAACAAACAAAACAAAAAAAAATTAGTGTGTTTGTCTGAGTTAACTGAACTGAATAGTTATCTGAACAGGTATCTAGGTGTAAATCTCAGGTGATTGAAAAGGCTTGATAGCTGTGCAGTTTACATTACTTGTAGAAAGAACTAGTAAGTAGGGTAAGTGGCTTAGCTAGAAGCCCTCCCTCCCACGCAAAGGTAGTTCTACTTTTATAGGCACAGGATTTGACTGACAACAGGAACTTCCTGTTTGGGAGCAGGAAGTGAGTGATCACAGAGCCACCAAAGACCCACCATCCTAGAAGGGCAAGAGTAGCTCTCCGGCCCCCTCTAGCTGCTGGAGGCCTGCCTCTGAACAAGTAAGGGGTCTACTGAGAAATATAGGATATTCTTGTCTCAGAACAGGAAAATCAGGAGCTTAAAGGGCACAAAGGCAGAAAGTAAGTAGAAAGAAGAGAAAGAAAAAAAAAACAGAGGAAAGAGTAAGAATTCCAAACAACAGTTAAGGGGCCAGAAATAAGACATGATGGGAGTGGTGCAGTGCAGTGGCTGTGGAGCAGCAGTCTTCCGGGAGACGTTCTGGAGGATGCGGTGTTGTCCCATCTGCAGGCACCTCTCTGGGCTGAAGGAGGAGGTTGCTCATCTCCAGGCTGAGTTGGCCAGGATTTGTGGGACCTCCTCCTCCATCCAGGGACCACCAGTGCCACTGCCGTTGCCTCAGAGGTTGCCAAGAAAGAGGAGTGGTTGGACCACAGTGGGCTCAGGGAGGGTGAGGGTGGTGAAACAGAGGTGCATCCCTCCAGTTGTACCTCTCCACAATTCCTATGCCATTCTGACAATGTGTGGTTCCTCTATGGAGGCACCTGCAGTGGAGATCAAGGAGAATGCTGGGAACCTCCAAAAGGAGACCCACAGGCGGGTGGCATGTGACCCCACAGGGGAAGGAAACAACTCCTGGTGGGAGACTCCATTGTTAGGAAGGCAGAACTGGGGGAGGAAGGGGAGAAGGAGGTAAGGTGCCTGCCTGGCACCATGGCTTAGAGGGACAGGGAGCAAAACCTCAGGATTGCCATAGCAGCTGCACAGGGGAGGGAGTTGGATGTCATTGTCCACCTAGGGACAAATGACCTGGCTAAGAAAGGGATTCGAGCAGTGCAGGAAGAGTTTGTGGAATTGGGGAGGGGCCTTAGACAAGTAGCACACATGGTCACCTTCTTGGAGGTGCTGCCCATCTATGGTGTAGGAGAGGCTAGGGTGTTCTGCACCATGGGATTCAATCAGTGGTTGAAAAACTGGTGCAGAGCTCAGGGATTTGGCTTCATTGGGGACTGGGGGTCCACCTGGAGTGATGCAAGCCTATACTGGCATGATGGACTGCATCTGTCTAGGAGGGGAACTAGGATCCTAGGTGATAGGTTTAAATGCTTCATTGGCAAGCATTTAAAGCATTTAAACTAGCCAAGGGGGGAGGCACTGGAAAGGAGCAGGGAAATCCTTGCCCCCCCCAAAAAAATTCATGGCTGGTAAGTCGCAGTCAACACCAACATAGAGGTGTCAATAGGGAGAAGGGCAGGTAAATGGAGAACGTGACAAAGGCAAGAAGGACAGGGATGGGGCAAAAGGGAGTAAGGCCATCAGGAAATGGAGGGTAATGAGTACCAATGCTCGTAGTCTGGGCAACAAGCTCCCTGAGCTGGTGGCCTTGATGGAAGAGGGATGCCTGGATAGCGTAGCAGTCACAGAAACATGGTACACAGAGAACCATGATTAGGATGTTAACATACCAGAGTACATAACCTATAGGAGAGACAGGCAGGAGAGAAGAGGGTGAAGAATAGCTCTCTATGTAAAGGAAGGGGTAAAAGCAACTGAACAAAAGAGTAAACAGGGAGGAGAGGAGGCACTGTGGGTCACCTTGGAGACTGGAAAGGGCACCACAATTCGCACAGGGGTTGTGGCAGGCCCCCCTGTCAGGGGGAGGGAATGGACAAGGATATGATAGAAGGCATTGTTAGGATGGCAGAGAAAGGGGAGATACTGTTGATGGGAGACCTGAATATGCCAGATGTTAACTGGAGCACATTTGCTGCAGCCACATCCAAGAGCAGGGCCATTCTCAATGCCCTACAGGTGGCAGGCCTCAGACAGCTAGTTTTGGAACCCACTCATGCAATCTTAGACCTCGTACTCTCAAATGTGGGCAGTGAGAGGATCTCAGATCTGGAAGTGGGTTGCCATCTGGGAACAAATGACCATCAAACAGTGTGGTTCATGTTAAACTCAGCTACAGAGTCAAGCCATACAAAAATGAGGGTACTGGACTTCAGGAGGGCTGACTTTGGCAAGATGGGAGAGTGCCTCTGAAAAGTACTAGCAAACAGGCTAGAAGGAGGGGTGGAGTAACAATGGGGAATCATCAAAACTGCCATCACAGAGGCAACAGGCTGTTGTGTGAAGCAAATAAACAAATCAAAACTAAAGAAAAAGCCACTATGGTTCTCAAAAGAGGCGGCTGGAAAAGTCAGGGAGAAAAAGATAGCATTCAGGAAGTATAAGGAAACACAGAAGGAGCAGGACAGGCAGCTGTACCAGTTAAGGCAGAAGGAAGCAGGGAGGGAAGTCAGAATAGCAAAGGCCCAAACTGAGGAAAAGATAGCCAACTTGGTTTAGAAGGGGGACAAAACCTTTTATAGGTACATCAGCGAGCGTAGAAAGACAAAGGGAGGGATAGTGAGGCTGAATAGAATGAATGGTGATTGGGCAGAGGGGGACAGTGAAAAAGCAGGGATACTGAATGAATATTTCTGCTCAGTACTCACAAAGAGGAGGGGGAAGTGCCTAATCCAATTAACAGAAGCACTCTTGATACGGGGATCGATCCCAGCCCTTTCACAGAAGAAAGGGTTCTGCAAGAACTCCTAAAACTGAAGGTGGACAAAGCAATGGGGCCTGATGAAATTCACCCCAGAATTCTAAAAGAATTAAGGGGGGGAACTCGTGAAACCACTGACTACTCTTTTTAATAAATCATGGGAGGATGGTGTGGTACCCGAGGACTGGAGGAAGGCGGATGTGATTCCCCTTCACAAAAGTGGAAACAAGACAGAGGCAGAAACTACAGACCTGTCAGTTTGACCTCAGTGGTAGGGTCACATACCTCTCAACTGTCCCTGATTTTCAGGGACGTCCCTGATTTTGCCTCAAAATTTTACTCTGTCCCTCCTAAAATTTGTGTTTCCATGGCTAAACAGTGGAAATTGTTAGCACAAAATAATATCAAGCATTAAAGTTACAGACTTGTTCTTCTTTAGAAAGCACATTCTACACTAAGCCTCATATTCTACCAGCTTTCCGGGTGGATATCTTTAATTTTGAAGCTGTGTCCCTGATTTTGGTCCTTTGTCCCTGATTTTTTTAAGCCTTGTCCCTGACTTGTGAGGCAGGAGGTTGAGAGGTATGGGTAGGGAAAATGATAGAATCACTTCTGAAGGAAAGAATTGTTGAGTACCTAGAGGCCAGTGGGGCACAGGACCCAAACCAGCATGGGTTCATGATGGAAAGGTCGTGTCAGATGAATCCAATAGATTTCTTTGACTGGGTGACTAAAGTAGTAGACCAGGGAGGGGGCTGTGGACATAGCTTACCTAGATTTTAGCAAGGCATTTGATACAGTCCCACACAAAAGATTAATGCACAAGTTAGCCAGCCTTGTAGTGGGTCCCATGGTGGTAGCCTGGAAAAAAAATTGGCTAGACAACAGGATGCAAAGGGTAGTAATAAATGGAGTCCACAGTGAAGAAAGGAGGGTTACTAGTGTGGTACCACAGGGTTCAGTACTGGGACTGGTCCTTTTTAATTTATTTATAAGTGACATTGCAGAGGGACTGGAAGGAAAAGTATGCCTCTTTGCAGACGACACAAAAATCTGCAACAGGGTTGATACACCAGATAGAATGGAAAGGATAAGAAGGGGGCTTGGCAAGGTTGGAGGAATGGTTAAATGTATGGCAGCTCAGATTCAATGCAAAGAAGTGCAAGGTAATGCACCTGGGAAACAAAAACCCAGGGGAAGAGTACACAATGGGGGGTGAGATACTGACAACAGTAAAAATGGAAAGGGACCTGGGGTAATTATATCAGATGACCTAAAGGTGGGCAAGCAATGTGAGAAGGCAGTTAGGAAGGCTGGGGGATACTGGGATGCATAGGAAGAGGCATCAATAGTAGAAAACAGAAAGTTGTTATCCCTCTGTACAGACAGTTGGTGAGACCCCATCTGGAGTACTGTGTGCAGTTCTGGAGACCCCATCTCCGCAAAGACATAGACAGAGTGGAAGCTGTCCAGAGGAGGACAACCAAAATGGTGCAGGGTCTGCACCAGAAGACATACGAAGAAAGACTAAAGGAGCTTAACATGTTTACCCTTGAGGAAAGGAGGGAGAGAGGGGACATGATAGAAACTTTCAAGTACCTCAAGGGGATCAACAAAGTCCAAGAGGGTGGTATCTTTCAGAAAAAGAGATGTGCAAGAACAAGGGGGCACAATTTGAAGATAGAGGGGGGATGGCTCAGAGGTAATGTGAGGAAGTATTTTTCCACAGAGAGGGTTGTGGATGCATGGAACAGCCTCCCTGAGGAGGTTGTGGTGTCAAGAACAGTGGGAGAATTCAAGAATGCATGGGACAGACATAAGGCAGTCCTAGTGGGGGGTAGGAGGAAGTAAGCTGTTGGTTAACTAGGATCTGCAGCTTATCTGTTAGGTAGGAAAATGGGCAGGCTAGGTGGGCCAAGCGGTCCTTATCTGCCATCAAATTCTATGTTTCTATGATACACAAGGAGGTGTGGAAAGGATGAGAAGGGACTTGGCAAGGTTGGAGGAATGGTCAGAAGTATGGCAGCTAGGATTCAATGCAAAGAAGTGCAAAATAATGCACCTGGAAAACAAGAACCCAGGGGAAGATTACACGATGGGGGGAGAGGTAGTAACAACAACAAAAAAGGAAAGGGACCTGGGGGTAATCATAACAGATGACCTTAAGGTTAGCAAGCAATGTGAGAAGGCAGTCGGTGGGTTGGGGGTCTACTGGGATGCATAGGGAGAGGCATCACCAGCAGAAAACAGGAAGTTGTTATCCATCTGTACAGACAGTTGGTGAGACCCCATCTGGAATACTGTGTCCAGTTCTGGAGGACCCCATCTCCACAAGGACATAGACAGGATAGAGGCAGTCCAGAAGAGGGCAACTAAAATGGTGCAGGGTCTGCAAGAGAAGCCGTACGAGGAGAGACTAAAGGAGCTTAATATGTATACCCTTGAGGAAAGATGGGAGAGGGGGACATGCTAGAAACTTTAAGTACCTCAGTGGAATCAACAAAGTCCAAGAGGTAGCATCTTTCAGAAAAGAGACGTGCAAGAACAAGGAGACACAATTTAAAGATGGGGGCAGTTCGGGGCAATGTGAGAGTATTTTTCACAGAGAGGTAGTGGATGCATGGAACAGCCTTCCTGAGGAGGTTGTGGGGTCTAAAACTGTGGGAGAATTGAAGAATGCATGGGACAGACATAAGGCAATTCTTGTGGGGGGTAGGAAGAAATAGGCTGTTGGTTAACTAGGATCTGCGGCCTATCCTGTAGGTAGGGAAATGGGCAGACTAGGTGGGCCAAGCGGTCCTTATCTGCCCTCAAAATCTATGTTTCTATGTTTCTTCGTCTAATGAAGAATTCCATGTAATTCGAAAGCTTGAGCACAACTTGATAAGTTAATATTAGATAACTACACTAAATATAAAGATGAATTGGAAATCTTTAAAAAGAAAAAACAAGGCATGCTTTATCAAGAACAATTAGACCTAACAAAGGCCATAAAGAAAACAAAATACTTTCACTCAGATAAATCAGGGAAAATATTAACACTTAAGAAAAGAGCAACAAAAAAATACTATAACAGCCTTTATGAATCAGCAACAGACAATAGATGTTTTTGATAAACAAATAGCAGAAGTGTTTACAAATTATTATAAAAATATATATAATAATAACAACTTCATACCAAATCCTTTACCACCTGCATACATTATTTTTTGGCATGGGCGCTAACCATTTGTGCCAGCACTATTTCGCCCTTTGAATATGGGGGTCCTGCGCCATTACCACCCAAAACCGGCACAATCAGTTTGCACACTGTGCAGAGCTTTGATTATAAGCCCCAGGTGATTTATTTCTAGGTAAAGACTTTATGGTTTCCTTTATTTCATTTTGTGTTGTAGGATCAAGGTGAAATGAGTGGTTATGAAGGTTTGCATTTTATATAAATTGCTTAGTTGTAAAAGGATCTGGTATTGTGTTTTGCTCAGTACAAACTATTTGAATATTGCTTTGCGCATGTATGCATGTCCCGGCCCCTCACTTTACCACCTGCATACATTATTTTTTTGCATGGGCGCTAACCACCTGTGCTGGCGCTATTTAGCCCTTTGAATATGGGGGCCCTGTGCTAATCCCACGCAAAACCGGTGCAATCAGTTTGCACACTGTGCAGAGCTTTGAATATAGGCCCCAGGTGATTTATTTCTAGGTAAACGCTTTATGGTTTCCTTTATTTCATTTTGTGGTGTAGGATCAAGGTGAAATGAGTGGTAATGAAGGTTTGCATTTTTTATAAATTCTTTAGTTTTAAAAGTGAGGGGCGGGGACATGCATACATGCGCAAAGCGATATTCTAAAGGTTTGCACTGCGCAAAACACAATTTATTTATTTAGCTTTTGTTGGCCAGGTAGGTACACTAGACAAACTGTATGCCTATTTTCAGGTACGGCCCAGGAGAGCACAATAAAAGTACAGGTTCAAACAAGGTACAATAACAACAAGAGGGGCAATGTACAGAGTATCAAGAGAGTAAGATGAACATAGATAGTCTACAGTGAGCAGTAATAGGTAAGATATACATATACATACAAAATAAATAGACTAACACATTCAATGGTGATTACATTGTATGAGTGACCCTATTTACCAGGACCACAATTCATAAGCAGATGGCGTTCAATCACATGCTTCCCAGAGTTAAAGGACAGTAGGCAGTGGGTCGGATGGGACCAATTTGGAGACCTGGTTAGGGTGGCTTGGGACACCCACACACCGAGGACAGTTTCAAGTGCTCCCATAGGGAATTCTGGAGACACAGTTGGGAGGGGGAGAAATGTACATGGACAGGAAGGGAGTTCCATAGCCTCGGCGCACATGTAGCAAAGTCCCTATCCCCCATTAGGGTTCGAATATATGGAACTTTGAGCACCGCCGGACCCTAAGACCTAAGGAAGTAGGAGGAGGATACAGCAGGCTTGAGAAGCTGTGCAAGCCCCGGTGGAGTGCCAGTTCTGAGCACCTTTCCTACGAAGCAGCAAAACTTATATTTCAAGTTATATCTTCAACTTATATCTTCATTAGTGACCTTGCAGATGGACTAGAGGGTAAGGCTTGTCTGTTTGCAGATGACACCAAGATCTGCAACAGAGTAGATGATCCAGATGGGGTGGGCAGAATGAGAAGAGATCTGGATAAACTAGCAGAATGGTCAGAAGAGTGGCAACTGGGATTTAATGCAAAGAAGTGCAAAATCATGCACATAGGGAAGAGAAACCCTGAAGCCACCTATAGGCTGGGAGGGAGTTGCTAGCAGTCACAAGGAAGAAAGACTTGGGCATCATCATCACTGATGACCTAAAATCATCCAAGCAGACCTCTAAAGCAGTAGGTAAGGCTAGGGGGGTGTTAGGGTGTATTAGTAGGGGTATCACAAGTCGTAAGAGGGAGGTAATAATCCCTCTGTACAAGACACTGGTTAGGCCCCAGCTGGAGTACTGCATGCAGTATTGGAGGCCACACCTTCACAAGGACATTAACCAAATTGAGGCAGTCCAGAGAAGGGCAACCAAAATGGTGCAGGGACTGCATCAGAAGACATATGAGGACAGATTAACGGAGCTCAATATGTATACCCTTGAGCAAAGGAGGGAGAGAGGTGATATGATCGAGGCATTCAAACACCTTAAGGACATAAACAAGGTGAAAGAGTCTAACATGTTTAAATATGAGAAAAATAGCAGGAAAAGAGGACACAGCATGAGATTAGAGGGAGGCCGATTAAGGGGGAATGTGAGGAAATTCTTTTTCCCAAAAGGGTGGTGGATGCATGGAATGGCTTACCACAAGAAGTGGTGGCTATGAATACAGTGCAGGGCTTCAAACAGGCATGGGATAGGCATAAGGGAGCAATACAAATGACTATGAATAGATAGGCCACTGACAGAGCAAAGGCCGATGGCACATTTATAAGGTAGAAAAAGAAATGGGCAGACTGGATGGGTCTTGCGGTCCTTATCTGCCGTCAACTTCTATGTTTCTAAGTGATTGGCCAGGGAAAGCCTGCTCAGCTTGTCGTATAATTTACAATGGTGTGTGAGACGTGGTTCTGCCAGGGCAAAGCGACAGATGTTGTTATAGGTTGTCTTCCACCTGGCAAGGTGGCGCACCCACCATAATGTGGTGTTAGTTAGCACCTATAAGAAGCATGCCTTAATCCAGGACAAAGCTCAGAGAAGGGGAGGTGTCACTGCAGGAGACCAGATGGCCGTTGCAAACAACACCATGCTACTCTACCTGATGGAGGCGGTTATTGATGAGGAGGAGAGGGACCAAGCCCACCATGGCCCACACCATAGGCCAAGGAGGAGATACACTGCACACAGGATGTGCTGGCAAAAGATCTCTTTTGAGACCTTCACAGATTAACATCTTGTGTGCTGGTACAGGATGAACAGGGTCACAGTGAGGCAGTTTTGTGACCTCCTGCATGTGCAGCTGCAGTCAAACACCAGATGCAGCCATGCTATGTCAGTAGAGGAGAAGGTGACTGCTATGATGTACTTCCTAGCTGCCGGTATGTTCCAGAGACCAGTGAGGGATACCATCAGTGTATTGCAGTCAGCCACCTTGTGCCTCCTGACCCAGTTCCTCGATGCTTTCCTGCCACATGCTGCTGAATTCATAGTATTCCCCAGCATGCATGGGAGTGCAGAGAAACCATGTAGGAATTCTATCGGGTTGTGCACCTACCAGCTGTACTTGGTGCCATTGACTGCACTCACATTGCCATCTGTGCACCACCTGGTGAGGGAGGGGATGTGTACATAAACCAGAAATGATACCATTCCATCAATTACCAGGTGGAGTGTGATGCAGTGGGGCGCATCACCAATGTCAATGTACAGTAACCCACCAGTGCCCACGATGCCTTCATCTGACAGTCCAGGCTGTACCAGGCCTTTGAGGATGGCAGGCTTACCAGTGGGCACCTTGTCGGTGAGTACCATCAGCATGCACAATGCAACCACAACAATGGTGTAATAGTGACAGCAAGAGTAGATGGGGGGGATGAGAGGCAGGATGAGCAAACATGAAGTGCAGCTAACACATGTACATGTGTTCACAGGGGACAGTGCCTATCCCCTCAGACCCTAGTTACTACCAGTCCTGTGGCCTAAAACAGGGGCTGAGGAGAGGTACAATGAGACACATACCCCACAAGGAACATAATAGAGAGGGTCTTAGGCATGCTCAAGATGCAGTTCAGCTGTCTGGACCAGTCTGGTGATGCCCTACAATACAGCTCTTGCAAGGTATGCCATATATTTCAAGCCTGTTGTATGTTATACAACATGGCACTCAGCCGTGGTATACGTGCACCTGAAGCCGAGGCACAGCCTGATAGTAACCCAGAGGTCCAGGGGATAGTTGAGCAACTTGAGAAGAGAGATCCTTGAATGGCCCAGAGGTACCAGGAGCACTGCAGCAATATCATCGCTACACTGGCACAGATGGGCAGGGGAGTGTCACAAACACAGACAACAAACGTGGGAGCAATAGAGACTTTAATGCAGCTTTAAACATGGTGCAACACATACAGCAGTGCAAAGGTGGGATTAATGTAATATGATTGTGTGTGAATGTGTGCAAGGGGTAGTGTGTGTGTGTGTGTGTGTGTGTGTGTGTGTGTGTGTGTGTGTGTGACTGAATTGTGAGCTGTGTGTGTGTGTGACTGAATTGTGAGCTGTGTGTTGTGTGTGAGTGCAGGGTGTACAGGTGCGTGTGTGCTTCAATATGTCCCCATGTGATTAGGCATTACCGATGCTGGCCACCACAGAGTCTATGGGACCCCTACTTGCCCCCTTCTCATGGGGGCGTATCCAGCATGATGGAATCCATGGGGGATAAGTAGGCATAGTGACAGTCATTGGGCAGCCACGGCGTGGCCTGTCAGGTGATGATACAGAGGACCGGACACCCCTGCACTGTGCCACACCGGCGGAGGACCATGATGTACCAGTACCGGTGGATACAGACCTGGCTGACCATGTGCTGGAACTCCTATGGGACCCACTGGCAGCACGCTGATGCTATGATGCGGCACTGTGCAACTACCCTGAGCTGGATGCAGACCTCAAGCTGTGGTGCTTCCTCATGGCTGCAGTGAGGTCACTGAATCAATCCCTCACAGGATTCAGGACCCTAGTGAGGGGGTCCTCTGCCTGCTGCTGTGCCCGCACCCACCCAGCTGATACAACCTCCCAGAGGAGGGACAGCTCCTGTCTCACCTCCTGCCGGAAGGCATGCAGGTCCTGTTGTGCTGCTGTCTGGGACTGTAGAGCAGCCTGGAGGATTGGACGGGGGCTTTGTTCATCACACACCTATTGCAGAACATCTCCCTGCTCAGCAGCATGTATGGGTGGTGGTGGTAATTGCTGTTATGTCTCTGCAGCGCTGGGCAGATGTCTGGTCACATGGGCCACTGCATCCTGTGGCATGCCCCCCTACAGGATGCTGTTGCATGTCCAAGGGTGCATGCTGGCCACCCATGTGGACCTGCATGCTGTGCTGTTGCAGGTGTTCATGGGCAATGGTGGCAGGCAGCTGCACAGCGTGTGCAGTCCCACAGGGAGCAGGGATGGCTGTTGTAGTCTGTGGGACAGGTACAAATGTTGATGATGGGTGCCACTGGCAACATGATATTCCTACTACGGGCAGCCAGGGACCCAGAGGTGGTTACACCCTGAACACTGA
Organism: Neoceratodus forsteri; assembly: GCA_016271365.2. Lineage (NCBI taxonomy): Eukaryota > Metazoa > Chordata > Ceratodontiformes > Ceratodontidae > Neoceratodus > Neoceratodus forsteri. The sequence continues at coordinate 1,103,535,027 of CM057454.1, forward strand.
CAGTGGGTACAGCACCGCCATGCTGTTTGTCATACATGAGGTAGGGTGGCACAGGCCTCATCTTCAGCTGAACAAGATAATCCAATGAGGGAACAAAGGTAACGTCCAAGTCCACTCCACTGTCATCATCCTCATCATCACCATAGGCCATAACTGCAGCAAGTCCACTGGCCACGGGCGGTAGTGTGGTGGGTGGCTGTGCCCTCACATGCTGAAGCCCTGAGGTTGAAGGTCTGATGTCCTCTGGCACCTCCTCAGCAGGACCCTGCTGTTGTACCGGTGTGCTGCCATCACCCTGTGCTGTTGGGGATAGGAGATGTGTGAGTGGCATGTACAATTCACAGTCAACAAACCTCACTACCCAATCATGCAACACTGTAATGTGATGTAAATGCACAAATGTATGCCCAACCCTGTGCCTCATGCATGCAGAGCACCACGACCAGTGTACACACATCCGCAGCCAGGACATGCCGCACACAGTGTTGGTGTCCCCCCCTCCCCCATGGGTCACCTACCATAATGCAGTGTGAGCAAGGCACAGTTGACAGGGAGACCAGTGTGTGCCTGCCACATGCCATTTGCATGTGTGTGTCTCCACACATGTGCGGTAGGCAGGACATGTCTAATTGCACATCTTCGTAGCCCAAATGTGACAGTGACATGACACAGCAGCCACATATGGCAAACCCGGTACACATAGAACAGCTTTACACACACCCATGCAACATGCAGTACAACCACATGTACCCATGTGGGAAGCATAAAGTCTTCACAGAAGCCACCACAGTGGATGTGTGCCCACATGCCCCCATGTGTGACATGCATGGAATGATTCAGCTCTGTAAGATACTCACATGCCCGGTAGAGTTGTAATGGTGTCTCACAACCACCACCCTCTATCCCCTCCATGGACACAGGCCTGAGGGTGGATGCCACGAGTGCCATTACTGGGTCACTGACATGTAGCACTGCAGTCATTGGTCCCCCACCAGACTGATTCATCTCTAACAGCCACCATGCCTCATCCTCCATGGCACATCGCTGCATGTCTCACCACCCCTTCTGGACAGCATCCACCGAATGGCCATGGCCACCTACTGCATTCACCTCTGCAGTTATTTCCGTCCACAGCTGGTGGATTGTGGCATCTGTGTTTCTGTACCTCCACATCTGTTGTTCACATTTCTTGTAGCCCTCTGCCAGGGCCCTCTTCTCATCCATGGTAAATTTGTGAGCATGCAGCCATGCCTGTGCTTCACTCTCACCTGCATGGGACATAAGGGAGGGTTGTGGTAAGTTACTGTCAGCAACAGTGTGCTTGTGTACATTTGTGTGCATGTGTGTGACATGATGTAGGACATGACACTGCAGACAGGACAGGCTATGACACTGTCAGTGTGCCCATGCAGTATGTCCATGGTGTCACACAGTGTTACCCATGTACTGTCGATGGCCACATACATATCCCCCTGAAGTCCATGGCTGTGACTGGGTGTGGCACAGGTACACATGCAATTCATACCTGTGTGTTCATTGCTAGCCTCATATGATGGTGCACACAATGCATGTTGACTGTGCAGTGATGCATGGGGCCATGATGCAGGCACAGGTGACACAGACCCATGTGGGTTGTGTTCATAGAAGGTCGGACAAGCACACACTGCTGTGTACACATGGATTGTGTCACGTGTATGCTGCTGGCCACAAGTGGGCCACACATGCCGTGTGTGCCATACAGCCATTCCCAGTGTACTGCCTTTGGCGTACATACCTGCACACCTGTGCTGTGACAATGCTCAGTGTTCCAACTGTGCCACACACTGGTGACCATCAGTCCAACATACCACTGAGAGACACAGTAGCCATCCACCACATGTGAGCGTGCCACAGTGTTGTGTGTGCTGCAGCTGACCAGCCACTGCCTGCATGGCACAGGTGCAGAATGGTTCCTGCATACTGCAGTGCATGGGCCTATGTTGCTGTGATGTCTCCCCCCCATTGTGGCATGTGTCATGGTCCTGTATGCCATATGCATTCACAACAATAATACTGCCCCCCCGAGGTGTGTCACTGCACATGTGGGGTGAGTGCATATAGCATACAGTATCAGAGCTATCACTGCTATGCAGCTCTCTGTGTGACACACACTGTTGCCCCCAGGCTGACACACACACACACACACACACCCACACACACACACACACAAGACCCTTGGCCTCTGGTTGTGTACCCTGTAAAACAGTGACAGTGTGGGCACTCCAGCAGTGCTGCAGCATGTGGCCATACAGTGCAGTGTGTATACAGTCCATGGATGAGCAGTACAACATCACAGTAATCTATATTCCGCATATGCAGCAGGTATTGCGTAAAAGTGTGGCACAACAGTACCAAAGCATGCAACCTGAGTGTTACTCACCAGCAGCATCATTATCATATTCCTGGCTCATCCTTCAGGCTTGACAGAATCTCCCCCACCTGCGGTACATGTCAGCTGCAGGGGTGGAGCACTAACTGGCCTGATATAGGCTGGCCGGGCAATCCACAGGTTAATGTATGCAGGGCAATCTGTAATGAGATGCTATTGTGTGTGTTTGCACCTTGAGTGTGTAATTGGGCTAATTTTCATGCTGGCTTTGAATATTGCAGGATTTAGCACTGGGCAAACAACTTAATGCTGGGCAAATGCATAGCCCTGCACTGGAGTGGCCTAGTGCCACGCTAAACCATGGTTACACAACCCGCACTAGGCCTGCACATCACTAACATAGTGCTGGGGGTCATGGTGGGGTTGCGCATTCATGCTACCTACACCAGACATAGCGACATATATCTGATGTGTGTTTGGCACTGCACATGCTATAGTGGCAATATGGGGGGGCCCAGGGCTGTGTGCGCAGCATGGCTGACAGTCTGGTGTGCATGTTGGGCTGCACTGTGTCCCAGTTGGTACACATGCAGACAGTGCACTGTGCCTGACGCACGTGGAAAATTGGTGTGGGACTGACATTGCCATGTGCAACATACTATTGCAGTGTTCACAAGACCCGCACGTGTGCCATGTGACTATTGTAAGGGGGGGGACAGTGACATGATTGTGTTGTGTGTGGTCTGTGCAGTCAAGTATTCATGTTGTGCCTCACAGTGTTGTTCTACATTGTACCCACAGACCACCTGGAGCACAGGAGGAACAGCCACAGCAGCAGCAGGAGGAGTCAAGCCTGTGGCAGGAGAATGCTGGGGTGGACCAGGGAGGAGACGCCAGTGATGGGCAGCATGGGGTGGCACATGAGTATGCTGGTACCAGATATGCATGCTGTATTGCTGTTGCACCGCAGTGTTTGCTGTTGCGACACGGGTGGTGGAATGCTGTACATTGGCATGTGCCGCGCATGCACAGGTCCATGGCAGTGTAACGGGGTGCTTGGGTGCTGTTGGCGTCTGGCACCCATCACATGTCTAGACTCTTACATCACATTGGTGTCTGGTGTCGGCCATTCACACAGGGGTAGTGGTAGGCCTATGTTGCTGCACATGTGCAGATGGTACCCAGGAGTGGTGTTTCAGTTGGTAGTGTCTGACATCCCTCTGTCATGTGTACCTGCAATGCACTGTGGACTGGCATGCACATGCGGCTACATGGACATTGTGCAGTGTCATTGGTGTGTCACACATTGTACTCTGTAGCCCTGTGGTGTGGTGTCCCGCTGCTGTCCATCTGTATGCACATTACGCTGATGCATGCACATGCTGTACTGCCCCCATGACAATGCCATTATATACGTACCCTGTGCTGTGCTGGCACTGTTGTGTACATACCCTGTTAGACATCTCATGAAATGGCGGACATGTTTACTGTCCATGCTGCGGTACCTGTCATTGTATGCCTGTCTTGTATTGTCACTCTTAGTTGACACATGCATTACCAGTGACGTGGTTGGTGGCCTTACTGCCTTCCATGGGCATATCTGTGTGTTGCCTACTTATGGTGGGTGTGGTCGTGTGGTGTATGGTTGTGCGCATGTGCCTGTGCTGGACAGATGTACAGCATGTTGCAGCAGTCAGACACAGGTGTTGTGACTTGCCGGGCCATGCATGATGGGTTATTGGGGCATACGCCATGTCGCTGTGTGTACAGTGCATACTGCATCTGTTTTCTGGACGGACATGCATGATGGCTGTACTGAGGTACATACTTGCATTGCCATGCCATTGCCATGCATATGCTGCATCCCTGTTCTGTGCACATGTATGCACTGTGTACAATACAGGGCTGGGGTGCGATTATGGGCATGCATAGATGCTAATGGCATGTGGTGGCTCTGTGCTCTGCACATGCCCTGGACATGGTCGGTGTGGTATGTTGCTTCATACAGAGTCCACAGTGGCAGTTCACTAGCTGTCCTGCACACGTTTGCGTTCCTCGGGTTAGCTTGCAGACATGTGGTGCTGTGCAGTGTCATTGCTGTGCACTATGTGTGGCTGGTGTCACACTATGTGGGGGTTTGCTGTTGTGCTGTGCCATGGTTTCATGGGTCCTGTACTGGTGCATGGTGACATGCTGGATACATTTCATGGTATTGTGGTGGGGGGCACCAGTCTGTGCTGCATGGCGCATGGGGGTGGCACTGTGGGCATGGGTGTACTTCTCTGTGAATTGGTCATGTGTATCACAGTGTTTGCAGTGTAGTACAGCCTTGTACATTGTGACATTGGGCAGCATGTCCCAACATATCCCATGCTAGTCTGCCATGTTTCTTGTGGGGTGTGTTGTTCACTTGAGGGGGGGGCTGTGCTGTCCTGTGGCAGTCTGTCCTTTGGACATGCATTTGATTGAGTCGCATACTTGCTACTGCCTTCTGGTGTCTGACAGGCTTCTGTCTGCCTTGTATTTGCATGTTTGCATTGGGTTCTCCGCTGCCGCTGCTGGGCACAGGTTGCCGCTGTGTGCATTTCTGTATACAGGGCTATGGTTGTTGGAACATGCTGTCCTCCCCCATGAACACATATGGGGGGGTTGTTTTTAGTGGTGGATATGTTAGACAAGACATACAGGAACTCAGGCACTGGCAACTATGAAATGCAGAATAGTAATAGGAATATGCTTTAGTAGCATATCTTGTTGCTTCTGTGGACTTAACTTGCATCACCGAGACCTGGCTTGACGAAAATGCAGGCCCCATTTTGGGATCTGCGGTTCCAGATGGATTCTCGGTAATTCACCGCCCGAGAGTGGACCTTAGGAGCGGGGGAGTTGCAGTCTGTTTTAGACAGGAACTGGACCTCAGGGAGGAGCCGGTTGGATATATCAACTCCTTTGAATGTTTTGTGGGTGCAGGTGCAGGATTCAGGATACTCCTCATTTATCGTCCACCAGGTGATGGAGAGAATTCTGTGAGGAGGTGGCGGATTTCTCATCTGAGAGGGTTTTGAATTCCCCGATGGATAATTCTGGGGGATTTCAATGCCTGGGTCAACGATGAACTCACGCTTTTTGGACAAAACCTCCTCCAATTGATTGATTCATTGGGCCTGACACGGGTTATTACTACTGCAACCCACCAGGGGGGACATTCATTGGACCTGATATTCCATCTGGGGATGGAAATCTCTGATGTGGAGGTGGAGCCCATCGGTTGGTCTGACCATCATGCCCTGAGGTTCAGTTTCATGGCCCCCAAAAGAGGCCTGCCCCTAAGGATATAGTACAGTTCCATCCTTTGAGAGGAGTTACCTCAGAAGGCCTAATGACGGAGCAGGACTTCTCAGTTTTCCAATGGAAAGCATAGATCCAGGGTCTTTAGTGCTGGCCTATAATAGGGCAGTTGTGGGGGCCCTGGATGTCATTGCTCCTTTCCATGTTCGCCCCTGTACTCTTCACCCAGAGTCCCCATGGTTTACCGCGGAGATCCATGGGTTAAAGGGACAGGGCCGAAGATTGGAGAGACGCTGGCGGAAGACTCACCTGGAAGTTGACAGGCTTAGACTGCTAGATCATTATAAAATCTACCAGTTAGCAATCTCCCATAAGAAGGCAGAATTCCTGTCCAGGGAGATCGCTACAGCAAGGAATAGACCGGCCCAGCTCTTCCGGACTGTGGACAGACTGTGCAATCCGGTCTGTCTTCATGCCAGTCGAGCATTATCACAATTACAGTGTGAGGAGTTTGCGACATTCTTTGCTGATAAGGTGTCTGCTATCAGAGGTGAGATCAGCCAGGGCCTCCCCATTGGGTCTTGCAGTGACCAATCGAGGGACACAAGTACCCATTTGACCTGGTCCATGTTCAGTCAACCGGTAGTTATGGATATAGTGAGAATCGTCCAGACTCTGCGCCCAACTTTCTGTGGGCTGGATCCGGGCCCTACATGTCTACTTGTGGGGTGTGTAGAGGTTATCAGCCCGATCCTTACTGGGATAGTAGTGGCATCATTGGAGAGAGGGATCTTTCCTGATCCTTTGAAGGAGGCAATAGTACGTCCCCTTCTGAAAAAGCCCTCCTTCTTCCCGACTGCCCAGAAAACTACAGACTAATCTCAGATCTTCTCCTTTTTGGGAAGATTATTGAGAAGGTGGTCGCTTTGCAGCTGGAAGATTATTTAAACATCCATAATATCTATGACCCTCTCCAGTCTGGCTTCAGGAAACAGCACAGTACTGAGATGGCTCTTGTTCGGGTATTGAATGATCTCCTGATGGCAAGAGATTGGAGAACTTGTTCTATCTTGGTTCTTCTTGATCTTTCAGCTGCATTTGACACTGTGGATCATGGGGTGCTGCTTGAATGCCTGTGGTCTCTCTGTGGACTAAGGGGGGTGGTCCACAGTTGGTTTAAATCTTTTCTGCAGGGTAGGACTCAGAGAGTAGTGTCGGGGATTTATTCCTCGACCTCTCGCTGTCTACACTGTGGAGTGCCACAGGGTTCAGTGTTGTCCCCCATGTTATTTGCAGTGTATATGCTTCTATTAGGGGACATCATAAGACATTTTGGTTTGAGTTTCCATTGCTATGCCGATGATTCTCAACTTTATATGTCTTTTGTGCCTGAGCAGGAGTCTGAGTTAGTACATTGCTAAACAACTGCAACCAGGAGATACAGAACTGAATGAGTGCTAACTGGCTGAGGTTGAACCCGGGGAAAACAGAGGTATTGGTGGTGGAACCGGGGGTAAGGATATCAAATCCATGGGCGGGAAAACTCTCAGGTTTATTTCTGGGAGGAACCCCGCTCATGGCATCTGGTCAGGTGCATAACCTTGGTGTTATATTTGACGAGGGCTTGACCCTGAGGGCACAGGTGTCAGTCAGTCAAATCATCCTTTTTCATCCAAGAAATATAGCACGGTGAAACACTTGATTCCATCAGAGGATCTTCCTACCCTGGTCCACGCCTTTGTGTCCAATCGTTTTGATTATTGCAACGCCTTTATCTAGGGTGGCTGCCGGAGTGGATATCCGCCGCCACAGCTGGTGCAAATGCGCAGCTAGGTTGTTGACTGGAAGCCCGAGGTCCAACCATATAACACCTGTGCGTCATGAATTGCACTGGCTGCCTGTACAGTGGCGGATCACTTTCAAGGTCATGTTGATGACCTATAAAGCCCTACACAGTTTGGGACCTCACTACCTGAAAGAACTCCTGACTTCTTACTGTCCCTCCCACTCCCTCCGATCCTCTGGTGAGGGATTGCTGGATTTTCCCAGGGTAACCTTAAAAACATCTGGTGGAAGAACATTTGCCTTTATGGCCCCTACCCTGTGGAATTCTCTACCTCACCAGATACGCAATTGCCTGACTGTGGACAGCTTTAAAAAAGCTCTAAAGACCTTCCTTTTTAACCAAGCATTTTTTTAGTGATTTAAATTATATTGGATTGTTTTCTGAATTTGATGTTGTTTATAGTTGTGGTTTTGTTTTGTATGATTGATATTGTAAAGGTGCCCTGAGCTTTGGAAGGGTGCCTTAAAGAAATAAATATTTACTTACTTACTTACTTGTGACTGTATAGACACTGTGGTATTCAGTTAGGGATATTGATGTATTTCTAGGAAAATATCACTATGGTACAAGTCACATTTTGTGATGGAATCCCTGATTTCAGGTCACAGACCCAGAAACTGTCATTATTTTGCTGGTTTACAAATTTCAGTTCCAGTAGTAGTGGGAAGAAGTACAGGACCTTTGTTACTACTGCATAACAGGTATAGGATCTGAGTTCCTGTGCTTTCCTGTTCACCTTCATCACTGGTTGTTATTGCTCAGCATTGTCATGATGTTATCCTTACATGCTCATATCTCTGCCCCTAGGTCCCTGGAGGTCCCTGTGGGCCACCAAGCCTGAGGAAGGAGAAGGCCAGGACGAACTGCTGCACTGCCAGGTGAGGCAGCAGTGCACTGTCATTGAGCAGCTGATGGTCCTGATTTCTGAGATAAGGTGTGTGGCCAGGATCCTGGATGAGCAGCTGCCTGCCCAGCATCTGACCTGCCGGTTGACCCTGAGCCATCAGACAACTGAGTGCATTCACCACCTTGGGACTTCATTCCACCCCTTGTATATAGCTTATATATTCGCTTGTGTGCTCCCTGTTTCCTCCTTGTACATAGTTTGTATCATTGCTACTGTTTCCTGTTCCCCACCCACCATTGTAAATAGAGTGTTTGTGGATTTTGGATTCCCTGTGCCCCCACCCCCCATTGTACATAGTTTTGTTCCACTGTTGTTGTCCCTGTTCCCCTACCCCTATTGTTTGCTCTGACATTGTTTCTTACTTGGTTCTGCATTCACCTGTCCCTGTTCAGTTGCGTTTATTGTTTGCTCATCCTATATTATATGGTTTGCTTTTTTGACTTCCTGTGTCCTGCGTTTCTTGCCTGGGTGTATCAACATTTTGCAGGTTGTTGAGGTCTTTGGGTTCCTGTTGCTGCTGCATGTGTAGTTCCATGGCAGTGGGTGTTACAGTGCCATTGTCAGCATTTTTAGCTGCTTTTTGATGTTTTGTTCAGGTATTGGGCTCACTAGCTCAGCTTGTGCCTCCTGTGGCCATTTTGTTACACACTGTACAGTGGTTCTGTGTGTATTTGCACTCCCTGCTGGCTTGCTATTTTCAGAGCTGTCTTATTTGCTATATTCAGTGCTGTCTTGCTTCCCAGGCTATTTTGCACTGCCCCTCCAGTTCAGTTTGCCCATCATCATTGGCACGCTATAGTCAGCCGGTTTAGCACAGGGGCTTTCCCTTTTGAATATTGCTGGCTATTTGGTCCAAGCTATTTTAACATGCTGGGCAGTGCTGATTTTGTCCGGAGGCTCAGCTTTGAATATAGGGCCCTATGTCTAGAAGGTTTAACCAATGAATTTTATCAGATGTTCTCAGATGATTTAACCCCATGGTTAAGCCACATTATTTCTGAAATTACTACTTTTGAAATACAGAATCCATGAAGATAGCTAAAATTAATATTTACTGGCCTATGCAGCCAGTATAGTGTTATGATTGTGCAAATGTGTTAGTTTGGTTTTGACCGTTCACACTCTCTATTCCAGAGGAATTACCACCCTGTAGGGGTATGAAGGCAAGGAACCCTCGGAGAGGGTTCCACCCCTAGAGGTGCAACGGGATGGTTCCCATGGCTAAAGGTACCTTAGGAATCCCAAATAAATGTAGTATCATCCCCAAAAAGGAGGCAACATTAAGCATAGGAGCAAGCAGTAACTGTGACATAGGAGTAGTAACTGTAACATAGCAGTAGAGAAGTATAGGCAGTTTGATAATGCAATGAGATGCTCAGTTGTTGTAATGTCTGCCCAGGTCTGCGTAACATGACACTGATGGTTTGCTCTGAGAGTAGGGGGATCCCCTAAAGAGAGTGGGAATGGCAGGACATCCTCCACCTTCATCCAACAACTGAACCTACCTAAAGAAACTAGGGGAAACAACAAAGTTAACTAAGTGTTATGACCTGAGGCAATGGAGGAGAGAAAAAAAACCCTATGAGGAGGAAATCTCTGGGGATCCAAGACCTAGGTCACCTTCCTTCTGGGCTTGGGATAGTTTATTTAGTGACAGCTCTGCAGTTGCAATTTGGAAAACCCAATTAAAGGGAGGTGGAAAATATTCCAATTTGGAGGAAGGCTCTCACTCAAACCTTCTAGCGGGAATGCCATGGAAGGGTTCTAGAAAACTCTGCAACAATACATGCATCCAAGGTGCAGGAGGAGAGCAACAACTGCTGAGGCACTCACCTGGCCTACCCACCCTAAATCAAACCAGGTGAACCAGAGGCAGTTGTAGGGAGGATGCGGTGAAGGTGCCTCACTAGGGAAACACTATATAGTGGAACACTAGAGCCAAAGGAGATCGTCGTAACCACCTTTCACCGCTAGTCTTAAATTATACACCAGGAGCTGCTGTCACGTAGCAGGCAGCTAAAGCCAAGCCCAGGGCTAGGACATTCCCAGCTATTGGCTAGGTGAGAAGGATCCCGCCCCTAGTTGGACACACTTGAGATGCAGACTAAAGCAGAGCAAGACCATCGGCTGCAGGAACCTTGCACCAGAATAGAATGGCTGGCATGCCCCAGAAAGTGATTGAGAGCTGTAAAGCTGGTGAGCTGAATGAGCACTGTGTGCTGAGATCGTAATGATCATTGAGTGCTGAGACCTTGCAAGGTCGAATGCAGATTGAGTACAGCAGAATCCCAGGCTGAAGTTGAGGGGATGGTAGTAGGCATGAAACAATGGTTTGCATAATCAAGGAGCAATGGTTGCGTAAGCAGAGTGGACCTGCACGTAGGTCAATAAGCAGTAGTAGTGACAGGAGAACCTGCATAACATATGGTATAGCAATTAAACAGCACTGAATTGGGGGCAAGCCAGCCAAACAGGAATAGCCAAATCAAGGTGATAAACACTCTAAGGATTTTCAGTAATGAGGCAATTTTAATAACAAAACTATATTAGCAGCCTCAGCAGGAGCTTAGTTGGCTGACCTCAGAGTTGTACTGAAAGTGCAATAAAACAGGAGACAATGCTTGAAAGCAGGTGTAGCCAGGCAGTGCAATGAAGCTGTAAGAGAATGAGAGCAGCAATGGGCAGCACAGCTAAGGTCAGTAAACTGTGTCACATGAAAAGGACTGAGTATGCAACATGGAGCAGCTATGGCTGAGCTGAACCACACAGATAATTGCAGTTGCATTGCAGTAGTTTGAGAGTAGTGAGCACAGTGTAAAACACAGGCACTGGGTACAATAGTAATTAAAGTAAACAGTCAGCAGCAGTGGCTGTAATTGTAGGTAACTGAAAGCAGTAGCATGAGCTCTGCATAGCTGAATGCTAGGAGCTGCTGTGCAGTAATTTGAGAGTTGCGAATAAGTAAAGCAAGCACTATGAGCTCTGGAGTAGCAGTATGCTAGGAGCTTAGAAACAAAGCCCTCCAAAAAGACAAAACCAAAATACAGCAAAACAGAAAACAGGGAAAGGCCCAAAACAAGAAACACAAAACACAGGGAAGCACACAGCCATAGGAAAGATACAAACCATGTCCTGACATTATAGTAGAAAAAAATATTTTCAGACTTTCCTCTACATGTTGCAAAGACTATAGTACCTTAACTAAAATACCTTAAATTGATAAGAAACACTAGGGAGCACCTACAAATCTGCAATACTTAGTCTTAATTCTGATTATTTAGAGAAAAAATCTGTTGTGTTGGTTAAGGTTACATATTGTCCTGCAAAAAATCATGTTTCAGTAAGAAATGTCCCACTTTGGGCTTCTTAAAAGGGGGTAACTCTATTCACAGTGAGGCTTAGAGGAACTGCTTATATAGCTCAGGAAGTGGGAGTGGCTGGCTGCTTGGCCACCAAACTACAGGCAAGTCTTTCATTTATTGCTTAAACCAGGAAACCATCAATTCGCCCAGATAGTTTTAGACCATTTTCCATACTCAATTCAGACTATAGGCTTATCGCTAAAATCATAAATAATAGATTACAAAATCATATTCATGAATACATACACCCAAATCAATACGGTTTTATCCTAGGTAGAATCATATCCCAAGCCAACACCAAATTTCAAGCAGTAATAAATGTAATAAATAAAAATAAACAATATAAACAAGACACTTATGCCCTAGCATTAGATGCTACGAAAGCCTTTGATCTAATAAATAGACACTTTATGTATTCCATACTAGAGGCCTGGGGGATCCCACATGAGATAGTACAAGTGATAAAAATTCTTTATAAAAACACAAAAGTGAACATTTTAATAAATAACTTACTAAAGGATCCTATTGAGATGAATAATGGAGTAAGACCAGGATGCTCCCTATCTCCCACACTTTTTATTTTAACATTAGAGCCAATATTAAATGCAATTAGATGCAATCCATTTATACAAGGAATAGTTTTAAAATCAGAGAACTTAAATTTAAGTGTCTTCGCTGATGATATGCTATTAATTATAAAAAAAACACAGAAAGTTCACTTCCCAATTTTTGGAAACAAAGACATACTCTGAACTGACAGGATACACTCTTAATAAGAGTAAATCAATTATAATGAAAATATCAAAACAACATCACACCCTCCCGGATAATCACATTAAAGATTTTAAAGTCCAAAACCATATTCAATATCTAGGTTTGTACATATCCCCAGATCAAAATTTAATCATAAAGGAAAACTGTAATAAAGCTAAAGAGAAAATAGCAGCTATTTTAGACAATTGGACTAATCTTTCATTATCCTTATGGGTCAGATAGACACATTAAAGATGATGGCTATGCCACACATAATATTTATTATGCAAAATGTTTGGAGAGCCCCCTCGGAAACATGGTTTAAGGATCTTATAAAACTATTTACAAAATATTTGTGGAGAGGTGGGAAACCTAGGATATCATGGGGTATTTTAGCTTTGCCAAGGAAACAGGGTGATTTAGGCTGTCCAGACCCTAGTATTTATGTGCAAGCTCATATCACTTTCATTACATATAAGTGGCTGTTTTCCCTAAATACAAGAACTCTAATACAAGAATTACTGTTTTCAGAAGAAAATGACACTAATAACCTAAGCGATATATGGTTAAACGTGGACTTACATAAGAAATTAATTTCCTTTTTTGCCACAATGATTTGGCCTAATTTCTAAATTTATTAAATGCCCAGCTCATTTACATTTTTCATGGACCTTTTTGGATATTAATAAAGGCAAAATAATTTGGGGTGATGTGGTACCTATAGATTTTAAAGTTTTTCATTTAAACAATATCTTTAAATGGAAAGACTTTTTGAAAGAGGATATATTTCCATCATACAAAGAATGTATATCTTTATTGCATATAAAACAATGGAATAGATTTTATTATAATATTCTATATAAAAAAATATTAAATTTAAGACTTTATTTGGTGAAAAAGATGTGAGAATTGAAAACATGATGAAGTTACATCAAAACCAAATTAATAAGGGATCAAAAAAAACTATTAGCTTATTTTTATCACACAATATCAAAGAATACCAACTCATTTACTAATGTAAACAAAAAATGGAATATGGAAGCCAAAATTAACCTAACCAAACAACAATGGCAGAACATTAGGATTACAAATAATACATTTTATGTATCAGCAAAAAATAAAACCATTCAGAACAAAATCAATAATAGAGCATATATCACTCCAAATACAATAGCAAAGATAAGCAAGAATTATTCTGAGCTCTGTTGGCATGGATGTAAACAGAGAGAAACATTGTTCCATTGTTGGTGGTCCTGTCAAACAATTAATCAATGGTGGCACTTTGTAAATACAAAATTATCTAATTGGTTTGATATTCATATTTCTTGTACTCCAGAGATTTTTTTATTTTTAACGACTTTGCACAACTTGCTTTAACAATAATTCAATCTAAAATTGTGGCATTAGTTTCTATGGCTTCAGAAAGGGTGATTCTAAAAAATTGGAAGTCAGACCAATTATCTAATTGAAACAATGGTGGCTTACTTTTTATGATACTTTATTGTTAGAAAAGTTAATTTATGATGTAGATGACAATCTAGATGATGTAGGTGGTAATAACTGGAAATAAACAATGATTAATTTACTCCCACTTATGAGGCTATAAAAATATTATAAAAGGGATTTCATTCTTATTGTTAAAACTATTGGGACATTAAGAATTAAGGAGTTTATGAGTAGTACATTCAATGGTTCAATGGTTCCAAAATGAATGTGCATGTAAAGGTGGAAAAATAAGATATATTGTAATGGAATGGAAAGAATGTTATTTTAAGATATAAAATTAATAAAGATTACTAATGAAAAGAAAAGGTATCAAATCATCTCTTTTTCTCCTGGATGTTTTGTCACAAGGACCAATACGAGAAAATACAAGGAAGCACAGAAGGAGAAAGATAGAAAGGCATATCTGGAAAGACTGAGGGAGGCAGGAAGAGAAGTAAGAAGGGTCAAAGCACAGACAGGGGAAAGAATAGCCCAGGCAATTATAAAAGGGGTCAAGACCTTTTTTAGATACATTAGTGAAAAAAGAAAGACCGTGGGAGGGATTGTGAGACTAAAAAGGGAAGTAGGAGGAGGAGGACCAGGAAAAGGCAGAAATCCTGAATAAATATTTTTGTTCAGTATTTACAGAAGAAGGGAGGGCCCACAGTTACATGATAAAGGTAGCCAGGGGAAGTGGGTAGAGACCAGTCCATTCACAGAAGAAAGAGCCCTAAAAGAGCTAGAAAAGCTGAGAGTAGACAAGGCAATGGGACTGGACAAAATGCATCCCACAATACTAAAGGAGCTCAGAAAGGAGCTGGCAGACCCCCTGACAGACCTGTTCAATACATTATTAGAGACAGGGGTGGTCCCGACAGATTGGAGGAGGGCGAATGTCATCCCTCTCCACAAAGGTGGGAGCAGGGAGGAGGCAGGAAATTATAGGCCAGTCAACCTAACCACAGTGATAGGCAAACTGATGGAATCATTACTCAAGTAAAGAATTGTGTCATACCTGGAATCCAGCAGACAGCAGGATCCAAACCAGCATAGTTTCACAGCAGGTGGGTCTTGCCAGACAAACCTGATAGATTTCTTTGATTGGGTGACTAGAGTGATAGATGGGTGGGGGCAGTGGATGTAGCCTACCTGGATTTTAGTAAGGCCTTTGACACCATCCCACATAGGAGGTTAATACATTGAGCAGCGTGGGAGTTGGGCAGAGAGTGGTAAACTGGGTTAGAGATTGGTGGTGAATGGAATTCAGTCCAAGGTTAGGGAGGTGAACAGTGGGGTGCCCCAGAGTTTGGTACTGGGTCCTGTCCTCTTCAGTGTCTTTACTAGTGACATTGTGGAGGGGCTAGAGGGAAAGGTTTGTCTATTTGAAGATGACACAAAGATCTGCAATAGGGTCGACACTTTGGGGGGGTGGAGAATGAGAAGGGACCTAAGCAAGCTAGAGGAATGGTCAAGAGTATGGCAACTGAGATTCAATGCCAAGCAGTGCAAAATTATGCACTTGGGGCATGGGAACCCAGAAGAGGGGTACTTACTGAGGGGAGAGATGCTGATGGTCACCTAACAGGAAAGGGATCTAAGAGTGATTATATCAGATGACCTATTCGGCCAGACAGTGCGAGAAAGCAGTAAGCAGGGGTAGCGGTATGCTGGAGTGCTTATGGAGGGGCATTACCAGCAGAAAAAAGGAGGTAGTGATGCCACTTCACAGATCACTGGTGAGACCTCATCTGGAGTACCATGTCCAGTTCTGGGGGCCACATCTCAGGAACACCATAGACAGAGTGGAAGCTGTCCAGAAAATGGCTACAAAGGTGGTCTACAGGCTACACCAGAAGCTATATGAGAAGAGGCTGAAAGACCTCAACAAGTATTCACTGGAGACAAGAAGGAAGAGTTGGAATATGACAGAGATGTTTAAATACCTCAAGGGTATAAATAAGATACAGGGGGAGCCTCTTTCAGAAAAGAAAATGCACAAGAACAAGGGGACATAATATGAGGCTGGAGGGATTTAGAATCGGGTAATGTGAGGAAGCATTTCTTCATGAAAAGGGTAGTGGATGCTTGGATGCTCCCTGCAGAGGTGGTTTGGGCACAGACAGTGAAAATAAAAAATGTGTGGAATATTCATAAGGTGACTTTAGCTGCGGGAAAGAAAGGGTAGGTGAGAAACGCTGTAGAGGGTAGGGATAATGAGCATACTACATGGGCCAGGTGGTCCTCATCTGCTGTCAAATTCTGTTTCTATGCTTTGATTTTTCTAACTACAGAATGGTTTTGCTGCTTTTCAGTTACATTTGTACAGATCCAAATTAATTATTAACGATGGTGAATTGAAAGTGATGTTCCTTGCCTCCCAATCCAAACTACGTCAAGTGGCTCAGTTTACTGGTTAAGGAGTCAATGTATTTTCTGGGTGGACACTGGAAGTGGTGGATAACTACTTATCCTGGCTTTTTGATGGACCCTTTGTGTGTAGCAAATCACATAGAACAACTGGTAAAATCCATTGGTCAAAACGAACAAAAAATGTCTTTCTTTGGACATGCATCAACATATTATGCAGTCTAATCCTCCCTGTGATTGATAACATGAATGTCCTCTACAATTTGGCTTCAAAATTTATTTTAAAATAAACAGAATATTCTCTATAACATAATGGTCAAATTAATCTTAAATTCCCCTCTGATCTCTCATTCTCATCTTCTTTATGAAGAATTGAATTGGTTATCTTTGGAGGTCCAATGACTACCACAAATGTTTGTTCAAACTACAAAGTATTGTTAGCGAATGCTTAGAATAGTTGACATCAAGGTTGGTCACGAGACAACATTAGGGGTGTGCACTGCTAATCTCCATGAGTTTAGTATTCTTAAAGTGAAAAGTGTAAAGGGCTCACAAGTATTCAGTTACATTTTCCCCTCCTTATGGAATTCTCTTCCAGTTGAGTACCATAGTATTTCAGCAAATTATCCCTCTAGAAACTTGGTTTGCTCTTGATTTTTGAACAATCTTGTGGGTAACTTATGTTCTTCATGCACATCCTGGTGTATTTGTGAACTCAGTGTATCTGATGTATTGATCTCCAAGTATCAATTACATGGTGTAAGGCTATTCAATGGGCCTACGCAACCAGAGTAGTGTTATGCTTGTGCAACTGTGATAACTGTTTGGCCATTCACACTCTCTATTCCCGTGGGAATTATCACAATGGAGGGGTACCGAAGGCAAGGAACCCTTGAAGAGGGTTTCACTCTTAGAGGTGCCATGGGAAGATTCCCTTGGCTAAAGGCATCTTAGGAAGGAGCCCTGAGAAGGGAGGTGTGCCACTGGAGGTGGAGGGGAGAATGATGGGACAAAGAAAAAATGCTTCAGAAGGAGGCTGGGAGGAACTGCTTATATAGCTCAGGAAGGGGGCATGGCTGATTGCTCACCCCATTGATCTACAGGCATAGCCTTTCAATAATATATATTTTTACTAATAATATAGCTCATGACTTTTTAAGAAATACAAAATCACACATGTCCCCACAATGCAAATCAGCACAGAATATTATGCTGGTTCAACTTTAAGCAGAAATGCATGGTGCCGAAAGGCCTCTCACACAGTTTGAAAAGGGTGCCAACAGAAAACGTAGACACATGTTTCGTCCTACCAGGACTCATCAGTATGCCTCATCTGTTTGACACCCCAGTGGAATGAACCAGCTACCCTAAGATGGTCTATCTGGGTTATGTTGTGGTGAACCCAATTAAAACAAAAAACAATCAAAAGTCAAAAAACCTCTGTGAGCAAGCACTGAGGCAATGGTTACCCCAAAGGGCATTTGACTGGGAAGCCAAGTTTCAAAGAAATCACACATGACCCCACAATGCAAAGCATCATGGGCTGCATATGCAAATCACCACAGCATATTATGCTGGTTCAACTTTAAGCAGAAATGCATGGTGCCGAAACACCTCTCACACGGTTTGCAAAGGGTGCCAACAGAAAACATAGACACTTGTTTCATCCTACCAGGACTCATCAGTATACCTCGTCTGTTTGACACCCCAGTGGAATGAATCAGCTACCCTGAGATGGTCTATCTGGGTTATGTTGTGGTGAACCCAATTAAAACAAAAAAACAATTTAAAAGACAAAAAAACCTCTGTGCGCAAGCACTGAGGCAATGGCTACCCCAAAGGGCATTTACCATATGCTGTGTAGGCCCATGGCTGACGGGGCCAGAGGGAGCCTGGGGAGCAAATTGGATTGGACCAAGTCAGCCTCCATGGCGTGAATGTTTGACACGCTCACTGCTAGCCTCAGAAATATTGCAGTTGTACTTAGTCCCCATGTGAAGCTGTGATTACACAAAGCAATAACCAATTCATGAACAGACTGTGTTCTAAAAATATTTTTAATTGATAAGCAGGTGGTGTCTACTCAAGCTTTTTATTGTAGCTCCTCATTACAGTATCTACTGATATTTATCAGTCCATCTGGCTTGAATCATAATAAAACTGGATAAGTGGAAAGCCTTTTCACCTGGAAAATTACCAGCAATCTACGTATGCCCTATCTATCCTGAATTCATCCTAGAATTCCTTATATTGAATTGATATACTACTTTTTTGGTCACCTGGTATTGGCCACAAGCCTGGAGACTTGAAACCTAAAATGCTCATCCTAAAAGCCTCTGTAAGCTGCATCAAGTATAGCTCTGAAACGTAGCTCAATGCTATTAATGCTTTGTTGCACTAAATTTGCTATGTTTATTTTATCTTTGTGTTTTAATATGATTCTGCATTGCTCATGCACTAAGTTGCTTTATAATATGCTGCCTTGGCATTCAGCACCATTACCATTAGACACCTTTAATTAAGCCTTCTGACTTTTTTACTGTCAACATACCTCCTCTGATTGCATCTGGAGCATAAATGCTCCCGAGTGGTGACCACACACCCTTCCCCTACCACTCCCACCTGGGGCAAGCTATCACACTTTATCCCCACTCATGGCCATCCCCCTCCCCTTCTAATCAATGACACCAGTATCACCTGCCTCTAGTTGTTACCTATCATTGCATTATCTACCGACATCTTCAATGATGGGTATAGCTCAGAATACCGATCCCACGAAATAGCAAATTGCACACGTTCACCACACCACGTCCTCCACACCTACATCAAACAGATCTAACAGTACCTGCATATACTATGTAGGTAACACAGAGTATACCATAATAAACATTATACGGTATTACTGATCCCACTCTGGCTGCTGAAAATATCTTATGTTGTTTTACTTTGCCTATTGAATGATACTACAGTCCGTTGTTCCTCCTAAAAGTAGCAAAGTCTATCTGCGGTTGGGAAGATGTTCAAACTACATACTAAATTCCCTAATGCCCCATGGTGATACAGTACACTTATAACATCTATAGACTTGCAGGCACACCTCTTACAGAACCGCAGACTAATCCTCACATCAAGCCTGTTGCTGTAGAAGCAAATTAGGCTGATCTGTTCTTGTCTATTTTAGTATGTATACCGCTGGTTTTCAATTTCAAAGAGTCAACGTTTACTCTGTTTTGTCTGGCCCTATAGCCCTCGCTGGCTACTTTAATTCAAGTTACATCCAACTTTGTACTAAATATGGCTCTAATACAAGTGATATGTCCACTTCTAATAATAGTGTTCCTGCAGGACTGAACAATAGTTTCCGCTATTGTACCCCTTCTCAAGCCCCTAAGCCCCAATCAGTGCAACACTTTATGCATTTATAAGACCAATCAACTTGTACTTACTAAACAACACGGTTGGAAAAGATTCCTCTTATCATCCAGTTAGTACCAACTGCAGCTAGAGGATTTAAAACAATAAAATGGAGGATAGTCCCTCAACTAAAGTGCCAAATTCATTTCACTTTCTCTTCATGGCCATGTTGCTATTGCTTGCCTCAGGGGATATTGAATCTAACCCTAGCCCCACCTCATTTCTTCTTCCTATCCCTTGCCCACCTCCTTGGGCTGGGATCAAAGGACTTAAAATTGCCCACCTTAGTATTAGAAGTCTGCTCCCTAAGTTAAATGAATTAATTACCTGGGTACATCACTACCAGGCTGATGTTCTGGGGCTCATTGAAATATGGCTTAAATCCAGCATTCCAGACAATATATGTATTCTGCCTGGCTATACACATGTCTGGCAAGATAGAACAACGTCTAAATGGAGAGGAGGCACCTTGTTTTACATCAAGGACCATTTAAATGTCTCCTTGGTGCCCTCTTTTCCACCCAGCATGGATGTAAAATTGGAATGCTGCCATACTGAGCTATTACTAGACCAGGTAAAGAAATTACACCTGCTCTGTGTATACATGCCTCCAACAGGTGGCATTGGCACCATTGAGAATCTAGTCAATATAGTTAATGCTCATGTCAAAGATAGGGAATTTATCATTCTTGGCGATTTCAGTATAGACTGGCTTGGTAAAAAATAGGGCACTTGCAGAACAACATCTTAGTAAACTAAATGCTACCAGACCATTGATTAACCCATCAGGCTGGCAAAGGGTGGCACCAGTGCTGCTTTACTTGACTGGATCATTACACTCAAAAAGGATAGAATCCTCCACTCTGGCATTCTTCTTGACACAATCATAGACCATTCTCCCATCTACTGTGTTTGGAAGGATAAACTCCCAACTCCCCCCCAAGACTAATCAGCTTCTGTGACTATTCTAAATTTGACCACCTGGCCTTTAGATCAGAAATTGCATGCATAAACGATCCTATCTTTGGCTCACTGACAATGTCAGTGATACTGTCTCACATTTCAATATAACATTTACGAGACTTCAAGTCAAATACGAACCTTTTACTACTAGGAGATTCAGGGGGATCGCCAACAAATGTATCAACCATAATTTCCTAGCACTGAGCAACAATAGAGGTAAACAATGGGCAGTATATAAGGCAACCGGTAGTGCTGCAGAGTGGGAAAAATACAGGCAGCTCCGCACCCAGTGCAAAAAAAAAAACATTAAACTAAGTAAAAGCAGCTATTCTAACAAGCATTTGTCTATGCCGAATGTTTGCTTGCTGGCATTGGCATTGGTAGTGTAGGAGTTAGAGAGCTGCATAATAGGAATGGCAGTGAAGTATTGAACTGAAGCCAACCCCACCACCACCCTGCAGAGACTGACAGGCATTGGGGTGTGCCTTTGGGGCATCAGGCATAACGGCCTCGCCATTTCACCACACCCTATCCTGCTGACACCGACAAGTGTCACGGTATGCCTTGGGGTCTTTGGGCCTTATGCTCACCCCATTCCATAAGGAAATACAGTGATATGGGTGCAGTATAGGAGAATGGAGTGAACTTTGGGGCCGAAGAATCCAAGGCACACCTCAATGCCTGTCACTGGCTGCAAGGTGTGGGTGGGGGTGGAATGGTATGAGCATTATAGGTGACAATCCCAAGTCACACCCCTGATGCCTGTCAGTCTCTACAGGATGGGGCGTTATGGTCAGAAACCCTAATGCCCCAGATGTTCATTGGTATTTTCACTTCAATTTTTCAACATGTTTTTTTGTGACCCCCACCTCATGAGCAGTGGCAATATTAGTTTGTTAGCCAAAAGCTGATTTTGCACAGCAACTACACCATTTGGCAACACAGGTGCGAAAACACATTTCGAACACGATGTGAAAAATGACAGCTGTACTGTTCATGAGGAGGTGTAAAATGGCAATGTTGAACATCTGGAATGAAAATATAAAAAAACTGGTTAAGTCATGAGCGTGCATAGAAACTGTAATTAGTTTGGGGACTGTTTACAGCAGACTGTCAACACAAGCATTTTGGGACCTCCGCTCATGAGCAGTGTCACGGTGATTTTCGTATTCTGTCCTGAACACTGATTTCCAACAGCGACCACGCATTTCTGCGCTGGAAGTGTGAAAACACATTTTTCCCAGGGTGTGAAAAATGACATAAGGAGGTGTAGAAAATGCCACTGTAGAAAATCTGCACTGAAAATATTACAAATTCGTGAACTTATGAGGTGCGGAACTACAATGCACGCTCGTAGGCACAGTCATTTTATGGATCTTTGTTTATCAAATTTTCAACATAGCCATTTTAAGACCTCTGCTCATGAACAGTGTCACTGTGATTTTCTTAATATGTCCCGAACATTGATTTCAAGACACTGACTCTGCCATTTGTGCTACATGTACGAAAACACATTTTGGGCAAGAGGTGAAAATGACAGCTGTACTGCTCATAAGGAGGTGTGGTAAAATGGCAGTGTTGAAAATCTGGAGTGAAAATATTAAAATTTGCAAAAGTTACGAGCGCATGGGAACATGCAATGCACGCTTAAAAGTCATTTTGGGAATTTTTTCACCAAATTTTCAACATAGGGTTTTGGGGAGGCCTACCTCATGAACTGTGACACTGTCGTTTCGTTACTCAGTCCCAAAATGTGGTTCCACGCAGTGACCGCAAAACCACCTTTTGGGACTGAACAACAAAATGACAGTGACTGAGTTCATTAGATGGGGTCCCAAGAACCCCATGTTGAAAATTTGGTGAAAAAATTCCCAAAAATGGCCTAGATATGGATCAAAGTTGAAACCCCCCCATTTATGCCATTATATAGCTTACCAGTATTTCTTCAGTTCGCGGTCAGCTTTGAAGAGTGCAGACATGTTCCTGGTCCACTGAAGATCATCGTGCCAGCCTCTGGAGGTAAATATAGGGTGAGGGGGGTGTGGGGAGGTGGGTGCACAGAGGGTGGGCGGATTGGGGAGGGTGAGAGTCAACGAGGAACCGTCTTTTCTTACAGGTTTTTTTTTTTACCTTTTTCAGGAAGACAACGCTGGACTTTTGCCACGCTGGGGTGGGCTCCCAGCATTGCATCTAGAAGGTTGTTTGGGGGCCAGTGGAGCCGACAGGGATTGGGCACCCCTGTTGGCCACGTGGACATCGGACTGTTGCCACGCTGGGGTGGGCACCAGCGTGGCACCTGGAAGTCAGTTTGGGGGGCAGTGAAGCCAAGGGGATTGAGCACCCCTGGCCGCCATACAGTGCGGTGGGGAGAGATGAGCACGCCTGGGGTACCCCAGCGCATAGTAGGTAAGTGTTCGGTCAGGAGGGGAGGCTCCAGAATGCTAGTAGGTGTTCGGGTCAGGGAGGGGGGAGGAAGAACTGTCAATGATAGACAGTTCAGATGCAGTGTGACGTGCAGGCAATTTGCATACTGCCGAGGATAGCAGGCTATGTAATTGCTTACACGTTACCACCACGATGATTGCAGTGGTTTTCATTTCAACTGTACGCCACTGCATCTGAACTGCTGTCATAGACAGCTCTGACATGTATTGGTGGGGTGAGACAGTGCCTGCAAAAGGGAGCAAGGCATTGGAAGCTGAGTGGCACACCTACGAAAACTCGTATGGTGGCACTATGTTTCTTGCACATGCGTGCAAGCAAACATAAAAATGTTTTCTCTGCCACTGTAGGATCCCCACAACAACACTGGAAACAAATCAAACTTAATCTAGGTCAGAATAATACCTCTGTACCCCCTGATATGAGCATCAATGGTAACAATCCAACCACTATTTCTAGCCCTTTTAACGTGCAGTCAGTAACCTGTCCTTGTATACAGAACTTTTCTGCCATATCAGCTCCTCCCATGAGAGTGATGACCCTCCGATTGATAAGTAGATTGACCCCCCCTTTTAAATGAGAGTTGTCACAGTGTCCGAGGTGCACAAATTGCTTAAGTGCATCCATACAACCAAATCTGCAGGTTCTGACAGACTCGAACCTAAACTACTCCAGGTTCCTGCATCTGAAATAGCTCCTGCTTTTACCAGACTGTTCAACCTATCCCTTATAAATGGTGTTGTACCTTCTGCCTGGAAACTGCCACATATCCTCCCAGTCTTCAAGAAAAGGAACCCCGAAAACCGCAATAACTACAGGCCAATTTCCATTCTACCCGAGCTGAATAAAATATTGGAAAAACTGGAAGCTACCCAGCTAACCGAATATTTGATCAGCCACAAGCTACTGTCACCCTACCAGCATGGTTTTAGGAGTAATCACAGTACCACAATTGCCTTGCTTACACTAACCAACCACATAGCTACCATAATTGATAGAGGGGAGTACACAGGTACAGTTTTCATAGACCTCACCAAGGCCTTTGTTCTTGTGGATCATGCCTCACTCCACAGGAAGCTTAAAGGCCTTAAACTATCACATGATGCATTTGGATGGTTTAGCAACTATCTCTAACATAGGGCACTATGCATGAAGTGGACAGGGGTATGCAGAAAAGTCATGTGCCCTGCCTGCAACCCTGCAACCTGCGGACAGGTGTGCCCATACCGGCATTCACCAACACTGGCCACTTGTCCGTGGCTCCTCCCCCCAGCGCATAGGACTCTGCAGAGTGGCTGAGGAGGAGTCGTCATACTGGGAGGGCATCCAACGGGATGCCCCCTGGGACCCATAGCAGATCCTATGCATAGGGTGGCATGGGTCCGGGCCTGTGCATGCTGATTGCAGGCATTCGGACCCGCAAGGCACCATCCAGTCCCAGTGCCACCGCTCCAGATATTTCCTGGTGCTCACCCGTCCAGCCACCTGTCACCTCCTGCTGCCCAGCAGTTAGGGGCAGCATGGTGTGTCCTTTCCCAGTCCCCTGGTGACTCCAGGCCTGTGTCTGTGGGGGTTTGCAGTGGGTTAAGGCTTGGTCTCCCTGGTGTACCCTGTGGCACCCTCCACACCCATGCGGCCAGTACTATGCAGGTTAGTGAATACCATGTAGTGCTGGCATGTCCCCTGAATGCCCCCAGTGTGAAGCTGTCCATGAACATGGGGGATCGGGTGCAGTGGGTCTGTGTGCCCCCATTCTGGCAGTGCCCTGAACCCCTTCACTGCAACTATGTCTGATTTTACAATCTTGGGCACAGTTGCAACAGTTTCACTAATTTAGGCAGCTAGCACCAAATATCTGGTGCCGGCTCTGTAAAAAAGGCCCCCAGCACTGCTGCAAGCTAGACCACAAAATGTTGGTCTAATTTGTGGCAATTAGCTCATGGAATAGAAAATTCTGATTGCTGGCCGTGAGAATGTCGCAAGGCCTGTGCGTCATATGTTTGGTATACCTGGGGCTTGCCATATTTGGGGCTATCTGAAAATCCAGCCCATAGTATCAGAAATGTTATTCTTTCTTATTTCCTCATTGAGCAATGCCATAATTGGAATACATTGTGCTTATATTTAAAATCTTATTCTATTGTACTTTTTCCTTAAACTTGCACATATGTGAAGTTATCTTATCTAATTAAAACTGCTTTGCCAAGTATCACTAGTATAGTGAGCCTGTTGTGGAGGGGGACAGCCGTTATGAGGAAGATCACTAGTATTTATTTACTGTATTTGGTTTTTATTAACTGGGTTAGTACACTAGACAACTGAATGCCCACTTTCAGGTACAACTCAGACTAGTATCAGACTGGGGGGGGGTACAGTGAGTTAGAGAGAGAGTGTACCCAATTAAGTGATCATAGGCTTTTTGGTTGCTACAGTAGCTCCCTCCTGTGCACGTGTATGACGTTTGAGTCCAAGATCACACAGGACTGATGGGTCTGCATAGACTCATGAGGGTCCAAAAGTGCTCTAGATCTTTTTTCCTATTTAATGTATCTGGGGCCAAAATAGTTATGACTATTGGGATGTGATCACTTTCTCATAGCTCCTTCACCTCCATTTTCTTAATGATGCTATATGGGGGGGTAGCTTAAAATACAAACAATGGGCAGACTAGATGGATCAGAAGACCCCCTTTTGCTAACACATTCTATGTTTCTAATTTTCTATATGAAAATACGTCAACTAATGCCAAATGCAACACACTCCCACCATTTTTTGCTGGAAATGTCATATGCCCCTGTCTATCTCCTGCAATTCTCCCATGTAAAAGTCTCACTGCTGTTTTTGCCACCATAGACATGGGCTAAAGACCCCTCTTATTTTTTTATCTTTCGATTGGTGTGGGGAATAACTAATTTATCATCAAGATTTCACTTTTGCGATCTTATTTCTTCCATAGTACCAAATTTTCACATTACAATTGCCCACAACAGTTATTGTGTCTCCAGGAAACTATCCTCACCCTTACATTGATGTATTTTAATATTTTATATGGATTCCCCCTACAGGTACTGTTTGCAAGTGGGACATAGGCATTGATTACAATTATCGATGCAATATCTTAACAAAATATAACATTACTCATATAAAATTGGTGTCCATATGGTACAATTTGAACATTTCAACTAGAGAGGTAGAGAACCCAGACATTAATCCACCACTTGCTCTACCTTATCTTTTCTGTCAGCCCTTGCAGGTAACTGGAAACTAAGGAAGCCTTCCATTAGGCATTCCTTATTCTTTAGCTAGGTCTCATGCATAAGAATACCACCATGCTTATTTAAACATTCCAACCAGTTTCTGTCATCTTTCTTATTCATAGTTCCGGGAATATTCCAACTTATTAGCTGGATGCACTTAACAGAATCTGAATGTTTGAGGAGTCAATCCAGTTCTATAGTCATGTTCAAGCAAGTACTACTCTTTTTATTCAATACTTTCTACTGTACATATATCATATGTTTCAGTACATGAAAAATCCAGTTCTTGTAATATCATGCTGCTGTTAATTTTCAGTCCCTGTTGTTGTCCGTCTCTAATCAACTAGTCATCTGATATCCTGACATAGTCTGTTTTTTCTGATTCTACTTTTCTTCACATTTTTTTATACTTTCCTTTTTTATCCACTATGTTTGAAGTATTTATTTTTGCCTTCTCTAGTCTTGCTCTACAGTATGTCATAGCTCTTTTTTGCTAATTCCATTTGGGCTGCTTACAACTTTAATACCTGGGGGATGGAAATCAGCTGCTGCTTGTAAAATAATATGCTTACATCTGGTATTGGTTGTAAGTAAACAAATTAAACCTTATAGATTCTCTGTATGATATCTGGAAACTGATTTTAAGCTGAATCATCTTATTTTGTCTCCTAAAACTTCTTTGCACAGATTATAAACCATCACTCTGATGTAATCTAGAGTTTCTGTTCTTGTTTTTGGTACTTTTTTATAAGGAAGAATCAGCATTTATATAGTGCTTTTCATACACATTGTACCCCAAAGCATCTTACAAGCAATGCTTGACTTGTAGTGAAGTGACGGAATATATAGTGGCAGCCATTTTGTACATCAACACCCACACACAGCCTGGATAATTGCATGAACCAGTTTATGGGAAGGGGAATATTGGCCAGGACACTAGGGAAATCCCCTACTCTTGTGAAAAGTGCCTTGGGTTATTTTACTTCCTCCTGGACACCCACCAGGACAGCACCAGAGATGGGTAGAAGGGATCTCGGTTTAACATCTCATCTGAAGGACAGCACCCCCCATACTGTGCACTTGGGTGCCACTATTAAGGCATAAGCACAATCTAAAATGTGGGACAAGAACCCACAGCCTTCTGGCCCAGAGGCAGATGTGCTACCAACTGAGCCATGTTGATACAATAACTAGTAACGTGTCCTTTTTCTATCTCTTTCTTGCTCTTTTTTGAAAGATTCATCTGTTTCATTGCCCTTCTTTTCATGCTTTTTGGCACATCTCTGCTTCTTGCAGTTTGTCTTGCCATCTGTTTGTTTCCTACCATCTTGTTCCCCATAACAGTATATGTTTATGTTGATGTTTCCTTCTATTTATTGCTACTTTTAATTGCTTTCTTCATTGCTTCCTCTGTATTTTTAAAACTTTTGCTTGATTTTCTATTCTTAGTACATAATTTTCAGCAATTTGTTCAGTTGCCCTTCTTAAAGGGACACTGTCAACCTATTTTTCATCACATTTTTTCTAGTTAAAACCTACATTTTATAATTGCTTACCTTCTCTAAAATTCATTGATATTGCTGTTTGTTTTGTCTGTCTCCTTGTTTAGTAGAACTGAAATGCATGTCAATGTATATTTATAAATAACTTTGTTTTGTTTACAATCCTGGATCAGTTTTTAGTACATGCTTCCTGAGCATTAGAAACACACCCAGACAGTGCAGTCACTCATGAGGCAGTAACCTCCTAAACTCCCATTGCATCATGAGGGGCTAGACTGTGTTGTGGGTGTTCCCAAGTCCTAGAAAGATGCAGTGGGAGTTGATCAAGGAATGTAAACAGACCTGTGTTTGTGTGGTAACACCAGTATGGTTGGCAGTCTGTTTTTCACTTTTTTAAAGAAAAAAAGAGTCAGAATCAAACTATCAGCTACACCAGCAGTCTTTACAGAATGTTGGCAATCATAAAATGTGTTTTTTAAACTAGGGACACTTTGAGACCTAAGGGGGTTGACAGTGTCCCTTTAATTCTTCTCTGTTGGTATCACATTTGTGTTGGCTGTTAAGTTTCTGATTAACCAAAATCAGAATTTTTTTCATTCCACTACTGCTGATAATTCAACCACCTGTGACAAGTATTCATTTTTGTTATTTCCATTTTTATGGCTGTGGGCAGAGCCTACAGCCATCTTACTAGCTGTAGCTGGAAAATGAAGTATTGTAGAACACATGTTTTGGACTTTTCAATGTATCCTTCCATGCCAACTGAAATAAAATACTCACTTATTTCTGTTAAGAATGTTGGAGACATAATGCCAAGTTGCTTATCAGATGCCATTAGGAAACTGAAACAGCTTATTAAATATTTGTTAAATATTGGTTGCCTATTAAACTGGAGATTTGTTTACCCCCTTCGGAATGCAACAACTTGCACATTTAAATCATTGGCATTTAATCAGCTTATTCTTATTAGTTTCACTTAGGAACATATTGTCTTTCAAGAAAGATTCATACCTCAAAAATGTCATCCCTTTCCCAGCAAATCTATAATTTACACTGTTTTTTAACCTCTAAAGACACTATCAGATAAGCACTGTCTCAGATATATGCCAGGTCTTCAGTGAACTACCCATACTAAATATGTAGCAATCAGCAAGCATTTTCTTCAATGCTTTTTAGGGGAAAAAATATATATTGAACTACAGCAAACACACACACACACACGCACACACACACACACACCATCCTCTTGGCCACAACATTCAAAATATATATTGCATTCTAATATGTTATAAAACAAGAAACTGTTTGTCAGTAAACACAGTGGAGTTCTGTTTAGTGTAGATTTCCTTTAAATATTTCTTATCCTATATTTTGTATTCTGGATACACACGCACACACGCACACACACGTGCACACACACACAAACACACTGTATACACCATCCTCATGACCACAACATTCAGAATAAATACTGCATTCTAATATGTTATAAAACAATAAAGAAACTGTTTGTTTATGTCAGTGAACACAGTGAAGTTCAGTTTAGAGTAGATTTCCTTTAAATATTTCTTATCCTATATTTTGTATCCTGGATAACGTAGGGGAGATGCTACATCTCATTGTCATAAGGATCTTCATTTGTGCATGTTTGCTCTGTATTTACTCAGGTTGTCCCAGATTAGATGCAATATCTTGTTTTCAGTGGGGACATGATTTTACCATTTTGATAATGTATTTCTTCAGGTTAGCCTAGTCCAGGGCCCCCATATTCAAAGGAGATGCATGGCACATCCCGGTGGAAAAGGGACATGTGCCACACAACTCCAACAATGCACCACAGTGTGATATTCAAATGTGTGGGATGCGCCGGCCACAAAGAAATGGGCCAGGGTGCACACAAATAGTATGCCGTGCAAGTTGAGGGTGCATTCCCATGCATATGCCATGCTGCGGCATATTCAGTGGGAATGCATCCCTTGCAGTCCGTAGCAGCATGGCCCACAGTTAGACCATGAATAGCTGACCTAACCCAGCCAGCCAGCCACCCAAAGGTGGGCTATGGAAATGCTCCCAGGTACACAGCAGCCTGACAGCCCTGGTGGACTAGAGGTACCCCCTCCCATCCCCGATCAATCCAACTCCATCCCCAAAGAGCTCCATTGTGTAGGGCCCCCCTCAGACCCAATCACACCTGAGGAAACCACGGTCCATATCCATAGCATAGAAGACCCCCACCCACTGCCTTGGTACATAGACACTCCCACCCCCCCATACCTGACCTGTTGTAGAGACTGCCACTGACCTCCACACCCTGCCACTGCCAGCCACCAACTGCACTGGACCCAGGCCGGGGACCTGCACTCCAGAATGACCCAAGTGGCTGTACTGTGCATTGGGGCACTATGTAATCTGCGGACCCACCACTGTATGCAGCCATGTGTATGTCCCTGACAAACCGTAAGAGGGAATTGACATACTTCTAATACTTGCCTTCTTGATGCTGTATCTTCCTGCTGTCATGCACTGCTGCAGGCCCACACTCTCCCCCATTCCCATGTGTAACGTGCCACCCTCTGGACTGCTGAGGTGTCCTGGGTGCCATGGGGTGCGGTATCCTACAATGCCATTTGCTGTATGCTCCAGGCTATGGATAGTGTGTCTGTGGTTCCCCAATTGTACAAATCATTGGGAGGTCAGCTGTAACATGCCTGTTCCAGGACCTGTGTGAGTAGGTACAGCATCGACTGTCACCCGCACTGAGCAGTGCAACGGCACCAGGATGATGGATCCACATGCGAGCGCCTGAGGTGTATGGCCACTGGGTGTTATCTCCCACATACAGCTCATGCCTATGTATGACGCATTCAAGCTTCCTATTGCCAGTGCTCTGCCATCTGAAAATAAGATACCATTTCTTCTGTGAACTAGCCAGGCTAAATACAGTATACAGCAATCAGCAGGCAAATTCTAGGAAAATACATTGTAAAAATGTGTAAAAGGAATACCACATTGAAACTGCCACTCAGCAGATCTGCATTGTGCAAATTCATTAGAAATAATGGGTAAAAGCATCCCAGAAGATCTCCACAGGCATATCAGCTCTGACCAGACCTTGCTATTTGGTGAAAGCTCATTTGAACCATTTTTTTGTGTAGTATTGCAGTTCAAAAGTATTTTCTGTTTGTTTGGATCAGTTTAGTTCACTAGCTGATTTTTCTTTGTCTGTGTAATGCTCTTGCCGACCCTCTGCTTGTTGCCATAGATGAGGTATATCAGGTGGGTACCTAGTTGTTGGCTCCATACTTAATCTATCTACAGTATGTATGGGGACATGAGGTCAGATGAAAAAAAGGGGGACATGGGGTGCACATCCAACACTGGGAGTGGGCATCCCAGTGTTGGCAAAAGATAAAGAATTAGTTTGGCACACTGGGGTGGGCTCCCAGTGTGCCACAATAGTGGGGGTGGGGGGCATGCCGGTGTGGGGATTGGGCACCCCATTGTCGGCAAAAGATATGTTCGGGCTTGGGGGGGGTTATCTGATACTGGGAGTGGGCTCCCAGTGTGCCACATTAATGGGATGGGAATACATGCAGACATGGGGATTGGGCACCCTAATGTTGGCTTTGGGTGGAGTGTGTGGTGGGCGGCAGGAGATGCCAATTATGCAAAGCCGTGGTGGAGCTCATTTATTATGTTTGCTTATTTATTTATTAATATGTTTCACCGGGAAAGGCACACTGAGCAAATGAGTTGCTTATATCTCCAGCCATGCGCATTACTGTGCACTGTAACGCACATGGCTGGAATGTGCCTGGTTGCCAGGAAGGGTGGGGGAAGAGAACTGCCACTGCAATGACAAAACTGTCCCTGACTGGAGTGGCGGATTTCTTTCAAATGCAGTGCTTTATCTGAAACTGCCATCATCAGCAGCTTCCCTGTTGATTGGAGGCTGAGGGATGCACCCATTAAAGCATCCCCTGCATTGTCCACAACACTGCCACATCTCTGCAATGCTCTACTAACCTCAATATGTTTCTTGTGCGCTGCGCATGGAAGCAAACATAAAAACACATTTTATGACTGCTAACATTCTGTAATGACTGCTGATCTAGCTGGTAGTTTGATTCTGATTTTTTTTTCTTTTAAAAAGTGAAAAACAGACTGCCCACCGTACTGGTGTTATCACACCAACACAGGTTTGTTTACATTCCTTGATCAGCTTCAGCTGCATCTTTCCTGGACTTGGGAACACCCACAACACAGTCCAGCCACTCATGATGCAGTAGTAGTTTAGGTGGCTACTGCCTCAGGAGTGACTGCACTGTTTGGGGTGCTTCTAATATTTAGGAAGTATGCAAGAAGAACAAATCTAGGATTGTAAACACAAAAAAAGTTGTTTATAAGTATACATTAGCATGCATTTCAGTTCTACTAAACAGGGAGACAGACAAAACAAACAGCAACATCAATGAATTTTAGAGAAGGTGAGCAATCATAAAATGTGAGGTTTTTAACTAGAAATAATATGATGAAAAACAGGTTGACAGTGTCCCTTTAAATTGGCAGCAGGATTTTAAAATAGGGTACTTCTGTAAATGTCTGGGCACAGCTTTAGGACAGACCTGCTAATATAATTAAAGCACAAAATTATATTTTACAGTAAATCAACAAAAGTGTCATCCTAATTACTAATTTATTTATTGAATGTTGTTGACTGGGTAGGCCCACTAGGACCACAAGAATCCCTTTTCCCTTTTTCAGGGGCAACCTGGGATTAATTGCAGAGAAAACAGCAAGACTAAAAGTTACAGAAGGTACAGTGACACATACTGCATGAATCAGCTCACACACTGAAGGTAAATAGATCTACATGTATCAGCTTCTAATAGTGAAGAAAGGTACGAGCATTAAACATAGCAAGGCAGAATTGTATTCAGAAAGAATGGCGAGGCTAAAACAGTAAATCCTAGTCAAAAGAAGAACCATTGGGTGTCAGGGACAGAGGGGCAAACAAGCATAAGGTAGGAGAGCGCATCAACTATGGCAGTTGCATAGGCTACGCTCCAGTAGGAGGGCCTTCAGGTCTTTCTTGAAGCCACCAAGGGAGGAGTTAATATCTTCAGTGATTTTAATTTCTCAATTACTATAAAGCTGGGTTAGGCACTCACTTATGAAAGCACATTTTCCTTTAAGTGTTAAAAAGATATCCAACTTGTCTGTACCAATCATTGTGATAGAATCTGTCAAGTGGCATTCTCTATGCTGAAAAAAATTAAATAAAAGCCAATGTTCTAGTTTGCTTTGCCTGCAGAGCTATACTTATTTTAAAAAGCCAGGGCTGAATTGTTAAACTGTAAAACTACTGTACTTACAATGATCTTTTCCTTACCATGACTTTGAAGATTGATTTTATGTGTGAGATGAGATTAATCACCAGTCTGTGCATAAAAGGAGAGAAAGTACTACTTAATTTAAAAGATCAAGTTAATGAAAAGCATTAATCTTTAAACTATTAGAATCAACATGGCACCACACCTATCCAAATATGACTACACATCAATGTGAATTTTCAAAGGAGAGTGAAACTAGGCATCTCACATTGCACTGACCAGTAAAGCCAGACAATTGTCTGAAAATCAAGAGATTTATATACTTTACATATAAGTCTATCTCTGATTGGTTACATGCCCCTCTTTAAACAAAAAGGTACCAACTTTAAATTTATCTCACTCTGATTGGCCAGGACTAAAATATTATTATTGCCCACCCTATGATTTATTGTTTGTCTATATTAATGTGCTTCAATATTATGAAACTGATTAACCCACTTGAACAACAAGCATTTGTCAATGCCGAATGCTGATTGCTTATATGTGCTGTTTAGGTATTTGGAAGTGAAAGTACCATGCCTAAGAACTGTCATGTGCCCCCCAAGACATCCACTGCGTCTTTCTATTCAGTATTCACAGAAGAGGGGGAGGGGCAGGGCCACAGCAGTACAGCAGTTGCAAAGGCTATAGGCCGGTCAGCCTCACTTCAGTAGTGGGGAAGATCATGGAGTCATTGGTTAAAGAAAGGATAGTGGGGCATGTAGAAGCCATCAGAGCCCAGGATCATAGGCAACATGGATTCACAGTGGGGAGGTCATGTCAGACAAATCTGGTTGATCTCTTTGACTGGGTGACAATGGAAGTAAATCAGGGTGGAGCAGTGGACAACGCTTACTTTGATGTAAGCAAAGGCTTTGGCACCATCCGACATAGAAGGGTGATAAACTAGCTGAGTAGGCTGGGCATGGGGGAAAGGGTGGTAAACTGGGTTAGAAACTGGGTAACAGGCAGGAGGCAGAGAGTGGTGGTAAATGGGGTGCAGTTTGGGGAGAGGGGGTGACCAGTGGGGTGCCGCAGGGATTGGTCCTGTGGTCAGTCCTGTTCAGCGTCTTCATTAGTGACATTGCAGAAGGGCTAAAGGGAAAGGTCTTCCTGTTTGCAGATGACACCAACATCTTTAAGACAGTGGATACCCAGAGGGGGTGGAGAAAATGAGAAGGGACATGGGGAAGCTTGAGAAATGGTCTGAGGACTGGCAACTGAAGTTTAATTCAAAAAATTGGAAATGATGCACCTGGGACACAGAAACCCTGGGGAAAGGTACAGGATGGTGGGGAGGGAGTTGCTGACAGTCACACAGAGGGAAAGGGACCTGGGGGGTTGTTATGTCAGATGACCTGAAAATGTCAAAGTGGTAAGGCAGCTGGGAGGGCCAGTGACATGCTGGGTTGCATAGGCAGGGGTATCACCAGCATAAGGAGGGAGGTAGTGATGCCATTATATAAAACCATGGTCAGACTTCACATGGAGAACTGTGTGCGGTTCTGGAGGTCGCACCTTCATTAGGATATTAACAGGCTAGAGATGGTCCAGAGAAGGTCGAATGAGATGGTACAGAGTTTGCAACACAAGACTTATGAGGAAAGAGCCGGTCCGGTGGCCCTGAAGGTTGAGGCGCTGGACGCCATACCTCGCACCACACTGGTGACCCAGGTTCGGGAGCGAGCCCGGGCCACTGGGGGTTGGCAGGGGGAGAAGAGATTGAGCATCCATAGGGCAGCTCTCTCTTCTTGGGGGAGGGTTAGGGATGTGATTGCTAGTGTAGCGGCCTCTGGTGGCTGTCGGGGGCGCCGACTAGCGACGCAACGAAAGCGGAGGGCGGAGTTGCAGCATTACGCTGTCTTGATGTTGAATTCGTGGGGGAAGGGTTAGGGAATGTGACAAAAAGTAGAGAAAAACCCCATTTCCTGGGGATAGATGAAGGCACCTTGTCTGCCCAACAGCCCACACTTCCAATACTGGGCTATCTCCTCTCCAAGGGGCCACTTGTGTTTGCCAGGAACTTTGCCCTACAAGATAGAGTGCCCTGGGTGGATAGGGCAGCCCTACGTCCGGAGGGCTCAGACCCAGAGGTGTTGCTCTGTGGCACGAGGGAGAAGGACTAGTCACAGAGGAAGGTAGAGGCTGGGTATCCAAGGTTGCTGGAAGGAGTTCTCCAGAGAGTGGAGATAAAAAGAGAGTTAAAAAAAAAAAAGACTTATGAGGAGAAATTAAGGGACCTCAATATGTACTGAGTGGAAGAGAGGAGGGTAAGAGGGGATAGGATAGAAACATTCAAGTACCTCAAGGGTATAAATATAACTACTGAGAAGCAGGAGACAGCTGCTATAGGCATATGTGCCAGCTTCTGTGTGGTATTCTTTTGTTCTTCTAAATCTGTACTCTCCAGTATTTCAGTAACCACATGACCACACTGCCTTCTGTAGACAGTGTTATGCTGGTTGATGCCTGATGTCAGATGACAGACAGGGCTCACCATATTGTGTTGCCATTTGAGCAACTTCATGGAGTGTTCTTTTACTAGTAAGCATTTTGGAAAGCTGGTGAAGATCTCACAATTTTTACTATGATTGTATCTCCTTATGTCTGCCCCCTTTGGTTCCCCCATCCCCACACTCCAACAGACATCAGTGGCCACAGCTGCAGCCTTCTTCTTCTTCCAAGATGGTGGGTGAGAAACATAGAATTTGACGGCACATAAGGGCTGCTTGGCCCACCTAGTCTGCCCATTTTCCTACCTGATGGATAAGCTGCAGATTCTAGTTAAACAGCTTACTTCCTCCTACCCCCCCAGTAGAATTGCCTCATGTCTGTCCGTGAGCAGCTGCCTTCAGAGTCTGTGAAGTCTGACCTCTTTCAGCACCGCTTATTGGTAATTTTCCAACATGGGCGAGGCACTGCCAGCTGAAAAGTAACTCAGGACAAGCAGGTTTCAAAGTGGGGAAGAAATGGAGTGAGCAAGAATGAAGTACTCATTCAGATGTGGCATCAGTTTTAAGATTGGCATACTGGTGTGGACACTGCAAATAGAACCGCAGCTCTTTAAGTAGCCTTATGAAGAGTAAAGGCTTCTCGAAGCACTATGGTTGTGTTTATTGTACTGTAAGTGGGCTGCATCTAATGTGGTAATTTACTTTACCTTACATCTGGATGTATTGCAGGGCCAATTTTAAATAAACACTGCACCTGAATTAACACATGATGCCACAGAAACAGAATTTGTCAGCAGGAAGGGACCTCTCAGCCCATCCAGTCTGCCCAAGTGTTCTCTACCTACTGTACTTGTAACTCCTACCTGTATATGTTACTGCATGTCTTTATTCTGCCCGCGTCCATCAGGACCTCCTTGTGAATGAGCTTGCTTAATGGATTTTTCCTGCAATGAACTTGAACCTACTCCACTTCCATGGCCCTATTGATCTCAGTAGACCCCCTTCTTCCCCTTTTTCTAATATACCTCTATGTTTATCCCATGCATGCTTCATGCCCCCTACCATTTTAGGTTCCACCACTTCTCCTGGCAGTCTGTTTAGGGCGTCTACCACCCTTTCAGTAAAGAAATATTTCTTCACATCTATCTTGAATGTCCCCCCAGCTTCATTGTATGTCCCTTGGTTTGGGTGCTCATCCTCATTTGAAGGAAACTCCCCAACTGCACTCTCTTTACCCCTGTGAGGTACTTTGTAGGTGTTGATCATGTCACCTCTCGTACTCCTCTCTTCCAGAGTGTACATGCTGAGATTCTTCAGCCTTTCCTTGTAGGGATTCCTGTGAAAATTCTGAACCATTTTAGTTGCCCTCCTCTGTAAAACCTCCACCTTATGTCCTTTCTGAAGTGTGGACTCTAAAACTGGATACAGTACTGCAGCTGGGGGTATACCACGGAGTGAAACAATGGCAGCACAACATCCCTCCTCCTCCTACTGGATATGCCACTCCTTATGCACCCCAGAATCCAATTTGCCCTGCTCATAGCCTTGTGACACTGTACTGCCATCTTGAGGTCCTCTGATATAATAACCTCAAGGACCCTTTCAAGTCTAGTGAGTATCAGTACTTCCCCCCATCCTATACCCAGCATCGGGGTTCCTATGCCCTAGGTACATGATTTTACATTTGTTGGCATTGAACCCCAAGTATGTAAGAAAATTAAAATTGATTAGAATGAATTGCAGGCTTTTAAGCAGCTTTTTGGAGAGTGTGTATATGTGTGTGTGTGTGTGTGTGTGTGTGTGTGCGTGTGTGTGTGTGGGGGCTCAGCTACTATAAGTATTTGCTTTTGATTTGGTATAATGTGCAACCAGACTAACCCTGCAACCCACTCTGTGTGCTATATCAGAGATAAAGAGCCCAAATAGCATTGGGCCAAGCACTGAGCCCTGCGGCACCCCGCTTGTCACTGCTGTGGGTGCCGAGAGCTACCCCACCACCACCACCCTCTTCAACCTCCCCTGTAACCAGTTCTCTATCCATTTAGTCAGACCACCTTCCACCCATACCCCTCCTTCTCCTCACTCTTCTCCTCCTTGGCAAGTGTCCCTCCTCCCGGTAGTCCGCACCCTTTCTCCTCCTTATTCATACCGGGTGGTGGTGCCTTCTGTGTTACACTCAGACCACTCTGCCTGCCCCCTTCCTGGGTTACTACACCTCTGCCTTTACCTATATCTAGGGCGGTTAGCTCATCAGGCTCCCCTGTCCAGATCTTTCTACCAGCCTCAGTCTGTTGACCACCCCCCTCATTTGTTTAAATCCACCTTAGTAGAGATAAACCCTTCTAATGCTGGCTTTTTTATATTTTTTTTTTAAATATTTTCTCACAAGGGTATGGTCGGCTTGGTCATCCCGACTGACCCCCCCCAGCCCTGCCCCCACATCAGGCCGACCTGCTCACCTCCACGGATCACCCCCATGCTGGGGTGGTGAGGAACTTCCCAGGTCGACCCATCAGAGCAGGATCCGATGGAGAAGGCACCATTCGGGATGCGCAGGGGGGGTCAGAAGCTCATGCTGCCTGACCGTAATCCATTTTCCAATTTTCTCCCCTTTGCAGAGTGAGGGCGTGCACTGACGCTTAGGCACAGTGAGCCAACATTCGCCACACTCTGCCACCCTTTACTACACCACTGTAGTAGCATCCGCAGTTGTCACCAGGGGCTGCTACAGAGCGGTGGGTCCCCGGATCCTGCCCCAGGATAGGAGAGCAGTCCTCCGGATGCTCAATCCTATCCATCTTGCCGAACCCTGGTGGTCCGGCTTATGGCCTGAACCCGGGTCGCCAATGTGTGCAAGGTGTGGCATCCAGCGCCAACCCTCAATGTTAGTGGCCCGCAGCAATGCTGCCTTTAATTCTCCTTCCCTTCCTGCTCCAGTGCACCCTGTCCCCCTGCTGCATAGTCACTATTCCTCCCAGACCCTACCCAAGTTAGTCATTAATCCATAATGTTTCGTGGTGGCACCAACTCTTAGCCACTAACCCTCAAGCTCACCCCTTCTTCCCATGCTTGCACATGGTACTGGAGTACCTCCAAGAATGCCACTGACTTCCCATCCCTCACACTGCCTGCCCAAGTACTCATCCCTCCCTAATTCCCATAGTGTTCCCTGCCAAGTTGTTTGTACCCACATGCAATAGTAAATGAGGTTTCTTCCTCCCCTGTGCTGCACGCTTGAGCAGTGCCTGCTCTGCCCCTCCTGAAGTCAACCTGGGGACAGCTTCAACCCACATTTGGCTGTGCCTTTCCCCCTTTCTGCCCCATCTTACCCATTTCAGTATAGAATCCTCCAGGATGAGCACCCCCCTGCCCCTTCTCCCCTTCCCCTTCTAATGCCCCTTTCACCACCCCAGTATTTGTTCTTCCCTGTCCCTTACCCCTGCCAACTGCACCCTCTGCGACTTCTGCATCTGTACCCCCTACTTCCACCTCACCCCTTTTCTCTGCCTTATTTCTCCCATCCCCCTTGAACCCCTTCCCAGCCTGACTACTTCCTACTGGGTTTCCCATGTCGACCTCCCCTCCTCCTCTGCTGATTTCCAACCCCTCTGCTATCCCTACTGTTGTCAATTTAGAGTCCCCATTCCCTTCTACCCCGATAGTGATGCCCCTTCCATCCTTCCCCTTCCCTTAGCCTTGTCACCTCCAGTCACCACCCCCTCCTTCCTTACTAGCCCCCTTCTACCCTTTTGTCCTCGCTATCTCTTCCCCTACCTGTTGTCATTCCTCCATGCTCTGCTTGTCCTCCCCCTTCAGTATGTTCCTGCTCCCCTCTGTCCGATAGCAGAGTTTCAAATCTATTCCTAGTCGATACCTGTCATACTTCTTCCCCATCAGTTCCCTCCTAGTTGTTCCTCTCCATGTCACCCCTGGTCCCTCCCTACCTGCAGCCATCTGCTCTCTCCCGGTACTCCTCGTGGACTCTTCCTCCTCCATAAGGAGGCTCCCGGCCCTCGCCTCAGGCACCCCCTTCCTTCTTCTCTCTTTTCTGCTAGTACCTCTGATACTGGGGTCAGTTTCAGTCCCTAGTTATTCTTCCTCCGTCCCCCTTTGCCATCCCCTATTCCCCCATCATGATACCTACCATACTCATCTGCCCTGCCACTTAGACTCCTCCCTAACCTCCACAGTTCCTCCTCAAGCTGGCTTGTTATCTACAGACCATACACCCCCCCATCCTCCAAGCCAAGTCCAGAATCATGGCAGACCCACACCCTGTACACCCCTCCACCCTTCCAAAGATGCCCGCCCTACTGACATGTGGCACCTGCCCCATTTTGGACCCCATCTTATGTTACGAGCCCTTACTCCCAGGTTCTGTACCCTACTACAACTGTTAGGTCCCTATTTACTCAAATTCCTGTCCCCCACACAGTAGTTCCCCTACTGACCCCTTGCCGACCAGGGTAATTCAGTCTCAAATCTCATCCATTAGATACTGTATTACTGTAGCAGTCCTAAAGCCTCCTTGTCCATTTTTCACCCCTCAGCTACAGTACTATACTTTTTGTTCTCGGCTCTCATATAGTTTCACTTAGCCCAGTTAGAAATCCTATTGCACTCCAAGTATTACTCAGCACAGTTTGAGAAATAAACAGAACAAATAAATATGTATTATTACAGCAATCATAACAGTATAGCTCAGTACTTAGCTCAGTTAGAGAAAGAAACAGAACAACTAAATCTGTATTATTACAGCAATCCTAAAGCATCCAATCATTGTTTTGTCTCCACTCCAGAGACCCTGCTGTAATATAGGACCACAGAGGAGGACCATGGTGGGAGGGTGGGCAACTATATGGTCCCAGCAGAGCTCCATTGAGCTCACTCACTCCCCCTCTCTCACTCGCTCATTCTGTTTCTTCCGGTACTGCAGGCTGCCCTTTTGCACTGGGCTTCTGCATCTGTTGGCACTTTTTTCTGCCCACAAAGAACTCTGCAGTAGTCCTGACACAGCTCTGTTGAGCTCGCTCACGCCACCTCTTTTACTCACTCGATCCATTTCTCCCAGCACTGCAGGCTGCCCTTTTGTACTGGGCTCCTGCTTGCATTGGCACCTTTTTCTGCTCACAAAGAAATCTGCAGCAGACAGCAGTCCCAACAGAGCTCAACTGAGTTTGGTCACTCCCCCTCTCTCACTTGCTTGATCCTAATCTGTCCCAAACATTGATTTCCGAAAGCGACTGTGCTATTCTGCGCCAGAAGCATGAAAACACATTTTGGCCAGGATGCATAAAATGACAGCTGTACTGTTCATAAGGAGGTGTGAAAAAATGGCAGTGTTGAAAATCTGGAGTGAAAATATTGCAAATTTGTGAAGTTAAGAGCTTGCATGAAACTTGCGCAATGCACGCTCGTAACACACTCATTTTATGGACTTTCATCACAAAATTTTCAACATAGGCATTTTAGGACCTCTGCTCACTGTGATTTTCTTAATGTGTCCTGAACACTGATTTTCCACAGTGACCGCGCTATTCTGCGCCGGAAGTGCGAAAACACATTTTGGCCAGGATGTGAAAAATGATAGCTGTACTGTTCATAAGGAGGTGCATAAAAATGGCAATATTGAAAATCTGGAGTGAAAATATTGCCAATTGGTGAAGCTACGCGCGTGTGTAGCAACTGTGCAATGCACGCTCGTAAAACAGTCATTTTTTTTTATTTGTCCCACCAAATCTGCAACATAAACATTTTGAAAAACCCACCTTATGAACATTGGCACCGTCGTTTCATTAATCGTTTCATTAATCGGTCCCAAAAGGTGATTCTGCACAGTGACCTCGAAATCAACTTTTGGGACCAATTAATGCCATGACAGTGGCTGAATTCATGAGGGGACCCAATAACCCCATGTTGAAAATTTGGTGCCAAAATTCCAAAAAATGCCTGAGATATGCAAAAAAGTTGAAAAAGCCCTATTTATGTCATTATACAGCTTACTGGCATTTCCTCAGTTCGCGGTCAGTTTTGAAGAGTGCAGACGTGTTCCCGGTCCACCGAAGATCATAGCGCTGGACTAAGGAGGTAAGTATGGGGTGAGGGGAGCATGGGGAGGCAGGGTGCACAGTGAGTGGGTGCGGGTTGTGGGAGGGGGCAGGGAGACTGCAAAAGACTTTTCTTTTTTACAGGTTTAAAAACCAAAAACCATCATGAGATGTTTTTTTTCTTTACAGGGGCATTGGGCACACTAGGGTGGGCTCCCAGCATGCCGCCTGAATGTTTGGGGGGGCTGTAGCTGATGGGGACTGGGCACCTCGTCGGCACATATGGAGTGCTGGGGGACAAGAGCGAGTGGATTGTCACCCTCGGCATAAACCGAACGCTTTGGCGGGGCGGGGAACCATTATGCCAATGGGGGAGGGCTCCCCCGTCGGCAACCTGAACTCACACAGGGACTGAATCTGATGGGGATTGGTGCCCCGTTGGCAAACAAACACTGTTGTGGGGGGCACATGCTGCCTAGAAGGACTGGGCACCCCCTTGGCACTGGGAGCTCAGTCATATTGTTTGTGAACATGGCAACAAGCCACCACCATGTTCACAAACAATATTACAGTATCAATGTTCTGCCCAGCAATGACCGGTCGCTCCCTCATTGCAGCAGAATGGCTGACGCTGCAATGACGAGGCGGCCCCTGATTGCAGCGGCGGAAACATTTCAAGGTTGTGGCACGCTGGCTGAACTAGTGTCAGCAGCAGCGTGCCACCCCATTGGGGAAAGCAGGCCAAGCCTCAAA
Organism: Neoceratodus forsteri; assembly: GCA_016271365.2. Classification (NCBI taxonomy): domain Eukaryota; kingdom Metazoa; phylum Chordata; order Ceratodontiformes; family Ceratodontidae; genus Neoceratodus; species Neoceratodus forsteri. The sequence continues at coordinate 1,103,577,606 of CM057454.1, forward strand.
AGGCAGTGGGGGCATTGGCACAACAATACCACGCCTCCACAACCTGCTTCTGCAGCAAGCTGCCACAATATGTTTCTCGTGCATGTGCGCAATCAACATAAAAACAAAAAAGAAACTATCCATTAACTGTAAACACTAACACACTAGCATTAACAAATTACTGTAAGGTGCTCTGAGTTCACTTCATATCTTAAACTGTGCACCACTTTGCTATTTGAAATAGTAACTTGAACTTTAGTATTTAAGTTTACTTTTACTAATCAAGTACATGTCTCTGCTTTCCACTTTTGATTTAGCTGTATTCCACTTCTGAGTTAGCAATATTCAGAGCTCAGTGCTCAGCACTTAAAATACTTTTTTTGCAACATCTAGCTTCTTCTCCCATGGGCAACTCCCTGCAGGCTGATTCAGCCCAGCCCCTGCCCAACCAAATGGCACCCACAACCCTGACTCACCCACCTGAGTAATCTCCCATGGATTCCCCTCATGGTGGGGCCAAGAAGGGAAGGGCCATGCTCCCCTCACCCGGTGACTCTCATCCAGAAGCAGGGGGTGTCAGTCAGGTGGTGATGTGGGAATGGGGGCAGGCAGGCAGGGTTTCATTAAACCAGTGCCTACACTTTTCTGATTTCTCCCGTTCCCCTTGCCATTGCAGCACGTAAGCGTGTGTGTGTGTGTGTGTGTGTGAAGAAGCTCATTCCCAAACCCAGGTCACTAGCATGGTGAGGGGTAAGGCACATAGTGCCTCAGCCCTCTGTGCCACTGGGCCGGCATTTATTTAAAATACTTTTTACTTCCCCCGATGAACCTTGCCAATCAAGTCAACAAGGTGGGGCTGCTCCTGTTGATTCTCTTCTTCATTTCCTTTTTCTATGAGTTGATTCTCCTAGAGTCTTTTCTTCCCAGTCGCAATTGCAGTTTTCCATTTCCCTCACACTGTTCACTCACTCTGCTTTTCTCCGGTTTCTCCAATCTTCTGCCTCCAGTCACCATATTCCAAGTTGCAAGCTGCCTCATGAAAGTCTCCAGGGGTTCTGGGGATTTCCAGACACAGTGGGCATTCCAGTCGGTGCCCTCCAACCTCTGTATGAAATAAAACAACACTCCAAGTGTGGAGAACACGTGGGTACTCCAGTCTCCACCCTCCAATCTCTGTATGAAACAAAGCAACATTCCAAGTGTGGAGAACCCTAAAACAGGGTAAAATAACTTTCTAATATGAAAAATCATTACATTTATCAGCATAATAGAGATTAAAGTATTTTACGCATATAAGTGTATTGTGGATCTGTTCCTCCATAATGTAGCTGCTCAGATCAGAGCCACCATATAGTCCAAGCCAAGGTCCAAGGTCAGCTTCTCAAAGCACCAGTATTCATGAGGACTCAGTGATAAAACTGAATCTTGGGACTCAGTCACCTCTTCTTCTCCAAGAGACTAGAGGACCTCAATATGTATATCCTGGAAGAGAGGGAAGAAAGAGGGGAGGATATGTCACAGACCTTCAAATACCTCAAGGGCATAAATAAGGTACAAGAGGGATTGTGACACTTGGACAGCTGGTTCTGATCACTGTATGATTTTTTGTAATCTAAAACTGTGGTTTGATTGTCTGTCATGAGGAATCCTGGCCTGGGATGACAACCCCCCCCCCCGGGATCAACTACAAGCTGCTATCCTAAAAGCCAGGAGATAATTACAGGCTAGAAGAGACTTAAATTAAGGATCTCCTGTTTATGTGACTAACTGTAGCTTGCCAGCTGCCAAGATAGATCATAAACTTTTATGACGTTCAGAGGAAACACAGTTAATTTCACATGGTGTTACAAAACATATTGCACCTCAGTGAGATCTGGCAGAGAGTCATAAAAAGTTCTTTGATGTCCTGGAGAGGAGAAACTGCTCATAAGATCAAAGAAAGTCATTTGAAAAATGAGTTTTGCTGAGATCACAGAATTTAATTTACCTTCTGAATAAGACATCCTGTTTGTATGATTTTTTATATTCTGACAGGGAGGAGCTAGGTGACCTCACGCAAAGAGGTTGGCAAAGCCAATTTTAAACAGTATTCTGTTTTCCTGGAGGCTCTAGGTGCCATACATAAATGCCAGAACAAAACAACAATAATAAATAAGATAATCATAAAACTGCAATTCTAATTAAGTAAAATTAAATAAATAAATAAAGAAAGAAAATCAGGGGCAAGTAGTGCAACAGGTCAGAACAGGACAGTATTTACAAAGCTTAGTCAGGAAAAGCCTGCACAAACAGGAAGGCCTTGAGGCGTGCTTTAAATACCTCCACCGAAGGGGCCTCCCTTTTTGATGGAGAAGCAAATTCCACAGGACGGGGCCAGTGACACTAAAAGCTCTGTTACCGGCAATTTTTAACCTTGTCCTGGGAATTGCAAGGAGGCCCCTCAAGGAGAAATGGAGGGAGTGGACTGAGGTAGCATGTGTAAGAAGGTACTCCGGGTAAGCAGGGCCCAGGCCATGTAGGGCCTTAAAGGTGAGCAAGCCCATCTTAAAGAAGATCCTCCACCTGACTGTCAACCAGTGCAGTCACGCAGCACCAGGGTGACTTGGCAGTACTTAGCAGTAGTATGTCACATCAACAACCTGGCAGCTGCATTCTGCACTAGCTGAACCTGGTGGAGGGTACCTCCTGAGACCCCGAGGTAGAGCGCATAACAATAATCAAACCTCAACATCACAAAGGCATGCACTAAGGTAGGGAGGTCCAGGGGCAGAACTAGGGGCCTAATCCTGGCAATATTCTTCAGATGGTAAAAACTGGTATGGACCATGGCAGACACCTGAGCCTCAAATGTCAAACTGCTGTTCAGAACAACGCCCAGCTTACACACCCTGGAGGAGGCCTCCAAAGGTACAGAACCCAGGGCAAGTCCTGTCTTTGCAACCGAGGCCATCCTATCATGCCCTCTGTTCAACTCCACTACCAGTACCTCCATCTTATTAGGGTTCAGTTGCAATCAGCTGGAGGCCATCCAGTCATTGATTTCAGCAAGGCAGCTGTTTAGCATGTCCACTGCATTGGATGTGCCCAGTGCAAAGGAAAGATACAGCTGGGTATCATCAGCATAGCAATGAAAACCCAAGCCGTATTTCCTAATGAACCCTCCAAGGGGTAGCATGTACATGATGAACAACATTGATGACAAAACTGTACCCTGAGGTACTCCACAAGACAGGAGACTGGGGGAGGAGGAGAAATTCTCCATCACTACCCTTTGCCACGTTTGTGAGAAAGGTAAAAGGTAGGTAGGTAAAAATGTATTTGTATACAGGTAATACATGTCATTTGGACATAATCCAGTTTACAAGACAGACCTGTGTAATTTCCTATCTAAATACATACAATAAGGTTCCACATTTGAAACACAGATGAATACAAACAACATAGTATAACTGAAATACATCCATATAAATTATTATAAAAGGAAATCTTAACAGATTCCAAAACACATCTGAAAATATTCAACACTTACAAATGTGAGTATATAACTCCTTTATGGTTTGAGTAAATGAGGAATAACTTGTCATTTCTCTCATATCAACAGGGACATGATTCCAGAAACCAGCAGCTTGATATAACAAGGACCTAGCCCCATATTTATTTTGACATTTTCCTACAATTATTTTATTTAAATGGAGTGATCTAGTTAATAACCTTTTGGGATAGCATTTCACTGGAAACAATAGTGATGAAACTGGATGATTTACCGATAAATATTTCATTTTATAAATTAAGGTTAACCAATGGCACTGATAATTTGAATCCAAAGGCAACCAGTTTACTTTATTCAACAATAAGCAATGATGAGTCCGTTAGTTCCCCTTTAACACATATCTAGCCACTCGATAATAGGTTTTGTCCAACTTAGTCAACAGTGCTTTATTTGTATTCCTGTATATTAGTTCACCATATCTTAACACTGGGATAATTAACTGATCAGCCAATTTTTTCCTATCTAACATTGTTAAACAATCAGTACTTCTTCTTAACGCTCCCACCCTTCTATTAACTTTTTTGATCAATTCAATAATGTGGCTAGAAAAGGACAAATGTTCATCAAATGTAACCCCCAAGTAACTATAGTCCTTAACCTGTTCTAACTTGATTGAATTCCCTGTGTAAATACAGAAATTATGAATAACATCACCACTTTTTTAATGGAAATTTCATGCATTTTGTTTTTTTTGCATTCATAATTAGTTTCGACCTGGTGAACCACCCCTCGATCCTTGAAAAATCAGACTGCAGGTTAGATGGCAATATGTCTTCCGTTTTTCCAGATGCAATTATTACCATATCATCAGCATATAATCAGATCTCTGTTTGCTTCGTGATCTGTGGAAGACTATTTATAAATATAAGGAACATAAGAGGTCCTAAAATCGATCCCTGAGGAACTCCTCTATTAACATTTCTTCTCTCTGATAAACATCCCTGTACCTCCACCCTCTGGGATTGATTATCCAAATATGATTTTAACCAATCTAAGGGATCATCTCTAAGACCTATTTCCTGCAGTCTCTCAATTAACAAGGGGTGATCCACCAGGTCGAAAGACTTCGAAAGATCTACAAAAATAACCGCTGTCTCCATATTGTTTCCCAATGGCCTGTTTAACAGGACACTAAATTCCAAAAGAGCTGTTGGGGTAGAATAATTTTTTCGAAAACCAGATTGTTTTGTTGTTAACAAACTATATTTATCCAGATAATCCATTATCTGGATAGAAACAAGTTTCTCCAAACTTTTTTATAGAAGGGGTAATAAGGCAATAGGCCTATAATTGTTAACTTCTACCACATCTCCCCTTTATAAATTGGCTTAACTCTACTTTCTTTCCAGGATGAGGAAAAATATCCAATTTGAAGACTCCAATTAAATAGATATGTAATAATTGATGCTATATTGAAAGCTGCTAATTTCAGAAATTTACCTTCTAGACCATCATTAGCAAAAGTTTTATGAATATTTATATTTTGAAGTATTTTATAAACTTTAGTTACAGTTAAGGTTTTTTTGGGAGGTGGGGGTCCATTTTGTGAAAATTCTATTTTAGTTTGTTCCAAGTCCAATTGACAGGGTATTTTACAATTAGGGAGATCAACAAAAAAATATTTAATACGTCACAAATGTCCTTCAGATTTTCAATAAAAATGTCATCATGTTTTAGCCTGAGTATCTCCTCTGAGGTATTACTTCCTGGTTTGGTCAATTTCTTAACCACTCTCCAAAACTGTCTTGGATCTGTACTCGAATCTATTTTATTTTTATAGAATGAAATCTTTGAAGCCTTAATTAATCTTTTACATTTGTTTCTAGCAGCTTTAAAATAGATCCAATCCTTTTCCAGTTTTGATTTTAAAGTTTTTTTTCCAAATTCTAGTTTTAATTCAAATTTGTTTTAATAATTTATCATTTATCTATGGTAATTTACTTGATTTTGTTTTTATTTAAATTTTTGGTGCATGTAAATCACATACGTCTTCAAAGGTCTGATTAAAATATTCAATTGCAGTAGCAATATCTGGAATTAGTTTGCAACGATCCCATTTTATTTTACTTATACTGTCCAAAAATCAGGATTATGAAAATCTTCTAAAGTCCCTAGACCAACTTTTGGTTTCATAGACCAGATTTTGTTTAAACTGAGACCGTGGCAAAGTAACCCAGATCAAATTATGATCTCCAAGACATGGGGGTAAAACACCTGTTGCTTCAACTTCAATTTGAGTAGACACCAAAATTAGATCTAATATGGATCTATTTGTTATATTGGATGTGTATCTATTGTTTTTTTTTTATAAGTTGTTTTAATCCCAGATTGGTTACTATATCTTTTAGATGTCTCCCTCTGATGTTTTTCCAATCACAATTCAAGTCCCCCATCAAAATTAAGGGCCTGCTTCCTACTGAATCAGTTATTTTAGTTAATATTGTTTCCAGATCTGATATATTTACCTTTGGAGGTGAATAAACAATCGAAATTACTAACCCTAGATGTCCTAAATATGCTGCTAGAAATTCTATATTATTTTCACTACTGTGTATTACAATTTCTGAATAACCCAATATTCATTTTATAAAGAGCATAACCCCCTCTAGATTTTCTATCTGCCCTCCATACTTGATCATTATGAATACCAAGTTCATCATCTTGATGTTTCTTTGAGAGCCATATTTCACTTAATCCTAATATACATGGATCATTGTCATTCAATAAAGTTGCTAAAATAACATTCTTAGACCCAATACTACGTGCATTGTCATGAAAGATTTTCAGTTTTAAATTTTCAGGCTCTGGATTCATTTCAGTACCTCCCCCCAGCATTAACAAACAACTAGACCCAGATAAATTTGAAACTGCAATGTTAAACCTGAAAGGATTCAAAGGTTTATAACATCCTCCTGAGATTTGCTTTTTCCATAAAGCCTGAAAAGAATTTCTTCTTGATTTATTACCATTATTTTTTTAATTGGTTAGATGAAATTAACCAATTAACCAAACACTTGTCATTTATGGATCTTTTAACTATATTAGATTCTTTTTGAATTGCAACACTCAGGAGGCAGCAAAGAAATGAACAGCCTAAAAGGTTGAACACTAACATCTTTCAAAAATAGTTTCTACAAACAATTAAAAACTTATTTGCAGAACAGTTACTAGATTTAAACCTCTGCTCTAACCAAAAGAACAATTTACACTAACACAACATCAACCTTAAGCATAAAAGAAACCCTTGTTCTAAAATAACTAAGTAGCCAGGAGTTTAATAATTATTCACAGTTTACCAAATGAGCTGCTAATGTTCATTAAGTAAAATCAAACAACCTTTGCTGTTTAAACTATGTTTATTTTACTTACAATTTAACCTAAATGCTCCCAGTTTAAAATTATTTTTTCTCTACGGAGTGGTGCTTGCGCCACTCATGCTTGCTCTGTGAGCTGCGCGAGGCTTTATTGCACTCTGCCTCATCTCCTCTATGATGCAGGACCCTAGTTCTCCTCCCACTCACTGCCACAGGTGGAGTCACGTTTCTCCGGTTTACCGGAGCTTAGCAGGCAGTTTAGATATGTCCCACAGAGGTAGGAGCACTGGCACAGATGTAAAAACACACAGCAAACGTTGGTAAAGCAGTTCAAAATAAACAGGTACACTTTTTAAACTCCCGAGAAAGGATTCAAACCAGCAGATGACTGTGCTGGCAAGTCCATAAAATTCCTTCAGGTGGTCAAGTAACACATAATGGTCCACCATGTCAAAAGCTGAGGCAAGATCGAGGAGAATGAGAATTGTCCCTTCCCCTCAATCTCTTGCCCTGAGAAGGTCACTGTGCATCTGAACTAACACAGTTTCCATGCTGTGCCTTGCCCAAAGCCCCATTTGGAGAGGCTCGCATAGATCAAAGGCCATGAGGTACTCCACAAGCTGAAGCACCACGATCTTCTCAACAACCCTACCCAGGAATGGAAGGTTGGAGATAGGACGGTAATTTGCCATGATGCCAGGGTTGAACGATGGTTTCTTCAGAAGGGTCATGCCAATGCTTCCTTCAAGGCATCGGAACAGACCCCCCTTAGAAAGGGAGCCCTGGACAATCAAGGCAGACACTGGGCCAATGGAGTCAACACATCCCATCAAGAAATGCATCGGCACCAGGTCCAGTTCACAATATGTGTGCCTTAGCTTGAAAGCAACCCCAATGACCTCAGCCACCTCCACTGGTCTAAGATCACCCCAACCAGGCGGAGTGCACTCCGGGCATCTGAGGCTATCACTGTCGGCCAAATATTGGCTCACTGGTGGAACACCTTGTCTGATGGCAGACACTCTGTCCAAGAAGAACTGAGCAAACTCTTTGCATAAAGCGTTCGAAAAGGCTTTTTTTTTCGCTGGAGACAGGCTGGATTTAACAGTCTGAAAAAGCACAGTTGGTTAATTCTTCCCAGCAGCAATCTCCTTGGACAGGAATTCTGCCTCCTTATGGTTGATTGCCCCCTGGTACTCACCATAGTGAGCACGCAGGGTCAGCTTGTCTGCCTCCAGGCCCGTCCTCTACCAGCAGAGCTCCAACCTCCTACTGAACATCTTCATCACCTTGAGCTCCCCATCATACCACAGAGAACTCAAGTGAGAAGATTTGGGTCATACATGGACCGCTGAGAGGGAGTCAAGCACCCCAGACAATACCTTGTTATAGTCTGTGACTACAGCGCACGTACCCCTATTGCATGCAGTGCCCACACTAGATAGGTCAGCCACTGCCAGAAGACCCTCGGGGGTTACACCTCTCAAAGGGTGGTAGCTAACCATCTCAGCAGGGGATGGCTCTCAGGGGGTACCCTGAATGAAAACTCCACTGTGCCATGATTGGACCAACTGACCCGATCAGTCTTGAGGTTCTTAATCTCAAGCCCCAGCGAGAAGACCAGGTCCAACATGTGACCACCCTGATGGGTCATGGCGGAAACTTCCTGCGACAGACCCAGAGATTATGTAGTCTGGAGGAAGTTATAACCAAGCCTAGATGATTCATCATTGGCCCAAACATTGAAGTCCCCCAGAATTAAACATCTGGGGCCTCCAATATTTCCCTGACGATGAAGTAGGCTACCTCCTGTAGAAAATCTCCTGCTGCCCCAGGGGGGGTAGTAAATTAGAAGAATTCTGCAGCCTGTGCCTGGACCACCACGAATGGCCACACATTCAAAAGAACCCAGTCTTCTCACTGGGTGTACGGTGAATCCCAGCTCAGATCTAAAACAGATGACAACTGCCCCACCCCTGCATTCCATTCCATTCTGGGCAGCGCACAACAGAGTACTGGGGGGGGGGATCGGCTGACTCAAAACTAGGCCAGCATCGTCACCCACCCAGGTCTCCGTGATGCAAGCCAGATCGACTGATGAAGCTAAGTCTGCTATAATTGCGGTCTTGTTCCTAATTAATCTGGCATTGCACAGCACTGCCCTCAGGGGATTGGTGGACAGTGCAACCCCTCTGGCTGCCTGCCCACTCAGTCTGATGGGAACCCTGGGGATGGGCACCAAACACTTCTGGCCTCTCCCTTGGGCCCAACAAATCCCAGGGCACCTTCTGCACCTAACCACCCCTATCCTGCCCTCTCCCAGCGTGCATGAGGTGCCCTGCCACAATTGACCAATGCTGTTCCTTTGAATTCCAACCTCCCAACAGAGCCATGCTGTAGTAGTGGTAACTGGGAGGTCAGAAAAGGGGTGCAGATCACACAGCTGTGATGCCCCGTACACCGCCCTAGCATGCCCCAGGCCTCCAGGTGGTTTTGTGATAGAAGTAGTAAAAGGCTACAATAGATAAAAAGCAATGTAAACTATGTAGACTACTGTATATTCAATTAAAAAAACAATGGCATCTCACATTTTACTTTTTTATTGAAGGAATTTTACCAGGAAAGGCCTAATGAGCCATAAAACTCATTTCAAGTAGTGTCCGGGGAAAATAAATGAAACTGGTGTCTGAGCATGCTCAGAAATTTATCTTCACGCCAGCCGACCAGTGCAATGGTTGGATTTCCGCTTGCGGCGCCGGCGACCCAGGTTCAGGAACTGACTTGGGTTGTCAGGAGGGCTGGCCGGGGGGGAGAAGGATTGAGCATCCTATGACTGCTCTCCTTCTCCAGGGGGAAGGTTGAGGGATGTTGTTAGTGCATGGGGAACCCCTAGTAGAGGCCAGGGGCACCACAGCAACCAACGTCTACAAGGTTCCTGGGGGCGGGACGGATGCTGGCATCATTGCACGTTCCGCCCCTCTATAGGTGGAAAAAATCAAGCCCACCTCTGCTGCCTAAATGAAGCCAGCCCCTCGGCTGCAATAGGCTCTCTAGGCTGACTCCCACCCTATCCCGTTGTTCGCAGCACCCTAAGGCTGGGGTTGCCACATCTCTGCTCTGGGGGGTAGTCCAGGGGGTCCGGGAGTGCGGCTCATGTGGGGATGCCACATCTGAGGAGTCCGTGACCAGGCAGATGCCCAGCAAGCAGAGCGGGCACCAAAAAGACTAAATTAAAAACAAAAAAAATGTATCTTCACATGCATCACCTATTAAGTCATCAGAAGGAAGAAAGACTGAAGAGCAGGGGTGAGAGAGAGGGGGGATGGGGTGATGAAAAGGGCTGGTCAGTGGTAATGGTGTACAGGAGTCATGGTGGAAGGTAGTGTCATTAAATGCAAAGAGCCTGAAAAACAAGATGGTGGATTTTCTTTTGATTTGTTTTATTTAGGTGTTTTTTTCCTCTGGGGTGGCCCTGGGCGGCTACTCCCTCCTGCACTGCCCCATTGCTGATCCATTGTCCCTGTCCTAGGGAACTACCAGGTTCCCCCACGGATCCTCCACCCCAGCTGGGCCAGGAAGGGGGATGATTAGCAAGCAGGCTATGGATATTCAGATGAGCAACTTTTACAGTACACCTTTGCAACCTGTCCATCCAAAGAGGACTAAGAAGGATACAGATATAGGCCCAGGATTAGGAGCAAGGGGTACGCATTGCGTCATTTCCACAGTGTGATTCTTAGTAACTTTGGAGCCTAATAAATGGAACATTTGGTAATGCAGACTGGCTTCCAGTTGCTTTTGTGTGCACTCTACTTTCTGACTTAGGAGCAACATCCCTGCAAGTGACAGGGGGAGGAGTGCAATCCATATGGGAAAAATGTAAGAGACACTTCGTACAACCAGGTAGGATAAATGCAGCTTGTCCTTAAGGTGCTGAACCAATTGCAGGAAAAGATGATAATGAAGCTTCCCAGCTGTGGACAACACATGCACATCTCTGCACAACATATTGGAAACAAGCATTTGTCAATGCCGAATGTTTGCTTGCTGGTATTAGGATTGGAAAAGCAGGAGTTAGACAGATGCAGAATAGTAATGGCAGTGAAGTATTGAACTTCATGCTAACTGCACCTCCACCCTGCAGAGACAGAGAGTCATTGGGGTATGCGTTTGAGTCATCGCCCATAACGTTCATGCTATTTCACCTCACCCTATCCTGCAGACACCGACATGTGTTGAGGTGTGCCTTGGGGTGTTTGGCTTTACAGTCATCGCATTCTATAAGGACATATGCTGAAATGGGTGCAGTATAGGAGAATGGGGTGAACTCTGGAGCTGAAGAGTCCAAGGCACACCTCGATGCCTATCACTGGCTGCAGGGTGGGGGAGTGGGGGTGGCATGGCATAAGCATTAGTCGGCAATCCAAAGGCACACCCCTGATGTCTGTCAGTCTGTACAGGGTGGGACGTTATGGTTATAGAAACCCTAATGCCCCAGGCTTTTGTTGGTATTTGCACTAAAAATTTTCAACATGGGCTTTTTGTGACCCCCCACCTCATGAAAGCATTTGGGACCTCTTCTCATGAACAGTGGCACTGTGATTTTGTTAATGTGTCCCAAACTTTGAGTTCCCACAGCGACCATGCCATTCTGTGCCAGATGTAAGAAAACAGATCGGGCAGGATGTGAAGAATGACAGCTGTGCCATTCATAGGGAGGTGTGAAGAGATGGCAATGTTGAAAATCGGTAGTGAAAATATTAAAAATGCTCGAACTTCTGAGCATACGTGGAAATTGCACAACACATGCATGTAACACAGATATTTAGTGGAATTATTTAACCAAATTTTCAACATAGGCATTTTGTGACCTCTGCTCATGGACACTGTCACTATGATTTTTTTAATCTGTCCCGAACATTGATTTCCCACAGCGACTGTGCTAGTCTGCGCCAGATGTGGAAATGTATATTTCAGGCAGGATATGAAAAATGACAGCTGTACTGTTCATAAGGAGGTATGAAAAAATGCCAATGTTGAAAATCTGGAATGAAAATATTACAAATGCGCAAAATTACGAGGGTGCATGGAAACTGTGCAACGTCCGCTCATAACACAGAAATGTTATGGACTTTTGTCACTAAACTTTCAACACAAGCATTTTAGCACTTCTGCTCATGAACAGTATCACTGTGATTTTTTTAATCTGTCCCGAACACTGACTTTCCACAGCGACTGCGCTATTGTGTGCTGGAAGTGCGAAAACACATTTCGGACAGGATGTGAAAAATGACAGCTGTAGTGTTCATAAGGAGGTCTGACAAAATGCCAGTGTTGAACATCTGGAGCGAAAATGTTACAAATTCACGAAGTTATGAGTGTACTTGGGAACTGCACAATGCACGCTCATATAACAGTCATTTTTTGGATTTTTTCACCAAATTTGCAACATAGGCTTTTTGAGATCCCATCTCATGAACAGTGGCACTGTCATTTTGTTAATCAGTCCCGAAAGGTGATTCCACGCAGTGACTGTGAAATCACCTTTTGGGACTGAATTACCATGACAGTGACTGAACTCATGAGGAGGGGTCCCAATAACCTGAAGTCTAAAATTTGGTGCCAAAAGTCTCAAACATGGCCGAGATATCCACATAAGTTGAAAAAACCCTTCTTATGCCATGATACAACTTACCGGCATTTCTTCAGTTCGCGGTTGGCTTTGAAGAGTGCAGACGTGTTCCTGGTCCGCCGAAGATCATCGCGCTGGGCTCCCGGAGGTAAGTATGAGATGAGGGGTGTGTAGGGAGGTGGGATACACAGAGGGTGAGCGTGGGTTGGGGAGAGAGCACCGGACATAACATGGGACCATTTTCTACTTTTCAGGTTAAAAATAAATTGAAACCGTTGTGGGAAGGTTTTCCTTTTTGCAGGTAGATTTGGCACACTGGGGTGGGCTCCCAGCATGCCACCTGCATGTTTTTTTTGGGGGGGAAGACTGAAGCTGACAGGGATTGGGGACCCCCATTGGCAAAGTAAGAAGAATCTGTGTTTTGGGGGAGACATGATGCCGAGGGGGATTGGGCACCCCCCTCAGCAAACAAAATGTATGGGGGGTATTATGCTGACGGTGAGTGGGCTCCCCAGTTGGCAAATGATCTGGAGAGAGGGCATGCCAACAGGGGGATTGGGCACCCCCTGTCAGCTTTTATGGGGACTCTGAGGTGGCTACAGCCACCGCCATGTAACTAGAAATTGTACGCCAGGCAAAGCACCGCCCTGCAATGATGGGTCACTCCCTCGTTGCAGTGGAATCGCTGTCGCTGCAATGACGAGGTGGCTCCTCATTGCAGTGGCCAAATTGTTTCAAGCTGGTGGCACCATTGCAGAACCAGTGTCATCAGGACACTGGGTCTGCATTGGGTGAACCGTGCCAAGCCTACAAATGCAGTGCCGGCGTTGGCTGCCACAGTGCCGCACCTCCACAACCCGCTTCTCTCCTAATCTGCCACATAATGTTTCTTGTGCATGCATGCAAACAAACATAAAAAAGAATTGGTTGCCAATGTCAGTGATGGAGAGGGGAGGTAACGTGACTGCAGAAGGGGGAATGACCAGACAACCTGCCAAACGAGAAGTAAGGTAATGATACTCAGTAACAGGTGCACTGTGGAAATAATGTGACTCCACACTAGTTCTGTGACAATTCTCAAATTCTGGCAGAATGAAATTCCATGGAATATTCAAAATTCTGCTGAAATTCTGCCGAATTCTGCTGGAAACGGAATGGCAGAATTCTGCAGCATAAAATAGATGTGGAATGATTTTCCACAGAAAAATCACTGTTCTTCTGCAGATCTCAATATATTCCATGGAAATAGTTGCGGAATAATTTTCCGTGGAAAAAAAACTGTTCCGCAGAATAATATTCTGCGGATCACAGTTGTCGGAATTCTGCAGGTGAACAAGTGAAATTCTGGTGGAAATTTCGCCTGTGGAATAGTCATTCCACACTAATTCCACAGGCGGAATTCCGCATTCCACACAGCACTACTCCACACCTAATAATCAGAGAGATGAAGCAGCAGTTCATCCCACTGCAAGGAATGGAATAATGCTGTTGTAGTCTGATAAGGTAGGGCCTCCAACATCACCATAACATGCTGGACAAACACTGTTTAGAAAGTAGGCAGGACCCAGACACTGAGAAAATTAACACTAATAGATTGGTAGCTCCAAGACTTCCAATCATCAAAGTAACTAGTTGAGACCACTGTTGTAAATGTAGATGTCACCCAGCTAGGGAGGGCTGATCAGCATACACCATAGGGAAAAACTGCATGATATCTACAGCAGTAGCATGGTTAGTATAACAGTATGATTACACCAAAGACAACCATGACTACCATGTTACTATTGTGAACAAAGGATACTGAAGCTATGACAATGTGGGGGTGCTCACAAACTACAGCACAACATGAAAAACCACACATTAGTTATTTAGGCAAGCTGGGCTGCATGTCTGGAGTACTGGAATGTGGGAGGGAATGTGAGCTACACCCAGATAGGTAGAAGGCTAAAAACTGAAGTAACATGTGAGGAAGGGGGAAAATGGCCACACACAAACAGGGAGGTTAGGTGTGTGAAATACCAGGGTGATAACAGCAAAACAATGCAGATGTCAGAATCACAAAGCAATACAGCCCTATGGGAAAGTCATAGCATCTAACTATATAGATTAACAAGAAATAATGAACAATCAGAAAAGCAAAGGCAGTGAGGTATGCAGTCAAATAACCAGCAGAAACAAAGTAGTTCAATGAACAAGCAGACATTCAAGCTGAGGATAACACTGCAAAAGTCACTGGAGTACTTATTGAAATAGGACAGAGAGTTGGCCTCCGGCTGCCTCCTGGCTCACACTAGGCAGACACCAAAGTTGCTCTGCCCTTTGCACTGTGGTCCTTCACACTCTGGACCACAGCACTTTTGACTGCTAGAATGGGATCTCTTTAGAGAGGAGAGGCCATGCCCTCTGCTCCTATTGTCTGCAGGTAGCCAACAGTATGAAAGCTGGGGAGTCCCTTAGGTTGTAAAAGCCTCTGGCTGGAAAAATGGCATCCAGTCTTCAGCAGTCATGGAGGAGGAGGGAGTAGGAGAAACCCTCTCGATCCCTGCTGGTGGTGGGTCTCTAAGTATCTGGCATGGTGGGGAGTTGGCTCTTTAGGGTGAAGAAATCCATGCTTGAGAGGCCACACCCTCTGCTCCTACAGTGTATCTGATTGGTTGCAGATGCCCAATAGGACAACAGCTGGAGAGTCCCTTAGGTTGTGAAAGTCTCTGGCTGGAAAGATTGCATCTTGGTATTAGATGTCAGTGAGGGAAGGGAGCAGGAGCAATCCTCTTAAACCCTGCTGGTGGTGGATCCCTTCGCATCTGTAATGTGGTCTGGTGCAGTGAAGCACCAGCTGTTTAGGGAGAAGGATACGCTTGTGAGGCCATGTCCTCTGCTCCTAAAGAGCTTCTGATTAGCTGCAGGCACCCAATAGGACATGATCTGGGGAGTCCATTGGATTGTACTTGGTAGGATGTCGACAGAAGTAGGCATTAGCCCATCAAGACTGTTGTCCACACCATGTGGTGATCATTGTCTAGTATCCCAGATGTCTATAAAGTTCTCTGTTAAAGATTTTAAACTTGGATATGTCGACCAGACGTGGAGGTAAAGAAAGAACAGTCTCTCTGCGCTCTATTTTGTGTAGTTAACCACCAACACCAAGAGATTCCAACTTCAAAGATGTTTTATTGCAGCATCTCAGCATACAACTAGAACATTTTCCCCAAGTGTCTCCATTCACGAATGTTTTGGTGAGGCGGGGAGAATTTTATTTTTTCCAAATTTCACCCACTCCCCGATATGCACCCCCCTGGAGTTGTTAATCTTTAGTTAGGGGGGTGCAGGGGGTGAAGCAGGGGAGTGCAGGGAGCACAGCCCCCCACATAACAAGCAGATTATTTTTCGGCCACTTGTCGTTGCTGCAAGTGTACATTGCCATTTTTATTTCTGGTGATGTATACTCGCCCTAACGGTGATTGCCATTATGACATAGAACCCACTCTCTGTAAAATAAAATTTTCTAATGTTTCCTCTGAACCTACCCCCCTCTATCTGCATCTAATGACCCCTAGTTTTTGAGTGTCTCTTCAGCTGGAAAATGTCACTCACAGGTACTCTGTTTATACCCCTGAGGTATTTGAAGGTCTCAATCATGCCCCCTCTTCCCCTTCTTTGCTCCAGGGAGTACATGTTCAGGTCCCTCAGTCTGTCCTCATATGACAACTGACTAAGATCCCCCACCATTTTTGTTGCCCTTATCTGGACCCTCTCCATCCTCTTTACATCCTTCCTAAGGTATGGTCTCCAGAACTGGACTCTATATTCCAGGTGTGACCTCACCAATTGCTCGTATGGTGGCATTATAACCTCCCTCTTCCTGCTAGTGAACTCCCTGCTGATACATTCCAGCATTCTACTGGACTTTGTCACTGCCATCTCACACTGCTTTACCACCTTGCGGTCCCATGAAATGATTATGCCAAGGTCCTTTTCTAGCTCAATTGCCACTAGGACTTGCCCCCCCACCCAATCCTGTACTCTGCCTCTTGTTTTTTTCCTTAAGTGCATGATCTTGCATTTTTTTGTGTTGTGCGACAGTGGCCACTCCCTTGACCACTGCTCCAGTTTATACAGGTCCATGCGCACTCTTTCAACCCCCTCTGGGGTATCTACTCTATTGCAGATCTTCATATCGTCATAGGCATACCTTCCCCTGCAGCCCCTCTGCTATGTCCCCTATAAAGATGTTAAACAGGAGCAGCCCCAGCCCTGACCCCTGTGGTACCCCACTAGTGACTGAGCCATCCTTAGAGGGCACTCCATTTACAACTACCCTCTGCCTTCTTTCCCTAAGCCAGTTTCCCACCCACCTCACTACTACCGGATCCAACATCTCATTTTGTGCAACAGTCTCCTGTGCAGCACAGTGTCAAGCGCTTTGCTAAGGTCAAGGTACACAATGTCCACCGTTCCCCTTGATCCACTACCCTGGTGACCCAATCAAAGAACTCTCAAGTTCATTTGACATGACCTGCCCTCCATGAATCCATGTTGGCAATGGTCCTGCAGGCCATTGGCTTCATGGTAGCTAGTGATTCTTCTCTTTAGCAGTTTTTCCATAAGCTTCTCCACTACCGATGTCACGCTCACCGGTCAGTAGTTGCTTACCTCCTCCTTATCCCCTCCCTTGTAGACTTGCCGAGTAACTTCTATATCCCATTGCGCTGCCTTCATCTCTAAACTATGGTTTGGGTCCCTGCCATCTTACCTGTCCTCACTCCTTTCTCCCATTCCCTCTGCCTCGTACTCCCTCCACTCTGGGGATCTTAGAACTTTCTCCCATCCCCATCATCACTCCTCTGCTGGGCAGTCAGTCTTCTCCCATTGTCTTCCCTCCCTTGAAACCTGCTCTCCTCCTCACTCCCTCCTCCATTCCCATTAGGCACTAGTTAAAACTCCCACCTGCCCCCAGCTGTCCTGTCATCCCCCTCTGATTCTTCCCCACTGGAGCCCCTATCATCCTGGTTGTTGGGTCTCGTCCCGGTCTCTACATCAACCTGTATCAGACTCCGTATTTTCTGCATCTGCACTGCCATTTATTCCACCAGCATCGGTCTCTTTATTTGCCCATCAAAGCTGCACATTGCCCCTTTGTTTAGCTCTGTTTACTTTTTATGTGCACTTGTAATATGTTTAATTGTACTCCGTACTTTACTTTGTACCAGTCATTAATGCTAGATATGCTTTTATTATTGTATTTCCCACTCTGCCTCCCCCTGGGTTGCACCTGCAAAAGAGCCTTGGCTCAGTGTGCCTTTTCCTTGTTACTAATAATTTTCAAATAAATAAATAACATTTTCTAACGGGGTGTCATTTACCCATTCTGTGCACATGTTACGCCTGATCATAGCAGCAGTATAATGTGTGCAGAAAACTGACTGCAAGCTAATATAACATGGGCAGAATACCCCCAACCCCCCATGCCAACAGCTCGCCATCATGCCATCAGGAAACCTGCTGCCAGCATCCTGGTATATGAGTGCTCCCTTCTGCCTCCTTTTCTGTTAGGAATTCCCACACATGTGCCAGAACATGTGGGTGCACAACAGAAGCCCCAACTATGGAATTTCTCCTGATGAATTGGCATGATTTTTTTTACACTTTGTCAGTCGGGCTCCAGGAGAATGGGCAGACATGAGCGGTATGGCAGTGGAGTAGGAAATATTTTCCTCTCTGTCTGTTCTCATTTACAAGCTTTCTGACATTTTCAGAATTAACTTCAGTGTACGCTATATATTTCACATAGGAGAGGTCATTTAGAAACATAAAAACATAGACTTTGATGGCAGATAAGGACTGCTTGGCCCACCTAGTCTGCCCATTTCCCTACATAGTGGATAAGCTGCAGATCCTAGTTAACCAGCAGCCTACTTCCTCCTTACCCCCTCCTACCCTGCACTATAATTGCCTTATGTCAGTCCCATGCATTCTTGAATCCCCCTACTGTTTTTGAATCCACAACTTCCTCAGGAAGGCTGTTCCATGCATCCACCACCCTCTCCATGAAAAAATACTTCCTCACGTTGCCCCTGAGCTGTCCCCCCATCTTCAAATTGTGCCCCCTTGTTCTTGCGCATCTCTTTTTCTGAAATATGCTACTCTCTTGAACTTTGTTGATTCCCATGAGGTACTGTACTTGATGGTTTCTATCATGTCCCCCCCTCCCTCCTTTCCTCAAGGGTATACATATTAATTTGAAACTGTCTAGATGAATACTGATTGATATATAAGACAAATGTTTTGCAAAATTACTTATATACTGTTTGCACCATGGTCCTCCTGTTTGTGTACAGAATAGTGCTTCTGTACCACAGAACAATATTATTTGTCAGTTTTACAAAATCTTTTCTATCCCATCAGTTTCATAAACAGTTTATCCCCCTCACAGTAGAAACACATTTTATCAGTGGAAGAAACGAGAAATGTGCTCTTGACAAGCTCCTGCTTGATGTGTATCTTGATTAAAACCATAGTATTCCACACTGTATATCACCTAAGTGCAGTAATTAAGTCAAGTCACTCTGTGTGTCTGAGAGAAAATATTTACAGCACCCTGAGTTATCATCACGGTGCATTTCTTAGATAAATTGTGGTGCTGTGAAATTTTGCTCACAGTTAAGTAAACTGAGCAGCATTATAGAATCACAGCACTTAGTTGTCATAACAAATGATAGTAATGTTTTTACACACGCACACACACACACATCCAGGGAAGCCACAGTATGAAAATAAATCACATGATCCACTGCTTAGACAAACAACCAATGAGGCCTAACAGAAATGCATGCACAGAGATCCAAACAGCACCCCCTCAAAAAAAGGAAACAACTGAGTTTTTATTATTTTTTCATAGGTGGATGCTGCAAGGTAATATGCTTCATATAGCTCTTGGTCCTTAATCAAAAACTAACAAAAACAAGCATTTGTCAATGCTGAATGTTTGCTTGCTGGCATTGGCATTGGTAGTGTAGGAGTTAGAGAGATGCACAATAGGAATGGCAGTGAAGTATTGAACTGAAGCCAACCCCACCACCACCCTGCAGAGACTGACAGGCATTGGGGTGTGCCTTTGGGTCGCCGGGCATAATGGTCATGCCATTTCACCACACCCTACCCTGCAGACTCTGACAAGTGTCACGGTGTGCCTTGGGGTCTTTGGGCCTTATACTCACCACATTCCATAAGGAAATACAGTGAGATGGGAGAATGGGGTGAACTTTGGGGCCGAAGAGTCCAAGGCACACATCGATGCCTGTCACTGGCTGCAGGGTGTGGGTGTGGGTGGAATGGCATGAGCATTACAGGTGGCAATCCCAAGTCACACCCCTGATGCCTGTCAGTCTCTACAGGGTGGGGTGTTATGGTCAGAAACCCCAACGCCCCAGGCTTTCGTTGGTATTTTCACTCCAAATTTTCAACATGTTTTTTTTTTGTGACCGCTACCTCATGAACAGTGCAATATCAGTTTGTTAGCGGAAAGCTGATTTTGCACAGTGACTACGCCATTTGGCACCACAGGTGCAAAAACACATTTTGAACAGGATGTGAAAAATGACAGCTGTACTATTCATGGGGAGGAGTAAAAAATTGCAATGTTGAAAATCTGGATTGAAAATATAAAAAAGTGAAGCCACGAATGTGCATAGAAACTGCGCATCACACACCCATAATGTAATTAGTTTGGGGATATTTTACAGCAGATTGTCAATGCAGGCATTTTTGGACCTCTGCTCATGAACAGTGTCACTGTGATTTTCTTAATCTGTCCCAAACACTGATTTCCCACAGCAGCCATGCATTTATGCGCTGGAAGTGTGAAAACACATTTTGCCAGGGTGTGAAAAATTACAGCTGTACTGTTCATAAGGAGGTGGGGAAAAATGCCACTGTTGAAAATCTGGGCTGAAAATAGTACAAATTCGTGAACTTGCAAGGGTGCGTGGAAACTGCGCAATGCACACTCATAACAGTCATTTTATGGACTTCTGTCACCAAATTTCCAACATAACCATTTTAAGACCTCTGCTCATGAACAGTGTCACTGTGATTTTCTTAATCTGTCCCTAACATTGATTTCGCACACCGACCACGCCATTGGGTGCTGCATGCATGAAAACACATTTTGGGCAAGATATGAAAAATGACAGCTCTACTGCTCATAAGGAAATGTGGTAAAATGGCAATGTTGAAAATCTGGAGTGAAAATATAAAACATTTGTGAAGTTACAAGCGTGCATAGGAACTGCACCACGCACGCTCGTAAAACAATAATTTTTGGGAATTTTTTCACCAAATTATCAACATAGGGTTTTGGGGGGGCCTACCTCTTGAATTGTGACACTGTTGTTTCATTACTGAGTCCCAAAAGGTGGTTCTGCGCAGTGACCGCGAAATCACCTTTCGGGACCGAATAACAAAATGACAGTGATTGAGTTCATGAGGTGGGGCCACAGAAACCCCCAAGTTGAAAATTTGGTGAAGAAATTCCCAAAAATGGCCAAGATATACACCAAAGTTGAAAAAAAAAAACAAAAAACACACATTTATGCCATTATACGGCTTACCGGCATTTCTTCAGTTTGTGGTCGGCTTTGAAAAGTGCAGACGTGTTCCCGGTCCACCGAAGATCACTGCGCCGGACTCCAGAGGAAAGTTTGGGGTTGGGGGGGTGTGGGGAGATGGATGCGCAAAGGGTGGGCGCGGTTTGAGGAAGGGGGCAAGACAATCAATGAGGGACCATATTTTGTTTGTAGGTGTGTTTTTTCTTTTTAGGAAGACAACGCGGGACTTGTGCCACACTGGGGTGGACTCCCAGCATGGCAGCTGGAAGTGTTTTTGGGGGGGTCAGTGAAGCTGACAGGGGATTGGGCACCCCCGTCGGCCATACAGATGTTTGCCACGCTGGGGTGGGCTCCCAGTGTGACAACTGGAAATCTGTTTTTTTTTGGAGGGGATGTTGAGTGGAGCCGATGGGGGATTGGGCACCCCCATTGCCATTCTGACTTTTGCCATGCTGAGGTGGGCTCCCAGCACGGCACCTAGAAGTCTGTGGGGGGCCGTGGAGCTGATGGGGGATTGGGCACCTCCATCAACCATACTGTGAGCAGTGGGGAGGAGCTCATGAACACACTGGGGAGGGCTCCCAGCATTCTACTTCAGTGTTTGGGGAGGGGGGAATTGCATAAGTGCCTATGACAGCTGTGTTCAGGATGCAGTGCTGAATGTAGGCACTTTGCATACTGCCGATGGCAGTATGTAAATTACCTTCAGACGGCAGTATGCAAATTGCCTACACGTTACAACCACTAATTGCAGTGGTTGTTCACTTTCAACTGTATGCCACTGCATCTGAACGGTTGTCATAGACAGCTCAGATATTCATTGGCGTGGTGCAGCCATGCTTGCAAAAAGGGAGCAGAGCATTGGAAGTGGGGGAGGCACACCAATGAAAACTCGTATGGTGGCACTATGTTTCTTGCACATGCTTGCAAGAAAATGTAAAAAACCCACATGGGTTTGCTGATACCTACAAAGATGGTCCTGTGATGACAATGTGTATACCTTGTATGGGGGTGGAGGCAATGTTCTCTTCATTATGATGGCTATTGGTCTGGTCTCTGTAATAATCATTGTGACTGAAATGCAGCACGCTTTGTGTGCAATATTTCAGATAATCTTCAGAGATCACTTTTGTCATGTGTGCAAATTATGCAGGTCACTGCAATAAGAAAAGTGCTGGCAGCAGTGACATAGCTGAGGGGTTGGGGGGCAGGTTGCCCACACCCAGGATGTGTAGACCGTGACACTTTAAACATCCTAGAACGTGTTTAAAAATGTTTTATTTTTGTTTTTTGGTTTTTAATAATGAGTTCAGGTCCTTCAGGAAAATGTGAATTTCTGCTGGTGGGGTGGGGGTGGTGGGTGTATGAGTTCCTGCCTGATACCAAGAAGCCACCAAGCGTAGGACAAGCACAGCAGTAGCGCATGCACTGCTGCCTTAGTCTTCATTGACCACTCCAGTGACTTTTTCCCCCCCAATTGTTTTTTTTAAATGTTGTAAAAAAAAAAAAAAAAAGCCATGATTGACTTTTTGGTTGCTGCTTGACAGACCACCAAGCACTCAGTCAACTGAGATACTATAGGTGGAGTCAGACACACTAGGGCCTCTGACAGTATGTGGAGATCACCCACCCATCTGGTGTGCGACATGTGGCGAGAGTATGCAATTGGGCTCCATTTTGCATCTGGCCACCAGTTGTTATGTCATATTGTGACAATAGTAGTAGCCCAGGCAGGCCCTAACACCCAGCTGAAAGTGAGAAACTCAACCGAGCCATGTCTGCCACTGCCATATTTTGCCAGACTAGCTCATGGTCATGACTCACGCTGGGAGAGGAGACTTGAGTCAAAGAAATGTGGCTGTGTGCATGGATCACCTGGTCACTTTGTGGCCTACTTGCTCTGACCTGAGGAATTCCACTCTATCTGGTCCCAGTCTTAGCCATGGTGCTGTGCCAGTGAGTGACCTATCACCCCCACATGATCAGAGAGGAGAGAACAGGCTAGGTGAGAGCCAATCAGTGGCCAGGAAACCATCCAGGTAAGGAGATGATATGACCCATCCAGAGTGGGAGGATGTCAGCTAGGAAGAGGCAGACTCAGTCGCTAAAGTAGAGTTCCCATGGGGAAGCAACTCATTCAGGGCTCGTTGGGCAGGTGCGAAGTGAGTGACTGAGTCATCTGACTCTGGATTATAGAGGAGCAAAAAAGAACAACTCGGTCAGGTGGGAGGAAGAAATGACTCGGTGAGGAAGTGGGACTGGACAGATTGAATCAAAATTAAAGAAAGAAAACAGAAAATAAAAAAAAAATTGGCCAGGCTGTAGTAGTGGAATGAACTGGCCTGTGGGGAGAAATTGGCAGGAGTCAAGGACTCAGCAGACAGGCAGGGGACAATGAAAGCAACTACCTGTTTAGCCTGCTCTGCTGCATTTTAAACAAAATTGACAGAAGTTGAACAGAAAAGAAAGTGGTGATCAGTCTTGGGTTCATGGATCTGGGAGAAGAATTGTAAGGGAGATGGAGTCAAGGACACAGCAGGCAGGCAGGTGACAATGATGCCATGAGAGGGGGAGAGAGAGAGAGAGAGAGAGAGAGAGAGAGAAAGAGAGGTGAGAGAGATAAGAAGGGCTATAGTAGTAGTAGCAAAAGTGAGGAGGAGGCAAGGAGCCCTTAGCCAGGCCTAACTCACCAGGAAAAAGACAATTCACAATTTCACAGTCAGGTTGCTTAGACAGTGATTAAAAGAACAAGAAAACAAAAATGAAAAACAACCAAAGGCTGGGAGGACACCAAGCAGAAGATAATCTTCTGACTTCTGGCATGAAGTGGAGCTGCTGAGCTGTATCCAACCAGTCCTTCACACGAGGGAAAGAGAGATGCCATCCTCAAAGGACTCCTTTCCAAGCCTTACTTCATGGATGTAGTCTGGAGGTCAGATAGAGTGCTGTAGAGGATGGGTGAGGTGGCCAAATATATTGTGAATTAATTCATGACTTCCATGGAATTCACAAAGTGCAAATTTGCCAAATTCACAAAGTTTTTGACTGGCAAAGTTGCTGTTTCCCAGCGAATTGACCATTTGCTTGAAAAATGGCTAATTCATACCCAAAAATGGCCACTTTGTGATAAAAACTTCACATTTTTATCAAAGTCAGAGTTCCAAGGAAAATTCACAAAGCTTTACAAATTTGACTGCTTCAAGGCAACTTCGACAGGAAAGTTGAAATTCACAGCATCCCTAGTGGAGCGCAGTTAGGTCATAGTCTGGAGAGGATGAAGTTAAGGTAAGAAGCACTGATCTTCCACAGAATGTAATACAGGTATTTTGTAAGGAAGGAAGAGAAAGAAAGAAAGAAAGAAAGAAAGAAAGAAAGAAAGAAAGAAAGAAAGAAAGAGAGAAAGAAGAGAAAGAGAGAAAGAGAGAAAGAGAGAAAGTTAGTTAAGATTAAACTTTTCTATGTGGTTGTGAGGGAAGGGAAGGGGAGGAGAAGGTGGGAGGGAGATACAATTCAAATAAAATTGTTCCAGATTATGATGTTTCAATGGGCTTTCACAACTTAGTGTAGTGGTATGCTTGTACAACTTGTTGATAAATCTTTGTGGTCATTCGCCTCTGTATTCCAGAGGGAATACCACCCTGTAGAGGTATAGTACCAAAGGCAAGGAACCCTGGAGGAGGGTTCCTCCCCAACGGTGCCACAGGAAGGACTCCCTTTGGCTAAAAATACCTTAGGAAGGAATCCCAAAAAGAATGTTAAGCAGAAAACATTGATCACTAAAGCCATGGAGCATGACTGAACAACTGGTGGGATGACAGCCACCAGAGACAGACATAGACAGACACGGTCTGAGCCAATAGGGAGGAAAGCTGAGCAGAAGGGCTTAACTCCCTAAGGAGAGAGGGAACAGCAAAGGAGAGCCCCATGCCATGCAAGAGAGAGCCACCATCCAACTCCATCTAGTAGTGGAACCTAAGGACATAAGAATCTACTGCTTTATAGACTAACTAGTATTATATGACCTTTGGCACAGAGCAGAGGAAAAAAAGCTATGAAGAGGAAACCTCTGGGGATCCAAGGCCTAGTTTGTTTTCCCTCCAGGCTTCAGATATATTTAGTGATGGTCTGCAGCTGCAATTTAGAAACACAATTCAGGGTAAATTCAATTTGGAGAAAATCTCTCACTCTATCCCTCTAATGGGAATGCCATGAAGGGCTGTGAGCGCACTCTGCATCAATGGGGGTACTCCCACATGGGAAGAGCATCCCACAAGGAAGGAGGAGGACAGCAGCAGCTGCTGAAGGCACTTGGCTGGCCTACATGAGCCTAAGAACAGACCAGTGAACCTGAAGCAGTTGTAGGGACATTAGCTTAGAAGGTGCTGCTGAACCTGCTCAGCAAAGCTAAAGGAGCCTCTTTGGGCTTAAGGGCCCCACCCCTCACAGCTGAAGTCTTAAATACTACATCAAGAGGTGCCACTGATATGTCTGCATAGCTAAAGCTCCACCTGGAGTGAGGACATTCCCGCTATGGGCCAAATAAGAAGGACCCCACCCCGAGTTTCACATGCTTAAGATGTGGACTTCACGGGTGCAGAGCAAGACAGTTAGCTGCAAGACAGCCCTAAGGCATAGTAATTTATGGGTGTGGTTGGCATGCATCCAGTATTGAAAGCATTTTGAAAGGCAACAGGTGATGGCCCACATGTAGGTTGCACAGCGTATTTGAAGACCCACACTTAGGTCACATGTTTTATTTTCTTTCCTGGAATGCATCATAGTAAATGAGGGATGCAAGCCAACCAGTACCATGAGAGAAGCCAAATTATTGTGATGAAATAAAGATTTTGTTGCGACTGTTTAAAGTCATACATGCCACAAGTATTGAGAAATAAAGATTTCCCAGTACTGCAACAAAGAGCAACCCCAAAAAGAAGTGTAGAAATAAGGTACAGTTCATATTTTGAAACTTCCATATAGGTCAACAGGCAGCAGCAAACAATCAAATGAAACTGGACAAACTGGAATGGTGATACTATCACATAGATGTATCACAATCATAAGCATGCATGTCACAAGCACACATGTCACAAGCACGCATGTCACAAGCATGGGTTAAATGAGGAATGCATAAACCATTTAAACTGCTAAGGAAGCAGAAGTAAATGGCTGTAGAGCAACAACACAACTGACAGCAGAGCAACAACAAACTGCTAGAAAAGCAAGCAGGAGTATTGAAAAGCTAGGAGTTGTAACTGCTATGTGGAGTTAGGCACCGAGGAGCCAGGTGTAAACAATTAAGGACAGGTATGCACAGGGAGACTGCTACAGGCAGGGAAACAGCAGATGGAACTGAAAAGCACATTGATAACAAATGCAGATAAACTGAGGGATTGCTAAAAGCATACAAGCAAATGGGGAATGCTAACTGTAAGGAGCAGCAGTATGTAAGCATGGATAGTACACACAAGCATTTAGGAGACAAAATGCTAGAAAACTAGAAAACAAAAGGAACATAAGCAGGAGAGCAGGAGTAAGAAGACACAAACAACACAGAGGGAAGCACAGACTGCAGCTGGAGGAGAAGCAAAACAGTGACCCAGGAGAGGAGGAGATACACAAACCAAGCAGAAAGCCAGCACAAACAAGTATAAGTCCAGCACAAACCAAGTAGCGTCCAAAGCACAAGGGGACAAACGCTGGAGAAAGGGAGGGATAGAGCCTCCAGCTGTGGCAAAGACAAAATGCTTCTGAAGGAAGCTGGATGACCTGCCTTAAAAGGAAACTGTCATCTTCAGGACTTTTTAATATCTGAAAGCCAATAAAAATTTAATTTGAGTGAGCCATTGTGTTTATCTGTGAGTCTTTGCAGTCCAGAGTTATTCACATGTAAATCATCCCGTAATTAAAGGCTGGGGGCTGACAGGCAATGATGTCACCAAGGGTCTTGGCTCTACTTAGACTGTAGATAATACAACAGGTTAATTAGAAAATTGTTTTGTTAAGTGTGTTTTAAGGTGTTATTGCAACATTTTCTACACTGATGGTTGTTTTGCATGTGCATTGAAACTAGTGAGTTATCACCTTTACATTTCAAACTGCTAGTAAAAATAATCCATCTTCAGGATTGCTTTAACCTCTAGGCTATGCTGCCAGCTTATCATCAAAAAACTACACATCTGAAGGCTGGCTTTGTGGTGCCAACAGGTATTGGGGCCCCATATCAGGATTTCTAAACCCTGGCTGTGTCCATGTCAGTAAAGATTTCTGGAGCTGCTACAGCACCAACTTCTGTTTTTTTCCATTCTCTCTCTTACAGCCTTTTCTCTTATGATTTCAGGTGTGAAATCAGGTCCTCAAGATGCAAATGTGACTACACACCTACTGGCCTGGCATCAGGAGGCCAGCCTTGAAATGAGTAGTTTTGATTATCAGCTGGCAATACAGCCTAGAGGTTAAGCGCAAAGAATTGTGAACAAGCTTCATTCATCTAGCAGAATGGATTTTGATTCCAACATGCTCTACCTGTATATTTTGTGGCCAGAGCAATTTATGTAACCTCCCTGTGCTCCCAAAACAGACCCGGGAACAAGCTGCAACTCAATGTGCCTTTCCTGGACAAAGACAGTAAAAACAATCCGAGCACGTGTTATGATTCTGAAAATATTTTGCTCTTTCTGTCCAGATTTGACTTGAAAAGAAAAGATAGGACACAGTTACTTGTTTATTAATTGCAAAAACACATAGATGGAAAACATTGTTAAAACATGCATCACCTGAAATGCATTATTAAGAGTATTTTACTTATTTTGATAACGTTAAAAGTATAACAATTTCTTACTGAAATACGATGGATGAAATAGGATGTTCTACCGTAACAGTGCCAGAATTCTATTGGATTATTTTCACTAACTGCTTGAAATGTAAAGATGACAACTCATTAGTTTCCATGCACATAAAAAACAATTATTATAAATGCAGAAAGTGTTGTAATAACACCTTAAAACACACTTAATAAAACAGATCATTTCCTACTTAACCTGTTGGATTATCTATAGTCAAAGCAGGGCCAAGCACCCTTGGTGACATCATTGCCTGTCAGAAGCCTAAAACACATGGCTGCTCCAGCCCTTAATTACAGGCTGATTTACATATGAATAACTCTGGACTGCAAAGACTCACAGATAAACACAATGGCTCACTCAGATTAGCTTTTTATGGGCTTTCAGACATTAAGAAATCCTGAAGATGACAGTTCCCCTTTAAATAGCTCAGGCAGGGGGTGTGATTGGTTGCTTGAGCCCATTGAACCACATGCAAAGCCTTTCAATGGTGTATTTCTAGTAAAAGTGTTTCCTGCAGAACTACTGCAGCAGAACAATATCATGATGTCACTACTACAGCAGAACAAGCATATTCCAGGCATAGAATCCCATGCATAACAGCATTCCACCATACACTATATGGTGTGTCTTGAATTGCCTGAATGTTACTCCAGCAGCCATGGGTATCATTATATCTGTTACAAGAACTTCACTGCATATAAGAGTTCCAGTAAACCTGAAGCTGATGAAACTTTTAAAAAAGACATCGTAAAGAATTATCCAGCAAAACTGCTTTGCTCCCAAGTTCATAGTGCTCTATATGAATCTGCAGCATCTACATCAGGCATATTCCCAAATAATGTATATTTTGTAAATCATACAAGAAAAGGAATCCTAAAGGGTCAAAAGAGACTTTTCAATATCCTACAACATGTGTAACTTATGGGGCAACAGACAGCATAAAAAATGCAGCAAAAGAAATGGGAGCTTGACAAATGGATATGATGGTAGGCAGTATTGATCTCATAGCCAAAGAAGTGAAGTACCACAGCAGCTATAAGAACAAGTATGTAAAACAGGCAGAATGAATAAATGGCACAGGTACAAAATGTGAATATAGTTAGTTGAGGGACAATCACCAGGTTGCCTTTTCCAGACTTGTTAAGTATGTGCAGTGCATCATTGTTAATGGAATACAATAAGAATCATTGCTATCTCTACATAAACAGTACATGGACATTCTTATAGTGAGGTGTGTAGTGGGCATTAAACAAATTACGACCCACAGAGCTTGCAGTCAAAACTGGTGGATCACTTCAAAGATGGTATCGTATTTGATACCAAAAGTAGAAAAGCAGGTACAATCATCAGGTCTGCTAAGAAACAGGCTCACTGGAGGGAAGCACAAGCAGCTCAACACAAAAGAGAACAATTGTTGGAACTCCTAAAGGTACAGCCTCATAATAAAACCAAAGTTAAAGTTGAAGACTTAATAGAAGAAAATGTAAACCTGCCACCCGTTCTTCAGACATTCCTATATACTGTACTCACGGGTTCATCAGAAGTGGGCAGTGAACCTCGGGAAAGGGTAGTTCAATCTATTTGCAGATGACATAATGTTTGCAGTGTCAAGAGGAATAATCAAACAAAAACACCTTTTGTTGGGCATGGGTATTAAATCCGTGACAGGCAGTAAGAAAGTTTTAACTATTTTGAACAGGTTTGGTCACTGTGTCAGCTATCATGTTGTGGAGGAACTCGAAATTGCAGTCACAACCTATATAACAGAGAAGAATATGAATACACCAGATGGATTATTCACACAGCCAGGTTTAGCCACTGCTTTGGCTTTCGACATTTATGATAAGATGACAGAGACACTTGACGGTCATGACACTTTGCATGACACTGTAGGTATAGCATACCAAAATATACCATCCAGTATTGAGGAGATAGCGGTACCCAAAGAAAGGTCTGAAGAAGCTAGGACGAGAACACACAGGGGTGACCAAGTGTCAGCAAGAAATGAAACACACACAATAGGAACAAACACAGATAAGCAAAGATCAGAAGTTGATGCCCACGACCAGGCAGGGCCATCTTTAACATCAAAGAGCAAACAGCACAAAACATCAAAGACAAAGGCTGAAGATTTTGATGAAGACTATTTGCCAAATGTAAAGAAGCAGATATTGCAGCCAATGGCATGACAGGAACAAGACACTGTACCCAGGCACATTCAAATGTCTCAGAGGCCAAGAGCTCTAGATATTGGTGAGAAAGACATTCGGCCATATACATCTGGAAACCAAAAATAAAACAGTATCAATATAAGGTGACAGAAAGCTCTGAACAAAAAAAAACTCATGCAAGCTAAGAGAAGGGACGTTGCCTGGATGATAACTTGTGCAAGTGTAGATGCTGCTCCAATGTGGCATGGATGTAATGCCCTTGTTTCTGTAGATGACCTGCCACAGCAGATCATATCATACATGACCCTATAGGAAAGCCTCCTACAAGACTTGATGTAGTGCAAGACACCATGAATACTGCTATCAAAGTTATGGATGAATTCCAGGAGGACTATATGCATATTACTTATGACTCAGCCATAGCAAAACCTGTGCTACAAATTCAGTCCACAAAGTCCCCAGAATAGGACAGACTTTTCATATGTTTTGGACCATTCCATATAAAATTAGCATATTTCAAAGGTCTTGGATACCTCCTGAATGGTTCTGGTGGAGACTATATCCTTGTTGATAGTGGTGTATTGGCATTGGGATCCCTTAATCAATCAATCAATCAAATCTTTATTTATTTTTTTTTTTACCAGGTGAACATCATTGAGCAACACTCATTTTCAGGATGGACCTTGACAGAACATATAGTCACACTTACATTGAACAAAAGGCAAGGGGTAAAATAGCATAGAATTACAGAGACTAAATGATCCCCTCAGCAGGACTAGACACGTTATTTACAGTGTATCCACATTTCATTGGTCAACAGCAGATTAAATGGTACTTCTGCAAGGAACATTTTTCAATCGGGCAAAGAGGCTTCACCTGATGCTATCAGCAGCATTCAGAATTAAACATTTGCAATGCTTTTTACAATAGAAAGGTTTGTCAGACTTTCCAATCTCAAAGCATCTGCAGCAGCTACTTAATGACTACTTAATGACCCATCGCTTTCCTTAATGGTGGACCTAGAGAATACAGCTGAGTTCAAGACATTCATGGCAGCATATGAAACGTTCTCAGATTCCACACACCATGGTGAGCATGGTGCAAATGCCCAATTTTGGCTGTAGTACTGAAGTTTGGTAGAGCTGTACCAACTCTTCTGGAACACCTGTCAATTCAGCCCAGTAAATTCAGCCCGAGTCAATTCGGCCCAGTGAATTCAGCCCCATGGCAATTCAGCCCCAGTCAATTCAGCTCCTATGTCAATTCAGCCACAGTCAGTTGAGCTCCTATGACAATTGAGCTCCTATGTCAATTCAGCCCCACTTCAATTCAGCCCCTATGTCAATTCAACCCCTATGTCAATTCAACCCCTATGTTAATTCAGCCCTTGTGTAAATTCAGCTCCTTTTGGTTCTGCAGTAGACTAAACATAACTAACAACATATGTAAACATATTTAAGCTTTATTGAAAGCTTTAATACATATTTTTTTGCAATTAAGTACACTTTATTGGAAATGTTAATTTGCACATACATTACACGCAGCAAACACCAATCACATACACCAGACAGAAAGACAAAACAACAGAACACAAATAAGCCTAAACATACCCTTCTAACCCACACAACACACCAACCACCCTGACTAACTAAAATGTGTATGGGGTTTGTGGTGGGGATCAGTGTTTGTGAATGTGGCCCCAGCGTGGAAATCCCATGGGTGCAGAACTGCATGCCCCTCTATGTACCTCATGTGCATCTATTCGAGAACAGAGGCCAATATGTTTTAATGCTCCACTCTTAAGCCTTTCCTCCATTTTTTACAGAGGACATTTGTCTGTTACCACCATTAAGCAAAAAACCTAAATGTCAGTTATATCCTTAGTCACTGTCCATTCTAGCATTCGCACCTGGAGCGGTTGGAATCTGCACATGAGGGTCAGGGTGGGTTAGTTGGGGTGGTTTGTGTGTTGTGTGAGTTAGAAGGTTATGTTTAGGCTTATTTGTGTTCTGTTGTTTTGTTTTTCTGTCTGGTTTATGTGATTAGTGTTTGCTGCATGTACTGTAAGTGCAAATTAACATTTTCAATAAAGTATACTTAATTGCAAATAAATATGTTTTAAAGCTTTCAATAAAGCTTAAATATGTTTACATATGTTGTTAGTTATGTTTAGTCTACTGCAGAACCAAAAGGAGCTGAATTTACATAAGGGCCGAATTGACATAGGGGCTTAATTGACGTGGGGCTGAAGTGACATAGGAGCTAGACTGACACAGGAGCTGAACTGACTCAGGCTGAATTGATGTGGGGCTGAATTAACATAGGAGCTGAACTGACCCAGGATCTGAATTGACTCAGGCTGAATTGACTGGGGCTGAATTGACATAGGAGCTGAATTGACATAGGAGCTGAATTAACTTGGGCTGAATTGACAGGGGCTGAATTGACATAGGAGCTAAATTGCCTCAGGCTGAATTGCCATGGGGCTGAATTCACTGGGCTGAATTGACGAGACACCCTCTTCTGTCATTCCATCAGGACAAATGACTTGCCTCTCTTTGTATATAGCTTGGAGAAGATACCTCTTTACTTCGCAACTGGGCACCACAACTATGCCAAGTAGGTGACCCTGTACCTTATGAATTTTCTAAACATGGATGAGACTCACCCTGGACTAAGGAAAAATTTGAGAATGGAGCATTAACCATTACAAGATTAAAGAGGGTTTAGCAGAATTGACATAGACTTGACCTTGGAACAGACAATTAATGCCAATGCTGCATCAAGACTTACCAGGATTTCTTCTTTGACACAGAACATCAATGCAAAGTGAAAGTGGAACATTCTGCGATCACCTCAAAGTAAAATTTTAGGAAGTCTTATGGAAAAGTTGGTCTTGTCAGGCATGAAGAAGCCAGCCAAGAGCTGAAGAGTTTTAGAGTTAAATGAGATTCAAAGGATCTAGACAAGTTGTTGAACACAATAGACTCCTTCATGAATCCATTCCGGGATACGTTTGAGGACAGCAATCTTTATTCAATAGGTAGTGGAAAAGCAGTATCACAAGAGATAGCAAACAAAGTGTTACAGGTTACTGAGATAGGTACTCAGATGTATCATGTGTTTAGAGACGAATGCATTACCAAAGGCAGTAGGTTGGAAGAACCCATCAAAAGATACAAGTTGAAGAACTTCGCACATGATGCAATAAAGGTGAAGATTAAGAACTAGGACAAGACAATCGTCAAGTTGAAAGGAACTCGAGACCTCTTTGGACACTTGCTATATCTATCTGCAACTTCAACAGTTGAACTTATGATGGTGTTTACCTATCTGTTAACCCGCCTGGTACCACTCTCCTTAGGAAACATTGATGGATCAATGAACACAACAATGAAGTCAACACTGCTGAAGAAACTTGAGACCAGAGTCCAAAGTAGCCACCCCGATGCTGTAAATGCCACTGTGGTTGATGCCATGTTCTTGAGCAGAAGTCTTACAAACCTGCCACCAACATTCCATGGTGTGGCAAAAAACCATCCTGTCTCTTGTTTGCTATACTTCTGCAAATGAAGTCCACCTTGCCAGTGACTGTTACAAGTCACCATTGATTAAAGGTCCTTGAACAAGAGAAGAGAAGAGAGGAAAGCATAGCATCACTCCACTCTCCTAACTCATAACTGGTCCTGACCAAAGCCAACCAAGAGACTTTGCTGGATCCCTGTCTTCATCTTCATTCAAGATGGCACTCCTAGTTTTTCTAGCTACAGCATGGAATTTTGATGTGTACTGTGAGGTTCTAGGTGATAAAAAGCTCATGCATGCAGTAGGAGAAACTTGTTACTTATACAAAACGGAAGCTGGACATATGCTCAGACTAGAGTGCAAGACCCTAAAAAGCAAACACATAGAAGCAGACGCAAGAATCATGTAACACATACACTACATTTGCAGTCAAAATGAGGGTGAAGATGTACATGTAGTGGTCAGGGCAGATGATACTGATATTATGGTCATTCTGCTGTAGCATGCAAGTCTAAACAATAATCTCAAACTGCACGTGGTCATTGGCCATTCAGGGAATAACACAAGAAGATTCATAGATGTATCCCGCTTGTCAGCAGAGTTAGGCAGACCTGTGTGTGCAGCTCTACCAGGTCTCCATGCACTGACAGGGTGCGACTATTCACCAGCGTTCAAAGGCAAGGGGAAGGTGCGACCTCTTACAATTATAGAAAAGAATACACAGTACACACAGGCAAACTGGGATGTTCAGACTTGTCTAAAAAAAATGAGGATACAATTAAGAGCTTTGTGTGTACCTTGTATGGACATAAAGTAAAGAGTGTCAACACCACCTGCTACAGTATGTTCAACGTCAAGTATCGACTGAGTGACAAAGACGAACCCTTAGAAAAGACCAAAGTAGCAGACTCAAGTTTGTTGCCACCATGCAGATCAACTCTGAGACAACACATCTGCTGTGCAAATTACATTTCATTGTTATGGAAAAATGCAGACAAACCAGAAATTACACTACTGAAGCCAGAGAACAATGGCTGGACCTATGAGGATGGCAACTACAAACCAACATGGTTCACATGTGAAGCTGTACCAACAGCCTTAAGTGAACAATTGAATGAACATGACACCAATTCAAATGAAGAAGACAGCGACAGTGACTGTGATGTCAATATTGATAAGACAGATTTGCTTAACATGTCAGATAATGAAGACAGTGAAGAAGAACACTGATTGTTGTACTTAGGTTCATAGAACGTCATAAAAAGTTGATTGTTTCAAGTTAAATGTAGAATAAAATAAATAATAACATTAATATTAAGCCTTTGATACATATGTTGCTGTTTACAATGTCTGCCGTATTTCAATAAAAGCTTATAGAATTGAAATTAAAGAAGGAACATTAATTAAAATATACACAATTTTCACTGGCAGTTAATATTGTCATTGAGGAAGTGCATTTTCTAAGAAAACTTTCAACTTTGAACGAATAAGAGTTGTAAATCTGGATGTTGCACACTTTTTTACATAAGAAACAGTCATCAAACCTTTTGGACCTAGACACATAGATAAATGCACCTGGCTCCTGGACTATATTAAGTGCAGAATTCTTGTGACAAAAACAAAGCCTCCACAGATCAATTTTAACATTCATTTATTATTCCAGGGGATAGCACAAATTGCCTAATGCTTGTACAGTTACCCCCATACCAGTCTATAGTGGCTAGTGTGCAAAATTCTACTGAAGTTACTGCTCCTCATTCTACCCCTGGCCAGGTACTGTACATAAACAGAGGTCTGCAGTGCCCAGTGAAGTCAATTCTGCACAGTGGCAACACCAGCTTCGACTGACCACTAGAAAAAAGGGGGAAGAGCTCTATGACTGGTTGCCAGAGCACCCATATATAATGTTGCTGTGAGGGTAGCTCTGCACAACACGCGGTACTAAATAGGGCACATTTGTTTTACCAGGGCACATGCCCTAGTGTACTGCCAGTGCCACCACTGATCTCTCACCTTTCACCAGTACTGGATACATCACAGTGTGGGGAAGCCCACACAGTGCCTGGTCTGTGAATAAACCAAGATTTTTCAGATTACAGTGCTTTCAGTCTTTCACCTTCTACAGGTACAGTACCAGTTCTCTCTGCATTTGGGAGCTTGTAGTGTATCTGCCTGCTCTGTACCTGGCATTTTTCAGCTTACAGTGCTATGAGTCCCTGGCATGGGGTCATTACGCTGCAAACAAAAACAGCACAGCAATGTACCACGCTGTCAATGCAGCAGATACATTGCTAGTGCACTACAATAATAGCGAGACAAACATCGCCAAAAAATGGACAAGAAATCTTTTTTTTTTGAGCTTGCAATATTTCCTACTTGCAGCATTTTGTACCCTGTCGCTATATTCAACCACCTGTGCCTGTTGCGTAGTTTTGATAACAGTGTTTTTCAAATGGCATATTGACCTGGCACATCAGTACCTCACCTTTCATTTGTACAAATTTCATTATGGTATATTAAAAGACTTAAATGGATCTCATGGCTCAATACAGGCATAACCATGGAACCCAGTGGTGCCTCAGTCTGCCACTAAGGTCTATCACTGTACCTTGTGAGAGTTTCAGCCACCAAACAGTTGCCACAGATCTATCCCCCTGCTCTCTTTAGGCAGAATGGGGTATACTGCGCAGTCCTTGAAGTGCACAAGGTGGGCTTCCCTCCCAGTGTCATAGACGTTAGCCTATCTTCCCAACCCTGAGCTCCTAATCCACCTCCCACCTGCTATCCTGTACCTAAGCTGTGGATTAGTGAGAGGCACATGTGGTGCCAATCCATAAAGGGGGGTCGAGGGAAGTACCAGGCAACTATAGACCCATCAGTTTGACCTCGGTGGTGGGAAAATTAATGGAGAGTATACTAAAGGAACGATTGGGGGTGTACTTGGAGGAGGTGGGAGGTCTGGATAGTCAGCAACACGGGTTTGTGCCAGGTAGATCATGTCAAACCAATCTTGTGGAGTTAAACGAATGGGTAACATCAGAACTGGACAGGGGAAAGCCTGTGGATGTATTATTCTTGGACTTCAGCAAGGCATTTGACTCTGTCCCCCACAATGGTCTGGTGGAGAAACTGATGGGGTTAGAAGTAGGCCCTTTGATGGTCAGATGGATTGAAAACTGGCTAGCTGGATGCACCCAGAGAGTAGTGGTCTGTGGGGAGTTCTCGAACCCTAGAGAGGTTGGTAGTGGGGTACCGAGAGAGTTGGTCCTGGGTCCGATCCTGTTTAATGCATACATACGGACATCAGGGAGGGTATAGGGTGTGAAATGAGTCTCTTCGCGGATGACTCCAAGATGGGAGCAGTAGTTGAGGAAGAAGAGGAGGTTGGCCTGCAAGGACCTGGACACCCTGGAAAGCTGGCTCACACATGGAAATTAATTAATATCACCATGCAAGGTGTTGCATCTTTGGTTGGGGAAACCTAACACAGGTACACCCTGGGAGGGGAGGCGCTGGAGGCCTCAATAGGGAAAAGACATAGGGGTCATGGTGGATGCATGTATGAATAACTCTGAGCAGTGCAGGAGAGCGGCTAGCAAGGCAAACAGGATGTTGGGATGCATCGTAGGGGATCACCTTAGGAGTAAGAAGTGATTCTGCCCTGTACAATGGACTGGTTAGACCACACCTTGAGTACTGTGTACAGTACTGGAGACCACACTTGAAAAGGGACATACAGCTCTTGGAGAGGGTACAGAGGAGGGCAACTAAGATGACACGAGGCTAGGATTTGACGATGAGGACAGACTTGAGGAGCTCTGCCTGTTTCATTGGAGGAGAGGAGACAGGGGGGGACATGATTGAGGTCTTCAAGTACCTCAAGGAATAAATAGGGTAAACATGGAGGGATCTTTAGACTAAAAGCAGGGAGGTATCACCAGAGGGCATGGTTTGAAGTTGGAAGGTGGAAGGGTGAGGGGGGAAAAGAGGAGGAGGTTTTTCACTGAGAGGGTGGTGGACCCTTGGAATGCACTGCCTGGCTGAGCTGGTTCAGAGATCCACAGTGGAGGGCTTCAAGAGAGGGTGGGACAGACATAGAAAGTGGATGTATCAGATGATGGCCTGTCCCAGGTGGGTGGGGATGGATGATAGGGGTTTCTGGAGCACAAGGGAAGGGAGGGCCTCGGCACCCAACTAAGGATCTAAGGTTCGAGCAGACTCGATAGACCGTAAGGCCTAATCTGCTGGCAAATAGTATGTTAGTATGTTAGTATGAACAGAGGGCTTCAGTCTCCAGCACTGCCAGTCCCTCATCTTTCACAAACACTACATTTATCACAGTATGGGGAAGCCTGTGTTGTCCTTGCTTCATACTGTACCTGGTCTTGGACTTTAAAGAGAGGGCTTCAGGCTTCAGTACTGTCAGTCCCTCACATTTCACCAGACCTAAACTGGTGTGTTTACAGTAAAGAGAATACAACATTTTTCGGCCAATTTATAGTTTTTCTGACTGCAAATAGCTTACTTTAAACAAAGTTCTGTTTGCCATTGAAAAGTAATTTACTGTAAGTAGTATTGCCTATGGTGCTATTTTTAACAGAAAATCTACCACTTATTTAGAGGCTGTTTCTTAGAAACATGGAAACAGTCAATTGCAGCAGAAAAAGACCAAAGATTAATCCAGTCTGTGGGATCTAGTGTCCCTACAGGGTGCTAACCCTCACTGTCCACCACCATTCACCTCCCTACGACTACTGCCCTGAGTAGCCACTATATCTTCACTCTGTTCCAGCTGTGCTTAAAACCATTTATGGTTTTGGTGCCCACGCCTCAGCTGGCAGACTGTTCCCTGATTCCACCACCCTTTCTGTAAAACAAGACTTTCTCATATCCCTCCTGAATCTCCCTCCTATCAGTTTCCAAGTGTGCTCTTGTGTCCTTGAACTGCTGCTCATATAAAATAGAGTTCCTTGCAATTCAGCTTGTTTATTCCTTTCAGAAACTTGGAGTTCTCTGTCATATCACCCCCTCACTCATCTGGTCCCCGTCGAGTACACATTCAGTTCCTTGGGCTGATCCTTGTAAGATCTGTCCTGCTGGCCTGAATCATCCTCATTACCCTTCATTGCACCATCTTTAGCCTTTCCTTATCTTTCCAGAGGTGAGGACTGCAGAACTGGGCACAGTTCTTTAGGTACACGGCCTCAACAATGATCAAGGCCCTGATTTTTCTGTGATTCTGCAGCTGCAGACATTGCAGCAGAATTTAATGTAAATTGCAGAAAAGCCGCAGAATATAATTCCGCGATTTACATGAACTACGGAACATTATTCCGTGGTTTACATGAACTGAAAAATATTATTCTGCAGTTTACAAGAAATGCAGAATATTACTCCATGGCTTATATGGAAGAGTTAGTATTTAGCCAGCCCACTGGCATGGCAGTACCACTCACGACGCTGATGACCCGGGTTTGGGAATGAGCCTGGGAAGTTGGAATGCCAGCTGGGGGGAGGAGGATCGAGCATCCTATGGACTGCTCTCCTACTATGTGGGGGGAGGTCATCGGTATTCAGATAACTCCTTGTGATAGCCTGGGGTATGACTACATATGGGAGGCGTGTCAGACATGAGGAGCGCTGCCCCAACATAATTGCATGACATGCCTCCTGGGGAGAAAATGGAGGTTCCACTCTGGCATGATGACATCCACCCCCACAATGCAGACCCTGCACCACTGACTGGGCTCTTGCTCTCATTTTACCATTCTGTCTCCATCGGGGGGTATGTCGGGGGGTGTTCAGAAATTAACTATGTCCCGGGGTATGTGGTGGGGCTGAAAGTGTATAGATTGGACAGATGGGGTCTTACAGATAAAGTGGTAAAGAATAATACATAAAAAAAAAATGAAGTCAGTATAAACTGGGAATCACAGAAATCTACAGTTTACATCGACTCTGACCAATGAAAATTATTCCATGGATCTTATAAACTGTGGTTATTCCATGAATCATATAAACCCCAGAAAACTATTCCACAGTTTATATTAAATTCTGCATAATGCTTTTTGGAATTCTATGGAATTTAAAAACAAAAATCTGAAAAACATTTTGGAACAGTCCCCTGATCATTAGTTTATCTGCTAGGGCTTTACCTTAAAAATCAACATACCTGTAGCTAAATCTCCCCCATCCAACTCAGCCCCACCACTCTTCCAACCCCACCCTCAGAACCTCTTTGAGTCCCTTTAAATAATAACAATACATTTTATTTATTTAGCACCTTTCATAAACATCAAGGTGCTTTACATAAAAATTAAGTAAAAACAGATTAAAACAGGCACACAATAAGACTGATAACCATTAAAACAATACAATTAGGCAGCATATGCTTGACGCCATAAGTGTGCTTTTAATGCCTTCTTGAAACCCCCCAAGGTCATGCACTCCCGTAGCTGATGGGGTAGAGAATTCCAAAGGGCTTAGGCCACATACATAAATGCATGAGCCCCGGAAGATTTTAAAGACACCCTTGGAATCTCTAGCAACCCCTCGTCCACCAAGCAGAGTGATCGCTCAGGGCAGTAGGGAAACAGAAGCTCTTTCAAGTAGTCTGGGCCAAGTCTGTGTAGGGCTTTATAGGTCAAAAGTTTGACCTTGAAGGTGATCCACCATTGAATCAGCAGCCAGTGCAGTTTGCGCATACTCATACTTGAAGTAGACATATTTTTACCAGGTCCCATACTGTGCTGCAATCCTCATCGTTCTAATTTCATTGCCGGGCCTGAATTCTGGTTTCATGTCCCAGAAGAGCTTTAAGCAGAGCTGCACAAAGCACCACTGGAATGAGAAACTGTCATTCCAGCCTCGTGGTAAAATAAGAACAATGAGGATCACTGTGCAGTGTGGTAGCCACTAAAAATATTACTCATTTAAACTTGGTAGCCCTGGGGACTCTCAGGCAGGGGTGGGGAGGGTGATGGGGTTGAGATGGATGGGGTGGATTTTTTTACTTTCTAATAGTAAGAACTCAGGAGTTAATTGACAACCTTCTCTGGTTGTAGGCCCCAGCCCAAAAGTAACATTTTCACCTACCTGGGTGCTGGGGGGTTGCGACTGCTACCAAAGTCCCCAACTGACGGCACAGAATTTCTGCAGAATTAGAAACTAATGCAGCAGAGGTTCTGCAGCAACAGGGGAATGCCACCGAATTTAGACCTATGTTGCCGCAGAAAAATCGGAGCCTTGCCAATGATATATAAAGAGGTAGTAATATATAGGATAGTGGATGGATAACTATGCACGACCAGTGTGTTGTGCCACTGAGGTGTTCTGATTCGCTGTGACCACGAGAGCAAAGCTCGAGAGGTCCATGGGAATCAGATCCATGAGGTGGCACAACACACTGGTTGTGCATAGAGTTGCCCATCTGCTTTTCTATATAGTGTATGTTCGTCCATGCCTATTTCGGGCATTGTACTTTGTTTTAGTGAACTGATGGTTGAGGGGCACTTGAGAGTTGGTGGTAGGCTCAAATTACTGAAACAGTGTGCTGCAGAGGTTCCTGCAAGTTCAAGTTTTAAAAACAATAACTTCCCGGTTAATTGGATAGGTGAAATCCTGACGCTTTGTATTCACATGACTGATATACGACTGAAAATATTTTTTAATATACTCATACTTTTATCTGGTTTATAAAAGTCCATGAGATGAGGCCGACCCCACTTACTCCTTCACATCGCATTGGACCCCTTATGTAGTAATGGTATAATTAAATTCAAGATGCAATGCTAGTATTACTCTGTAAATTCACTCTGCACAGTAATTCCAATGGTTGTTAAAACAAACAGAGAATACTGGATGGGCAACTATGCACAACCAGTGTGTTCTGATTCCCTCTGACCTCGAGAGCGAAGTGTATAGTAGTACTATGTGAAATGTGTGCTTTGTGTTTTTTTTTTCTCTCTTTTTCATAATGAAACTGACTTGAAAAGTCTCTAGAGGTTCTAGAATACTGTCACTACAGAATTATATAGAGGAAAGCAACAATGTGCCAGGATTCCAAATGGTTCTGCTGCAGTAGTGACATCACTACTGCAGCAGAACAACATAATGACATCACTAGTGCAGCAGAACAAGCATATTCCAGACATGGAATTTCATGCATAACAGCATTCCACTATATAATATATAGATAATATATTTTAAAGGGTTATCTTCAATTAGTTACTAACTTAAATTCTTGTATATGATTTACTGTTTATCTATATAATGTGTTTCATGTCAAGGATTAATTGATTGATGTCTGTACCTTTATGTATCTGCTCATTTTTATGTTTGCTTGCACGCATGTGCAAGAAATATAGTGCCATTATCCGAGATTTCGGAGGTGTGCCACCCCCTCTTCCAATTCAGTCAGTGTGTTGGCAGGCATGGCCCCTGTAAGCCAATGCATGCTGGAGCTGTCTATGACAAGCTCCAAAATGCAGTGGCATACAGTTGAAAGGAGGAGCTACGCTTCAGTGAGCAGCGATAAGATATCGTCTGCTCATGCGCAGCTCCCCCACACACACACACACACACACAGAAACGCATGTATACTGCGTGCTGCCGCCCCCGCGACACACGTATAGCCAATGGGGTACCCAATCCCTGTCGGCTGTGCTGCGCCCCAAAGCCTTCCAAATGCCACGCTGAGGCCACCCCAGCATGGCAAGTCGATGGTATAGCCGACGGGGTGCCCAATCCTCCGCCGACTTCACTGTCTCCCCATGCTATTGCCGATGGGGTGCCTAACTCGCCGGCTTCACCTCCCCTGAAGATAAGGTGCCACACTGGGAGCCCACCCCAGTGTGGCAACAAATGCCATGGCCGACGGGGTGCTCAATCCCGCTGGCTCCACGGCCCCAGGCCATCCTTCTGCCTCGCTGGGAGCCCACCCAGTGTGGCAAATATCCGGTCATCTTTTTTTTTTACCTGTAAAGCAAAACGGTCCCACACAGTCTTCCTGCCCCCCACAACCCACACCCACCCACTGCGCACCCTGCCTCCCACACCCCTCCCTCACCCCATACTTACCTCTGGAGCTTGGGTCGATGATCTGCGGTGGACCGTGAACACGTCTCCACTCTTCAAAGCCGAGTGCAAACTGAGGAAATGCCTGTATGCTGTACAATGGGCTAGATAGGGTTTTTTCAACTTTGTTGCATATCTCAGGTATTTTTTGGAATTTTTGCACCAAATTTTCAACATGGGGTTTTAGGGACCCCTTCTCATGAATGATGTCACTGTCATGGTGTTATTTGAGCCCGAAGGGTGATTTCGCAGTCACTGTGCGGTCACTGCACGAAATCACCTTTTGAGACTGACTAACAAAACGACACTACCAGTGTTCATAAGGTGGGCTCTCAAGAAGCCTATTTTGAAAATTTGGTGGAGAAATTCAAAAAAACGACTGTTTTATGAGTATGCATTGTGCAGTTCCTACGCACGCTAATAAGTTCGCGAATTTTTAATATTTTCACTCCAGATTTTCAACATTGCCATTTTACCACACCTTCTTATGAGAAGTACAGCTGTCATTTTTAACATCTCACCCAAAATGTGTTTCCGCCCATGTAGCACACAATGGCGCAGTCGGTATGTGAAACCAATATATGGGACAAATTAAGAAAATCACAGTGACACTGTTCATGAGCAGAGGTCTTAGAATGGCTATGTTGAAAATTTGGTGAAAAAATTCCTAAAAATGACTGTTTTATGAGCATGCATTGTACAGTTCCTATGCATGCTCGTAAGTTCACGAATTTTCAATATTTTCACTCCAGATTTTCAACATTGCCATTTTACCACACCTTCTTATGAGTACTATAGCTGTCATTTTTCACATCTTGCCCAAAATGTGTTTCCGCCCATGTAGCGCGCAATGGCGCAGTCGATGTGTGAAATCAATGTATGGGACACATTAAGAAAATCACAGTGACACTGTTCATGAGCAGAGGTCTTAAAATGGCTATGTTGAAAATTTGGTGAAAAAATTCCTAAAAATGACTGTTTTACGAGCGTGCGTTGCGCAGTTCCTATGCATGCTCATAAGTTTGCGAATTTAATATTTTCACTCCAGATTTTCAACATTGCCATTTTATTACACTTCCTTATGAACAGCACAGCTGCCATTTTTCATATGCCACCCAAAATGTGTTTTCGCACATGTAGCGCACAATGGTGCTGTTGGTGTGCGAAAGCAATGTTTGGGTCAGATTAAAAAAATCACAGTTACACTGTTCCTCAGCAGAGGTCTTAAAATGGCTATGTTGAAAATTTGGTGACAAAAGTCCATAAAATGACTGTGTTACGAGTGAGCATTGCACAGTTTCCACACACCCTCATAAGTTCATGACTTTGTAATATTTTAAGTCCAGATTTTCACCAGTGGCATTTTTCCACACTTCCTTATTTACAGTACAGCTGTCATTTTTCACAACATGGCCGAAGTGTGTTTTCACACTTTCAGCACAGAGATGTGTGGTCGCTGTGGGAAATCATTGTTCGGGACAGAAAGAAAACCACAGTGACACTGTTCATGATCGGAGGCACCAAAATGCCTGAGTTGACAATCTGCTGTAAAAAAAATCCCCAACCTAATTATATTACGGTGGGTTGCACAGTTTCTATGTAAGCTCGTGACTTCACCATTTTTTTAAATATTTTTACTGCAGATTTTCAACATCGCCATTTTTTACACCTCCCCATGAACAGTACAGCTGTCATTTTTTACATCCTGTTCGGAATGTTTTTGCACCTGTGGTGCTAAATGCCGTAGTCACTGTGCATAAGCAGCTTTCGGCTAACAAACTGATATTCCCCCTGTTCATGAGGTGGGGTCACAAAAACCATGTTGAGGGCCGCCCGGTGGCGCTGAGGGTTGAGGCGCTGGACGCCACACTCGCCTCCACGCCGGTGACCCGGGTTCGAGCGGACTCGGCAGCCGGTGGGTCGGCTCGGGGACAGGCTTGAGCGCCCGACGACAGCTCGCCTGCCCGGGAGGGAGTCACGATGGCCGGCACTTTATACGACCCCGAGCGAGGCTCGGGAACTGCAAGCCCCACTAGGGATGGCTGGCCGTTGAGCAGCATGGACATCGACGTGCGCGTCATGACGTCAAGGGGGAGGTCATCAGCTGCTCGGGGAGGGAGAAAAGAGGAAAAAGAGCCTGCCTCATCCG
Organism: Neoceratodus forsteri; assembly: GCA_016271365.2. NCBI lineage: Eukaryota > Metazoa > Chordata > Ceratodontiformes > Ceratodontidae > Neoceratodus > Neoceratodus forsteri. The sequence continues at coordinate 1,103,622,452 of CM057454.1, forward strand.
AGAAGATGCGAGGACCTTGGACGTGCCCATGATGTGCCCGTGCCCGCCCAACAGACCACGAGACTGACGAAATGTAAGTTACGGGGTTAGAACCCCTCCACCTTGTCCCCACCCGGGGGTTAAACTGTGGCTCTATGGGTCTGTGTGGGCAGGGTTCCGGGCAGTGGGATGTCCGGGGGTCATCGCTGAAGGGTCGGAGGAGGCAGGCTGTGAGGAGGATAAAGAGAAATTTCAAAAAAAAACAAACAAAAAAAAAAACCATGTTGAACATTTGGAGTGAAAATACCAACGAATGCCTGAGGTATTAGGGTTTCCAACCATAACGCCCAACCCTGTAGAGAATGACAGGCATCAGGGGTGTGACTTGGGATTCTTGCCTGTAATGCTCATACCATTCCACACCCTGCAGCCAGTGAGAGGCATTGAGGTATGCCTTGGACTCTTCGGCCCCAATGTTCACCCCATTCTCCTATATCGCACCCATCTCACCATATTTCCTAATAGAATGGGGTGTACATAAGGGCCAAAGACCCAAGGAACACCGTGACACTTGTCAGTGTCTGCAGGGTGGGGTGTGGTGAAATGGCATGGCTGTTATGCCCGACGACCCATAGGCACACCCCAATGCCTGTCACTCTCTGCAGGGTGGTGCTGGGGTTGGCTTCAGTTCAGTACTTCACTGCCATTCCTATTACGCAGCTCTGTAACTTCTACACTACCACTGCCAATGCCAGCAAGCAAACATTCGGCATTGACAAATGCTTGTTGTTGTTGGGAAAAGGATAAACTAATAAAAAACCTATTGACAAAAAAAAAAAAAGAACAGTATGTGGCAGCATTCCAAGCTGTTCTGCTGCAGTAGTGACATCACTGCTGCAGCAGAACAACATAGAGGATTGTGTATGAGCAAGCACACACAACAAGGCAGTTGTGATTGAGAGATTTCCGTGGTAACCAGAGACCTTGAGAGCGCAGCTCGAGACATTCGTTACCACGGAAACCTCGAGATCTCACGACTGCCTTGTTTGTGTATGGTTGCTCATACACAGTCTTTTATAGTGTATCAGCAGCCATAAGCAGCACTCCGTTATCCCCCAAACAAGTCTATCAGAAAGAATAAGGCTTACGTTGGAACCTGTAGCCGCATGCTTACTTCCGCGTTGCTGTGGGCCACTCAATTGTGCATTCGCGAATGTGTTCGATCTTGTTGTGCTGCACTGGCGACGTACTCAATGCAGCACAACAAGATCATGATGCACTGAGTGCAGCACAACAACACGTTGTTCCAGGCATGGATTTCCATGCAGAACAGTGTTTCACTATACACTATACAATGACATCACTACTGCAGCAGAATAAGCATATTCCAGGCATGGAATTCCATGCATAACAGCATTCCACCATACACTATAGTTCTTCACTTCTACTATCTATACTCCTTGAAATAAATTCCAGCATCCAATTGCCTTAATACAGGACTTGTTGCACTGGCTTGATTAAGGGAGTCACTAATGATAACTCCTAGGTCCCTTTCCTCAGCTGTAGTGCTCAGCTTTGCACCCCACCCATCCAATACTCTACCATGGGGTTCTTGTTCCCTAGGTGCAGCACCTTGCACTTTTTTGGCATTGCATTTAAACTGTCAAACCTTAGGCCACCTATCTAGTCTTTGCAGGTTTCTCTGCATTTCCAGTTTCCTCGTCACTATCCTCCCTCCCACACAGCTTTGTGTCAGCTACGAAGAGACACAGCTTGCCCCAGATTCCTTCTCCAGTGTCGCTGATTGACATATTGAAGAAGTCAGATCCAGGACAGATTCCTGTGGCACCCCACTCATCACCCTCATCTCTTCTGATTTGACACCATTAATCACAACCCTCTGCTGCCTCTCCTTCAACCAATTTTCTACCCATCTGACTATTTTCCTCGCTGTACCCAGATCCTGCATCTTCTTCAGCAATCTTCTGTGAGACACCAAGTTGAAAGCCTTGCTGATGTCGAAGAAGAGTAAATCCATGGCATGGCTCCTATCCGATACCCTCATCACACACTCAAAGAAAACTATTAGGTTGGTCTGACAAGAGGTCCCTGCCAGGATTCCCTGCTGTCTAATATCCTGGAGACCGTTGCTCTCAAGGTGGTTCTCTTTGATCAGTGACTCCATCAATTCACCCACAACAGAGATAACAGATGGGTCTGTAGTTCCCCACTTGCTCCTTGTCCCCCCTCCTTATGTAATGGAACCATGTCTGCTACCCTCCAGTCATTTGGAACTACCCCTGTCTGCAGTGAGCTACTGAAATGCCCTACAAGGGGTTCAGCTAGTTCCACTGCCAGTTCCTTTAGTACTAGGGGTGTGCAAATACCGTATCCTGAGTATTCGTCTGAATATTCTTTTTGGACCCCCCCAAAATGTTTGGGTATTCATTATTCATATTCATTATTCATTTTTTTAAAACAAGGATAAAGAAACAGCCCTCCACCCTCTTCCCCAGCCCAGATCCTTTCAAATATACAAGCCCTCTCTCCCTCCACCCTCAGTTTGAACCCCAACCCCACTCTCCTCCCCTCCAGCCCACACAATTTGATAAAAAAAACTCAAATGAGGGGCGACTGGTACAACCTACCTGCCTCCTCGGCCAGCCGCTGTCTGTCAGTGCTTTTGCACCAAAGCAAACATGTTCCCCCACCTAAGCAGGAGCACCTTCCTCCCCCCCAGCACCCATATCATGAAATGTGACTGGATCAAAGAAGCTAGAAGGCTTGCACTTGCTCACATAGTAAAACAGCTAATCATGTGATCAGCTATTTTATGTGAGCAAGCGCAGGAGCACTATCGTTCACTACAGGGTGGCCAGCCATGGAGGAGGGAGGGAGGGTTGTATTGGTCTCCTTCTAGCTTCTTTTATCCAGTCGTGTTTCATGATATGGGTGATGGGGGGAGAAGGATGCTGCTGCCAGGGTGGGGGGGAGGAAATATTGTTTTTAGGGCAACAAGCCCTGAAAGACAGCAGGAGGCCAAGGAGGCAGGTGGGCTGTGCCTGTTGCCTCTCATTGGATGATCTATTTTATCAAATTGTGTGTGCTGCAGGGGAGCAGAGTGGGAATGAAGTTCAAACTAAAGGTGGGGGGAGTGGGGACTTATGTATTTGAAAGGATCTGGGCTGGGGAGGAGGGTGGGGGCTGTTTCTTTAACTTGTTTAAAAAAAATAGGTGTGAATGGTTGGCCTGTCGGTGCAGAGGCAGGGCGTCCGTCTGCGACGCCGATGACCCGAGTTCGGGAACAGACTCAGGACGCTGGCATGCCAGCCGGAGGAGAAGGATTGAACATTCCAGGAACTGCTCTCCTTTTGCAGGGGGTGGGGGGTTGTGTGTCCAGCACACCACGGACCCATAGTGGAGGCCAGGGGAGCCGCAGTGCTGGCGCCATATCGGCAGGGGGCGGGGCAGATGCTGGCTGTCACTGCACATCCCTGCCTCCGATACATCATACAAAAATGCCGGCCCCAAAGCATGAAGCTCTGCTCTGCTGCCTCCACTGCCTACCATGTCCGCCGGGTGGGGTCCTGCTTCCGTGGCCCCACCCTGGGGGGGTAAGCCAGGGCAAGCTACTGCGAACCTTGGGAAGAGGGTGCCTGCCTGGTGGCCCCACCCAGGGGGGTAAACCTGGGCATGGGAAGGCAGTGATAGCAGGAGCTGAGCTCCTGCGGAGGGAGGAATTGGGGGCCAGAATAATAAAAAAAAAATAGGTGTGAATAGTGCATTATTCGTTGTATTCAGGAAATAATAGTCATTACTCACACACTCTTATTGAGTACCCTTTGATGCATCCCACTGGCCCTGGGGTCTTATCTGTATTTAGGGCAGCTAGCCCTTTCTGGATCCTTTCACTGGTAAATACTGTCTACCTCATCTCCAGGAGACCCTTTATGACCATGTTGATGCCACTGTCTGTTAGGGGACCACTGTCTTCCCTTGTGAAAACAGAGCAAAAGTAATCATTAAAGAAGACTGCCTTTTGCACATACTCCTCTACTACCCCACCTACCTCAGACAACCTAACAATGCCTCTTCCTTTCTTTCTTTTTTCTCTAATATACCTGAAGAACTGCTTTTCCCTGCCATTGACTCCCTCCACAATACACAGCTGAGTGTCTGCTTTTGCCTCGCTAATCACCCTCTATTCTTCCTTGGTTCTCAGTTTGTATTTTCCCCATTCTTCCTGTCCCTGGCTTTACTTGTACCTCATGAAGGCATTTTTTTTGGCCTTTATCACTTCCCTGACCTTTTCTGAGAACTGTTTCTTTTTGTTACCATTCTCATGGGTAACTGAGATGCTTTGAGGATGGACCCCTTAATTGCCCCATCTCTCCTCCACTGCTCCAGTGCTTTTTACCCTGACTAACTTGTCCCTGACTGACTCCCTAATCTTGTTGAAATTTACCCTTCTGAAATCAAGGACCTCAGCCTTTGACTGGGGCTTTCTGGTCCCAAAGGCCAACTTGAACCAAGGTCGCTGCACCCTAGTGGCTCCCCTAATAACACACCTCATACCAACTCTGAGTTGATGAGCACCACGTTGAGAATGCAGCTTGCTTGGTGGTTTCTGGAACTAGCTGCACCAGTAGACTGTCCTGAAATGTATCCAGCTGGATCTGGCTGCTGGTACTTCTGGCAACTGGAACATCCCAATCATATCTATCAGGTTCAGATCATCAACCACCATAACCTCCCCCTTTGCCACTCCCCTTCCTAGTTATTCTCCAAGCTGCCTATCTCTCATTTCCCCTTGTGCTGGTGATCCATAGATCACCCAAAACCATAGTTTCCTGCCTGAGGCCAGCATCAGCTGCACCCACAGTTACTCAGTCTCCTCATTACTTCCCTTGATGTATCCATTTTCCACAGCCTCAATGCCTTCCCTGACATATAGGGCTATGGCACCCCCTTTACCTTTTCCTTTATCCCTCCTAAACATTGCATAACCAGGGACTGTCAGGTCCTAGTTATTTTCTAAGGCCCACGTTTCTGTGATGGCTATGAGGCTCATCTCTGTGTCTTCCATCATTAACTGAAGCTCACTGATTTTATTATTCAGACTCCTGGCATTAAGGCAGACCACCTTCCATCTAACTCCTGATCCCCTTTTGATTTTTACTTGTCTTTCTTCCTCACATTTCCCTAGTCTGCATAACCTGACCCTGTCAACAGAGGGCTTGTGTTCTCCTCTAAGATAGTTCTGACTGTGTGAGACCCACTTGTCTTGCTATCTCGTTAATGAATAGTTATTTTAAAAAGTCCTGCTCTTCAAGCTTCATTTTTTTGGGGCAACACTGCAGCTTGAAACTTGAACTTAAAGCAATAAAACCTGCTTATGCATGGTGTTAATTCTAGAGAAGTTTTTATTTTAGTAACCAGGTAAGGCCCGCTAGGCACAAGGTCCTGTTTTCAGTGGTGATCGGGAGCACTGTGGTGGTTAAGCGACTTGCTCAGAGTTACACAGTGCACAAGTGGAGGTTATGGGAATCAAACCCAGGCCTGCTGGCTGTACCAATCTCATTCACAGCTTGTTGCTCTAACCTCTAGGCTATACTGCCAGATATAGTTTGCCATATTTTTCTCACCTTCTCCTTTTCACAATCAGTAACTATTTCAGCTGGCCTGACAGGCATAACAACCAGAGAAGGAAATCACACAATAGCCACTCATTTTGGGCAATAAATTGTCCATATGTCCCACCATACAATGATTTTGCTATGAGAAATTATCACTGGCAACTCTTCTGTGGGATTAAAATAGGAAGTAAAGACAATACTACAGAAAGAAAGAAGTCCACATACTTCACTCAAAAGAAAACATTGATAGATACACTGTATATGTTTATGTATATTAAAAGATAAAAATACAAATAATGTAAACCATCTTGAGCAGTGGTCTGGTACCCACTCCTGCATAATATAATAGCACTGATCCATAATTACATACAGCACCTTCAAAGGAAGCCTCTTACATCCAATAGGAAAGAAGACAGCCAAGGCTGACAAAAAACTAATTCACAATCCAAAGACATAAGGGATCTATCATCTGCTCTGGCATTATGATGGTCCATGGGTTCTTTTACAAGAGCGACAACATCTATTCCTGTGACCGAAGGGGTTACAATGTCAGTAAACACACAGGATTATCTGAACTCCCCTATTCTACCTGACTACAGTGCTGCCTTTGACAGTGTTGACTATGCCACTCTCCTTGACAGGGTTTCTTACTATACCAGCCTCTCCAGTTCTTTTCAGTCTTGGTTCCATGTCTGCCTATCAAGTTATTTTATTTCTTGTGTGTGATGGCAACTTCTTCCCTGCTCCAAGGCTCCTCCTTTAATGGTGTACCTCAGAGCTCAATTTTCACTCCTCTGCTTGTTACCATATAGATTTTTATCCTGGCCAGCTTCACATCCCCCGCCACAGGGGACTGACAGTCACCCAGACCCATTGACTCCCTGACCTGCAACATCTTCTGCCTTTGTTACCCTGTAGCATTGCACCCCATGGTGAGGCACCAGTGGAAGTCTGTCCTCCCTCCATTGTACCCCTCAACCATTTCCCACCGAAATGCAGAGAGTAGCTCTCATAATGGCATATACATTATCAAGCATGGAGATACAAGTTCAGCACACTGTGGAAACCAATGCATTTATATGTGCAATGTTTAATTTATATTCAGCATCATAGAACATTGAGAATTTCTGTTTTAATGTCTGAGTTTAAAGCACCTTTCAATAAGGGCAGCACCTTTTTCTTTTTTTTATACCCTACACAGACTTGGTCCTGAATACTTGAAAGAGCTTCTGATTCCTTACAACCCTGTGCAACAGCTCCGTTCGGCTGGTGAGGGGTTGCTGGAGGTTCCGAGGGTTACCTTGAAATCTTCTGGGGCCCGCACTTTTATGTTTATGGCCCCAACCCTCTGGAATTCTCTGCCCCGTCAGCTTTGGGAATGTATGACCATGGGGAGTTTTAAGTGGGTACTTAAGACCTACCTGTGGAGACAAGCATTTTATGAATTGATATTATGATTTTAATGTTTATTTTAATTCTATTTTTTGGGATTGTATCGTTAAGATTGTACAGCACCTTGGTACATGGAAGGCACTTCATAAATAAAGTTTTATTATTATTATTTATTGTTCATCAAATAGAAGAAGCAAGTGCAAACAGGAACCTTAACCGTACCAAACGGCCATGATAAATATTACATTAGACAGAACATGTCTTAGGTACATTACTCCAAATGTTACAGACAGATAAATGACAAGCAAAGTTATAATGAACAAACTGTGTATCTAAATAATACAAAACAAAATGAAACAACCAACAAAACAATAAAAAGGGGATCCAGATAAGATCTAATAAATCATCACCTAAACCAGTAATACTGACAGTGGGGATAATAACAAGCATTAAACTAAAATAAATCATATGAAAACCTATAGCTGATTGGCTATAGCATCGAGCTGGTCCAAGAAAAAGTCCAAAGTATAACAAAAATACAGTCAAACCCGCTAAATAGCATAGGCTTGGGACTGGTGCCGATTATTCAATTACGCGGGCTATTCTATTATCTTGTTCATCAACTGCTTCACAGCGGCCTGTGATATCTATGCACCCCTGAAAAAGATTAAGGTCAAAGGCAGGGCAAACCCATGGATAACCGCTGAGCTTGTGGCACAGCTGAAACACAGGGACCACCTCTGGTACTGTGCTTGAGCAACACCTATGCAAGGGAACATACAAAAAATACAAAGCTGCCAGAAATGACTTCACTCGAGTGATTCGGAATGCTAAAAGCAAACATTTCAAGGAGTCACTAACCAACTCTTGGGGCAACGGTAAAAACTTCTGGAAGAACCTGAAAGAACTCACAGGCAAGGATCCAAAGGCACCACCCACTATGTTCAACATCGATGGAACACCAACGCTTGACCTTGGCACTATTTCCAGCACTTTCAACAACGCATTCTCCAACCTGGGCAGTGTACTTCCACCAAACTTCTTTGATGCACCTTTATCCGCTACACCCCATAACACCTCACCACTATTGCACACAACTCCACAGTTCTTCTTTAAAGAGATACCAACACATGTAGCCAGAATCTATATCAGCAAGGCCATCAGAAATACTGGGTACAGTGGTAACTCCCTGGACCTGAAGCTGATCTCACTTGTCCTAGATGAAATCCTTGAACCCCTGACTAAGATCTTCAACCTCTCCCCTCACTCTGGAAGCTGACCACTATCACACCAGTACATAAAAGCAGAGATAGGGCCCTGCACACCAACTACAAGCCCATCTCACTCCTCCCACCTTTATCTAAAGCCCTTGAATGAATTGTCTCTGACCAGTTAGTCGAATTCCTAGATAAGTATGAAGTTCAATGCCCTGAGCAGCATGGCCTCAGAAAAGGGCATAGTACCACCACGGCGCTGTTGGAATTCACAAGTATAATCCATGCCACTCTTGACCAAGAGAACTGTGTGGAGGCAGTATTTATTGACCTAATGAAGGCTTCTGACACTGTAAATCATCCACTCCTACTCAGGCAACTGTCTAATATAGGACTCTTCAATGGCGTTCTGCAATGGTTCGCCAGCTACCTCGGAGGCAGGGTCCAATGCGTTAGGATTGCCGGTGTCACCTCAGATGAAAAGCCAGTCCTCTTTGGAGTCCCACAGGGGTCAATACTGGGACCCCTACTCTTTTCCCTTTTTCTGAACAACCTCCCTAGCATCTGCCACCAAAAAATTCTGCTCTATGCGGATGATGCAGTCCTGTTCACAAGTCGCAATGACGCCAAACTCCTGGAACACCAGCTGCAGCTAGACTTTAAGCATGTTGAAGATTGGCTGAGCACACATAAGCTCATCCTGAACCATAGCAAATCTAAAGTCATGACATTCTGTCATGCATGGAGCAAGTTCAGAACTCTGCCCCTTTCCATCAAGAACCATTCAGGGACTTCACTCGAATATGTCTCTGAGTTCAAGTACCTTGGTATCACTGTGGACAGTACCCTCTCCTATGCTCATCACATTGACAACGTAGCAAAGGCCGCCAACATGTGTATTGGTATTCTTCACAAACACAAGCGTTGTATGACTACAGATGCCCTTAGATTGGCTATCTACAGCTCTGTCACTTCCGTCATTGACTACGGTCTTGCCATCTATGGGTCTGCCTCTACAACTGCCCTACGCAAGATATCAGTGTCGCTATACAAAGCCTGCAGGCTTCTAACAGGTACTGCCCACCTAACACACACCTGTGACCTGTACGTCCAGGCTGGCTGGCTTCCATTACACAGTCGAATACAATACCAGACCTGCCTGTTAACTAAAAAAAGTACTCCTCGGGCTCATGCCACCAGGTGTTGAAAAGCTCCTTACTACCCATTACAGCACCCAGCATACACATAGTACCCAAAATCAAACCTTCAAGGTTCCCAGGTGCAGGACAACAATGGGCCAGTGGGCATTTATGCACAGGGCTCCTCAGTGGTACAACACCCTCAACAAAGAAGCACTGTCTTCTGCTTTGCTTGGACCCTTCAAAAGGAATCTCCGACTGTACCTCACCTCAACGATGCAATGTGACTGCTTCTCCTAATGGGACTGGCTCTTCATCCACCTGGCCCTTCTGACCTGCGACCTATAACCATTAACTACTAACCACCTGCACCATAGCAACTGCTGTTCCTGCCCCACCCAGGCCCTCACCCCCACCTCTCAAGCCCCCACTACACCACTCTTGCCCTTCCCCATCTTTGCGCCCCCTCCTCCACTATTGCACCTCCCAGACACCTGCCCTTTATCTCTTTTCCGCCTACGCTACTTCTACCCATCCATCACTCTGGCAGAGGCCCCTCAGTCTGCCCACCTCTTCCCTGCTCACCCAACTGTCCCTCCTGAATAGTTTTCTTTTACTCTGAGATCTCATTTAAGCTGCCTACTGCAGTCTCCCTACACTTATGACTGTAACTGTAAAAATGTGCTAATTGACTGTAAATCAATGTCTACCTTTGTATGTATGTTACCCTCCATCCTCTGACATGGAACCTTTGTAAATTAGTAGTTCTTGCTCAAAGGTATTTGTAATCCTAGAGTTTAATAAAGAAATAAAATAAAATTATGTGAGCCTGCTGTTTTTTTTTTGTATTTCACCTGTCATGGACTTAACCGCATCTCACACAGCACTGTATAAGGTGTGTGTATGAGATGGGGAGTGACTCATGAGGGGATACAAGTTCTTTTGTTGTGGCAGTATGTGCTTGTGCTTTTTCTAACAGTCTAGTACTATACTTAGATTAAACAAGCATATGCCAATGCCGAATGTTTGCTTGCTGGCATTAGCAGTGGAAGTGCAGGAGATAGACAGATGCAGTATAGAAATGGCAGTGATGTATTGAACTGGTGCCAACTCCACCCCCAACCTGCAGAGATGGACAGGCATTGGGGTGTGCCTTTGGGTCGTCGCCCATAACGGTCATGACATTTCACCTCACCCTACCCAGCAGACACCGACAAGTGTCAAGGTGTGCCTTGTGGTGTTCGGGCTTTACACTCACTTCACTCCATAAGGAAATATGCTGAAATTGGTGCAGTACAGGAGAATGGTGTGAACTCTGGGGCCAAAGAGTCCAAGGCGGTCCTCGATGCCTATCACTGGCTACATGGTGGGGGTGGAGGTGGGGGTGGCATGGCATGAGCATTACTGTCGACAATCCCAAGTCACACCCCTGATGCCTGTCACTCCCTACAGGGTAGGACATTATGGTCAGAAACCCTAACGCCCTGGGCTTTTCTTGGTAATTTTACTCCAAGTTTTCAAAATGGGCTTTTTGTGACCCCACCGCATGAACAGTGACACTGTCAGTTTGTTAGCCAAAAGGTGATTTTGCACAGTGACTGTGCCATTTGCACAGCTTAATCTGGTTCAAGGTCAGTTGGCATTCATCTGTATCCCCCGGGTCGTGCCTGAAAATAAGCAGGATTTGTCTTGTGCACTTACCCGGTCAACAAAAAATAAATAAAATAAAATAAAAATTTGGTGCCACAGGTGCGAAAACACATTTCGAACACAATGTGAAAAATGACAGCTGTACTGTTTATGAGGAAGTGGAAAAAATGGTAATGTTGAAAATCTGGAATGAAAATACAAAAATAACTGGTGGTCACGAGCATGCATAGAAACTGCGCAACACACACCTGTAAAGCAATCATTGTGGGGATTTTTGCCCCAGATTTTCAATACAGGCTTTTTGGGACCTCCACTCATGAACAATGTTACTGTGATTTTTCTTAATCTGACCCGAACACTGATTTCCCAAAGTAGCCGTGCTATATGCAGTCACGAAAACACATTTGTCAGGATGTGAAAATGACAGCTGTACTGTTCATAAGGATGTGTAGAAAATGCCAATGTTGAAAATCTGGAGTGAAAATATTACAAATTCGTGAAGTTACGAGGGTGTGTAGAAACTGCGCAATGCATGCTCGTAATACAGTCATTTTATGGACTTTTGTCACCAAATTTTCAATATAGGCATTTTAGGACCTCTGTTCATGAACAGTGTCATTGTGATTTTCTTAATCTGTCCCAAACACTGATTTCCCACAGCGACTGCGCAATTCTACGCCGAAAGTGTGAAGACACATTTCGGCCCGGATGTGAAAAATGACAGCTGTACTGTTCATAAGGAGGCGTGAAAAAATGCCAATGTTGAAAATCTGGAGTGAAAATGTTACAGATTCGTGAACTTGCGAGTGTGTGTGGAAACTGCGCAATGCACGCTCTTAAAACAGTCATTTTGGGGAACAGTTTCACCAAATTTGCAACATAGGCTTTTTGAGAGTTCACCTCATGAACAGTGACACTGCCATTTTGTTAATCAGTCCAGAAAGGTGATTCTGCTCAGTGACTGCAAAATCACCTTTTGGGACAGAATAACCAGATGACAGTGACTGAATTCATGAGATGGGGTCCGAAGAACCCCATGTTGAAAATTTGGTGCAAAAATTCAAAAAAATGACTGAGATATGAGCCAAAATTGAAATAACCCTATTTATGCCATTATACAGCTTACCGGCATTTCTTCAGTTCGCAATCGGCTTTGAAGAGTGCAGACGTGTTCCCGGTCTACCGAAGATCATCATGCTGGCCTCCAGAGTTAAGTATGGGGTGAGGGGGGGTTGGGGAGGTGGGGTGTGCAAAGGGGTGGACACAGTTTGGGGGAGGTCTGCAAGAGAGTCAATGAGGGACTGTTTTCTCTTGTTAGTTTTTTTTTTTTAAAAAGATGATACAGGACTTTTGCCATGCTGGGGTGGGCTCCCAGAATGGCACCTGGAAGTTTTTGTGGTGGGAAGTGGAGCCAATGGGGGATTGGGCATCTCTGTTGGCCATACAGTTTGTGGGGGGAGCACATAATGACGCGGGACTTTTGCTACGCTGGGGTGGGATCCCAGCGTGGCACCTTGAAGTTGTTTTTGGGGGCACTGGAGCCGACGGATATTGGGCACGTCGGACATACAGTGAGCTTGGGGGGGTGAGTGTGCATTTGCCGAGGGGGACTGGGCACCCCCTTAGTACACAACAAATTGGGGGGGGCACCAAGGGAAGTCGACAGTGAAAATGCTGACCTCCCCACGGCGACGGCACAATACCGACATCGGCATTGTGCTGCCCATGCAGCAAGTGTTTCCTGTGGGGGGCTGTGCCCCCCACACCCCACTGACTTTAGGATTATCAACTCCACATCTGAGTTGGTCTGGGGAAGCGGAACACTGGTGGAAAGCAAAACACAGGGACCATTACAGCGACTGTCGCTGTAATGGTCTTTATGTTTTGCCGTCAGGGTGTTGATGTGCAGGGGTGCACTGAATTGGGGGGGGGTGCATCATGCCAATCAGAGGTGCAATGGGGTACAGTTGAAAGACAATGACTGCTAAGGTGGTGACATGTAGGTCATTTGCATACTGCTGATGGCACAGCAGTATGCAAATTTGCCTACATGTTACCACTGCTAATTGTAGTGGTCATTCTCTTTCAACTGTACGCCACTGCATCTGAACTGCTGTCATAGACAGCCCAGACAATCATTGGTGTGAGGCAGCCACGCCTACAAAAACACTCAGGGCATTGGAAGTGGGGGTGCCACACCTACGAAAACTCGTATGGTGGCACTATGTTTCTTGCACATGCATGCAAGCAAACATAAAAAGGCATTGTATTTCAACTTTATTGTTGCCTTAATACTGTAAAAAGTTTTCAGTGTCCACATCCCCTTAGTGTGCTTCTGTGCAACCTTATTTCTCAGTGAGCTCAGTGAAGTGATCTGTCAGCATTAACTGATGGTACTGTTCTTTTGTAGCTGGTGTTGGGGGGGGTAGAAAGATGATTTTAACATGGGACAGCTCAGTCTGGGGGTGCACAGTAAATTGTCCACAAACAACAGAGTGTGTTTCTATTTTCTGTACATCTCTTTGTTAAATTCCTTCGCCCATTCGGTGCTAACGACTAACTGCCATTCGGGGTGAAGTGTTAATGGCAGCAGTAAGTAAACAGACACTGCCAGCTATTTCCTGAAATTTCTGTGATGTTTCCAGATATTTCTAATGCTTTCTCCATTTCTACAGTAGGGACAGCAGAGAGAAACTCTTTAGAAATTTCACGAAATATCTGGAAATAGCTGGCAATGTCTGTGGCTACTACTGTAGCTTCCTGAAAGCAACTACAGGCTTGAACAATCATGAAAGTGGGGCCAAAAATTATGCGATTGTATGGGTGCTAGCAATGCTTTTAACCAATCGTTTTATAATGACTCCTATGGAAAATGATTCTGGGAATAGGGTTTCTAGTCATTTAAATGGGATTTTCTGTTAAGCGGTATTCCATTAAGTGGGCTTGACTGTACCTGCATTCCTCAAGAAATGCTTAGAACCCAGTAAAAAAGATAAGTCAATAAACATTAATGGGGTGAAAACCATCATACAGATCCCATCAAGTCCATCCATTCTGAAAAAGCGGAGATATCTGCTGAAGCAAAAAAGTGATTTTCTCAAGCTTCTAACTGAATTGATTATATCTACCCAGGAAGAGTCAGTGAGAGCCATTTCTTAGAAATGGCCTTAAGGGCCGCCACCGTTAAAATAAACCACAGATATTTAGCTTCTCTACCATACCCTTCTAAGGGCAAAAGGCCTAATAGAACATGTTCCTGACCTGGGAGCATGGTCAAGCCGAAGATGTTTCATAAATGTTTCTAACCTCCGACCAGTAATGATGCAGGGCATTTCACAACCAAAATATAAGGGTTTGGGTGGCTGGAGGATAGCACCTTTTTCATTTGGAACAGATGTGGAACACAGCAATTTTGAGGAGTAAAATGAGGGACATCCCACATAATGAAGAATGTTGAGAGGTATGCCTCCCAATGAGCTGTAGGATCTGGTGTCAAGCAGGCTGGTGGAAGGCTCCATGGTGAAGGGCCAGGGTGCACTGGTGACTGTCATTCAAACAAAGGTTGCTGTTTGCCCTGTCTGTCTTTCCCTCCCTCCCTCCATCCCTCCTCCTCCCTCCCTCCCTGTAAGTGCATCAACAGTCTTGGATTCTGCAGCAGAACTTCTGTGGGGAGCAAACATCTTGGACCACCACAGGAGTCACTGTGGTGAGAGAATCGAGCCCACCCCCTCCCTAGGCTGGGAAATGCTACTGTTCAGCAGTATCGTCCAGCCCCAGTTTCACCCTACAGTTCCCAAGTGTGATTCTGCTCATGGGTCACCAGCATGGCACCACAATGCATTGTAGCTGGGTCAACTGGGGGACTCCTCTGATATTTTTTATTTACCATATGTCAACTCATCATATAGAGTGCAATCCTTGAGCATGCACTCTCCTTCTCCTCCCACACGCTTAATAACTGCAGCACTTATTAACTTCTTACTACAATGCCACCTTTGCAGTAATGTCCCATCTGCAGGCACCTCTCTGGGCTGAGGGAGGAGGTTGCTCATCTCCAGTCTGAGTTGGCCAGGATTTGTGGGACCTTCTCCTCCAACCAGGGACCACCAGTGCCACTGCCGTTGCCTCAGAGGTTGCCAAGAAAGAGGAGCGGTTGGACCACAGTGGGCTCAGGGAGGGTGAAGGTGGTGGAACAGAGGCGCATCCCTCCAGTTGTACCTCTCCACAATTACTATGCCATTCTGGCAAAGTGTGATTCCTCTATGGAGGCACCTGCAGAGGAGACCAAAGAGGATGCTGGGAACTTCCACAAAGGAGACCCACAGGAGGGTGGCATTGGACCCCACAGGGGAAGGAAACAACTCCTGGTGGGGGACTCCACTGTTAGGAAGGTAGAACTGGGGGAGGAAGGGGAAAGGGAGGTAAGGTATCTGCCTGGTGCCATGGCTTGGAGAGACAGGGAGCGAATCCTCAGGATTGCCGGAGCAGCTGCACAGGGGAGGGAGCTGGATGTCATTGTCCACCTAGGGACAAATGATCTGGCTAAGAAAGGGATTAGAGCAGTTCAGGAAGAGTTTGTGGAATTGGAGAGGGGCCTTGGACAAGTAGCACGCACAGTAACCTTCTTGGAGGTGCTGCCCATCTATGGCGTAGGAGAGGCTAGGGTGTTCTGCACCATGGAATTCAATCAGTGGTTGAAAAACTGGTGCAGAGCTCAGGGATTTGGCTTCAGTGGGGACTTGGGGTCCACCTGGAGTGATGCAAGCCTATACTGGCATGATGGGCTGCATCTGTCCAGGAGGGGGACCAGGATCCTAGGTGATAGGTTTAATGCTTCACTGGCAAGCATTTAAACTAGCCAAGGGGAAAGACACTGGAAAGGAGCAGGGAAATCTTAGCCCCCCCCAAAAAAATCACGGTAGTAAGTGTGATAAACACCAACATAGAGGTGGCGATAGGGAGAAGGGCAGGGGTTAATGGGGATAGTGACAAAGGCAAGAAGGACAGGGATGGGGCAAAAAGGAGTAAGGCCATCAGGAAATGGAGGGTAATGACTACCAATGCCCTTAGTCTGGGCAACAAGCTCCCTGAGCTGGTGGCCTTGATGGAAGAGGGATGCCTGGATATCGTAGCAGTCACAGAAACATGGTACACAGAACACCATGACTGGGATGTTAACATACCAGGGTACATAACCTACAGGAGAGACAGGCAGGAGAGAAGGGGGGAGGAGTAGCTCTCTAAGTAAAGGAAGGGATAAAAGCAACTGAACAAAAGAGTAAGCAGGGAGGAGAGGAGGCACTGTGGGTCACCTTGGAGACTGGAAAGGGCACCACAATCTGCACAGGGGTTGTGTACAGACCCCCATGTCAGGGGAGGAATGGACAAGGATATGATAGAAGGCATTCTTAGGATGGCAGAGAAAGGGAGATACTGTTGATGGAGATCTGAATATGCCAGACGTTAACTGGAGCAATACTTGCTGCAGCCACATCCAAGAGCAGGGCCATTCTCGATGCCCTACAGGTGGCAGGCCTCAGACTGCTAGTTTCGAACCCACTCGTGAGGGAGCAATCTTAGACCTTGTACTCAAATGGGGCAGTGAGAGGGTCTCAGCTCTAAGTGGGTTGCCATCTGGGAACAAGTGACCATCAAACAGTGTGGTTCACGTTACCAGCTACAGAGTCATGTTACAAAGTGGGATTACTGGACTTCAGGAGGGCTGACTTTGGCAAGATGGGAGAGTGCCTCAGAAAGCACTAACAAACAGGCTAGAAGGAGGGGTGGAGCAACAATGGGAATCATCAAACTGCCATCACAGAGACAACAAGCCTTTGTGTGAAGCAAATTAACAAATCAAAATGAAAGAAAAAGCCATTATGGTTCTCAAAAGAGGTGGTTGGGAAAGTCAGGCAGAAAAAGATAGCATTCAGGAAGTATAAGGAAACACAGAAGGAGCAGGACAGAGAGCTGTACCAGTTAAGGCAGAAGGAAGCAGGGAGGGAAGTCAGAATAGTAAAGGCCCAAACTGAGGAAAAGATAGCCAACTCGTTAAGAAGGGGGATAAAACCTTTTATAGGTACATCAGCGAGCGTAGAAAGACAAAGGGAGGGATAGTGAGGCTGAATAGAATGAATGGTGGGTGGGCAGAGGGGGTCAGTGAAAAAGCAGGGATACTGAATGAATATTTCTGCTCAGTATTCACAAAAGAGGAGGGGGAAGTGCCTAATCCAATTAACAGAAGCACTCTTGATAGGGGGGTCGATCCCAGTCCTTTCACAGAAGAAAGGTTCTGCAAGAATTCCTAAAACTGAAGGTGGACAAAGCAATGGGGCCTGATGGTATTCACCCCAGAATTCTAAAAGAATTAAGGGGGGGAACTAGTGAAACCACTGACTACTCTTTTTAATAAATCATGAAAGGATGGTGTGGTACCCGAGGACTGGAGGAAGGCGAATGTGATTCCCCTTCACAAAAGTGGAACCAAGACAGAGGCAGGAAACTATAAACCTGTTAGTTTGACCTCTGTGGTAGGGGAAGTGATGGAGTCACTTCTGAAGGAAAGAATTGTTGAGTACCTTGAGGCCAGTGGGGCACAGGACCCAAGGCAGCATGGGTTCACAACGGAAGGTCATGTCAGACTGAATCTAATAGATTTCTTTGACTGGGTGACCAAAGTAGTAGACCAGGAGGGGCTGTGGACATGGCCTACCTAGACTTTAGCAAGGCATTTGACAGTCCCACACAAAAGATTAATAGTCAAATTAACCAGCCTGGGAGTGGGTCCCAGGGTGGTAGCCTGGGTAAAACATTGGCTGGACAACAGGACACAGAAGGTAATTGTAAATGGAGTCCACTCTGAAGAAAGAGGGGTTACTAGTGGGGTACCGCAGGATTCAATACTGGTTTCAGTCCTTTTTAATGTCTTTATAAGTGACATTGCAGAGGGACTGGAAAGAAAAGTGTGCCTCTTTGCAGATGACACAAAGATCTGCAACAGGGTTGATACACAAGGAGGCGTGGAAAGGATAAGAAGGGACTTGGCAAGGTTGGAGGAATGGTCAGAAGTATGGCAGCTAGGATTCAATGCAAAGAAGTGCAGAATAATGCACCTGGGAAACAAGAACCAGGGAAGACACAGCGGGGGGAGGTAGTAACAACAACAAAAAAGGAAAGGGACCTGGGGGTAATCATCAGATGACCTTAAGTTTAGCAAGCAATGTGAGAAGGCAGTAGGGAGGGCTAGGGGAATACTGGGATGCATAGGGAGAGGCATCACCAGTAGAAAACAGGAAGTTGTTATCCCTCTGTACAGACAGTTAGTGAGACCCCATCTGGAGTACTGCGTCCAGTTCTGGAGACCCTATCTTCGCAAGGACATAGACAGGATAGAGGCAGTCCAGAGGAAGGCAACTAAAAGGGTGCAGGGTCTGCAAGAGAAGCCGTTCGAGGAGAGACTAAAGGAGCTTAATATGTATACCCTTGAGGAAAGAAGGGTGAGGGGGGATATGATAGAAACTTTTAAGTACCTCAGTGGAATCAACAAAGTCCAAGAGGGTAGCATCTTTCAGAAAAAGAGAAGTGCAAGAACAAAGGGACACAATTTAACGATGGGGGGGAGGTTCAGATGCAATGTGAGGAAGTATTTTTTCACAGAGAGGGTAGTGGATGCATGGAACAGCCTTCCTGAGGAGGTTGTGGGGTCTAAAACTGTGGGAGAATTCAAGAATGCATGGGGCAGACATAAGGCAATTCTTGTGGGGGGGGGGGTAGGAAGAAATAGGCTGTTGGTTAACTAGGATCTGCGGCCTAACCTGTAGGTAGGGAAATGGGCAGACTAGATGGGCCAAGCGGTCCTTATCTGCCGTCAAAGTCTATGTTTCTATGTTTCTATGTTTAATGCCTATGTCTGCCACTGCCTTGACCTCCACTTAGCTGAAATCCTTATGCTTTTTGATCTCTCACCTTGAGTACTACAGCTATCATTTTAGTTCTTCCAAGTCCCAACTGTACAGGCCGGCCCAGTGGTGCTGAGGGTTGAGGCGCTGGATGCCACACCTCATGCCACGCCAGTGACCTGGGTTTGGGAATGAGCTTGGGGCACTGGGAGGCAGCAGAGGGGGGGAAGAGATCCAGCATCCGGAGGACTGCTCTCTCTTCCTGGGGAGGGACGGGGAGAACGACCGCTCGAGGAGCAACCTCTGGCGGCAGCTGGGGGTAGCCAAAAGAAGTGTTGGGCATATGCCTGGGGGTGGAGCCACTATAGTACGTTGCCTTGACAGCCAGGCTCCACAGGGAAACTACATAAGTAAATACCCCCTTCCTCCCAATGATAGGAGATGGTGCCTCCCACCCAAGGACCACACTCCCGGAAGGTGGGCACGGCTTTCTCCTTGGTCCTCCTCCTCCTCCCTGGCCCAGTGCTCAGCTCTATAAGAAAGAGCGTCCAGGGTGGGGGCGACCATTTCCTGGAGGGTAGACCGGGGGGGTGCCGTGCCGGGGAGAGGAGATGAGTCAGGTCATGCAAGGGAGGTAGAGTCCGAGGACTGGGCGGTCACCAGAGAGAGTTCAGTGGGGTCAAGGAGGGGAGGAAAAAATAGAATTCAAAAAAAAAAAAGTCCCAACTGTACAGACTCAAGTTTCTCCAAAATGCTGCTATCTGCCTTCTCACCCACACATACAAATAGATTACATTGTTTCCATCCTCCGAGGTCTTTCTTGACTACCCGATTTGTCAAGGATTCAAAAATGATGTTGCTTAGTCCCTTTCCACTCCCACCCTCCCACTCCATTTTTGCCTGCCTTCTATCTGCCACACCCACAAATGAAACAGTAAGGGGCAGAGCACCATCCTCATTGATTCCAGAGTCTGGAACTTTCCACCTGTGTGTCTCAGCCCCATTTACTCTACCTTTCTCATCAAGTCCCATCCGAAACCTTTCTTCTCTGTTGCCTATGACTCCTAATACTGTATTTCGCCTTTTGCACTCTCCCTCCGTCTAAACAGTACCATATAATATAATGGAAGAACGTGCTGTTTACTGAAATTAAATATCTTACATTGTTAGCATGCATTGCTTAAACCATTTGAACATAATGTTTCCATGAGGGTGACTAGGAAGCGCCCTTCAGGTGACTCCTTTTTGGACTTATTTTACATCCATAATTTAGTTCAAAATGTCCAAAAATGTAGTCCTTGGAGTCACTTACGTCCAACAACATTTCCATTTTTTAAGGCTGACATCCATTTTTCATGGTGTGGATGTCAGGTTTTTATGCTTTTTTTTAATCTTGTGTGAAGGGTTGCCAGTTGCCATGGGGTTGCCATGGTAGTCATCTTTTTTTCTTTTCAAATGCTGGCTACCTCCCTGCCCTGTAAACTGTCAGCAGCATTCGATTTGCGCATGCACAGTCCATTTGATGCCTAAGCTGTCTTTCAGTCATTGTGACTGAGGAACCGGAAGGGATCAGAGTGAGGTGCAGACGAGCGACTAACAAGTCAGACCCGTGCTGTAAATTTAGGAGCCACATAGTGTGGAACCATCCAAACCAGCAGTGATTAAAAGTCACTGACTAATCTGAGAGGAAGAAGTATGGGGGATGTAAAGATCAGGTGGGGTGTGCTGTCCCTTTACAGTGTTACCTTTCCAGCCTCCCCCTTTTGTTCCCAGAGCACAAAACCCAAACTGACTCACAAACCTTGGTTTCTGGGATGGCATACTCCCAGCTCCTCATGGCCACTTCATTTATTACTCGTCTGCTTGTTTGCGTGTTTGTCAATTGTATTCATTATAAAATGCTTTCAGCCTGACCTGTTGTGAGGCTGGACTGACCACAGTGAGAGGATCCCTGAAAGCACGCTCTGAGAGGGAAGATGACCTATGAGGTTTATTCTGGACATGGATTGAATGGGATCCATATGTTTTCCTGACATACACTCACCCGACAAATCTTTCCCCACCACCAATTGAACACTGAGGTTAAGCTACCGCCAAAAAAATCACAGGCAGTCATTTGCCCAACAATGCTGATTACAGGATTTCAAACAAAGCCTCCAACAGAGCTCACGAGTATTATTGGGCATCTCCTCATCCATGAGAGCCCCCCCTGCATCTCCTCACCCATGACACGTCCGGCTCCCCCCCTGTGAGTTCTGTTACAAACGTGCAGAAAGGAGGCACAGTGCCTGTTACAGTAGTTAAAACAGTGGTACCGATGGAGAAAGGGATATACCTGGTCAAAGACTCATCTAATCAGCAAGGTATGTGTGAGTCAGCAGGTGAATTAAATTCAGACACGGAACCAGAACCTTTTTTTTCGGAGTATGTGTTAATGAGTATAGATGCAGTGAATTTAAAATTTGCTGGCGAAGTGCCCGTGAAGTGGGCTCTTTGTGTTGCCACTCCACTATGTGGCATAGGCAATGTAAAGTGTTCACTTCGCCTTGTCATTACCACTTCGCATTGGGCTGAATCACAATGCGAAGTAAGGTGAAGTCATTGTTTTTAATGGACTTCGCATTCCTCATTAGGATTCTAAGTGATCCACTTGGTGTTTCAGATTTGGCAGCCCCCCCACACATCACATGGCTTACAGTACTGTAAGTCACATGCTCTTTAGCTAAACAGGAAGAAGGTGAGTCATACAAGCAGACACTTTTACTTTCTCCTGTGCAGACGGAGAGACAGTAGTGTGTTTTGTGACTGCTGATACTTTTAGATCAGAGTGAGGAGGAGATTTAAACTTTGATTTAGACCCAACAGCTTTTTTTTGTCTTTTCTGTACACTTTTTTACTTAATTTGTTCTTTATGTAAATTTTATTTTTCTTACCTTTATAAGTAGTTAGTTTGTCTGTGTGTGTGTGACTGTGTGTGTGTGTGTGTGTGTGTGTGTGTGTGTGTGTTGTGTGACAGTGTGAGTAGTGATTGCTCAGACTGAGGGAGCTCAGTGGGAGAGATGGACCAGGGTGAGGGACTATCTGGGACGGGGCAGCTCTGGGAGAGTGTGGTAGTGGTCAGCATCATACAGCATGCATGTGTGGAGGGCATGGGCACCCATTGCTGTTGGACTGCTCAAAACTTGTGAGTGCCCCGAAGCAGGACCAGCACTGCCTCCTGTCCTGACTCTGAGGCAGTTGAACCACCACCACCACCAAGTCCAGCACCAGGTCCTCTGGAGCAGGATGTGCCTGTTCCCTTGGGCCCAGGTGTTGATCCCATCCCTGTTCAGCACCGTGACCAGCAGGCTTACAATACATCCAAGTAACTATTAAAAAAAATTTATGTTGTGATTCATGACATGATCATAAATCGTGATTTGTGACTGCATTTGTGACCGTGATGATAAAGAAATGTGAATGCCTATGGCTGTACTTCCCCAGGCCCCAATGAGCTGTAGCTTAAAACTCCCAGACTTAAAAACACGTATCAATGAGTACAATGGTGGGGTGGTGAAGCCTGGAGAGATACTACAAAACAGGCTTACAATACATCCAAGTAACTAGAAAAAAAATGTTTGTGATTCATAACGTGAATGATCGTAAATCGTGATTTGTGACTGCATTTGTGACTGTGATGATGAAGAACGTGATTTGTATCATGAGTGACTCGTGATGATGGTCCTGACTTAAAAACGCATATTAATGAGTACAATGTTCATGCAGAATTAAGCACCACACCTGTCCAGTACTCTGAAGGGAAGTCAAAGTAACAACTGTGACTTAAGTTACAGATGGAGATTGGGCCCTAAAGAGATGCAAATGCACAGACAGATTAAGATTGCGCTGTGCGCTGAAGAGATGCAGACACAAAGGCACAACACCTAACCAGTTCTCACCATCAGAAATTCAAATCTGGAAAAGAATACCTTTACTGGTTGGGGGGGGGCCGCGCGGGGGGGGGGGAAGTGTACTGTACTGCTGCAGTAACAGTCACTAGTACTAGTACCAGTAAAGATACCACAAAGAAGTACAAAAATCACACAGCTGCAGTGGATAGCAGCTTCACATTGCTGAAATGATTATGTGGCACAATAAAAGGTGTCTGATTTGATGACACGCATCACACATACTCACACTAAATAATGCACAGCAAATTGAAAACTTCAGTGGTATAACCACATATTTTAAACAAACTAAAATTATGCACTGCTGCACCACAACAATCAGCAAAAAAATGGCAAGAAATATTGAAAATATTACTGTGTTTACATTAACACAGTTAAACAAGAAAAATATCATCAAAACAGAAAGCAGTCTTTTTCTCCAAGTTAATCTACCTACACCACAGATACACCCCTTCCCAAAGCACACTTCCACTGTCTCTCAGTACACAGATTGAATGTTGTACATTAACATTCAAAATCCATACACAAACAATAAACGCTCGATGATATGAGCACAGGAGGGTTTCCTATAATCGATGAACTAAAGTTTCAGCAAAAAAAAAATGACTCAAAAAGTTTTTAACAGCTTTTTGAAGGTTTGAATTGCAGAGAGCTCTCAGAGCAGATTGTCTCCTGCAGCTTCCTACACACACTACCCAAAACTTGAGGCTGTGCAGAACAATCTAGAGCCCATGTGACCTGAAATCCCATGAAACACTGCAAAATTCGCCTTTGGAACTTAAAAACAAGGCGAAGTACATTGTTTTCAATGTGATCAGGTCCCATTGCTTTGTCCACCCTGAGCTTATTGAGCTCTTGTGGGACCCTTTCTTTTGTGAATGGACTAGTGCACACCTCTCTCCCCTCTGTGTCCATGGTGCTGAGCAGTGGGCCCTGCCCTACCTTCTCTTCAGTAAATACTGAGCAGAAGTATCTATTTAGGATATATGCTTTTACATGGTCCTCCTCACATACCCCCTTATCCCCTTTGATCTTAGCAATACCCCCTCTGGACTTTCTCCTTTCACTAATGTATCTATAGAAAGTCTTGTCACCATCTTTTACTGTTTGTGCTAGTGTTTCCTCGGTTTGGGCCTTTGCCTGCCTTACTGCCTTCCCTGCTTCCCTTAGGGAAGCTTGGTATGCCTCCCTTTCTTCATCCTGCTGCGTTCCCTCATATTTCCTGAAGGTCAGCCTTTTGGCTCTGATCTTTTCTGCTACTGTTTTTGAGAACCAAAGTGGTTTCCTTCATCTTTCGTACTTCCTTTTCTCTCTAACACAATGGGATGTTTCTTCAAGTATTGCCTCCTTAATGCTTGCCCACTTTGCCTGTACCCCCTCACCTGTATTTCTTTTTGCCAGGGCTAGCTTAACTCTGTTGGCCATCTTATCAAAGCCAGCTCCTCTGAAGTCCCATATTTTTGCCTTGGATTGGGATGATTTAGTTCTAGTGGCCAAATTGAACCATACCATGTGATGGTCACTGGCCCCCAGGTGACCTACTACCTGGAGATCTGTGATCCTTTCTCTGTTAGGCAGTACTAGATCTAGGATAGCCCTGACTCTTGTGTGTTGTTGTACCAGTTGTTTGAGGCCCTCCCTGTGCAGGGAATCCACCAAGTGTCTAGTTCAGGCAGATGTTCCTGCTGGTATTGACCAATCTGTATCTGGCATGTTGAAGTCTCCCATTACCAGAACCCCCCTTTAGCTGTCATGTTTTGTATATCTTCTAACAGTAATGTGTCTATGTCCTCCCCCTGGTCTGGAGGCCTGTAGACAACCCCAGTTTGTATGGCTGTTCCATTTTCTGTTTCCAGGGTGACCCACAGTTCTTCTGGCTCCTTATGTGTATTCTGAATTTCTGTAGCTTTAATATTTTTATTGACATACAGGGCCACTCCAACCCCCCTTGTTGCACCTCCGTCTCTTCTGAACAGTACATAGCCAGGTACTGAAGCCTCTCAAATGTGGTTACTGGTAAACCACGTCTCGCTAATTGCTACTATGTCCAGTTTAGCCTCTGTCATTATTGCCTGCAGGTCTGGGAACTTGTTTCCCAGACTGCGAGCATTTGTGTACATGATTTTCCATTGGGCAGATATTGGTATGTTAGTTGTTGGACAAGGTCTGGCATTACCCCTATGTGTCGTATGGGGAGCCGGACCTTTTTTCTTACCTGGTGATGCAAATGAACTACAAACATGCTGAACTCCTGTTTGACCACTAGCTGAGGTGGGAGGGGCGTTCTTCCCATTCGATGTATGAGGTGCTGCACCCCTCTCCCCATTTGCTTGTTTAAATATTCTGCAAAGACATCAAACTTCTGCCCCAATGCATTGACTCCCTCCTTAGTCAGATGCAGTCCATCAAATTTAAAGAACTTTCGCTCCCCAAACTGTTGCCAGTTCCCTACAAATTTGTGTCCTTTTTCCTGCCACCAGCCCTTGAGCCACTTGTTTAGCTCCCCTATCTCCCCTTCTCTGACCTTCTGTCCATCTGTCCCCCTCTTCCAGACTGGCAGGATCTCAGAGAAGAAGATGCCGGATGAAATGGATGATAGTTTGTCACCCAGCCTGGTCAGGTGTTCCTTGGTCTCCACAATTGACTGGCTGGTGAGATAGTTAGTCCCCATGTGTACCAGGACATCAAAGTTTTCTCCTGCTTCCTGAACAATTTTAGCAATGCGGTCAGTGTCTCTCTACACTGATGTACCTGGGAGACATCTGCCCATTACCCCTGCTCAGGATGGTTTCATCATCAGATACACTGCATTTTTGGCAAAGAAGACTGCTGGCACTGCAGTCAGAGTAGAACCAATGGTTTTCTGGGGATTCATGAACCATGGTTTCTTTGGCTGTACTATCATGCCCAGGCCCAGATTAATGGATGTGGGGGCCCTACTTTAAGTTATATTTTGTGGCTCGGGGGCCCCTAAATATGAACATCACACTTTTCCTCGGCGCCGTGCCGACAAGGATACAACAACCAAGGTGCTCAAGCAGGATGTCATTTACACTAATGCTATGTGTTATGCCACATGACTTGATGGGTCACATGCCATTATGAACAATACAATTCTCAAACTACATTCTGGTTACCGTTTACAGACAGTATTCATCACTATGCAGCAGCAGGATATCTAGCAAGAAGAACTAAAACATGACACAACACAAACAAAATGAAAAGCAGAAAAACCTTAAAGCCCTCTAAACAAGAAACACAGCTTAACCTTTGTTTTAAAATCAATGTTTGTGCAACCACCTACTGGCCTCTAAATTAACCAGAAGGCACACCTCTCACCAAACGTCTAGGGGAAAAGAGAGGGGTGATGGCCGACGGGTGAGGGTTACATAATTTATTGCCACCATAGGCAAGGTGGGATATGCCAGATGGAGAAGACTGTTATAAATAAACAGACAACCAAGTGCAGCAGCTGCATGGCACACACCTGGTGGGGACCAATTACAATGGCCAACAACCCATGTCCCTGGGAGAAAACGTTTGCTCAGTCCTATGCTAGGTTTGCAGTCCTGGACAGGGCACCCAATTAACTCCAGACACAAAGAAGCAAAAACATTACTGTCCAAACCAGGGCTGGGATTCTAGAGTGTGGCATTTATTCATGTTACAGGGTAGGAATAACCACAAAGCAAAGAGGAACCCCCATGCGGCTACACATACTGGTAATGCGCATGGGTGTAGGCAGGCATACTCCATTTACTCCATGGTGTACAACTTTATTTAAGGGGGGCAACAAATAGACTCTATGCTGCTTCTTTTGTCCATCAAAACATAACACAGAACATGCTGAACCTTTCTGTAATTTTATTCATAGGAGTCAAAGCAAGAAGGACTGATCACTAATACTGTATTTGCATCTCAAGGACAACACAGTTTTACATTACAGGCTCTGGGCTGGTATGTGGGTGTCTTATTGAGCAATGTATGGCATCTGTATTTACCCATACATTGGGGGAATGGCAACAATCAGTGTCAAGAGATACAAAAGTTGTGTTTATTGTGCCAAATGAGGCAACAAACACGGTCCTGGTGTACATATGTATATTGTCTGGCTACACCCCTGGTAATGCGGATTACTGAGGTACAGTCTGTACAGACATTTCTGATTTCCCATTTAGCATAGGATTAAAAACACACACACACACACACACTGGAGAACACACTGGTTCCAACTGGAAAATTGGCACATCTGGCCAGGTACTGGACATTTCATATATTTCACAGGATTAACTGTGGTACACACACCACAAAGAGCACATACAGGCTGAGGACTTCTAGAACCCACTATCCTGTGGTATACTGAATAAAAATAACCAAGATACAGGGTAAACACTTTTCTCAGACATTGGTCAATTGAACTGAATGAAAAGGAAATAGGTGCCGGGTGTTCTTCTGAACCCCTACAAGCAAACTGTTTACTCCAGATGGGGGGTCCCACCTTTTGTTGCCAAGCTTATACTCAGACATTCATCTGGTAGCAAACAACTTAAAACTACAGAAAACTGTATTATTGTATTAAATGTTTCTCACACTTAACATACTACACACACCACTGGGCCAACTGACATCAAAAGTTCCCTCCCCACTGATTTTAATTAAAATGTTTTATTATAGGCTGGTTTTGTGATACAGATATCAGAGTTGGTGTGCAACCCATGAAATGTCACAATGGTACCAGCGAGGAGCTAAGTGCATTTCAGAAGTGAGGTGCTGTGCTCCAATGCAGTCCATTAGCTTAGCACCCCTCCTACAGTGTGTTCCACAAATTCCTTGAAGCTATCCCTGGTGTCTAGTGGCACCTTCATGTCACAATCACCCGTTTCGTATTTCCTTGAACTATCTTTGATGTCTAGTGGCATCCCCCACTCACTGATCACCCGATTCATGAAAAGAAAGATATCCATGATGTCTGGCAGTACCAGCCCCCACCCCCCGAGGGCTCGATCTCTATGCATGTAAAGCTGTCCCTTCCACCCAATTGCTTGGACACAAAAGTAAAAGGAATCAGTAGTGGTCTAGATTCCCCCACCTGACCCACCCACTCACTTACCACCACCTTGCACCCCTTCCCCTTACCCAGATTTCCGTCAATCAGAGACGCCTGGTACAGTGACCAGTATAGTCTCTTCAACTCCTCTCCTCAGTCAGCTGCCATATGAGCTGACAGAAAAGGATGCACACAGTATTTATACACACACTCTCACTTACAGCTTGTATGGCAGTCAGCCAAGGAAGTGAGAAGAGGGCTATGCCAGCCACTATAGTAGCAGGGTTCCCTGATCAGTGGACACCCAGTTAAGAGGGTGGGTGTGGGGTGGTAGTATGTGAGCACCTAGAATGGGCAAGGAGGGTCACTGGACCACTACTGATTCTTTTTCCTTTTGTAAATGGGTGATTGGGGAGGAACTACTGAACACCAAGGATGTCTTTACATTCATAGATCAGGTACTAATGTTGGGTGGGGGAAGGTACTGCTAAACTCAGTGACATCCTTCCATTCATTTGTGCATTGGGTGGGGGTACCAATAGACACCAAGGAGGATATTTTATTATAATGGGTGACTGGGTGGGTGGGTGACACTAGACACCAGGGATAACTATTAAACTGTAATGGCAGGAGTGGGCAACTGCATTACAGCCACCCTGCCTTTTTTTTTTTTTTTACAGAAAGCATGGTGATCAACAAGCTTGCAGAGGATGGGTGAGACACAAATAAGAAAGGAATAATTAATGCATAAGGGGAAGATTCGGGGACAGCATTACCATTAGGGTGGATTAACATTGTCATGGATGGACACACTCTCTCAGAAACACTCTCTCCCACAGTTAGTGTTAGACACTATGGAAGACAACTGGGTGTGGTGGAACACTAGGCCTATACTAGCCATCGAGTGAATGATCATCCATTCCTGGCTGCCAAAATTATTTGTGCCAGCCCAGCCCAGATGCCCAGACAGTCTAGTTATTTTAAATGTAATTTTTTTTTTACATACCTTGTCATCAACCTCCTCTTCTGGCTCTGTCTCTTCTTTAGTCACAGGCTAGACTGAGACTTGGCTGTCCCTCACCCGCAGCAGGCCCAATGAAGAGAGGCCTGGCTCGACTCCACACCATGTGACACGTAGGGGTCCCAGGAAAAGGAACGACTGGGCGATCAACCCAAAAACATTGCAGCTGCAGCTCTCAGTCTCACCGATGACGATTGGACAGTCAATCATCCACTGCCCTCGATCACGGTCACCTCATTGTTCTGTTCCCGCTGCATCGATGATCACAATCAATCACTGCTGGTGGATAGGCAAAGTGGGTCCATTCCTGCCCTGGCTACTTGTCAAAAACTAGCGCGCACCCAGCCAGAGACAGCCAGCAGCCACACAGCCCTTGCTCCAGACCTGACTGACTGTCTCCGCCTGTTCTGTCTCAGTCTCACCGACGACTCACTCACCAGATGAGATGCAAACACATTCACTGCCAGTGCCATGAGTCTGCTCACAATTCCCGCTTGGGCTCCTCAGTAGCCACACTTCCTTGCCCCACAATTTTGAAGTCGGTGATCGGATGTGTGTGTCCATTCAGGACCATCAGTCACTCAGTTTCAGTGACAACAACCAACGACTTGCAGAGGTGGAGCTGAGTGAGAGAGGCTCACTTGCTGAGCGGGGAGTGGGGGAATACTGCCTCAAAACACACGGCGGGGACTGCTTGCTTGCTTTAGCTTTCATGCCTTTTTAAAAAAAACACACACGATATGAAACAGCAGTCTCGGGAGGTGGTAGTTCTCCGTGGAGGAAGGAAAATAATTATATTAGGGACGTGGGAAAAAAAATAGTTAAGCACTGGTGCACCATGAATGTCTGCTGGCCGGGGGCCCCGTCCTGATCCCCAGGGCCCTACGCCATGGCGTCAAGTGTATACATATTAATCCGGGCCTGATCATGCCCCCAGCAGCCCTTGTCTTCACAGTCTCACAACCATGACATCCCAGTCCCTATCCCATCATGATCAACTCCAATCTACCCCTGCCACTTCCAGAACCTGTACTTAGTAGAACTAGCATGGTGAAATATTGACCTTCTTCTTTCCTCCTCCATGCATCCCTTTCTCCTCCTGTTCTTCTTTCATTGTGTTCTACATGTATAAACAACACACACAACAAATATGACAATGCAACTGGCACCAGATGCTAACGATGATGATTCACAGTAGTCATTTAATATCTTTAGATGACCATCTGAAATGCATGCTGCAAACCCAGTGCACAGACAAGTTGCAGTGAGGTATGTCTCGTGAGGTGATAGGTAAGCATGGCACAGCCATGCTGCACACCCCCATTGATGCAATGCACACCAGCTTACTGAAAGATCTTGGGACCCTGTGTCTCATATAGCCCTCTACGTTTCATTCACTGAGCACCTGGCACATTCACACACAGAGGCAAAAAACAAAAGATGGATTTTTTTACTGTTCTGTGCCATCAGTAGTCAGATAAAAAAAAAGATTTATCAAATAAATCCGTCAAAACCCCCTGCACCTGTTCCAGTCTGCTGCATTCCATCATTTTAGTTATTTTTATTTATTAATTTTGTTAACTGGGTAGGCCCACTGAGACATAGCTGTCCCTTTTACAGGGGCAACCCTGCACTTGTTCCTGCTGCAGGGAAAAACATAAAACAAATAAATATGGATTTTTGTGCCCTCTGGTATACCACCAACACACAGTAACAAAAATAATCTGTTTAATAAATATTTCACAAATTCCCCTCCACCATTCTCAGCCTGCTAAATTCACTCTGTCCACTCCTGCTGCAGCACCTGCGACTGCCAGTGTAGGCTTACACTGTGTCTCTGTCCCCCTCTCCTTGTAGTACGATTTCACTAGCATGCCTGAAACCACAGGTAAATATGGTGAAAATCAGCTGCGTAAAATGATAATGCATGATTCTGTGATGATTTAAAAAGTTTTCTGATCAAATATCACTCTTTTTCATATAAAAGGAGGATGGAACTCCCTCTCTGCCACATGTCCTACCCATGTGAAAAAGATCTGGACATAGCACTGGGATGTCTGCAGAGAAAGAAGTTCTAAATTGCCAGTATCACTAACTTGCTGCTGCAGGTCATGCAGCTTGCCAACAACTTGGACATGCTCAGTTTGTGTTCACTATAAAAGGTACTGTGTCATGACATCAAAGTACCCAAATAATGAACAGAAAATTAGTTTCTTCATATCTGCTTCACTGGTAGCCCAAATACTGGATTTTGGCACATTCATTTAATGCAAATTTGTCGTCAGGTCATTCTTTCCCCGACCAATTATTTCAGTTCTGATTGCTTTGTTGAGCTGATGATGTGAAACACTAGACAGATCAAACCTTAGAGCTAGCATGTTCACTATGAGGCATACCTGCTCTACACCCCTGACCTGTTGGGCAGCTACTATAGAGACCAGCATAGCTGGGTACTGCTGGGTAGTGGAGCCTACCTGGGTAAATTTGCAGTGTATTTTGTTAAAGTTTGTTTACATGTTCAACAGCACTACTGTATGCACACCAGTTCTGTGATTCTGTCACGTGTGGTAATGTCCACTTCTACTATTGTTGCAGAGCTACACTACTCCCATCAATGCCCTCATGCTTCAATGGGGGTTGCCTTGTCAGGCACCTTTGTCATTTTTCTTTATGAAATACTACAGGAGAGTTCCACCACCTGGTAATCACAGCTGGGAGGGTGTTTCTTCCCTGATTCATGCCTCCCTGAGATGCTGGGGCATGAATGCACATCCAAGCATGTGCATCACAAAGCCCCCTGCCTCTTTCTTTCCACTGCCATTCCCACTAAGCTAACACTGTTGTGGCACCCCTAGATGGTACTCATGTAATGGGGATGGGATTGCCACACACCTGGAGAAGAGTGTTCTCTGAGATGCTCAATCCTCCTCCACCTCGTTGGTCCCCAATGACTCAGCCTCCATCCCAAAAAGAAGGCCACCAGGATCATACATAGTATGCTAGATGATCAATGAATCTTGACAGCTGATATATTGTTCTTCAGATGAGATGTTAGGCCATGAATCCATCTGCCTTTTCTGGTGGCTGTTCAGATGGTAGGGATGGGTGGAATCCATAAGGTCCTGACCCTTATTATTAGGACCAGGATCCAAGCATAGTCCTGATTAGTTTTGATTGGTTCTGGTTTAAATTAGAACCTTAAGGAAAATAATGTTAGCACATGAAAACAATCACAAAATGCATGAAAAAGTGGAAAATAAAGTATTTCCTAACGTGAGTATGTCGGTCTGACTTTTTGACTCCACTCTAGAGCCGAGGCTGAAGAAGCATGAACTGCAGTGTGTGTTCCTGGTGTTTGTGGGAGGCTGAATTAATGGGAAGTATTTATTCCTAAGTTTGCTTTTGTTGTTCAAATAGCTTGTACTGGGAGGTTGATACAGATTTGGGTGTTTAATCAGTGCTGTTCTGGATTGGAGCTGTATTTGGAGTTCAGTCTGGTCTGTGGCAGTTAGGCAGGAAACTGCAAACAGAAGTGACACCCAGAGGGAAGTTTATTTTCTTTTTTGCTTACTGTCCTAGAGAGGATTTGATATAGTTCTATTTTCGCAGAGGGAAGTTGCCTTTCTTGTTACTTATTGTCCTAAGGAAGCTTAGATATAGTTTTACTTTCAGTTGTTCTTGCTGGACTGGGGAGCAAGAAAATAAAAAACAAAACACTGTTCTTGTTGAAGTGGGGAGCAGAAAAATAAAATACAAAAACTGAGGGAATTGGGAAGTGCAGTAGGAGCCAAATGGGACTGATTGACTCTCTTCAGAGAGAGAGTCTGATAGGTCCAACTCACCCTCCACTATCCCTCCCTCCCTCTCTGAGCTTATCGCCTTTATAGGAGAGATGCTGGATCAGGATTGGTAGTCGGGAGGTGCTGGATCAGGATTTGTAGTCAGGAGGTGCTGGATCAGGATTAGTAATCGGTACACACTGGAGCAACCTCGGGACTGATTGATCGTTTTGGACCAGTTCAAAGGGAGGACAATGGGCAGAAACTAATTTGGTTAGCCCTACTAAGGGGGAATGTCCCACAGGATGGTCAGGCAGTATGAAGCAGGGGCAGGGTGGTAGGGGGTCAGCTAGGAGCATGGTAAGGGTAGTAGACTGCAACAACTGTGGAGCAGCTATCTTTTTAGGGGTTGTACGGAGAGCAGGGGGATGTCTAGTGTGCAGGCAACTTAAGCAGCATGAGGAAGAGATTAGGTGGTTAAGGGCAGAGATAAGACAAGGGAAATGTACAGTGTGATAGTTGAACCCCAACCCCCATGTGAATAGTGCTTAGCTGAACCTGACGTTTTCTTCTTCTCTCCTATATCTGTTCCAAAGACTGTTGCGCAACAGCACTTTACTCCTTCATTTTATGTCTTTCTGTCTTTCTAATTCCCCCCCCTTTTTCTGTGTAAAACATACAGAATATGCTGCAGTCAGACTGGCCATCTGATGCTGTGTGTTACAATTGAAACTATTTTTCTTCCCCTTCCTATTTCTGCTCTTCTCACGTCATGGTCCAGTTAAATATAAGCACTTTTTCCCTGCATTGCCTTTAAATGTGCAGAATTGGTCTAAATGAGCTGCACAGACTTAAAGAATGAAAGTAACTAAAGGTCTGTAAACAGACTTGGTAGGCAAAGTTTTTTCACAACGTAAAAAGCAAGCTGGGATTGATAGTCAAACTAAGAAATTACCAATGCCAGTTTAAATGTTTTTCTTTAGGATATGTACAGGTGCAGATTGGAATATCCTGTTCTTGAAAAGGTTAAACAGTTAGCAAATTAACTAAAATACAGGATAATAGAGAGGTACTAAAATGTGGTTTACCTACACAGCTCCCAGGAGTATCATATCTCCAATCCGTGCTGGTGTCCTTGCAAGGTGCTGTCTCCTATAGAAAGTCAGCAGCACCTTTCTCCCTTCTTTTATATGCTGCAGCTCCTAGGTTACCTTTAGAAAAGGGGAGGAGTTGTCTATAATACAGCCCACTCTGCAAGAAATGTGCAGTCATATCTGAAAGAGCATTAGGGTGCTTATGTTGATGTCATAATAACGGATTATTTGTTAGGCCTTTCATTTATGTAAATTCTATGTAATTGATTGTACAAAGAAATAAGACATTTTCCTGTAAATAGCTTAATAATTAGGTGGGGCTTTGAGCTAAGGGGTGGAGCTCCACTCTTTAAAAGAAGCCAGCCTAGATCCTCAGGTTAGATGCTGTTAGGGAGAGTTCATGTGAGGACCTTCTGCTCTCTGTTATACTGCACAAGATTATGTTCCACTGCTAGACCCTTGGCAGGGAAGCTGTGCTGTTTTCAAGTTTTATTTTGTTTGTTTATTATCAGAAGTTCGCTGCTCTAAGCCGTTATTTTTTTTTTGGATTTAATTTTTTTTGTTTAATAAAAATCATACCATTTAGGTATGTTGTACCAAATTTGTTGATTCCTGTGTGACCTGATTTGTTCAACCCACGACATACAGATTGGTGGATCAATCTAGGACTGAGGGCACATGGGAGCACCCTACAAGATTGCAGGCAACCCAGGCCAAGGGGGGGTGAGGGGGGAAGGGGTAAATAAACCAATATTGCCATCTCAGGAACCACTGGATACAGATGAAGGGGGTGGAGGACGATAGAGAACAGGGGCAGGAAAGGCCCTAGAGCAGGCAGCAAATGCAGGCCTCACAATAGTATGCCAGGGAGGACTCAGGGCAGGGGAGAGGTGTCATACAACAGACTCTCTGTGCTGGCTACACTGGAAGAAATGAAGCAGAAGGACCTTGTAGACCAGACTGACGAGGAAGAGATCACCTAGAACCCAGAAGGCATTGGTAGGGTGACTAAAGGGGTCAGGGCTTCAATGGATAAGGATAAGGGGGCAGGAGCAAGGAGACTGGACAGGGGGACAGTTGCTAAGGAGGTCAAGGAGGGGAGGTATGAAGGATTTATGTGATAAGTGCGACATCTGTTGTGCGAGCCCCCAGTGGGCGAGTATGGGAGGCAGAGTATAGAAAGGGCGAGGAGCCAGAAACGGCAACTGGTGGTGAGAGCGCGGCCAGGAGGGTGAATCCGAATGGGCATGTGGTGAAATGCCCATGGACAAGGTCAACAGTGGCCGGGCACAAGGCATGCAGAGCATGGCACAGTGCCAAGGGTCCAAGGACAAGGGCAACAGGAGCAGGCAGCCAGCCCAAAGGGGCAGTGAATGGAATGGGAAGGGGAAGGGCACAGGACAGACCTTGCACACCACAGGGGTGTATTGGGCAGAAATCCAGTGGCAGGCGGTGCAGCTGACAGGGCACGTACAGAGTCACCCACCGTGGTGGCAGTGGTGGAGAACAGGAACGCAGGTTAAATGAGTGACTCCGCAGGATGCAGCTAATGAGCAGGTGCCCATATTGGGTGGCACCGCTCCACTGCTGGGTCCATGAGATGCCTGCAGTGCAAAAGCCACATGGCAACAGTTGGCTGGCTGCAGGGAGACTGTGCGCAGGTCAACGGCTATGCCAGGCTATACCAGCACCCTCTTTCCCCTGTGTAGGCATCCAACCCTGCACCCTAGATCCTGAGACCATCACCTGTTGTGCTGCCACCGTCCTTATGGTGAGTGCTGGGGGGGGGAGGTTGTCCTGCTCCTGTTGCCATGCTGTGCCAGAGGCTGTATGTGAGTGTGCCCTAGTGGGTGTCTGTCTTTCATCAGCTCCCTTCCGTGTTGCTCACTCCTGACGCTCGCTTCCCAGCCGGCTCGGCATTCCGGAGCCGCCTGTTGTTGTTGTGCTGGTTGGAGCTTCACCGTAGTGGTGTGGCTTCCCTTTTTGCTCATGTACTGTCGTTCAACTTCACAGTACTGTCGCCCTTTCGGCACCCATTCTGCCTGCCTCACCCCACCAGCACAAGCTGTTGTTACTGCACTCCTATTGTGTGCTACTGGTATGAGGAGATAAGGGGAGGGATGCATCAGGGGGAAGTGGCAGAAGGAGCCCAGTGGAGAGTGGTGGTGAAATCAGGGGGGAATGGGGACGGGGAGGACAAGGCGGAGATAGGGTGGAAGGGGGAACAGCAGCAATGCATTTGGGGACAGAAGACCTTGCAGGAGGGGATAAGGGATGGCCAAGATGAGCACAACAAGGAAATGAGGGTGGGATCCTAGTGCTGTGGGATTTACTTCTGAAGGGGATCAGATGGGGGAGCAAGGGGGAGAGGTATAATCGAATATGGATGGAGGCCATGACAGCAGAAAGGATGGGCCAATTCATTCTGAAGTATGCTAGGAGGGGTAGGGAGAAACCTCACGTAGTTCTGCATTTGGGAACTAATGACCTGGCGGGTAATACGGTAGACATAGTCCAGTGGAGGTTTGAGGATCTGGGGCTGATTTGTGAGGAGGCAGAAAGATCAGTAACCTTCTCTGA
This sequence comes from Neoceratodus forsteri, assembly GCA_016271365.2. Lineage (NCBI taxonomy): Eukaryota > Metazoa > Chordata > Ceratodontiformes > Ceratodontidae > Neoceratodus > Neoceratodus forsteri. The sequence goes on from CM057454.1 coordinate 1,103,658,828, forward strand.
GGTGCTTCCTGTACCCATGGCAAGGACCGCAAGGAAGCTGAGGATCAAGGAATTTAACACATGATTATGGGAATGGTGTCCATCCAAAGGGTATGGGCTGCCGGGGGGGTGGGAAAGGACATGGAAGGGCAAGGATCTCTATGCCAAGGACAGGCTTCACTTAAGTGGGAAGGGAAGGAGGGTCTTGAAACAGAAACTGGAGGAATACTTAGCAAACAATGAGAATTTAAACTAGTAGTGGGGGGTGGCAAGTGGGAAAAAGTCCAGAATGCGCCTCAGGCAGGCAAGCTAAACAAGCTTACCTCCCTTGCTGGCAGCAGGGGACTTAGGGAGAGGTCAGGATAAGGTGCTAAAAAGGGAGAGCAGTTAGGGAGAGAGGGGAAGGAAGTGGGGTGGAGGGTGGTAACCCTGAACACTAGGAGTCTAGTGAACAAAACAGCAAAGTTACAGGCTCTCATGGCAGATGGGGAGGTGGACATGGTGGCCATAACCGAGACGTGGGCCACCCATTACCATGACTGGGACCTGGCAGGACCAGGATATAGGGTATTTCAGAGGGACAGGGTAAAAGGGAAAGGGGGGGTGGTGCTGTATGTGATGGAAGGCCTGAAGTGTGTCAGGGAGGAAGGGAACACAGAGTCACTATGGGTGCAACTCCAGGACTCCGAAAACAGGACCCTCAGTACTGAAGTGGTGTACAGGCCACCCTCTCAGATGGAGGAGTTAGATAGGGTTCTAGCGGGACAGATCAGAAAGACCTGTGGGGAGGGCAGTATGGTGACTGTGGGGGACTTCAATCTGCCAGGAGTAGACTGGAGTACCCCAGCCACCACAAATAGGAGGGAGCAGATTCTTCTGGATGCCTTCCAGGACAGCTTCATATTGCAGATGGTCAATGAGCCTACCAGGTTAGGGAACACCCTTGACCTCATGCTGGTGAATGGTGAGTTTGTGAGGGAGCAGAGGGCAGAGGAACCACTGGAAGGGAATGACCACAACTTGGTGTGGTTCAAGATAGATATGGGGAAAGAGGGAGTAGGATTGGGCACAAGGGTGGTAGACATCAGAAGGGCTAGCTTCAGGAGGATGAGAGAAATAGTACAGGGATATCTAGCCAAGATCAGTCCAGATAAGGACACTACTCAGAGGTGGGAGGTAATTAAATGGGGTATAGAGGAGGCAAACACAACATGTGCAAGGGTCCAGAGTAAGAGGGCTAGGGCCAAGAAGCCTAGCTGGGTGAGCAGGGAGGTGGTGGAGAAAATAAGAAAGAAAAGAGCCACCTTTAGAAGGTACAAAAGAACAGGGAGGGGGTGGACAGAGAGGAATACCTGAAGGAGTCAAGAGAAGTGACGAGGGCAGTCAGGGCAGCCAAGGCATCCCGGGAGCTCAAGCTGGCACAGGGCATTAAAGAAGGGGAGAAGGACTTCTTCAGGTACATCAGGGAGAATAGGAGCTGCAAAGACCAAATAGCAAGGATTTAAAGGGAGGGAATGGGGTGGGTGGATACTAGGGAAGAACAGGTGGAAGCATTAAATGAGTACTTCTGCTCAGTATTTACTGAAGAGAAATGGGGAGCAGTACCCAGGGAGCTGGGGGTGGGCATGGTGGGAAGAGGTGACAGACAGGGAAATCCCAGTGGGCAGGGTACTGGAGGGATTGAGGAAACTGAGGGAGGACAAGGCACAGGTGCCAGATGGCATACACCCTATGGTGCTAAAGGAGCCAGCATAACCCCTGGCAGACCTATTCAATACCTCCTTGGACTCGAGGAGTGTACCGTAGGACTGGAGGATGGCACACGTGGTGCCCCTCCACAAGAGGATGGTGTAGTACCTGAGGACTGGAGGTGGGCAGATGTGATTCCCCTTCACAAAAGTGGGAGCAAGGCAGAGGCAGGAAACTACAGACCTGTTAGTTTGACCTCAGTGGTAGGGAAAATGATGGAATCACTTCTGAAAGCAAGAATTGTTGAGTACCTAGAGCCCAGCGGGGCACAGGACCCAAGGAAGCATGGATTCTCAGTGGGAAGGTCATGTCAGACAAATCTAATAGATTTCTTTGACTGTGTGACCAAAGTAGTAGACCAGGGAGGGGCTGTGGATATGGCCTACCTAGACTTTAACAATTCATTTGGCACAATCTCACACAAAAGATTAATAAACAAGTTAGCCAGCCTGGGAGTGGGTCCCAGGGTGGTAGCCTGGGTAACAAATTAGCTGGACAACAGGATGCAGAGGGTAATAGCAAATGGAGCACACTCTGAAGAAAGGGTGGTTACTAGTGGGGTACCGCAGGGTTCGGTACTGGGACTGGTCCTCTTTAATGTCTTTATAGGAGACATTGCAGAGGGGCTGGAAGGAAAAGTATGTCTCTTTGCAGATGACACAAAGATCTGCAACAGGTTTGATACACAAGGGGGGTGGAAAGGATGAGAAGGGACTTGGCAAGATTGGAGGAATGGCCAAAAATATGACAGCTTAGATTCGATGCAAAAAAGTGCAAAGTAATGCACCTGGGAAACTAAAACCTACGGGAAGAGTACACAATGGGAGGCACTAACAACAACAAAAATATAAAGGGACCTGAGGGTAGTCATATCAGATGACCTTAAGGTAGTCAAGCAATGTTAGAAGGCAGTAAGTAGGGCTGGGGGGATACTGGGATGCATAGGGAAAGGCATCACTAGTAGAAAACAGGAAGTTGTTATCCCTCTGTACAGACAGTTGGTGAGACCCCATCTGGAGTACTGCATGCAGTTCTGGAGACCCCATCTCCACAAGGACATAGACAGGATGGAGGCAGTCCAGAGGAGGGCAACTAAAATGGTGCAGGGTCTGCAACAGAAGCCATACGTTGAGAGACTAAAAAAGCTTACTATGTATACCCTTGAGGAAAGGAGGGAGAGGGGGTACATGATGGAAACTTTCAAGTACCTCAAGGGAATTAACAAAGTCTAAGAGGGGAGCATCTTTCAGAAAAAGACATGCGCAAGAACAAGGGGGCACAATTTGCAGATTGAGGGAGGATGGCTCAAGGGCAACATGAGAAAGTACTTTTTCATGGAGGGGGTGGTGGACACATGGAACTGCTTTCCTGAGGAGGTCATGGGGTCAAAAACAGTGGAGGAATTCAAGAATGGATGGGACAGACATAAGGCAATTATAGTGGGGGGTTGGAGGAAGTAGGCTATTAGTTAACTAGAATCTGCAGCTTATCAAATAGGTAAGGAAATGGGCAGACTGGGTGGTCCAAGCAGTCCTTATCTGCCGTCAAAGTCTATGTTTCTGTGTAAGAGCGGCTCCCAAGGATGAGCCGAGGAACTACAGACCAGTAAGCCTCATATCCATCGTGGGAAAGCTGATGGAGACAATTCTGAAGGACAGGCTGGTTTCCCTCCTAGATGCTAATGGGCTGCAGGACAGCAGGCAACATGGGTTTGTCTCAGGCAGATCCTGTCAGACCAACCTGGTGGAGTACTATGATTGGGTAACCAGGCAATTAGACAGGGACCATGCAGTGGATGTCCTATACCTGGATTTCAGTAAGTCATTCAATTTGGTGCCACATAGGAGGCTAGGTAGTTAGCTGGGAGGCACAGGGGCCGGGGCGAAGATGGTGGGATGGGTAGTTAACTGGCTGCAAGGGAGACATCAGAGGGTGGTGGTGGGAGGTGAGCTCTCATCGCCCAGGGCAGTGACAAGTGGGGTGCCACAGGGCTCTGAACTGGGGCCGATGTTGTTTGGGATCTTCATAGCAGACATCTCAATAGGCATCAAGAACAAGATCAGTATGTTTGCAGATGACACCAAGATGGGAGCGGTACTGGATGACATAGAGGGGTGGCAGGGGTTGCAGGATGATCTGGCAAAATTGGAGGCCTGTTTGGACAGTTGGCAGCTGGGGTTCATTGCCAAGAAATGCAAAGTGTTACATTTCGGACAAAAACCCAAGGAGCTACCAGCTTGGGGAATTCAACTAGACAAAACAGAGGAGGAGGAGAGAGGATCTGGAGGTGATCATATGTGAGCAATGAGCAACTCCACACAGTGTAGAAAGGCAGCTGTAAAGGCTAACAGGATGCTGGGTTGTATTGCCAGAGGCATGTCTTCCAGGAGGGGGGAGGTGATCCTGCAGTTGTATAGGTCACTGGTTAGACCACACATGGAGTACTGCGTGCAGTTCTGGTGGCTGTACCTGAAAAAAAAAGACATTAGGTTACTGGAGGCGGTGCAGTGTAGGGCAACACAAATGATCCAGGGGCTAGGGGACTTGCCCTATGAGAGTAGGCTGAGGGAGTTGAACATGTACTCCCTGGAGGAGAGGAGGGAAAGGGGGGACATGACTGAAACCTTCAAGTACATGAAGGGAATAAATAAGATGGACACAGAGGGACTTTTCCAGTTAAGAAAAGGGAGGGACATCCGAGGGCACAAGCTAAGATTGGAAGGAGGAAGTTTCAGGAGGGAAATGAGGGGACACTTTTTTACAGAGAGGGTGGTGTCAGAGTGGAATGCATTACCAGAAGTGGTAGCCTGTCATACAGTCGGCTGCTTCAAAAGGGGATGGGACAGGGTAAGGGGGAGGGTCACTGGAAGGGGGGAGGGGAGGGAGGTACAGCAGCAATATAAGGGCTGTTAGCTGCACAGTCGAGCAAACTCGATAGACCAAAAGGCCTTCATCTGCTGGCAAATTCATATGTTCGTATGTGTATTGTTCTGCGCAGTCTCCAGAGTTTTTCTTGGCTATAGAGAATCCAAATATGCTCCTTCCACTTACTATCTGTTTGGGGGGATAGTCTCACTAATTAACACATCCACCCCACACCCCCGAGCCAACAGACCACACATCTGACAGGCCAGATCCCATAAATACTTCATGTTTTCCTCTCCCACTGATGCCACTGCCAGTCAGCCACCACCACTGTCATCACACCACCAATGGATGATTGGAGGCCCTCTAATTAGAAATAAAATACAGCAAATCACATAGTCTGCCAGCCCAATGGTATATGCACGCACTACTCTCTGGTAGCCAAAATCTGTAAAAATGAGGAGATAAGAATCACCTCAGACTGAGGGCGCATACTATAAAAATAAAACAGATTTAAAGGGAGCGTAGACTCACAGGTGCCCAAGCTTCATTAATTTACATACAATTTCAAATTAAGTTTCTTGCAACAATTATATCAACACACTTATTAATACAGCAACATATTTCTTCACTTATTTTCTAGGATCAGTTTCCCAGCATATTGCATTTTATCTGTTCAGCATTATACTGCCCCTAATACAGTTTACAAGGCCCTTAGTATGGTATCTTGCCAGGAAATCTGCATATAGTAGGGTACATGGTTGCACATTCAATATATTGCATAAATTTCAGCTCAGGGGGATGACCTGGATAGGGAGTTGGCCGAGCAGATTAGAAGGGTCTGTAGGAAGGGGGACACCATTGTGGTGGGGGATTGCAACCTCCCTGGGGTGGACAGAAACACTCCAACCACCATGTGTGCAAAGGAGCAGTGATTACTAGATGTATTTCAGGACTGCTTCCTGGTGCAATTGGTCCACAAACCGACTAGGGAGGGTAGGACTCTGGACCTGGTATTAACAAACAGGGAGGCTGTAAGGGATCTGGGAGTAGAGGACTCCCTGGCAGAGAGCGACCATCATACAGTATGGTTCACACTCAATATGCGAAGGGTAACAGAAGGAACGGGTACCAGGATGATTGATTTTAAGAGAGCATTCTTTAAAAGGATGGGGGAAATTTTGGTTGAGCATCTGGTGGGAATTCAGACATGCATGAATGGCAGTCAAAAATGGAATATCATTAAAAAAGGGCTAGCAGTGGCAACTGAGACCTGTACCATAAGATGGAGCAAGAAAGGGAGAGCAAAGAAGCAGAGTTGGGTGACTCGGGAGGTAATACAAGGGGTGAGGACCAAGAGAAAAAAAAGCTTAGGAAATCAGGACGGCAAGGGGACAAAGACGAATACATGAAGAAGTCCAGGGAGGTTACCAGACTAGTCAGAGTGGCCATGGCTTCCAGAGAGCTGAGACTGGTACAGGGAATCAAGGATAGGGAACAGAATGTCTTCAGATACATTGGCAAAAGAAGAAGAAACAAAGACCAGATTGTGAGGATTAAGAAAGATGGGGGTGGGTAGAGAAGGGGGAGGACCAGGCAGAGGCACTGAATGAGTACTTCTGCTCTGTGTTCACGAAGGAAAGAGTGGGGCAGATACCCCATGGGAAAGGTGGAGTGGGCAGAGGAGGGGGGCAGTGGTGATTGAGATCAGGATTACAGAGGACAGGGTGCTGGAGGGACTAAGGGCATTGAGGGTAGACAAGGCACTGGGACCAGACGGCATTCACCCTAGGGTACTAAAGGAGCTAGCAGAGATCCTTGTGGGACCACTGGCAGACCTGTTCAGTACACCACTGGACACAGGATGTGTGCCACAGGACTGGAGGATGGCCCATGTAGTGTCCATTCATAAAAGTGGCCCAAAGGATGATCCAGGCAACTACAGACCTGTGAGTCCCACTTCAATCGTGGGGAACCTCATGGAGTCAATCCTAAAAGAGAAACTGGTGACCTTTTTTAAGACAATGGTCTCCAAGACGGCCATCAACATGGTTTTGTATTGAGCAGATCCTGCCAGATGAACCTAGTTGAGTACTACGACTGGGTTACCAGGGAACTGGACAGGGGCCATGCAGTGGATGTCTTGTATTCGGACTTCAGCTAGGCCTTTGACGCTGTGCCACATAGGAGGCTCAGGGAAAAGTGGAATACATTGGGGTGGGAACAAAAATGTCAATTGGATCACCAACTGGCTGAGGGGTAAGCAGCAAAGGGTGGTAGTGGTGGGGGGAGCTGTCATCACCAAAGGACATTACGAGTGGGGTGCCCCAGGGTTCAGTACTGGGACCGGTGCTGTTCGGGATATTCATAGCTGATATCGCAAATGGGATCAGGAGTAGGATCAGTCTGTTCGCAGACAATACTAAGATCGGTGCTGTGGTAGATGACATAGAGGGATGGAGGGGGCTGCAGTTGGAAGACCTAACCAAACTACAGGAATGGTCGGAGACATGGCAGTTGGGGTTCAATGCCAAGAAGTGCAAGGTACTGCACTTTGGAGCAAGGAACCAGGGGAGAAAATATCAGTTGGGAGGTGTGCAGTTGGAAAGCACAGTGGAGGAAAGGATCTAGGGGTACTACTAATGGGGAGTATGAACCACCCAGCTCAGTGCAGGAAGGCGGCTGCAAAGGCAAACAAGATGCTGGGGTGCATTGCGAGGGGAATCTCCTCCAGGAACAGAGAAGTGATACTACCCCTGTACAGGTCACTGGTCAGGCCACACCTGGAATACTGTGTGCAGTACCGGCATCCATTCCTGAAGAGGGACATCAAATTGCTGTAGGGGGTGCAGCATAGGGAAATGAAGATGATCCAGGGACAGGAGGGAAAATTCTATGAGGAGAGGCTGGGAGAGCTGCAAATGTATTCCCTGGAAGAGAGGAGGGATAGGTGGGATGTGATCGAAACCTTTAAGTACTTAAAGGATATTAACAGGATTAATACCAAAGGGATTCTTCAGATCAGAAGGGGGAGGGACATCAGAGGGCATCAGCTAAGATGGGGAGGATTCAGGAGGGAAATCAGGAGACACTTTTTCATGGAAAGGGTGGTAGACAAGTGGAACACTCTGCCCGAGGAGTTGGTAACGTGTAGAACAGTGGGAAGATTTAAGAGGGGGTGGTACAGAGTGGGGGGTTGTTGTAAGGAGGGGAGGGTGGGGCAGCTGCAAGCTGAGGGGCTAGCTGCATAATCAAGCAGACTCAATAGACCATGAGGCCTGTTTCTGCTGGCATTTCGTATGTTCTTTGCACAGTCCAAGTACTGCACACAAAAATCTCTAGCAAATTACTCTGATGCATGTATTGTATTTGTACAAGTCGGATTTACAACCTTTGAGTCAGGGACTCATTTACCAAGGCACCTCATCGCAGGGAGGGCAAGACAATAGAACACTGTGCAGATACAGCATTGGACAACATTACAGGTGCAGACAATGATCACAGAATACACTTAGTTACATGTTGGTATAAAATACAGGTTTACAATTAAAGATGTACAATTTCTCTGGAGTTGCAGTGGAATACATCATTGTATAAACCTAAGGGGTTAGGTAAAAAGGGGTAGGGGGAAGATGGATTGGCAGTCCAGGGGACATTGTCGAGATTAGTATTCATAATAGTCTGTATTTCACCACTAATATCTTAGTGCAGAGACTCATTTTAGGTATATTTGATAGCTCAGCTGTAACTACCTTGGTGGCAAAACCTTTCATATCGGAGTAAAGGTGAGCTGTTCTGTGTTCTCTGGAATGTTTTTGTCCAACTGCTGAGAATGGCTGAGAAGATGAAGGGAACAAAAAGTAGCAGTCAAGACACTTTGAGAAACACTGATTCATAATTCACATTAGTCCTAGAATTGTAAGCACACTACCTTGGCTGATCTCATCCTTTGGTTTTTGGTGTGAAGGTGTGCCTTTCAATGAAAAAAAAACTTCTTAGGTTATCAACTCCTGCACTATCAGTACTGCTGCCCTTGGTTAGCAAGCTCCCACTACTATATCTCACTTGGTCTTGTTAGAGATGGAGTGAGAGCAATGGCAGGGTGGTAGAATATGCTTAGAGGTGATTTGCTCAAAAGCCTGGGGGGAGTGGCAGATGATAGGGGATCAGAATTTAGAAAACAAACCCAGCAAGTTAAATCCAATATACTTATGGACTGGGTCCTTATCTATTTGAGTCCAGTGGCTCCTATGATATCCGGGGTTGATTTCTGATGTCTGCTCATCCCTATCAGGAGGACGTTCAAGATCCCATATCACTTATTGAAAAAAGTAAGGAAATTTTTCCAGTGTCCTGGCTAAGCTTCCCCCATTCACTAAAATACCACCAACAGCTTAAACTGGTTCAGTTCCAGTTGGTCTACATCTGTATCCCCCACCATCCCGTGGGAAGAGATTGAAAATAAGCAGTATTGTATAGCACTCTTTTGTCAGTCAACAAAATCTATATGGATAAATATTGCAGCTTTACCTTAGTCGACACAGTCCAGCGGTTTATAAGATTACAAACAACCGCATTTTATAAATCACAAATGAGTCATCAAGATGTCTCTAATATGTTTAGAATCAAGTTAATGTTTTACTTTCAGGTCACTCTTTATTAACTTAACACATCTAATTCAAATAATTTGCTAATCTGAGAAATCATTTTTGCTTTTTAAATAATGTTCACTTTTCATTTTCAGTGTTTATTGAAATGCTGTTTATACCACTGCTTAATTAGTTTATGTACTGAAAAAATGTGTATTCCTGGCACAACATTTAGCACATTTAGGCAACTGGTACATTTCTGCACTTATCAAACTAGTTGTCTGACGTCATGGAAATTTCATTAGAGATGTTTTGCCCCATCCATAATAGATGAAAAATGTACGGATGAATAAGTATAAATTAATTAATTTCTGATTAGCAATGTAGTGCAGCATAGTAGGTGATTTACTGTACCTGATCAGGTTATCACTTTAAATAAGAATGCATTCTCAATGATTAGCATGAGATAAAGTTAAAGGATAAGTTTATCTGAAAGCAAATAAAAATAAAAATACTATTTAGAAAAAAAAACTATCATTACTATAAAAAAGTAGCAGGCTCAATGGCGCAGTGATAGCACTACCCCCTCACGATACCAGTGATCCAGGTTCAAGAGTGAGCCTCAGACTTTGGGGTACTGGCCAGGAAAGACAGTCAAGCATCGCAGTAGAAGCTCTTCTTCACTGGGGAGGAAAGGTTGCATGCTCTGCTACCACACCACCACGTAGGTGACCACAGGTTCATAGGGTCACTAGGCTCATATAAGTATGGTTTATGATTGTTTGAAGACTGAGTAGTATGTGGTTCTTGGTTCTTGTGCAACTGTGTACTTTGGCTTACACTCTTTCTGTCCCTGCTACAGGGACTACTACCCTGTTGGGTTGTCATAACGACATTGGAACCCTGATTAAAAGGTTCCCACCCCTTGAGATGTCACAGGGACGAGGTGCCAGGACCAAAGGCATAATAGGAAAGAAGGCACAGTGGAAGACAGGCAAGCATGTTCTTCCCAAGGAGAGGTGCAACATAACCCAGTGGAGACCCAGACCTAGATAATCACGAACCAAATGCAACTGCTATGGAAACTAGTTAATTTGTATGACCTTTGTCACAGAGGAGAGGAAAACCCACCATTTTTGAAGGAGGAAACCTCTGGGGATCCAAGTACTAGGTTACCTTCCTTCCAGCAATGGTCAGAATTAGTAATGACTTAGCACTATATTAAGAGACCCAATTCAGGGGACGTCCATTAGAGGAAGGGTTTGCACTCCATCCCTCTAATGGGAACATCATGAGGATAGCGAAGTCAATCTCTGCAGGTAGAGGAGGTTCCTAAACATAGGATGCCCATCCCCCAAGGTGGGAAGGAGGACTGCAATGACCACTGAAGGGCACTCACCCTGTCTCCAAACTGAGGGCATGCCTAGAGAGGAAGCCAAACCCTTGACAGGCAAGGTCTAGGAGTTGAGCCCTTGAGGGGCAAAACATGTATGCTCTTCACCTTAAGGGGCAGAGGATGGTAAGTCAGAGGAGACCAGGTGAATCTTGGGTGCCCATACGGAGAATAGCTTTTGGAGGTGCTGCTGATACAGTCTGCACAACTAATGGAGCCCCATAAGATGTAGGGGCCCCACTGTCTGACAGCTGAAGTTGTAAAAGCTACGTCAAGAGGTGACTTTGAGTTGATCTGCATGGCTGAAGTTTCACGAAGAACATAGGACAGTTTCACCTGAAGAGCGAAAAAGAGAACAGCTCCACCTGAGTTGAAGGACCCACCCCTGAGATATGGACTTTAAGGGAGCAGAGTGAGACAATTGGCTTGTAGGGCCTGGGCCCTGTAAACAAAGGATATGATCATGGCTGGCATGTGTCTTGAACAGGAGAGTTGAGTAAGGCAGATGTTGAAGCCTGACAGTTGTTGGAGTAGAAACAATGTAGGACTGAATAAAGGCAAGACTGAGTGATTGACTGAAGGCATGATATGCTGACTGAGTGTGACTAAATGGTATGACTGAGACTGAATGATATGGAATAATGAACAATAGTGGATGCACACCAACCAATCACATGGAGAGGGGAGACTAATAGAACACGAACGACTGCAAAATAGCATGCAATGCTAGCTGGTAAAAGCCCAGTAGGCTGAGAAAAAAGCTGGAGCATGCAAAGCAATGATTGGATAAAATGAGAAGTAGCTTTCTGGTTTGGAGCTGCTGGAGATGAAAACACTGCAGGTGTAGGCATGCAGTTTCCTTTTACTAAAGCCTCAGTCATGTAACATGGCAGTATGGTAGCTAAATAACCAGAGAAATGGGCTCAGAGGAGCTGCTAAAGCTGAGTCAGCAGTGGTTCAGAAGGGCACTAGGACCCTTGTGTAGTCTGAAGAACAAGCCACCAGTGCAGAGCATACTGCTATGAGCACCACTGAAGTGTTGCTGAAAGCAGATCAGGAAAGATAAGAAGCATCATGGTAAACTGCGAGAGCCCTACGCAAGTACCAGTGGGGCCAAAAAGCCCAAAGAACAAGGGGGGAGGCCAGACAGCATTAGCCAGAGCCCACCCACAGCAAAGAGAGTGGGAGGGATACCTGGAAGTAGGTGCACGGCAAGTAGGGGGAATGGGGTCAGGGAGAAACAGCAGCCACATGGCTGCAGCAACCAATATTCCCAAAAGCCAAGGGATGCTTGGACATGTGCAGTTTTGTACCATGCAGAAAGGGCAAGCATAGAATGTGTATCCCACTGCCCTTCCAAATGACAGGCAAAACCCTTTGGTGGTGGGTGCAGCTGGAGAATGACATGGGGCTGGCACAACCTAGCTCTGGCCTTGCAAGTGTGTGTGCATATGCAATTTAGAGCTCTTACCATCGGCACCTTCAAAGGTGAAAAAGTCTGATGCATGACAGAATGGAACTGAAAAACTTGGGCATCATCTTTCCTGGCTGCCTACTGGTACCCATCCCCAATGGGCCAGAGTCCATGGCTGAAAATACTCCAGAGTGAGCCCACCATATAGGGAAAATGTTCTCATCAAGAGGAAATGCCCCCAGTGGATCCCTTTAGACCAGGTCAGTGACAGTGAAGGGATTGAATGAGGCTGGGAGGTAGCTAGGCTGAGAAGAGCAGCATCGGTGACTAGGAGAAAAAAACAGTGCAAATTTTTTACTGTGAAACATGACTAATTCTTGTGGTCATCAGCATTAAATGGAAGAAAAACCTCCTTGACTGGTAGAAACTGTACTCCTGTGCAGAGGCCTAACTTTAAGCATTAATTTGTCATTCCAAAGCTTTGCTTGGCACAATATGTATTAGACTCTTTAGGGCTCTATTATAACATCCTTTTTTAAGCCATTAGTTATGAGACAATACTGAGTAATCACAGATACCTGAATGCTGCAATATACTGTCTTTTTATGGCTGCAGGGTGGAGCTCTGCAAGCTGTCTTGCTATCACTTGGAAAAAAAGGGCATTTCAGACTCCCTCCAAAGCACAGTTTTGGAGTCGAAGTAAGATCACTTAGCTATTTGAAATAACTATGTAGGGGGAGTGGGGGGGGGAGAAACAGTTTCTTTCCTACATGCAGCATACTCATGCCAGGTCAAATTATTATCAGTGGATTTGCTCAGTGTAAACAGCACAGGCAGGTTGTTAAACTAAGCATCTCTAGAGAAATTTCTCTCTGCTGTCTTTAGCCTTAAAGGACACCTAAAACCTTTTTTTACACATTTTTATCTAAACAATGCTCCGTTGGTCAAAAATAGAGTTTTTAATGAGATCATGTTGCTCTAGGAGAGATTGAAATTATATTTCTTTCATGTGTGTGTGTGGGGGGGGGGGCAGTGTACAATGATTCACTGCTGTCTGTGCTGTTTGTAAGGTTTGTTAACATTTTCAGGACCAAACTAATTCTTAGAGGACCGAATGATAAACAAAGCTCCACCATTCCTCCTCCTCCTCTCTCTCTCTCTCTCTCTCTCTCTTGCTAAGAATCAGACTTATACAGGGAAATGCTGATTGAAGATGAAAACATGATAACTTAGTTGACTTTTATGTCAGCTTCAATCAATCAATCAATCAATCAATTTTATTTGTATACTGGAGGGTATGTGAGCAAAAACGCCCATTTTCACAAATGTCCAGTGTTGGAATACAACAAATAAACAAGTACAGAGGTCAATGGAATACATAGGACATACAGTACAAATCACATTAAACTGTTCCTTCAATAAGCTGGTTTAGCATTGTTTTTTTGAGTTGGCAGTGCATTGCCAACTCATATTTGTTTTCCGTGCTTAACCAGCTGAAGAGCAATGTTTGCAGAATGTTTTTGCAACTCATTTGGAATGCATCTGCACTCCAGTCACTGTGCAATGCAAAGCTGCATTTTAACTCTTAAGAAACAGTTTATGCAAGGCTTTGTGCTGGATCCAGTAACACTTATGCAACTCAGTCAGAAATGCTACAGCAACTCACTGGAGGAGCAGTTTAATGTGACTTATACTGTACATAAATAATAAATACTGTACATCATATCTACAGGGGTCTAAAAGTACAAAAAAACTATCAAGTACATACTATACACATCATATTTACAGGGTAAAAGTGTACAAGTGTCAAATAGATGGCAATAAGAGAACAGTAATGTCTATAGGTGGGATGGAGTAATTAGTAGCTGAAAAATTGCTTGAAGAGACAAAGGATAAAGCAGATGTGGAGTAGAGGGCTAGCGAGGTGAAGTCTGGATGCAGGGATCCATTTCAAGGATAGAGGAGAGACAGGCTATTGTATAGGGCCACAGGTTTAGTGCACAAGGTGGGGAAAAAGTGCGGGTACCATTTAAATTATTTCCCAGCCTTCTGCAAGTAACGCTTACTACAGTATGTACACTGAATGGAGGCTGATGGCTTGGATAAAAATATATATGAATTTCTGAAATCACTAACTGTAACCTACAGAATATGTATGTAATGCTCATCACTGCGGGCTTGATGGAGTGCATAGCACTATATGGCACAGGTATTTAATTTGTTTTGTATTGCTCCCTGGATTCCAGCACTCAAGCGGTCCTAACATAGTATAAGGCTGTGAAGGATTTCTGTCATGGTGCTCAATTTGTGTGTGTGTTCTCCATGGGGAGGGGAGATTTCCAAGAAAAGGTTTGTCCCTCACACATGAGTGCCCAGTGAACAGTAACTTAGTATGCCTATGTCAAACTAAAAGCCTGTGATCAAATAAAAGCCCTATTAGCACTTTCTGGCTGGGAATATCTCCACTCTCCTGATTTCCCTAATGTGTTGTCATGATTTCTCAGAAGACTTAAAAATGTGTCAAGCTGGCCCAGCATCTGCAGCACATTCTTGTGGATAAATCTGAACTGGAGCTAGTGATGTGGCTAGAGCTGAACTTTAGAAAGAATGTGTAACTTTTGTTACATAGCAGTAGTAATTTTTGTGTATTTCAATGCAAAGAAGTGCATAATCCAAGACTAGCATAGTGTAGTGGTGATGTGATATGCACATACCTGGGTATACACTGTTGCACATGGATTGAGCCATATTATATGCTTACCAGGGTATGCAGTGAGGCACAAGGCAGAGGCAAGTGTGTTAACGTGACAAAGGTGAGTGTTTATCAGGTCGATCATGCAAAACTGGCACAAGGTTAGCAGAATAACTTCACTCAAAATTGTACATAGTGATCAATCAAAGGTATGCAGTAACCTGGGTAGACACTGAGGCCCAGTGTGTTCATGTAAACAAAATGAGTGTATATCAGAAGCCAATAACACCAAATGGCTAGGTTTGTAGAATAACTCCACTCACAAATGTACATGGTGATGGAGCAATCATATGTGCCTACAAGGAGATGCAGCAGGCGTATACCCCGACAGTGACACCGGTGCAGCGAACGACACTACAGTGACTACAGCGCCACATCACTGTAGTGTCTGTGCTGGAACCCGGCCCTGTCTGATGGAGGTCTTGCACCCCCCCCCCCAAATCAGCTCTGACTTGGAGTTGATAATCCTTAGTGGGGGGATTCGGGGGGGGCAAAGTCCCCCGATGAAAACACTTTGTTTTCTTTGGAACCGCCAACCGACCGCGAAAAGCAATCGACCTGCCGGTTTCGCTATCTGGTTGTTTGACAACGTTTTTGTCGATGACTAGTCGTGGGTCCTGCAGCAGGACACAAGGCAGAGCAAAGTGTGTTCACAAAACCCAGGTGAGCGTATATTAAAGGCAGATCACAGAAAGTGACAGAAGGTTTTCAGAATAAGTGCACTCAAAATTGTACATACAGTAGTGATCGATCAAAAGTATGCAGTAACCTGGGTAGACACTGAGGCACAGTGCAGAGCCCAGTGTGTTCATGTAAACAAGGTGAGTGTATATCAGAAGCTGATCAAACCAAATGACTAGGTTTGCAGAATAACTCCACTCACAAATGTACATGGTAATGGAGCAATGGTATATGCTTACAAGGATATGCAGCAGGACACAAGGCAGAGCAAAGTGTGTTCACAAAACCCAGGTGAGCGTATATTAGAGGTAGATCACGGAAAGTGACAGAAGGTTTTCAGAATAAGTACACTCAAAATTGTACATAGTGATTGATCAAAGGTATGCAGTAACCTGGTAGACACTGAGGCATGAGGCAGAGCTGAGTGTGTTCATTTAACACAGGGTAAAGTATCTCAGAGGCTGATTACACAAAGTGAGACAAGGTTTGCAGAATAAGTGCAGTCACATTTGTACATAGTGTTGCAGCCATGAAATGCAGTTTCCTGGGTATTTTTATTTTATTTATTTGTTTTTGTTAACTGGGTAAGCACACTAAACAGCCAAGTGCCTATTTTCGGGTGCGACCAGGGAGATTACAAGGTACATACATGAACAATTTTCAGGTGCAACCCGGGGGATTACAAGGTACATACATGAACATCAGGCAAAAACAAGTGAAGGATTACATTAAAGAGAATTAACACAGGGACAATACAAGCAACTGTAACTAGCAGGGATTTACATTGCAGGCAGTAGGAAGAAGTACAGTGTGGTTTCATCGTTCCAGGCAGCAATGTTGTAAGGCTTGCAGGTAGGCAAAGAGGAGTAACATTGGGATAGAGTGGGCCCAGAGCAAGATAAGGGAGTGCACAGTAATAATGCTCACCCTGTTGGGCAGGTGGGCCTAAGTGGTCTATTTTTCTAGTAAACTGTGAGTACAGGAGGTGTATAAGCGCAGATGTACTCTACCCAAGTCATATTGTTTAGGTAGCATCTCAGTTCGTTGGGGCACCACAGGCTGAGAGGGTTTGTCTAGTGCAGAGACAGGTGGAGGCTGTTTTGAGAAAGCCCCAGAGGGAGTCTTTAAAGCTCTGGTGGGAGGCAGAGGAGTGAGTGCTTGATGGAAGAGAGTTCCAAACCCTGGGCACATATGCAGCGAAGGCTCGGTCTCCCATTTGTGTGCGAGTTTTTGGTACCAGGAGGGCATGACAGTCACTGGATCGCAGGTTGTAGGAGGAAGTAGCTAGAACGAGGGACTCTGCAAGTTTAAGGGGCGTGGCAGTTCTGACAATACTGTCTATGAAGTTGCCCATGACATAGGAGTGGTGAGTTTCCGGTGGGAGCCATTCAAGCTGGGTGTAGAGCTCACAGCGGTGAGTGAGGCGGGGGGGCTGAGAGCGCAAAACAGCATATGTTGTTGTAAGCTGAGTCCCACTTTACTAGACTAGTTTTTGCAACGTGAGCAAAGGTGACTAGTCCATAGCAAAGTGTAGGTAGGAGGACTCCCCTGGCTAAGCCGAGACGGCCAGCTGGAGTGAGACAACTTTTTGCTCTGTAAGCGTGTCCCATCTTGCAGTTTGAGGCCTTACATGAGTTGCGTATGTGCATGTTCATATCCAGTTGCGGGTCAAGAGTCACCCCCGGGCACTTGACCAAGTCTGCAACTAGCAGTGGGGATCCATCGGCCCCAGAAATCTGTAGTGAATCTGGGGCAGCTTTTAACTTGGCTGCTGAGCCAAAAAAGCATGACCTGCATCTTCTGCAGGTTAATCATAAGTTTATGGTCCTGCAACCAAATTTGGATTTGGTCGAAGTCCGAGTTTAGTTTGGTGTTGATGGTAGAGATGTCCTGGGAACTAGACATGATGACTAGGTCATCTGCTTACAGCACTGAGGACCCAAGAGCTGGAGCCGAGGGTAGCTCATTTACGAAGAGAGAGAACAGGAGAGGCCCCAGGACAGAGCCCTGGGGGACTCCTCAGTTTACCTGGGCAGGCTCAGACAGGGCCTTGTTGAACTTGGTGTACTGCTGCCTGCCCATGAGATAATTACTGATCCAGGCAAGGGCGGGGGAGGAGAAGCCAAGTGGTAGGAGAGAGGAGCACAGTAGTGCATGGTCTACCTGATCAGGGTATGCACTGAGGCAGGAGGTGGAGCCAAATGTTTCATGCAACCAAGGTGAGAGTATATTTGAGGTCATTCACAGAAAATGAGACAAGGTTTTCAAAATAAGAACAGTCACTTTTGTACATAGTGATGGAATCAAGGTATGCTCTTTCCCGGGTATACACTGAGGCATGAGGCAAAACCAAGTGTCTTCATGTAACCAAGGTGAGCATATAGCATAGGCCGATCACGCAAAAGTGACACAAGATTTGCAGAATTTATTTATTTATTTATTGAAAAGTTTCATCAGGAAAGGCACACTGAACAATTTAAAATTGCCTGTCTCACGGTGCATCCTGGGGGAAGGGGAACATTGTATTACATGATCATATAACATTTACATGAGGTATTATTGAACTTGGAAAAACTACAGGACCAAGGAGCCAGAGCCCACCCACAACTGCACTCACAATTGTACACCGTGATGGAGCCATGGCATGCACTTACCAGTGTATCCAGTGAGACACAAGGTAGAGCCAAATGAGTTCATGTAACCTAGGTGGGTATATATCAGAGGTTGATCACAGAAAGAGAGAGAAAGTTTTCAGAAGAACTGCAGACAATTGTAGACTGTGATGGGAGAAAAGGTATCTTGTTAGACATTGAGGCATGAGGTAGAGCCAAGTGTATTCACTGAACACAGGGTAGTAGCATAAGTCAAGGCATAAATTAGTGTCAGAGAGCTGATTAGCGGCCTTTGGTAATCAAAATGAAAAATGATTAGCAATCAGCCAGTTTTGATTAGCAGTTTTCTAAAATGGGTATTTTTATTTTAAACCATAAAATGATTACTTATTATTGTATATATTAATAAAACAGACATTGTATACATAGTTTTGAGACTGAATTTGCCATTTTGACCAAATTGTCAGCATAGCCTTGTTCCTATTACCCCACCTCATGTACCCGGTGCAGAAAATTTTCCAGTCCCTTCCCAAGCATAATTCTGTGCAACTGAAATGCCATTCTGTGCCACAGGTGCAAAAACACATTTTGGCCAGGATTTGAAAAATGACAGCTGTGACACACATGAGGTGGGGGTAATAAGAAGGCTATGTTGAAAATCTGAGGTCAAAACATTTAAAAATTCCAAAGTTACGAGGGTGAGTAGTGAAATTGCAACAAATGGTCATAACTCTGCAATTTTTTCATTTTGACCCCAATTTTCAACATCGCCAGGAGGATCATCTCATGAACACATGATCATACACAAATCCTGCCTGAAAGGTGAATTCGCCAAGTGTCTGTGAAATCACCTTTTGGACAGGAGTTGCTTAATGACAGTTATATTGTTCATGAGGTGGGGTCTCCAAAAGGCTGTGTTAAAAATTTGGGGTCAAAATCTCAAAAAATAACCAAGTTATGCACCGAAGTTGAAACCCCCATTGAAATACAGTACATAGGACCGCATTTACCTTAGTTCTCATACTGCCATCACTGGTTCCAGCAACAAGACATGTCTTCGATTGGGAGCGTGGATCTCAAACCTGGGACATGTTCAGGTGAGTGACGGTCTGTGGGGGTGTCAAGGGAGGTGTGGGGAGTTGGGTGCACAGTAGATGGTCAGGTGGGAGTACAGGAGTGATTGACAATGGACTGTTTTTTTTTTTTCAGGCTTAAAAAAACAAAACATTGTGGGCCAAAAATGGGGACAGAGATTGGATAGTGGGGTATGCAACTAGACACCAGGGAATGTCAAAATAACAGGGACAGTGATCACATTGGGGTGTGCCTCTAGACACCAGGGAATGTCAAAATAATGGGGACAGCTATTGGATGGGGGGGGTCCACTAGACACCAGGTATAAAAAGCATTACAGGGATGGCGATCAGTGGAGGGAGGGGGCACTAGACACCAGGGAAACAAAGGACTGGCAACTGGAGGTTGAGGGGCACCACTAGACACCAGGGAAACAAAGGGCTGGCAACTGGAGTTTGGGGGGCACCACTAGACACCAGGGAAAATAAAAAAAATGTGGGGGATGGCCAGCTTCTATGATTAGCAACCATTGCTATTCAAGCTGGCAATTGACTTGCGTTTCTCAATCCTTGGGTCACAAATTGCGCTTATTTTATGCCTTATATGTCAGAGTCCAGTCATACAAAGAGAGACAAGGTTTGCAGAATAATTGCAGTTACATTTGTACAGAGTGATGGAGCCATGGCATGAACTTCCCTGGGTATGCACTGAGGCATGAGGCAGAGCCAAGTGTGCTCATGTAGCCTAGGTGATAGTATATCAGAGGCCGATCACACAAAGTGAGACAAGGTTTGCAAAATAAGTGCAGCCACATTTTTACATAGTGATGGAATTATGGTATGCACTTTCCTGTGTATGCACTGAGGCATGAGGCAGAGCCAAGTGTGTTCAATTACCCTAGGTAAGCATTTAATAGAAGCCAATCACAGAAAAGTGACACAAAGTTCACAGAATAACTTGAAAAACAATTGTTCCTTGTGATGCAGCATGGTATACACTTACCAGGGTATGCAGTGAGGCACAAGGTAGAACCAAGTGTCTCTGTGTAAACCAGGTCAGTATTATCAGTATTATTAATGTTACCAGACCATCTGGTGCTGAGCAGTGCTGGCCCTCAAAATAAACAAACAGAATGATGTGTTAGTGGGAAAAGGATGTGCAGTGTGCACAAAGTGCAGTTGTAAAATCATAAAAAAGAATGTTATCTTTATGGAAAAGGTTGTTCTTTGCAACCAAAGCACAAGTTTTATTGTATATCAGAAAGAGGGTTTCTAGTAGTTGGTATAATTCAAATCCTGATGTCATGATGTCATCTGTCCCCAGTTGAGTGGTCCAGTTGTAGGTATTGGCTTCCCCTCTACTATGGCTGTAGTAGTTTAGGTGGTCAGGCATGTTATAACACAACTACTAAAGTGTTCTGTGCTTTTCATCTGTGCATTTACATTGTAGTGGTCTCAGTAAAGGGAAATGCTATAATGAGTTTCTGTGTCTGTGTCTAATCTGTACGTAATATCATAAGGGTTAATTTTATTATAATCTAACAATCCCGGCCTGGATGAGCTCAATAGCATGGTCTATCAGTGAAAATAAATAACTGTGCAATTCATTACTGCAAAAAGTGCTATAAACTGTGCAAACTGCTTAGAAAGTGCAAAGCAAGCAATGTATTTACTACTTTACATGCTAGCCACACTCTGTTTGAAGTAATGCTTTCTAATGTTCCCCTTATTATGACCCTAATGGCCACAATTAGAGAGCATGCTCAATAGTTCTGCTTGTGTTCACCAGCTCAAACATCTGTACATATTCTGCCCTGTCTATCCCCTTTAGTATTGGGACAACTGTGAGTTCCTGCATTCGCTGCTCCTTCTGGGTAACATTAAGTAAATTCACTTGATTTGTGCCTGTAATCCTCCGACTGGTGACCTAAGTAACCTGTCCTATCTCATATGCAATATAAGCCAATCCTTGAACCAGTTGCATGAATCTAGAAGGTCTCTATGAATGGTAGTTCTAAGTGCTTGGGGGCTTACATAGTATTAGAAAATTGTTACTGTAAAAGATGAATCCTAATTGGCTGAAACACCCTTATTTATTTATTAGCTTTTGGTAACTGGGTAAGTCCGAACCTAGGCAATAGCCCTGCCTATTTTCATGCATGACCCGGGACAGTACAAAATACAATCGTTCAAACAATATCAGGTAACATACATACAATCCTAAACAGCTTACAACAGATATCCACACAGGGAATAGTCAGGGATTATACATGATAAGCACAAACTATCCACCAGGGATGGAGAAGTCAGACGAAGGCTAGGCAGGTGACACACATAGAATTCAGAGCTGCCATATGTCGTGGCTTGTAAAAAAGCAAGAGCAGAAAGCCAAATGAAGTTAAGCGCAGTCACAAGTATCAAACGCATATAGATGAGAGCAAAGTGCATTCTTGAAGGAGAGGTGAGATAAGGAGCACTTTAAATGGGGAGGTAGGGAATTCCAGAATTTGGGAGCGAAATGTGAGCATGCTTGCTCATCCATTTTAGTAGCGCAGTGTGGGACTGAGAGCAGTGGAGAGTTTGAAGACCTCAGTGAAAGAGAGTGAAGCACAGGGATAAGCATACTAAGGTTCATACTAAGGTTCGAAGAAAGAGCTAGTAGGCAGAAGTCCATAATGCTCTTATACTAGGCAAAAGAGTAATATGATAAGTCATACCCAGACATATTTAACATGTCGAGGCGATGTTTGAAAATCTCTTTAGTATTACTAGTGACCACAGCAGATGGAAGTCTATTCCAGGGTCCAATAGTTCTCACAGTTAAGAAAAACTTGCGATTATTATGTTTAAAGGATTTACCAGTTAACTGGAGGAAATGACCTCTAGTATTATGTATTGATGAGTTAAAAGAAAATCCTAACTCAGACATGACATAAGGGTCGTGAACAATGTCGTATAGGAGAAGAAGGTCGCCTCTAAGGCGCTAATGGTAAGAGGCATAAGTTTTAATGTGTCTAACCTAGAATCATAGGAAGTAGATTCAAGACCGGATATTTTTTTAGTAAACTTTCTCTGTACCCTTTCAAGAATATAACTATCTGATTTTTTAAATGGACACCATAACTGTGATGCATATTCAAGATGATGACGGACATAGGACCTAAACAGGGGCAACAACACCTCCTGGTCTCGAGATCTAATATTGCGTAAAATGGACCAAATAACTTTGTTAGATGTATTAATCACTGAATGCAAATGTTTAGAGTATGTTAAATCATCTGAAATAGTAATTCCCAAGTCCCTCTCATCTGTAGTGGCACACAATGTTGAACCATCCAAAATGTATTGGAAGTTTAAGTTATTGGATCCCAAGTGCATAGCTTTACACTTTGTGTAGTGTTCAATTTCATACCCCATTTGTTAATCCAAGTGGAAACAATGTCAAGATCATGCTGAATACAAGATATCTGATCTAGATTAGAACATGGTCCCCCAATCTTCACATCATCTGCATATTTTATTGTAAAGGAGAGACAGGAATTAGTTAAATCGGATATAAAAGCCTGGAAAAGACAGGGGCCGAGAACCGAACCCTGTGGAACACCGCTCAAAACTTTACCAGAGTTAGAAATAGCACCATTAATGATCACTCTTTGAGTTCTATTACAAAGCCAATTATTAATCCATGCAATTATGTAACTATTAATATTGAGTCCCCTGAGTTTTTGAATTAGAGCCCAATGAGGCATAGCATCAAAAGCCTTGCTGAAATCAATAAAGACAATGTCACACACTACCCGGTTATCCAAACAGGATCTAAAGTGTTCATAAAAACAAAGCAAATTAGTCAAGCAGCTTCTACCCTTCTTGAAGCCGTGTTGTTGTAGGTCAGATGCATCAATAACAGGGGCAATAATATCCTTAAGGAGATTTTCCAACACCTTGCATATAGAAGAGGTCAAACTGATGGGCTGATAGTTTTCCCAAAGATGTTAAGATCCCTTCTTATGAATAGGAACTACAAAAGCCTCTTTCCATTCAATAGGAATATAGTTATTCCTTAAGAAAAGATCAAACAAAAGTTTGAGTGGAAAGGCAGTCTGGTCAGACAATAAATGAAGTAAATGGCCTGCAATATTGTCTGGGCCTGAACAAAATTTACCTTTAAGTGTGTGTAATTTTTTAAGGATAGACTCCACTGAGAATATAATAGAAGGATCTGATGGTGTAATCATAGGCTGAGGTATCTGAACTTCTGATACAGAGAAGATTTTACAAAATTCAATATTAAATACATCAGCCATGGCCTTAGGCTCATGAATAAGTGTGTTATCTGAGGTAAGAGGCTTCACCATACACGGGATTTTCCTGAGGGAATTTATATAAGAACAGAAATGTTTAGAGTTTGACTTGCTAGCTGTCTAAGCCAGATTCAGTTCCCATCTAGATTTTGCCCTTCGGATAACTAATTTACATTTCTTGCTTGATTTCGAATAGGACTCCCAGTTGGATGTGGTCTTATTTTTGAGATAGTTACAATATTTTTAATTTTTTACGTTGATTATCCATTTAATGTTTTTATTCATCCATCTAGGAATCTGTTTGCCATTAGAATTCTTAATTTTAGAGGGGATACAAGTGTCACGAAGAGTAGTAATAAGTGACTTGAAAAGAATCCAGCTATGATATGACGATTGATGACCAAAAAAGGATAACCAATCAATATTCTCAAGATGTTGTTTAATGCTTTGAAGATCAGTTTTATCATACAAGTATATAATTGATGAATTAGAATTAAAAACTGTATGACTCTGTAAAATAAGTAAAATTGAATTGTGATCACTGCCGCCAATTGGTGGAGAAATATGCACATCCCTAACATCTAACTCAGCACTACTCAGGACAAGATCTAATATATTATTACCTCTGGTAGCAGAAGTAACCCATTGTTTCAAGTCCAGTTCCAGACAAGTGGACAAAAACTTGTTGCTGATACTACTAGAGGCAGAAAAAGACTGCCAATTAATGTCAGGAAGATTAAAGTCCCCTATAATTATAACATTCCCCATTTGAGTAGCTCTTTCAAATTCAGAGAAAATAGCATCCAGAATAAGACTAGATGAGTTAGGGGGAAGGTAGCATGTCCCAAGGATGATAAAATCCTGTTTTGATAGAAAAAGTTTAATCCAAAGACTCTCAGTCGAGAGGTTATGAGTTTTTATAGAACTAGAAATACTCACCGAATTAATTTTATTATTAATAAATGAAGCAACACCACCACCCTTCCTATCGATACGATTCAGAAAATAAGAGAAATAACCAGGGAGATGCTTGTTCCAAAGGGATTTATTGTCTCCCCATGTTTCACAAACAGAAATAATGTCCAAATCCTTATTTGAAACTGCAATTTGTAATTCATCGAATTTCTGTGTGAAACTCCTAGCATTAAAACTAAGACACTGTAAATGTTCACTAGAAAGTTTGTGTGAGTCAGAAAAAGAGGAATGAGCTGTTGACTCCCCCCTCCCATTATTTAGTTTAAATTCTTATTAATTATAGACAGAAAATGAAAATGTTGGCTCAGCAAAGCATTCCCTTGTCTGCTAAGATGCAACCCGTCAGAACAATAAAGCTCTGGTCTATCGGAAAACTCCTCCCAATGGGTGATCCAATGAATATTCTGTCGCAAACACCATTGCCTAAGCCAGTTATTAATGATTTTGATTTTATGATTAAGAAACAGAGAGTAATGTGGTATGGGTAAAATCTCTGAAAAAATTATATCACACCCAAGTTCAAGCATTTTATTAGTCATAGAGACATAGGCTAATTTGATATTCTGAACAGAGTCCTTGTAAATGTTGTTTGCTCCAACATGAATAATACAGAGTGGATTGATGTCTTGAGAAGCAATAATATTATCAACCATATATGTAAGGTCTGAGATTTTTGCACCACTGAAACTAGAACATGTTCTATTATGCTTGTCAGGCTCACAAATGGCCCTGTCCAAATGTTTAACTAATGAGTCACCCAGTACAAAAGTTTGTCTAATATGTGTATCAACACTATTGGGAACACACAAAGAAGATGCATCTTCAAAAGTAGGAATTGTGTCATGGATGGATGAAAAATCAATCAAGGGAATATCAGCCATAGAAATAGGTGGAAGAGTCAGTAAACAAAAGTTAGGCATGCCATCCTCATTTTGGGGAATGTTTATAGAATTTATACCTTCAGTAGGAGCCTCGATAGGGGTACAATTAGTATCAACAGAAATAGTGCACAGATGGTCAAAGCTATTTTGTAGAGGAATATTGAAATACTCAGAAGTTCTACTTTTTTTTTTTTGTAACTTTTGACCCTTGCACATTATACCAAGCAGTGTCCTCTATACTGTTCACATGACAGTACTCTTCCTCTCTAGTTCTTTTTTTAGATACCTCAGATGGATGGATGAATAACTAGGCTACTCTCATTAGTGAGACAATTATCACTAGATATAGTTTTATCAGAAGGGATGCTGGTTACAGAAGTAGAAGGCATCTCAATTAAGGGAGTGTGAGGTGCAACTGTAGTCCCATGAAATATTTTAGGATTGGAATTCTTACTTGATTCAAGTGCCAGTAACCGTTTGTAAAATAAGCTATTTTCACATTGTAACACTATGTTATCAGTGCATTTAGGGCACTGAAAGGGGAGATTGTAAAAGGTAGTAGCTGAAAAGCTAAACATATTACAAGACGTACATTGTATACCAATTTCCCCTTTAGTGGGAGTAACAAACATATTAGTATTACTAGATAGGTTTAAGGGGGACACCATGTCCTCTAATAGGTAATAGGGCAAAGGAGACCTCAAACAAAACTGTATGCAGTAAAGCTTACTAAATAATACTCATGAGTATATTGGCTGATCGAAACTGAATTAAGTAATCCTCCTAACACTGCCTAACACCCTTAACACGCGCTAAACGCGCATGTCCCAGCGCACGTCCCCACGCACGGAGGCGTGCACGCCCTGCTCCCTTGCTCACCCTGCTCGCATGGGGAGTGATTTAAATAGACAGGAGTGACCTGGAAGTGCCCAAATAAGGTCACACAGCCTCCCGAAGTATAAAGTTTTCAAATCACTACTTAACTCTGTGAAAACCACTCATGCGTGGAGCTGGCAGTGTTGTACAAGTGAGAGCTGTCCAAAATTAAAAAGAAACTGTCCCTGCTTGAGCTGTAGTTCTCCGGTGTATACAGGAGAACTACACTCACTCTTCCTGCTTCCTGAGTAGGTAGGTAGGGCTCCAAGCATGCACTAGTGTGGTGCAAAAAACAATTAGGCAAAACACAGGTTTAGCAAGGAGATTTCTTTTTGTTTAAAACAACATGCAGAGAGAAGCTCTGCACTGCTCAGTCAGCAGTATAGCTCCTTGGTTCTAAGAAAAATGTCACACAAGCATAGCCCCCAGAGAGTCCTAGTGGGGATTTTTGGTCATAGAGTCGATGAAACATCCCAGTGAATAGGAGCAAAGGGAACTGGGTGACAACCAGTGCAAGGCAGATTAGCGCAGACAATGGTGAGTAAAGCGAGGGGCCAACAGGGCAAATCTACAGATCATAAGGATCATACTACTAAGGACGATTAAGGATCGCAAAGGCAGACAATGCCCATAGGTGCTCCTATCAATCAATAATTGTAATATTTCAGTGAACTCCCAGTTAATAAATAGTTATTTAGTCATTTTTTTAATTCAGTTTTGGATTTACTAACAATTATTCTGACTGGTAGTTTATTCCAGGGATTAACCACTCTTAAGGTAAATAAATAGTTCTGATTTTTATGATTGAAATGTTAACTTATAAGTTGTAATGGATGCCCTCTAGTATTATGGTCATACCAGGAGATGAGCAACTTGTTGCTCAGCGTGCCTTCCTGGTGAAACATTTCAATAAATAAATAGTAAATAAATTATGGGTTGTATCCTTAAATTTATGTTCCAACTCAGTCATTAAATATGTGTCATGAATGTTGTCAAAAAGTAACAGCAAATCCTGTCTAAGTCTACGTGTCTCAAGGGACATTAGTTTTAAAGAACTGAGTCTGTCATCATAAGTCAAATCATGTAAACCATGAATTCTTTTTGTAAATTTTCACTGTACCCTTTCAAGCTAAAGGCAATTGGTTCTTTTATAAAGGCACCGAAGCTGAGAGGCATATTTTAAATGAGGCCTAGCATAAGATCTAAACAATGGCATTAGAACTTTTTCATCATTGGACTGAATATTAGCATGAATTGACCAGATCGCTCTATTAGATTTTCTAATGGCATCATTAATTTGTTCTGAATTATCAAAATCATTTGAGATAATGGGCCCGATTTACAAAAGCAGCTTAGATCAGCGCAAGCTGCGGCAAACAGCAGCTTGCACTGAAGCCCAGTATACCAGGGATCCTGCACCAGATTCAGGTAGAGGTGAGGTCCCTGTGCCTAAATCCCCACACTTGCAGCAAACACTCCCTTGCGACAAATTTATTTATTTATTTATTACATTTTAATAATCAGGCGAACCCACTGGGCCCCGAGAGTCCCTTTTTCAGGGGCAACCCAAGGGTTACATACAATATTACATGGGATTGTATACAGCAAGATACATAACATGTGTCACATAGTTACTTAACATGCCTGGCACATGGGAGGGGTGTGCCGCAACCCCTGCAGACACAGCAGGCATCCTTTCCCCCCATTCATAGTGGTCAAGTGGTCCCCCCCCACTCTGATATGCCTGCTATGTTGTTCAGAAATACAGGCAATCCACCCTCTGCCCCGATATGCCCAGTATTGTGCATTTAACATAATGTACCCTGGTAGTCTAGTGATTCCGTACCCCTCCACCCTGGCATATCATGTCCGCCGGCCCCAATAACCTGTACCCTGAGCTAACACACTCCTCTGCACACCACTACAGCTGGCACTGACTGAACTGTCACTGAACACTTGTATTATACTACTGTCTCATAATACTAGTGCTCAGTGACAGTTCGGTCAGTACCAGCCGCAGTGGTGTGCAGAGGGGTGTGCCGGTGCCAGCTCGGGGTATGGATTGGAGGGGCTGGGTGGACATGACATGCCAGGGTGGGTGGGGGCATGGGACCACTAGACCACCAGGATACTTTATGCTAAATGCACAATACTGGGCATAGCGGGACAGAGGGTGGGTTGCCTGTATTTCTGAACAACATAGCAGGCATATTGAGGTGAGGGGGAGGGACCACGAGACCAAGACAGCACAATAGTAATGTCAAGGGGGTAATGAGCATAACGGGGCTGGGTGTGTGTGTTGGGTGACCATGGCACAGTGCCCCAATGGCCTATACTTCTCCAAAGGATTGTGTTCTAAGTACCTTTAGATCAGCCCTTGCTGGTCTAAGGGTACTTAGACAGTTGTCTAATGGAGGAGTTCTGTGAATTGCATTAAGGGGATTGTGGCAGCTTGCATCTGCCACATGCCACATAGCACCAGAATGCAGCCCATATTTAGGTGCAGGGGTGGCACAGGCCCCGTCTGGGGCAGGCAGCCAGCATTTGACTCAAGCTGCCTTTGTGAATCACTCTTGGCATATATTTCGATGCAAGGTGCACATTGCACCATTCTTTTTGGTGCAGGCCCCTTGTGCCATGCCGTAAGCTTTGTGAATTGGGCCCAATGGCTCCTAAGTCTTTTTTGTCAGTAGTTGAAAGTAATGGTGAACTGCCAAGCATATATGAGAAATGGGAGTTAGGGCCAGTCTGATGGTGCTGAGGGTTGAGGTGCTGGACGCCACACCTCACACCATGCTGACGACTTGGGTTCGGTAGCGAACCCGGGCTGCTGGGGGTCAGCAGGGGTGGGAAGGGATTGAGCATCTTGAGGACTGCTCTCCCTCCCCAAGGAGGGATCTGGGGTTAGCATCACTCCTGTGCAGCTCCTGGTGGTGACTGGGGGCAGTACTGGGAACATGCGGAGGTTACGGATGCGAGAGCAAAGTGTCGGTGGGTATCAGCATGTTAGCGCCATGGATGTCATTGCATGTCCGCGCTCTGAGCAGGTAAAACTTATTGGAAATCCCCTGGAGTACTGGGGAGGTGATGAGGGCCCCAGGGATCTGGCCCCACATCCCCAGTACTGGAGCCTTCCACTGACGGTCCCAGGCACCACCCATAGGACAGACCCTCTAACTACAGAAAGAGCTGCCAGGAAGGTGAGACAGGTCATCCCCCTGGGAGTGATCCAGGGGGGCTGGAAATTCCTAGTGGGGGAATCTGGGGGACTGGGAAGTCCTAGTGGGGGGACTAAGGAGGAGGGTCTTGGTGGGGAGTAGCAGGCAGATCGAGAGGGCACCTCTGAGAGATGCCCCAGCCTGAAGGTGATAAAAAACAAAGTTGTAAAAAATGGGGGTTATGTTTACCCAGATGCATAACTTTGCATTTGTCTGCATTTAATTTCATCCTCCATTTTTTTAACCCAGTTGATGATGATATTTAAATCTCTTTGTAGAATATCAGCTTGCTCAATGCAGAAGCTGGTGTTGCCGAATTTAACATCTTCAGCATATTCAACTGTAATGGATTCAGTATTCAAAGTAAGATCAGATGTGAATGCCTGAAACAAAATTGGGCCCAGAACTGAGCCCTGAGGCACACCACTTGTAACGTCACCTGAGCAAGATAGTTGCCCATTAATCATAACTTTCTGTGTACGGGAAGTTAACCAGTTAGCAATCCACTTGATAATGGATATATGTAAACCCAATCTAGACAGTTTTTTAATTAAGGCCCAGTGAGGCATGATATCAAATGCCTTACTAAAGTTGATAAACACTGTATCGCAAGGGATGTTAGTGTCGAGCTTTGTGCTTATATGTTCATAAAAACACATTAGGTTAGTAAGACAACGTCTTCCCTATTTAAAGCCATGTTGTTCAGAGTCAGTGGTGTTAAGCACTGGGGTGATGACATCTTTAATCAAGCTTTTAAAAATTTTACAAATCGGAGAAGATAGACTAATAGGTCTGTAGTTCTCCAAGTTAGATCGTAACCCTTTTTTAAGCAGTGGTATTGCATACATAGTTTTTCATTATTTATTTATGTATTTTCAAATTGTTTAACCAGGAGAGACACACTAAGCTGAAAGCTTGTTTACAGGTGTGACCTGGGAGCACAGGGAAGTTAAGTGACTTGCTCAAGGTCACACACTATGCAAGGTGGGGGGCTGTGGGATTCAAACCCAGGTCTCCAGATTTGATTCTGGTGGAACGTAATTGTTGGATAAACAACCCCGAAAAATGTGTTTTAATGGTAGTGCAAGACTATCAGCTACTAGATAAAATAAATGCCCACTAATATTATCGAGGCCTGGGGAAGTTTTGCCATTTTGTGCTTTGAGTTTAGATAGTATCATCTCAATATCAAAATTAGGGGGCATAGCATCATTTAGTATATCTATATCATTAATATTCTGTTGTGGATTAAAAATGCCACAACAGTTTTCATTGAAATATTCGCCATTTGAGCATGGTCATACACTAATTCCCCATCAAGTAGCAAAGGACTGACTTGAGTAACAGGTTCTTTTAATGAATTCACATAAGCATGAAAATATTTGCTATTATTTTTATTTGCTTTGTTAGCTAAGCGATATTCCCACCTTTGTTTAGTTTTTTAATTTTGGTCTTACATTTCTTTTGAACCTTCACAAACTTTTTCCACTTATCAGAGGTTCTATTTTTAAAAAAATTCTGATATTTTGTGTTCTTATTTACCATTTTCCTAACAGTTTTGTCAAACCATTTTGGGCAGTGCTTACCATTTTTATATTTTAACTCGGTAGGGATATATGTATCCCATATCTCAGTGATGACTTGTTTGAAAAAACACCAAAAATCAGCGATAGATGTTTACTAAATTCTGAGTCCCAATCAATCTTAGATAAATAGATGTTGTTGTAAGTGGTGTCCCCCTTGTGAAGTACACCAACATTGGCCTGGGAAAGAACAGGGAGAGCATACTACTAAGGTTCATACTACTAAGGTTATGGAAAGAGCAAGAGGGCGTTAGCCCATAACACTCTTATACTAAGCCAAAGGATAATATGAAAGAACAAATTCACTGCTAATTAGTTGATCAAGCCTGTATTTAAAAGATTTCTTGTTTTCACTAATAATAACATTAATAGGCAAATTATTCCAAGGACCCACAGTTTGTAAAGTAAATAAATATTGTCGACTTTTATGTCTAAATGGATTCCATATTAATTGTAAGGGCTGACCTCTGACATTGTGTGAATGGTCTTTAAACTGTAAATTTAATTCAGTCATAAGAACAGGATCCTAATTATGTCAAAAAGAAGAAGCAAATCACTTCTGAGACGACAAGTGGATAAAGACATTAGATTTAAAGTTTGTAAACGAACAGTATATGAATCATTTTTTAGACCAGATATTTTCTTTGTAAATCATCTTTGAACATTCTCCAGTGAATTACTAATACATTTTTTATATGGAGACCACAGTTGAGCAGCATACTCCAAATGTGGCCTGACGTAGGATCTAGACGTAGGGGGACAAGAACCTCAGATTTACGTGATCTAATATTACGTAAAATAGACCATATTACCCTATTGGACTTATTAATAATATCATGAATGTGCTTATTATAGGACATGTCAATAGAAATACTAATACTCAAATATTTTTCGTCAAGGGAACTAGCAAGGTTATTTCTATATAGTTGGTAGGTATAGTTTAGGTTATTAGGACCCAGATGCATGACTTTACACTTATCTAGGTTCAACTTCATACCCCACTTATCTACCCAAGATGTAATAATATCCAAATCATTTTGAATAATGATAGATTGTGTAGTATCTAAACAAGGACCACCAATTTTAACATTGTCGGCATATTTGATAGAGATAAACTGACATTCATCAGTCATGTCGGCAACAAAAGCCTGAAAAAGACAAGGGCCCAACACAGAGCCCTGTGGGACCCCGCTAGACACATAACCCATTTCAGAACTAAATCCATCAATGACGACACACTGTGTCCTATCCTGCAACCAATTACTAATCTAATTAGTAATATAAAGGTTGATTTTAATATTACATAATTTGGAAATAAGTGCCATATGTGGCATGATGTCAAATGCTCTGCTGAAATAGATATAAATAACATCACACGGGATATTATGGTCCAGAAGCACACTAATGTTTTCATAAAAGGATAACAAATTGGTAAGGCAACTTCTGCCCTTCTTAAATCCTTGCTGTTCAGTGTCATGAACGTCCAAAGTTGGTGTAATAATATCTTTAATAAGACTCTCCAAAACTTTATATACTGTAGAGGTCAAACTAATAGGACGGTAGTTCTCCCAATTATTTTTTAATCCCTTCTTATGAAGTGGTACAACATTAGCTTTTTTCCAATCATCTTGAACATAATTCTCTAATAAAAACTTTTCAAATATAATTTTTAATGGTAATGCAATATATTTGCCTAACAAGAACAATAAATGCCCAGACAAATTATCAGGACCGGAGCAATATTTACCTTTTAAAGAAACCAGTTTGTCATATATTTGTTTTACGTGAAATGTTATAACAGAGTCATTACTATTATTAGGGCTAACAGGAAGATTAGCAGAAACTGCAAATATTTTACAAAATTCTGTATTGAATATGTCAGCCATCATTTTTGGATCATACACTATGTCATTATGTTGTATAATGGGGCCAACTTGACAAACAGTTTTTTTTAAAGAATTAATATATGAATAAAAATCTTTAGTATTGTTTTTATTAGCAGAGTTAGCAAGCTTATATTCCCATGTTGATTTTGCCCTCTTAATTGCCAGTTTACATTCGATCTGTTCCTGTCTATAAGCCTCCCAATTAATGCTAGATTTATTCTTTAAATAACTAATGTATT
Source organism: Neoceratodus forsteri (assembly GCA_016271365.2). NCBI lineage: Eukaryota > Metazoa > Chordata > Ceratodontiformes > Ceratodontidae > Neoceratodus > Neoceratodus forsteri. Next base: position 1,103,691,894 of record CM057454.1, read on the forward strand.
TTTTCTTTTTTGATTTTATTAACTTTTTTATGGATGAAGTAAACCATTTTGGTGACTGTTTATTGTTTTGAACTTTAGGTTTAAAAGGAATATATGTGTCTCTTATACTAGAAATAGTTGATTTAAAGGCAGACCAACAATTTTCAGAACTTAAATTGGATAGAATGAGCTTCCAATCAATCTCATTCATGACATTACTAATAAACTCTAAATTCGCTTTATCATAAAGGTAAATATTAGTTCTATTATTCACAGAGGGATATATTTTGTCAATAGCGAACAAAATGGTATTATGGTCACTTCCAGCAATTGGGTCCAAAATACTTAGGTCAGTAATAGGTACAGAGTCACTACTGATGACAAGATCCAAAATATTATCCACCCTAGTGGGTTTAGTAACATGCTGTATTAGATTCAGCTCGAGACAAGTGGAAAGAAACTTAATTCCCTTACTACTTGTGGTGGTGGAATTAAGCCAATTGATGTTACCAAGATTGAAGTCACCAATTATTACCTGTCCAATCTCACTTGCCTGCTCAAATTCTATCAGAATTGCTTCTAATATATTAACTGGTGAATTGGGAGGATGGTAGCAACTACCAATAATGATAAAATCATCTTGAGTTAGATACAGTTCAACCCAAATAGTCTCAGTAAGTGTATATAGAAGTCTAGGTAACAAAACACCCTTCGCTACCGAGATCCTGGCAGCAGGGGTGAGGGAGTGACACACTCAGTAGGCAGAACCAGTCTTCAAGTTAACAGATCTACATACCTCATTAATGTGAGAAGATGTCAAGTATGGGATCAAGTGTCACTCCCAGGTATTTGAAGAAGTCAGGGATTGAGACTGCTGACCCATCACAACAAAGCACCTGAAGCTTGCACATACTGTTATTTCTTAACAACACTCTTTAAATAACAAGTCCCTCATGGCAGAACCTATCATCAGGTGATATCCCTGTGCCCACATTCCACTGGAACAGGGCTGGTTCCAGGATGTACTGGGCCCTGGTGCAAGACTTTGTAGTGGGCCCCACCATCCAAGCACTCCCCCAAGTGCCCCCCTGCCCAGGGCAGGTCCTCCCACGCCGCCACCACCACCAAAATAAAAAAGCTGCAAGTTAGTCTACTGTTGCATACTCAGCACAGACAGTCAGCATTTTCCATGGAGAGAGTGAGACTCAAGAGAACTCAATCGAGCTGTTGAGCTGCAGTGAGTGCAGCAGCATTTGCTAAACACACACCAGGATGTAGTGCAATTAAAGTTAGTCTCCCCTGCTGCCTGTCCACTGACTGTTCTGTGCCCAGCCCATTGCTAGGACTGAAGTTAACTAGGCTAGCAGCTGAAGGTCAGGTTGGCAGGCCCAACACCAACCCGGTATCTCTTATGTTCTCTCCCACCACACAGGCCACTGGGGCCCCGACTGCTGCTACTCGTAGGCTTGCTCTTTCTCAGAAATCCTCCCCACCCCAACTAAGTTTGCCACTTTGCCAGCAGCTGAACTGTTCAACTGCCTGCCCTTCCTGCCGAACCACGGCCTGCTCAATCAGGCACTGCTCAGTCAGCACTATACAAACTTCACTCAAGTTACATGATGTACAAGTGAGGCGGATGACTGTGGTTTATTTTCTGGGGGTGGGGGTAGGAAGAAGTAGGCTGCTGGTTAACTAGGATCTGCAGCTTATCCAGTAGGTAGGGAAATGGGCAGACTGGGTGGGCCAAGCGGTCCTTATCTGCCGTCAAATTCTATGTTTCTATGTTTCTATGTTTCTATGTTTTTTATAATGGTTCATACTTTGATTTGTTGCAAATTCAAGTAGTTTTATTCAAGACACCAGCACAACACAGTGCTGCAGACAGCTGCTGGTGCTGCCGCCAATGCAGTTAAGGCCTTAGGCTGATTCCGAGCTAGAGAAACCAGTGCTGTGTCTGACTGCTACCTCCACTCGTTCAATCTGCACAATCTCGTGAGATTGTGTGAGTGAGGGAGGATACTGGGTCATGCAAGCGCGGTTTAGCTCCTTCTGCTGCTCACCGGGCAGCCTATCTAAGTGAGAGAGCTGGCTGTGGATCATAAGCCCACCCCCCAGGCAGCAATCGGATTCGGGAGAGTGATGTGGTGATGGACGGTGACTGTGGTGATTGGCAGGTTGGGAGCAGTGAGCAGCCACCCACTCAGGTGTCAGCCAGGGTCACGAACAGGGGAGGATTGGAGGAAGCATTGGAGAAGGGAGGAGGAGCGGGCAGGGTGGTGAGCACTGGGCTGCATGTGGACTGCATAGGAGGAAGGCCCAGGGGGCAGGGACAGTGTGGAGCTGTGAAGCATCATCATACTAGTCAAAGCCAGCCAGCATGGAGAAGAGGGGGAGCTGCCCACTGCCAAGGTCGGAAGGTGAAGCAACAAGCACAACAGCAACCAGCCAGACAGCACCATCCCAGGAGGAGTGGAGGTAGGAGGAGGAATCGAGGAGTGGAGGAGGAGCCGAGCTCTGGTAGGAGGAGGAGGAGGAGCAGGCTAGCAGCAAGCAGCTACAACAGGCCACTGAGGCATGGGGGAGTGGTCAGTGGGATAGAGTGGAGCCACGGAGCCAGCAAGCTGTTTGGCTGGGACCCCAGGGGATTTAAATGGCTCACTAATGACAGAGAGCACTAGCAGCAGGCAGCAGGCAGTGGAAGGCTTGGAGTTGGAGTTGCTTGAGTCAGTCTGCAGCCCAGGGTCAGGAGGTGGTAGCATTTTACTATACTGACCCCAGGAGCACCGAGCAATTAAATTTAAAAAAAGATGGAAAATTTGACTTCGGGGCCATGGGACTCCCGTCGGTCTGGGCCCTGGTGAGGTGGCATCCCTTGCACCCCCAATGATGCTGGCCCAGCACTGGAAACCACAACAGCTAAAAGCGAGACAGCAAGTGAGAGACCCCTGTCTTTAGACAACACACCACAGCCACAAACAGAAAAAAAATACTGTACTATAGTAAACTAGAAACACATACTGCCACATATCTTAAATTCTTCCTTCTCAAGGAAAACACATTTCTGAACAAATCAAAGCTGCTGTCCCACGCTCTGGCAAACAACGGCCAATCTATTAGCTGCTCCTAGCCAAAAGCCCCTCTCCATCTATGGGAAATGGAACTTTGGAAAGTGTGGTGACTACTTCCTGGCCTGATTCCCCTGATCCATGTAATACTAACAGTTTAACCTGCTCAGCACCCCAGAGCAAAAAGGGAACTGCAAATATACCTGTGTTTTCCAGGATTAATTGTACTATTCTGTTTTTGGTGGCTCCTCGATCAACCACCCTCAACCTTCCATCCCTCCTGAGTGTCTCGGGGGAGTCATGTGATGCGGGATGCAGAGTAGCTGGTCTTCCGAAGAGCTCCGTCTCGCGCCCGAATTATTGCTCAATTTCTCCGTTTTTACCAAGCGATTCCGAAATCTATCAGCAGACTATTGAAGAAGAAGCAGTGCTCTGGCTACTTATGGAGGCTGAGATGAGAAAACAGCCTCCGAAGCATACCCCTCCCGCAACCCCCGAAAATGCTGCCAAAAATTGAAGGCCTCGGCCGGCGGCCTGGTACAAGGAGCAGCGAGGCGGTATCCCGGAAGAGCCCCTAACGCTAACACGCTTCCTAGAAGAGATCGGACCCCTTAAGACCACGATGGTGGATATGGCTGGGGAGCTTAAAATATTAAAACTACGATTGAAGATCTTTCTCGAAGGGCCTCAGACAACGAAGCCCGAGTCAAGTCACTAGAGGGAAGCAAGGAGAGAGTGGAAACATCGGTAGTAAAAATTTCTCAAAAAATCCAGAAGTTGGAATCAAAGGTGGAAGATTTAGAGGGCCGGAGTCGGTGCAACAACGTTGTTCTGATCGGGTTGCCTGAAAAGGCTGAAGCTCAGGATCCAATCCTATTTGCCCAGAAGTTAACGGAAAAGATGAAGGGCCCTCGCCTTTGGGCCTAAGTATATTGTGGAAAGGGGCTCATCAGCGCCACGTCCATTACCACCGCCTGCCACCCTCCTAGGCCCTTCATCATTAAATTTCTGAATTACCAGGAAAGGCAGCTACTAGTTGGGAAAGCCAGAGAGGATAAAGAAATCTTTTGGGAAGGGTCACGGGTTAGAGTGGTGCAAGATCTCCCGTTGTCTGTTAGGCAGAAGCTTGCCACCTTTCATCCACTTGTTAAAAGGCTGATCGCTGCTGGTATAAGATTTAGAATGGGATATCCTGCAAGATTCCAAGTGCTTATGGGCAACGACTGGAAATCTTTTGATACCACGGACTTGGCTTCGCTGGCTTTGCGTGGGGCTTACCCAGATCTGTTTAAAGAGGCTGAATGAAGATGAAGGACGATGTCGCTCAGTCGACAGGCATTATCATGCCATATAAATGTGTGGCCTTACGCTGTGTATGCAACACTGGATGGACTGAATCTTATATTTACAGGAGCTCTGTTACAGAGTGTAGAGCTTGGTATATTTAAGTTCATCACGAGGCATTCTGATTCTTCGGGTTGTTTTTCCAGGTCTGGGGTTTCTACTACATTGATGGAGCTAGTTAGTTCGTGTCTGGGAAATATGGACCCACCCGAATTATTTTCGACATGGACATTATTTTTTCCTTAACATGCCTGACAGAAAGACCTTTTTTTTTTTTTTTTTGTGACTGAAACTTATTTCTGGAAGGCTCGAACTTGTTCAATATATGAATGGGGGGAGCATGTTTAATTTTCTTTGCCCTGTCCGGGACCATTTTACTTTGATTCCTCTCATTTCCTATTGCTGGTACTTTATTGTGATTTGCCAGATTGGATCGTAAATGAGGGGGGTTTACCTTAGGAGATTCTGCACCTAAGTGGCTCAGTTTGATGTGACCATATTTTTAGTTCAAGATTTAGACAGATACCTGGAGGGAAATGGTTCTTTACTGAATTTGAGGGGGCGCGAGAGAAGGAGTGGGGAAGGGAGAGTTAGGCATCCTGGTGTCATGGGCCGTAGAGTGATGTGGATGTGCTTAGGTGGGCAGGGAGGGGGGTCTTTTGGGCTGAATAAGGTAAAGAGGGTTTTATTTTGTGTTATTTGGGATATGGGTAGTAGGGGAGCACTGATTTGTGGTTAATGGGGGTGGGGTTTTGGCTGGAGGCGCAAGGTCGCTGGTGCTGTAGGGTGCGTAAGAAGCATGGGAGTGCTTATCACATATGTCAGGCTGTATTTCAATATGGGGACTGATACTTTAATCAAATTCTGTACATGGAATGTCAAAGGGCTAGACATAAGGTAAAGCAATACAGAATACTGAAATATTTGGAGGCTGCGAAGGTCAAAATTGCCTTTGCAAGAGACCCATTTGCTTCAGGAAGAGGTTAGGTGTCTGAGAAGAATGCAATTTGGGGAAGTATTCTCTTCTCAGGGGAACTCAAAGAGTAGAGGAGTGCTGATTCTATTGCACAGATCGGTTCCTTTCTGCCCTATAAAAATTATTTCAGATAAAGAAGGGAGATTTCTATTAGTGAAGGGGAAACTATATAATATGGAAATTTTACTTGGGGTTGTTTATGGGCCTAATTCTGATAGTCAGGACTTCCTGATTAGTTTAATGAGGGTGTTGCTGCCATTTGGCCAGCTTCCTATGATTATTGGGGGGGATTTCAATCTGGTTCTAGACCACCGGACGGATCGGTCCTCAAGATCACAGGTGTATACTACGCCGGCTACCCTGGCTTTTAATGATCTAGTGGTTTGCCTGGGCCTAGCAGATGTTTGGAGAGTGCTCCATCCGCAAACGAGAGATTACACCTTTTATTGACCGGTGCATAAGACGGGTTCGAGGATTGATTATATACTCCTCTCCCGTTCACTCCTGAAAGGTGTTGTTGGGGCTGAGATAGTGGCTGCTCCTCTGTCTGATCACTCCGCAGTGGATGCCGTGATCTCTTTCCCCTCCGTTATTGGCAAAGGAAGTAGATGGAAAGTTAATAATCAGCTTCTGCGGGTTCCCAAGATAGTCAATAACCTGATGTCCCAAATTGAGGAATTTATTTTGTTTAATGATACGGAAGGTACACGCCCAGATATTTTATGGTTGGCGCTTAAGGCGTATATGAGGGGTCTACTGATTAGTCAGGCTACTAGGGCTAAGAAGGAGAGAAATGCCACTATGTTAGACTTGTTAAACCAAATCAAGGGTTTGCAAATGGCTCTGGTTTCTAACCCGCAGGAGGAGATCGAGTTTAAACTAATTAAAGCTAGAGATGCATATCTTAAAATGCTGGGTGACCAGGCAGAATTAGCCATTATTAAAGCTAGGGCCAAGTACGCCGACCAAGGGGAGAAATCTGGAAGGCTTTTGGCCTAAGGACATGCAGCTAGAAGCATCCCTAACTAATAGAAGGGATTTGGTCGAACAAGATAAGTGCATTAAGACAACCCCGGATGGGATAGCTCTTGTTTTCCGGAACTACTATGAATCTCTATACGGAGAGATGCAGTCTCCACCTACCCAATCTGAGATTCAGTCCTATTTGGATCGGTTGCCATTGCCCAATCTGGAGGAGGTTGATTATAGGCTTCTTGCTGCTGATATTACCTACAGTGAAATAGAATCGGCAATTTAAAACCTACCCATTGATAAGACTCCCGGTCCCGACGGGTTCTCGTCAAATTTTTATAAAATGTTTTCTTCCCAGCTGATTCCCTTACTATCTAGGCTATACCTGCACATTCTCTCGGGAATGGACATGGATAAATGTTTGTTTGAGGTGCTTATAGTACCTATACCAAAGCCAAATAAACCCCTTGAGAATCCAGGTAGTTACCGGCCTATCTCCTCGTTAAATTACGATATAAAGATCTTATCTAAAATTTTGGCGGACAGAATTAGCAAGTCATTGCCTACTTTAATTGGCCTGGAACAGACGGGTTTTATGAAGGGCAGATCCTCGGCAGATCATTTTAAAACATTGTCCCATGTCTTCTCGGCGTCTGAAGGGGCTGGCCTCCCGTTGGCGCTGGTTTCTTTGGACGCCGAGAAGGCATTCGACAGGGTCCATTGGGCTTTTTTGTTTCAGGTTATGGAAAAGGTGGGGTTCCCAGATAAGTTTGTCAATTGGATTAAGGTCTTATACTCAAATCCCACGGCAAGAGTGGCATGTAACGGTGTGATATCATCATCGTTCAACTTACATGTAGGGACGAGACAAGGGTGTCCTTTATCTCCCCTATTGTTTAACCTGTATTTGGAACCCCTGATAAGGCAGATAGTATTATCTAACAGGATTAAGGGGATAAAATCAGAGATCAGGTTGTAAAGCTAACAGCATTTGCGGATGACTTATTAATTTATGTGGCCAACCCTGCTTCTTCGGTCCCAGCCCTACTTGATGTCCTACATGAGTTTAGTGCTTTATCCAATTACAAACTAAATCAGGAGAAGACAGTGGTATAGCCCCTAAATAACAGAGTTCTCAAAAATGATATTGCAAGGTTGGGATTGGGATGGAGTTCCAAATCCCTTAAATACCTAGGCCTTAATTTGGCGAATAGCCCAGAGCGTCTCTGCCACCTAAACTTAGATCCCTTAGTGCGTAGCTTGGAGTTGGACATGAGAAGGTGGGCACAGCTCCCTCTGTCACTTTGGGGCAGAATAAGCATCGTTAAAATGAATATTTTTCCCAGACTTTTTTACCCTCTGTCCATGCTTAATATCTGGATTCCCTTGGTATGGTTTAACAGAATGCATAAGTTAATTGCTGACTTCATTTGGAATTTCAAGAAGGCAAGAATGTCTTATGCTAAACTTGTAGCGCCCAAGGGACAGGGGGATTGAAACTACCCCATTTTGCTCTCTATTACTGGGCGGCACATATAAATAAATATGGCAGGTGGATCCTCTCGCACATTTTTCCCCACACTAAAGACTATGTTCCACTTTGGGTTAACTTAGAAGTTAGTTTAATTAAGAGCTTGGGTTTTAACCCAGAAGCTTTATATTATAGTACCCCTAGTGTGCTTTCTTCCTTAAGAGACTCGCCCATTGGAGTCTCTTTAAGGATACATAATCAAGTCTGTAACTTCTTAAAATATGAACATAATAAAGATAGTTCTCAACCAATCATGGGTAATCCACACTTGTTGATTGGACACCAAACTATTAGGCAGAGTTGGTTACCTAAGCTTGAGGACTGTCTGATGCGGGATTTCCTAGATGTGGATGGTAAGTTAATATCAACGCCTCAAATATTAAGTAAACTCAATCTCCCTGCAAAAGACTGTTAAGGATTTATCAATTGCGTCATATGCTTATTCAGAGAATAGGGTCATGTGGGATTGCCCCGCCCCGTATGTTATTTTGGGATACTGTACGACCCTTGATAGGAACTTCCCACGCTATCTCGAAATTATACCAGGTGCTCCTTCAGTGGGCGTTCACTGAAAGACTGGCTGCGCCATCGTATTGGGCCAGGGCTTTTCCCGATGCTAGGTTGGATTGGTTGGCAGATATGGATTAACTGCCACAGATTCTTTAAACAAGACTGTCTCAGGTTGACTCAGTTTAAAATCTTGCACAATATTTACTACTCCCCTCAAAAACTATCAGATTTAAGGGTTTTACCAGACTCTAGGTGTTCTAGATGTGGTTCGGGGTGGGTGGGTGATTTGCTCCACATTTTTTGGGAGTGCTCAAGAATTGCACCGTTGTGGATGGAGATTAGAAATAAGGCTAACCCATTACTGGGTATAGAGGAGATGTTCACCCCAGAGGTTTGTTTACTCGGAGTCATGTCAGACTTCCCGGTTAAACTGAGGAAATATCGTATGTCTCTGATTTCAATTATAGTGAAAAGATTAGTTCTTAAACACTGGAAGGATTCCACAATTATTCCTTATTCGGAATGGTTAGCTGAGCTGCTAGCAAGCCTTAGGGTTGAAAGAATGATAGCTATTCTTTGTAACCAATTGCCTCTTTTTGAGAAAATCTGGTCCCCGTTAATAGTGGCTTATTCATAACTAATTGTCGCTACCTCCTATGCCAGATAGAGTATAGCACAGCGCCTTGTGCGGGGGTCAGGGAGGGGGATGGGGGAGGGGGTACAGAGACCTATGTTCCGTGGTGATTCTGTGGACTTTGTTGAACTGCAATTATTTGTACACCAGGTATTGTACTTCCTTTTACCGTCTCTGTATTAATTTGCAAAAGTTAATAAAGAGTGAATGGTAAAAAAAAAACAACCTTCCATCCCTCCTTGGCAACCCACTAGTGTGGCCGCCTGTTAACTGTCCTGCTCACATGGAACCCAGAAGCAAGAGTTTGTGGAGAACAAATAAATAAATAAATAAAATGTACCACATCAGGGATTTTTTGGGGAAATGGCAGTTTGTTTTATTACCAAGCCATCGGGGAAGGGGGTGGGGGTGAAACTACAAGTCAAAATACAAATTATATAAAAACAGCAGCACCCTATACTGGCAAATGTATTAGTAGAGGGACTACTTTACAAATAAGACATTTTTTCTTCTTTATTTTTAGTCATTTTAAAGTTTTTAATTTTTTCTTTCCTTTTTTTGCATCTCAACAAATGACCCACTTTCTAAGTGCAATAATATCCTCCAGGGTGGACGTTATGGGCTATAACAGAACTTCCAGAGGCAATAAGGCCCTCTGACTGCAGCATCAGGCCTCATTATGCCCCTGGGCAGTCCATTTTATCCCAATAATGCCCACTCTGTTGGGTATTATTGCTTATGCTGATCCTAAGTGTTACCTGGGCATTATTCTACTGTAGACATAAGAGGTGGCTGATTGCAGCTTCATCAGAGTGTGTGAAGACATGAGGAATGTCAAACAAGAGGTAGGTGTTTTTCCATATGGAATAAGAGCTGGATAATTGTTTAAATAGGTTTAACAAAGATTTTGTTCGTAAGTATTTCGTAGACCCATATGACAGTGCTTTTTTTCTTGTATGTGCCAAGGAGTTCCCTCCAACAAGAGCATACAGGGTGCAGTGATATGTTTTATATGGCGTGTTCATGATAAATCTAATATCTCATTGGTAGAGCACATCCAGCTGGTTCAGGGTAGTGGCATTACAGTGGCAGTAAATAATGTCATCATAGTCAATGACTGATATGAAGGTGGCTTGTACTAGTTTCTTCCTGATTTTGAGGAGGGGAAAAGGTTCTTATTCTGGTATAGAAATCATAGCCTCACCTTTAGCTGTTTGCAAAGGGTCTATATGTAGGTTGTGAAGGAAAGGTGATGGTCAATCCACAAACCAAGGTATCTGAATTTTTCCCCTGATTTTGAGGGGATCTCAAAGGAGGGTGGAAATGGTGGGGGCTGGCATGGGGGATTCACAGGATGCTGGGCAGATTTTCGGAGAGAAGAACATCACTTTTTTTTTTTTTGCATTTAGGAGGAGTTTGACCAGGAATAGGTTTAACTGCAACTGGTTGAAATTGGACTGGAAGTCTGCACAGGCACTGGATAGGGATAGTCTTGAAATGTAGAGTACAGTGTTGTCTGTGAAGAAGTGGCACTTAGCATTGTTGATGAAGTGACCATGACATTACCTTTTGGGCAGGAGTTGCATAACAACAGTCATATTGTTCATGAGGTGGGGTCCCCAAAATGCTATATTGAAAATTTGGGGTCAGAATGTTAAAAAATGACTGAGTTATGGCTAAAAGTTGAAACCCCCATTGAAATACATTTGAATCACATTTACCTTAGTTTCTCATATTACAGTCGCTGGTTCCAGCAGCAAGACGTATCTTCGAATGGAGGGTTGGTGTTGAACCTAAGACTTGTTCAGGTGAGTGAGGGTGTGTGGGAGTGTACTGTGGGGCATGGGCTGTTTGGTGATGTGTGGGAAGTGGGGTTGGGGGGCTGATCAGCGAGGAATGATTTTCTTTTTTTACAGGTTAAAAAAATATTGAGGGGCAGTTTTCTTCATTTGCAGGTTGTGCCTGAAATGGGGGGGGTGGGGGGCATTAGACATCAGGAAACAAAACAGACACAACTCAGAGGGTGGGGGGGCCACTAAACACCAGGACAATAATCAAAAATAACGGGATGGTGATCAGCAGTTGGGGAGTGCCAATAGACACCAGGGAAGAAAAAGGAAACAAACAGGATGGCAATCGGCAGGTGGTGGGGGAGCCACTAGACAAAAATAATGAATTATATATAGGGGGAAGCAATCTGCTGGTGGGGGGTGACACTAGCCATCAGGGACAACAATTGAGAGTGGGGGGAAGGGGGCACCAAACACCAGGGAAACAGTGGATGACAGTTTCTGAAACCATTTTTTTGAGGTAAATGGATAAGTAGATGGGACAGGATATGGGTGACTCTGGGAGCTATCAGAAACCAGATAAGAACATTGGTAACTATCTATGAGAGTAACATCTGCTACAATGTAGCCAGATGAAACTCCAGGCCCAGTGGTCCAGAGTGGGCTATGGGGTGCCATAATTCTAGGCTACCGGATAACCTTTGTTACAGCAAAATGGTTCAGTGGTTCACTCTGGCCACAAGCACGTCACTGCTGTGGCTCCACATTGAGCAGGACCTGTCCAGGAACCCATTAGCAACTACCTATAGTACTTATCCAATATCATCTCCAAAAAGGACAAGGGGCAACCCACAGTTACTACCTCCATGTGTGCTTGCATTCAGCTTCACAAGCTCACCAGGTCTGCTACCAATGGTGCTAGAGACCCTCTGGGATAATAACTTGCTGACAATAGTGAGGACCCCACTGTACAGAAAGGCATGGGATCTCCTGACACTGAGCATGCATCATCAGGAAGCATTTAACAAACTGAAAGTGAGATATGACCTTCATAAACAAGACTTCTAGTGCTATCTCCAGGTTAGGAACATGAGCAGCTCCTGAATCAATGGAATGGTATGGTAAAATTTTATTTATACAGTGATATAGCCATTAGGGTTCCGAAAAACCCTGTTCACAAGGCTTACCTGTTTACATTATACAAAATTATTACAAATATACATTTATGACAATACAAGTTACAAAAAAGTACAAAAAACAATACATCACAATTTTACAAACTCATCAATAACAGGCATGTTAGCATTTTTACTTTTACGTTACTTTCACCTATTACAACAACAACGAAAACTAAGTTCGTAATTCAGGCCATTTTTAAAAACATGATCAGTAATTGTTAATTCACGTAGAAAAGGAGGAAGACAATTCCAGCTTTTAGCTACCTGATATTGAAGGGTCATTTCACTAAATCAATTTTTTAACTTTGGTATTATTAAATCTCTAACACCAGTTTTTCTTAAATTTAAGCCATGTTTGGTTTTTGTAATTGGTTTTTTGAATTATCTAAAGATTGATTTTTAAATATATTGTGAACCTGATTTAGCCAGATTCCCCTAGCCCGTAAGTCTAGTGGAATCCACCCTAAATCCATATACATAGTGAAATGCTGAGTTTTAAAATCACACCTTAACACAAATCTTGCAAGCTTATTATAAAGTGTATACAAGTTATTTAAATATTTTCTTGCTGTATGTCTGTAAATATGACTTCCATAATCAATAACCGGCATTATTAATTGTTTGATCATAATCAATCTTGTTTCTCTTCTCATGCAATTTGATATTCATCTCATAGCTCTGATCTTAACGTGTTTTCTTTATTAAATTTGTTATATGATATTGAAAAGTAAGACATTGATCTATATGTACCCCTAAATTTTTATAATGTTTCAGTTTGTTCTAAAAACTTACCCTCTTGTGTCTTTATTTTTAATTTTGAAATTCCCTTTAGGTCCAGTGCAAATGACATAACCTGTGTCTTTTTACTATTAACTAATAAACCCAGGGATGAAAAGTGACCTTGCATAGTGTTAAGGTCACTCTGTAAGTTTAATTCTACTTCACTTACAGTTTTTCCCTCTGCTACTAAAACTGTATTGTCTGCATATAGACGAATTTTTGAATATCCAATATTTTTAGGTAGGTCTTTTAAATAGACTATGAACAAGAGGGGGCCCAGGATAGATCCCTGGGGAACCCCTCTTGTTACATTGTCTATTCTTGACTGGTGTCCATTTAGAACAACAAATTGTGATCTTTTGTCAAGGTAAGATATAAACCAACTACAAGTTTCTTCCTCCACCCCTATTTTCATTAATGTGTTTATCAAAATGCCATAATTTACTAAATCAAATGCTTTAGATAGGTCCACGTATACTGCACCCACAGACTTCGCTTTCTCAAGAGGGGTTGCTATGAGATCCAAAAAGTCAGTGAGTGCGGTAGCCGTGGACCTACCCTGCCTAAAACCATACTGTTGTCGAGTCAATTTATTATATTTTTCCAAATAGTCCATTAACTGATTGTGAACATTTTTTTTCAAATAACTTGGATACTGTGGACAACAGGGCTATTGGACGGTAATTTGAAACATCCTCTGGATCCCCTCCCTTATCTATTGGTATCACTTTGGCTAATTTCCAACTGGAGGGAAACTGTCCCTCCCTTAAACTCCAGTTTAAAATGTCCCTTAATATAGGTGACAGTTCCATGGCAGCCTCTTTTAATAATGTATTATCTATTTTATCTGGGCCACTTGCTTTATTTATTTTTAGTCTATTTATATTTTTTATAACTTCTTTGTTTGTCACGCTATTAAACCTGAATTTGGGTACTTTCTCATCTTGGGGACTCTCACCCTTTACTTTATTCAAAGTATTAGTTTTAGTTATAGGATCTAATTTCAGATCAGGGAGATTTATGAAATAATCATTCAAAATTTCCGCAGCTTTATTTGTTTCAAACACTTTTCCATTCTGACTCAATTTTATTTCACTTTGTTTACTATTTGGATTCACAAGATTTTTTATAACAGACCAATAAGCACCTGGATTTGTTGATTCTTCAATCCGCTGTTTATAATAACGAGCTTTTGATTTCCTGATTTCCTGTATTACTTGATTCCTTAACCTTTTGTATTGTTCCCAAATTTCACTATTTAATGTTTAATTTGCTTTTTTCCAATAATGATTTCTAGTCCTAATCATTTGTTTTAATTTTTACAGTTAACCATGGTAAATGTTTTGTTCTTTGGTTTACTTTTTTATATGGGGCAAATTTATTACAGGCATTAATAAACATTGTTGTAAATTCTAATACAGCCAAATTTAAATCTGGGATAAGAAAAATCCAATACCAAGGGAGCCCCTGAAGATACTTTCTAAATGATAAACTATTAAATTTTAAATAACATCTTTTACATTTTTGTGATACTAATTTTATAGGGATAGAATTTTTAATTGTACAGAATACTCACTTAACTATGTTGTGGTCTCCTAAACTGGGAGCACATACACTTTTCTCCAAGATTGTCAATTTAGATGAAATAAACATCAAATCCAAAATATTACCTTTACTTAATAAGGAACCTTTCCTTGTAGGTGTATCTATAATTTGATGCCCAGGGCATGGCAAAGGAATCAACTACATCCTTGGTGGATACAATCCATCAGCAGATGGCTGGGGGGGGGCAGTCATATATACTGAACCATCTGTGATGCTCAGCTGGATTAATCCCTCTCCTCCAAAGCAACCTGGGAGCAGGAACTAGACATCATGCTAGACATGGAGTCCTGGAGTGCCTGCCTTTACAGAGTAAATGCAGCATGCTGTGATGGATGGAGCAGGCTTATACAAAACAAAGTGATGCTCTGATGGTACCAGAGACCAGCAGTCTTATTCAAATTGGGACTACTGCTACCAGAGGACAAGTGTTGAAGGTGCCAGCAACATGCAGCACACCTAACGCACATGCTGTGGACATGTCCTCAGATAGTGGGCTTCTGGGAGGGTATGCAAGAGCATCCTTGACCCCCTGGTGTGACTGGATGGCCCATTGTTACAATACCCAATGCCCAAACAGTTCCTGCCTGTCCAGTGAGTGGCCATCTTTATGGTGGCAAAAATCCTGCTCCTTTCCAAATTGAGGTCACCAGAGGGCCTTACAGTAGTGGAATGTCTGTGAGCTGTGGGCCAACTGGCTCTGGAAAAGTCTGGGGAGCTTATCTTTCTTCAGTTTACTGTAAAGTTTTATGAGGATTCCCCCCTCCCCACACCACCAAAGGACCATCACTGATCTCTGGGGGCATCACAAGCTCCATGGAAGCACATCACTGTGCACCTTCTGTTACCTTCCCCATTCAGGTATGCATTTCCACCTCACAAAAGGCCTATCACTGATCACTGGGAGCACCACAAACTCCATGAGAGTAGGTAGCTGTGTGCCGCCCATTACCCTCCCATTCAGAAATGTACTGCTCCCATCAAAGTCTGTCCCTATGAGCACAGTCTCCTTTACCCAGTCTCCTCTGAGTTGGGTGTGGGGACAGATATAGAATGAATCTGGTACCGCTTACTGTCAATATATGACTTTCATACACTGTATCCACTTCCATATGTATTGAATATATATATATATATATATATATATATATATATATATATATTTTAATGGCAAACAACTCAATTTAATGCACCAGTTAGGATTGTGCCACAGTGACAAAAGCAAAGAAATTTGATGTTAGGGTTCCCACCTACCCCCACCCCCCCCGCCAACAGGCATCAGCGTGTGTGTTGAGGTCCTCGGTCCTAACTCTCACCCCATCCCATGTGTAGACAAGCTGAAGTGGTGCAATATAGGAGAATGAGGTAAGAGTTAGGACCAATGACCCCAATGCACACCTTGATGCCTGTTGGTGGGGACGGGTTGGGGGTGGGGTGCAAGGGTGGAATCCTAACATCGAATTTCCTCACTTTTGTCGCTAGAACAATCCTAACTGATGCATTAAAATGGATTTTTTTGCCATGAATTTCCCTTCTTTTTGAGACTGTGCACTATAAATAGTGAAGTAATGGTAATGCAAACGCAAGCGCAAATGGTAACACCCATGGTGACGCAAACGTAAATGATAATGCAAACGGTAATAGAAATACAAGAGCAATCGTTAATGAAAACAGAAATGCAAACTCAAGCACGTACGGAAACACAAATCATAATGCACATGGTCACGGTAACACAATTGGAAATGTAAACAATTATGGTAACAGCAACGATGATGCCAAAGGAAACAGAAAAGCAAATGCAAATGTAAGCACGTACACAAACACAAATGGAAATGCACATGGTGACGCAAAAGGAAACTCAAACAAAAACAGTAATGGAAACACAAAGGTTAACAGTAATGCAAACACAAGGGTAACACACACGGTGGTGTAGACGGGAACGCTAACACAAATGGTTGCAGAAATGCAAGTGGAAATGCTAAGTGTAACAGAAACAAAAATGCACATCCTTTTTTCCCCCAAAAGCTGCATTGAGAAACACAGTGAATACAAAGAATGTATACATAATAATGGGCCTCGGAGCAGAAAATGAACACTAGGAATACTAAATTGCTTATATCTCAGGAACCGTACAACGTAGAAAAAAATTTAAATTTCATATAATTTATGACTTTCCTGGCTAGTTTTGAACTTAGCCCTCTAGTGGGAGGCTAAGTATTTTTCCGATGAAAAGTCCGTATCTGGGTCACGTGATGGCAGCCTAGAGGAAAGCAGTGACCTTGTGTAGCTCTGCTCCCTACCCGGTTTAAAACATCCCGTTTTAGATTATCACGAATGTACATTGCATCTAGAATTGTTCCTGAAGACATATATATCCGATTTCGGCAGCTTGGATTGTCTAAATATGGAGGTATACATGAAAAAGCAGCTCCCAAAGCATACACTGCCACCATCGCCGGAAATAGAGCAGGCCCCCAAGCGACCTCGGCAAGGGTCTACTTAAACAGTCCATGGATCCACAGCTTTAACTGAAGAGTGTTTCCTGGAAATAGTTATGCCCTTACAGAGTGCAATTCCATAAATCTTGACTGAGGTGCACAGTATCAAAGTGTCTATGGACTCATTAAATATTCGGGTCAGAGACTCAGAAACCCGCATGAAGTCTTTAGAAGTGAAGACAGACAAGTTCGAATTAGAGCCCGTTTCCACGAACAGGAGAGTGAAAAAAAATTGAAGAAAAACTAGAAGATCTGGAGGGGAGGAGCAGAAGGAGTAATATAATAATTATTGGTATTCCGGAGAGAGAGGAAGGTGCATCTCCAATTCTATTCATGCAGAAGCTGTTTGAGAAAGTTGCGGGCCCGTCTCCAAATGGGGCAAGCTACATTGTTGAAAGAGCCCACAGGGCACTTTGTCCTCCCCCTCCACCGGGATCGCAGCCCAGATCAATGGTGTGTAAATTACTAAATTATTTGGACAAACAACATATCCTGGCACAAGTAAAATCCCCTGCAAGAAGTGCTCTGGGAAGGAAAACGGATTAAGATAATGCAAGATTTGCTACAGTCTGTAAAGCTCAAGTGACAAGAAATGCACCCTTTGGTTTCCCAACTGATTGCGGCAGGTAAACAATTCCGAGTAAAATACCCGGCTCTGTTGCAAGTGAAAATTGATGAACAGTGGCACTAGTTTGAAAGTTTGGAAGTGGCACAAACGGAGCTCAAGAAACTGTTACCCGACGTGCTGGGATGATTATTTTGTTCTTCGAAGAGGATGGGCTACCTGAATAGAGAAAGGAGTCGTCGTAAGCCATTGCATAGAAACATAGAAACATAGACTTTGATGGCAGATAAGGACCGCTTGACCCATTTAGTCTGCCCATTTCCCTACCTACAGGATAGGCCGCAGATCCTAGTTAACCAACAGCCTATTTCTTCCTACCCCCCCCACAAGAATTGCCTTATGTCTGTCCCATGCATTCTTGAATTCTCCCACAGTTTTAGACCCCACAACCTCCTCAGGAAGGCTGTTCCATGCATCCACTACCCTCTCTGTGCAATAATACTCTCACATTGCCCTGAACTGCCCCCTGCTTTAAATTGTGTCCCCTTGTTCTTGCACGTCTCTTTTCTGAAAGATGCTACCTCTTGACTTTGTTGACTCCACTGAGATACTTAAAAGTTTCTATCAATCCCCCCTCTCCCTTATTTCCTCAAGGGTATACATATTAAGCTCCTTTAGTCTCTCTTCATATGGCTTCTCTTGCAGACCCTGCACCATTTTAGTTGCCCTCCTCTGGACTGCCTCTATCCTATGTCCTTGCAGAGATGGGGTCTCCAGAACTGGACACAGTACTCCAGATGGGGTCTCACCAACTGTCTGTACAGAGGATAACAACTTCCTGTTTTCTGCTGCTGATGCCTCTCCCTATGCATCCCAGTATACCCCAGCCCTCCCTACTGCCTTCTCGCATTGCTTGCTAACCTTAAGTTCATCTGATATGATTACCCCCAGGTCCCTTTCCTTTTTTGTTGTTGTTACTACCTCCCCCCCATTGTGTATTCTTCCCCTGGGTTCTTGTTTCCCAGGTGCATTATTTTGCACTTCTTTGCATTGAATCCTAGCTGCCATATTTCTGACCATTCCTCCAACCTTGCCAAGTCCCTTCTCATCCTTTCCATGCCTCCTTGCGTGCTTAATTAAGGCTGAATGGTCCTGATATTAGTATGGAAATAATTGCGCATTGGTAGGAGGAATGTCTCTGGTGGAGTGAAGCGTGTTAGTTTAAATGCAGAACATGGACCCAATATACATTGTAATATTCCGGGAGTGCTTTAGACACTGGCATCCCTCCAGGGTAAATTATTGGGGAGGAATGATCTGAACCCTTATAAGAATCTACAGCTTTGATGTAGCATGGTTTCGCCTTGCGAGTGATTGGACAGAAGAGAGAAGAGCAGTTCCTTGAATTCCATGTGGATAGTATGGCTGTTATGTTCCATGTACTTCAAAGTTTCAAGTTACCTGTTGTTAGGACCATGATGGAACACTCTATAAACAAGCTTTAATTTGGAAGGCTCACATTATTTTGTTTAGTATATGTAACTCTGAAAGTCAGAGTAGATATGGCTACATTTAGAATTGTGCACAATCTGAAAGAATGTATAGGAGTTTAATTTAATTAATTGGAGTGTATGTGGCTCTTCTTTAGTCAGCATTTTTGGTCTCAACTCGCAATGATAGCGAACAAAGCAGTATGAATAGGATTTTTTGATTAGCCTGGCAGTGCCATGTAAAGGTGCCGAGCATTTTTTTTTTTTCTTTCCTTTTCTTTACTTATAGCCTCTTAGTCTTGGGATGAAATAAAGTAACAATTCCTGGGGTTAAAGAGACGATTCCTAGAGGGGGGCAGTTTTCTGCAGTAGCAGTAAATAGGTGCACCCAGTCTACTGTGATGCAGTTCTAGTTAGCGCAGCAGGTCTTTGCAACAAAATAAGCAACCAGCGTTTCCCTGAGATTTGGGGAGAGAAAGCAAGAGATCTCTCATTTGTTTTATGACAATACAATGACTGATGTTAGTTGAATTGTACAGATTACACTGAATAGAGGTGTAAGGTAAATACTGATTACTTGCTTTGGAACATCAATATGTTGCTGGGGATAAATCTGCATTACCAGTGCCTCATTTCATCCACTAGAGGGTAATAGAGTGTTGCGACTTGTTAACTCTCCTCAATTACGAACGTGGACTAGTATGTGTAATTTTGGTGGAATGATGTTAGATGTGATATGTGCTAAATTACCCTGTAACTGGGGAATGGGGGTAGTTTGACTTTCTGATTGGTTGGGAATTTACACCACCTGGCAACTTAGAAGTGTAGTGCGGTTGATAGAACTGTGGGTAATGTATAGGAATTTTGATTATAATTTTGTTAGTTTCAGGGGGGTGTGCAGGGGGGTTGGGGTGGGAGGACTTAACATGTTTTGGTAATGTTGTATCAGAGAAGGAACCAAATTCTGATGAATATAGAGATTCACACTATTTACCACTGGCACAGGGACCAACCACCTTATTTTAATTAGTTATGTTAGGGGCACTTAATATTCTAAGTTGAAATGTCAAGGGGGTTCGGGACTGGTGCAAAAGGCAAGTTGTGTTGAAGCACTTATCGACTCTAAAAAGTGATGTGGTTTGCTTACAAGAAACTCATCTTAAGAGGGAGGATGCCCATTTGCTTTGCAAATATTGGGTTGGTCAAGCATTTGGGGCCAGGGTATCTACTAGCAGGGGCAGAGTAGCTATTTTATTTAATAAAAAAATATCTTTTCAATTGGAGCAAGAAACCTGGGACACTAATGGTCATTATATTATATTGATCGGTACCCTGTTATCACAACAAGTATTGATAGGCTCAGTATACAGACCAAACAACGATTCCCCACAATTTTTCATGCATCTGTTGAATAGGTTAAATAATACCTTTTCCAGAGTAATTCTTCTTGGTGGTGATTGGAATATTACACTGCAGTTACAGCTTGATAGATTGGATAACAAGCGTGTGGGGTTGTCATCTTCCCAGAGGGCACTTAAGGAGCTTATGGAAGGGGCAGGTCTTGTTGATGTTTGGAGAGTCCTTAATGCAGAATCCAGACAATACACCTTCTTTTCAATCCCACATAGGACATGTTCAAGGATCGACTATTTTTTCATTAGTATCCACTCCCTTGCTTCTGTCCTGGATGCATGTATACACACAAGGGTAATTCCAGATCACTCCCCAATCTCTATTACATATTTGATAGGCCCTAGGATGAATAGAGACTTATTATGGAGATTTAATAATCAATTACTACAGGATTCTTACATTTGTGATCATCTGAAGCAATTCACTTCTCATTTCTTAATCCATAATATGGGCTCAGTTCTCAAAATTGATATTGTCTGGGCAGCCCTGAAGTGTACCCTGAGGGGGGAATGTATCCGAATTACTTCTACCAGAGTTAAAAAACATAAAACTTTAACCCGTAATATTATTAACTCCATCAAGGCTATTGAGCGTAATATTAGTCAACATTCGACCGAAGTGGACTGGGTCCAATTGCACAAGTTACAGTCTCAGTTCTCCTCGCTTATGTTGCAAAAGGCTGAGCTTGCTCTTAAGAGAACAAGACTCAAGTATCTGGAAGCTGGTGAGAGAGCAGGTAAGCTACTGGCTCTCAGGCTTCGACAATTGGATTCCAGTAGGCATATAGCGGCACTAAATACTGGCCTGGATGGAGCATTAGTCAAAGATCCTAGGGATATCGCGGTAGCATTCTGGCATTATTTTCAAAAAATATACACGATCCCAGCAGCAGACAGAGCAACGCTTGATGAGATTCAAGATTTTTTAGATTTGTTTACTCTTCCTCAGATTTCCGGTAATGAGGAGGCAAGTCTTGGGCTTCCTATACAGGAATGGGAAGTTAAACAAGCCATCACTCAGCTTTCTCCTGACAAATCCCCAGGACCTGATGGTCTCTCCACTAATGTGTATAAAGCATTCGATAAGGAGATTGTTCCCATTCTAGTAAAAGTATATAACTACTGGTATCTTGAAGGGTTTTCCGAAGGCGGCTTTCTTGAAGTGCTCATCATTCTTATCCCCAAGCCAGATCGAGATCTTTTATGTCCTGGAAACTACTGACCTATATCGTTACTAAATGTGGATATCAAAATACTTTCCAAGGTATTAGCCAATCGGCTCAGTCCTTTAATGAGCAAAGTGATTAGCGAGGTACAGGTAGGTGTTATGATTGGTAGATCCTCCAGTGATCGCATGTGTAAACTTCATCATTTAATAATTCATGTCAAAAACATAGAAATTCCGGTGGTCCTATTAGCTTTGGATGCTGAGAAAGCGTTCAATCGGGTTTTCTGGGATTTTCTATTTGATACATTGTCTAAATTTGGTTTTTCAGAAGAGTTCCTGAGATGGATTAAGTTGCTGTATGAATCTCCAATAGCTCAGATCTGGAGCAATGGAGTTCTATCAGATTCATTCCATCTTTCTTGTGGTACCAAACAGGGCTTCCCACTCTCTCCACTCCTATTTAATCTCTATTTGGAGCCTCTGATTCATAGGTTATTAGTTTCTCAGGATATACAAGGAATACAGATAGGTAACAAGAGGTACCTGATTTCAGCTTATGCAGATGATCTGCTCCTGCATATAGAGGAACCGGAGATTAGTATACCTGCAATTTCGCAAGAAATTGTACAATTCTCCAAAGTATCAAATTATAAACTTAACATCTCCAAGATGAAGCTTTTCCCTCTAAATAGCAAATGTCTGCCAAATATAGCTGGGGAATTTGGTCTAAATTGGGAACCCAAATCCTTGACAAACCTGGGTATTAAAGTGTCGCGAGACATGGCCACAATGGTTAAATAATATCTCAATAATCTGTTCACTACAACAAAATTAGATTTAGATAGATGGAAGTTGTTACCCATATCCTTGTGTGCTAGAAGAGACACAGTGAAGATGAATGTGCTACCGAGAATTCTTTATCCCCTGTGTATGTTGGGATTTTATTTGCTCAAATCATGGTTTTGTAATTTACAAAAATTACTCAATTATTTTGTTTGGAAGGGGAAAAGCATTAGAAGAGCTTATTCAGAACTCACAGGACCAAAAAGGCGGGGGGGCCTAGCGCCCCCTCCTTCTTCAAATATTATGTAGCGGCACACATTTGTAAGCTGGCATTCTGGGTTCATTCATCACATTCAATAGATACTAATCCATATGTGCCCCTTTGGGTCACCATTGAGAAACACCTGGTTTCCAAGTTTTACTGTACTCTCAATTCTGCCGTCTATATCACCCCAAGACTTAGTCCCAAATCACTTAAAAATACACCTATCGGCTGGTCATTAAAGGCTCTGCACCAATTACAAATGTCACTCGGAGTGGACTGGCATAAATACCTGGAACAACCCTTAGTACATAATATGCATTTCCAAATTCAGAAATCTCCAATCCCCTCAATGTTCTGGGAGCCATTATTTGGGTTACGCCTGGAAGATATCGCCCCACAGGGAGAGTTGCTGTCGTATGCGCAATTTTGTTTTAACATTCCTGATACTGAAGGGAACGCCTTTAAATATTGACAAATTAGGCATGCAGTGAAAACCTGCTTTCAGAACTCGAAACCCATGGAAGCAAACAGGATGGAATTGTCCTCCTTGTTACAGATAGCGGATCAACTTCACTCTGTATCCAAAGTATATCATGAAATGCAGAAGAATGATCCAGAATCGCAATCAGGTATTTGCTTCTATTGGGTGCAGAAATTAGATATTGGTAACAATTAGAGTTTATGGTGTCAAATCTGGAATAACACAGTATATATAAATTCATAAGGCAAGATAGGTACAAATTGCAGCAATTTAATATAATATATAATTTATATTATACGCCAGCTAAACTCCATAAAATCGGTAAATTATCATCCTCCCAGTGTCATTGATGTAAAACAGATTATGGGGATCTATACCATATGTTATGGGAATGTCCTAGGATTCAGTCATTCTGGAAAGCAATCCAGAAATCCTTAAATCCTTTTCTGGGATTAGACTCTTTTTTTACACCTGAGATCTGCTTAGTTAATTATTTTCCCAGGGACATGAGCAAACAGAGGAAGGTGTATATGGCTATCATTTCAGCTGTAACCAAGGTGATTATAATGCGACACTGGATTGATGAGTTAACACCATCAGTGCTAGAATGGCATAAAGAAATTCTGCTTGCCTTGCAACTGGAGTTGCACATAGCTAAGATGCACAATAGGTTACAATTGTATAATGCTAAATGGGGTCCCTTTGATGCTATTCTTGTCACATGGAAACCCTAGGATGATAGGGAGGTGTGGTCTTCCTGATAATTGTGGTCCTTATTGTAATGCTAGTGTCCTTTTTTGTGTGGTTCCTTCTAAAGTGAAAGTATGTTATTATGGGGAGTGAAGGGGGAAGGGTTTGGAAGTGTTGTAATGGATACTATTTCAACACAAAAAAAAAAGAAAAGTCCGTATCTCGAAATGTTTCCAAGATACGGGCGCCGAAAGACGCGATGGATGCCATAATGTTAGCCTATGAGAAAAATTGTCAACTTCAGAGTACTGTAACTTTGCAGCCCTGTAACATTTTGTCACCAAACCACCAAAAGGCACATTTGTTGGATCTTGGCTTACTTCCCTCCAAATTTCAGTCCCAAAGACCAAACCGTTCTTTTGCTCAGGGTGGCAAAGATTTCATATTCTTTTGGGCATAGTGTCACAAATCACGACACTTTCACTAAAAAAATTATGAAAGTGTCACAAGTGCGACACTACTTTGCAACACTACAGTTTACAAAAAATTTCAAAATATATTTGGGTGTGTTTACCCCCCAAAAAGACAGCTAGCATTCTCAGGGCTCAACTAGTTGAAAACAAAAAGAATTGTGTCCCTAGAGGGTCCCAAATTTAAATGCCAAGCATTTCTGTGACCAGTAACTGAAAAAAAATGGCTGACTCATGACACTGCAGTGGTCATTTGCAACACTAAAAACTGCATTTGCGATACTGTCAAATTTTTTGTTAACTTTTCCCATTGACTATAATGGGAAACTTGTTTTCTGAATTTACTTTTGAACCGTTTAATATTTTTTCACAAAATCTTTGAAAGGTACATCGGGGACCCTGGCTGCAAGTTCTCTGAAGGTTTTGTACCAGTCACGCAAACCATGTGACCTGTAGGAGTGAGCAAAGAATGCTCAAAAAAGCATAGATATGACTTTCTATCGCACTCTATAGCTCCACAATTGTATATCCAACCATTAAGAAAGTTGGCAGATCCAGAGATCTATGGTACCAATCCATGCCTACCAAATTTCAGGCAAATGTGTCATACAGTGGCAAAGTTATTAAGCTTCAAAATTTCACACTTTAACCTTAAATGAGGTACTCAACCCTAACTGTAGTGGCACTAACGTGACACTATAATATATATATAAATATGTATATATTACTGTATATATACAAAGGCACACATACCCCATAATGCAAAGCATCATGGGCTGTATATTACTTTGTATATGTGTATATATATCTATATATATATATCTATATATATACATATATATATATACATATATATATATATATATATATATATATAGTCTATGCAAAAACTTCACTAATGCATCAGTTATGGTTCTTCTACAGCAAAAAGTGAGGAAATTTGGGGTTAGGTTAAAGCCCCTTGACTCCCCCAGCCCACCCCCCCAACTGACATCGGGGTGTGCATTGGGGTTGTCGGCCCTAACTCTCACCCCATCATATGTGTAAAGAAGCAGAGGTATAGGAGAATATAGCACAGTGGTTTAAAGCTCTGAGCTGAAAATCTGGTGATATCCATCAAACCAGACCTGTATTTGAATCCCACAGCTTCCACTTGCATACTGTGTAACCCCGAGCAAGTCATTTAACTTTCCTGTGCTCTCAGGTCGCTCCTGTAAAAAAGCTTTCAGCTTAGTGTGCTACTCCTGGTTAAACAACTAAAAAAAAGAAAAAGAAGGAAAAAAAGAATGAGGTGAGAGTTAGGACCGATGACTTCATGCGCACCCATGCCGGTTGGGGGTGGGCTGGGGTCCAAGGGGTTTTCAACCCTAACCCGAATTTCATCATTTTTTCACTGTAGAAGAACCCTAAATGATGCATTAATGAAGTTTTTCACAGAATTTCTTACTTTTTAAGAAAGAATAGAAAAGTAGAAAGTTGCGCAAGTTGGTGGCGTGCTCCCACCAACTTGTAAGTGTCAGGCCTCATTACACACCCAATGACTAAATCGTACATTCACAACAGCAAGGCCAGCCACCAAACAAATGTTAATCTAGTAGAACAATAGAAAACACTGTCCACAAAACGTAAACTGCACCACAAAATATGCCCTTAAAAATATATTGTCCGACATGTAAACACCTCTATTAACATCTACAGAACATGCCATCAACACCTTCCAAATTTCAAGTAAAACCACCAAACCATGTCCAAGATGTGACATATGAAAATGTGAAATTTTCATTCGTCAGAGTGGCACAGTTCCGCATCTGTTGACATTTAACACACACACAATGACTGAAAATTACATCCATGACACTAAGGCTAAGTATCCTATCAATTTCAAGCCACCACCACAAGCAAAATGCTGTCCGCAGAACATAAACTGCACCACGCCATATCTGCACCCAAAAAAATTTTATGACACAGAAACACTGTAATTTTCATCCACATGACATGCTGTAAACACCCTCCAAATTTCAAGTAAAAAGACCAAACTGTGTCCGAGATATAACATTTTAACGTATGATATTTTCATTCGTCAGACTGGCACAGTTCTGCACCTGTTGACATTTAACACACACAACAACTGAAAACTACATCCATGACACTAAGGCTAGGTACGCTATCAATTTCAAGATACCACCACAAGCAAAACACCGTCCACAACATGTAAAGTGCGTCACGCAATAGCTCAGCAAAAAAAAAATTCTTCAACACATACTGTAAACACCATAATTCACATCTACAGGACATGCTGTAAACACCCTCCAAATCTCAAGTAAAAAGACCAAACTGTTCCCGAGATATTCAATATGAAAGATTACTAAAATTCCCCTATTTATTCCTTTATAAAAAATCTGGCCATCTTGTTCATCCCTCACGATCAAAGATGGCTATCAAAGAATCTCATGATCAAAGAATTTGCAGGCTCATGATCAAAGAATTTGCAGGTTCATGAACAAAGAATTAAAAATATTATAAATCAAACAATTAAAGAAATTGTGGTACACCGCCATCATGGTTCAACAGAACAAAGCCCCCTGAGTAAAACCCATGCTCATTTGACTTCCTAGGATACCCCATGGCTGAGAAAATAGATTTTTAAATTGGACCATCTCATCCCTCACTCATAATGCATGATCGCAATCAAAGAATCTCATGATCAAAGAATTTGCAGGCTCATGATCAAAGAATTTGCAGGCTCATGAACAAAGAATTAAAAATACTATAAATCAAAAAATTGAAGGAATTGCAGTAAACCACCATCATGGTTCGACAGAACAAAGCCCCCCTGAGTAAAACCCAACCTTATTTGACTTCCTAGGACATCCCTGGGCTGAGAAAATTGATTTTAAAATTGGGCCATCTCGTCCCTCTCTCACGATGTGTGATCACGATCAAAGAATCTCACGTTCAAAGAATTTGCAGGCTCATGAACAAAGAATTAAAAATGGTGAAATGTGAATTATTCACCTATTTCAACCAAACCAACAACATGCATCGATAGAATGGACCATCCTGAACAAAACCCACCCTGATGTGTGTCCGTAGCCCACCCCTGAGCTGAGATATTATTGTTTTCGGGTCGCAATGCAAGATCGCGAACAAAGAATCTCACGATCAAAGAATTTGCAGGCTCGCTATCAAAGATCATTAGTGATTCATGAATCAAGATTTTAAAAGCTTATAACTCTATTTTTTTACCAATTTGGATGAATCCAAAGGCATGGCTCAATAGATCAGAGCCCCCTGAGTGGAACCCATCGAAGATTTACTTCAGAAGTGACCCCTGAGCCGAGATATTTGTGTTTTTCAATTGGAAAATAAAAAACAAAATGCCGGAACTCATGATCAAAGAATTTTGAAAATCCTTGGGGATAAAGATTCTTGAACCGTGAGGCTGCAAATTCTTTGATTGCTGGTTGGGACAAGACGGCCAGAATCCCTATTGTTTGTTCACAAGATATACATATACATTTTCCCATTGACTTATAATGGGAACTTAAAAGTGCCATAACTTTTGAATGCCTTAATATTTTTTCACCAAACAAAAAGTGGCATGTTCAACCACCAAAGCTCTTTCAAATGAGCCATCTTGCAGTGTAGCATGTGATGCAATGGCCATGCAAGACCACATTAAGAATGCCAAAAGGTGCCTCCAAAAATGGATAATTTTGCATTTTTCAGCGCTTTCGTACTCAAAGACCAGCAATCTGACAGAAACATAATTTGGCAAATCAAGAGATCTAGTGCACCACAATGCCTGTACCAAATTTCAGGCAAATCCATTGAACAGGTCCAAAGTTATTAACGTCCAAACGTTTGACTTTAGTATGTAACTGGACGCTCAACCCTAACTATAGTGGCGTGGTCTTATATATAAGCATTAATGCCCAATGAAGGAGGCTTCTACTGGGAAATTAATGCAAGGTTGGGGGGGTTGTGGCATGAGGCTTTGGCCGAGTGCCTATAACCAACCAACCATGCATTAATTCCCCAATAGAAGCCGACTCCGGAGGGCATTAGTGCATTTGTAATGTGGGAATACATGCGTTGTTGTTGTTTCCATTTTTACAGTTCTGTTCAATTTTGTGTTGGCGCCTTGAGATCATGCGTATTCGCTGCGATGTGTGTTCTGTTTGCTGCTGTGACAGCTAGTGGTGCTAGAGCTTGACCTGATGACCCTGTGATTAATAGTTGGAGCAGGCATTACCAATGATTAATTAGCACTCCAACTTTGATCATTTGGTGCATTTTGTGCAATGACATTGCCTTATTTCAGGTTTCTCTTTTTTGCCGTGTTACAAATATATATAATAGTTGTGCAGTAGCACCATATAGTTAGAGTTGAATAGGCAATTTATTGTTAAACCTCACATTTTGCACTTAACTAACTTTGCAACAGGACAACAGATTTGCACAAAATTTGGCATGCTCTTTCCTGTGGGATAGCTCTCTTGATGTACTTAGTTTTGTTTTGATCAAATGTGTGAATTTCGTGCAGAGCATTGGGGAAAAAAGTGTAAAATTCACTTTTTTTTCCTGTTTATCTGTTTTTCCCCATCATGCTGTGGCCACACTGTTTTGATGTTTGGTCTGAAATTTTCAGAGTAGAAAGATTTTGCCTGGAAGAGCAAGCCAGCGTTGGTCTGGTAAACAAGTTCTATTTTGAAATTTGGGGTTCTGAGCATGCTCAGTTCAGTCTTTTGGATAGCTGCCCAGTACAAAAAGGGATTTAGGCCTCACGAACAGGGATTTTGCTATCTCGTGAAAAGGGATTTACTAAATCCCACTTTGGGAGAAAAAATTCCCTCTTCATGAGCCGCCATCTTGTTTTCATTTTTTCCTTATCAAACAAAACATTATAACTTTACTCAGGGATGTCTTCTACAGACACCCAAGCATGGGTTTTGTTCATGTGGATGCCCTCTACAAACCTATGCCACTGGTTTACTTTACTGCGGTCCCAGAATGTTTATTTTTGATTTTTAAAATCCCTTTTCATGACTCACTTCCAATCCCTTTTCGCAATGTGAAATGGGATTTTGACACCTCGTGAAAAGTGATTTTGACAGCTCACAAAAAGGGATTGCTTTTTCAGACCAGATGGCCCTGCAGGAAGTCCCTTTTTTGCAATGTGAAAAGGGATTCTGATACCTCGCAAAAAGGGTCTCAGCTCAAAAAAAAGAGATTTTGACACCTCACAAAAAAGAATTAATTTTCCAAATCCCTCTTCGTGAGCTGTCAAAATCACTTTTTGCAAGCTGAATCCCTTTTTGCAAGCTCTAAAAATCCCTTTTTGAATTGTGAAAAGGGATTTCTGGCAGGGCCATCTGGTCCCAAAATCATGAAAAGGGATTCTGACACCTCATAAAAAGGGATTTGCTCACAAAAAGGGATTTTGACACCTCACAAAAAGGGATTCATTTTTCAAATCCCTTTTCGTGAGCTGTCAAAATCCCTTTAAGCATCATCAAAAGGGACTTCTTGTAGGGCCATCTGGTCACCAAGTCATGAAATGGGATTTTGACACCTCACGAAAAGAGATTTGGTTCACTGAAAAGGGATTTTGACAGCTCACGAAAGGGATTTCTAAAATGTGCTATCTCTTTGCCACTTTACTGCAAAGAAATGGTTTAGAATATTGGGCTGAAATTTTCAGGGTAGAAAGGGCTTGCCCCACAGTCTTGACTTTTGCTGGTTTGGTGATAAAATGTACATTGCTTCCACAGTTATAAGATTTTGAAGTTTGGAAATGTCCTATATGATAACATTGTGGTGGACACAATACCTTTTGGTGCCTATATCTCAAAAATGGTTCAAGATACGAATTTTTCACTAATCATAGCTTAGTACACCTCAAGGTGTACTAAGAATGCATGCAGGTTGCCAGATCATGATTACAACTGTGGTGGAATTTTTTCTAAGGTTGCTATGGTTACTGAGATATTGCATCATTTGCATCACGGGGTTACTTGGAATATCTCTAGGTCTGCATTGTGTCACTCCCACATGTGGTCTGGATACCATTTTGCAGTAATGGCCATGCAGGGCACTCCATTATGCAATGCTGGAATGCAGAGCCCAGAGGATCCTGCGCTCCCACATGGAGATGACAGTTTATTACAATGTTTCTACAGCTATGGACAGATGGGAGCACAGGGTCCATAGGGTCATGTGCTCTCACACATGGATACCATTATGGAGTGACGGTAGCATGATGGGAGGGCCCTGCACTTCCAGAGGGAGATGCAACAAGACAGTACAGACTGATGGGAGTGCAGGGCCCTCCCACAAACATCTAAAGGTAAGATTACACTTTCTCAAAAAGTAAGGAAAGTCATTGCAAAAAACACTGTTACTGCATCAGTTAGCATTGAAACAACAAAAGTAGGGAAATGAGGCATTGGGGTTTCAAACCCTAACATGCTCCCCACCCCAACCACCCCACCGGACGCCATCCTCCACACACCAACAGGCATTGGGGGTGTGCCTTGGGGTCTTCAGGCCTAACTCTCACACTATTCTCCTATACTGTACCATCTCAGCTTTCTTACACATGGAATGAGGTGAGAGTTAGGGCCGATGACCCAAAAGCACACCCCAATGCCTGTTGGTGTATGGAGGGTGGGGGTGGGGTGGAGTGGGATGGAAAGAATTGGGGTGTTAGGGTTCAAAACCCTAATGTCTCATTTCCCTACTTTTGTTGCTTCAACTCTAACTGATGCATTAACAACATTTTTTGCAATAACTATATACTTTATATATATTGCTGTTTTTGACTGTTTTCACTCTGATGATTTGCATGTTATGCCAGTCAGTTAACAGTTAACAGTTAACATTTTCCATAGAAAGATTTTCAAAAAAGGTCTTTTTAACTTCTACTTCAACATATGGCACTTTTCCCACAGAAAGTTAAATGAATGAATCTCAGGAAGCTGCTGTCGTTTGGAATATAAATAACAAAAAGAAGAACATTTTTACAGTGTTTGGTGTACAAATGATGCCCAGAAAAGAACAGAAGATGCCGAGAAGATTTGTCAGTATGAAACAATCTATAAAGTCTGGAAAAGTAACTGGAATGTTGACCAGGAGATCTAATCCTGCATTTAAACATAAAGCTTCTTCAACAGAGACTGATCAGCCATAGACTTCGGTCTTGGACCCTGGCAATTTGAATAAGCCCCAGCCAGCAGCAATTTTTTTTAAAAAAGGCTTCCAGAAGAGACAACAAGAAAGTAACAGCAGCTAATAATGATTGGCAGCAATGGTCCATCAATACAATTAAATCAAGAAGTATAGCTGAAGCAAACAGACTCAGAAGTGAAAATGGAAAAGGGTGAAGTAATACCTGTCAAAGCCCTATTAATCCCCTCATCTTTACTACTTCAGGAGTAGACCAAAATAGCCTAGCAATGAAAGCAGGTAATACAGTGAACAGTGGAAACGGGACTGGAACTGCTGACCAACCAAAGCAACAAGGAATCCACAATGTTGAATGCCGTGGAGTAACAGTGAGTAACCCAGTTCTAAGTAACAAATCTCTAATGAGGGGAGCCGTATGCAAACCCAAGATGGTTTGGAAGAGAGTAGCAGGCATGAAGAGGGGAGTGGAACTTTACAAGGGAATCAGATCACTATTGGAAGGCTATGCCTGTAGTTCAATGGACAAGCAGCCAGACACTCCCCCTTCCTATGCTACAAAAGCAGTTCCTCTGAGCCTCTCTCTCAAGCACTTTTTCTTTGCAACCGGAGGCTCTGTTGGTCTGTTCTTTGCAGCTGCTGGGGCTTGCCTCCCCCCCACTACATTTTAGCCTCTGCTTGTTTTTGCTGGGCTTCTGTATTCTGTTCTCCTGCATTTGGAGTGTATTGCTTGCCTCTGACTGTGTGCTTCTTTGTGTTGCTTGTTCCCTGGTCTTCTGCGCTTTTTGTGTCCTTTTGTTCTGCATTCTTTTTAGGGGCTTCTGTTTTCAAACTCCTTGTATT
Organism: Neoceratodus forsteri; assembly: GCA_016271365.2. Taxonomy (NCBI): domain Eukaryota; kingdom Metazoa; phylum Chordata; order Ceratodontiformes; family Ceratodontidae; genus Neoceratodus; species Neoceratodus forsteri. Next base: position 1,103,724,105 of record CM057454.1, read on the forward strand.
TTTGCTAATCCCGAGCTCATGCTACCTGCTCCCATTTACTCACAATGCAACTGCAATTGTTATCTGTGTGTTTCAGCTAAAGCTGCTTCCCTGCTGCTGCTCTTCATGCTGTGCACCTTAATTGTTTTCACCTGGTTCAGGCTCACTCTGGATTCTAGCCCATGCAGCTCAATCCTTCTTCCTGAACTCATATCATTAACCTCATTGCTACTGTTTTCAATGTACTGCCTAGCCAGTTTGCTGCTTTCAGAGCATCGCCTCCCTACAGTCTACATTAATTCTAACTGCTACCCCTAAAACTCATAATTACTCAATACTGATGCTGCTCAATTATGTTTACATACTGCTACTATACTCTGGAGGTCAGCTAAGATACCGCCGATGCTGTAAACTAGTTTTAATATCTGTATGTGGTTCATGGTACCTTCCCACCGCTTTCTTGTTTTTCCTATCATGGGCTACTGGAGGTGTTGTTGAGGAGCCATGGCATACTTAACTCATGTTTGAATCCTGCCTTTGCTACTAAAATCCTCCGAGTATTTTGTCACCTTTCATTGGCTTCCTTGATGGCCTGGCTGGCTTCATATTTGTTGCTTCTTCGACCACCGTGCAGGTCCGACCATTTGTTTTCTCTGCTTACAGACCTTCGAGCAGGTCCACTCACTGGTTACGCAGTTCATTTGCTCAGCGCTCACTACTACCATATCTGACCTATGTGAGGGTTTCTGCACTCAACACTCCATTCAGCTACACCTCAAATTGTTTTCTGTGGTATGCCAGCCATAACCATTCCATGGTGCAGGGTTCCCTGCAGCCTACAGTCTCGCTCTGCACCTATGAAGTCTGCATCTTCAGTGTGCCTGACTTGGGGTAGGGTCCTTTTCTCCTGGCCTATAGCAGGGAATGTCCTCACTCTGGGCCTGGCTTTAGCTGTTCGAGACTCGACAGCAGCTCCTGGTGTAGAATTTAAGAGTAGCCATGAAGGGTGGTTACAGTGATCTCCTTTGACTCTAGTATTCTACTAGCAAGGCACTTCCACTGCATTATCCCTATGGCTGCCTCTGGTTCACCTGGTTTGTTTTAAGGGCGGGTAAGCCAGGTGAGTGCCTCACCAGTCATTGCTCTCTTCCTCTCACCATGGTTGCCCCCGATGTTGCAGAGCACTCTTGCAACCTTGCACAGCATTCCCATTAAAGGAATCAAGTGAGAGCTTTCTTCCAAATTGGAATATTTTCCACCCCCATTTTAATTGGGTTTCTAAATTGCAGCAGCAAAGCCGTCACTAAATAAAGCATCCCAAGCTTGGAGGGAAGGTGACCTAGGCCTTGGACCCCAGAGATTTCCTCCTCAAAGGTTTTTCTCCTCTCCTCCGTGCCTCAGGTAATAAACATTAGTTAGCCATAGTTAGTGTTCCCTAGTTCCTTTAGGTAGGTTCTGCTGTTGGATGGAGGTGGATGGTGTCCCTACTTGCCATTCCCTCTCTCCTTAGGAGGCCCCCTCAATCTCCAGTGCAACCCATCATAGTCATGCCATTGCTAACCTGCGCATCTCATTACATTATCAAGCTGCCTGGTACCAAATCTACTACTACTATGCCTCACAGCTGCTGATTGCTAATGTGCTTCATCCTACTGCTTTTCTTTTTGGGGATGCTTCCTAAGATACCTTTAACAAAGGGAATCATCCCTCGGCACCTCTATGGGTGGAACCCTCTTAGAGGGTTGCTTGCCTTGGTACCCCTACAGGGTGGTAATTCCTCTGGAACAGACAGCGTGAATGACCAAATCAAGTAACACAGTTACACAAGCATAACATCATACTGGCTGTGTAGGCCATTGAACTGTAGTTAAGATTACAAACTCCATTCTTGCACATGTGCAAAACAATCTGTCAGAATCTGAGTGGGCTGTTCTAGATGAGGTGCAACTCCTTCTGATATTAACAATTCTTGGGCATCAACTCTTTTAGATCTTTAGCTGGTGACACATTCAGGAAAACTTTAATGAAACCTAATTATTTAGACACAGTTCAGCTTCAAAGCCTCAACAAAAACTTTAAAAAGTATAATCATTAGGTACAGTTCTGCCTGCATTCCAATTATATTTTATATATTTCTCCTTCCCATTATTTATTACTAAGGAAATCTGCATGAATATATGATCTTTATCCCTTATAGTTCCTATAGAGTCCATCTGCCTCTATAGCTACTGCCTACTTCAAATCATAATTCTCTGTTGTGGCATCACAATCTGTTGCCATGGGATTAACTGTGATATCACAGGCAGTGCTCTGTGACTTCAGGTAGGCAGAAAGCAGCAGGAATAGACAAACTCATCAAGGGCAAAGATCTTGATTTCATACAGATGATCTTAGTAATAAATAATGTGAAGAAGGAATACAGCACTATGGGAAATAAAAACTGGACTGTATCTAAATATTAGGTTTTCCTCAAGTTTTTCTTTAACTATTTATAGGCCTCCTGCTGTCCCATTCTGGGAGAGGAGCCTACATTTCTAAAACATTTTTTGTCTTTGCACATATTCAGTTACTTACTGCCTTACCAACAGAACTCTCACACCCAGGGGCTGGATTTTTGAACTGGATTGTGAGCCGCACACTCCCAGTGTGCCACCTATAGGGCACACGGAGCTTGCGGCAGTCTCCCACTATGGATTGGGACTTTCAAACACAGGTGCCCGGTGCAGGACCATAGACCACGATTTTATGGTCTAGCCTGCGCCACATCCCGGAGCCAAAGACACGGGGCTTGCGACGGACATTTGGCGCAAACTGCAGTAAATTAGGGAACCTGTCGCAACTGCACCTGGTATTGGAAAATCTGGTGCAGCTGCGGCAAAGGGATTTGGCACATCACTGATTTCAGAGTCCCCTGGCACAGGGCTTGTTACATGCCCTGCGCTGTCATTTGAAAATACTGCCCCATGTGAGAAATTTGATTTATCAGTTCTACCCAATATATTCGTTTGTCTTCTGAAAAAACTGCCATGCCTGAAGAAGAGCTTTGTGTAGCTTGAAAGCTTGTGTTTTCTAAATCTAATTTAGTCCAGTGAAAGGTATTAAATCTCACACTTTGTTCATCTTAAACTGTATTTGTATTATGTCAAAAACTTTAAAGTCTAAAAAAGGATTACTAAGGATTTTTTTGTGCAAGAAGGCTGGTTAAGCCCATATCTACACCTTCTATTGTGTATCAACTTCTGCATTTAGGAAGAAACGTTTACCTACAGCAAGTACAGAACTTCTAGTTTTCAATTATACAGTACCTACACTTTAGACTTGCCATGGATTGTGTCTCCCTGAGGCATTGTTATCCATAGTCATGAATAATTGTGACTTGTATTTATGCCTCCTGAAAAGAAGCACTTTCACTTTATGATGACCCAATACATGATGCTTGTTTTTTTCCAGCTTGTGGAAAAAGGAAGTTAATCTGTTGCAAAGTTATTAAATTTTTTAGTTTCCATTATATCCTATGGCCCGACACTTCTGAACATTCCAATCTTTGGATAGCTGTCTTTTTTTCAATAAAGAATTTGATCTCATGAACAAGGACTGAGTCTTGCGAGACCAATTCTGATTCGCGTGAAAAAAATCCTTGTTTGTGAGAGCAAATTCCTTTTTTACAAGCTGCCATCTTGTTTTCCATTTTTTTCAAAAACAAAATTGAAAACCCACAAAAATAAAGTACAGTAGATACAGTAAGGCATGTACCTTGTTCCTTGGGACTCCCTTACATTGATTCTGAAGTTCTTTTATGTGTAAGCAACCTCGGAGGTTGTTTTTGAGGCTTTTACATTCCTTTATTGTAACTCATTAACTTCCTTTGATTTGTGTGAAATATTGTTGCTTCCCTTATCTACTGTAATCTTATACTGTAATTTCAAAATGAATGGAAAATCCCAACAATCACTATTATTTGAATTAATAAGAGCACTAAAAGCAGCTATTAGAACATGTAAATTAGTTTTCTGAGCCTGTCTAATATTCAAGGCTTGCCTGCTCTCTGCAGAAAGGTATTACAAAGTTTTCCTGTTAAGAACAATTCTGATCTAATCATTTCCTCCCTGCACACACTGCTGCTCCTAATTAATTTTTGTCTATAAACACTAAATATTCCACCTCCATGCCACCATGAATAACCACCTAAATGAAATGTAAACAAATTAACATTTTGAACAAAATGTTATAGTTTTTATTAGGATTCAAACCCTTGTCTTGGACTTTATAAAATTATTGGCAAGAAATAAAACGGAAAGGGGTGCAATTGTGCATCATACATTTATTATATGTTTGCTTCTTCAACAAGGATAAAGATAAGGAAAAGAAGAACAAAAGATTTCCACTGTTGGTCTGTATCATTCTCAGAAAGTAGAACACCTATGTAAATGGTTTTTCGTATCAGATGTAAGAATGATCATCAGTTTAGAAACACTAAATAAGCAAACTTTCAGCACATAAAAATGTTTTAGCAGTATCCTAAATTTTCCAACAAGTTTGGGCCTGCATGGAGTCACTATTTTGGTGCCTCCAGCATGGGATACTGCTGTTGGATGTGTGATCTTTCAGATGAGATGTTCTACTGAGGTATCCTCTGCCTGTTCTGGTAGTTGTTCGGGTGGACAACAAAGGTCCCATTGTCTTCTTCTTCTGTTTTTTTTTGTAAAATTTTTTTATTTGAATCATCAAGACATTACAAGATAGTAAAGCAAAACATTAAGGGCATTACTACATTTGCCCTGAAAAGGGATGGATGCATTCCAGTTTAATACAATCCTAAATAATATTTGTCACCTTCTATTGAACCTTCAGACTGAGGTTATAACCTGATGTCACCCTGTTGCCTCTCATTCTAATGCGGCATGGGTAATATTCTACTGATCATTACCAAACCCAGGCATTCAGTGGCATTAGGGAGACCACCCTGCCATATTATTACTTCTTGAGTCTCGGCTTTTATTAATCCTGACTATGGGAAACAGTCTGATTCAAGTGCCCTCTCAAGTTTACTCCAGATTCTGTTAAATTCTCAGACACAGTCTGCATTTATACTCTGAGCCCTTTCAATTTTTAAGCAACTTAATAAATTATTGGCCCACTGCTGTATGGTCAGGGGGTTCTTTGATAGTCAACATTCTGCAAGGGTGGTGCGTGCATTAACCAGTGCTAAGGACCATAAGGGAAAGTCACGTCCAAGGTTACCTCAGATGGGGTCAGCTCCCAGGAAGAATTCAAGCAGTATTCATTGACCAGACAAAGCCCTTCGACAGTGTTAATCACCCTCTACTTCTCAGGCAACTGTCCTCCATTGGACTCTCCAATGATGCCCTTCCATGGTTTGCTAGTTACCTCAGGAATCGGGTCCAACGTGTCAGGATAGCAGGTGTTACGTCTGATGTAAAGCCAGTCCTCTCTGGAGTCCCCCAGGGGTCCATTCTGGGCCCATTACTCTTCTCCCTCTTCCTCAACAGTCTCCCTAGTGTCTGCCAGCAAAAAATACTACTCTACGAGGATGATGCAGTCCTGTTCTCTAGCCACCATGACTCTAAAATCCTCTAAACCCAGCTGCAGCTTGACTTCCAGAGTGTTGAAGATTGGTTCAGCATGCATAAACTCTCTGGAACTACAGCAAGACCAAAATCATGGCCTTCTATAATCCACGGAGCAGGCACAAATCTCTGTCCCTCACCATCAAGAACAATGCTGGGTACTCACTTGAACGTGTCCCAGAGTTCAGGTACCTTGGTATCACATTGGATAATACCCTGTCTTACACTTGGCATATTGACTCTGTTGCCAAGGCCGCCAACATACGGATTGGTCTGTTGCACAAGCACTGTATGTCTGCAAATGTCCTTAGGCCAGTCATCTACAGCTCTGTCACCTCTATCATTGATTACAGTCTGGCCATCTGCAGCTCTGCATCTACAACTGCCCTCCACAGGATCTCAGTCTCACTCAACAAAGCCTGCAGGCTTTTAATGGGCACTGCCCAACTTACACACACCTGTGACCTCTACACACAGGCTGGATGGTTACCACTCCTCAACAGAATACAATACCAGCCCTGCCTGCTAACAAAAAAGGTTCTCCTTGGTCTCATGCCTCCAGGTGTTAGTAGTATCCTCACTGCCTTCAGTGGTAATCAGCATACACGTATTTATTGTATTTATTGTTTTTATATGGCTTATTTTTAAAGTGTTTGAATTATTGTAAAAGTGCTTTGAGCTTGGGAAGGGTGCTTCAAATAAATAAACTTTTACTTACTTATGTAGTGCCCAATACCAAACCTTCCAGGTTCCTAGATGTCGTACCTCCATGGTTCAGCAGTCCTTCACCCACAGGGCTCCACATTGGTTCAATACCCTCAGCAAAGAAGCACTTTCCTCTGCAATGCTTGGACTCTTTAAACGGAATCTCTGACTTTACCTCACCTTTACCACTCAGTGCGATTGCTTTTCCTAAAGGACTACTCCAACCACCACCTAGTTATTCAAGACCTGTAACCCGCCTCCAACCTGAGCATTACTCTGTCTGACTCCTGCTTTTCTACATTACCCTTTTCCTTCTCCTTCCCCCTTTCCCCACACCCATACATCACTCCACACACCTCATTACCATACTCCCCTGTCCTAGACCCCCTCCCCTCTCCCTCCTGATGACAACGACCTCTCAGCCTGCCTATTTCTTTCTGTCCCCCTTCTACAGTTATCTCACGCTTATAGTCCATTTGCTTCTTAATTCCCTTTCTCTGTTACCTCATCTATCTGCCTATTCAAGTTACTCTCTATTAATGTATTTTATTTCTAAAGTGTGTTACAACTGTAAAACAATGTCAACCATGTCTGTGTTTTGATTGTACACCATTGGCAACCTTTGTATGTATGTTTCCCCCCATCCTTTGATGTGGAACCTTTGTAAATGAGCAGCTCCTGCTCAAAGGTACTTGTAATCCGATAGTTTAATAAATAAAAACTATATAAAGTGGGGACTTGGTGCCACCCGCAGTACCCCTATCATTGCACTGTGGATTCCATGTCAGTATGCTAGTATCCTTGGCGCACAACAGTCATATGCAAGAAGGTGCATTCTTCAGTCTGCCATTTGGGGCACATGGGAGATTTAGAGGTGTCTATGGCATGCCTCTTATCTGGTGCAATATATGTACTATGTAAGAAATTCAATTGGGTCTGCCGAAGCCTATTAGTCCTGGAGCAACTGTTAAGATGGCGAGTCATCCCTTACCATATTTCCAAGGCTATTACTGCATCAAGATCAGCCTCCCAGGTCAATTGTATGTGGTGAGTGGGAACTGCCCTCCCCTTCAGCAATGTGCTATAGAATATAGACAATGGCCCTGCTTTGGGTTGGGGCTTAGATAGTTCCTCCAGGAATGGGTTCTGTCCTGTGAAGCCATGAAGGTCTATATCCAGGGCTGCCAACCTATGATGAACTTGAAGATATATAAAGTGGCCACTTGCAGGTAAATGCCATGCATTCCATAATTCACTAAAGGAGAGGAGTCCCCCACTTCATAAAGCTGCATAATTTGTCCCAGACCCCCTTTCTTCCATTTAAGCAGTCCCCCATGTAAAAATACATTATACCGGGGTGACTGCTTTTATGTAGACCAGGTGGATGCATAAAGGGAGGGTGTCCAACCCATGTTAATGTGGTCATGGACTGCTCTCCATACCTTCAACAATGTTTTAGTGAAAGGGTTGGGACACATCTTATGGCAGACTGTTGTGGAAGGGATGAGGCCAGAATGTCCCTGCGGATGTCTCCTCCCACTCCCCCCCCCAATGTTCATCCATGATGGAGCTACCGGAGCCATGTCCTTGAGTAAGAATGCCAGCTGGGCCGCCCAGTAATACAGTTTGAAGTTCAGTAGCCCAGTGCCCCCCTCCATGTTTGTGGGTTGCTGTAGGGCTTTCCTGCTTATTCTAGCATTCTTTCTGTGCCAAATGAATTTGTGCGGAAGGCTGTTCAAATCCCTCAAAAACTTATCTGGGACATAACATGGGAGTGACTGGAATAGGTAAAGACACTGGGGCAAGATGGCAATTTTTATAGTGACTACTCTGCCATAGACTGTAAAGGGCAAATAAATCCATCTTTCACACTTGAGTGTAATTTTAGTAAGGAGTGCCTCATTGTTTGAGGAAAAAAGGTTTGGAGACATTAGATGAGATGTGCACCCCTAAGTACTTAATTTTTGAGACCACTTGTACTTCAAGCTCATTGTTTGCCAGGGCTTATCTATTTCACCCGCCCCCCCCACCACCACCTACTGGGAGTGATTCACTTTTAGACCAGTTGATCTTATGACCAGATAGTAGGGCAAATTCCTTCAGCAGTGCATGCACAGATGGCAGGCTTTCCCTGGGATCTTTAAGGTAAAGCAGCAGGACATCTGCAAACAGGGCCATTTTATATACACCCCGTGACCCATAGCCCACTATCCCAGGATGATTCTGTATGGCAGCCACCAAAGGTTCAAGTGCTATCACATGTAGAAGTGGAGAGAGAGAGGGCACCCCTGTCTTGTACCTCATTGCAGGTTAAAAGCTGGGGAAAGAGATCCATTTGTCAAAATTTGGGGAGTGGGTAATTTGTATAAAGTCTTGATTAGTGACAGCATGTAAGTGCCCAGTCCATAGGCCCGTAGGGCTGTAAATATGTATTCCCACTCCACCCGGTCAAACACTTTTTCTGCGTCCAGGGCCAGAACCACTGTGCCATGTGTTGTCCGTGTCTTTGCCCAGTAGTGAATAATATTAAGTGTTTTTCTGATATTGTGTTTGCCCTGTTTCCCTTGAGCATATCCACTCTGATCAGAGTGGATAATTGCTGGCAATACAGGCTCCAATCTTGATGCTAACATTTTGAGCCAGAACTTTGTAGTCCGAGGTAAGGAAAGAGACTGGTCAGTAAGATGAACATAGCGCAGGATCCTTACCAGATTTTGGAAGGACCATGATGGTGGCCAAGCACATGGAGGGAGGGAGTTGCCCCTTCTGCACGCTTTCTAGACACTTATTATTGAGAGGGTCTATAAGCTCATTCAGAAGCATTTTATAAAAATCTATCAGCAGCTGATCTGGGCCTGGGGCTTTCCCACTTTTCAAGTGTTCCATGTTAAAATCGCGAAAACTTAATTGTGACTAAATTATTAGTGAGTGCATTTTAGTAACTCTGAATATAGCAGTTATGTCTTAGTACAAGACACCAAAAGATGCTGTGCTGGGAGCAAAGAGACAGAATATAAACAAACAAAAATCACAAGACCCCTTCTACCTGGCATGTGCTTAATTTTTTTTTAAAGGAAAACTCTCATGTATCTGTGGCATTGTTATCAATTGAAATGTGTCTCACTAACCCTTTTTATCCCTGTTCCAGCAGTATTTAATTTCAGAATGACTGGAACAGTGATTTAGTAAAACTGCATCAAGCGGGTGTAGCCCTAGCCACAGTATTCCATTTTACACCATCTCAGTATCCGTCAAGTCGGTGCCTATGTCAGTGACAGGCTCAGGTCAATGGGAGCAGAAGTCATCGAGTAAGTCCTGAATGCCACATCACATTTAAACAACTAAAGTACTTTCAATGGTTATGTTGTTCTGCCATGAAGTGTAAGAATGCTTCACATAAAACCGAATGCCGGTCACTTACCTTTTTTTGGTACAGAAAGCAGTCCCATATTTTGTTACAATGGGTAGCTGCTGTGAAGAGGGAAAACTTTCGACAGTGTCCGAGATATAAAAAACATGCAAGTGCATGCTACCTTCTTGCAATGTGTCTGATGTCTATCAAAACTGATTTCTGAGTCAGAGCACATAGAAGATAGTCATGGTAACAACCTCTTTGCTATTTTGTCGCTGTAGGAATTCACTGTTTAAGTAAGGTGCCATTTTTATACATTCACTATTAAAAAAGTGATGATAATTGAGTCGCTATTTTTGACTCGCTATTTTGTCCATGCTATTATCACGGGATATCCTTTTGGTGTGTTTGACTGCTTTAGAAATCTCTTCGACTGTGATCAGGGTTTCTAGTTCCTTAGCAGTTTTCACATCCATGGGAGTAACTGAAGCTTTCTGAAAGAAATCTTGCAGTTGTTGTGTAGTGGGGTTAGCCTTTAAGGCATAGAGGGTTTTATAAAATTCAGTGAAAGCCAGGCCAATGGCCTTGTTATCAGTGACAAGTGTTCCCTGTGTACTTTGTATACTCTTAATGCTAGATTCACCCTCTCTGTTTCCACTGCCAGGATAGGAGCACCCCCCCATCTCCATCAAAGCATCAAAGTAAGGGCCCCATCCTTCCCAAAAGGAGACCTCTCTCAAGTCTAGCAGTGCTCAGGAAGTTGTATTTCAATTTAACCTGCTGCATTCTTATAAAAAAGCTCCATGGTAGGCCGGGTCATATGAGCTTTCTCAAGCTCCCCAGTATTTTCCACTCAAGCTCTGTTATTTCTTGCTCCTCCACTCATTTTTTTAAAAGCTGCAAATGATATGTTCATCGCCTCCCATTTTGTTGCATGAGTTGTCTCCCCTTTTTTATTGTTGGTCAAAAATTCTAGAATAGAGGCACGCACATGGCTTATGTAGTGCCTATCTTTTAGAAGGACAGAGTCTAGCCTCCATGGTCTTAAGGCCGTTTCTGACAGGTCACCTTTAAGCATGGATGTCGGGGGGGGGGCATTGTCTGATACCATGATTGCCTCATATTTTGCCTGTTCCATGTGCATTACTATGGCTGAGGAGACCATCAATCTGTCCAACCTGGCACAGGTATGGTGGGCATGGGAAAAGAAACTGTATTCCCTGCCATTCGGGTTCTGATGTCTCCATATGTCCACCAGAGCACACATTTTCCCTATCTCCTGCAGCGCACGTGCATTCTTTGAAAGAGGGACTGGAGTGGTGTTAGATCTATCCAGATCAGTGTCCTCTACACAATTAAAGTCTCCCCCTAATACTCATGGGCTCCTGAAGGGAGCCATATCAAAAAGGAAAGCACCAAGATACTGCAACAGTGAAAATCCCACCATTCCCAACAGCGATGGAACAATAATGACACCAGTACTGTGCTCTCGCAATAGACTGTCTTTTTTGCGGGGGTCTGTGCTCCCCACACCCCCTGCATTTGATTATTAACTCCAGGTTGGAGTTGATTCGAGGAGGGGGCAGGACACTGGTAAAGAATAAGGCTGAAAACAGACCATTACAGCGAATGTCGCTATGATGGTCTGTTTTCAAGTTTTGCTGTGAGGGTGTCGAGCTCGAGTGGGCGACCAATCTAAAAGCAATTTATGATAGAATTTTGGATCTTCTATGTTGGGGCGGTAGATTCCTCCGACAGCTATGTGTCTTCCATTATTTAACTGAATCTGTGCCAAAGCATATCTACCCCCCGGATCTGAATACGATGACAGTACACTCCCCTGGAACCCCTGTGGTAGCCAAATGGCCACGCCCCTAGCCCTAGATGAGTGAATTGCTGATACCCAAGTACCTCCTCAGGATTGTTGTTTTTCAGCCTCAATGGAAAATGTGGGTCTCTTGCAATAGGGCTATTCTAGTATTAATTTTCTTTAGTCTAGTCTGCACCTTTTTCCTTTTTACCACATTTTTGAGACCATTGACATTCCAAGTGGTAACATTTAAGTCGTTAGCCATACTTTCCACATACAAAAAGATTCCATTTCAGTACAGCCTCATTTATCTTTTGGGTAGATTCCCTTAAATACTATAAGGCAGAGAGTGTAACCACAGTATTCTTGCATTCATGAACAAACTGGTAACACTACAAATTTTAACTTGAACACAACATAGATTCCTGCTTTTCCCCCATTTTCTCCCTTACCCTTCCCCATGTCCTCCCTTCAGGTTCCCTTCCTCACCCCCCCCCCTTAACATATAGTAAACTAATAACAAACAACCTTTTATCCAATAACATGTTAGGATCCCCCCATTCCCCTCTGCTAGTGATGGCATATAGATGGTGCACTTTGGGCTAAATGGTACCCTTATATTACATCATTAAGTTGTATTAGGCAGTATCGAACCTCAAGCCAGAACGGTAAGTGGAGCAACCCCCTGCCTCTACTGAAAGAGTTACGGCATGTGAGTATTTTCTCCCTTATTAGCAGAGCCACTTTCCCCCCCCTCCCCCCGGTATCAGGTCCCTGATGGACCTAGGGCTGGAGCCCACCTCCTCCTCCTCTCCACCCATATCTTCAATCATTACCCTGCACAGCAAGCTAGCATGGTATTAAATATTATATATTTCATGCAGCAGCTTCAGTGGCCGAGGATAAGTGTTATTCATCCCATTGTGCCATTGTGGTGTATCAGGGCTGCAAGTCTTCTGTCCCCCCCCCCGCCGGTACCTGTGCCCCTAGACACAGTCGAGGGAAGGATGGATATGTTGAATGAAGGAAAACATTCAGTGTTACATAGTCCATGCTCTGTTCTATTACCCAGAGTCATCCAGCATGAGGAAGTCCACAAGCTCACTCCTGCCATTAGGGAATAGTGTTCCACAAGCTCTTGTACGTAGGGCACCACAACGTTTGCCCCTCAATTAATCCTTCTTGAATAATCACATTTTCTAGCAGCCCTGGTGGGGTGCACTGCTCAGAAATGCTAGTATTAGTCTGAGCTTAGCGTCCATCAGTACACACAGGCAGATGCTATTTAAGCAGGTCCCATGCATTCCGAAACACGGTCTTCTGTGGACCAAGGTTTTGAGTGCTAGCTGGAGCCGTCATGCAGCCATGCAGTCAAAATGGTGAATGTAAAGCACAAAATTGAACCTATCCACTGTGAACTAACTCAGCACCCCATTGTGCACATCTCCCACTTTGAAGCACACAGCGGTAAGCAGATCTCTACATAAAGCTTACTAGGCAGACCCTTCATCACAGTAATAGTGTCATTTGTATTCACTGCCCCTATATCACTTGGAGCCCCCCATTTAGATTTCTTGAGATTAAGTGGTTACTGTGCTGCACAGGTGGAGTTGGAAGTTGACGGTAGCTCGATAAGGGTAGTGTAGAGCAGGTATCGGCTTCAGCAAAGGCAGAATTTGTAAATTACAGTTAACAGCTGTCAGGCATTATTGATGCGGCCTGACATCGGCATTCTTTCTTCAGCTGTTTCTTCCTCCCACATGAATTTCTCGGCTTCTTGGGGGTATCAAAGTACCTTGGGGGCTTGCCTGGTCTGGTGATCCTCGGTCTGGAGAGGTAAAGATGGGCGAACTCCCAGCCAGCATAATGGAGTGTCGCTGAATTTGCAGATCCCTGCTATAATCTTGAACAATAAAGACCTTGCCATTTCCTTGAGTATAATTGGGCCATAAAATTTGGCAGCACGGAGGATTTGTTCTTTATCAGTATACCAAAAATACTTTATCAGGAAGTGCCACAGCTTCTATCCTGATCTTGGCCTTGGTCCTGTCCTGTGGGTCCTCTCCACCTTGTAGATGGTAGCCTGGTCCCCCATCTTTAGCTGATGCACTATCCACTGAGGGACTTCTTTACCTGGATCTCTCTTCTCAAGCCCCTTAGGTAAGCCTATAATACAGAGGTTCTCGAACGGCGGTACCGGTATTCAAGATCATCGGCCCGCTGTTGTACTTCTGAAATTAACTCTTTGTAGTCAGTTTTATCTGCTGTTAAATTAGCCAGCAGATCTTCCATGTTACTCCAGGGTTTCTCTACCTCGTCGAGCCTTGTGGTGTGTGCTGCCAAAGTTTCCGTTAGCCCTGTCATGACCGCTTGCAAGTGAGTAAACTGTGCTGTTATATTTTGAAAGCCAGCATTCATTTCTGTTTGTATGCTGCATAAGGTGCCTGGGACACTGGCCAGAGATTTTTTTAAGCTCTGTCATGCTGTCTGCAGATGCAGACGATGGATGAGGGCCCTGAGATGCCTCATAGCAAGCTGGTACCCGTTTGTCCTTTCCTGACTGGAAATAGCAGCTTTGCCTGTCTAGTGTTTACCTTGACTGGTGCTGCTTGATTTATACTAGCCATAGATGAGCCTGCTCACTGAAAAATCACTGTTATTAATGTTTTCCTGCATTGGTTGAGAATGGTGTACAGGCCGCCCTCTCAGACTGAGGAGTTAGACAGGCAGCTAGCAGGACAGATCAGAAGGATCTGTGAAAGGGGCAGTACAGTAATTGTAGGTGATTTCAACCTGCCAAGGGTGGATTGGGGTACCCAAGCCACCGCAAATAGGAGGGAGAAGGTACTTCTGGACGCAGTCCAGGACAGCTTCCTACTGCAGATGGTCAATGAGCCAACCAGGTTAGGGAACACCCTTGATCTCATGCTGGAGAATGGTGAGGCCATGAGGAAGCTGAGGGTGGAGGAACCACTGGCAGGGTGTGACCACCACTCAGTGTGGTTCAGGATAAACATGGGGAAAGAGGGGGTAGGATATGGCACAAGGGTGTTGGACTTAAGAAGGGTTGGCTTCAGGAGGATGAGGGAAATAGTGCAGGGGTATCTGGCCAGGATCAGTCCAGATATGGATACTAATGAGAGGTGGGGGGTCATTAAATGAGGTATAGAGGAGACAACCACAACATGTACAAGGATTCAGAGTAAGAGGGCAAGAGCCAAGAAGCCAAGTTGGGTGAGTAGGGGGTTCATGGAGAAAGTAAGATGGAAAAGAGCCGCCATTAGACAATACAAGAGAACAGGGAGGGAGGAGCCAAGGGAGGTGACAAGGGCAGTCAGGGCAGCCAAGGCATCCCAGGAGCTCAGGCTGGCACAGGGCATTAGAGATAGGGTGAAGGATTTCTTTAGGTACATCAGGGAAAAAAAGAATTGCAAAGACCAAATTGTGAGGATTAAAAGCGAAGGGGGTTGGTGGAGTCAAGGGCAGAATGGGCAGAAGCATTAAATAATTACTTCTGCTCTGTATTTACCAAAGAGAATGGGTGGGCAATACCCAGGGGGGTTGGGGGGCATGGGGGGAGAGGAGACAGACAAGGAAATCCCAGTGGGCAGGGTACTGGGGGCACTGAGGGTGGACAAGGCACCGGGGCTATATGGCATACACTCAAGGGTGCTAAGGGAGCTAGCAGATGTCCTGGCAGAACCACTGGCAGACCTGTTCAGTGCCTCCCTGGACTCTAGATGTGTACTGCAAGACTGGAGGATGGCACACACCGTGCCCCTCCACAAGAGTGACCCCAAGGATGAGCCAGGGAACCACAGATCAGTAAGTCTCACATCCATTGTGGGATGGAGACAATCTTGAAGGAGAGGCTGGCTTCCTTCCTGGAGGCTAATGGACTGCAAGATAGCAGGCAGCATGGTTTTGCCTGAGGCAGATCATGTCAGACTAACCTGGTGGAGTACTATGATTGGGTAACCAGGCAGTTGGACAGGGCCATGCAGTGGATGTCCTGTACCTGGACTTCAGCAAGGCATTCAATTTGGTGCAGCATGGGAGGCTGGGTAGCAAACTGGAGGGCACAGGAGCCAGGGCAAAGGTGGTGGGATGGGTAGGGAATTGGCTGCAAGGGGAAAGCAGAGGGTGGTGATGGTAGGGGTGAACTCTTGTCCCCCAGAATAGTGACAAGCGGGGTGCCACGGGGATCTGTACTGATGCCAGTGTTATTTGGGATCTTCATTGCAGACATTTCCATAAGCATCAAAAGCAAGATCAGTCTGTTTGCAGATGACACCAAGATGGATGCAGCAGTGGATAACCTACAGGGGTGGCAGGGGCTGCAGGATGATCTTGCAAAATTGAAGGCCTGGTCTGACACTTGGCAGCTGGGGTTCAATGCTAAGAAATTCAAGGTGCCACATTTCGGAGCAAAAAACCCAAGGAGGAGCTACCAGCTAAGGGTTATTCAGCTGACGAGGACAGAGGAGGAGAAGGGTCTTGGGGTGATCATAACAGGAACAATAAACAACACTGCACAGTGTAGCTAGGCAGCTGCCAAGGCTAACAAAATGCTGGGTTGCATTGCCTGGGGCATATCCTCTAGGAGGGGGGAAGTGATTCTGCTGCTTTACAGGTCACTGGTTAGACCACACCTGGAGTACTGTGTGCAGTTCTGGCAGCCATACCTAAAGAAGGACATTGGGTTACTAGAAGTGGTACAGCGCAGGGCAATAATAATGATCCAGGGTTTAGGAGACTTGCCCTATGAGAGCAGGTTGAGGGAGCTGAACATGTACTCCTTGGAAGAGAGGAGGGATAGGGGGACATGATTGAGACCTTCAAATACATGAAGGGGATAAATAGGATGGGCACAGAGGGTTTTTTCCAGTTAATGAGGGGGAGGGACACCAGAGGACATGATCTGAGATTGGAGGGATTAGGTTTAGGAGGGAAATGAGGAGACATTTTTTTAGAAAGGGTGGTGGCAGGGTGGAACGCATTACCAGGGGGAATGGTATCCTGTAACACAGTGGGCAGCTTCAAAGGGGATGGGAAGAGTAAGGGGAGGGTCACTGGAGAGAGAGGGTGGGAGGAGGGGTAGCTGCAGTATGAGGGCTACTAGCTGTGCATTTGAGCAGACTCAGTAGATCATAAGGCCTTTATCTGCTGGCAGATTTGTATGTTCACATTGTTTAGATTTTGCCCAATCTGTGCAGTGCTAAAGAGCGACTACCACCTTCGCTTGTTGGCCACGCCCCCCTCATGGTCTTCTTGAAGAGAGTAGAGAAATTTCACCTGGCTCCTGACCATGTGTCTCCCATTCACTAAAAACTTACCAACAGTTGAATTTGGTTCAGTGTCTTAGATTTGCATCTGTATTCACTCCCCCTTCCCCAGGATGAGGATGCGCACAGGAAACATAACTTACCCCTCCTTTCTGAGTGAAAAAAATAAATAAATAAAACAACTGCCAGACTCCTTCTACCTATCATACACCCTCTTTTTATCCCTTAACTTCCTTTAAAGTTCTTTGGACAGCTGTGAAGGCCTTTCCCTAGCCATCACGTGCTTGTTACATATGGGGACACATCTAGCTGCTGTCTATTATATTTTGCTTCAGGCCCTCTAACTTGACATGAACACTCCCACTATTCATTCAATTAGCCAAAGCCATTTATCTTAGCTGATCAAAATCTCCTTGCCAAATGTGTAGTGAGCTGGTTTTAATTTTGATAATGTAGCTTCCCCTATCATGTCAAAAGCAATATTTTTATGACCCTTGTTACCTACTGAATCCCAATCTTTACTGCTCTGACCATGTCATCCTCAGTTCTCAGTAGCAGATCAAGAATTTTAGTTTTCTCCCTGATCTGTCACTGACTCTCAAATCGATATTTCACCCTCAGTCACGTACTGCTACGTGAAATGCAGGAGCAAGATACATGATCTCTACCTTTTCATCCTTAGCAGCACAGAATCATATTCTACAACTTGCTTGGCACAGAAAAGGATTTGTTTATAAAGGACAAAACCTCTACTTGTATCCAATCTTTTGTCTATTAACCCAGCGCCAGAGAAAAAGTTTTTTACATTCAGGCCAAATTCAATTAGGCTGGTGTCAGTTCTACAGTCACCAGTGAAACTGAAGGTAACCTTTCAAGAAAGGATGACTTTTTTTTTTGATATTGGTGCAGATCAAGAATCCTTTGAGAAAAATGTAGCGATGCCGACAGCTCTGAGGTCAGATCTCGAAGAAGAGAAAGAAATGGATACCAGTCAGTATACGCCTATGCAATAAATTTCTCCCCTTTCTTCAGACTTTGTGAACTCTGGGTACGCTCTCAATGTATTATGGATTTTAAGATACACTTATGGGCTATACATGTTTATAAGTATATATCTTTTTGCCTGTGAAGTGATGATGGCTACAGTAAATGAGAAACCTAATAGTAGTAATAATCAATCGTATGTTTAATTACTCTTAAATTATGTATTTTTAATCCTAAAATCAAAAATAATCTTTCGGCAATTTTCTTTTGTATGTCTTGCACTTTTTTCTTTTCATGATGTTTTCTTAGATGATGAATTGTAATGCTCTGTAATTTTTTTATTTTCTCTCTCTGAATATGCATCCTCTCTTGTTCCCGACATTCCTTGCCAAAGTGACTGTACCCCATCCCAGATTATTCCCTCTGTCCATCATTTCTTTGTGAGTCCTAGTACACAATAGGTTGTCTGAAGAGGTTCACGCTCTCAAAGTGACAGAAGGGTGAAGCTGGTAGGGACTGAGGCAATTACCACATTTTGTAGAAGCTACTAAAAAATCTGTGATTGAAAAAAGGTGGACTGTAGACTTGAAGCTCTGCATTCAGATTCATTTGTAAACCATTCCACATGCTGGAAATGCTGCCAAGGAGAGGGGCACCTCAGTCTCATTCTATGGGTCTCTCTCAAGTCAGAAATTCTGGAAATCTGTATTAGCAAACTGTTTTAACTGACTTACAGGAGCACATCACTTGTTTCAGGCAGTTGGGCACTTTAGGGACACATCTGAGATGATACAGGTGACAACTCCAGGCAGAAGCTGGCTGCTTGCAACTTCTGTTGAGGCCAAATGCCTTTCCTGTTCAAGTGGTGGCAAGAGGAACCATAATGTATCAGAACTGCAAGGGGGCCTTACCACAGTTTACAGGCTTTGAATGGATCAGCCAACTCACAGCTGGTCAGCAGGAATGCTATGAGACCAAATGTTGGGGTTAACTACACTCATATAGTACCTCAGTAAAATAAAATACACCCAGGTAGTACCCTTCCCCTCAGGTGCACAGAGAATCAAAGCCATGGGCCCAGTCAGTGTTGCAGTGTTATATGTGGTTGTTCTCAGAATATAGTGATTTCAACTGTAAACTTCAAAGGTGTTTTTCATGCAATAAAGTTTTATTAAAAACAAGTTCATTACAAATAAATATAAATAAAACTATACAATAAATAACAATGTAATCCTTTTCATATTGAATAGAACATGATTTCTGGATTGTGTATCGGGCAACATTAACTCCTCCTTTAACTAATTACTAACATTAATATTTTGTTCTATAAAGGCCTTTTTATAACATTAGAAACTATTAAACTGTCATATTTTGGTTGTATATTTATTTAAATATTGAAATAAACATATTCATTGGCATCATGAGGCAAATGTAGGTCATTTAACAGATCTGAAACCTCTTGAAAGTACTGCTGTGGTTCTTTAACTGGGTTATCCCTCTGACGGCACAAAATGCCGTTCTGAAATAAAACAATGGATTGGTGACATTTGAAGTCCATGTAGCATTTATTCTACTAACACTGGGACAAGATGTGTTTGGTAGCTCAGTCAATGGGAAAACAAAAGCTTTCAATGCTGTTTCCTTTTGGTTTTGGCAGTTCACGTAGATCAATTTGATGATACTCAATGGTCATACGGTTGATGTACTTGCCGCTAGACACCATACGCACTACAGAATTGTCACAACCAATCTTCATTTGAGCTACAAAAGCAAGACATAAAAAAATATTAACATGACGGCATCATGAGAGTTGCTTTCATTTCAGAAATATTAAATTGCACACAACAGTTTGCATTTCTTTAAAGGTACATAATATTTGCTACATGAGAGAAAACAATGAATTGCAAGGCAAAGCTGCAGCTCTATCAGTGTTCTAGAGACATGGTTTGCAATTGTGTCATAAGAACACTGAGATGGAATTATAAGCCATGTAATTATCAAGTAAACAATTTATTATTTTGTATACTACACAATAATGTCATATATCATAGGATTTAAAACTCTGATAAATGAGGGAATTCTTTTCATTGTCAGTAGAATGTGATTCAGGCAGACATTGTTTAACTCGGAGTGCTATGAGTAAGTGCTAATAAAAGATCGTATTAAGGGTTATAGACATTGAGATTTGGTGTGCTAAATGGACAATAGTCTGCTATACTACGAAAACACCAATGCAACGTATATATCTAGGTAAATTACAAGGAGCAATGATTCATGCTACTGACTTGCAGATCGGCAGGTAATTTGGTAATGAACAGGTAAGATGGGGTTAGTACCATGCCTGTAGATTCACTAGCACATTTTGCAAGAATATTGCAGTTCAATGCTTCAGCACTAAAGGGTTTGTGCCATGCAAAGTGCCGTTCTTACTCAGTATGGTGAGGTGCATAGCACGTGTGGTCCCTCCTGCAGTTTGCACTCACTCAAGGGTTAAGGCTTTGTACAGTGCAGGACTGCACTAACAAGAGGAATATTGGAAACCTGTTATCACTGACCTGGGCACTGGCATTTAATTTCCAATATGCAACCTTTACTTTACATGTCACTTTGCATGTGGTTTGAATACTGAGCCCAAAGGAATGAAATACTGTAGTTTTATTGATCAAGGAAGCACTCCTGAACAATTAGAACACTACTCTCCTCTGTGCATGAGACACTCTTATTCTGTGAATAGGGTCTTACGTGCAGCTGTCCTAGAAACAGGCACGCTGGGGTAAATTGTTTTAAAATCTTATCGATTGATCTGATCAGTAGCATATTAATACCACCACTGAGACCACTCGTATGTTTGTACAGTAAGAGTAGTCTCACTTACATCCTTAGTGCATAGAACTGCTTACCTTCAATCTCAATGTCTATAACCCTTAATATTATTTGAGACACAGTGTTCATATAATCTTTTCTTAAATTCATTATACTTTTACTAGTGACTAATTCCTCAGGAAAGGAGTTCCAAAGTGCCACCACTCTCTGATTGTACCAATACGATCTTTTATTAGCATGACATGTCTCCCACTTCAACTGTAAGGAGTGTGATCTGGTACTATATGCCTGATGTTTCATCTCTAATCCCAAACAGTCCCACAGATCATTGTTGGTTAGTGCCCTGTATAGGAGGCACATGTCACCCCGTAATCTACGATACTCCAATTAGATCAAGCCCAAGCTACTCATTCTGTCCTCATAATCTACTCTTATCATTCTAGCGGCTCTCTTTTGTACCTTTTCCAAGGATTTTATCTCTGTTTTGGTTCTAGGTGCCCCAAACTGTGCACAATATTCTAGGTGGGGCCTCACCAGCGAGGTACACAATGGGACTAACACCTCTTTCTCTGTGCTACTGATGTGTCTGCTAATACAACACTATTTAAAATACTGTTTGCTTTTTTATTCCTTTGTTACAGTGCTCTTAAAGTTCAATTCCCTGCTTATTATTATACCGAGGTCCCTTTTGTCTGACACTTCTCTCAGATTTTTACCCTTTAGTAAATATTGTGCATTTCAGTAGTGCTTCCCTAGATGCATAACTGTGCATTTATCTAAATTAAAATGCAACCTATGTTTATGTGCTCAAGTTTCTAAATTAATTAAAGCACCTTGTAGTTTTTGGATATGGGCAAACCCTCCTCCACAATCCCTATGGCTCAAATGCCTGGAATCCAGTGGCACCTGTTTTTCTTTTTTGTAAAATGTTTTTATTAAAAAAAAAAAAACTTTTCTTGGCAAATTCATACAGCAATTCATCAGAACAATTATAAGTACATTTTTTTTCAAAAGCATACTGTTACAGTCAAGATACCAAGCACAGAGCCTTTTAAGTTAGGCCATAAAAAACTGTTCAAGGAAGAAAGGTAGAATTTAACACCTAATCTGGCATATAATAACTGTATCCCCATACTTGACATACATCTCCCCCCTTGTGAAGCGAAACCAGCACTCATGCGGGAAAGGCGCCTGCTTCCAGAGTAACAATATGAGGACCAACAAGGCCTTGAACACTTCTTCTTGATCATTTTCTAGTTGCAAACATTCTAACAGATTATTATACCACTGGGAAATGCTAGGTGGGGAAGGGGCCATTCAGATTTGGGCTATAGTTTTTTTCACTGTGATAAGGACCAGTCCCCACAGAAGCTATTTTCTGCAGATCTGAATTTGTGTGTCTGCTCCCAGTAGCCACCCTGGTGCTGAGAATGGGAAGTCAGACTCCCAACACCTGCTCCATTATCCTGTGGACCTCCAACCGGAACCTCTTTATCTTTGGATAAATTAAGGCTAGCTGCAGCAACGTACCCTCTTCCACTTTACATTTTGGACAAGTGAGATCAAAATCTATCTTCATCTTATGAAATCTGGTTCAGACCACTCCCCTCTTACCTCTCGTCCTCTCTCTCTCTCCCCCTCCTCCTCCTCCTCCTCTCTTTCCCTCAGGAGTAGTGATGCTCGCACCCTTGCCATTCCCTGCAGGATCTCATTTGCCAGCCAGGCATCATTCTCCCACCACTTCCCCAAGCTCTGGAACCCACTTCCTTCCTTCATATGTAATGTCCCCTCTTTTTGCACCCTTTCCTCTCTCCTATGAACCTTCACCGCCCCCACCTGCAACTGCTCCTAACACCCTCACCTTTCCCTATTGATACTCTCCTACTCCCTATCCCCCCTTGGGCTAAACCTGCGTGGGTTCATTCCTAGTCCTACCATGCCTTACACTGGGAGTCAAGCTTATACCTGTTCTGTAAGCAATTATAATTCTGTAAATGCTATTAGCCACTGGACAAGCACTGCTGACATCATTGTATCCACTGCTTTGTATTCCTTTTTGCATTGTTGTACATTGTATCCTCTGATTTGTATTTCTTGCATTGTTATTATTATTGTATCCTCCGTTTTTTTTGCCCTTTTTCTCTCCCCCCCCCGGACACATCTGGAAATGAGCAATTTTTGTTCAGTTTTCTTCTTTGACTGTGTCACTAACACAGTAGACAGGGGTCAAATGGTAGACATCCTGTATCTTGATTTCAGCAAGGCCTTTGACTCTGTGCCTCACAAAAGGTTAATCAGGAAGTTAGCGGATCTCGGGGTTGGGGAAAAATGGCCAGATGGGTGGAAAACTGGCTGAAGGACAGAACCCAGAGGGTGGTTGTGGGGGGAGAGTTATCTGGCACAAGACAGGTAACCAGAGGGGTCCCGCAGGGCTCGGCGCTGGGGCCGCTGTTGTTCAATGTCTTCATCAATGACATTGGAGATGGCATTAAGGGCAAAATGTGCTTATTCACGGATGACACCAAGTTCTATGGGAGAATGGACACAGCTGAAGGGATACAGGACCTAAATGGAAGATCTGGAAAAGCTAGGGAGGTGGTCCAGGATCTGGCAGCTTGGCTTCAATGCCAAGAAATGCAAAGTTATGCATATTGGAGCCAAGAATCCTAGGGCAGAGTACTACCTGGGTGGAGTCTGAGTATCTGCATCAGAGGAGGAGAAGGACTTTGGAGCGATGATAACTAGTGACCTGAAGCACTACATGCAGTGCAAGAAAGCAGCAGCAAAGGCAAACAAGATGCTGGGATACATATCCAGGGGGATCACTAGTAGGAGAGAGGAGGTTATACTGCCCTTGTACAGGTCACTGGTAAGGCTGCATCTAGAGTATGGAGTTCAGTACTGGTGCCCACATCTCAAAATTGACATTAACCTGCTGGAGAAGGTCCAGAGGAGGGCTACAAAGATGATAGCTGGTCAGCAGGGTAAGGCATATGAGAAGAGGCTGAAAGCACTGAACATGCACTTTCTGGAAGACTGGAGAGAGAGAGAGAACATGATTGGGACCTTCAAGTACTTGAAAGGGATAAATAAGGTTGATAAGGAGAGTCTCCTTAAGCTGAGTGGCAACCATAACATGAGGGGGCAGAGTCTTAAGCTGGAGGGTGGGAGGTTTTGGAGGGAGGTCAGGAAGCACTTCTTCACAGAGAGGGTGGTGGACACTTGGAATGCACTGCCAGAAGAGGTAATCTCGTTGAAGACAGTGGGCAGCTTTAAGAGAGGATGGGACAGGTATGGGGGAGAGTAAGGGACATGGGTAGGGAGGATGGGAGGAGTGGGGAGAGGGGGTAGGGACAGTAACTTAAGCTATGGACCCTGCAACATGAGCAGACTTGATAGACCAAACAGCCTTCTTCATCTGGCTTCTTCGTATGTTTGTAAGTTCATATGTCTTTCTGGTGAAACTTATAAATAAATAAATACATACATAAATAGGAAGTTTACTTGGGGTGTAGTAGGGTCTATAAAGAAATTTGTATTGCACTTGTCTTAATTTATTATTCCTAACTTTATACTGGGCATGGTTGATTGCCATCTGCCAAGCCACCTTTAACATGGGCTGCACCAGCTCTGCCACCCTCAATTCTTTGACTGGAGCCAGGGGATTAGGGCATCCACTAATCAAGTTATAGTAGGTGGATAATGGTTTTGACCTAGGCTGGGGTCTATAGAGCATTTATTCCATATGAGAGAGGTATAAAGACATTCCTGGCTCCCAAGTCAAATCTGGAAAGCTGGCACTTAAGCTTGAGGTACACAGAAAAGATACTGGGGTCCAGGTTGTACTCT
Source organism: Neoceratodus forsteri (assembly GCA_016271365.2). NCBI lineage: Eukaryota > Metazoa > Chordata > Ceratodontiformes > Ceratodontidae > Neoceratodus > Neoceratodus forsteri. The sequence goes on from CM057454.1 coordinate 1,103,748,480, forward strand.
CCTTTGAGTTGCACAAAAGGTTTTAAAACTCCTTTCTCAAATAATCCGTCCACTGTGCTAAGATCTTTCGTATCCCAAGGCAATGAGCCCTGATGCAGAAAAACATCGTAATTTGGTGACCCCTTGAAAGCCTGAGGAAGAAATGCTTTTGGGGAGAGCTGTGCCCTGTGGGATATTAATTTGTGAGCAACTGTCCACACCTGGGCTGTGGTGCAGATGAAAGGTTTTTAATCTTATCAATCTCCCAAGCTGCATTCCTTGAGCTTAGTATGCCATGAAGCAATGGGCACCCTGCCAGGGCTTCCTCCATTTGTAACCAGGAAGGGGCCTCCAGACCAGACGCTTCTCCCAGGAGGTCAACTGTGCCACCAAGTAGTAGTGGGGCATGTAGAAACATAGAAACATAGACTTTGACGGCAGATAAGGACCACTTGGCCCACCCAGTCTGCCCATTTTCCTACCTATTGGATAAGCTGCAGATTCTATTTAACCAACAGCCTACTTCCTGCAACCCTCCACTATAATTGCCTTATGTCTGTCCCATGCATGTTTGAATTCCCCCACTGTTTTAGACCCCACAACCTCTCCAGGAAGGTGGTTCCATGCGTCCACCACTCTCTACGTGAAAAAGAATTTCCTCACATTACCCCTGAGCCGTCCCCCCTCTAACTTTAAATTGTGCCCCCTTGTTCTTACACATCTCTTTTTCTGAAAGATGCTACCCTCCTGGACTTTGTTGATTCCCTTGAGGTACTTAAAAGTTTCTATCATGTCCCCCCTGTTCCTCCTTTCATCAAGGGTATACATATTAAGCTCTCTCAGTCTCTCTTCATATGGTTTCTGATGTAGACCCTGCACCATTTTAGTTGCCTTCCTCTGGGCTGCTTCCATCCTGTTTATGTCCTTGCGTAGATGGGGTCTCCAAAACTGCACGCAGTACTCTAGATGGGGTCTCACTAACTGTCTGTATAGAGGGATAACCACTTCCCTTTTTCTACTTGTGATGCCCCTCCCTATGCATCCCAGTATCCCCCTGGCTCTCCTTACTGACTTCTCACATTGCTTACCCACCTTTAGGTTATCTGACATGGCTACACCCAGATCCCTTTCCATTACTGTTGTCGTTAGTACCTCCCCTGCTATTGTGTACTCTTCTCCTGGATTTTTATTTCCCAGGTGCATTACTTTGCACTTCTTTGCATTGAATCTAAGTTGCCATATGTCTGACCATTCCTCCAACCTTGCCAAGTCCCTTCTCATCCTTTCTACCCCCCTTGTGTATCAACTCTGTTACAGATCTTTGTGTCATCTGCAAAGAGGCATACCTTTCCTTCCAGACCCTCTGCAATGTCACCTATAAAGACGTTAAAGAGGACTGGACCCAGTACTGAGCCCTGAGGTACTCCACTTGTAAACCCCCTTCCTTCAGAATGTGGTCCATTAACTATTACCTTCTGTGTCCTGTTGTGCAGCTAGTTTGCTACCCAGGCTACCACCCTGGGACCCACTCCCAGGCTGGCTAACTTGATTATTAATCTTTTGTGCGGGACTGTGTCAAATGCCTTGCTAAAGTCTAGGTAGGCCATATCCACAGCCGTTCCCTGGTCTATTACTTTGGTCACCCAGTCAAAGAAATCTATTAGATTCGTCTGACATGACCTTCCTGCTGTGAATCCATGTTGCTTTGGGTCCAGTGCCCCGCTGGCCTCTAGGTACTCAACAATTCTTTCTTCAGAAGTGATTCCATCATTTTCCCCACCACTGAGGTCAAACTAACAGGTCTGTAGTTTTCTGCTTCTGCTCCCACTTTTGTGAAGGGAGTCACATCTGCCCTCCTCCAGTCCTCAGGTACCACCCATCGTCCCATGATTTGTTAAAAGTGTGGTTAGTGGTATCACTAGGTCCTCCCTTAGCTCTTTTAGGATTCTAGGGTGAATCCCGTCAGGCCCCATTGCTTTGTCCACCTTGAGTTTTAGGAGTTCTTTCAGTACTCTTTCTTCTGTAAATGGACTGGCGTCAACCCCACTATCCAGAGTGCTTCTACTGTTTGGTTTAGGTAACTCCTCCTCCTCTTCTTCTTTCGTGAATACAGAGCAAAAGTATTCATTCAGTATCTCTGCCTTTTCACTGTCTCCCTCTGCCCACCTCCCCTCTCTTTTATTAATCTTCACTATCCCTCCCTTAACCTTTCTATGCTCCCTAATGCACCTATAAAAGGTTTTATCCCCCTTTTTAACTGAGTTGGCTATCTTTTCCTCAGTTTGGGCCTTTTCTTTTCTGACTGCCTTCCCCACTTCTTTCTGCTTTAATTGATACAGTTCCCCTGTTGTTCTCCGTCTGTGATTCCTTATACTTTTTGAATGCAGCCTTTTTCTCCTTAACCTTCCCTGACACCTCTTTTGAGAACCATAGTGTTTTTTTATTCCGCTTTGTTTTCTTTATTTGTTTCACACAAAGGCTTGTTGCCTCCATGATGGCAGTTTTGATTTTTCTCCATTGTTCTTCCACCCCTTCTTTCTGGCCATTTGCTAATGCATTCCTCAGGTATTCACCCATTATGCCAAAGTCAGCCCTTCTAAAGTCCAGTATCCTTGTCTTTGTATGGCTTGTCTCCATGGTTGTGTTTATTGTGAAGCACACTGTGCAGTGGTCGCTTGTTCCCAGATGTCTACTGACTTCTAAATTTGTGATCCTCTCTCCATTTGAGAGTACCAGGTCTAATATTGCTCCCTCCCGAGTGGGTTCCACCACTAGCTGTCTAAGGCATGCCCCCTGTAGGGCATCGAGAATTACCCTGCTCTTGGATGTGGCTGCAGTCCATGTCACCCAGTTAACATCTGGCATATTCAGGTCCCCCATCAACAGTATCTCCCCTTTTTCAACCATTTTGAGAATGCCCTCTATCATTTTCTTGTCCATTTCCTCCCCTTGAGACGGGGGTCTGTATACAACCCCTTTGCGGATTGTGATGCCCTTCCCTGTCTCCAAGGTGACCCAGAGTTCCTCTTGTCCTCCCCCCTTTACTTTTTAGTTCTGTAGCTTTGATCCCTTCCCTTATGTAGAGAGCTACTCCACCTCCTCTTTTACCCTCCCTGTCCCTTCTGTAGATTGTGTACCTGGTATGTTGACATCCCAGTCATGGTTCTCCATGTACCATGTTTCTGTGACTGCCACAATATCCAAGTGTTCCTCTTCCATCAGGGCTACTAGCTCTGGAAGCTTGTTTCCAAGACTACGGGCATTGGTACTCATTGCCCTCCATTTAATGTTGGCTTTATCCTTTTTTACCCCATCCCTGCTCTTATTGCCCTTGTCTATTTTTCCATTTACCCCTGTCCTGCCCTCTGTCAAGCTCTGTACCTCAGTGTTTACTCTACTACCTGCCATGTTTTGTGGGGGGAGGCTTGAACTTTCCTGTTTCCTATCAGCACCTCCCCCCTTGGCTAATTTAAAAGATTGCCAAGGAAGCCTTCAAACCCCTCACCTAGAAGCGTGTTTCCCTTCCTGGACAGATGCAGACCATCATGCCAGTATAGACCTTCATCTCTCCAGGTGGACCCCCAGTCCCCAATGAAGCCAAAGCCCCGTGCTCTGCACCAGTTTTGCAACCATTCATTAAACTGCATGGTGTGCAGTACCCTAACCTCACCCCTGCCATAGACAGGCAGAACCTCTGAGACGGTTACTGTGCTTGCTACCTGTCTGAGGCCCCTCCCCAGCTCCACAAATTCATCCTGCACTGCACTGATCTCATGCCTAGCTAGGTCATTTGTCCCAAGGTGGACAATGATATCTAGTTTCCTCTCCTGTGATGCTGCTTCTGCAATCCTGAGGATTTGCTTCCTGTCCCTCCAAGCCATGGCACCAGGCAGGCACCTTACTTCCCTCTCCTCTCCCTTCCCCAGGTCTACACTCCTAACATTTGAGTCCCCTATCGGAAGCTGTTTCTTTCCCCTGTTGTGTCCCTTGCCACTCTTTTGTGAGTCTCCCTTGTGGATGTCCCCAGCATTCTTCTTGGTCTCCAATGAGGGTGTCATCATAGAGGAACCTTGATTTGTCAGACTGACATATGATTTATGTAGAGGTGCAACTCGGGGGCTATGCCTCTGTTCCTCCACCCTCACCCTCCCAGAACCTACTGTGGTCCATATGCTCTTCACACATGGCAACCTCCGAGGCAGTGGTTGTGGAACTGGTGCTCTTTGGGTGGGGGAGGCCCTCCTTAGTCCTTGCCAGTTCAGCCTGGAGGTGGGCAACCTCCTCCCTCAGAGCTGACAGTTGCCTGCAAATAGGGCAGCAACACAGGTTCCAGAATGTCTCCCAGAAAATTGCTGTCCCACAGCCAGTGCATTGCACCACTCCCCACATGTCCCTCTTCCTTATAATATACAATGAGTAATACATAATTGTTTTTTTTTTTTTTGTTTGTTTGTTTTTTTGTGTGTATTTACCATTTATGCATTGTGCCGGGTAATTAAGAATATGACAGTTCTGCCCCAAGACCTGTTGACGAAGTGATGTAAGAACCTTGGCTATAAAGGAAATGCCACACCTGGGGTGGGTGGGGTGAGGGGAAGGGTGGGTTGGTAGGCCACAACCACTGGTGACTGTTAGAAACAATCAAATACACCACTGCTCCACCACCCTGGTGAGTACTGCCCTTTATAGTAAGTCAACCAACACCACAATTTACTAGACCACTGCTCCTACACAAATCACTCTACTGAGTCCAGGGATAAAAACGAACTCACTGTTCAGCCAGCAGGACACTTCTGAAATATTGCACAGATAGCCTCTTTGTTTCCCTGCTTTTAGAAGTACAATGTCACTCACTCTGGTGGGCTTATGGTTTCATATAAATTCATTGAAGCAGGAATTCAGTTGTGAGGAGAACATCCCTGGTACCCAAACAGGCAACCTCTGGAAGAGATAAAGCCATTTGGGAAGCATACACATCTTTATACGGTTCTATGTTAAAATCGTGACTGAAAAATCGCAACGTCAATGTGGGCGTCTACAGAATGGCGACCACAGTTTTGGCGACTTAACAAAATCGCAATTGGAAAAATGGCGCATTGAAATTAGTTCTGCGAGCTGGCGATTGAGTCGATAACTAAAACCCAAACAGTTGCAATATTTTGTCAGTTGTCAGTGTACGTTTGTAATACACAGTGTACTGACAGCACAGCAGCGTCACTGCTCTAGATTTAAGACACTGTTGGGGCGATTGAGTTGATTCTGGCTTCTAATTCTAAGTCTGAATATAAGCCTTTACAGTTATCGATCAACTGTCACCAATGAGAAGCGTCAAAACAGCGACTGCTAAACTTAAAATAAACTGGCCAAAGCCAGAAATCCTTTATTGCTGTCTTGCAAGTCTTTCAAGTCTTCACAGCACTGCGCTGCACTTTATTTCTTTACTTCTTCAAGGCTTCTTCATGCTGCCCACTGTAATCAGCTTGTTTCTTTCGGGCATCTTACTGTTTAAACTGAAAATTGTATGCTAATCCTTTTAAATACTTATATGTGGTACGAGACTCGTATTGCCCCACAATAGCAGCTATACGGATATTTTGGTCCTTATATTTCTATTTAATGCCACTAGATGCAGCTCCAGAAATTAGCTGCTGCATTTTAATTTCACACAGCTTTTGTTCCTCTCTGAGCCCATCGATCAGTTTCCAAATACTAGGATGACATGCGCCTAGCCTACAGTTAAATCCCCTGTGCCATTCCCTCAATGCTGTTGTTAGTTCTTGCTAGGCCCATATGTGTTGTTGTGTAGCAGTTCCATTGCTGTATAGGAAAATGTGCTGTTCTGCGCCCCGTTCTACCTCTTGGACCTCCAAGCCAGGTGTCTTCGAAGTAGTCAAGCACTGGCTGTAGCACGTAATCATGCTTAACAAAAAATTCCATTTCCTTTATTTCCTCGAATTTCTTTATAACATCAATAGGGGGCACAAAAGCCAATGACAACAGCATTCATAAATGAAGGGCAAAATCAGGGTCATTGCAGTACCTGGTTTCCACCTCAGGATGCTGCTGGATTTTCCTCCACACAGCTTGGGCAAAGTGGAAAAAACAACCACGAAGTTGTGTTTCAGGGAAAACTGTGGTAAACGCTTTCCATGAAGCCCTGTCAAAATCCATAATTGAATTTGCTGGGCTACAGTTCGCAACAAGTGTTCGAATCTTCGCAAACACTCTCTCATAGGAAGCTGTATTGCGGGAGCTCATCAATACATAGACTGAAGTTAAAAGCATACCAGAACGAATGCCATGCACAGAGTACAATTGATCGAATAAAGCAGGGCACGACTTGAATGTACCATCAAGCATCCAGTCCCCACATTCCTTCAAAAATCTGAGATTGTTTTCTGTAGAAAACAATAGAACTCGGTCTTTCTCAGGACCACTGTCATGAAGTAGAAACTGTTCTCCAGAGCTTAGAATACAGAAGTCAGGAGGGATAAGTAAGTCCTCCACCGTGGTAGGAGTCGCAGGGCAACCACGCTCCTGTTGCAGAATACGCTGCACAGTACGTTTCATTAAACTAATACCTGGTAGCCTACCAGTCACTGCCTCAGGTGCAGATGCAGTACACTCGACCACAACCTGAGCAGTTGTCTCAACTGTAGAGCGTGCTCTTGTCCTAATGTTAGCCATCACACGCCTTACACCAATTTCTGCAGCATCAGGGACATGGGTATGTTGCTTGACAACAGCAACAACAGTTTCCCCTGAGGTGTGCAGTTGCGCTAGGCAAGTATATTTTTGCGCATCTGCACATCTCTAGTATACTTTCTCAGACTTTTCCTTATCTCTACGATACAGGTGGCCCCCATATAGGGCAAGTGGCTTACCTTTTTGGCTGGTGAGAAATTCGACTGCCATAGCACTTTGGAAGTGTTGCACAGTTTTGCTGCTTGGGGTGGAGGTGGAGGTTTTATGAAGGAACCGGAAACGGAAACGGAATTCAAGGGAGCATGTCAGAACTCAATGTCAGAACTTACAGGTAAACACAAAAAAAACGCTATTTCTGAAAAAGACAGTCACTGTTTATGAGTCGCTTTTATTGAATATTAAGTCGCGATTTCTGCAGAGTCATTTTATTGTAGTGGTCGCTCATTTTGGTTTCACCAATTTGAAGTCGCTGTTTTTTAGTCGCTTTTATTGAGTCGCTGTTATCACGGGATGCCCTTTATACTATTAATGTTGCCTAGCGTGGCTGGGAGCAATGATGACCAGCTTTCCAGAGAGGTTCTAATACTCTTTAACAGTGGGCAGTAGATTTTATCAAAGAGCTGTGATACCTTATGCAGTGTAATCACACCCAGATATTTAATGGCATATACCACCTTAAACTGGGACACTTGGCTCAACCTCTGACTCTGATTGCCATTTCCATTCCCCAGTAACATAATTTCACTTTTCCCTCCAACTGATCTTATGTTCCGCAAATTGACCATACTAAGTAAGAGCCTCTGCCACTTTAGGGAGGGCATATAGTGGGATCTGTACAAATAGCAGGATATTGTCTGCAAATAGAGCCACTTTATGTTGAGTGGCACCCATGCAGAAGCCTATTATGTCTTGCTGCTTCCAAAGTACAGCTGTCAGACACTCTAAAGTAAGGACATATAGTAGGAGGGACGGGGGCATCTGTGCCTGGTTCCCCATGATTGGGAGAGCTGGCCATTGGTCAGGATCTGCACCATCAGGTTATAGTACAGCAATTTAACCAAGCTACAAAATCTGGAGCTGAATCCAAACATCTCCAAATGGGGTGCATGAACCGCCACACTGCACGGTCAAATGCCTTCTCAGCAACAAAAGCGATAATGCCTCCACCCCCAATTCTCTCATTGGTACTGCACCCACCAACCATCAAATGCGACAACACGTTTAGTGCATGTCTGATGTTCATTTTTCCTTGTCTTCCCTTAACAATACCAGCTTTCCCTGAATGAATAACCCTAGGCAGGGCCACCTCCAATCTACTTGCCATCACCTTAGCAAGGACTTTATAGTATACTGTTAGTAGGGGATATTTGACAGTAGGAGGGGCACAGCCTAGGGTTCTTCCCAGCTTTAAGTAGGACCACTATGGTGGCTGACAATGTAGAAGGGGAAGCACACCTGTCTCCATGCTATCCAGCAACAAATTCCAAACAGGCTCCCTCAGTTGGGAAGAAATACTTTGTAAAAGTCTATGGGGAGACCGTCTGGCCCAGCATTCTTGCCCCCTTAGAGCTGATGCACTGCACCCTCCACTTCTTTCCACATTAACTTAGTGTAAATACAGTCAACTACAGGTAATTGGGAATAGATAGCAGTGGTGCAGTGCTTGCAAACTGCTCTAGTTGTGTCGCTGAAGGTTTGACCTCAAAGGTACTATATTTAGGGCTTCATAGTAACTTTTGAAGGATTCTCCAATCTCCCCAGGGTCAGACGTTTCTGCGCCATCATCTTTACACAAAGAGTTAATATGGGTAATCCCAGCCTTGGCCTTGAGTTGCCACGATAGCCATTTCCTACTGCGGTCACCGTTAAAATACTGCTCTGTTCTGGCCAGTAATGTCTGTCTTTCCAGTTGCTGGTTCATCAGTGTTTTTAGCTATAATTTTAACCTTTGTAGCTCTTGATAGCATTGTGGGGTAGGGTTTGCCTTATGGGCACTTTCACAGGCCTGCACTTTAGTAATTTGTGCTTGAATCTGTTTTTGGACTTGTTTCTGCTCGTGACTGGCATGGGCTATCATGCATCCTCTCATAAAGGCTTTTAGGGCCTCCCATTGCACTTTGTGAGATATTTCACCCAGGAGGTCTTGCTGTAGAAATTCCTGAATTTTAGTGGCCACATATTCCTGTACACCTAGCTTTTAAGCATGGCTGTCTCCAGCCACCTGGCTTCTTGGGGCTGTGGTGCAGCAGTGGTCCCAAGAGGGAGTACGATTGGGGCATAATCAGATATCAGTATAGGATCATGTGTAACAAGCCACCCCCCCAGTAGATGAGTGCGCACTAGAATCATGTCTATTGTAACCTGTGATGCATGGGTGTGGGTGTAAAAGGTGTAGTCCTGGCCTATTATTTATTTATTTATTTATTTGAATTTTGGTAACCGGGTTAGTCCACTGAGACCATGCAGTCCTTTTTTCAGTGACAACCCAGGAGACAATTGTGAACACAATGCAACTAATAAATATAGGAATAATACAAGGTACAGTGAAAAGTAACAATGGTTCAGGTATTACAGAGGCAAACAAGATATGCAACAAAATAAACATTCAGACATTTACATAAGGCTATTAAGCAAGACACTAAGATTGAACAATATGTGCATTGCAGGAATAAGTAATAAATAATTACAAGACACGTGTCGGAGTAACGTAATCTGAGCATCAGAGGCACAGATAGAGATTAGTTAAAGCAATTGTAAAGGGGGGTTGAATAGATAAGAGGTAAGCTCTTTTTTGAAGAGTGATAGGGTAGGGCAAAAGAGTTAGGTGGGGGAAGGGAATTCCAAGCAGTGGTAGCTGAGAAAGCAAATGAGCTCTTACCCGATAGACGGTGCATCTTCTGGATTGCTAATGTAACCCCCCTGCAAATGGGGGTTCCCAAAAGACTTCCAGGAGCTTGCTTGAATGCTCCAAGCCTGAATGGTGTTTGGCATTTAAGCCATTTATCAGTGAGTGTTTTTAGAACCTCTGGTACTGTCTCTTTAAGAGCTGTCTGCTTGCAGACATAATTAGTTTGTATGGGGACTGTGTGTTTCTTTGATTGAGTACCACTCAAGCTGCTGCCAATTCACTTCATTTTGCAGTCACTAGGAGTGCAAAGGGAACCTATCTGAAAGATGTAACTGTTTGCCAGAAATTATTTAGAGTAATAATGAAATTACAGTTTGTCTAACCTGCTTTCTTTGCAGTCAGAACTGTGTCTGCTAGTTCCCATTCTAGTTTTGAACTGCTGAACTGGACCAATCAGTGTGGGGTAAGCTAGCTCTAAAATGGTGCCTTGGACGAATCAGAACTTGGACTCATAATCTGAGCCAGCCACAAGAGGATTGTATGGGCAGTGACTCTGGGAGATGTAGTTTAGACTTCAGTGCCTTTTGGACCAACAGCAGCAGTCTATTGTGAGTGACAGCCAATCCAGTCAAGAACTGGGAGGAACTCAAAGGAAGTGCCAGTTTTGTCGGTTGGAGTTTCAGTTGAGCTTTGGCAGTGAAGAAGGAAGGAGCCCTGTGCTTTTTCAGTGTGCAGTTTTAGTCAAAAACGCGTGTAAGGCCCAGAGTTCGGTCTGCAGCTTGTGTAACAGTTTGTTAGGACTGAATCCGTCCTGTGAAAAGAATCAAAGGATCTCTGAAGAGTAGAAACCAGGCTCACCCTGTAGAAGACTGGAGGAATTGCTGAAATTTGCCCTCGGTCTGTCAGGAACTGAATCTGCTGTGTGTTCTCCTGGGTATTGTGCAGTAATTGCGATCGGGATACAGATGCAGCCTGCCTGGTATAGTGCTTTCTTTTATATGGATGTGTGACGAGGTTTGTGTACCTCAAGTGAGCCCTGCTGACATTGAAGGACCCTATCTTATTTGGAGGTCGTGAGTACTAATTCAGGGTCGCTCATTGTTGAATTGCCACATTAAATCCAAATGGAATTACTGTACTGCTGACTGTTTAATTCTCCTTTTCTCTGTGTGAAAGGCCCCTACCAGCTGCCAGTTTGGACTAGCACTAGGGCTTGGGTACCCAGGGACAGTAACTGATAGGGATAGGCCTGTGCACAGAGCCATAGGTAGATTATTAGAGTGATAAGCTAATTAACCTGATTTCCCTCTGTCCTTGTTATATCCCCCTAAATAAATCAGAGCTGCTTGTTTCAGCAAAGTTATACTGCCTGAGGTATTTGTCTATGTTAAAGTACTGTACTGTGATTGTTGCACTGTATCTCATTTCACAGGAGGTCCCAGTGCCGGAACCAGACCTGGGGGTAAGTGTATACTGTGAAGGTAATTCTGATATATTGTGTGGACCACTAGTGGGAAGAAAGGGGATTGCAGTGTCCCAGAGGGCTGTGACCAAGTTAGTTTAACTATTGTAAACCCTGACCTCTGGGTGGAGGCACCCGCCATTGGATCCAGGCCTCAACCTGTTAGTGGCAATCAGGCGGGGTAGTAGCCCTGGGATAGCGCCATCTAGGGTTACATCTTGGAGGCTCACCGCTGGGATTGTGTGTCCTCTAGTGGCCATATTCACGAACCACTGTTAAGAAAAAATGGGTACCCGACAGAAGTGGCTGTGCACCGGCTGGTGGAGTGGTGTACTGGGGAGGAGATCGACCCCAAAATGCTATGCTTATCCTGGACATCCCCTGGTATCAATACGGACACTGTGCAGGAGTACTTTCCAAGGTGGAAGGTTTACAAAACCCTGTGGTGGTGGGTCAGCATGCTAATCTGCTCACCCACACTTTCCTGGCCCTAGTAGAGTTTAAGGATCCCATAGATAGCTCCAAAGTGCCACAGACCATTACCCCAGAGGGCCCTCACTGCTTGAAGTGATAACTAAGGACAGTAAAGACCGGAGAATGAGCCCCACCACTATCTGAAACTTTGAGGAGAAATTTGCTAAATGGTTGCTGGGGAAGGGAAAACTGTGGAGGACTTGAAGAAACTATTCTTGCCACCTGGAGTGTTCCTCCCCAACACCTTCTCCGCTCCAGTGCCCGTAATGGTGGCTGAACCAATGCAGACTCCAATTTCTGCACCTGCCATTAGTCACGACTCTTACCGAAGGTTGAGGATCTTCTCTGGCACCCTCCCACCCCCAAGGGAGGATGACTGGGAGACCTGGATAGACTATGTTGCCCCAAGTGCTAGAATGGCAATGCTCGGAAGCAAAGCGAAAGAGGGTTAGTGAGAGCCGAGGTCCTGCCCTGGCTACCATTCGTGCTAAACGGGCCAGTAACCCTGAAGTGACTGCACAGGCCTATCTTGAGGCCCTGGAGAATGTGTATGGGAGCCCAGATTCTGATGAGGACCTATGGTGGAGAGTAAGATGCACAACAGTACCAAGGGAGTTGTTGTCTGTGTATGTATCTCGCTGGAAAAATTGTTGCAAGAATGCCTCAGAAAAGGTAGTTTGCCAGCGATTGAACTGGACCGAACCAGGCTGGACAGGATCCTTAAGTCTGCCCCTTCTCAGAACTGCTGTTGCTTCAGTTACGCCTGGCAGATCGACTGGAATCCCCACCTCCTATGATGAGTTAATGAGAGAAATTCGAGGAGTTGAGAAAAGGCGACCTCGGGAGGGACCTGCACCAATAGCTGCGGCTACGACCCGAGTGACTGAGGGTGACCCATCAAGTGAAGTTCAGGGGCAGAGGTTGGCAGTCAATGAGTGCTCTGACAAGGAAAAAGATATGCCACAATGGGGCGAACTGTTGAGAGAGATCCGGGAATTCAAAAACAGTCCCTTTATGAAGGCCACGCCTGCATGTACGGGCCCTGACCTATATCCGACTGCATCTGCTATGGGGTTGGGGGTACCCACCCATGTATCTCCTGCTGATAACAGCTCCAAACTCAATTCCTTGACCATGGAAGTGGAGAAACTGACGAGATGTCTCCAAATGCTTATCACGCCGCAGACAGAGATGGCACCCAGGTTTCCAGTTAGTAATACCCCCGCCCTGGCTCCCAGTGTGGCGCCTCGGCCAGCTCAAACTCCAGAAAGTATGTTTTGCTATAATTGTGGGAAAGATGGGCACATGAAAAGGGAATGCCAGTCCCCAAAAGACACTGACAAAGTTGCATATAGGCTACAAGGAGAGCTTCGGAGAACAAATCAGTGGTTAAGAGGTGCACGAAATGATCCCAGTGAGGGCACCAAAAATGCTAACTCACGTCCTTTTGTGGCAAGGTCAGTTGCCCAGGCCCCCACTATCGCCTCTCCAGACTGGTCCAGAATAGTGGGTCCCTCCATGGAGACCACTGTAAAGGTGAATGGAGTGTCTACAAGAGCTGTATTAGACAGTGGCTCCCAAGTGACAATTATGTTCCAAGATTGGTATCAGAAGCATTTGTCAGATGTACCCTTACAACCATTAGAAGGACTGCATGTATGGGGGTTAAGTGAGAAGGCCTACCCCTATTCCGGGTATATCCGAATTTGGCTGTCTTTCCCCACCTCCGTGGCTGGAGTGGCCGAACAAGTAGAGACCCTAGCCTTAGTGTGTCCGCCACTGGACTGTATGATGGTGTCCCTTTGTTGATTGGAACAAATGCTCATATGTTCGGAAGGCTGGCACAGTTGTGTTATGAAAACAGGGTCAAAGACTAGTAGAGCTTTAAGAGTTCCGCTTTAATTAAGAAGGCCTATGAGGCACAGAGAGATGCTGAAAAATAGAACCAGAGGAACCGGTCGAATTGTATGGAAGAAGGATCCTGAGTCTCTGATCCTGGCGCCAAATGCCCAGTGTACCTTACAGGGAGAGGTCCGTATCAGAAAGGATGTTAAGAATAAAATATTAATGTTGGATGCACCAGGCGATGGAAAATTGCCAGAGGGACTGCTGGTCAAGCCTAGTATTTTGCCCGCTAGAGCCCATGCTTATGCCAGAAGGGTAATGGTCCAAGTTCATAATGTGTCTGAAAGAGACATTCGAGTAAATAGAGGTTGCATCCTGGCTAATGTGCATTGTGCAGACACTGCAGTGCTACCAGCAGCAAGAGTTCGAGGAAGAATGACAGAGTAACGCCTGACTTGTTTGATTTCGGCGACTCCCCGCTGCCAGCTGAATGGAAAGTGAGGATCAGTGAGAAGCTTGCCCAGAGAGACCAGGTGTTTTCTTTAAAGGAATGGGACGTAGGATGCGTGCAAGGAGCTGCGCACAATATCCGGCTGCATGACGAAAGACCATTTCGTGAGAGGTCTCGACGCCTGGCACCTGCTGACATAGATGATGTGAGACGGCATCTGCAAGAGATGTTAGCTGCTGGTGTAATACAAGAATCCAGAAGCCCTTATGCTTCCCCATTGTGGTAGTGAGGAAAAAGAATGGAACAGTAAGGATGTGTGTGGATTATCGCACCTTAAACCGGCGGACTATCCCTGATCAGTACACAATGCCCGTATTCAGGATGCTTTGGACTGCCTAAACGGGAGCAAGTGGTTCTCTGTGCTGGATCTCCGCAGTGGGTACTATCAGATCCCGATGGCCCCAGAGGACCGTGGAAAGACAGCCTTTATCTGTCCGGCTTGTTTCTATGAATTCATGAGGATGCCTCAAGGGATTTCAGGTGCCCCAGCCACTTTTCAACGATTGATGGAGCGTGCAGTGGGGACATGAACTTACTAGAGTGCCTGGTATACCTAGATGATGTTATTGTGTTTGGCAGCTCACTGGAGGAACATGAGAGCAGATTATTTAGGTATTGGACCGACTGGAGGACTTTGGCCTTAAACTGTCCATTGATAAGTGTCAATTTTTCAAACATCAGTAAAGTATGTGGGACACATAGTATCCACCGAGGAATAGAGACCGACCTAAGTAAAGTTGAGGCCTTGACCACCTGGCCACAGCCCAAAAATCTAAAAGAACTGCAAAGATTCCTGGGATTATGTGGTTATTATCGGCGCTTCATCAAGGACTATTCAAGAGTGATCCGCCCTTTACTTAACCTTACTCAAGGGTATCCCCCAACCCACAAAAAATACCAAAAGTCAGCGTCCTCAAGACTGAGAGAGTGTATTTTCATCCGAGTGAAGTATTTGGGGCCCGCTGGACTCCTGATTGTGAGACTGCTTTTCATGAGATCATTTATCAACTTACCCATGCTCCAGTGCTGGCCTATGCGATCCAAGAAAACCTTATGTCCTGCACACTGATGCTAGCTTGCAAGGGTTGGGGCTGTGTTGTACCAAGAGCACGAGAATGGCCTGAGACCAGTGGCCTTTGCCAGTAGAAGTCTGACCCCATCTGAAAAGAACTATCCTGTACATAGTTAGAGTTTCTAGCTTTGAAGTGGGCTATTGTTGACCAATTCCATGAGTACTTGTATGGGGCTAAAATACTAGTAAAACTGACATAATCCTTTAACCTATGTGCAGACCTCAGCTAAGTTGGATGCCACTGGCCATAGGTGGCTTTCTGCATATCTACATATGACTATGCTCTCGAATACCGAGCAGGTCTGAACCACATAGATGCTGATGCTCTCTCCGGAGGCCTGTTCCCAGAATGATTGGGTCTGATTGGCAGAACCTGACATTCGGGCACTCTGCCGGAAGTTTGACAGGGAGGAACAAATGTCCACGGACGCAGTGGACTGCATGGTGGATTGCTTGGGAGCCCTCTGAGAATTGCATACCGCCTGCTTATTGCCACTTTTCTGCAATAGACATTGGTGCACTGCCTCAGCTGGACAATGACAGTATTCGGCGGCTCAACTCCGCGATCCCATGATCAAAGCAGCTTTAGAAGCCCTCTATGCAGGAAAAGATGTGTCCAAATTACGCCCACTGATTTGAGAACTGCACTGTTATACAAAGAAGGTCCTAAGTTGAAACTGATCAATAAACTGTTATACAGAGAAACAGTAGACAGAGGGGACAAGTAGACAAACAACAACTAGTGCTGCCCACTGCCTTCGAGACTCAGTATTGAGGTCCTTGCACAACCACATGGGGCACCTTGGTATAGACAGAACACTTGACTTGGTGAGATCCAGATTCTATTGGCCTAAGATGGGGGCTGATGTGGAGCAACACATCTAACTTGTAGTCGCTGCTTACAGAGGAAAGCTTTGCCCCAGAGGGCTGCCCCTTGTTAACATAACCACCAGTGCACCCATGGAGCTGGTCTGTATTGATTTTCTAAGTTTGGAGTCAGATCAAAGAAATATCAGTAATGTGCTGGTGGTCACTGACCATTTCACGAGATATGCCCAAGCTTTCCCACCAAAGACCAGAAAGCATCCACTGTAGCCAAAGTACTTGTAGAAAACTTTTTGTTCACTATGGGCTCCACAAAGAATCCATTCTGATCAAGGGAGAGACTTTGAGAGTCGCCTGATCAAAGAGATGCTTTCTCTGTGGGGAGTGCGAAGTCCAGAACCACTCCTTACCACCCCAGGGGACCCACAGCCTGAACGTTTCAACCGCACTTTGCTAGATATGCTAGGCACCCTGCACCCAAAGGACAAGCTTAGATGGAGCCAACAAATTAGCACCCTGGTACATGCTTATAACTGCACCAAAAGTGATGCCACTGGATTCTCCCCTCACCGCCTGATGTTTGGAAGAGAAGCTCGACTACCAGTAGATGTGTGTTTTGGGGTCTCCTGATGGGGTTCAAGCTGACAACTATTTACAGTATGTGCAAAGTTAAAGGCCCAGCTAACTCATGCGTACCAACTGGCTCAAACCATGGCTGCCAAAAGAAATCTGGCCAACAAAGAAAGGTATGATAGAAAGGTGAAAGCACAGGAACTCCAGGAGGGAGATCGGGTATTGCTAAGAAATCTGGGACTGCATGGCAAACACAAGATTGCTGACAGATGGCACCATCTCCCTCACATTGTAGTGGGCAAACAGATGATCTGCCAGTGTACAAAGTAAGGCCTGAGAATAATTCAAAAGATGTAAAACAATGCATAGAAATCATTTACTGCCCATTGGACAAATCTTAATTGAGTCTGAGCCCCTAGAAGATGCCCCTCTGGACCAGTGACTAGAGCTGCTGCTAAGAAAAGATCAAGAAAGTCTGCACCTACAGAAGCAAAGTTAAAGTGTTCCCTCCACAAGTCCCAGTTGAGCATGACTGTCAGTCCATATCGGAAGAAAGTGAGAGTGACTTTGAATACTATCCTTCTTACAACTGAGTCAATTGTTTCGGGCAATCCCTAGTCAATACTGGAGATGAAGCTGGGCCTTCTGGACTGTCTAAGCCCCCAGCTTCATCCCTGGAGCCAATGCTCCCAGAAAGTGAAGTGCAAAGCATCAGATCAGATGAAATGGAATCATTGTGCATGGTTGAACTGTTTGAGCTTTATGGGGAGGAAAATGATAGATTGGGGCAGACTGGTGATACACCCGAACAAGAAGAGTATTTTGAGTGCCCTGACAGTCCACTACCAGTGTCCGAAAGCTCTCCATGCGAGCCAAATGTTGTGGACTCAGAAACTGTAACTCCTGGAGCTGAAAGTGCCCCAAGTTCTAGCCTCTCTACCCCCATGGAGACTCCCCTGACAAGTGAGGACAATGCTGAAAATGAGGCTCAGAGTGCAGAGACTATAACAGTTCCCCTAGAAAGACTGGTCGAGCTGTAAAGCCTGTGGTGCACCTCAGTTATGATTCACTTGGGAGGCCTGTGGACTTGCCTCTCAATGTTGTCCATAAAGGAGTGTATGTGTCCCGAGCTCATTGCCCAAACTGAGCATCAGTGCTAACTCCAAGTTACTTGTGTTGCCCTCTAAGTATGGTGCCCTTGCCCCATCCAGCCCCAAGGTAACTGATAGGAAGGGCCCTCTCTTCAGGTTTCATGTACAAGAGGTAATAACTTGAGTTATGGTACAATGTGTATGTAATACTTGTAAAGAGTGACATACTGCAATGTTTCAGAAATGTGTTCTTGGTAAAATGATATATTGACTGATGATTACATGTGCAGCCTAATGCAAATGTATATGGTTGCAGTTGAAACTTATGGGTACTTGCTTGACGCGGACGTCAAGCTTTCCCAGGCCAGGAAGGGTGTAACCTCTGCAAATGGGGGTTCCCAAAAGACTTCCAGGAGCTTGCTTGAATGCTCCAAGCCTGAATGGTGTTTGGCATTTAAGCCATTTATCAGTGAGTGTTTTAGAACCTCTGGTACTGTCTCTTTAAGAGCTGTCTGCTTGCAGACATAATTAGTTGTATGGGGACTGTGTGTTTCTTTGATTGAGTACCACTCCAGGCTGCTGCTAATTCACTTCATTTTGCAGTCACTAGGAGTGCAAGGAACCTATCTGAAAGATGTAACTGTTTGCCAGAAATTATTTAGAGTAATAATGAAATTACAGTTTGTCTAACCTGCTTTCTTTGCAGTCAGAACTGTGTCTGCTAGTTCCCATTCTAGTTTTGAACTGCTGAACTGGACCAATCAGTGTGGGGTAAGCTAGCTCTAAAATGGTGCCTTGGACGAATCAGAACTTGGACTCATAATCTGAGCCAGCCACAAGAGGATTGTATGGGCAGTGACTCTGGGAGATGTAGTTTAGACTTCAGTGCCTTTTGGACCAACAGCAGCAGTCTATTGTGAGTGACAGCCAATCCAGTCAAGAACTGGGAGGAACTCAAAGGAAGTGCCCGGTTTTGTCGGTTGGAGTTTCAGTTGAGCTTTGGCAGTGAAGAAGGAAGGAGCCCTGTGCTTTTCAGTGTGCAGTTTTAGTCAAAAATGTGTAAGGCCCAGAGTTCGGTCTGCAGCTTGTGTAACAGTTTGTTAGGACTGAATCGTCCTGTGAAAAGAATCAAAGGATCTCTGAAGAGTAGAAACCAGGCTCACCCTGTAGAAGACTGGAGGAATTGCTGAAATTTGCCCTCAGTCTGTCAGGAACTGAATCTGCTGTGTGTTCTCCTGTATTGTGCAGTAATTGCGATCGGGATACAGATGCAGCCTGCCTGGTATAGTGCTTTCTTTTATATGGATGTGTGACGAGGTTTGTGTACCTCAAGTGAGCCCTGCTGACATTGAAGGACCCTATCTTATTTGGAGGTCGTGAGTACTAATTCAGGGTCGCTCCTGTTGAATTGCCACATTAAATCCAAATGGAATTACTGTACTGCTGACTGTTTAATTCTCCTTTCTCTGTGTGAAAGGGCCCTACCAGCTGCCACGGTTTGGACTAGCCACTAGGGCTTGGGTACCCAGGGACAGTAACTGATAGGGATAGGCCTGTGCACAGAGCCATAGGTAGATTATTAGAGTGATAAGCTAATTAACCTGATTTCCTCTGTCCTTGTTATATCCCCTAAATAAATCAGAGCTGCTTGTTCAGCAAAGTTATACTGCCTGAGGTATTTGTCTATGTTAAAGTACTGTACTGTGATTGTTGCACTGTATCTCATTTCACAGGAGGTCCCAGTGCCGGAACCAGACCTGGGGTAAGTGTATACTGTGAAGGTAATTCTGATATATTGTGTGGCCCACTAGTGGGAAGAAAGGGGGGTTGCAGTGTCCCAGAGGGCTGTGACCAAGTTAGTTTAACTATTGTAAACCCTGACCTCTGGGTGGAGGCACCCGCCATTGGATCCAGGCCCCTCAACCTGTTAGTGGCAAATCAGGCGGGGGTAGTAGCCCCTGGGATAGCGCCATCTAGGGGTTACACTAATAAGGGTAAGGAAGTAGATTTAAGGGTACACCTCCTGCACAGTGACACTTCTACAGTGACATACGCTGATGCCGACAATATCGACATGTCGCTGTTGAAGTCCACCAGGGACCTAGCAACCTTTCCCCCATCCTGCACCCCCTCCCCAAACCAACTCTGACTCAGAGTTGGAGTCTAGTAGCACAGTGGGGGGTTTTGGGTGGCAAAGCCCCCTGAAGAAAAAACACTGTCCGACGTATGCGGCTCCCTGCCGACTACAAATTGTGTTTGACATGGAGCCTGTGGCTGTGATGCTGGTTGACTAAATAGTTGTCAAACAGACATTGTAGATCCGATCTACATGGGCACGTGGATGCTTTGTGGTAAACTATTCCCCTTAGGCAAGGGGGATTAAAGAGCTTGACTAGTTTGAATACAAGGCATAGAGTGTGAAACTGTAACCCTGAGTCATAAATAGGCCATTGAAGAGAATAAAGGGTGTCACAGTGGTGTTTTCTGGTGTCCGCACCTAGGGCAAATCATCCAATCCTATGATAGAGTTGATGCAGCCATGCACAAGGGAAGAGGATTGTGCAGTGAGTAAGAGTGGGGCACCATAGAACAATATAGGGAGAAGGGATGTAGAAGCTATTTTTTTCTTTTATAGGTGGCGGGGTATAATAGGGGGCGGAGATGGTATAAGAGACCAAGTTTCTGGTTTACCATTTTGGTAAGCTGAGTTACATGATGTTTCAGTGAGAAGGAGGCATCTAAGTGGATCCCGAGGTACTTAAAAGCATTAACCACCTCTATGGGGTCACCTGACTGTGAGCAGATTTGTAGCGGTTTGGTAGGTTTAGGGAAGGGGTTGTGGAATATCATAGCTTTTGTTTTTTTCATATTTAGAATTAGGTGATTATAAGAGAACAGTCTTAAGCATATTGAAATCGGAGTTAAGGAGTTGGTTAAGCCAATCCATATTGTTAGACGAACAGTATAAGATTGCGTCATCACTGTAGAGTTGCACAGTCACACCACCACAGAAGTTCGGGAGCTCATTGATGAAGAGTGAGAATAATATAGGCCAAGAATTGAGCCTTGGGGTACACCGTATGAGATAGATCTAAGGGAGGAGAGAGATGTGGGTAATTGTACCTATTGCGATCTGCCAATGAGATAGTCATGAAACCATGTGAGTACTAGGCAGTCTAGGCTGAGCTTGATGCAGTTTACCAAGCAGAAGGTGGTGGCTGACTAGATCAAAAGCCTTAGTCAAGTCGACAAAGACTCCACCAGTTACTAGACCTTCATCGCTGGCTTTAAGGATATCAGTTGATACTTTGATTAGGGCTGTGGTAGTACTATGGCCCTTCCTGAAGCCATGCTGGCAATCGGTGAGAAGAGGATACAAGTCTAGGTAGGACTGCATCTGATTGTACAGGATTCACTCTTAGATCTTATCCAGGGGGCATAGAATTGAAATAGGCATATAATTTTGCACGGCATGGGTCCCTCACTTAAGGAGTGGGACCGCTACAGCCACTTTCCAAAGACTTGGCACCTCACCAGAAAGGAAATAACTATTTAAAAGATCACAGACTGGTGAAGCCAGTGCTGCTGCCGCAAGTTTGAGGAACCTGGGTTCAAACGTGTCATGGCCAGGGAAGCTCTCTACTTGTGGACTTCCTATCTAGTAAGTAAGTTTTAGGTGGAAGGGAGGGTGAGGGCCAAGGGCAGAGTGGGGCTGACTAGGGACAGAGAAACCTGAGAAGGGCAGTAGGTGAGCCGTGTACCTATCAAGGCCAGTGAAGAACTGATTAATTCCTTCTGCAATGGAAGAGGGATCTTGAAGAAGGTCACCACCAGATGAAATGGAATTGGGTCATTGGGACATTTTACCTTTGATCAGAGAATTTATCTGCTTCCAGAATTCTATAGGTTTGCTGAGATTCTCAGTCTGAAGTGAGCTGAAATAGGAACGTTTTACACCCTGTATCCTGCTTTTGCACAGATTTCTCAGCTGAAGATAAAATAGTCAATCGGAGTGTAGGAGGCTGTGTTTATAGGATTTCCAGGCTGCATCATGACTCTTCATAAGGGACCTGATTTCAACAGAGAGCCCGGGGGCCTTGATTCCCTTAGAACTGCATCTAGTAAGGCGAGCATGTCTTTTGATAATTTCTTTAATGGTAAGAATGAAGTAGTCAAGTGCCTGGTCTATGGTAGGGAGGTGAATAAGGGGGATCCAGTCAACATTATTAATTGACATTAAGAAATAGTCTATATTAAACTGAGACATGTTCCTGGAGTCATGAATTATAATGGGGGGGGCATCAAAATTGTTGTGCCACACACAGTAGGTAGGAAAGTTGTCACTAATACAGTCAGATAGCACACTGACTGTTTTGATCCTATGAGGGCAGTTAGATAGAGTCCAATCCAACAGTGCTGCAGTACCAGTCTTGGAGTTATGTCTCGTGGGCATAGTGATAAGTTGGGTAAAGTTGGTGTTGGAGATGAAAGCGTGAGCCTTGTTTTTGTTGGGGACAAACAGTCATTGTTAAAACCTCCACAAATTACTGTGTCATGCAAGGGAAGAACAGACAGGGACAACATGAAAGGAGGCTAGTTATTGGTGGCATCCCAAGGAGGGAAGTAAATACAACCAATAAGGAGTTTCTTTACATTGCCAAGAGTTAGTGAGATAAACAAAGATTCAGCCAAGGGAGGTATGTCAGGAGGAAAGGGAATCACAGTGACATGAAATTTAGACTTAACATAGATTAAGACACCACCCCCCTTTTTACCTAAACGGTCTTGCCTGTAACAAGAGTAACCAGGGAGATCAACTTCATGTTGTTGTACACAGGGTTTCAACCAAGTTTCCATTATTTCAAGGATGTCTGGGTTGAGATTTGTAGCCCAGGCCTGGATCTCAGCAATTTTTGGCCAGAGGCTTTGAACGTTTAGATAAGCAATTTTGATGCCCTTTTCCCTCGACGTATTAGGAGGGGACGACAGGGCAGAAGCAGAAAAAGGACCCTGTGGGCCAGGATTAACTTCTATGTCACCCACTTGAAGAAGGAGTAGGGATAAGTGTAAAGCCATGGTTAACTTTAATGAGTCTAGGCCAGTGGCATAGAGGCTAAACCTACATACCGAGTGTAGGGCAGATCGGGTGCAGACCCCAAGGTAGTAAGCATCCTTTTTACGCATAAGATGAGTGAGATGAATGGCAGGCGTACTATCAGTGTATGTGGGGCTAAGATAAAGGGGTGAGAAATCATGTTAGGGTCCATTGTCTTTATGCATCTACTAGTCTGTGATCTGCGGCTAAATTTGCAAGGGATTTAGAGTTTTATCCTGGGTTAAAGTGGGTTTTGAGGATCTATCCAAGATTTGTTCCCAAACACAATTTATATCCCCTCCCAGTATCCATTTGCCCCATCACTGTGACATTTCTATGGATAGTGATTGAAAAAAGTCCATGGAGTTCACATTTGGTGCATATATTGACCCAACTACCAGCTTCTGATCCATCCCATCAGCTAGATGTACCAGGGTGCGTCTGCTCCCTGGGAGATTCTTGGCTTTATCAATTTTTCATTTGAATGTTGGCCTTACCCCCACTGGTGGCACCCCTGGCCTTGGAGTTGAAAGAGGCATCCTGCCATACCCCTCCCTATTTTTTTGTCTAAGTGGAGTACTTCCCCTGGTGCCATATGGGTCTCCTGCAAATTGACTGTATCTGGTTTATGTTTTTTTAATATACTTGAGTGCCTGTTTGCAGTTGAGGCATGTTTTTAATCCATTAACATTCCATGGTAAAATCGTACTTTTGCTTGCCATCATCAAAAGCCAGTAGTAGGGTATATTGATATCCTGTTACATCTACTATGCCCTTGAAAAGACCATCCTGTGTACTCAGTACTATACCATATAAATGTGTGCCAAATAACTCCCCTGGATACCCCATTCCCTTCTTATTTAGTCCTCCCTCCCTTTCAATGAAAAAATATACCCCAACTGTCTCCCTGCCCTGCCCTTCCCCTGTAGAACTTCCCCAAATGAGGTCTGTGGTGCCCCTGCAAATTAGACAGTAATGTGTTTGTGACATCTGTGTGCCACTACCACTGTTCCTAATACACCCAAACATTTATAACACCAATTCCGGACAACAAGACCAGCAACAGGGGCTAACATCACAGCAACTAGGACCACTACAAAACTGAACTACTGTTTTATACCTGGAACCCAATTTCCTTGCAAAGCCAGGCATTATAGTCACTACTGTATATAGTCACAGATATCACCTGGCATTATAGCCAGGTGATATTTAGTCCTGCTGCTTATTTA
This sequence comes from Neoceratodus forsteri, assembly GCA_016271365.2. Lineage (NCBI taxonomy): Eukaryota > Metazoa > Chordata > Ceratodontiformes > Ceratodontidae > Neoceratodus > Neoceratodus forsteri. Next base: position 1,103,772,189 of record CM057454.1, read on the forward strand.
TTTATTTATTTTTTATTTATTGTAAATCAGTTTACAACCTTTGAGCCAGAGGCTTGTTTCCAAAGGTACCTTGTCACATTGAGGACAAACATTACAAATTTGGGTTACAAGATACAAGTAGCTGAAATTAGCATTACACATATTGATTTCATACATTTACAATTTTTTGGTAATTACATTGATACAGCTGGCAGAGGCTGATTATACAGAGGTATGGTGACAGGGGAGGGTGGGGTGAGGTGGAGGCGCCCAGCGGGCATTGTCAAGTGAGGAGAGATCGAGGCTATATTTAGAGACAGGAGCAGCTTCGAGTGTTAAAGAGTTGGCTCTGAAGGGCGGTTTTGAAGTTGGAGATTGTAGGGGCATTGGAGGTGGGCACAGGGAGAGAGTTAAACCAGGATGGGGCTCTGTATCAGAAAGACCTCTGACCATGGGTGGTCTTAGATCTGGGGACCAGTAGAGTGGTCCTGTTGGAGGTACGGGTTGCGATAGTGGGTGGGGAATGGTGGATGGAGGCAGTCACCCCAGGAGGGGAGAGCCCAAATAGGGTTTTTTTGTGAGGAGACAGGTTTGATAGTGTAGCTGTTCATCCAGGTTAAGTCGTTTAGCCTTGTCATAGAGTTGACATGTATGTGTGAGCCTGCGGACAGCAGTGATCAGTCTGCAGGCCTTATTTAGGGTGAGGTGAATTTTGTTTAGGGCAGTCGTGTCAGCAGCACCATAGACTGGCAGGCCATAGTCTACAAGGGACAGTACTGGAGACGTGACAGCAAGTCAGAGAGCATCAGGGGGGAGGTAGTTTTTATAGCGGTAGAGGATGCCAAGCCCTGTATTAGTGGTGGATGCAAGGGTATCATTGTGGGTGTGGAATGTGAGGACTGAGTCGAAAGTAACCCTAAGGTATTTGTAGGAGCAGACTTGTTCAAGCGATTGTTTGGTACTAGGAAGGATAGTGAGTGGGTGATTGCAGGCTCTGTTTTGGGGGTGGGCAAAGAGCACAGTTTTGTTTTTTTTAAGATTAATGATTAGTCTGTGCTCCTTTACATATGTTTTATATGTGTGATTTGTTGAAATTGAAATGTTTTTATCTGTAATTGTTGTAAAACGCTATGATCTTTGGAATAACGTTTCATAAATAAAATGTGCCTGCTTGCTTGCTTGCGTTACCTCCAGTTACTGGGGCAGGCTTTGTACTTCAACTGATAGAGAGGCCTTTTCCCAAATGAGACTTGCTCCCCTGAGTGCCCTCTGCCTGTTTTTTTCCATCAGTACCCCATCCATCAACACAGCAAGCCCCTCCACTGCCTGTAAAATAAGACAGCTAGATAGTTCACGCACACACACACACACACACACACTCACACACACACACACACACACACATACATACACACACACACGAGCAAGCAAGAGATAAAGTCTTCATTTTGATGCTGAATCTAGGTTCTGTGCCCATCAGTAGGTCTGCCCAAGGGTGCCCACCTATGCACACTGCACAACTCTGTGAGCAGGTGAAACAGGAGCAGCTGCTGTGCCACATGGCTTCAGGAATGTGTGACAGTTTCAGCAAAGCCAGAATTTTGTATCTGTGCAGTAGACATTGAGTGCCCTATTGGATTCTTGCTCACTTTCCAGCATTAACATTATCTGCTGCATGGTTAATTTTACATACCAAACACGGCAGTGGTCCATAAGTGCAGAGAAAAGGAAAAAAAACATCCTTCAATGACCGCATAAATGTTCACTGGATCCCCTCCTCCCCCTCCAGCTCCGCCATACTGATGAGAAGCCATCTGCAGATGTTGATGACTCGTGTAGGCTGCTGAAGGGAAGTAAAGAGGCTGGGAGCAGTTCAGGAGCAGGCGAGCAGGGTCCAGAAAAAAAATTAAACTAGCATGTCTTGCAGCAACTATAAAAAGTTTAGTTGGGCCATAGGCTGTTGGGCTGTCCAAAGGGTTGGAGGCTCCCCTCACTCCCAGCATCTGTGTCACCCTCCGCAGAGTCCTAGCCCCTGAGTGCCGTGAAGTCCAGAATATACAGGTTCAAAAGAAATTGCAAAATATGGGCACAATTCAGGGTGAAAGCAAGTGAAGGCTTTGACAGCAGGAATAGGCTATTGATTGATTTAATTAAAACCAGCCAAGTAAGGGTAAAAGCACAGAGCAGCCAGCAGGATCCAGGGGAAAAGGGTTGGCCTCAAGTGGGATGCAGGCACATATGGTCACCAAAACAATGAAAAAAGGGAGCACACACAGTTTGAAACTAAGACACTCAGGTAGCCAGAGCCATGGTGCTCTGGGTTGATCTTCCAGCCCTTACTGCCTCCTCTCTGTGTTGGCATACTCCTCTGCCTCTCTCTCTCAGAAGTGAAGGTTCTGGGATGGTGACTCGGTTTCTAAATTCATAGATAGGAGAGATACTGGTGGGAGAATTGCCACCCTCTTCTAAATATGCTTGCCTTCAGGTCCGCAGACTTATGCCATTCCCTTTGAAGCATCTGGCTGTAGTCCAGAAAAATGCTTATTTTGGCATTTTCATACATGATGGGACCAATTGCTCGTGCTGCCTTCAGGACTGCCCCGCAGTCTTGACTCCACAGGAAGTTAACTAGATATTGCTGTACTTTCTCTCCTGGCTTTGGCTTATGACTGGGATTATGGTGCAATCGTTCCACCTCAAAAGAACCCCCTGTGTCTTGCAGCTTCATGTGGGCTACCAGCCAGTCTTGGATGAAATCATTAGGATGTGAACCTTCTTTCCCCTCCGGCATTCCTACTATCTGCACATTATTGCAGTGAGCATGGTTCTCCTGATTGTTGTCTTTGGTCACCAGCATTTTGACTGCACCTACAGCTGGATCTTCTCCCTGTGCTAGTCTGCTGACTGGTCCCCCATAATGCTCATTCATTCTTCCAACTCAGCCAACTTAGCACCATGTAGTGTGGAGGTTTGTTGCAGTCCCTCGAGCTCACCTTACAGATGCAATGTCTGGACTGCCATGTTTGTGACACTAGCCCACATTTTATTTTGCACGTAGTTAATGGAGGCAAGCAATGCCAAGTCTCGGTCCATGAGTTTCTCTTGTCCTGTAGATGCTGAGGGCTGTGACACATCTGGCGGCCCGCTTCCCACCATGGCACCCACACAGTCCCTGGTCTCAGACAGATGCGAGACTATAGGAGCTCCTCTGGGACCCTAGAAGTTTAGCTGAGTCTGTTTCTTCAACGTATATTGAGTGCTCATAATTCAGGCAAACAGCAGGTACACACCCCTTCCCCTCTGAGGGCATACAAAGGGACCTTACCTTACTTAAATGCTCCTTTCACTCTCCTCCACAGAACCAGCTCCTTAGCCCACGGACGGAGGGATGGACAGACCTCCCCCCGCTGGGTGGACAGTCGTGAGGGCTAGTGAGAAGAGCCCTCCCACCTACTACTGCAGGTAAGGATAAATGGATGTTGAGATGCCACGCTGCTTAGGCCTTTAATGTGCACTGCTTACACTCCAGAGGAACCCCACTGCCCCCACCACCACCCTTGGTGGACACCAACTTATACAGCAGTGATCACGCATGCATCTGAGCCTGTCAGCTCACTTCCTCATTTGCAACTTATCAGTTGCTGCAGCAAGAGGCCGCCACTGCTGGTCCTGGGATTTCTTGCTCTGAGGTGCATGACCTTGCACTTCTTAGCATTAAAGCCCAGCTGCCACTCCCTAGACCAGTGTTTGAGTTTAACTAGATCCTCCCTGAGTGCCTGCCTCCCTTCCTCATTGTCCACTTTTGCACAAATCTTAGTGTCATCAGTAAACAGGCTGATCTTACTCTTGATCCCCTTTGCAATGTCTCCAATGAAGACATTGAACAAAACAGGGCCCAGCACTTAACCCTGCGGTACCTCACTTGTTACTGGCCTTGGCTTGGATGACTCCCCCCTTACAATGGGAGGGCTTTAAGCTCACGGTTCGATGGGCGGAGCAACAACATCACTCCCCCATCGAGCTTAAAAGATCACTACATCCTGTGCCTCGCCAGGATTCTTTTTCGTTACAGCCGGAGACACTGCTTTTCTTCTCTATCTCTGGCCTCGTGCTTCATTTTTCCCTGGTCTGTGCTGCCCCTTCATTCGTCTCCTCCTGCCTAGCTCATTTCACTGCTCTCCCACTCGCAGCGCTCCTCACCCTCTGCTCAGCCGACGTCTGCCTCCCACTGTCTTTTCCCATTTCCTGCTGTTGCTCATCGGCGTTGTCCCTCTTTTCATCACCCCTGCTTTTAGCATGCTCCCTGGGCTCTCTCTGTCAGCTGCCTTCCCTGCTGGGAGATGGCGAGTTTGAGAGTGGGAGCATCTCTGTTTTCTATCTCCCCCTGCATTTTCTTCTCTCTCGCTACCAGGGGGACTTTTTCTGTGCTACAGAGGACGTGCCCTTCCTCCCCTCCTATATGACGCTTTGGCGGCTGGCTCTTCCTGTTCTGACTCTGCATCTTCCTGCTCCTGACCGGCTAGTAGGGAGGCCGGGGCCGGGGAATGGAGTTTCCCTCACTCAGTGTGCACTGCTTTGCCTACTGGTATCGGGAGCCAGGCAGCTGCATTGAGGACGCTGGACTGGTGATGTACTTTACGTTGTTGTGAGGTTTCCTTGAAGTACTGTGGTGTTTTTCTTTCCTTCCGGGGAGCACATTACAGGAACTGCTATTGTCTCCTTGCCTGGTCTATTGTTAGGGGGCTCATTTGTTCTGAATGGGACTAATGGCGAACTTGAGCCGTCTTCCTCTGGAGAACCAGCCGCACTTCTGGGGTTCCCGTCACCCACCCACCTGGTTCACACAGTTTCTTCATTGGGCCTCCCACAGCCATTGCATATGTTCATTTCATCTGCAGCTTCATATGGCTGTTGTGTACCTGGCCCTCTGAGTTGGGCTATGGTTTTTCTGGCTCATCAGACATTTCCATGTGCTGGCTGGTGGGACCTCTATACTCCTGTCTGTCAGATCATTCATTTTGTTGGGTATGACTTTCTCTATTTTTGACAGCTGGGAACGACATTCATTGCAAGGTCTGTCATCTTCCTACCTCCATCATATCTACATATGGGCTCCATTCTCCATGTTATTTTTCCTGCTGTATCTCTCATTTCTCAGTAGTAGATCAGGGAGGAGCTGTGGACATGGCCTACCTAGACTTTAGCAAGGCATTTGACACAGTCCCACACAAAAGTTTAATAGTCAAATTAATCAGCCTGAGAGTGGGTTCCAGGGTGGTAGCCTGGGTAAAACATTGGCTGGACAACAGGACACAGAAGGTAATTGTAAATGGAGTCCACTCTGAAGAAAGAGGGATTACTAGTGGGGTACCGTAGGGTTCAGTACTGGGTCCAGTCCTTTTTAATGTCTTTATAAGTGACATTGCAGAGGGACTGGAAGGAAAAGTATGCCTCTTTGCAGATGACACAAAGATCTGCAACAGAGTTGATACACAAGGAGGCGTGGAAAGGATCAGAAGGATTTGGCAAGGTTGGAGGAATGGTCAGAAGTATGGCAGCTTGGGTTCAATGTAAGAAGTGCAAAATAATGCACCTGGGAAACAAAAACCCAGGGAAGATTACACAATGGGGGTAGTAACAACAACAAAAATGGAAAGGGACCTGGGGGTAATCATATCAGATGACCTTAAGGTTAGCAAGCAATGTGAGAAGACAGTAGGGAGAGCTGGGGGTATACTGGGATGTATAGGGAGAGGCATCACCAGCAGAAAACAGGAAGTTGTTATCCCTCTGTACAGACAGTTGGTGAAACCCTATCTGGAGTACTGCATCCAGTTCTGGAGACCCCATCTCCGCAAGGACATAGACAGGATAGAGGCAGTCCAGAGGAGGGCAACTAAAATGTTGCAGGGTCTACAAGAGAAACCGTATGAGGAGAAACCAAAGGAGCTTAATATGTATACCCTTGAGGAAAAGAGGGAGAGGGGGGGACATGATAGAAACTTTTAAGTACCTCAGTGGAATCAACAGAGTCCAAGAGGGTAGCATATTTTAGAAAAAGAGATGTGCAAGAACAAGAGGACAAAATTTAAAGATGGAGGGGCAGTTCAGGGGCAATGTGAGGAAGTATTTTTTCACAGAGAGGGTGGTGGATGCATGGAACAGCCTTCCTGAGGAGGTCGTGGGGTCTAAAACTGTGGGAGAATTCAAGAATACATGGGACAGACATAAGGCAATTTTTGTGGGGGGTAGGAAGAAATAGGCTGTTGGTTAACTAGGATCTGCAGCTTATCCTGTAGGTAGGGAAATGGGCAGACTAGGTGGGCCAAGCAGTCCTTATCTGCCGTCAAAGTCTATGTTTTTATAATGATTTTGTGATAGCCACAAGACAGGTAGGTAAATGAAAACAGTTCGAACAGTAAATTTACTGTACGAACGGTAAATTTACTGGTCATGCTCAGAGGAAATACTGTTCATACTGTCAGTCATCTTGTTTTTCTAACAATTTACAGAATAGTGTTACACACAACTACTGCATGACAAGGACAGCCCAACACCTGTATTTAGGTCTCAGTGATATGCTTAGTTCAATGTTTGCCTTAAAATTAGTACATTTCCATGGCAAATATGTTTTTTTCACTAAAAATGATGTCCCTGTCCCTTGCTAAGTAATTACCATTTGTTTTGTTATTTACTGTTCCAACTTTACTGTTGGAATGGTAAATAACATTTTGTATTTATTAATAGTTTGAACCTTACTGTTCGAACTGAAAATTTCCATTTGATAGTCCAGTGGCTTCTCCCCTCTCCCAGAAATGCCAACTTTTAGGAATCTTTGCGAGTGCTCATTGCCAGTAGGTAGTATTTTTTCTGTGACCAGTTTCCCTAATAATCCTTTGTTGTAGGCTGTGCTCAAAATATTGAGGGTGCTTATTTCAACTTTGTGGGTGCTAGAGCACCCAAGCACCCTTGCAGTCGGCTCCTATGCCCTCTCCCCTATTCTCCGATTGCTGTCTCCATAGCAAGATGACTTTCCCTGGTAGTCTAGTTGTCCCTCTACCATACCCTGTTCTCTGATCACCATCCCCAAGGCAAAATGACTTTCCCTGGTAGTCTAGTGGTCCCCCCTGTTCTCCAATCACTGTCCTCATCGCAAAATGAATTTCCCTGGTAGTCTAGTGGTCCCTCCCTCCACCCATGTTGTCTGATCACTGTCCTAATAGCAAAATGATTTTCTCTGGTAGTAAAGTGGTTTCTACCACATTCCATTCTCCAGTTGCTGTCCCCACAAGAAAATTACTTTCCCTGGTAGTCTAGTGGTCCCACCCTTCCCTTGTTCTTTGATCACTGTCCACACAAGAAAATGACTGTCCCTGGTAGTCTAGTGGTTCCCCCCCTCACTGTTCTCTGATCACCATCCTTATGACAAAATGACTTTCCCTGGTAGTCTAGTGGTCCCACCCCCTTCCCTGTTCTCCGATTGCATTCCCCATAAGAAAATTACTTTCCCTGGTAGTCTTGTGGTCCCTCCACCTCTCCTGTTCTCTGATGTCCATCCCCACAAGAAAATTACTTTCCTGGTAGTCTAGTGGTGCTTTCCCTTTCCCCCTCCCCTGTTCTCTGACCACCATCTCCACAAGAAAATGAATTTCCCTGGTAGTCTAGTGGTCCCTACCCCCTCCCCTGTTCTCCAATCACCATCCCCTTGGCAAAATGACTTTCCCTGGTAGTCTAGTGGTCTCTCCTACTTAGCCTATGCTCTGATCCCTGTCCCCACAAGAAAATGACTTTCCATCATAGTCTTGTTGTCCCTTCCCCTTCCCCTGTTCTCCGATTGCTGTCCCCACAAGAAAATGAATTCCCCTGGTACTCTAGTGGTCCTTCCCCTGTTCTCTAATCATTGTCCCCACAAGAAAATGACTTTTCCTTGTGGTCTAGTGGTCCCTCCCCTTCCCCTGTTCTCTAATCGACATCCCCACAAGAAAATTACTTTCCCTGGTGCTCTAGTGGTCCTTCCTCTGTTCTCCAGTCTCTGTCCCTACAAGAAAATGATTTTCCCCTGGTAGTTTAGTGATCCCTCCCCCTCGCCTGTTCTCTAAACACTGCCCACACAAGAAAATGACTTTTCCTGGTAGTCTAGTGGTCCCTTCTCCTCCCCCTCCCCCCTGATTGCTATCCCCACAAGAAAATGAATTTCCCTGGTAGTCTAGTGGTCCCTCCATCCTCCCCAGTTCTCAGATCACCATCCCCATGGCAAACTGACTTTCCCTGGTAGTCTAGTGGGCCCTCCTACCTTCTTCTGTTCTCTGATCACTGCCCCCACAAAAAAATGACTTTCCCTCATAGTCTAGTGGTCCCTTCCCCTCCTCTGTTCTCCGGTCACCATCTCCATGGGAAGATGACTTTCTCTAGTAGCCTAGCTGTTCCCCCCCTCCTCTGTTCTCCAGTCACTGTCCCCACAAAGAAAATGACTTTCCCTGGTAGTCTAGTGGTCCCTCCCCCATCCCTGTTCTCTAATCACCATCCCCACATGAGAATGGCTTCCCTGGTAGTCTAGTGGACCATCCCACTTCCCTCTCCCAAGTTCTCTGATCATCGTCCCCACAAGAAAATTACTTTCCCTGATAGTCTAGAGGTCTTTTCCCCTTCCCCTGTTCTCTGATCACTATCCCCATTGCAAAATGACTTTCCCTTGCAGTCTAGTGGTCCCTCCCCCACCTCATGTTCTCCAATTGCTATCCCCATGTGATAATGACTTTCCCTGGTACAGTAGTCTAATGGTCCCAGTCCTGTCCCCTGTTCTCTGATCACTGTCCCCACAAGAAAATTACTTTCCCTGGTAGTCTAGTGGTCCCCTCTCACTGTTCTCTGATCGCAGTCCCCATGGCAAAATGACTTTCCCTGGTAGCCTAGTAGTCCCTTGCCCTTCCCCTGTTCTCTGACCACCATCCCCACAAGAAAATGAATTTCCCTGGTAGTCTAGTGGTCCCTACCCTTCCCCTGTTCTCCAATCACCATCCCCACGGCAAAATGACTTTCTCTGGTAGTCTAGTGGTCCCTCCTACTTAGCCTGTGCTCCGATCCCTGTCCCCACAAGAAAATGACTTTCCATCATAGTCTAGTTGTCCCTTCCCCCTCCTCCTGTTCTCTGATTGCCATACCCATGAGAAAATGACTTTCCCTAGTAGCCTAGTCGTCCCTCCCCTTCCCCTGTTCTCCACTTGCTGTCCCCACAAGAAAATGAATTTCCCTGGTACTCTAGTGGTCCCTCCTCTGTTCTCTAATCACTGTCTCCACAAGAAAATGACTTTCCCTTGTAGTCTAGTGGTCCCTACCCCTCCCCTGTTCTCTAATCGCAGTCCCCACAAGAAAATGACTTTCACTGGTGCTCTAGTGGTCCCTCCTCTGTTCTCCAATCTCTGTCCCCACAAGAAAATGACTTTCCCCTGGTAGTTTAGTGGTCCCTCCCCCTCTCCTGTTCTCTAATCACTGTCCACACAAGAAAATGACTTTCCCTGGTAGTCTAGTGGTCCCTCCTCCTCCCCCTCTCTTCTCCGAGTGTTATCCTCACAAGAAAATGAATTTCCCTGGTAGACTAGTGGTCCCTCCCTCTCTCCTGTTCTCTGATTGCTGTCTCCACAAGAAAATGACTTTCCCTGGTAGTCTAGTGGTCTCTCCACCCTCCCCAATTCTCAGATCACCATCCCCATGGCAAACTGACTTTCCCTGGTAGTCTAGCAGTCCCTCATACCTTCCTCTGTTCTCTGATCACTGTCCCCACAAAAAAATGACTTTCCCTTATAGTCTAGTGGTCCCTTCCCCTCCCTTGTTCTCCGATCACCATCTCCATGGGAAGATGGCTTTCTCTAGTAGCCTAGCTATCCCCACCTCCCCTGTTCTCCAGTCATTGTCCCCACAAAGAAAATGATTTTCCCTGGTAGTCTAGTGGTCACTCCCCTATCACCTGTTCTCTGATCATGTTTCCAACAAGAAAATTACTTTTCTGGTAGTTTAGTGGTCCCTCCCCATCCCCTCTTCTCTGATCGCTGTCTCCACAAGAAAATGAATTTCCCTGGCAGTCTAGTGGTCCCTCCCCTTCCCTGTTCTCCAATGACCATCCCCACATGAAAATGACTTTCCCTGGTAGTCTAGTGGTTCCTCCCCTTTCCCTCTTCCATGTTCTCTGATCATTGTCCCAACAAGAAAATGACTTTCCCTGATAGTCTAGTGGTCTCTCCCCCTCCACCATTCTCTGATCACTATCCCTATAGCAAAATGACTTTCCCTTGTAGTCTAGTGGTCCCTCCCCCCTCTCCTTTTCTCCAATTGCCGTCACCACAAGATAATGACTTTTCTTGTTACATAGAAACATAGAATTTGATGGCATATAAGGACCACTTGGTCCACCTAGTCTGCCCATTTCCCTACCTAACGGATAAGCTGCAAATACTAGTTAACCAACAGCCTACTTCCTCCTACCCCCCACTAGAATTGCCTTATGTCTGTCCCATGCATTCTTGAATTCCCCCACTGTTTTTGACTCTACGACCTCCTCAGGAAGGCTGTTCCATGTTTCCACAACCCTCTCTGTGAAGAAATACTTTCTCACATTACCTCTGAGCCATCCCCCCTCTATCTTCAAATTGTGCCCCCTTGTTTTTGCACATCTCTTTTTCTGAAAGATGCTACCTTCTTGGATTTTGTTGATTCCCTTGAGGTATTTGAAAGTTTCTATCCTTTCCCCCCTCTCCCTCCTTTCCTCGAGGCTATACATCTTTAGTTCCTTTAGTCTTTCTTCATATGTCTTCTGATGCAGACCCTGCATCATTTTGGTTGCCCTCCTCTGGACAGCCTCCACCCTGTCTATGTCTTTGCAGAGATGGGATCTCCAGAACTGTTCACAGTACTCCAGATGTGGTCTTACCAACTGTCTGCACAGAGGGCCAACAACTTCCTGTTTTCTACTGGTGATGCCTCTCCCTATGCATCCCAATATCCCCCAACCCTCCTTACTGCTTTCTCACATTGCTGGCCCACCTTTAGGTTGTCTGATATGATTACTCCCAGATCCCTTTTCCGTTTTTGTTGTTGTCAGTATCTCACCCCCCATTGTGTACTCTTCCCCTGGGTTTTTGTTTCCCAGGTGCATTACTCTGCACTTCTTTGCACTGAATCTAAGCTAACATATATTTGACCATTCCTCCAACCTTGCCAAGTCCCTTTTCATCCTTTCCACCCCACCTTGTGCATCAACCCTGTTGCAGATCTTTGTGTCATCTGCAAACAGACATACTTTCCCTTCCAGTCCCTCTGCAATGTCACTTATAAAGACATTAAAAAAAGGACCGACCCCAGTACTGAACCCTGCAGTACCCCACTAGTAACCCTCCTTTCTTCACTGTGGACTCCATTTACTATTACCCGCTGTGTCCTGTTGTCCAACCAGTGTTTTACCCAGGCTACCACCCTGGGACCCACTCCCAGGCTGGCTAATTTATTTATTAATCTTTTGTGCAAGACTGTGTCAAATGCCTTGCTAAAGTCTAGGTAGGCCATGTCCACAGCCCCTCCCTGGTCTACTGCTTTGGTCACCCACTCAAAGAAATTAATTAGATTTGTCTGACATGGCCTTCCTGCTGTGAATCCATGGTGCCTTGGGTCCTGTGCCCCACTGGCCTCTAAATACTCAACAATTCTTTCCTCCAGAAGTGATTTCATCATTTTCCCCTTCCACTGACAGGTCTGTAGTTTCCTGCCTCTGTCTTGCTCCCACTTTTGTGAAGGGGAATCACATCTGTCCTCCTCCAGTCCTCAGGTACCACACCATCTTCCCATGATTTATTAAAAAGGGTAGTCAGTGGTGTTACTAGTTCTTCCCTTAGTTCTTTTAGAATTCTGGGGTGAGTCCCATCAGGCCCCATTGCTTTATCCACCTTCAGTTCTATGAGTTCTTTCAGAACCCTTTCTTCTGTGAAAGGACTAATATCAACCCCCCTATCCAGAGTGCTTCTATTGACCGGATTAGGTATTTACCCCTGCTTTTCCATTGTGAATACTGAGCAGAAGTATTCGTTCAGTAACTCTGCTTTTTCACTGTTGCTCTCTGCCCAACCACCTTCCTCTTTGTTCAGCCTCAGTATCCCTGCCTTAGTCTTTATTTGCTCCCTAATGTACCTATAAAAGGTTTTATCCCCCTTCTTAACCGAGTTGGCTATCTTTTCCTCAGTTTGAGCCTCTGCTATTCTGACTGCCTTACTCACTTCCTTCTGCTTTAACTGGTACAATTCTCTGTCCTGCTCCTTCTGTGTTTCCTTATGCTTCCTGAATGATATCTTTTTCTCCCTTACCTTCCCCACCACTTCTTTTGAGAACCATAGTGTTTTTTCTTTCTTTTTGATTTGTTTATTTGTTTCACACAAAGGCTTGTTGCCTCTGTGTTGGCGGTTTTGATGTTTTCCCATTGTTGCTCCACCCCACCGTCTTGCCTGTTTGCTAGTGCTTTTCTGAGGCACTCTCCTATTTTGACAAAATCAGCCCTCCTGAAGTCCAGTACCTTCACTTTTGTGTGGCTTGACTCTACAGCTAAGTTTATTGTGAACCACACTGTTTGGTGGTCGCTTGTTCCCAGATGGCTACCCACTTCAAGATCAGAGATCCTCTCTCCATCCCCATTTGAGAGTATCAGGTCTAAGATTGCTCTCTCCTGAGTGGGTTCCAAAACTAGTTGTCTGAGGCATGCCCCCTGTAGGGCATCGAGAATGGCCCTGCTCTTGGATGTGGCTGCAGCAAAGGTGCGCCAGTCAACATCTGGCATATTCAGGTCCCCCATCAGTGATATCTCCCCTTTCTCTGCCATCCCAAGGATGCCTTCTATCATTTCCTTGTCCATCCCCCCCCCGAGATGGGGGTCTGTATACAACCCCTGTGCGGATTGTGGAGCCATTTCCAGTCTCCAGGGTGACCGACAGTGCCTCCTCTCCTCCCTGTTTACCCTTTAGTTCTGTTGCTTTGATCCCTTTCTTTGCATAGAGGGCTACTTCTCCTCCTCTTCTTCCTTCCCTGTCCCTCCTGTAGATTGTGTACCCTGGTATGTTGACATCCCAGTCATGGTTCTCTGTGTACCATGTTTCTGTGACTGCCACAATATCCAGGCATCCCTCTTCCATCAAGGTCACCATTTCAGGGAGCTTTTTACCTAGACTACGGGCATTGGTACTCATTACCCTCCATTTTTTTCTGGCTTTATTTCTTTTTGCCCCATCCCTGTCCCTACTGCCTTTGTCTTTTTCTCCATTTACCCCTGCCCTTCTCCCTATCGACTGCTGGTACAGTAGTCTAGTGGTCCCAGCCCTGTCCCCTGTTCTCTGATCACTGTCCCCACAAAAAAATGAATTTCTCTGGTAGTCTAGTGGTCCCCGCTCACTGTTCTTTGATCACCGTCCCCATGGCAAAATGACTTTCCCTGGTAGTCTAATGGTCCTTCCCCCTCCCCTGTTCTCCGATCACATTCCCCACAAGAAAATGACCTTCCCTGGTAGTCTAGTGGTCCCTCCCCCTCCCCTGTCCTCTGATTACCATCCCCACAAGAAAATTACTTTTCCTGGTAGTCTAGTGGTCCCTTCCCTTCCCCTGTTCTCCGATCAACATCCCCATGATAAAATGACTTTCCCTGGTAGTCTAGTGATCCCCACCTCGCTGTTCTCTGACTGCCATCCCCATGGCAAAATTACTTTTCATGGTAGTCTCATGGTCCCTCCTACTTCGCCTGTGCTCCAATCACTATCCCCACAAGAAAACTACTTTCCATCATAGTCTAGTTGTCCCTTCCCCCTCCTCTGTTCTCCATCACCATCCCCATGAGAAAATGACTTTCCCTAGTAGCCTAGTTTTCCCTCCCCCTACCCTGTTTTCCAATCACTGTCCCCATAAAAAAATGGCTTTCCCTGGTAGTCTAGTGATCCCTCACCCTTCCCCCTCCCATGTTCTCTGATCATCATCCCCACAAGAAAATTACTTTCCCTGATAGTCTAGGGTTCCCTCCCCCCTCCGCTGTTCTCTGATCACTGTCACCCTAGCAAAATGACTTTCCCTTGTAGTCTAGTGGTCTCTCCCCCCTCTCCTGTTCTCCAATTGCCATTCCCATAAGAAAATGACTTTCCCTGGTAGTCTAGTGGTCCTAACCCTGTCCCCTGTTCTCTGATCACTGTCCCCACAAGAAAATTACTTTCCCTGGTAGTCTATTGGTCCTCTCTCCCTGTTCTCTGATCACTGTCCTCATGGCAAAATGACTTTCCCGGGTAGTCTAATGGTCCCTACCCCCCTTGTTCTCTGACAGATGTCCCCACAAGAAAATGACTTTCCCTGGTAGTCTAGTGGTCCTTCCCCCTCTCCTGTTCTCTGATCACATTCCCCACAAGAAAATGACCTTTCTTTGTAGTCTAGTGGTCCCTCTCCCTCCCCTGTTCTCTGAGCACTGTCCCCACAAGAAAATGACTTTCCCTGGTAATCTAGTGGTCCCTCCCCTGTTCTCTGATCACTGTAGTGATAAGAAAATTACTTTCCCTGGTAGTTTAACAGTCCCTTCTCCCCTCTCCTGTTTTCTGATCATCGTCCCCATAAGAACATGTCTTTCACTAGTAGCTTAGTGGTCCCTCCCCTCCACGATTCTCCGATACCATCCCCATGCTACCCGTTTATATTCCTTATGGCTAGTGGCACCCTACATGACTCTCTGTTCCTGAAAATAAGAAAACCATCCCTTGAAGTGTTTTTTGTTTATGTTTTGCCTGAAAAAAAGTCTATTGCTGATCAGCACCCCCAACCCTACCTCTCACTCAGCACTCAGCACCCACCACCCCACACCCCCACGTACCCTCACTCATCTGAACAGGTCCCAGGTTGAAGATCCACTCTCCTGATCGAAGACACATTTTACTGCTGGAACCAGTGACTGCAAAGTGAGAAACTAAGGTAAATGCAGTTCAAAGCATTTCAATGGGGGTTTCAACGTTAATGCACAACTCAACTATTTTTTGACATTTTGATCCCAAATTTTCAACATGGCCTTTTACGGACCCTACCTCATGAACAAAATGACTGTCATTATGCAACTCCTGCCTGAAAGGTGATTTCATGGACAGTTGGCGAATTCACTTTTTGGGCAGGATGTTACAATTATTCCTGACCTTGTTCGAGATGGGGTCATCAGAAGACTGTGTGGAAAATTTGGGGTCAAAATATGTAAAAATGACAGCGTTATGACCATTCATTGCAATTTTTCTATGCGCTCTCATAACTTTGGAAATTTTAAATATTTTGACCTCAAATTTTCAACATAGACTTCTTTTTACCCCACTTCATCAATGCCACAGCTGTCAGTTTTCAAATTCTGGTCAAAATGTCTTTTCACAACTGTGGCACAGAATGGCACTCTAGTTGCACGGAATTACATTTTGGCAGGGATTCAAAACTTTTCAGTGCCATGTACATGAGTTGGGGTAAAAAGATGTTTATGCTGACAATTTGGACACTGTTGTCCTATAAATGGAAGTGCAGGGCCCTTTCACAGCCACATACATACATGCATTTATGGAGGGATAGGAGTACAGAGCCCGAAGGGCCCTGTGCTCCCTCAGGAAAATAAGGCTGTGATTACACTATCTCAAAAAGTAAGGAAATTCATTGCAAAAAAGTACATTAATGCATCTGTTAGGGTTGAACTTAATGCCACAAAAGCATGGAAAAGTGTTGTTAGGGTTTCCAACCCTAACTCCCCACTCCCATCCCACAAGCAGCAGAAGGACAAGACCATAAAATATATATACACATTCATCTCAAAAAACTTCATTAACGCATCATTAGGGTATTGAAGCATCAAAAGTAGGGTATTATGACCTTAGAATGCCCAAGCCTAAGACCCCACCCCCACTTTGCATACAGGAACAGGCATGAGGGGTGTGTTTTGGGGTTGTGAACCCTATGCTCACCCCATTCCATGAATAAGCAAGGTAAGATGAATACAGTATAGGAGAATGGGGTGAGCATTAGGGCCCATAACCCCAAAACAAACCTCTCATGCCTGTTCCTGCATACACAGTGGGGGTGGGGTCTTAGGTGTGGGAACCATAAGGTTGTATTTCCCTACTTTAGATGCTTCAGCCCTAATGGTGCATTAACAAAGTTTTTTGCAATGAATGCCTCACTTTTTCAGATAGTTTACTTGTATCCTTCTAATTCAATATGCTTTATTATTTTCCGTCATATAACAACAAAATAACAACAACAAAAGAATACAATAAAAAGGAAGCAAGACAAAATCTATCCAGTGTTCCAGCCTTGTCCATTATTAAGTGGTCAAACATAAACCCACTCTCCCCAACAAACCCCCACCATCCCTTCTATAGTCCCACTACCCCCCACCCCAAATCCCAGTCTGCACAGTGGAGGGAAAACAAAATATGGAAAGTAACCATAGGGAAGAAAAGGAAAGGTAAACCTCAGTGGAAATTTAATACAAAATAAAGGCTGGGACAGTCTAGTTCCCAAACACCACAGGAGTATAATGGGATATTGTGAAGATCCTTTATGGTCTCCATAGGGAGAGTAAGATCATGAGGGGCTCCCAGGTAGGCTGATAGTACTGGACTCTCTGCCTTACAGTGGCGATATGCTTTTCCAGCTGAATGGCAAGGATAACTTCACGGTACCACTCTAACGTTGCAGGAAGTGAGTCCTCCTTCCAGTGCCGCAACACTGTTAGTTTGGCTATGGCCACAATTAGTGTTATATGGGCCTGACGTATCATCGGAGTTCCCCGCGGGAATACGGCCAGTATACAGGATTCAGGAGTAAATGAGGCATCCAAGCCTAGACTAGGGTCCAACACTTGCTGGATAGATTTCCAGAAAGTATGTGTGCAGAGGCACTCCCATAGCATATGATAGAGAGAGCCTTGGGTCAGTTTGCATCTGAAACAGTCAGAGGAGACTGCAAGACCTGCCTTGTGTAATTTTAGTGGTGTGAAATACATGTTATGCATAATTTGAAATTGCACAAGACGCAATCTGTCTTGTTTCATATATTTATAGTTCGTGCACCATATTTTCCCCCAGAATTCTACTTCGGTCGGCAGAGAAAGCTCATGCACCCAGTAGTAACAAATTCCAGTTGGAAGGTTATGATCTAAGGCCTGGAGTTGCTTGTATATCCTTGAGACTGCGTGAGCAGTTTCTGTACTTTGAAGAATTTGTTGAAGCCCCTGAGTCAACTGATCAGACCAACTTTCCTTATTATTAAAAGCAGCTATCGCATTCTTGACTTGTAGATACTTAAAAAAGTCTTTGGGACTTAACTGGAAACGAGTCTGCCAAGTTTGAAAGGAGGCCACCACATTGTTTTGCAGAAGATTAGCCAGTGTACAGTGTTTGAGCTGTGGAAGGAAAGAAGGTGGAATGGGGTGCCTATCAATTAGAATATGTGGATTACAAATTAAAGGTTGGGCGGGAGACACATGCCAGTTTAACGAATAATACTGCAGAATTTGTTGCAATGCTTTGAGTGACCAGGCCATGGGAGTGGACCCAAGTGACCTAGCAAGCTTGGAAAATTTTAGATACATGAGAGCAGCCAGAGAACTATTAACACTCTGTGCTGCCTTGCTTTCAATATTTAACCAGATAGGAGAATACCTGCCACTGTTGATCAATGAGTCTGCCTTACACCACAGGGCTATCTTACTGAGGTGTCGGGCCCCATAATAAGTAAACAGAGAGGGAAGGGCTAGCCCTCCCTGTAGCTTGGGGGCTGTTAATTTGAGAAACGCTCACCTGGATGGTTTATTCCTCCAAAGAAAGTTGTTAAACATTCTCTGTAATTTCATAAACCATCCCTTGGGGATGTAAAGACCCATCATACCTAGCAGATATAAAAGCCTCAGCAGAACATCCATTTTCAGAATATTGATACGTCCCCACAAAGTCATTGGCAATGCATTCCACCTATTCAGGTCTGCTTGCAGAGTTTGTACTAGTGCAGTCAGATTATCTCTAAACATGGAAGGGATCCCCGGGAGATCTTTATCCCCAGATAGGTGAGGGTTCGAGACTCCCAGGAGAGGCCCAGGTCAAAGATACTGGCTTTAGTAACCCTATAATTCAATGGAAACACCTTAGTTTTAGATAAATTGAGCTTATAAGCTGAGACTTTGGAGAATCTATGGATTTCCCCTAAAAGGGCTGGCAGTGAAGTTTCTGGCTCCTCCAAGTGTAGAAGAAGATCATCTGCATATGCCGATAAAACGTATCACTCATCATATAATTGGATTCCTTTTAATACTGAAGATAAGATGAGTGTCTGAATTAGTGGCTCAAGATAACAGTTAAACAAAAGAGGGGATAAGGGGCATCCTTGTTGAGTACCTTTCTCGAGCAGGAAAGCTTGGGAGAGGTGTCCATTGCACCACACCCATGCTGTAGGGGCAGTATATAGAATTTTAACCCAGGTGAGGAAGGAATTAGGCATGCCAAGCTGCTTAAGAGTGGCAAACAAAAAGCACCAGGAGACCCGATTGAATGCTTTTTCAGTGTCAAGAGAAACAAGGATCGATGGAATCCCTGACTCTTTGGACCACGCCATCAGGTGCATAAGTTTACGCATGTGATCTCCAGCGAAACGCTCCCCCATGAATCCAACTTGGTCATTACCAATAATACTCCCTAATATTGGAGCTAAATGGTTGGTAAGGATTTTTGCTAATATTTTAACATCCGAATTTAATAACGAAATCGGTCGGTAGTTCCCTGGGCACAATAGATCTTTGTTTGGTTTAGGAATGACTGTAATAATTGCCTCTAGGAAGCTAGGATCTTTCACCCCTTGGTGAAACCACAAATTAAACACATCTCTCAACAACATGGAGAGTTGTGGGAGATGGGCCTTGTACAAATTATTAGACAGACCATCTAGGCCAGGGGCTTTGTCCTGGGGAAGCTGGGCGATGGCAGTTTGCACTTCCGTTAGTGTGACTGGAACACCAAGTTGGTCTGCCATTGTTGGTGATAAAGAGGGAAGGTTAGCTGAGCGAAGATAGTCAGTGATATCTTTATCAGCTACTTGCAGGGAATCTTCATCTGAGTAGAGATCTTTATAGAAGTTCCCAAATACTGATGCAATCTCTTGGGGCTGGGAGATGATACGACCATCCTGGGGGGATCGCAAGCTCGAGATAAATTTAGACATTTCAATTTGTCTTAATCTAAGTGCCAAAAGTTTCCCTGCTTGTTCCCCTGACTCCAGATATCTCAATTTAGTGTTATGAATGGCCAATTCTGCTTTCTGCGCCATCATATCATAATAGGACGCTTGAAGACTATGTAAACTGGCCCATTCTTCTAGTGGTGATGTCTTATTTATGATATGTTCCAACTGCTGTATTTCTTCTAATATGGAGTCAAGCATTAATTTATTTTTCCGAACTTGTGTAGATGCGATCCGTATAAAGTTACCCCTGATGGCACACTTGAGGGCGGCCCATACTACATCAATCCTCTCCACTGAACCCAGATTTGCATCCAGAAACTCCTTGATAAAGACTTTGTGGAGGTTAGGGTCTCGGGTGCTAAGTACATCACGTGTTAAGATGCCAGAGGGGCACCTCCGAGTCCTTGGACCTAAAATAAAGGATATACCAACTGGGGAATGGTCTGAAAGTACTCTGGGATAAATGGATGCTTCAATAATACTAGAAAGACAAAAAGAGCTTACCAACCAATAATCTATTCTAGAGAAGGTGCCATGCGGTGGGGAGTAATATGTGAATTGTTTTTCATCTGGGTTCAATACTCGCCATACATCCACTACCCCCGCTCCGGAAAGGTGATCTCTAAAAGCACACTGTGCTGGTGAAAGCCCAAATTTTTTACTGTCTGAGCGGTCAAGGTCCACTCTCAGAACCAGATTCCAGTCTCCGCCCAGAAAAGTAAGGATGGGTGGGTTAGACACCACCCTTGTTAACTGAGTAAAAAAAGGGGGCAAGTCTATATTCGGTCCATAAATTGAACCAATTAGTACTGGAGTTAATGCCAACGTACCCTGTATAATGCTGTAGCGCCCTTCTGGATCGTACCATTCTTGTGATTTAATAAATGGTACATGTTTAGCTACCAAAATAATAGTACCAGCCCGCTTGGTGGAATTGCCAGAGCCATATACTTGCCCCACCCATCCCCGTTTGAAGAATAAAATATCATCCCTGGGCAAGTGCGTCTCTTGCAAGCAGACAATTTCCGCTCCTAAATGAGCGAGATGCTTAATAATCTTACACCTCTTTTGTTTGCTCTGAGCCCCTTTTATATTCCAGCTCACAAATTTGTAAGGTCCCCCCATTAACTTTGAATAGATAGTGGATAACCTAAAGAGATCCTAAATTTGAATGATTTACCACGAGATACCCCTTCTAGTCTTAATGTGCAGAATTTCCTTAATTCCCCCACCCCATTGACATACTTATAATGGAAACAGAGGCAATGCCATCCTTCATGAAAAAAAAACAAACCCCCCCTCCCGAATGCACATAGAAGTAAGCTGCCCCCGGCGCAAACAAGGCCATACTCTTATTACACAACGCAGCACGCGATTAAAGATTCTCTCTACCTAACCCCAAGTAACTCCCCTCCTCCCTCCCCTGACCTACAATGTATATATCTCTAATAAAGAAGAACTAGCACATGAGATTATTTAAGATACAATCTAATGGTTCATCTTAATGCCCTTCATGCCCTGCAACAAACCATTGATAAACTCTTCCCTTCATCATGCAAGGGGCATCCAGTTATTAGGTAGGAAAAAGGACATGACTTAGGGAAAGAGATAGCAGTGATCAACACAAGTTCCAACTGTAAAAAAGATTACCAACACTTTAACTATTCGACATTGATGTCCTTAATTATTATAAAAGGTCAAATGAGTTCTCATGCCACCTGGCCTCGCCCCCTTCATATTCCAGACATTACTTTCACTCGGCAAACCAAAATGCATTTTGTTGCAGTCGGCAAATTAACAGGGTGTCCCCAAAGAGTCAGCAACTAAATCTTTTCATACATCAGCTGGTACAGACCAATTCGAACCTCTTTCAATCAACGAAACCTGCTTCACTTGAAGAGATCTGGAAATAGTTTACGGAGCTCCTCCGTGGCTTGTTTAAGTGCATCAAATGCTACCCACTTATCTTTGCACTTAACTTGCAGCATTGCGGGGTACTTCATACGAAAGGGTACTCCAGCAGCGATCAGATGAGATACCGGAGGGTGGTAGTCTTGCCTTTTAAGATGCACTGAGTGGGTAAATCTTGGGACACTCTTAGTTTATTCCCTTCCCATTGAATTTCTTGGGCTTCTTTGACTTTATTCATGATGTGCGTCTTGTCCAAATAATTAAGTAGTTTAAAAACTAGCGGTCTAGGTGCTGCTCCTGGTAACGAGGGGGGCGCAGGGAATGGTGTGCTCTCTCGACTATATAGGTAACATTATTCATGGAGGGACCCGCTATTCTTTCACAAAACTTTTGCACAAACAACATAGGATTGGCGCCTTCTTCTTTCTCTGGAAGACCAAAGACAATTAAATTATTAAGCCGACTGCACCCTTCGAGGTCCTCCAGCTTGTCTTCCATTTTCCATAGCTTTTGTCGTAACATGGAGGAGTCCAATTCTGACTTGTCCCCTCCATTTCTCTACTGACACCAATCGTGCATCAACATCCCCGACTCGAGTGGTGAGTGAGTCAAGATTGACCCGAATTTGCTGCACATCACTGGATATTGCCGTGATAGAGTTCTGTAAAGGCAGCATGATCTCCATGAACCTTTCTTCTGATAATGCTGTAGGAGCCGCGGCAGACAGTGTAGTTGTAGCAGCCTGCACCTTGGGCTGCTTTGCGGCCTTGTCTTTCTCGGGGGAAGGTGGAGGCGTGTGCCATGGAGGAGCTCTCCGCATCTCTGCTTCCATTTATATCCACCAACGATCATCTCCGGGGAGCTTCTTATTCAAGATAGTTTCAAAATCGCTGACTGAAACTTGCAGTAAAAGGACGAAATTGCAGGTTTTAGCGGGGGAGCAAGGAGAGGATGCGACCTACAGTCAAGCAGCCATCACGTGACTCCTCAGTTTACTTGTATCCTTATTTGCCCGTGAGAGCTCAGGGCCCTTTGGACCCTGTGCTCCCACCCTCCATAACTGTCCTTATGTCATAATGGATGCCAATGCTCTATGGTTTTCCTTATTTTACTGTTGGGGCGCAGGGTCCTTTGGACCCTGCACACCCATCCCTCCATAGATGCATGACCAAATTATCAACATAGCCATCTTACTACCCCAGCACATGTACCCAGTAGAGAAAATGTTCAAATCCCTGTCAAAACATACTTCTGTGCAACCGCAATGCCATTCTGCCCCAAAGGTGCAAAAACACATTTTGGATGGGATTTGAAAAATGACAGCTGTGACATACATGAGGTCAGGTAATAAGAAGGCTATGCTGAAAATCTGGGGTCAAAATATTTAAAATTTCCAAATTTACAAGTGGGCATACCGAAATTGCAATGAATGGTCATAACTTTCGCTTTTTTTCCTATTTTGACTCTAAATTTTGAACATAGTCTTCTTATGACCCCACCTCATAAACCCTGTAGGTGAAAATTTTCAAATGTGTGGCAAAACGCCATTCTATGTAACAGGTACAAAACATGTTTTGGGCAGGTTGTGAAAAATGTCAGCTGTACTGTTCATGAAATGGTGTGAAAAAATGGCTATGTTGAACATTTGGAGTTAAAATATAAAAAATGACCAAGTTATGCATGTACATAGAAGAATTTCAACAACTGCATGTAACTCAGCCATTTTTAGAAATTCTTTCACTAAATTTTCATTATGGGATTTTTGGGAGCCCATCTCATGAACACTAGCACTGTCATTTCATTAATCTGTCCAGAAAGGTGATTTAGCACAGTGACTGCAAAATCACCTTCTGGGCCCGATTAATGAAACAACAATGACAGTGTTCATGAGATGGGGTTTCCAAAAATCCCATGTTGAAAATTTGGTGCATAAATACCTAAACATGTCAAAGATATCAAGATAAGTTCAAAATGCCATTGAAATACATTATACGGCACTTACAGTACTTTTGATTCTTCATTTTGCGGTTCGGCTTTGAAGAATGCAGACGTGTCCCGGTCCACAGAAGATGACAGTGGACAACCTCCAGTGGTAAGTATAGGGCTAAGGGGGGTATGGGGTGGTGGTTGTCAGTGGGAGGTTGGGATGGGGAGGGGACAGAGGGATGATGAGAGACCGTTTTCTTTTTTTCAGGTTTAGCACTACATCAGGTTTCATGTTGGTGGTCAAAGGCAGTATAGGTATACTGTGAGTGCATAAGTAACTGTCAACATGCTCAACCTCCACTAGCATGGAATTAAAAGATCCCAACAATGTGAAAGCCTGTGCTTTTACATGTGCTACATTTATCATTCACTCAGCATAAGACACTAGCGACACTGGTTGCTTACAAGTCTGACTTTATAGCACATTGTCTGTGTGAGTACTCCTTTCTCTTGTGACTGCATCAACAAGGATACGGTTATGAGTGATAACTGTTATGAAAGTGACATGCAGTGGACAGCATATACTATCACTGGACAACCACGATTACTTTTGGTTGATGCTTGCCGTTCTGCCATTGCCTGCACCAGATAACTTGCCTGATCTGATGTGTGGCTGTTCAGTTTAACCGATTTACAGTTTCTTTTATATTAATCCCTTTGCTGTCCATATGCCTCACAGCTATGCCTGATTACCATGCAATTGCATCATGTTTCCTTCAGCACAGGACTGTTTCCATTTGCCTCCCTCCCACTAGAAAATGGGGGCTCACCACAACACTGTGCTCTGAATTCTGATTTGACAAATGAACTTCTACTTAGTGGAACTGAGTCCCCTAAACATCACCTTGGCAGTGTGTCCCTGTTTGTAAGTGCACCACCATGGTACTTCTAAAACAAACACAGGGAAGGGGAAATGATGGCACTGGAATGTAGAGTTGTTCATGGAGGTGTTGGGGGGGGCAGGCAGACAGCACCCGGAGCCATCCACAGCATTCTCGTATGATTTTTTTAATTGTCTTTATACTTTCAAAAACAAGTGGTGATTAATATGTGACTGATTTTTGCTGTGTGTGTGCGCAACAAAATTGCAGTATAATTGTTATGTCTGCAACTTTCATAGATCACTTCTTGCATGCTGTAATTCCGAATGATGAATGTTCCCTTATAAGAATTCTTGTTCACCCGTAATTGGGAAACATAGAGTGGGTTGGGATGCCGGCTGACATGTCATTCGTGCCCCCCTCCACACACACACACACACACACGACCAGTCTTCTTCTCATTCATTTCTGAATTCGAATTACTTTGAACTACTGTAATTATGGGGTTGAACAACTTGTTAGTTGGAGGGGGAGTTGGATGCAGCCATAGTTTAGCTTAGCTTACTAACCCTTGATCTCCTAAAGCAAGGACAGAACAGAGCAGGATTACCAAGCCCCTTTGTTGACTCTAATCTATCTCTTTCTTTCACCACCTGGTACCAACAGAACTGCTGCCTGGGTTATGGGTGGGCTATTGCTGCACCGTGCCACCGACTGAAATCCCCACTTGTGTGATGCCTGTCTTCTCTCATTTTACCATTCTGTGCATTCCTTTCATTACCTAGACAATTAATGCACTCATTTGAGACTTTTTGGAGTGGGTTTGTGGAGGTAGTGTTGGGGGGGGGGTTACGTGGCGTCTTTCATGGTTCGTGCTGAATGCAGGCAGACTCAACCTTGCAAAAAACAGTACTGTTTAAGTGTGCTGCTAGCTCTGCTCTGTTATGGAGGTACCAGCAATATGCAAATGACTTTAGGCTCACCACTGCACAATAGTGGCAATGTCCTAACGCCACCAACAATAGATGAAAATCCCATGTCAGATAAGAATTGGAGGCTGGAGGGTGCACTAGACACCAGGGAAACATATAGGGTGCCATTAGATGCCAGGGATACAGGACAGTAGTCGGAGGGTGGAGATGCCACTAGACACCAGGGGAAACAGGGGTCACTCATCAGAGTGCAGTCGGCAGCACAAGTTCATGCTGGGGCTGCACGACTCAAGAAAATACCACTGTTCTCATGCAGAAAATGTGGGGAAATGCTCCTCTTGCTAAGCAAGGCACCCGGGATTTTGGGTGCCCAGAAAATATATTTCTCTGCAGACTTTAAAGAAGGAATCATTAGAATCTAGCTAAATGGCTGCAGTTTAGCTAGATTATGATATTTCATTTATGAATTTCATTGATTTTCGTACAATTTCCTTACTTTCATTTTCTCTCTAACAGCAAAACAAGATGGCAGACACAACAGAGCTCTGCGATAGTACAGCAGGCTATATGTGACCCGACATGAGAAAAGACAGTAAGTTTTGCAAAAAATGACACTGTGAGCCTCCATGCAAAAAAGTTTGTGAAAAATAAAACGCATTATTTGTGCAAATAATACCATTTGGAAAACCAAAAAAAAGTTTGTGCCTGACATATAAATTTTCCCATAGGAAATAAGGTGAAATTTAAAATTTTAATAACTTTTGAACGGATTAATATTTTTCACCAAACCTTCAAAAGGCACATCTGTGACCCAAAAGCTTTCTACTGTGAAAATGTCAATCCATAACCTAAAGCTGTTTCTGAGATATAGGTGGACTAAGAAATAGCAAAAAAGTGGCAAATTTAGGATGTTTTAACGCTCTGTAGCTCAAAACTCATAGAAAAGATCCACACAAAATTTGGCACATCAAGAGACCTATCCCCAGAAATTATGCATGTCACATGTCGTGCAACTCTGTTGAAGGATTCCAAAGTTATTAGGTTCAAACATTCAGGTTTAACATAGAGGTTTGCACTCAACCTTAATATACTGGCGCTACTGCACCAGTATAATGTTCCAGTTAGGGTCAAAGTGACAAAAGTTGAGAAATAAGATGCTAGGGTTTCCCTAAAACCACACTCTCCTCCCAAACCAGGTGGTAGAGCAGGTGTGGGATTACTCTTGGGCTTCTCAAGCCTAACACTCACCCCATTCCATCTGTAAATAAGGTCAGACGTGTAGACTTTATCAGAATGAGGTGAGCATTAGGCTTGAGAAGCACAAGGCACACCCCCCACCTACTCTCCTGCCTGGTTTGGGAGGGTGGGGTGTTAGGGAAACCCTAACACTTAACGCCTAATTTCCTAACTTTCGTCTTTGACCCTAACTGAGCATTAACAAAGTTTTTGCAACTTATTCCTTACTTTTTGAGATAGTATAATAGTATCCTTATTTTACTGTGAAAGTGCAGGGTCCAACCATCCTCTAGATATATACATATATATATATATATATATATATATATATATATATATATATATATATCTGTATATGCAGCTGTGGCATTTATAGGAGAACAGTTACCAGATTGTCAGCAAAGCCATCTTATTACCCCACCTCATGTACCGTTACAGAAAATTTTCGAATCCCCACCAAAATGTAATTCTGCGCAACTGCAACACCATTTTGCACCACGGGTGCAAAAACACATTGTAGCCAGCATTTGAAAAATGACAGCTGTGACATACATGAGACGGGGTAATAGGAAGGCTATGTTGAAAATCTGGGGTAAAAATATTTAACATTTATGAAGTCATGAGCAGGCATAGGAAAATTGCAACAAATGGTCATAACTTGACGTTTTTTCATATTTTGACCTCACCTCATAAACTCCATAGCTGAAAATTTTCAAACCCATGCCAAGTGCAAAAACATATTTTGGGCAGGATTTGAAAAATGACGGCTATGACATACATGAGGTGTTGTAATAAGAAGGCTATGTTGAAAATCAGAGGTCAAAATATTGAAAATCATCAAAGTTATGCACGTGTGTAGAAACATTTCAATGAACACAAGTAACATGGACATTTTTAGGAATTTTTCACAACATTTTCAACATGGTCTTTCTGGGAACCCACCTCATGAACACTGGTGCTGAAATTTTATTTGGTCCCAAAAGGTGATTTCGAGCAGAGACAGCAAAATTACCTTCCGGGCCTGATTAACAAAATGACAGTAATGGTGTTCATGAGGTGAAGTCCCAAAAAAGCTATGTTGAAAATGTAGTGAAAAAAGTCCCAAAAATGGCAAAGTTATGAACATAAGTTCAGAACGCCACTGAACTACATTATATGGCACTTACCTTTATTCCTCAGTTCAAGGTTCAGCTTTGAAGAGTGCAGATGTGTCTCGGTCCACAGAAGATAACAGTATATGACCTCTGGAAGTAAATATAGGGTAAGGTGGGGTGTGAGGAAATGAGTGCTCAGTGGGAGAGTCGGGATGTGGGGAGGGGTATGGCGGCGACTACAAGGGACCATTTTCTTTATTTCAGGTTTAAAAAAAAGATGTCGGGGCATGGTTTTCTTTTTGCAGCCACATATAAAATAAATCTATTTCAGGACACTGGGGGTGGGCTTCCCAGTGTTCTACTCTGCTTGAAGGGGGGAATTCTGAACGCTGACATGGGGATTGCCCCCCCGATGTCAGCAAACATTATTAAAGCAATGGGCTATGGAGGGGGGTCGTTCTGACACTGGGGGTGGGCATCCTAATGTCAGATTATATAAATATAATTAAAAAAAACAGGGAGGCAAGGGGGCTGCTACTAGACACTAGAGAAATACATTACCGCGTGGAGGATGACGTAGAAATCATGATAAAGGATTCTTTTTTTGTGACTCGTGATATGAAAAAGGATTCTTTTTTCATATCATGCAGTCAATAAAAGGGATTCCTAACAGCAAATAAAACACATTTCTGGGGCATATCTGTAACATTGAAGTGCAGATTGCACCTAACGGGTCCCAATCAGCCAGCTAGGTGTGGTGGTCTCTCTCTAGGATGTCATTTTAAAATTGAGCTAAAAACTTGTCTATTTACTCTAGCCTTTTCTAATTATGATTAATTCATTTTTATTGCTTCTGTTTTAACTCATATTTATATTTGTCTGTATCTGATTTTATGTACAGCACCTTGATTCTGAAAGGCGCTGTAAAAATAAAGCTTGATTTGATTTTTGTGGTTTTTGAATTAAAAAAAAACAGAAAACAAGATGGTGTCTTGTGAAAAAAAATGTTCCCTTCATGAAAAAGAAATTAATTCTCATGAAAAAGGAATTGATCTTGTGAGAATGAATCCTTTTTTGCAATGTCAGTCCTTGGTTGAACTTTATCCCTATGATTTTGACAGGAGAATTCCCATTGAAAACTATGGGAACTTAAACATTTAATAACTTTGCAACAGATAAAAATGTGTTCACCAAAGGAAGCATGGCAATTCTGTTACCCAGGCTGGATGTAACATAAAACAAATCGCACCAAAATTCCAAACTGTGTGGAACAAGGGGATGAGGAAACTGCAAAGAAAAG
This sequence comes from Neoceratodus forsteri, assembly GCA_016271365.2. NCBI lineage: Eukaryota > Metazoa > Chordata > Ceratodontiformes > Ceratodontidae > Neoceratodus > Neoceratodus forsteri. The sequence continues at coordinate 1,103,800,705 of CM057454.1, forward strand.
CAACTTTTAAGATTTTAGCACTATCCAGATCTAAGAATCCATACATCTGACTGGAAAAACACTTGCCACATCAAGAGATCTATACCACAGGACAGTGCATATCAAACTTTGTGCAAATCCATTGATCACTTGCAAAGTTATTAAGGTGCAAAATTTGAGGTTTAACATTAAACATGGTACTCATCCCTAACTATTGGGGCACAACCCCCCCCATATATTATATACTGGTTTACCCAGTCACCCTGGCAACCTCTTGATAGTTAACAAACTGGTTACTGACAGAGGGCTATATATATATATATATATATATATATACACATACATACATATAGTCCTTTATTAGTAATCGGTTTGCTAACTGTCGAGAGGTTGCCAGGGTGACCGGGTAAACATCGAGTGATACTCAAGAGGTTTACATCACCATGGCAACCTTGAGACAGTTAATCAAACCGGTTACCGATAGAGGGACCATACATTATATTTTTAAGACTATAAATTATAGTGTATGGTCCACTTAACAAGTATCAAAACTGAAGCAGGCTCCTTACTGTTGTAGTTCATTCACCACCACGGCTGTTCCAGGTCATGCTCTCACCAGTGCACTGTTTCTGGAAGGCCATCAGTTAAGCACTAAAAAAGATGCATTCATGCATGCAGATTGACTCTGGTTGTAATCTCATTGCTATGATGTCAGGGATTGTTAACCCCTCTTGATTACATCATAGAGATAGGATTACAACCGGATTACAAAGAAATAATCTTGCACTTTTTAGTGGTAATAAGGGCTCCCCACACGATATATATATATACTGTGTATGTATATATATATACATATATACACACACAATAGATATATTATAGTGGTGCGATAGCATCACTATAGTTAGGGTTGAGTTGGCACCTTAATGTTAAACCTCAAATTTTATACTTTAGTAACTTTGTAATTGTTGAACAGATTTGCAGGACATTTTTCATGCATGGTCTCCAGGTGTAGATCTCTGGATGTACCAAGCTGCGTGTCAGTCAGATTGGTGGATTTTGTGCTATACAGAGTGAAAAAAACTTGAAGATTCACTTTTTTTGCAATTCTTTCCTCATTGTGCTGCAGACAAACAGTTTGGAATTTTGGTCTGTAATTTCAGGGTAGAAAAAGCTTGCATCAAAGAACATACCAGCACTGGTTTGGTGAAAAATATTAATCTGTTCAAAAGTTATTACATTTTGAAAGTTTAGGTTCTGAGCATGCTCAGTTGAGTGGCTAGCTGCATGGGAAAAAAAATGATTTTGGTCTGCCGAAAAGGGATTCTGAGAGCTCATGAAAAGGGATCCTTAGAATCCTTTTTTGTGAGAAAAATTCCTTTTTCATCAGGTGCCATCTCGTTTGTTTTTTTAGCCCAAACAAACTGTCTTAACTCTGTCCAGGGATGTTTTCTGCAGACAACCAAGTATGTATTTTGTTCATCTGGATATACTTTATTGTTGTATGCCTTTACTTTAATTTTATGTGGCCTCAGAATGCTTATTATTATGTTTTAAAATCCTTTTTCATGACTTGCTTCTGTTCCTTTTTTTTGTGAGGTGTCAAATTTCTTTTTCGCATCACAGAAAAGGATTAGGACATCTCACAAAAAGGATGACTTTCTTAAATCCTTTTTCATGAGATGATAAATCCTTTTTCGTCAGCAAATTATTTTTTGTGAGGTGACATAATCCTTTTTTGTGATATGAAAAAGGATTATGACTTCTCCGACCAGATGGCCCTGCCAGTATCCTTTTTTGTGAGATGTCATAATCCTTTTTTGTGATGTGAAAAAGGATTTTGATACCTCACAAAATAAAAATTCACCTGGTGAGAAAGGAATACTGGCAGAGACAGCTGGTCAGAGAAATCCTAATCCTTTTTCACATCAAGAAAAAGGATTAGTACATCTCACAAAAAAGGAATTTGCTGATGAAAAGGATTAGGACATCTCAAGAAAAAGGATGACTTTCTTAAATCCTGTTTCATGAGATGACCAAATCCTTTTTTGCCAGCAAATTCCTTTTTTGTGAGATGACATAATCCTTTTTCATGATGTGAAAAAGGATTTTGACACCTCACAAAAAAGGAATTTGTCTGGCGAAAAAGGATAACTTTGGTCCATAACTTTGCCATCTTTCGGGACTTCTGGTGATGCAAGGGAACATAATGGCTGCTTGAGCCTGCACTTTGATAACCCACTTGGCAGAATCCAAATCAATCAGCTGCTGAATTGCCTTCTTTCAACACTAAAATCATTCCAGTTGATATCCGAGAGTGTTAAGCCATGGAAGGGCTGAAAAAATCAGGGTCAAAATCAGCTTCTCATTCAGGAGGTAAATCAAAACCTCCACATCCTAGAAGCACTAGTCTGGCTTTCTCATGAGTCCCAGAGAACACCATGGGATCTGGAGCTGAGGAAGATGAATACAGATTGGAAAATTATACTTTTGGTAGTGCTAGTAACAGAGATATTCTTCACCTCCTCCATCGTATCGATGACAACATTTCTGGTTTTCAAAAAGATCTCCAGCACTTAGAGCAACACACAGCAGAAATGAAGACTCTTGTGGGGACACTGCATGACGAGCACGTATTTTGCGTCTGAGCTTTGGCCTATCTTTGCCATAGAGAAAAAGAGCTGACAATCCGAGCAGAAGATGAGGAGGCCCAGATCTAGGAGAAACAATATATACCTCTTTGGATTCCCAGAGGGAGTGAAGCAAAATGACATGGTGGGCATTTTCTCAGTGTGGTTACAGAAGGAATTAAACTTAGATGCTAAGTTTGAGCTGGGCATTGAATGAGCCCACCAAACAGTTACAATGAAACCTAAACCGGGTGCTCCCCCTGATCTATCATTATCAAGTTTCTCAGATATACTACTAAAGAAAAGATTTTATGAGATGCTTGGAACAAAAAGGATTCACATTTGGATGGCCACAGAGTCTTTGTCGACCAAGACTTTCCACCTCTCATGCTGGTACAAAGGAAAAAAGTGCTGTGTGTCGTCAAGCAACTTCGAGAGAAAGGAATTAAAGCCCAGATTCTCTATCCTGCTAAACTGCTGTTACTGTTACCAGAGGACGCAAGGCTCTTTGAATCTCTTGTCACCATGGCAAAATATTTACAATCTCAGGGCATCAATCTTCTGGACCTTCAAGAAGAACAAGTTGGGAAGGAGGTAGAAAAGCTGCTGTGGTCCTTGGTTTCAAAGGACAACCCCAGCCATAAATAAAAAGTGGAAGAAATTGTGCCACTGCATGCTGAACTCAAAAAACTGGTGCAACAATCTAAGGACAGTAATAAAATTTGATCTCACCTTTTGCTAAGGAGTTTAAGACTATGCTACTGATCCTGGGTCCCAATTGCCTCTCTCCCTCCCTCTAAACCCTCCAGTATTTTCATGTAACCTAAGACTGGTTGTGTAGCTTTCTCTAACCTTATTTATCAAGTCCAGAACATTGGAAGAGGTAAGACAACAATTCAGCATTCCTAGAATATGCTGCTCGGAGGAGATGGTCTCTTGCGAAAGCAAGTTTTCTTTTCAGGGACTCTCCGTGAAGACTCTTCCTCAGAAGGAACCATTGTTGGAAGTCGGGAGGTGAGGGGTTTCTTATTTAAGAATATTTCTGCTTGTCTGACCCTTCCCCGGCTACATGAAAGTGTTTGTTGTGGCTCACTCAGTTTTGGAAGATATCTGACAGCCCATATCAGCAGAAGACAGACTTTAAATCACCCCTATCCTTGATCAGTGTGGTGGAGTAGTCTGGGAGGTAAATAATTAAGTTTTTTATACTCTCTTCTTTGTGGTGACTGGCTCTTTCCCCTAGACTGTGAGCATTGCAAGGTTGTCACCAAAAATGGGCCCATATAGTCCACTTATGGATCCTCAATGATTTTAGCCGGGTTGGAGCTTAAATTCAGTGGACACTCTTTTTAGATGAGGGCACATAATACAAGAAATATCTCTACGATTTCTTTGATGGAAACTTTATGACCTAGATATTTTTCTTCCTTGAATGATTAATGGGAGGGTCAGCGGTTGGTATGGAGGGGGGTAGGGGTGAGAGGCTAAGTTGGATCCTGGGGAAATGATTACTATTGTTATCTATAAAAGCCTCCGACTTATTCCTACAGTTCATGGTTTAGAGTTGATGTTGGGATCTTTATAAAACCCAAGTTTGGAATGGGCTAGTTCACATGGTTTGTGATGTTGGTTAATGGTTATATTAGGACGTAACTGATTACAGGCAGCTTTCAAAGGATTAGTAGGGAAGACGATGGGATTTCTATCCTCTCACCATGAAAAGATATGCCACCAAGGGGGGTTATTGCACAATTCAAATAACTAACAATCTATCAGGAAGAGATCGGGATTGGCAGGGAGCAGCCTATATTTTTGCTATTTAACACTTTTATTGCTTTACTGCCCTCATTACACCCACCCAGTTGGGGGTGTATCTTCCTCTCAGGACTTTTTGTATCCTGATTGGGAGCACATGTTTGTGCACCATTTGTGTACCAATTGATACAGACCTCTAAGTGGTCACCATAGGTTCGCTTTACTGTTATCTATGTCGTCTTTGTTGAGATTTATCTTTGTTTGTTCTTATTTATGAATTATTTTTTCAATATTACCAGGGGACCTGCAGATGTGTACTGGTTGGGGGGTGTGGAAGGGAGTGGGGAGTGGAAGAATGATGTCACAGTTATATACAACTACCTAATCTGATTCTTTATAATATGTTTTCTTAATGTTAAGGGAATCAACAATGTAATTAAAACAGCAAATATACTGCAGAAAATGGGCAGAACAGGATGTGACTTTGGCCTCCTTCAAGAAACCAAACTATCTGAAGCAGAGCACCTTAAACTAAGAAGGTCTTGGGTAGGGGCTGTATATGCTGAGGCCCATTCCTCAGGAAGAAAAGCAGGAGTGGTGATTTTGATTAGGAAGGGGCTGTCTTTTCAACTCACTGTGGTACAAACAGACAAATCTGGAAGGCTGGTCTCAGGGGTGCTGCAGGGCAGGTTGATTCATGTAGCATCGGTACATGCCCTGACCCCACCATTGGCTGATTTTTTCAGACAGGTTTTTTCTATTTTAAATCAGCTACTGGAGGGGCAGACAATTTGTACTGGGGACTGGAACTGGGTTAAAAGTGTGACTTTAGATAGGGAGGAGGGTGGATGTGATTCCCCTTCACAAAAGTGGGAGCAAGACAGAGGCAAAAAACTACAGGAAACTACAGACTTGTTAGTTTGACCTCAGTGGAAGGGAAAATAGAGGCCAGTGGGGCACTGGACATAAGGCAGCATGGATTCACAGTGGGAAGGTCATGTCAGATGAATCAAATCAATTTCTTTGACTGGGTGACCAAAGTAGTAGACTAGGGAGGGACTGTGGATATGGCCTACCTAGACTTTAGCAAGACATTTGATACAGTCCCACACAAAAGATTAATAAACATGTTAGCCAGCTGGGGAGTGGGTCCCAGGGTTGTAGCCTGGGTAAAACATTGGCTGGACAACAGGATACAGAGGGTAATAGTGAATGGAGTCCACTCCAAAGAAAGGGGGGGTTACTAGTGGGGTACTGTAGGGTTCAGTACTGGGACTGGTCTTCGTTAATGTCTTTATAGGTGACATTGCAGAGGGACTGGAAGAGAAAGTATGCCTCTTTGCAGATGATACAAAGATTTGATGCATGGGGGGTGGAAAGGATGAGAAGTAACTTGGCAAAGTTGGAGAAATGATTAAAAGTGTGGCAGCTTAGATTCAATGCAAAGAAGTGCAAAGTGATGCACCTGGGAAACAAAAACCCAGGGGAAGAGTACACAATGTTGGGGGAGGTACTAACAATAACAAAAATGGAAAGGGACCTGGGGGTAGCCATATCAGATGAGCTAAAGGTAGGCAAGCAATGTGAGAAGGCAGTAAGGAGGGCTGGGGGATACTGGGATGCATAGGGAGAGGCATCACCAGTAGAAAACAGGAAGTTGTTATCCCTCTGTACAGACAGTTGGTGAGATCCCATCTGGAATACTGTGTGCAGTTCTGGAGACCCCATCTCTTCAAGGATATAGACTGGATGGAGGCAGTCTAGAGGAGGACAACTACAATGGTGCAGGGCCTACACCAGAAGCCATACGAAGAGAGACTAAAGGAGCTTAATATGTATACCCTAGAGGAAAGGAGGGAGAAGGGGGACATGATAGAAGCATTTAAGTACCTCAGGGGATCAACAAAGTCCAAGAGAGTAGCATCTTTCAGAAAAAGAAATGTGCAAGAACAAGGGGCCACAATTTGAAGATTGGGGGGGTGGATGGCTCAGGGGCAATGTGAGGAAGTGTTTTTTCAAGGAGAGGGTGGTGAACGCATGGAATGGCCTTCCTGAGGAGGTTGTGGGGTCAAAAACAGTGGGGAATTCAGGAATGCATGGGACACACATAAAGTAATTCTAGTGGGGAGTAGGAGGAAGTATGCTGTTGGTTAACTAGGATCTGCAGCTTATCCAATAAGTAGGAAAATGGGCAGACTGGGTGGGCCAAGAGGTCCTTATCTGCTGTCAAATTCTATGTTTCTGTGTAACTTAGTGCCTATCAAAGGAGATAAGACATGCTTTAAACTTTTGAAAACCTTAGCAGGGGAGGGTGGTTGGACTGATCCGTGGTGCCTTAATAATCTGAAAGAGCGGGAATATACGTTTTATTCCACAGTTGCAAATTCTTATTCAAGATTAGACAGATTCTACACCCAAAGAAAAGGGCCTTTACTTTTAAATCAATAAAAACTCTTATTTCTTTATTGAACCACGTTATGGTGACGGGGGTGGTGGATTTGGACCCATCGGAGGTGGGGGGAGTTTGGAGACTTAATGCTGGCTTATTACACAATGAGGAGTTTATTACTAAGACAAAATAAATTATTAAGAATTTTATAATGGATAACAAAGAAAGGATAACTCTCCTCAATAGGTAGATATATATGTAATAGCCTTATAACTGTCCTTAGGGGGCATTTTTTTTCTTATGTGACTTTTAAATAAAACAGCTTTGGGATAAATATTGCTAATTAGAGAATCAACTCGCTCAAACAGAAGCCAAATATAAAGAATCCAGGGACCCGAGTTTGCTACCTGAAATGGAGAAGATCAGGATGGAGCTGAAGCAACTGGCACTCCAGAAGGTGGAAAATAAGTTTAGTTTTATAAACTAAAAATTATTACAAATGGGGAAATAGGGTGAGGAAACTGTTGGCACTACCCCTTCATAAGCAGGAAGCAGACAGATATGTGTCATACATTTGCCCGGATCATAACCCCCAAGAATCATTAAACCATCCCACACAAGTTGCAAAAGAGTCCCGGGATTATTACACATGTCTATTTCAAACAGAAAGGAGAGAGGGACATGAAAACCGAATTCTGGCCTTCCTGCAGAAAATGACTCTCCCAACCTTAGCAGACAATTTTAAAGAGCAATTGGATACACCCTTTGGGGAGAATGAAATAAGAACAGTAAAGTAGAAGCCACTTAATCAGGACACGGATAATGGGGACGTCTGCTTTATTGGGACATCTCACCGGGAACTGATTAAGTGGCTATGTATTTCTATGGACAATACAGTTGCTTAATGGGGATGGGGAAGCCATTTAATTGGGACAATTCTGTCCCATTAATCCCCTCTAATCCTATGAGTTTAGCTGCTGCTGCAGCTGCTGTTGCCACTAATCTCTTTTAGCACATGCTTATCACCTTCTGCCTGCTTCCTGCCGTAGGTGTTAAAAGTGATTCGTGGGAACAAGCTTTTAACAACAAATGTTAAAGAAATCTCATGTTAAAAAAGAATCCCCGAACTACACTGTCTTTCTCTTTCCATGTGCTCATATCAGAAACATGGGAGCTTATGTTAAATAAAATAGGAGCCCCCGATTCACACTGTTTCTCTCTTTCTCCTTGCGCTCGCATCAGACACACAGGAGCAGACAACACTTTGCTCAATCTCTGCTCCCAGTGTTCCCCCTCTAAAGAAATGGAAGCGAGTGTGCATACCTGTGCTCTGTGAGACTGGTGTCTCCAAAACAGTAAACTTGAGCATTTGGAGAGTTTATTAGAGTCCACACTGGGGACAGCAGAGATGAAAATGCTGAAAACGCTGAAGTTGGACTCTGTGATGCTAGGTAAGTGATTTTAGCCCCTTGAAAGAAATGGAAGCGAATGTGCATAACTGTTCTCTATGAGACTGGTGTCTTCAAAACAGTAAACTCGAGCATTTGAAGAGTTTATCAGAGCTCAAATGATTCATTTTAAAAACAGATTTTGGGGGCATCCACATCCAGTCTATCTGGGGACAGCAAAGACGAAAATGCTGAAGACGCTGAAGTTGGACTCTCCGATGTTTCAGGTAATTCCAATGCTGAAGATAAGTGATTTTAGCCCTTTTAAATTTCTTCCTCTGATTACACACTCTACTAAATGAAGATACCATTTACCAGAACAAACACAAATACAGTAATTCAAAAAAGAGCTGTAATCAACACTTCTCTCTGTGTTTGGTTTGTTTGAGTGTTTTGGTATGATAGTTAGTGGTTGCAATGGACTGGTCCTAAAAAAAAAAAATGCAACTTCTCTTAATTGGGACGGTCGGTTAAAGGGGACGAAAGGGTGTCCATGGAGGTGTCCCCTTTAAGTGGCTTCATCTGTAATTAAATCTTTAAAGACTGGAAAAACACCTGGATCAGATGGTTTTATTGCAGAATTCTATAAAACATTTGTTCCAGATATAGTTCCCTTAGTAACAAAAGTCTGTAACGTAGTCCATGAAAAAGGGGCCCTTCTGGATACCTGGCAGGAAGCAATCATTTTGGTTTTGCATAAACCAGGAAAGAACCCGGATAGGTGTTCTAATTTTCACCAAATCTCTTTACTAAATCAGGATGCAAAAATTTTTACCAAAGCAATTGGCCTTTGGCTTCAAAAAATCACCCCCTTGTTAGTCCATCCAAATTAAACTGGTTTCATTCCAGGCAGACACATCCAAGATTATATTCGCACACTACTAAATGTTCTCACCACCACCAATCAACTTCTGAAGGACTCCCCTCGAGTGGTAGTATTGATCGATGTCGAAAAGGCATTTGATTGGTTAGACTGGGTCTTTCTCGATGCTACCTTAGGTAAATTTAAGTTTGTGGACCATTTTCATAGCTGGATCCAGAATTTGTATTCTAGTCCAAACACCAGTGTTAAAGTGAATGGAACCTTGTCATCTTGTTTTCCAATAGAGTGAGGGGCAAGGCAGGGATGTCCCTTATCCCCCGTTCTTTTTGCCCTTAGCTTAGAACCTATGGCAGCAATACTAAGACAGACAGACACCTATCGGGGGATTTAATTAAATAGGGAAGAATTGAAAGTGTCACTATACGAGGATGATACACTCTTGTACGTCTCAGGCCCTACCCAGAATCTCCTGATAGTTATAAGGTTACATCAAGATGTTGGAAAAATATCAGGGTTCAAGATTAATGAGATGAAAACGGAAGTGATGTAATTAAATGGGGGAGGCAACTGCACAGCAAAGACCATTTGTAATCTAAAATAGGTCACTACAGGACTCAGATACTTAGGCATCTGGATCCTGAGCGATAATAAGAAATTGTTTCTAACCAGTTTTCAAAAACTCTTATTGGAAATTTAGGCGGACTGCAATAGATGGAAGCAACTGCTACTATTCGTGGGAGGGAGGGTAGAAACAATCAGAATGAATATATTGCCTAGGTAAATTTTTCTATTTACAACTCTCCCCCTTAAAATTCCTCTAAAGTACTGGAAACAACTTAAATGCACTGTATCAAAATTGATTTGGAAGGGGGAAAAAAATCAAGGTTTAGTGGGATATACTTACTGCAGCAAAGCCAGGGGGAGGCCTAGGGGTTCTAGATTTTCGAACACATTACTGGGCCACACAGTTACAGCACTTCCTATTTTATACGCTGAAGGCAGACCAGCCTGGATGGGTAGTGATAGAACAAGGCTCTCTAACAAGGGCATTAATGGCTGAAGTAATATATATGACAAAAACTCAGGTTCAGAAGTTGGGGGTATCTAACCTGTGGGCAGAGATGTTAATCAAAATATGTAAGGAGGTTTGTGCAAAATACCAGATCAACAGGAGTATTAATAAAACAACCCCTATTAGTGCATGCCTGGACTTTGCACCTTTGTTATTGGATAAAGGGTTTGTGAGGTGACAAAGAAAGGGTCTTACGTAGGGCAAATGTTTGAGAATACAACACTGAAGACATTTCAACAGTTATGTCAGGAATTTGATTGAGTTCCTAATGATTTTTTTCAGATATTTACAGCTTCACAATTATTTCATGGAAAGAAAAGTTAGCACCACAACACTTCTGGAGGAGAATCCCCTCCAATCTCGGTTACACACCATGGCAACTCAACCCCAAGTTAAAAAGAAAGTTTCCACTTTGTATAACAAATTCCACAAGGCCCCCCTCCCCGGTCTGTATTCTGCAGGGTGCTAAAATGTGGCCACTTGGAGCACCTCAAACATGACTTAAACAACATAAACTGGTCCCTAATTGATACCATTGATGATGTCAGCCTTGCCCTAGATCATTTCATAAAGCACTTCAATGATGCTTGTGATGCCCATGCTCCCTTAAAAAAGCTGAAAGTCTGAAGCAATGTAAACTCATGGTCAACACCAGAACTTATCAATAGGATGAAGCTCAGAGACCACCTTTGGCACCGAGCTAAGGACACGGGAAAATCTGCAGATGTGCAAGAATACAGGAAGGCCAGGAATGCTTGCACATGGGAAATTCACCTTGCAAAATCCAAACACCACAGGAAGATGCTAGCCAACACATGGGGAAGCAGTAAGAACTTCTGGAGCAACATAAAAGATACAACCGGGAAAGACTCAAAGGTTTCACTCTCCATGCTCAACATAGATGAAATCCCCACCCTGGACCCGCTAACCATTGCAAACACCTTCAACAATGCATTCATGGACCTGGGAAGTGTCCTCCCACCAGACTTCTTCGAAGATTCTGACCCATCTAATACTCACTGCCCTTCTGACAATCTCCAAGCTCCCCCTCCTTTGTACTTCAAAAGGGTCTTTCTATCATCGGCTAGAAAATATCTTAGCAAAGTGCTTGGGAAAACACAACAAAGCAATGATTCACTGGATCTCAAGCTTGTGGCCCTCACCCTAGAGGAGGTGCTGTTGCTCCTAACATTATCAACCTTTCACTATGACTCTCACAATTCCCACAAGCTTGGAAATCTGCCTTAGTCACCCCAGTTCACAAGAATGGTGACAGGACCCTACATGGAAATTATAGACCCATATCTATCCTCCCCTCACTATCCAAGGCACTTGAGTGCATCGTTGCCGATCAACTTGTGAACTACCTCAAAAAATACTCTAGCCAATGCCCACAGCAACATGGATTCCGTAAGGGGCATAGCACCACTACAGCTCTTTTGGAATTCACTGGCTTTATTCCTCAGTCCCTGGATCAAGGCACTCTGATAGTAGCAGCTTTCATAGACCAAACAAAGGCCTTCGATACTGTTCACTACCCACTACTCCTCCAGCAACTGTCTTCTGTTGGCCTCTCCTCAGACATGACTCTGTGGTTCAAAGGTTATTTGTCAGACCACTCTCAATGGGTGAAAATAGCCAATACCATCTCTGACCAATAGTCTGTTTGTGCTGGTGTCCCTCAGGGCTCTATTTTGGGACCACTCTTGTTCAATATCTTTCTCAACAACCTCCCTTACTCTTGCCAACAAAGGATCCTTCTCTACGCGGATGACGCTGTCATCTTCACCAGCAACCCCAATCCCGAGCTACTGGAGCAGCACCTTCAGCGTGGCTTTGAGGAAGTAGAGATCTGGTTTAACAAACACAAACTGATGCGGAACTACAAAAAAACTAAAATCATGATGTTCAGCAGCACTCGTGACAAGCATAAATCCCATGCACTCACCATCAGAAACTGTCTCGGAGTCTCACTTGATCAAGTGCAACATTTTAAATATCTGGGTATCTTTAGACAGCTGTCTTTCCTACAGCCAACATATTGATTACGTCACTAGGGCGGCCAACATCAAGACTGGACTATTCCACCATCACAAACATTGCCTGACACAGTATGCTCTCCGACTTGCTATATGTATTTCTGTCACATCCACTGTAGACTATGGACTGGTAATTTATGGAGCAGCTTCCCTGTCATCCCTTTGCAGGATCTCCGTAGGTCTGAACAAAGCATGCAGACAACTCTTTGGGGTGACACATCTCACTCATACTTGTGAGCCTTTTGCTCAAGCTGTCTGGCTTCAACTTAGTGGCAGAATCCAATACCAAACCTGCCTGTTAGCCAAAAAAGCACTTCTCGGCCTGCTGCCACCTGGTACTGCAAGTCTGCTTAGCCATATTGCAGCTCCCAGCACACACATCGCTCACAGAACCAAATTCTCCATGTTCCTAGATGCCAGACAATGCAGGGGCAATGATCATTTGCCTGCAGAGCACCCTACTGGTTTAATGTACTTCACAGAGCTATATAAACCATACCTAGTCTTGGCCAATTTAAGCTTTCACTGCATCAACATCTCACCACTAACAGTTCTTGCGACTGCTTCATCTAAGACTCCACCATCCACGAGCAATATCCTGACCTGTGCTCCCACACCTCACTACATTCATTTTTCTATCTCCCATTCTCATCTTACCCAATTTGACAGGTTCACTGGCTGCCTCTTCCTCCACCTATCCCCACAACCGCCTTTCTTTTGAGTGACAAGGCCCCTGGTTGCTCCCTCCATCACTCCCTTCCCACCTCTTTATCCTACTGTCTCTGTCCTCTCAAACTTAACCCTGTTATTTTATTGTATTTTACGTTGATTGTCTGCTCCAGTTGAAACTACAGGAATAATGCACGACAGGGCATGTGTCGTGCTGGGATAACGTCCTGGGGTGATTAGGCACAAGGCTGCAGGCCGAGTGCAACTAATCACCCCCAGAAGTGATGTTATATCAGCACGACACACAACCTGGAGTACATTATTCCTATCATACAATGACTAATGTTCAAATAGAAGGGGAAAAAAAAATCATTTTAAAACTTTGTTTTACTTGATTTTTTGTGGGTGTAAGTATATTTATATAAAAAAGAAGTTCCTCTAGGTGGAGCTGTATGAGTGGCAGTTGGATTTTTCAGTTGTCTTGTATGTTCTTGCTTGTCCTATGTGCGCTTTCCTTTCCTTTGGTGTCCCCCCGCCCCCTGTCCTCCCAGTACAATGTTCTGTTGTAGTTTTGTTCTACTGGGATATTATTGTACTGTGGTAATATTTTTAGGCAGGGACCACTGTTTGTACTTCCCACCCTATCATCACTGCTGCCCGCCATGCACTGCTGATGTTAGGATTGTCTGGCAAAAACAGAAGAACAAGGTATGTAGGTGGTGGGGAGAATGGTTTGGGGACTATGTTAGGTATTTAAAAAAAAAGAAAGAAAAACAAGAAAGTGATCTGAATGACGAGCAAGCATTACGACAATAAGTGTGTGCTGACAGTTGAAAGATGCGCTTACTCGCTCATCTGGTAGGTTTTAATGAAAGTGAACACGGGCAGGGAATGTAGTGTTTCACTGTTTGTGAGGTTTTTCTCACACAGAAACTGGGAGCAGAGTTTACCTTTTTCTTTTACACAGATACTTGCAATGGTTCAGAAATGTTCAGCGAGTGCAGACTGGACTGTCAATATGGCAGGTGACTGCAGTGAAGCCACATTATACGGCTTTCACTTTGCTCCTGTTTGTGTGTTTTCTTTTTTCTTTTTTGCAGTAAACTAAAGTGTCAATAGGGCTTTCATGGGAATGTGTGAGGAAATGGTGGCTTTTGTGTGTGGCAGGGCTGGGGTGGAGCGCAGATTCTGAGCAGAGTGGGGACTGTTGAAGCTGCTCATAGGGCAGCTACAGAGCGATGTTTTTTTAACATTTAATGCAGTCGCTAGTGTGCTGGGACTAGAGCCGTGATGTTATACTGGGATAACATCACAAGTCCAGCTCCAGACAGACCAATCAGAGGCCAGCATTTTTTCTTGGCATTGTATAATATGTATTTTATCTCCCCTGTTTGTTTGTGTACCTCTCCCTATGACGTGAATCCTTTGTAAAAGAGCTTTCTGTGCTCAAAGGTATTTGTAATCCAAGACTGAATAAATAAATAAATAAAACAGTACCCTCTGGAGTTTAGAGCCAGATCTGCTAATTGATATCAAACAGAGGTGGGGGAGAGAGAAGCAAGGGTGAATCTTTCAAATACAGAATGGAATCAGGTCTGGAGGGAGATTGCCAATGCCACAGCTTCTCCCTCTTGGAGGGAATTCTGTTGGCAAACAGTGATAAGATATTTTTGCACCCCCACCATTTCTAGACACTTAGGAACTCATCATTCAGATCAGTGTTAGATGGGGTGTGGTGTGCAGGGTTCCTACACACATATTTTTTGGCAGTGTCCTTTAATTCAGAGCTACTGGACACATGTAGCCATGGTAACTGGACAGATATTAGAGATCCCAATACCAAATCAATTTAAAAATTGGATCTCAGGGATTCCTCCAGTGGCTTTAACAAAAGAAAGGCTAGCAAGTACTTATACAATATCTTGGTTACAGCTGCGGTGGTTGTCCCCCACTGTTCTGTCACCAAAGCTGTGGGTAAAAAAAACTGCTGCAGAATAATGGAGATGCAAAAGGTCACAGCCCTGTTGAGGCTACAGAAGGAGAAGTTCAAGAGTCGATAGCTCCCCTTTTTACATTATACAGCAGAACAGGAAAGCGGAGATGTCCATGAGATTATTGCACAATTTTAATCCATACTAGAGAAGGGTCTCTGCTGGATTATTTGGGATGGTGTTAGGTTTTTACCTGTTGGGTATAATGTGATGAATTTCAGGTCTGGTCTGCCCTGCCTGCAGTCCCCAATGGTTTTTGTGGGTGATGAGGAAGGGGTTTCCCTTGACTTAACTTTGTTGTCTCCCCCCCATGCCTGAGACACCTGCAGCACTAAAGAACTTGATACAGGAGTCAATGAGTTTATTTTGAATTTTATTTATCTATTTATTTATTTTATGTCTAAGTCTACAGAAGTTGTCATAGATTTTAATTATGTAATACCAGTCTGTCTTCTTGTTATTATGTCTTTAATTATTATAGATTGTTTTTCTTATTTGTGAAACAATTTGGAAAACCTTCAATAAAATGTAATTTAAAAAAAAAACAAAAAAAAAACCTTTGCCATCTTTTGAGATTTTGACCCCGAATTTTTAACATGTCCTTTTGGGAACCCCACCTAATGAACAAAACAACTGTCGTTACACAACTCTCGCCCGAAAGGTGATTTCACGGTCATTGGCAAATTCACCTTTCTGGTGGGATTTGCATAATGACAGTCATATTGTTCATGAGATGGGGTCCCAAAAAAGCCATGTTAAAAATGTAGGGTCAAAATGTCAAAAATGGTGACGTTATGACGATTCGTTGGAATTGCGCAACACACACTCGTAACTTTATCAATTTACAATATTTTGACCCCAAATTTGGAACATAGAATTTGTATTACTACACCAAATATGTGCCACAACTGTCATTTTTCAAATCCTGGCTAAAATGAGTTTTCACACCTGCGGTGCAGAAATGGCATTGCAGTTGCGCAGAATTACGTTTCAGAGGGGATTCGAATTTTTTCGCCACTGGGTACATCTGGTGGGGTAATAACATGGCTATGATGGCAACTGTATCACTCTTGGCCTATAAATGGAAGCACAGGGCCTGGAGGGCCCTGTATTTTCACAGGTAAGGGCCCTGCGCACCCATAGCTATGTACATATATGCTTCTATGGAGGAATCAGAGTGCAGGGCCTGGAGGCCCTGCACTCCGACAAGCACATTAGGATATGATTACACTATCTTAAAAAGTAAGGACATAAACTGCAAAAAAACTTTGTTAATGCAACAGGGTTAAAGCTACAAAAGTAGGGAAATGTGATGTTAGGGTTTCCAACCCTAACACCCCACCACCCCACCCTTCACAGATGAAGAGGCACTGCGGGGTGGCATTGGGGTCATCAGCCCTAACGCTCACACCTTCCCTGTGCTGCACCCACCCAACTTATTTTATAATGGAATGGACGATAGTGCCACTATAGTTAGAGTTGAGTAGGCACTTTAATGTTAAACTTCAAATGTTGCACTTTAATAACTTTGCAGTTGTTGAACAGATGTGCATGGAATTTTGCATGCACAGTCTCCTGGGGTAGGTCTCTTGATGTGCCAAGTTGTGTCAGTTGGATTGGCAGATTTTGTGCTGCACATAGTGAAAAGTGAAAATTTGCCTTTTTTGTAGTTTATTTGTCAATGTGCTGCGGCCAAATAGTTAGGAATATTGGTTTGAAATCTTCAGGTAGAAAATGCTTGACCTACAGAGCATGTCTGAATTAGTTTGGTGAATGAATATTAATTTGTTCCAAAGTTATTAAATTTAAAATTTTTTAGTTCTGAACATGATCAGTTCAGTCTTCTGGGTAGTGGAATGGAACAAAAAAGAATCTGATGTGATGAACAAGGATACTTTTTCTTGAGGGGCAAATCCTTGTTCACCAGAAAAAAATCCTTTTTCGTGAGCCACCATCTTGTTTTTTATTTTTGCCTCCTAAAAAGTGTCATTACTCTGCCCAGGAATGTCTGTTAGAGACATCAAAGTATGTTTTGTGCTCACTGGGAGTTGATAAGCTGTTCTGTGGGGTTTCTAACATTTATGTGCTCCTACAATTGTTTTTTTAACTATTTAAATCCTTTTTCATCACACACTAACTTCCTTTTTTGTCATTCCTTGTGCATTATGGCGAAAAGAAACCTGATTGTAAGTGATTTCCATTTGTGACCAGATGTCCCTTTTCATGACTAGATGGCCCTGTAAGGATACCTGGTCATCAAAATGGGACATCTGGTTGGCAAAATGAGAAACCCTTTTTTATCAGCCATTTCCTTTTTTGCCATGATGAACAAGGAATGAGGAAAAAAGAATGCAGCTATCGAAGAAGAATTTTAACACACCGATCTGATCATGAAAATCCCTTTTCAGAAGATCTGGTCCACAAAATGACAGCCATCTGGTTGGGGGAAAAGGATCCTTTTTCGCTAGACGGAATCCTTTTTCGCCACCACAGAAAGGGATTGGGGTAAAAAGATTTCACCTAATGGAAAATAATTCTGCCTGGTGAAAAAGGATTCTTTTTTTCTGTGGCTTTTGTTTTCCTTTTTCTGTTTTTTTATATGGTGCCCCCCCGGGGAAAATCCATGGTGTCTAGTGGCACCCCAGCCTGTGTCATATATATATTGTTCTGAGAATTGCATTTTGTCGGGGATTTGAAAATTTTCTATACTGGGTAACTCTGGTGATGTCATAAAAAGGCTATCTTGAAAATGTGGGATCAAAATTTAAGAAAATGCCACGGTTATGACATTTTCACAGTTTCGCTATGCATGCTCGTAACTTTGTGAATTTAAAATATTTTGAGCCCACATTTTCAGCGTATGCTTCTTATTACATCACCTCATGTATGCCATAGCTGTCATTTTTCTAATCCTGGCCAAAATGTGTTTTTACACCTATGCTGCGGATTGGTGTTGCACTTGCATGACGTTTCATTTTGGTGGGGATTTAAACATTTTCTGGAGCAGGCACATGAGGTGGGGTAATAACATGGCTATGGTGACAATTTGGTGACTGTTGTGCTATAACTGGATGCTCATGGACCAGAGGTCCCTGTGCTTCCACAGCTACATACATGTACAGTACACATCCATGGAAGGATGGGGGCCCTGCGTTCCCACAGTAAAATATGGCTATGATTATACTACAGTACAGTTCACATTAAACTGTCCCACCAATGAGTTGGTTTGGCATTGTTTTTTTACAGTTGGCAATGCATTGGCAACTCATATTGCATTGTTTTTCAGTGCTTAACTAACTCAAGATCAATGTTTGTAAAATGTTTTTGCAATTCAGTTGAACTGCATCTGTAGTCCAGTCACAATGTAATGCAAAACAGAGTTTTAACTCTTAAGGAACAGTTTGTGCAGAGCTTTGTACTGGATCAAGCAACACTAAGCAACTCAGTCAAAAATGCTAAAGCAGCTCATTGGAGGAACAGATTAATGTGACTAGTACGGTATTTCAAAAAGTAAGGAAATAAATTGCAAAAACTTCATAAATGCATCCGTTATGGTTGAAATGACAAAAGTGGGGAAATGTGGCATTAGGGTTTTCAACCCTAACACCCCTTTCCTCACCCTGCACAGACCCCAGACCCACAGACAGGGGGATGTCTTAGGGGCTGTGAACCCTAAGGCTCACCCCACTCTCCTATGCTGTACCCATGCCACCTTAATTTGTAATGGAATGCAGTAGCATAACCTTCTTATGACCTCACCTCATGAACCTAGTAGGTGAACATTTTTGAATCCCTGCCAAAATGGCATTCTATGCCACAGGCATGAAAACATATTTTTGCCAGGATCTGAAAAATGGTATCTGTCACATTCATGAGGTGGTATGGAAAACTGGCTATGATGGAACTTTGGGGTAAAAAAACGGAAGATTACCCAAGATTATGAGTAAGTGTAGGAAACTTTCGATGCATGCTCATAACTTTATTTTTACATATTTTACCTCAGATTTTCAAAATAGCCTTCTTATTAACCCCACCTTATAGACAAGAGTGGTGAAAGTTTACAAATCACACCTGAAAGGTGATTTCACAAAGTGACCATGAAATTGCCTTTTGGGCCAGATTTGCATAATTTGCTATGACAAAGCTATGGCAAGAACTAAACACTGTTAGATGCTTCAGCCCTTGCCACATTAGTCTCATGCTTGGTGTGTTTCTTTGCATTTAAAGAATTTTGCTTGGTGCCATATGCCTTTAAGATCACAGTGAGTAGGTTTGCTGTGTAACAGACTTTTTGTTTTAACAGTGGACAGTGAACACAAGTATATAAAAAAACAGGAGGTCAATAGTTGATGAAAATACTGTACTTGTATCCTGACACAAATATGGCCTAAAAGCCATTTATAACACTTTTGACCATACTACCAGTGCATAAGTGTAATAACTTCACTTCCTGGGCAGCTGAAGACACTTGGCTACACCTTGGGCCAACAACCAAGCCAAGTTGTTCAGTTATTACAATGACCATGGATTTTTCCATACATAACACAGGAGTTGAAGTTGGCGGGGGGAGTGGGGTATGTTCCAGTGAAACATGAATGGCTGATGTGGGTATATGATGTCTGTAAGAAGCACTTTGTTTTTAAAAATGCCTATATGCCATACCCCATCATACTCCCTCAGTCTGAGCCATGATGACAAAAAGTGAAATTTCTAAAATACATTGAAGTATATTAAACATGAGTTTAATATGGCACGTGGCTCAGGCATATACCAACATTTTAATGTTGCCAGAGTTTCAATATAGCAAAATAGGTAATTGGCAAATCATGCTAGTTTGATGTTGTCTGATGTCATGGACAACACCCACAACCTGAACCATGCTATATACTATACATGTAATAAATAATTTTAAATACACTATCATAGTATACTGTAGGAAAGAGAAAAGAATAATTAGGAGTCCTAGAAAAACAAATTTGCTATCAGTACCACTGAAACGCAACATATGATAGGACAATAACCTACATCAATAAAAATAAGATTTAAGTGATGGCAGATGTTATATTTATATATTTAGTTTTTGTTGACAGGGTAAGTACACTATATAAAAATATTCTTATTTTCAGGAATGACCTGAGACAGAACAGGGAAAAAAAACACAGACTTAAAATATGCAAGAATAAATAAAGTAATTCAGAAAAAAATAATGGCACAGAGGCAAGTAACAAAAGTACAGCAGCATTACAAGTCAGACTAAACAAAGAATGCAAATGCAAATGCAAATGAGGCAAAATAAGAAACACATGTTAAATTCAAGTATTATTTATAAGCAGGTCAGGTTAAAGCAAGTGCCAAAAATTGCAATGGGAAACAAACACACTAACTGAGAAGAAACACAGGGACATAGGAATGACAGTATAACTAAATGTATTAATAGGAAAGTCATAAAGAAGACACTGACTATAAACTGCAGTATAATTTCAGAAAATTAGTCTAATCATTTCTTAAATTTCTTACCAGGTGTCATATCACTTTTTACTCCTTTGTTGAGCTCCTCAGCTTCTGTTCCCCCTTCCCTTTGGCTGGCATCCACCTCCACTGGACTGACCTTGTAGCTTATTCCCCTATGATTTGCTCCCCATGCAAACTAGCCTATGTTTCTTTGTAAGCATAATACTGTATTTAGGATCCCTAAAAAGAAAAATCAAGACTTCCAATATATGTAAATATGGATGTTGTGGCACCTTAATTCTCTATAGGAGTGTATCTTACCCACCCCACAGCTGAGAAGACCATGAACTGAAAGATGAGTAGTTCAAACTGACACCTTAAAAATACAAGAGGGGATGCTCTTGAAAAGTGTCAAGATTCCTTAGCATCCAAATTAATATATTTTCTTTATCTAATGTTTTACTCCTTTGGTGAGCTCCTCAGCTCCTGTTCCCCCCACCCTCAGCTGGCACCCACCTCCCCAGGACTAACCATGGAGCTTGTATCTCTCATGATTCCCCCCCCATGGTGGGGTGGAGAGGGGAGAGCAATCCCCCCCCCCAAGTAGTCAAGTCCTATTCAGCTCCAAGCAACCAGGTGGAGGTGCGGGTCTGGAGAGCAGTGCAGGGCTTTATCCAGCTTAGGGATCCCTTTCCCTTTTTCTCCCAATCCCCTGCTTTGGCTTCACTTCAGAAATGTGCATGTGGAGGCAAGCACATCTCACAGATCCACATCCCCATCCTTCAGCCACCCATTGTCTACTCTGCCACCTCTGTCTACTCTGCCACCTCACACCTGGGAAAAAAGAACTGTCCTAGGGATGCTCAATCATCTCCCACCCGCCAACCCCCAGGCAACCTGTGCTCATTACCAAGCACAGGTCACCAGCATGGCAGGAAACAAAGCATTAGATGACATAGCCTACTGGTCCGGCCGCAAATTAATATTTTATAAACCATCAGATTTAATAAAATACTATTGCATGTCAAAAAATGTAAACTTCAAAATAAGAATATATTTTTCCTCCTGAAAAAGAAAAACAATTCACTTTTTCAAAATGTGTGCATGAGTGAAAAGTTCTCAGCTATGCCTCATGCCTCACAACCCATCTGGGGTGTGTGGTTATTACAGCAAAATCACATGCCCCATCATGTGTTATTCCTTATATCATTGATTAAGTTTTTGTTGACCAGGTAAGTGCACTAGGCAAACAAATGCTATTTTCAGGCACGACCTAGGAGGCCATATACATGAAATGCATCAAGAAGTCATACAAGACAAAGACAATTCAGGCAGAAAAAAAAATCATTCCACAATGCTGCATAAGAGGAAGAACAGTATATAAAATGTTAAAACAAAAATAAAATTACTGAAATGTGTCTACCAATCCACTGGGGACCAGGAAGGTTCCATGTCATAACGGTGATCACAGAATAGCGATTGCCGTTACGGCGAGTGTACATCACTGAATACACTCACAGCAAGGATGAAGGTGGTACCTGAGACCTCCGGGTGTTTTTTTTTTTTAAATGCAGGAGGCTATGCCCCCAGCACCCCTCTACTAATGGATTCTCAACTCCAGGGAGATGCATGTCGGGGGGGGGTGAAAATCTTGGAAAAATACAAAGCCGCTCACTGGTAAAAAAAAAAAAAACATGTGCGCTGGACCTAAACCCTGCACCATGCACCTCCCAAGTGACCACCCACCCCACTATGCTAGTAGTCTAGCTCGGCAGCTGCCCGCCACATCCCCTCTCACATACCGTCCCTCCCCTTCCTCCCCCCACGCATTTATACATACGTACATCAATTCATCCTATCTTGTCCACCCTGGTATCCGCTCGTTACCCTGCCAGATAGCCCTGTACACAGGCACCGTGACTGAGTTGCCCTTTTTGTAAGCACTCAATCATGGTCGCCATGTACAGGGTATACTGACCAGAAGAGATAAGATACATAACAAAGATAAGCAACCATGGTCTAACTATACAAAATAAGTTAGCTATCATGATTAAGGGAATAAGAAGACACAGAAAGTAACAAAACTTATTTAGGATTAAATGCGATTCAGGAGCAGAAACACTTAGACATTTTGTGTAGATATTCACGATACCTACTGTGAAATGAGGATGCTGATGGACTTTGTTGAATCTCATCTGGAATACAGTTCCATAATGCTAGTGCAGCAAAGGCAAAAGAGGATTCCCTGGTCCTGGTTCTAAGTTTGGGGATCTCCACTGAGGCATTAACTCTAGACTTCAGTGAGTATGTATTGTGCACAGTGTTGAGGAGGGTGACAAGGGTAACAGGCATATGATTTTGAAGGATGTCACAAATGACAACCCCTAGAGAAAAGTCAAGAGTCAGGGAAAGGGGAGCATGCACTAGGGATGTTGCAAAGTTTTATTTCACCAGTGATGTTGGCACACATTTCGGAAATCTGCCATTTGCAGAGCTTCTCAAATTCCCTGGCAGGCACACCAACTTCACTGATGAATTTTCATATTTAAAAAAAAAAATTGAAATTGCACAAAATCCCTCTCCCCACCCACTATGGTGTAATTCCATCCCCCCTCCCATCTCCCAAACACTGCTATATGTCATATGCTCCCCCTCCACCTGCTAGCAACCCCCCCAACTGTTCTAGTGAATTTATGAAAAATCTGACATCTCCAGACTGCCCATGGCAAGTTATAGATGTACCCTTTACCCACCCACATGCCAAACACACTCCCCCTGACTTCCTCCCAATAACCCCCCAACTCCATGCCCTCCACCAGCACCCAAATCTGCTGCTGTGACCCTGTAATAAAAAAAATAATCCCCCAGTGCACAACGTTTGATCTTCTGAGTGTCCATTTTGGTAATGGCACTGGCACTGGTACATGAATAAATGGTGATATCTCTGCTCTTTGTAAAACCTAATTGACTAAATTTTCAGCCAATTGACCAATCAGTTTTACTAGGAGCAAAGATATCACCATTCACCACTGATTCATACGCCAGCATCATTAGTTACATTAGACACTGAACAGAGCAGATTCTCTGCAGTGGGGGACTGTTTTCTTTATTACAGGGTCACATTACCAGGTTTGTTTCTGGGTGGTGCTGGGGAAGAAGGGGATGGGGGCCAGGGGCATTTGGGTGGAGGGTCTTCTTGTGCAATAGGGTATAGTAGGTTGGGTCAACTTTTATATAAATTCATCAGGGTGAGGGGAGGAGGGT
This sequence comes from Neoceratodus forsteri, assembly GCA_016271365.2. Lineage (NCBI taxonomy): Eukaryota > Metazoa > Chordata > Ceratodontiformes > Ceratodontidae > Neoceratodus > Neoceratodus forsteri. Next base: position 1,103,824,215 of record CM057454.1, read on the forward strand.
GCTATCAGGTGGATGGGGAGTTATGAGATTTAAAATTGGTAGGTGAGGGGGATGGAATTACACCACAGTAAAGAAATGTTATGTACTTTGATTTCCACAATTTGCATATTTTTTGCTGGTGACTTGCACAAAATCACAGTGGAACTATGGAAATCACCTAATTCACCCATGAATTGGCAGTTTTTGTAGTTCTGCTATGCATATTTACCCAATTTGTTGAGAGAACATATACATGAATTGAGTTAATTGGTGAAGCAAATTTGCCAAAATAGATGGTTTTCTTAATGGAGCGAATTTTGGCAACTCACACATCACTAAATACATGGTGTGGTACATCACTGGCCATATAAATACCTCAACATAGTTATGTGGCATAAGGCAAAGTCAAGTGCCTTCACCACTAGGACTATTGCAAATTGTTGGTGAAGTGCCAAATGTGGCACTTCGCGTAGCTATGTCAACATTGTTATTTCACCAGCAATTTGTAGTGCAAAGCATTGGTTTTATTGTTTCCCTTGAATCATTTCCCCACCCTCTAGAATGTCCTACCACCCTCCACCCTAAATCAGCCCTACGTGTCTGCATAGAAAATACTCCCGGTTCCTTTGACCCACTGATCAAAAGCACCAGCCAACAGATTCCGCCACAGGCCCTGCCATGGCACCACATGACAAAACATAATGGCCCGAATATTCAGAAGGGTTGCACATGGCGCAACAGTGTTGTGCCATGCGCAACCCACTGATGCGCCCCAGTGTGATATTCAAATGGGGATTGTGCCTGACACAAATCCTGATGCGCCGGAGCCCATCAGTAATGTATGCGGCGCAGGTGGGGGGGGCGTGCCCATGCATACTCTGCACATCCCGATATTCAGCCCGGGATGTGCTGAGTCCATGCATGTGCAACCCTTACTTGCGCTGCACACAGGTGAGCTAAAAAAAAAAGGAGCAACAGCTGGCCACCCACAGGTGAGCTGCCGTATTGCAGGGCATAACACGGCAGCTGCCACCTGTGAGCCCTGGCTGCACCTTCATGGTGGCACCCCCCCATGCCCGATCGCAGGCATCTGTAGCCCATACACACGTCCAATATCCCTGGTGGTCCAGTGGACCACTCGCAGCCCGATTGCAGGCTTAAGTATAGTCAAAACACATCCTATATCCCTGGTGGTCCAGTGAACAGCTCGCAGCCCGATCGTAGGCATCTGTGTAAGAAGTTAAGTCAATATCCTGGTGGTCAGCAGTACCCACCACCACCCACTGGGCCCCACTACCCGCTCCCCCGGTCAGTGGCAGGCAGCAGCACCCACCCACCTGCCACCCCACCACCTGCTGACTGACAGTGTGTACTGTAGGGCTGTATGCCCGTTGGTCCACAGCGTGAGTCAATGGGCATGCAGTCCATACTGTACTACACAGTCCAGATATGTGAATGGATCCATTCACATATTTGTACTGTGTAGTACAGTACAGGCTGCATGGCCATTTGTTCACACTGTGGACCAATGGGTGTACAGCCCTACCATACACCGCCAGTCAACGGGCGGTGGGGCGACAGGCAGGTGGGGTGCTGCCGTCCGCCACTGACTGGGGGGGTAGGGCAGTGGGGCTCAGTGAGTGGGTGGGGAGGGGAGTACCGCTGGACCACCAGGGATAATGGACTTAACTTCTTACACAGATGCCTGCAATTGGGCTGCGTGTGGTCCACTGGGCTACCAGGGATATATGACATATATTTACATTCTTAAGCCCACGATCGGGCTGCGAGCGGTCCACTGGACCACCAGGGATATTGAACATTTAAATTGAAACATATGCCTGCGATCGGGCTGCGAGCAGTCCACTGGACCACCAGGGATATAGGAATGATTTTAATTTTACTAATGCCCGCGATCGGGCTGTAAGCAGTCCACTGGACCACCAGGGATATAGGACGAATGTATTATTTAACCTATGCCCGCGATCGGGCAGTGGGGCACAATGCCACAGCTGTGCAGGGGATGTCTGTCCCCGACGGCTGCAGCCTGGCAGGGTGCCAGGCGCAAGTTGCTGGGGATCGACGCACCTGCATGCAAATGGGGCCATAATGACATGCAAATGGCCCCATTTGCACCTTGCATGCGTTATAGCCCCATTTGCATGTGCACTTTTGAATATCGCGTTGTTGCATCTAGTGCAACGGAACTTGCGCTAGCACATCCCCCTGCTCCACTCTGACCACTTGCGCAGGTGCAGTGCCACTGTGCCATGGGCACTGCAGGTGGCCAGGGTGCAATATTCAATGATGCTGTGCCATGGCACAGCTCCATTGAATATCGCTCAGTCAATGTCCCTGAGCAGCCAAGTTGTGCTGCGCCCAGGCTTGCACCACAGCCTGGTGCAGTCTGAATATCCGGGCCAATGTAGGTAACTAGGCAAACCTTCCCTCAAAAACCACCCGCTCAGCACCAAATCCTACCTCTGCCATCCAGCCACCATGTCACCCAATCTAAAGGCTACATTTAGGACTGGTGATGGCAGTGTGGTCTTACCATGGCTTGGAGGGATGTGGCACCTGTAGTTGAGGTGTAGAATGGTCAGACTTGTGAGGAGGATGGCAACTGGCAAAAACCCTTCTCATCTTGACTGGCTGTCATTTAAATGAATGGGAGCATGGCCTCTTAACAATGCTATGAGTGGCATGGGGGAGAGTGGAATGGGTGCTGTGTGTTTGGATATGGGAGAGGGGATAGTTTGCTTACCTTTCCTGCCTTTTCATGTGGCCACTGGGGAGAGGTCAGTGGAGGGAAGAAGGAAGTGTGGAGCTTCTGGTCAGTAGGTAGAAACACAGAAACACAGAAGCTGATGGCAGAAACAAATATTGGTTCATTTAGTCTGCTCATAGTACCCTATATTACTGCCAAGACTTTTTGTCTCTATAGTGTTTTTGCCCATGCTGTCAGCCCCTGCATTGCTGCTATGACCCTAGATGACTATTAAGCCTCAACTATGTCTCTTCCATGTTTGAGGCCTTTAATAGCCTTTGTGCCCCCCAACTCACTTGGCAGGCTATTTCATGTCTCAGCCACTGAATCTATAAAAGGGGGGGTTCTATGCAATGGGAACCAAGTGGTGCTGGGTTCGGGGAGAGGGTGGAAGGACATTTTAGAGGATGCGGTGAAGGAAAACTGCTGAAACAATAAGCTAAAGTAATCCGTGAGGTGGCACTTCATGGGAGGAGTACCACTTCATGTAGTCTTCACCTGCAGAAGTTGACAGTTTGCTACATGTAGTGTTATGAGAAGGGCTGCACAGAGCAGCAGTACTACCCATTATGAATTTATTTTTTTATTTTTTTATTTAGTTTTTGTTGACCGGGTAAGTGCACTAGACAAATTCTGCCTATTTTCCGGTGCGACCCAGGGGAAGGAGATACAGACGAATGCCAACTGACCTTGAACCAGATTGAGCTGTTGGTGGTATTTTTAATGAATGAGGGAAATTTGGCCAGGACACCGGGGAAATTCCCCTACTCCGAGTCAGTAGGTGGAGCTTCTGGCCATCGTTATGGCCACTCTTCAGAAGTCGGTGGAGGGTGAGGATGTGTGTGAGCCAGGGGAGCGAGCCTCCTCCTCCTCTGGGCTGGAAATCAGAGAGGCTTTCCTTCCTTTGCAAAAAGAATACCTGGTTTCTACTCAGGAATTATCTACCTTTCAAACTGTTACAGTTACGGCGAAATGTAAAATTCTAAGTATTACTCCCGATTTTCAGATAAGTTCTATTACTTTACCAAACGGATTTTCAGAAACCTTGTTACCTCCTGATATTGGTCATGATGATACTGGCAAAAGTTTTACTTTGGATGGACTTGCACTGAGCCCGACTGACAGTCTTGTCAAACTGGATGACGCAGTTGCATCAAATGGCGGTGCCGCCCTTGTATCTGGAGCTCCTTCATGTCAGAAACCTTCACAGAGCAAGCACGTCAGTGGGGAATATTCAGCTGGCAGTAGAGTCGCTAATCGTAGCGAGTGCCAAGAGCTGATCCCCGATCAAGAACTTATTTTTGCTGAAACTACTACTGAAACTTTACAAGGTCAGTCTTTGCAGTCCGATGTTTTGTTTACTCAAACTATTCCTATTGCCAGAAGGTTGCCTAACAACAAGCAAACAAAGCTCTTCACGATTGGCTCTAGTTGCACTATGATTGAGGAACCAAGAGCACAAAGCCCAGTTTGTAGTATTGTACAAGAGAAGCTGGTATACCAGACCGACGCTTCTAGTCAAGCTCTCGCTACTTCCTTTTCATTTTCATCCAAAAACAAGTTATCCCCAGCAGCTAATCGGAATTTGCCTTTTAAATCACAAATACAGCATTCTGAGGTTAAAACCAAACTGTCCCAGAAGGTCTCTACTTCATGACTTATTCAACAAGCATTTTCTCACCCCACTAAAGCTACAAATGGGAATAAGGACTGGGCTCCGGAGAAATCCTTATTGGAATCTGGTTGGAAATTGGACCCTACAGGAACATGGATCCCTGACCCTGACTGGTCTTCAGTTTCTCCCTTGTCTTCACACCCTTCGGAATGGTCTCCTGCGCTTAAGAAGATCCCCATTTCCCAGCCATCAGGAACTGTAACTGACTCTTTGACAGTTTCTTTCCCCTCCACATCAGAAGTAGTGTCTGATAATGTAGCTGAGGAGAAAGTCCCTAAAGACTCTTCGGAGGCACCCCCCCCCATTAGACCTCTTTTGTCGGACCTTTTTTCCCAAACTCATAAAGAATCGGCCCCTCGAAGGAACGCTGTTCGAATACGCTATAAAGGGGGACTGGCTGAACGGCCTGACAGAGTGTATGTGGGGAAGTTCCTTTTAAAAGAATCCCTACAGTTTTCACCCAAAGATGTATTTGCCTTCATCAATATTTCGGGGGAAGACAATTACGATGTCAGTTTTAGATCCGTATTTTTGTTAGATTTATTTTGGCAACGATATAATCAGCTGAAATTTTCCCCTTTATGGTCTCCCTTCATTGTTACCCCCTTACTCCATCATTGATTAAATATGTGACTGTGATGTTTAGAAATGAAGGGGTCCACATTGAAGACATCTCCTTTTGGCTTTCCCAGAAGTGTGATGTTTTAAGCAGCCCAGAGGCAGTGTTAGATTCTGAATTATTTTGGAATGGTAGTTGGAGGTATAAGGTGAAACTGCAGCAGATTAATAATGAAATTAAACATATTCCTAACTCTTTTTCTTTAGGAAGAGACAGGGGTGTGTGTTTCTACGCAGGGCAGCCTTGTGCTTGTTATAAATGTGGGAATAGGACACATCTCTAGCTCTTGTGACACTACTAGGTGTGAAATTTGTGGGGAACTTGGGCATGGTAGCTTTCAGTGTGCTAACTTAGTGAAATGTGATTTATGTGAAGAATCAGGGCATGGGTATAGGGACTGCTCCTGAGCTGCTTCTAACAAAGCCTTTGTAAGTAGCCCTGAGTTATTAGTACAAAAAGCTCAGGATGAAGCTCTTTCTAAAGCCCAGAAGAAAGGTTCTCACACTACACCTTCAAGAAAGACGGTGGTTGTTGAAGACAAAGAGGTTTTAGGTTCCAACCCTTCCCTTAGATCCAAAATGGGACCTGGCCCTCTGGACCCCTTTAATATTCAGGATTTTCCTCTGGTTTGTTACCAGGATCCTGTGCAAATCAAGCCTCTTAGTTCTAGCTCCGCTGAGAAAAGAGTTACTAGAAGCTCTAAACCACCCCCCCGGTACCCCTCCCCCCAAACCCTCCTCCCCCCTCAACTTCTTTAGAAATTCCTACTTTTGAAATTGAAAATTCTTATGCCATTCTTGACACTGTAACAGGGGATTCTGACATGGATACTGGTACCCCGGCTCTCTCTCAATCCTCTGGGAGTAAACCATCTTCTACAGATTATAAAGGGAAGAAAAGGAAAAAAAAAAAAACTAAATGTCTATGATTTCCTTTGGTATTGGGTCCTTAAATTGTAGTAGTCTTTTGAATAATTGCAAAAGAACTGCTGTTGTTCACTTTCTCCACCAGTCTTGTCTTGATATTTGTTTTTTACAGGAAACATGGGTTTACACTCTGGATCAATGCGTTTTTTAAATTCTGAATGGATTTGGGGACCATCCTATTGGTCCTTTGGCTTGGACAGAGCTGATGGTATAGGGATTCTTTTTGGCTCCTTTAATTTTACACTTAAAAAATTAATTGACCTTATACCTGGGAGACTACTTATAATTGACGGGTTTTGAAAACATGCTGAATTTTGTTTTATAGTAATTTATGGGCCTCAGACACAGGCTGGGAGGGTGGATATGTGTAATGCCCTTCCACCCTTCTTGGCCACCTCTTGTTATATTATCCTGGGGGGATTTTAATTGTGAGATTTCAGGATTTAGTAGAGGTAAGACAGGGAAAAAAAAAAGTATTGTGATACTTTAACATTAGAGAGAATTATTAACCTGGCAGGATTAAGGAATGGGAGGAGTTATTAGAACAAGGGGTTAGATTATACCTTTAGAAAAGGGTCTTTGACAACCACTATTGATTACCTTTTTTTCCAAGAATCTTTCCTTTCCTGTCATAAAACTCTTATCACTGAATTTTCTGATCATTTATTCATCACTATTTCTTTTAGTGATTCCCCCCATAAACCTATAAAAAAACCTAGATGGAAACTTAATGCTTCAGTTTTACAGGACTCATGGGTTATAAAAGGTTTATTGTATGCTCGAGTATCTGTTTTGGATTTATATGAGGACTTATGGGAATGGTGGGTGGATATAAAAAATGATATTAGGAATTTTTTCCAAAAATATGGGAAACAAAGTGTTACTACTAAATTTTTGCGATATTTAACCCTAAGGAAGAAACTTCAGGGGTTGTTTTCTGATGCCAATACCTCTAGAAGTGATTTTTCTGCACAAATATCTCTTATTAAGTCTGCTATGAGAGATTGCCAATATGATAGAGCACAGACATTACGTTCAGAACTCTCTTTTGGAACCCAAAAAAGACCAACAGGGGATCCCTTTGAGGCCTTTAGAGAAAAATTAACCCTCAGGTTTGGAGGTTTTACAAAATAGGGAAGGGAAATTTAAAACCTCCCAGGGAGACTTATTTTCTATTATTCAGGATCATATAAAGGAACAGGAGGGTTTTGATGTCCCACATGGTGTTATTCAACAGTTTTTTTAGGATTTTACTATTATCCCCCCCTCTGGTCAGGAATTGTATAATTTAGCTGATTATATATCCCAACAAGAGATCCTTAACGTTTTGTCCTCCTTAAAGGCAGGGGTTTCTCCAGGGTTAGATGGTTTGTCCTATGAATTCTATAAATACTTTAGTGATATTTTGGCTCCTTGTCTTGAAAAGGTTTTTTCTTTTCTTCACAGTGTCCTCTGTTTACCGTTATAGTTCACGGCAGGATTATTGGTATTTATTTTTAAGGGAGGGGACAGAACACAATTAAGTAACTGGAGACCTATAACTATTTTAAATTCAGATTTCAAGATATTATCCCAAATATTAAATAATAGATTGAGATCTGTGTCTGCTAAATTATTATATCCTCTCCAGTTTTGTGGTATTCCAAATAGGAGAATTTTGTCTGCTCTTATTATTATTACAGAAATAATTGAATTCTTAAATAGGTTCCCTAATTGGCATTGCATCCTATCTTTAGACCAAAATAAGGCCTTTGATAGGGTATCTCGTCCATATTTATTTGCGGTATTAGAAAAATATGGTTTACCCTATGATTTTATTTACTGGATTAAGTTACTCTATAATAAAGTTTTAGTTTATCCTGTTATTAAGGGACAGTCTTCTTCCCCAGTTTCAGTTAATTTTGGGGTGCGGCAAGGCTGCCCCTTAAGCCCTTTATTATATGCATTTTCCCTTGATCCTTTACTCAGGATGTTAGACCAAATGGATGGACTGCCAGACATTTCTGGGAATTTGCATACAGATACTGTGGTTGTTCAAGCCTATGCAAATGATATTTGTATTTTTTTGACTGAAGCGGTTCAAATTCCTATTGTTTTAAATTGTATTAGTATTTATGAGAGGGTTTCTAATTCTAAAATTAATACAAGGAAATCCAGAGGCCTGCTTTTAGGGCCTGTAACCCAAGCTCAGTTTATGGTGTCAGGTATTGTTTTTTCCTCTACACCATGTAAGATATTAGGAATAATTTTTGGAGCTCAGAATCTCCCATTGGATAATTGGGAAATTGTTTTGAAAAAGGCAGAAGTAAAGGTCCAGAGGTGGAAGGGATGGAGATTGGCCAAAATAAAAAGGATTTTTGTTATTAAGAAATTTATTATCCCTGGGTTGTTATATATAGCCTTGGTATATCCCCCTCCATTAACCATAGAAACTCACCTATATGCTTGTTTTTTTTCAGTGCTTTGGGGTAGTAGGCTTAACCCTATTAAACGGTGCTATACCTATCTCCCTATTTCTAGAGGTGGGTTAGGCATGGTGGATCCTCTCAGTTTTTTTTTTTATGGCCTTTTTCTTACCCAGAATTTTAATTTTGATCCCTCCTTTCCTGTGCTGATACATCAGTTGTGGGACATGAATAATTTCAAATCCTTTTTTGAAGTATGGATGGAACCCCTTGCCCCACGGATCTCTAAAGGTACACATATCCCATTTTTTTTTAAACCTTGTGCCCAGAAGTTATTTAAGGGGTCCTTTTCCTTTCAGTGTATTAAAGATAATATAAGGGCCAGATTATTTTTTTTTCCTTGGGAAACTTTATCCAAGTAAACCTGAGTTTGCTAATTGTCCACCTCTTTATATGGAATGTGCTATTAAACAACTGAATTACCATAGGATCCCTACTCAGATGTGGGAGGTGTTATGGCTTTCAGTTTATGGAAGACTAAATGTTAAAGGGAATGCAAAGCATAAGATGATAGGTGAAAGATATTTCCCTTATTTACGGTGTCAGGCAATGGAAGAAACCATGGATCACTTCCTTTTTAAATGTTCTTATGCTTCAGAGTTATGGTATTTTTTAAGTACCAAACTACAGTTTTCATGGCTGCATAGGCTTGATTATCAGACTTTGATTTTAGGGTTTTTTTCCCACCTTCTTGCCTCTTTTGACTGGGGTACGTTAGTTTTTTTTGTTGTTTAAAATATTATCTATGGCAGGCCAGATGTCAGTGGTGCTGCAGAAAAAAATTATGTCATATGAAACATTTCTTGTACTTATAATGGAAGCTATGAAATCTGTTTATATGAAAGATAAATGTTTTGGGACTTCCAGAAAAGTATTTAAATAGTGGAGAGGATTACAGGTTTTTATTAAATATAAATAAGGGGATTTTGGGTGTTAAATTGTATTAATAAGAGGTAGATTAAATGGTTGATTTTCTTTTGTATTATGGTTGTATAAACACATGTTGATCTTATGTTTGTTTGATGTATTTTCAATAAAAACTCCCCTACTCTTTTCGATACGTGCCATGGGATCTTTAACATCCACCTGAACTACCACCAATCCAGACAGATGGGACCTCGGTTTAACGTCTCATCCGAAAGACGGCACCTCAGAAGTGCAGCACCCCTCTCATGCTGCACTACAGTGTCAGTACTGGGATATTAGCCCAAGTGCCAGATGTGGGAACTGAACCCACATCCCTTTGATCTCCCAGCCTCAGAGGTGAGTGTGCTACCTACTGAGCCTCTTTACACACTCCTATTCACCATCCAAAAAGTGAGTGCCATGGTATACCACATCTCCAGGTGTTCTCACTGCTATTATATATTTGTGATGAGAGAAAAGTGAGAATAGACAAGAAAATAAAAAGGAGTTCTAAACCATGGGTATAATGAGATATACCATTACTACTGTGATCAAATTTCACCAATCACGGTGCAAGATTTTCCCAACCCATTTTTTAGTATCCAACTAAATCACAGTGTTAATGAAAGGAAGCTTGTTAGTAACATTTCTTGCTGTATAATACTTATCTATAGTTTTCCCAATGCACCAGCATTTGAAATGTAAGTATTAAACCTTACCAGGACTGTTAAAGGAGTAACAAAGATCAGCCACAGGGTGCATCTTGGAGGGGTCCAACCCATTACCTCCTAAAAGTTCTACGAAGTCACCTTGTCCACTGCAGCTCGATGCTTGTTTCTATAAAAGAAGAGAATGAAATGTTGCAACAAAGTAGTTCTTCCAGAGGAGGAGGCTAAATGAAGTTAACATTTTGCAGGCATGATGTTGACTTACTAGATCAGAGACCCCATTTTCAAACACTTTTGCCATAGGACTTTTGAAAACAAAGACCTTGGTTTGCATATAACACACTGCAATAAACTCAAATGTTTTTTGCTAAGAATAAAAGACACCCCACACCTCCACTACCACAAATGCAACAACATACATTTTGATTATGCAAAAATAATGCCACAAAGATAGTTGGAAATGTAAAATTCAGGTAGTTTTATCATGTTTTGTTACTTTCATAGGCACAGATTGAGAAAACATTGAAAGATTTGGGTTTACAAAATAGAATAAGAATTTTATGTAATAATATTAGGCCCCTTAGGAAACACTTTGTAACAAAACCATACCTTTGATATTTATTTTGATACTATGGAAACCAAAAAAATCTGAAAATGTTTCACAAGTTCTGTAAAAACTAAAACATTCCTTTGTCAATATACAGTAGTGTGCATACAGTATTAGCAGTATATCAATACAGTATATTTACACTACACTGATATACTAAAGCTAGTTCTTTCTGTCAGTATAGACAAAATTCATCATTAGCATATCAAAACAGAAAAAGTGCATTTCCTATGCATCAATACATTACAAATACATTGATGTAATGTATATGGAATCATAGACAGACTGGATGGACCATTGGTCCTTTCCTGTCAACATTGTCTATGTTTCTATGTATCCATGTTGACCTTATTCCAAGCTTAAATAAATAAAAAAAATACATTACTAACCTTAACAGTTCGAAAGCTAGGCCTTCCTAAACTGCATAGCCTGTTTAAGGTCACTGGTGATGGCTATCCCCAAGTCCTTTTCCTTCCCCTGATTCAGTGATCTTGGATCCCCCCGAGACTGTTTTTAGCCTTTGGGTTCTTCCTTCCTTCATATGTGCATGGCCTTGCACTTCTTTGCATCGAGCCTCTGCTGCCAGATACCTGACCACCTCTCAAACTTGGCCAGGTCTTCCTTTTGGTGCTGCACCTCTTTGTCTGTGTCTGCCCTCCTACAGAGCTTGGTTTCATCTGAAAAGAAGTAAATCTTGCCTGTAACATCCTCCCCAATATTGCTGATGAACACATATAACAGAACTGAGCCAAGCACTGACCCCTGCAGGATACCACTTGTAACTACCCTCATTCCTGAGAGTTCTCCACCACCACCACTACCCACTGGGTCCTACCATTGATCCAGTTTGCAACCGACCTGGTTAATTTGCTCCCTTCCTCTAGGTCCTTCAACTTCCTGCTCAACCTCTTGTGGGGCACTGGGTCAAAGATCTTGCTCAAATCCAAATATAGAATATCAAACGCCTGACCCTTGTTCACTGCCTTCATTACCCAAAGAAGTTAATCAGTTTGGTTTGACTGGATCGACCCGACATGAACCTATGCAGTCTCCTGTCCTGTAGCTCATTGACATCAAGGATATCAACTAGTCTTTCCTTCAGAAAGGTCTCCATCAGTTTATAGAAGTCAGAGGGACTGGTCTATAGTTCTGAGGGTCATCCCTAGGCCCACTCTTGTGCAGTGGTACTACATGTGTGAGTCTACACTCTTGCAGTACCACCCCATTATCTAAAGAGCTGTTGAACAGATCCATCAGCAAAAGAGCTGTTGAATAGATCCACCAGCAGACACACCAGCTCCTTTGCCAACTCCCTCACCACTCTTGGGTACATACCATCTTGGCCCGGGGACTTGGTTTACCTTTATGGATATGAGCCCTATCCCAACCCTCTCTTCCATTATCCTGTCCTAAGCCATGTTCCTCACTCCTCCCTTTCTTTCCCCCATCATTTCTTGCAGCACTGGTCCATCTTTTCTTTAGTAAAGACAAAAAAGACAGAGCAGAAGTACCTGTGGAACACATCTGCTTTTTCCTAGAAGCACAGTTGTCCCTCATTTCAAACAATTAGTATCCCTTATGGAAAACAGCAGAGTTTTTACAGTTTAAAAGCAAACAAGCTAAAGTTTATATAACTAAGCTATGAGTTTCACAATGAGGGCAGGATTCACAAACGAAATGCTTTCAGTGCATCTCAGATGCCCCGGTGCAAATGAGATGCACCGAGCACCAACTGTGGTATTCATAGATGATGCACTGGGGAATGCTCCTGGTGCATCCTCTCTGTGAATACCACATTTGCGCCCAGCCCTGAATGTGCTGGCGCAACCCCCTTGGCTTGGCTAGGAAATCAATGGGGTAGCACATCTCATGATACGCTGCACCCAAATGTGCCATTCAGAGACAACAGCATGCAAATGGGGCCATTAGGCATGCAAGGCACAATGGGGCCATTTACATGTCATTATGGCCCCATTTGCATGTGCCATGTAGGGCTGCACCTGGCAGAATGTGTCGAGTGCCCTGAAAAAGTGGCAGCACAGCTGCTAACCCAGCACTCCTGTCAGGTTATTGCCACCCCCCACCCTGCCCGCAACTCCCGAGTCATTCCACACACTGCGGTGGTACTGTACTGAGAACCCCCCCACCCATTGGTGGGCTACAAATGTGCAATCCCAGTAAAATGTAAGACACATGTCCCCCAATAGTACCTGTTGCTGGTGCTCATCTGCATGCATGTCCATTGTGCCCAGGGATGCAGACTCCAACGATTGATGTGTCTATCATCCACTGCGATGGCCCTTCGAGGGGTATGCAGTATGGTGTGAGCTCTGGCACTGCATAGCCTAGTCCCACAGCCTCCAGTAGCCCCTTCAAGGGACACCCCCATGATGTCTCCCTCAGTCCCATCTGGGACCCTGAGAATGTGGGCGTTTGCAGGTCTTACTGTTTCCAGTTGTACGGGTCATGACTGCATGACTGCCCACATGTCAATGGTGATGGTTGTGACAGCCAGTGCATTCATGGCTGCCCTCCCTGCGTCATCCGAGTGTGTGAGCACCTCATCCATCAGTGACACAACCATAACCAGTCTGCCTGCATACTGTTGTAACATGGTAACCAGCAGTTGTACCAATAAGACACGGACATGAATGGCTTATCGATCGGTATGGAGCATGGGATCCAAATGTGCTGCATGTATGGGTCTCAGCATATTCGATAGTATAACGCTGTACACACCTGACACTATCATACTGCACTATCTATGATGTGTCCTAACAATAGACTACAGTGTCTGGGGTTATTGCGGTGTAGCACACAGTGCTGCAGGAGCTCTCTGAAGCATGTGCTCCACAAAGGGCTGCTGGCTCTGCCCCTCGATGGGTCTGTTTGTACACTGTTGCTATTGGGACATGAGGGGCTCGATATGAATCCACGACTGTAGGCCAGGCCGAATGCTGTGGTACAGTGGTCACCTAATGTTATGTTGGGTAATATCTGCAGCTCTATGTTTCGGACAGGGTGCTGTCATACACTGTTCACTGTCCTGTGTTGTATGGATCACAGGTTAAGTGCTACCTCATGTGACATGCAGGGAGAATCCCCAACATGCTCTGTCGGTGGGCAGCCGTAGCGGAATACGGGTGGGTTATGCTGCCTGCTGATCGTCAGAACCACTGGTATGGGGGAGTGGGGTGGATTGAGGGTGCCTGCATGGGTGGGGATCCACTGGACTAACAGGGAGGGGTGGTACCCTGACAATGTATTGACCGGGTCAGGATGGGGTTTTCAGTATAATACCTCTACTGCTGCAGTGTGAGGCATGGCCTGGGGGTTGCGGGCAGGAAGGGGGAGATCCACTCACCCTGCACTACCGCTGCAGTAGCGGCTAATGGGGTGTCGGACAGGGTGGGGGGGCACACAGGACCACCTGGGTGGGCAGGCTGCCTTGCTGCTGTCTGCAGTATGGCAGCCTGCCTGTGGGTGTCAAGCAACTTATGTCTACTTAAAGTAGACTTCTCTCTGGGAGCCACATCTCCGGACTTGCCCCGGAGTTGTGTGTCCTGGTCAGGCTGTGAATGGGGCTGCAAACCCTATGTATGGGCATGCCCCTTCACAGCCCCTCCAGATGTACCGCATCTATACATGTATATGGCCTATGGGCAGACTGGATGGCCTAGCGGTCCTTATCTGCTGACAATTTCTATGTTTCTATGTTTCTATATCATTATGGGTGATATGTGGCACATCTGCGATACGTTGGCACATTGGGGATGCACCAGTGCATTGGCCCCCTGCCAGAATCATGCCAGTGCGCAAGTCGGGGATGCACCAATGCATCTCAGATGTGCTGGGTGCATCCCTTTCGAACATCCTGCCCTGAGTTTAAATAATTGATCTGTGCCTACTGTATGCCTCTCAAAGACCTACTGTTATTAAAAAATGCTGGTCGGTAATTACAAAAAACAAAACATGGGTATGTGTATGTAACACAAAATTTTATACACACGCTTAGCATAAGATGCTTTTATAAACCCTTTGAGCTTCACTCTCCGGGTTTATGTAGTATCCCACACCTCGGGTGTATGTAAAATTCTAGTTACATACACCTAACCATATGTTATTCTCTATGGAAATGTTAGTATAAAATATACTTCGGGTTTTTCCACCTTTAAAGTGTATTTATTAAAAAAATAATATTTTAAAAAATGCTGTTGAAATATAATGCTAAATTGGGTCTTTGTCATTGTTTCTTCTGCTCTGATCTCACAGAGCCACAGCATTCCATAAGAAATGTTGATGTCATTCAAATCTCAGCACAGTATTCCTTGTGTTAAAAACAGGTATATGCAATTTATTTATTTAAAACTGATAACTGAGAAAGACAAACTGAGCCAAGGCTCATTTCAAGGTGCGACCCAATTCTTTGGTAATAGAATGAATCCTGGCTCTATAAATTGGTATCTTATTGTTTTAAAGGAAAATCTTTACATAAAGGGCTAAAGTAGAAATAATTGGAGACTAAGGAATAAAATGATAAAATTAAATGAATGTGGCCCAAGACATTGTAGAAATTAGCTGCATTAGAAAGAGGCATGTTGTTACAACCCCATGGTACTGTATGTCTTCGTAACTTTTGTTTTACTTATTGTCTTCTCTTGCCAGTGTATGCTACTAGGAAAAAGGTTGTGGTTCTCCTTGACAGAACCACTAGTGTCTTTTAATATGTCATGCTTAAACACATGTCTTTCATTTTATGTACAGCAACTGAATTCGTCTTCCTGGAAGTACTTTGAATGTTTGTCTGTCACTGTAGTATAAGTATATTACTAGTATATGAATATAGAATAAGTATATTTATACTATATCAACATACTGAAGCTACTTAGCAAAGAACTGAGGACTTTGTTCTATTTTGGTCCTCTTGGGTCTCTTGTTAACATTTGATACAGTTGACCAAAGGTTGCTTTTGGATCACCTGATGAGCTATGTGGGTCTCAGTGGCACAGCTCTCTGGTCCAAAATCACTCAGGCTAAGATCAGACAAGTGTGTAGACCATGTATGAGTGTTTAGCTGAGCAGGAAGTAATCAAAACAGAAGGAGGAATGAGGAGTTGCGACAACGTTGTAATTCCTAGCTGAAGGATATAATATTCTCTAGGGATCAAAGAGTCCTAGTGAGTCCATAAGGTCTTGACTTGCCCTTTGGGCCAGTGATAGGTCTCTTTATCAAGCCCTGGGTCTGTCAAGTTCATTGCTGACTACCAAGTTCCAGTACCTGGTAAGAATAAGAGGACTCTGTAGGAAGAAGGACAGAATATTTAGCAAGTTCATGAAGAAATCTGGACTGTCCACGACTGAGCCATAGACATTGCCCAGTTTGATTCATTAGTGTTGTCTACACGGCCTCTTAAAAATAGGTATCTTCCACGTGGATCAATATAGAGTGTCCAATTGGAATCCGGTATTTCTTCCAATTACAGTCAATATCCCCATCTGCCTGATGCTGTTTCCTGCATGGTACCCCTGACTCGCCCAGTTACACCTAAAAAGAATAGCTTCCTCCTCCCTTGGGTGGGTCTTTTCGAGCATGGCTACATTGATGGAATGCATTTTGATGTGTTTAAGAATTTGGTGTTATTTCAGCCTGTCTCTAGCTCCTTTAGCATTTCAAATTACATGCAGTACTTAAGATTACTACTTGCTGTTAAATAAAAAGGCTATTGAAAACATACCTTTCGTTTGCTTCTAATACTCTGAAAACTGTGTTTTGTACCTCTGCAGTTCCCATGGTTAAACCCCATTCCTTCCCTTCCCCCTTCCTCTCTCCTTACTCTCAAACACAGATTGTTCCCATAATACTGATACATAAATAGACAACTTGACTAAGAACATTTGTAAAAAATGTAATCCAGCAAGAAATATAGAGCAGTCATCTCACTACTGCTTTGGTAGTACTTTCCCTTTAGGTGTGAGATGGTTCCCTGGTCCTTATGACCACTTCTCCAAGGGTTGGTCTGTGAGCTTGTCCTTTTGGTCACCAGGGAGACCACTGCATTAGGCCAACATAGTATATAAGACATTTAGTTCCCCCCGCCCCCCCGTACTGCCATTGGTTGATAATAAAGTAATATGAGTGAGTGATATAGTTTTACTAGATGGTCATCACAACTGCATATGCATCACAGTCACAGGTAAGTGTCTTTCAGCAAGTGGCTTTCAGTTGGTGGAGTGTATATTACCCCACCCCCAGATAAAGTCATTTTAGTGATAGGAATTTGCGGGTGCATGCCAAGTTGCCAGTCTGATAGCTCACCCATCTCCTTATTTAAAGGGAATCATAGTATATAGGGCTTGGGGCACCATTGCTCTGCACACCCTCTCCCTCTGGTGTTAGGTTGGCAACTCGAGCAAATTCAGCCAGTTGATATAGTAGAGGATATACCACATTGTGCTATGCTCCACCTCACCAAGATATTATGGGGTATGGGCGCTTCTTAATGCAATTAGGGCCTATGCTTACCAGCCATTATAAAACAGTAACAGAAGCTGTAATATGAAGTAGTTCTGGGATATGCACTCCAGCCAGCTCAGCTCTCCAAGTTTTGGCTGTGCAGTTCCCAGCCCTCCCAACAGCCATATCATTGCTAGGAGTACCCATGACTCAAAGTTGTGTTTTGGCAGCTATAATAGGCCTAAGGGGAAGCACACAGATTCAGTTGCAAATTTAGAGATGACTTGCCTGAGAAAAGTAGTTCATTCTGTCCACTGCACCCTGTAGAGCTTGTATTGTTATCTGAAACTTTCTGTCCCTGAGGACCTGCATTAGGGTTTTAAATTGTGGGGGAGGATCACAAAGAGTAATGGGAAATTACAGTAATTAAGTAAGCCTCTTAGTAATAATCACCCTATTCTACCATCAGATTAATTCTTGCCTGTGGTGTCTTTAGGTCACCCTCCTTAAAGTCTTCAGAAGTGTGTAATGTCCTGAGTCCTAATTCACATCCATCAGTTCACAGAGGAGTGCTGATGAAATTGCTTTTCTCCACAAGGATGCCCCAGCCTTGAATGAGTGCAGTATCACACAGGACTGCTGCATATTGGAGCCTCGGTTTGGCAGTGGAATTCCTCGACTTGCGCACAATCATGCAGGCACTCAGGAATGGACAGTGACATGAGGGGGCAGTATGGCTGGCACCATCCACCAGGCTGGAAATGTTTTATGGGACATTTTCAAAATGATGACGAGGTGGAATAAACAATAGTGTACATCAGTGAGTACAGTTAATTTACCTCAGTGTCCATAAATTTGATGGGTTTAAGTTGTTCCAGCTTTTCAGGATGTGCTATCCCTTTTCCTTAAATTACTGTAGTCACAAGAATATTGGTGAGTTGCTTTATGAAGCTGTATTCTCTGTAAAGTTCTCACCTAGTTTGAGAGGTGTCCACAGTCCAGGTAGAGCCAGAGGCAGCAAGGAACAAATAAAAGGCAGTTGTCTCTTAACATCCAGAGTCAGTCTGCAAAGTAGACTTAGCTTTGCACTTTCAGCATGGCAGGTCCCTGGGTGGAGGAAAAAGGCTAGGAAAATGCAAAGAGAGATCAGTTTGGGCTTCACCCGCAGAGCTGTATTGAAGGGTACCTTCCTCCACATTTATTGTGAGCTTTGCCGGGTAGACCACTTTGAATTTAATGGAGGCTGCATGAAGTTTGGATTTAATATCCTTGTATTTGACTTTTTTTGCCCTGGTCTGTGGGCTAAGGTCGCTGAATATCCAAAGTCCTTGGCCCTCCCACAGGATTTCTTTAGTGGCTCTGACTTTACTTTGAATATGCAGTTTGTCCAGGTAGTAAAGTACTGTAGATGGAAAATATGAGGCATGATTTTGCTCTGGCTGTAGCATAGGACAAGTACCTGTTGAGCCCTTTAAGTTACATACATGACTCCGTTTAGGGAGGGTTTAACGTTTTTTTCACAAAAGTTTTGAACAAACGTAATTGTATCTGGCCCTTCAGCTCTCAGAGAGGTTGGCCACAACCAGATTGTTGTGGTCACTTCTCTCTTCCTGATCTTCAAACCTTTCCTCCAGTTTTGTAGTCTTGCACTTCAGGGGTACCAAGTCCAGGTCTTGTCGGGTAGTTCAGTCTTTGAGCTAATGCCTGCATTAGCATCTGTCATGGGACAGGGTCAACTCTTTGATGGCAGGCGTAAGTTTTAAATCCCCAGACAGGTCCATCAAGATTTCTTTAATGGAGCTTAGCTCTTAGGAAGAACCTGTCAAGGGTGTCTGGGTCCTCGGACTTGCCTGGCAGTGTCAGTGCCTGTATGGGGGAGGAATCCAGCCTGTTTCTTTTTGTGGCTTGTGTACGGTAGGGTGGAGGAGTCGGCATGATGGCTAACTCCATTCTTTCCTCCTCTGGATCCATTTAGTACAAACTTAAGTAAGTTTCCACGTCCCATTTCTACTGCCTTTTAATAAGTTTTAGCATTGTGGCAAAAACAAAAAAAAGTCATTTTAGTGTAAATATTGCAGGTCTCCTGTGGAGTCGACAAGAAGGCTGCTGCTCTTTAACTAAGATCATGTGACTCCCAGAATCAGGGGTGACTTGATTACAGCACTCAAATAGTTGAAAGGGGAGTGGAGAGCCCCTAAGGTTTTCACATTCCACATGAGATACGTAAGACTGGGCAGACATGATAGGCCAAGAGGCCTTTTTCTGTAATAGATTGTATGAAAGGAATAAGATCATCAGCTGAAATGCAGATCTTCAGGATGTACAAGGATGAACAGACAAGGGAGGGAACACATGATGTCTTTGAATAAGGAGCATCCAAGGGAACTATCATGAAGAACTACTTCACAGACTGAGAGGTTGATATTTGGAAA
The DNA here is from genome assembly GCA_016271365.2 of Neoceratodus forsteri. NCBI lineage: Eukaryota > Metazoa > Chordata > Ceratodontiformes > Ceratodontidae > Neoceratodus > Neoceratodus forsteri. The sequence continues at coordinate 1,103,843,713 of CM057454.1, forward strand.
TAGACATCCAGAGCTAGTAGTGCCAGTTGACACAGTTTCCAGCTTTAAATTCAAGCTGGATAAGTAACTAGAAGAAAAAGTGGTGACAAGGCACAGTACAGTAATTCTACTGAGGTGGTGGAGGAAAGAACTCAATTCATTCCTTCCTTCCTTCCTTCCTTCCTTCCTTCCTTCCTTCCTTCCTTCCTTCCTTCCTTCCTTCCCTCCCTCCTCCCTACAGTACATGAGTCTACTAGCAAAAAAAAGGCAATATTCGTGGTTTCAAAATGAAATCCACCCATCCCTAAGGAAGGCATGCATGCTCAAAATCATGCACACCTAATAAACACCTACCTGTGGGGATATTAGAGGAAGGTGCAGTACATCTGAAGTTTAAAACTGGTTGCTTTTTCACCTGTAAACAATATTAATTATTAGGTGAATTGATAACACATACAGTATAGTGTTTGTAAAGATTATTAAGTCTCGTCTTTCCATCAAGGACAGGACCATGCCTTGGCTCATGTTGGAACTCTCCAGGAAAGGGATTTCCTACCCTGTTTCTGCTTGAAAGCAGGAGCTTTACGACTTATTTCTGGCCTCTGTCTCTGGCCCGGGGACCCACCCTGGCCCCAGCCAGCCTATTCCTCAGTCTGCCTCAGCTCCACTTTCAGATATTCAGGACTTTATGGCTCAAATGACTTCCTCTGTTACAGATATCCAGTCTCGCCTTTCCTCCCTAGAGGCACCCCCCCCAGCTCCATCGCCTTCTCCTCCAGCTCCTGCTCTGCCCTCTGGCAAGTCATCCACAAGCCTCCTTTCTCCACCAGCCTTGCTTCCTCCTCTGGCAAAGGTACCTTCTCTGTTGCTGCTTCCTGCTGTTCCTTCCGATTTGTCCCTTATTCGTCAGCCTCTATTCCTATCCCCTGTTCATCTCATGCCAGCTCACCTCCACAAGGAAATCCTGGATGGTACAGATGCCAGTTTGGTGTCCCTGTTCATTTCCTCTCATGATGTCATGGATAATCACATAATTTCCTGTGGCGAATGTGTAGGTCATCTTGAAATCTAAGGACTCCCGTTTCCTTTGTAAAATGATGATGTCAGAATTCATTCTGGCTTTTAGCCTCTACCAGAACGTCATTTGTTTGGCTTTCCTGGCCCACAGAGAGAAACTGGATACTTATCTTTACCTCCTGGTTGACCTCAGTGTGCATTACGGCAGCACGCACTTCTACGTACCATTGCTCCTTTTCTGCCATCTGCCTTAGCCCAGTACAACATAAAGCTGAATTGGGCCATCTTGGACAATGAGCTGTTTTGTCAGCATTTTGCTGGCCAGCGTGCTTACTCTTGTTCCCTTTGTAGTTTGTTCAACCATTTCACTCCTCTCTGTCCATTGGCTGTGTCTACTTCATCCTCCTCCTCATCCATAGCCAGGCCTTCTTACACTCCCAATTCTCCCTCTCCTTCTGGCTTGACTCACCCTGTTTCCAATCCACGTGCCCACCCGGACTGGCATGATCGCCCCATCAGGAACATTGGGAGCAAATCCATCTGCAACAATTTCAACTACCAAGGCTGTACCACTCCTGGATGTGCCTTCCTGCATCTGTGCTGTCATTGCAGAGATGCACGTGCTTGCTACAGTTGCCCTATGGCTCTGAAGCCATCCAAATGACATCCAGTCCATCACTCCACTCCCATCAACCTGCTTGCCCTGGCTCATCTCCTGGCCATTCATCCTTCTCCAGAGTCAGTGTGTTCTCTTCTCTTGGGTTTCACCCATGGCTTCCACATGGGTGTGTCAGTTCTCCCTACTTCCTCCTTCGTCTGTGCCAACTTACAGTCCACTGTCCAGGAACTGGATGTGGTTCTTTCCCTCATCCAGAAGGTACTTAGTAAGCACTTTATTTTGGGACCTGTCCTTCATCCTCCGTTCCCTGTTTACAGGATCAATCTCATCAGAATCACAACTCCGAAGTTCTCTGGTAAGAAGTAACTCATCATTGACCTCTCAGCACCCCGTGGTTCTTCAACACATAGCATCAATTCACTCATTCCTGCTGATGACTTTTCTTTGTCCTATGCCTGCATCGATGATGCCATCACCATCATCAGAAGATCTGGCAGTGGCTCTTGGCTTTCCAAGGTGGATATCTCCGATGCTTTCAAACTCCTCCCCCTCCATCCTACTCTCTGGCTCCTCTATGGTATGTCTTGGGATAATGCCTTTTATTTTGCCATCTGCCTTACCTTTGGCTGCTGTAGCAGCCCTAAGCTTTTTGACACCTTTGCTGAAGTCCTGTGCTGGGCTCTGCTCAATGTTTGCCATTGGCCTGCTGTGCTTCACTTGCTGGACAAGTTCCTCCTCATTGACCCAGCTACCTTTCCACCGACGGAGGGTCTGTTCACTCTCATTCAGCTGTTTGAGGACCTGCCAGTCCCTCTAGCAGCAGAGAAGATGTCTGGCACTTCCACTTCCCTTGAATTTCTGGGCATCGTATTAGATTCTGACCACATGGAGGCACATCTTCCTCTGGATAAGCTCTCTTGGATTCAGGAGTTGGTCTCTTCCTTCTCTACCAGATCCTACTGCACCAAGTGTGACCTGCTTTCCCTTTTGGGGTACCTCAATTTCGCAGTGAGGATCATTCCTCAAGGTCGTTAATTCATCTCTTATCTTCTTATTCAAGCTTCATCTGTTTCTGAAGTTCACCATCACGTCCGTATCACAGTATCTGCGAAATCCGACTTAGTCATGTGGTCCCTTTTTCTCACTAGCTGGAATGGATGCTCCATATTCTGTAAAGATCCATCTCCCAAAGTCCATCCCCGAATATTCACAGATGCCTCTCCAACCCATGGATATGCTGCTTTATTTTCTCAGTCCTGGCTTGCGGCCCCTTGGCCTCTCGATGTCTCTTCATTGAGTGACTTTTCTTCTACTTCTCTGCTATTTAAGATATACCCTATCATAGCTGCTGCAGTTCTATGGGGGCATCTATGGCCTCACCAATCAGTATCCGTATATTCTGACAATCAGTCCACTGTAGCCATCGTTAATAAAGGTCACATCCTCACCTTCCATCATGTTAGTCATGCGGAGGTTAACATGGCTTTCACTCATCCATGACTTCATCATCACATGCTATTATATTCCTGGTGTCAAGAACAAAGTAGCTGATTTCGTTTTCAGGATTTCTATCATCTCCATTCTTCAGCAGATCCCATCATGACTCCTCCACCATCATGCTATGATCTCATCATGACATACGTTACTATCATCATCAAGCATCTCTCTTCATGTGGTCCACGTTGGCTTCTTCCACTAGAGCTGCCTATACAACCGCCTGGAACAAATATGTCTCCTTCTGTGTTTCATCATCCTTCCATCCAACTGTCATCTCAGTGAACTTGGTACTAGCATTTCTGACATTTTGCTATCAAGCCTTGCATCTTTCCTAAGGTACCATTAAATTGTATTTATCCAGCATCCAGTTTTTTCTTTCCCAATGCTCTCCATCTTCACCCTCATTGTTCTCCAATCAATCAAACTACTTTTATTGGGCTTTCAATGATCCTCTATTCCAAATAATTCTTGACACCTTCCAATAGAAGGACCTCTATTTCGTAGTTTGCTGGACTTATTGAACTCACCTCCATTTGACTCTAATTCCAATCTCATGGTGTCTTCAGCAATTACCCTCACCTTCTATGGATTTCTTTGCCCTGGAGAATTCTCCACATCATCATCTCACTCTTCTACTTTTCTTAGAGTATGCAACCTTAAGAAGCATAACGGCAGTTGTATATTAACTCTGCCTTCTTTGAAAACCGATAGATTACATTCCAGAATATCCATAACTTATTATTCCACATCAAACAATTGATGTCCAGTTGCAAGGCTAGCAAAGCTTATGCTGTTCCACCCCAGGTCTAATCCTTCTTCTCCCCTGTTAACCTCCGACTTCAACTTACCTACGACATCCAAATGGTTCCTAGACCACACGAGAACCCTTATCCAGAGACTCTGACTAGATCCATTCTCCTATTCCAGTCATTTCTTTCGAATAGGAGAAGCTACCTTAGCATCTCGTCATAACATTCCTGTGCACATCATCAAAAGACTAGGAAGATGGAAATCATCTACATTCAAAGTATACATCCCTAATCCAACTGCTGAACTTAAAAATTATTTTTCTATTATCTCCCCTTAGTTTGCTCGAAGGACAAGCAGGTCAGTAGCCACATTCCTCAGAGGTTTTCCCCGAAGGGTTTTTTTCCCCTCCTGAGTGCTACTGACCACACTCTCTGGAGTTGGAGGAGGTAATTCTTTTGGGCCTCTATTCCCTACAGATACCCAGCTATCCTACCTAGGGTGGGAATAGAGGAATGCCACATAATAAATAATCATCAAAATTCACAGTATCACCAAGCACTACATATTTCACCAACATTGAGTGAGAAGGCTTTAATTCTGAGGTTCAATGTGGGGGAATAGCTCCTCCCACATCTCATTCATAAACCTGCCTCTCGCAGCACTTCATGCTTAGAATCAGGAACTCACCCACTATCCTCCCTATCGACCTCCTTCTTCTCCGGCACTCTATCCAACCTTGCATAGGGCCTCTATTCCCTACAGCTACCCAGTTCTTCTACCAAGGGTGGGAATAGAGGAAAGATACATAATAAATGATTATCAAAATTCACAGTATCACCAAGCACTACATATTTCACCAACATTGAACTGTAGCCTAAAAAAGTTACAGATAGCTTGGTTTCCTCAGTCAATCAATTGCTTTTGCTTCATTATTCCACATGCTATATCTAATAAAATGTTTCTACTGTAGATAAAAATGGATGTTCTGCCTAGTCCATTACCAGCCAGTATTTCTCAGACTAATGGCTGCTCAAGTGACATGAACAAAAATACAGAGTGAAATATATACACACTAATACAACATTTCATATCACAGGGAAAATGTCCCTTTCAACCAGTCAGACCAGAGCTAGTCTAGTTACTGGCCAGGTAATCTGCCATGAACAGATGGTGGAGATTCATAAAAAGAATGTAAATCCCAACATTCTAACTGGTTAAAGAAACAAGCTGCTGTCTACTCACAACGTTCCATTTCTAAAATTCTGATAAAATGACAGTATACTAATGACCCCCCCCCCAAGTGTTAAGAGCAGGCTGATTCATGACAATGGCGGGTTCAGTGACATCACGTGAGCTCTGGAGCTAAGCTTTTGAGCTCCTGATGTCACCAGGCCGATGGAAGTGTTCAGAATAAACCTATTCTTAATACTTGTTTTTTACAGTTTTATCTGTTTTAATGGTTACCTCATTGTTTAAGCATTTTGATTTTAAATGAGAAGAAAAAGCTACAAAGTAATGAAATAATGGGTTTCAGTTACAGTTTGAAATTACTTCAGCTGTTGAGGCTTGTGATGCAGCTACAATGATCAATAGTCACCTGTGAAAAGTAACACTGAACATTCTTTACAAGAACTCATACTGTACATAATGGTTTGCTATTAAGAACAAGTTTTTGAAAGCACCAAAGAAAATGAGTTAACCATCTATGATAAGTTGCTACTACTAAAGGAAAATAGACAAAACTGATAATGATAGTGATGAGAAGCCTGAAGAATTACCAACCTGGACAATGGTTGGGAAGGGGTGCAGGAAAAGGGGAAGGAGAGCAGATGCACATAACCCTGAACGGAGGTCGCGAGGGCTACAACGGCGCCCTCCCTCACCCCCCGAAACCAGAAGCTGAACGGAGGTCGCGAGGGCTACAACGGCGCCCTCCCCAACCCCCCAAAACCAGAAGCTGAACGGAGGTCGCGAGGGCTACAACGGCGCCTTCCCCCACCCCCCGAAACCAGGTACGGAGAACAATCTCAGGGATTCGCCGAGTGTGCTGTACTACCTCCAGTTAAGGATTGTGCTCTGCGTGTGCTGTGCTGCCTCCAGATTAGACTTTGCTCTGCATCTTGAGACCCAGACCCAGCTCAGACTGACTGTGCGTTGCAGCTTGGCCCCGCCGACGCAAGGCGTCGGCTCCCCACCACCCCCACCACCACCCTTGGTGAGCACCCCTTTATAGATTTTTAACCCATCAGCCAAGTTCTCCATTAGCAGCTTATATTGTTTCTACCACTAGAGGCTGCACTACTGCTTGTACTCTTGTCACATTGTTGTGACAGAATGTTTACTCACTTCTGCTGCTTTGCCACTTGCTCCCCTGGCCTACCCCCCCTGTCATACCCATCACCCCCCACCACCCTCCTCTGCACTTGGCAGCTGTCTGAACGCTTGGCAGCTAGTTATACTTTGGGTAAACTTGAGCCCTCCCCATGACCCTGTTATAGGAGACTGGCAGATTACTTACAGTCCACTTTCTCACTATGATTGCCTGTCTAGTCACTCTACTCTGGCCGCCCCTCCTGGAGCTGTCCGGGCTCAGAAACCTCAACTCGTAGCACTGTCGGCATCCCTAGACTTTCACCACTTCCTTCAGGCCTACCTTAAGGCCCATGCCCTACCCATCCCGACTGTCAGCACCACTATACCACATACCCTGTTAACTTTCACTGTTAAGAGGAAGGGTTATTGGTACCCCTCCTCAAGGTTCCTGCTGCTCCTCCTCCTCCTATTGGGAAATATTCATCCTAATCCTGGACCTTCAGTGGGCCTGACGTCTCCCCAATGTACCCAGGGCCAGCTGCACATTGCTTCTCTCAATATCTGCAGCATCCTAAAAAAGTGGGATTCCTTCCAGGGTTGGGTACTACAGCACCAACCGGATGTCATAGCAGTGTGTGAAACCTGGCTCACCCCTCGGACCCCAGACTCTGCAGTATCACTGCCTGGGTTTATTCTTTACCGTGCTGAGCGGCATGGTAAGCAAGGGGGTGGCTGTGCACTCTACATTAAGAATACCTTACAAGGGCACCTACTCCACTCCCTTCAACTGGGGGTGGGCATTCAGGCCCTAACAGTCAAATTGGCATTGGGAAGAGCCCAAAACCCTTTATACATAACAACAGTATATATTCCCCCAAGGGAACAAAAATCAGCTTTCCAAGCATTACTGGCACATCTGGACACACTACCATCACAATCTGAACTACTAGTACTTGGGATTTTAATATCAACTGGCTAATAAGGATGCCACCCCATACATTGACCTCGCCACAGCCCAAGACCTAACTCAACTGGTGACTTCCCCCACTCGATTGGATCCTCGTACTGGCTCCTCCTCCTTATTGGACCTCATCTTCTCCAATCGCCCGGGTAAGATCACCAATGTTTCCATCCTGCCAAATGCCCTCAGTGACCACTCCCCAGTTAGCTGCTCCTGGTCCTGCAAAATCCCTAGGGCCCCTCCCAAACTTCTTGTGCAACGTAAACTTGGTCCTGGTAAATTGGCACAACTAAAAATTCACCTCAGTGTCATGGACTGGTCCCTCATTTTAAACATGGTTAACGTTGACAGTGCCCTGGACCTATTTACCGGCCTTCAATAATATATGTGATCTCTATGCACCTTTCACGAAAAGAATGCCTAAAGGCAATCATGTACCCTGGTTCACCGAGCGGCTCAAGACCCTAATGCGAACCAGAGATTCACTATGGCAGCTCTCCAATGAATCCGGCCTCCCCCTTGATAGACAGAATTATAGAACAGCTCGGAACAAGTGCACCTGAGCCATTCGCAGGGCAAAAGTGGATTACTATAAATCCACCCTAACCTCTTCCTGGGGTTCTGGCTGCAAGTTTTGGAACAACATCAAGGAAATTTGTGGTAAGGTCCCCAACCTGGTCCCCTCCCAAGTCATGTCAAATGGGTCCTTGACCTCTGACCCTACAAACATTGCTGCAGCTTTCAATGATGCCTTCTCCAACCTTAGCCATGTTCTGTCCCCTAACTTTTATGATCCTCCAGCTCCTAGCACACCCACACCTCATCCCTGTGCCCCTCCGTTTTATTTCCGCCGCATCTCTCTCAAGTCAGCTGAACCATACCTTACCGCTGCCCTTAGTCATGCCTCTCCCAACACCGATTCCCTTGATCTCAGAATTCTTCAGCTCTCCCTTAAGGAAGTCCTTGTTCCTCTCACCCACATTCTAAACCTCTCCCTATCACTAGGTAAATTCCCTACCGTTTGGAAATCCGCCTCTATCAGGCCTATATTTAAAGGGGGTGACCGCTCCTCTGCTAACAACTACCACCCTATCTCCATACTCCCCACCCTCTTCAAGGCATTAGAGAGGATAGTTTCGGATCAGCTCACCGACCACCTCAATAAATATGACCTACTCTGCAAACAACAGCATGGTTTCCGAAAAGGACACAGCACAACTACGGCCTTGCTTGAACTAACATCACACATCCACTCCGCTTTGGATAAAGGTTACATCACTGGTGCGGTCTTCATCGACCTCACGAAGGCCTTTGATACCGTCCACCACTCTCTACTCATAACCTCCTTGCTCAGCCTGGGTCTCTCACAGGATACTGTGAGATGGTTTTTGGACTATCTTACCAACCGGACCCTTCAAGTTAAAATTGGCAATACACTATCCTCCAAATCTCCAGTCCTTTCAGGGGTCCCACAAGGGTTCATTTTAGGTCCCCTCCTTTTCAGCCTCTTCCTTAACTCCCTCCCCTCATCCTGCACCTGCAACATATTACTATATGCAGATGATGCGGTCATCTTCTCTTCCAGCTCAGACCCCTCTCAACTCCACCACTCTCTCCAGTCCTCCTTCAACGCTGTCGAAAGCTGGTTTGCCTCACGTCTTATTATTAACTATAAAAAAACTAAAGGTATGCTCTTCGCACATCTGCAAAACTCCAGGAAAGGGCTTTTTACCCAAATACTATCATCATCCTTGACCCACTTAGAATTTGGGCACACCTTTAAATACCTGGGCATCACTTTGGATACTGGCCTCACCTATCACAAGCATATACATCAATTATCCAAGGCCCTAAACATCAGACTCAGGCTCTTGCACCTCTATAAACACTGCCTTACCCCGGAGGCCCTTAAACTTGCCATCTCCTCCTCGGTTCTCTCCCTACTTGACTATGGACTTCTGACTTTTGAAGGGGCAAGCCCCTCAGCCCTTGATAGTCTTAGACTTGTGCTAAACAAGGCCTGTCATCTGATATTAGGGTGTGACAGACTCACCCATACCTGTGTGCTATATACGGACACAAATTGGCTTAACCTTGATAACAGAATCAAATTCCATACTTGTGTCTTAGCTAAAAAAAGTACCCTTGGCCTCTCCCCCGCATCCCTCACCTCCTTAATCACCTTGTACTCTAAAGATAAACTTACCCGTAGCTCTGATACCCTTTGTTTCTCCATCCCTCCTTGTCATACTACTCAATTTCAAAGATCCTTTTGCTACAGGGCACCCTTGTGGATGAATAACCTACCATCCTCCTTGCATCTAGATCAAAGAATTGGTCATTTCAAAATGCACCTCGGGGCCCATCTTCGCTCCTCAAGTGACTGTAACTGCATATGAACTAGTGCCCCTGTCCCTCTATTACTGACAATGGCCTCTGGCTTGCCTCTGCATACTCCTCTCCTCCCCACTTACTCAGGGATGTTAAGTCTCTTGTCTCCTTTAATTATCTCAAACTGCGCTAAGATCCTTAATACTAGCCTAGCATCCCAGTTGTAACTTAACACTTTATCATAAACACTGTATTTGTATCTGTAACTGTACTAACTGTATTTGTGTATCTGACTTGTTTTATGTGACGTAGAACCTTTGTAAAGGAGTCTATGACTCAAAGGTATATCTGATTCTTCCGAAATAAAAAAAAAAAAATAACCCAGTTGAGTTGGAAAACTGATTTTAGCCCCTAGTAGAGTCTCAGGGATAAAAATAGTGTATGGAATAGGTAGAAAGCAGAGGAAACTTGGATCCAGAAATTATGGTTATAGGGGATTCCATACAGTATTAAGATATACAGACACAACTATTTGTAAAGGGAGAAAAGATAAGACAACAGTGAGCTGCCTACCAGGAGCAAAGGTTTGTGATATAAGGAAAAACTGAGATGGATTACTAAAGTGCTATGTGGTATATCCTATTATGGCATTACATGTGGGTGTAAATAATGTCAGGCATAGTCTTGACAATGACATCAAACAGGACTTTGAATGCAGAGGAGAAATATTAAAGGGGAAAGGAAGCAGACTTATAATTTCAGAAATATTACCTGTACCTACAGCAGGGACTGGTAGAACAAGGGCCATTAGGAAAATGAACAAATGGATGAGAACACAGGCAAAGAACGGAGGATATACTTTTGTTGACAACTGTTATAAGCTGTACAATAAATCTGATCTGTACAGAGGGGATGAACTGCATCTAAATAAGTATAGGGCCAGATTATTAGGCGACTCCCTGAATAAGTGCCTAGACAAGTGCTTCACTGATTAGTGAGAGGAATGGGAGAGGGAGAGAGAGAGACAAAACCAGATAAACAAGTGTTAACTTGGTTAAGGAAGAAGATAGCTGATGAAAATGGCAAAATGAATGAAAAGGAACGGGAATGCCTTTTGCTGAATGCAAGAAGCCTTAAGAACAAGTTTCGAGGGCTAGAGGTATTGTTAAACATGGAAAAGCTTGATTTAATAGGTATCACAGAAACTTGATGGTTAGCAGATGATACTTAAGGTAAGGAAATAGATAGGTACAAACTATTTAGAAGGGACAGAAGGGTCCCAAAAGGTAGTGTTGTTGCTGTGAATGTAGCCAGTTAACAATGGACAGAAGAAATAGATCAACTGGAGCAGGGTGATGCTGAATCAGTCTGAGTTAAAATGGTGAATAACAACTCAAATTTTATAATTCTGGGCTTAAAAACCTACAGACCACCAAACCAGAAAAAAGCACAGATAAATTATTACTTAAAGTGGTTAGAAAAGTCATGGGGAAAAATAAACAGGTTCTCATGGGAGATTTTAAACATTTCAGGTGTCAAGTGGGAATCAGCAAAAGGGGGTAATAACCAGACCTACCGGGTCATAATGTCGTACGCTTAATAGCATACGACATTATAGCTAACCCGAAACAGCGCTGTCCATGACAGCGAATGGTGCAATACTGCATATACTGCTGTACGTGGTATTGCACCATTCACACACTCTCAGGCAAAGAATAAGACCTCTGCTGGCACTGGGTTCCCCTGAACAGCTGATGTGGCTCATTGGACTGAGCCACAGCAGCAGGAACCCAGGCACTGCGTCTGGGACCGGGTTTGATTCCTGGTCCCAGACATTTTATTTTTTTTCCATGGATTGTGCACTCCCTGAGTTGGACCCCACCCCGTAGTTGAGAATCTTAGTGGGGGTCTGAGGGCACAGCCCTCGCATCGGGAGGGTGTGTGGGGCAGCCCCACAAAAAAAAAAGGATTTATGCCACATGGCAATATCGTGCTGTAGTGATAGGGCGATTTTGCCATACGGCATAATGTCTTGCGACATTATGACCCCATGTTGTACCCAGAATAGGCATCTAGCTAGTAGTGTGTTAAATCAGAATTTGGAACACATCCCATAGGAGGTTAAAATATCCTGGATGTTGTCCTGAGTGGCATTCGTGAGAATTTGTATAAATGTAATGTTCGTGCACTACTTGGTGACGGTGGCTATTTAATGGTGACCTTCAGCACTAAAAAGGGGAAAAAAGAAATATGGGAATATCGCAAAGGAAATGCTACAACAGGGCTAACTAGGCAGAAGTGAAAAATGAAATATAAAGATGGGACTGGATCAGTGAGATGGACGCCAAAGATATGGACAATACATGGCAAGTTTTTGTAAATAAAATAAAAATACTTGAGAAGTTTGTGCTTGTAGTGTCTAAATATAACAGGAAGGGTAGAATACCAGTATGATTATCCCAAAAAACTCTCAGCACAAATAAATAACAAGCATTTTTCAATGCTGAACGCTTGCTTACATGTATATGCTGTGCAGGTGTTTGGTACTGATAGTGCATGGATGCAGATGCCCTGCACCAAGGGAATATCCCATCCTAGGGCCCTGCACTTCAGTGCAGTGATGGATGTGAACAATTCATGGGGCTGTTTGGTGGGCTCTGAAAGCACAGGGCCCTGTGGTCCCTGCTCTTCCATGTGGCTGCAGATACAGATGTACAGGGTAAAGACTGCATCTGTCAACCAATGCACAAGGCACTCTGCCTCCCATGGGTGGAGTGGTGCAGGGTAGTGCTGCACGGAATGCGGAATTCCCGCCAGATGAATTAGTGCAGAATGACCATTCCGCCCACAGAATTTCCACCAGAATTTCGCTTGTTCACCTGCGGAATTCCATCTACTGTGATCCACAGAATAATATTCCATGGAACAGCAATTTTTCCGTGAAAAATTATTCTGCAACAATTTCCATGGAAAATATTGAGATCTGCAGAATAATATTCCACGGGACAATGATTTTTCCATGGAAAATTATTCTGCAACTATTTTATGCTGCAGAATTCTGCCATTCTGTTTCTGGCAGAATTCAGCAGAATTTTGACAGAATTTTGAATATTTTGCGGAATTTCGTTCCACCGGAATTTGAAAATTCCACACAGCACTAGTGCAGGGCCCTATGCCAAGAGAACAGTTGTCTGCCTTATATGATACTCAGGCCCATACGGACAGCACTGCACCTTTCATTCCCCGGCTAGGGGGTGTCGAATAACAATGCCAGTCCCCCACTCTCTCAATCCAGCTGAGTCACTGAGCTCAATCCTGAACTCAGCTCACAGGAATGGGAACACAAGTCATGGCTGCTGGGGTGAGGACTGGTACTAAACACAAAGGTTGTTTAACAATTATAATTTTACTTTAATTTTGACCCCAAATTTTCAAGATACTTGTTTTACGATTTGCCTGCTAAACATGATATGTGTCATTTATGTTATATTGGCCAAAATGTCATTTTGGACCAGAGGTGTGAAAACACGTCTTGTCCAGAATTATAAAAATGGCATGTCACATTTAAGAGGTGGTGTGGAAATGGCTATGTTGAAAGTTTGGAATCAAAATATTGAAAATTAGCAAAGTTATGAGTGAGTGTTAAAACAGTTTTACGTTCAGTCATAACCTGGACATTTTACCATATTTGTACACTAAATTTTCAACATAGCCTTTTTATTACCACACCTCATGAATTCGGTAGTTGACAATTTTCAAATCCCTGCCAAAATGTCATTCCACACCACTGAAACATCATTCTGTGCCACAGTATAAAAACACATCTTGGCCAGGACTTGAAAAATGACAGCTGTCACTTTCATGAGGTGGTGTGAAAAAATGGCTATGCTGAAAATTTGAGGTCTAAATATTTAAAATTACCAAAGTTACAAGCAAGCATAGAAAAAATTCTACATATGCGCATAACATTGCTATTTTTATATATTTTGACTCCACATTTTCAACATAGCCTTCTTATGACCCCAGCACATGAACAAGCATGGTGAAAATTTTCAAATCCTGCCTGAAAGATGATTTTGCAATGTGACCACAAAATCACCATTCAGGCTTGATTTGAATAATTCCACTGACACTGGTCATGAGGTGGGGTGGGTCCTAAAAAGGCCACATTGAAAATTTATGGCCAAAATATGCAAAAATGACTAAGTTATGCATCAAAGTTCAAAAACCCATCGGAATATATTGAACTGCACTCATCTTAGTTTCTCATATTGCAGTTGTCAGTTCCAGCAGCAAGATGTCTTCGATCAGAGAGTGAATCTTCAAACTGTGACTTGTTCAGGTAAGTGAGTGTGTGTGTAGGATGTGTGAGTGGTGTGGGGTGGTGACCGCTGAGTTGGAGGTTGGGGTGAGGTGACACTGGTATTGGGCGCCCCAGTATCAGCCTCATTGGGAATAGGTCGGGCAACTGGGAGGGTGGGTCAAGAGAAGCGGTACCGGGGTGGCCCACTGGTGTGCTTGCATTGTGAAAATATTTACAAAGATTGGGAAGGGTGGGCAGGTGAGTGATGTGGCGGAGATGGAGGAAAAGATGCAGTAGTGGAGGGCGAGCACCCCGCTTCACTTAATAGATAGACAGATAGACAGATTGCGCGATCGCTCAGACTCCTGATGCTGAAAGCCGATCAGCTGCTTGCTGACTGGCTTCATACAAATGAAAGGACTGAAGCCCCCTCTGATTGAAGCAGCTTTGGTCCTTTCAACTACACAAAGTTTCCACCCAGCAAGAAGCGAGTGGTGTCATGACCACAGTGTATGGTCATTGGTCTGGACTGCCGAGCCCTGTCCAGTCTGAGCTGAATTGGGCTCGACAGTGACACGCCTCTGAAATGCCATTCAGTGTAACAAAACATTTCTTACGCATGCATAAGCAAATGTAAAAAAGCAGATTATTTAAAGGAGAACTGTGCTGTATCTATAATTCATTTTTTCCAGAAAAAGCTGTTTTTTAAATACTAGCTCAAATTCCATGGTTGCTCTATCTTTCCAGACCGTTTAGATATCCTGGTGGATATTTCTGATTTACATGCTGCCGGAAAGAACCATTTTGGAACTATAATTAAGCAATAAGGCATGACAGGGTGTGTGTTATCGTGTAATAACGTCACTCCTGGGGTGGGTTGAAGCACGAGGTGAAGCCGAGTGCTTCCACCACCCCAGGAGTGATGTTATTACATGATAACACACATCCCTGGAGTGCCTTATTGCTATTATACAATGGCTCGTTATTTTTATTCTTAAAAAAGGAAAAAAAAATTAAAAAAACATTTTTTTTCCCCATTATTTGTGAGTGGAGGTACATGTTTTAAAAAAAAAGTTCACTATATATTTCAGCCAGTAGGTGGAGCTGCTCAGTAAATGATGCTGGTTTCCCAAGAGTAATCTTGAAGCCTGTAAGCTTGCTGCAGTGATGGTTTACAGCATTGTCAGCTAACTCACCACCCCCCCCCCTCGGCATTTTCACTGACTGCTGAAGTTGACTTTTAAGTTTTATTCGTGATCAAGTCTTTTGATTAATGTTATGGGTGGGGGGGGTTGTAGTTTGCGATGCGATCGGAGACTGCGCAGAACGTTTTATTTGGGACGTGAGGAGGAGTTGGAAAAGACTTCCCTGAGATGGCTGAACAGTTATTGTGCCGGTGAGTGCAAGAGCAGCTTGGATTACAGTATGTGTTTGTTTTCATGCCGCTTTTTCCGCCCAGTAAGTGCGGTATCATAATTGACGCGAACGGCAGCACTTTTGGCGGTTCAGTAAGCCGCCGCTTTGAGGGAAACAGCATTAATTCAATTTGTCGTACTATCGGGTTGTGGTGGTTGCTTTTGCCGAGCTGTTGCTGTTTCGAGGGTAGTAAGAGAATCGGGAGTGAGGGAGGAATTAAATTATTTGTCAGGGAGCCGATAGAGTAGTGTGGGCTTCATGATTCTTGTGGGGAGGGAGGGATTTGTTTTGATGCTCTGCGGTCGTTTGCGTGCCTGAACTCAATACAGTGATGTTATCGTTCAATAACATCACTGTCCCAGACACACACTGACCAATCAGAGTCCAGGAAATTTTCTTGCCATTGTATAATGTAGTTTATGTCCCTGTTCTACTCTTTCATTGTTGGCACAATGCATCCATGTTCTACTATAGAACTCTGTGGCTGTGGGGGACATAAACTACATCATACAGTTTTAAAATGGTACTTATCACCAAACAGTAAAGCAGAAACACCAACTGAAGTTACTAAATGGCCTTGACAGATGAAACAATAACATCATTTTAACAACTTTTAATGGGAAAATGACTCATAGGTTCAGTGCAGTTCTCCATTAAAGTAGCAGTGCAACCAAACTGGGCAAAAAATGTGATCCTACCTTTTTTACTGTAAAGATTTGCAGGCACTTTCCAATTTCATTAGGTGATAACATGTTCTAGTTCCACCAAAATTTAAATGTTTTATACTGTAATTATTTCCAAGTATTTTTTTCTTAAGAAAAAAAGATGGCCACTGTATTTGGCTTAGAAATAGCTTTGCAGACTTAACAAGGGTTAGGGTCATGAAAATAAAAAAAAAAAGACTCATGGTGCAGAGCATAAAGGCTAGCTAGAGAAGTGCATTTGATAGGTATGCTAATATTTTGATTAACTGTAGCTGAAACTGTTTTTTTTGGGGGGGGAACAAACATTTTCCAGACTAGATGGGCCTGCTGGTCCTTTTCTACTAACACAGTCCGTGTTTCTTTCTAATTTGATTTTTTTTCTTTCACCCCACAGCGCAGCTGCGCAGCAGCCCTTGATCAGGCTTTCCATCTGGTGACGTGACTCTACAGATCTACCACCCACTTTTCAGCTCCCCGGTGACTCTGAACACAGCAGCCCTTGATTGTGCTTTCCATCTAGTGGTCCGGCTCTACAGAACCGCTGCCCACCTTTCAGCTCCTTCACTCCCTGGTGACTCAGAAGTAGCACAGCAGCCCTTGATCGGGCTTTCCATCTGGCGGCATTGCTCTATAGATCTGCCACCCACCTTTCAGCTCCTCAGCTCCCCAGTGACTCAGAACACAGCAACCCTTGATCGGGCTTTCCATCTGGCGGCACGGCTCTACAGATCCGCCGCCCACCTTTCAGCTCCTCGGCTCCCCGGTGACTCAGAAGTAAGTACGGCCAGCTCCAGGATAATTTGTTTCAGTTTATTTTGCACTCAAGGCTGGGTCCCAACTATTGACTTGTCATTCACTGAGCAAGGACACCCATTAGATGATGTTAGCAGCAACAGTGCATGGATTTGTTCCTGTACTTGCTGGCTCTCCAGCGCTGACTTTGCTTGGCTTCTCGGCCAAAAAGCTAGGTCCCTGGAAGCCTGCAGCACTAGCTGTGGCCCCTGCTCTCTTAGGAGGGTTTTTGGAGATGTTTTGAGCTGATTTATAGTTTTAAATCTGCCTGCATGCTTCCTAACCTACCCCTGTTTAAATGCTATAGTTCTACTGTTTAGTTAATAAAAATCAAATTGCCTTCAATTAGCCATGCTCTCTGCACTGCTATGATTTTTGGAAAAACTGCTTAACTGGTTTTTAACATTATTGCTAACTCCAGCCAATTACTGTATTTTGCTCCTGCATCCCAACCTTTCTTTGCTGTTTTTTTCTCTCTTATTCCTTTTCTGTGCTGATAGTCCCCCCCTCCCTGCTCATGGCACAGACCTGCCCTGCCCCAGACTCTTTCTTCTGAACTCAGACTCTGTCTTCCAGTGTCTGTGCCTTTACTTAAAATTCATTCCTGTCTGCCTTGACTGGTTCTGGCCCCCGCTTGGTCTTGTGACCCCACCCCCTCTTGTACTGCTGAACCCCACCTCCTCTCCTTCCCCTTATCTAATTCAATTTGTTTTCTTTTGCCCTACAGCACAGCGGCCCTTGATCGGGCTTTCCATCTGGCGGTGCGGCTCTACAGATCCACCACCCACCTTTCAGCTCCTCGGCTCCCTGGTGACTCAGAAGTAGGTACGGCCAGCTCCCAGAGGATTTGTTTCAGTTTGTTATTTTGCACTCAAGGCTGGGTCTTAACTATTGGCTTGCCATTCACTGACTGAGAACACCCATTGGCTGCTGTTAACAGCAACAGTGCACTAATTGGGTTCCTGCGCTTGCTGGCTCTCCAGCGCTGTTTCTGCCTGGCTTCTCAGCTGAAAAGCTAGATCCCTGGAAGCCTGCAGCACTAGCTCTGGCCACTGCTCTCTTAGGAGGGTTTTTGACCCTCCCCCCCAGGCCTCCTTAAATACACGTTGGCCCCACCCATGTACATCAGGCAACCTACCCATTGGACAGTTATTCTACTGTAAGTTTGTTAGACCCCTATAGGCTGTGCTACTATTCTACTAAAGCTCTGCCACTCCTGGAAGTATCTTACTTTATCTGCCTGCAGACTCTGTCTGCTGCTGCCAGTTGGTTCACCTTAATTGCACAAAAACAACCAAAAAATAGTCACTGGTTATCTTAAATGTTGGGACGTCATGAGACTCAAAGAGGGCTCATACTCATCCTTCTTGCTCTAATTTTAAAACATACATACCTTCCCTGTCAGCATGCTCATCCTCATGTCAACCAGTCTGTTGTGGATCTACTCTCTCCTGGTCTGCCGCTGGCCTGATATACTCGCTAAAGAGAGGACATCCTCCTCTCTTATCATCTCCAGATACTGCCTCTCACCTCCCTGTTACAATGCAGAAAACACCTCAGGAACATTCCTCGTCTACCTCAGCTATCTCGCCCTTGCCCTTCGTGCCAAAACAGAAATCCCCCATCATGCACCCTCCTGTTCTCTGCTCCCAACTCTGTCTACTCCTCTCTGGCAACATTGAAATAAATCCTGTGCCCAATGTGAATGATCAGGATCACCCTCAATCTCCCTGCCCAACATGGTCAGAGATAAAAGGCTTCAGGATTGCCCACATGAACATCCAAAATCTAAGTCGAAAAATGCCTGAACTCAAAAGTTGGATTCAGCTACATAAGCCTGATGTTCTTTGATTAACAGAGTCCTGGCTAAAACCCTCCATACAATCCCACGAAGTTGCCCTCCTTGGGTATTCCTCCTACCAGCGTGACCGACCCAGGTAGACGGGAGAGTGGGACTAATATACACCAGACATAGTCTAGAGGTTGATGAAATATCTGATGTATACCTAGACCCTAGCATTGATTATCTGTTCCTATCAGTCACCCTTGGAAAAATCAAACGACTAACTATAGGGTGTATATACCTACCCCCCAAACTTGCACCTGCCTCATACTCGGAGCTTTACGCCAGTCTTGACACCCTTCATTAAAGTGGCATTATAGTCTGTGGTGACTTCAGTTTTGACTGACCTGGCCCAAAGCATGTGCTAGATCATTCAGCAATATCAGGTGCTAGGCTAGAACAGCTCATTGACCAACCAACAAGGTTCATTATGAAAACATGTAATCACACACTCCTGGACTGGATGTTGACTAATAACAGGCCTCACATCAGAGTGGCTGGAGTCCTCCGTGATGTACTAAGCGAACACTCTCCAACCCTCTGTATCTGGAAAAATGACTCTCCATCCACCCCCCCAAAAAATTATAAAAGCCAGAGACCTAACGCACTTTTCTGCCTCAGATTTTATTCTTAGTCTTGCCTTCTCGGATTGGTCTCCCATCTCCACCCTTCCTGACATCAGTCAGGCTCTTGATCACCTAATCAACACTTTCACCTCTGTTCTTGACCTCCATGCCCCTTTCAAGTTAAAAAGAGCTAAAGGAATTCACTCCCCCTGGCTCTCTCATGAACTCCAGTCCCTAATGCGCTCAAGAGATAAGGCTTGGTGAGCATACAAAAAGTCAGGATTAATTGCTGACTGGAATTCCTACCGGCTGCTGCAGAACATATGTAAGGCCAAAGTAACCAAGTCCAAGAGACACTATCTGCAGTCCTTATTTTAGTCTTATCCAAGACTTATTTTGCCTGTCTGCTCTTGCCCTGTATACACACAGAGCCACATTGGGGCCAAGAATAAACTTTATTTGTCATTTCTGTGAGTATAACATTTCTCTTTGGCCCCCAGTAGTCTCTCTCTCTCTCTCTTTCTCTTTCTCTCTTTCTCCTCTGAATGGTGGCATAAGTCAAAGATTTATTTTGCCAGCCTGCTCTTACCCTGTGCACAGTCACGCAGCCACTCAGGGGCAAAGAATACACTGAATTTGTGATTTCTGTAACTATAACATTTCTCTTTGGGCCCCAATAGTCTATCTGTCTCTTTTATTAGTTGCTGTAGGAGTGGCAGCAGAGGTGAGGGCATCAGGAATGGGACCAGAATTTTTTGTATGCTAATTTTTAAAGATCCCTGGGAGTGGGGATGTGCAATGATGCCAGCATCAGCCTTGCCCCCCCCTTGCATGAGGCGCCAGCAGCAATGGTACCCTCAGCCTCCACCAGATGTGCACAATGCACTAGACACTCTTCCCACTCCCCTCAGAGAAGGAGCGTAGTCCCTGGGACACTCAATCCTACTGCCCCCATCAGCCCTTCAACTCCTGAGTCTGCCTGTGAACTTGAGATGTAGGCACAGCAAGCAGACACTTGTATATTGCCATGATAACATTGTACTTTTTTCCCATTTTGACCCCAAATGTTCAACATAGTCTTCTTATCACCATACCGCATAAACCCCATAGGTGAAAATGTCTTAATCCATCGCAAAACACCATTCTGCGCCACAGATGCAGAAAGTCATTTAGTGGCAGAATGTCAGACATGACAGCTATAGTGTTCTTGAGATGGTGTGACAAAATGGCTATGTTGAAAATTGGGAGTGAAAATATGACAAATTTGCAAAGTTACGCGCATGTCTAGGAAAATGTCAACGAGTGCGTGTAACTCAGGAGTTTTTTGGTATTTTTGCTCCAAATATTCAACATGACCTTTTTGGGACCCCACCTCATGAACAGTGGGACTGCCATTTCATTACTCAGCCCTGAAAGGTGATTTTGTGCAAGGATAGTGCCATTCTGTGCCACAGGTGTGCAAACTCATTTTGGGCAGGATATGAGAAATGACAGCTATACTGTTCATGAGGTGGTGTGAAAAAATCTATATGCTGACAATTTGGAGTGAAAATATTAAAAATTTGTAAAGTTATGCACCTGTGTAGGAACTGCACAATGCACACTTGTAACACCACCATTTTTAGGAATTTTTTTGACCAGATTTTCAACATGGGCTTTTTTTGGACCCATCCTCATGAAAAGTGGTGCTGTCGTTTCATTACTCGGTCCCGAAAGGTGATTCCACACAGGGACCACAAAATCACCTTTGGGACTGAGTAAAGAAACAACAGTGCCAGTGTTCATGAGGTGGGGTCCCAAAAAGCCCATGTTGAAAATTTGGTGCAAAAAGACTTACAAATGGCTGAAATGTCAAAATAAGTTCAAAACACCACTGACTGCCATAAAACGGCACTTACCTTGATTCTTCAGTTTGCCTTTCAGCTTTGAAGAGTGCAGATATGTCCCAGTCCACAGAAGATGCCAGTTGCCAACCTCCAGAGGTAAGTATGGGGTAAGGGGGTGCAGGGAGGTGGGTGCACAGAGGAAGGGTCAGAATGGGGAGGCGGACGGGGAGACAAGGGACCATTTTTTTCTTTACAGGTTTAATTTAAACAAAAAGATGTAGTGAGACTGTTTTCTTTTTTTCAATGATAAAAAATGTTTGGGGGCACTGGGGGTGGTCTCCCCAGTGTTCTAGAGAGGTGGAGAGGAGTAACATAACTGGGGACACTGGGGTGGGCTCCCCCATGTCCCACAGTACAGGGGGGGATTGCGGACATGGGGATTGGGCACCCTGATGCATGACAGTGTTGGTTGGGATTGCTGACACAGGGATTGGGCACCCCAATGTCAGACAATGCTGGGGGGGATTGCTGACACAGGGATTGGTCACCACAATGTCGGACACTATGGGGGAAGGGGGGATCACCAACATGAGGATTGGGCACCCTAGGTGGGCTGAACAGTCATGCAAATCAAAGGGCCAAAACCCTCTTGGATTAGAGCAGCTTCAGTCCTTTGAAGTGCATGACCGTTCAGCCCACCCAACAGAGAGCTGCATTGGGACCACACCTAGTGGCCCTTGAGGGTAGACTGCCAAGCCCCTGGTTCTGTGAACTGCAATGGGTTCAGCAGTGACACACCCCTGAAATCCCATATTGCCACAATACATTGGTTTGCACAAGTGCAACCAATGTAAAAAGGGAAATAGGGTGAAAAATCTAATTACAGGCCTGTGAACTTGACCTCTGTGGTAGGTAAACTTGTTGACACAATTGTGAGTAACAGAATTCATAACTTTATGGATGAAAGTAATTTATGAGATGTACAGTAACACAGCATGGGTTTAGGTAGGGGAGGTCATGTCTCACCAATTTAATAGATTTTTTGGTATGTCTCTCAATGAAGGTAAACTGGTGATCTTGATTCTCTTGGATCTTAGCAAGGCATTCAATGCAGTATCACATGCTAAGTTAGTAAAAAGTATGCAGAGTACCAAATTTAACCCAAGGCTGGTAAAGTGGATTAAATCATGATTAGGAAACAGGTTTTAGACAGTTAAAATAAATGGTTTTGAATCTATAGAAACCCAGGTGACAAGCGGAGTTCCCCAGGGGTTGTTTTTTGGTCTAACCCTATTTAATATTTATATCACAAATATGCAGGTGGGCAAAGGGGGCTGGTTGGCAAAGTTTGCAGATGGTGCAAAATTCGGCCACACTGTTGATGCAGAACATGGCATTATAGCACTACAGGAAGATTTAAAAGCCTATATAGATGGTCAATAGTGAGCAAAATGAACTTCAATCCTGACAAGTGTGTGGTAATGCACTTTGATAGTAATAATAAGCAGGCCAAGTATTATATGGGTGGAACAATGCTAACATCTGATTGTGAGAAAGATTTGGAAATTATGGTAGAAAATACTTTGAAATATTCAAAACACTGATGGGATAGAGTCAAAATGTACAAATATATTGGGATGTATAAAGGAATATAATATAGATATAGTCAGGTGGTGTTGCTATTGTACAGGTCATTGATTTGCCCACATTGGTCCCTTGTGGAACCCATTAAACAAGGGTGCAGAGAAGATCAACGAAGATTATTAAAGGATGGAAGAACTAAGTTATGAGGAGAGAATAAGGGAAGTGGGGTTGTATATACATGAAATGAGAAGACTCAGGGGAGATATGATATCAACTTTTAAAGCTCTATGACATGAGGATCTGAAATCAAGACTAAATATTGCATTTATAATTAATAAAAGAACAACAAGGGGCCATAAACTACAATTGAAGGTTAAATGTTTTATGAGTAAAAGGAGAAGATCATGGTTCTCTCAGCGAAAATGGTAGGAATCTGGAATGGTTTACCCTCAGAGGTAGTAGAATGTGATACTGTTAACAGTTTTAAGTTATACCTAGATAAACACCTAATGAGTATGGGCATCAGTGGTTACTCCTGTTGAAAAATGGCAGACAAACTTGAAGGGCAATTTGCCTCCTTTAGTCTGAATGTTCCTATATTCATTTGTTCTATGTTCCTATGCTATTACTGTTTAGAAAATGGGCATGCTGCAAACATCGTAAATGCAGCATTCTGATTGGCTGAGAGACGCTGGCACCGGGGTTGTTATTTCTTAACAACGCCGACTGAAAACAAGTGCCACAACTGCCCAACCTAATGCCTCTTGAAATTTAAAAGGTACCGCCATTTTTTCTCGCTAAGCGGGACATCAAGCTAGAGGCCCCATCCCTCGTAACTCTCCGAAACAGACACTGAACAAAAAAATACAATCCTTTCACACTTAAAAATGTCAGTTTTTTCATTTCTCCCCTCCCAAAAAAGCTAATTCTGCTTAAATAATCAGACCCCTTCTGACTCATGATCCCCTCCCGCTCTCGTAAATGTCCCAGCCAAGCAGTCCGACTCTATCTGCGGCACAAACTTCACAGAACTCCCGCTGCGTTATTTCCAAGCTGCACTTCTTCCCGATCCCTACTGGCTTGCTCGCTAACGCTTACAAATGCTGTATCCCACCAGCACCACTGTACCTTTTCAGTCATGAGGTTGTTTTCTGTTCTCGCAAAGCTTTGACAGGTAAAAAAAAACCAAAAAACAACATTTTTTTACTGTCCTTTTTGCGACCTTGGATCACAGGACTACAGCTCCCATGTACCCTTGGGTAAAAAATCCAAATCACTCCGACAGCCTCTCCTAAACAGCACCCAGGAACTACTTTACAAACAATATATAGTTTTATTCTGTGTTTCACATTTGTTCAGCTTCCTATTAAGTTTAATTCCATTTTATTAATAATCTAACACATAACCAATTTTCTAAGTGTAATAATACCCTCCAGGGTGGGCGTTATGGGATATAATGGACCTTCCAGGGGCTATAAGGCCCTCGACTGCGGCGATAGGGCCTCATTAAGCCCTGGGCGGGTCAGATCATATCCCAATAACACTACCCTGTCCGGTATTATTACTTATAAAACTGCCAAATCCTGTTTTAAGCCCAACACTGAGAAAATAAACTTCAAGAACAACTAAATCACCATTAACTAACTTAGAAATGAGGGCAAAATCCGGAATGTAGGGCTGTAGTCTAAGCCCTTACCTGTGCTTTGATGTACTTTGTTTGTCCATAAATCCATTTTAAACCATTTCATCAGGTTTTAAAAATGTAAGAAGCGTGCCACTCTCTCAAACTGCTCGCTCGATAACAGCTTAAGATGGCCGCGAGAGCAAGTCAAGATGATGATGCACGGAGCCACAGCGCCCAGAGCTGATCGGTGATTTAAGAAGGAGTCTGTGCATTGCTTATCAGTTTTCGAGCATATATTAAAATCTCTTTACTGTACATGTGTTATACTGTCGTTACACATGTTCAGTAAATGATTTTAGCTATATATGCAGTCCAAGGCTGTTAAAAGTAATACATTTAACAGGTCCCTATACAAATCCTATGATTGCTCCAGAGCACTGTAGCTCCCATTACATCATCATGCAACCACGTCGCGGCCATCTTAGGCTGCTATCAGAGCAGGTAGTTTGAAAGAGCTGGCACTTTTGTTTACATTTTTTAAAACCTGACAAAATGCTTTAAAATGGATTCATGGACAAAACAAAGTACATCGAAGCACAGGTAAGGGCTTAGGCTACAGCACTACATTTCCGAATTTAGCTCCTGTCATTTCTGCTAGTTTGCTGGTTCAGTTGTCCTTTAAAAAAATGCTTTCTACAGTTTCTTTATTTAATCTAATAGCAATAACAGAAATACTGTACTGGTTGTGGGGGTCTGTGGTAATAACTGTATTCATGAGTACTTAAATACCTTGGCCTGTTACGAGTTCACAGATGTGTTTTATATCATAAGCCCTCACCCTTATAATTTTATTCCTACATTAAATTACCTGCCTCACCGGTGGTTACTAATCAGGGGCCGATCTTAACATTCATTTACTAGCCCAGGT
This sequence comes from Neoceratodus forsteri, assembly GCA_016271365.2. Lineage (NCBI taxonomy): Eukaryota > Metazoa > Chordata > Ceratodontiformes > Ceratodontidae > Neoceratodus > Neoceratodus forsteri. The sequence continues at coordinate 1,103,868,766 of CM057454.1, forward strand.
ACAAGTGCAGATTGCCGTGGGCTAGTGCAGGATCTCTGTCACTTGCCTGGTTGGGCTAGTGCAGTTCCTCTGGTGGAAAACTGCAGTTCCATTCTCTGCCTGTTGTGCTGTGTGGTGCTCATGCGGTCGCAAAAAAAAAAAAAAACACCAGTATGAAGCATGGTTGGAGCAGTGAGACCACAAAGAAGTAAAGCAAAAAAAAAAAACTGGATCGGACAACTGACTGAGACCACAAAGGAGCCTCCCCTCCCCCCCCAGTCAAACTGAACAACACCCTAGCAGCAGCATTCAGGACACAAAGTGAGACTGCAAACTGTACTTAATTAAAGACAAGCAGCTCAGAATTTAAGTTAAGACTAGTGGTAGGGCAGCATTTGCGCCATAACTTTGGGTCGGAAGAAAACCAAGACAGACTGCTGAAGCTGAAATAAAATTAGCTTAGCTAGTAATGCACTCTGACTGCATCTCCACTGTTCCATTTGTTTTAGCCTTGTCCCCATCTGAGAAGCTGTGAAGCAGCAGTGGCAGCAGATAATATGCACGAGTGAGAAAATGGGCTCTTCCAAAGGAAAAACGTGACTGAAGCATCCCCCCCAAAATTGAACAGTCAACACCCCACAGCATTCAGGAGTCAGGACATGGTGCGGTCGAAACAGTAAGATGCCTTGTCCCAACCATGTCACCCTGTGGTCACCATCATTCTGAGAAGCTGCTTCCAAAACTCTGAAGCAGCAGCGGCAGCAAATATGCACCAGTGAGAAAACGGGCTCCTCTGTCCTAACTAACATCTGGTCTCTATCTCCACAGGCAGTAAAGGTACAAAGACAGACCCCCGAGTCCAGCCCCCAAAGTAAAACAGCATCGCTAGAGTTGCTGGTATTCACACCAGGGTACAGTCGGAACAGTGAGAGACCACGGCGTTAATCAAACAAGAGACTAACAGGCTACAGCCCAGGAACACAGGGAGGTTAAACCAGCATTCTGACTTCCACTGTTCTTTTCAGCCTTGACCCTATGGTCTGTCTGAGCTGAAAGTGACTGTGATAGTGATACAAATGTGTTTGAGAGTGAGCCACACTCCCCTGACACCACACAATCCAGCAACATTTAAGGAGCGTTTGAATTTTATATTAAGAACTTTAAGACAATGACATTAATACACTGACTTCACTGAGTGTTACATATATATATATATATATATGAAGTATTTTATTTCACAAAGTTCATTTGTAATTTAAGTTTCAAATTCAGACACATGCTTGACACATTTCGATTTTATTTGCCTTTTGTTTAACAAATCACTGTGAACCATACTGACTGTGGGCTAGTGAAATCTCTGGTTCACTAGCCCAGCTGGCTAGTGTAAAAAAAAGTTAAGGTAGACCCCTGTTATTAATAGCATAAAGGATCCTTTTTCTGGCCTTTTCTGGTCATTTTGTGGCTAACAGTTTTTTTTTTTTTTTTACTTTCTATTTTTCCCGCCTACGTGCCCTCCATCTCTGACCCTTCAGGGGCACCTGGGAGTCATCCCTGCCAGCCACCCAATCCGAGACCACCTTGCACCCCATGTAGCCTGATTGTACCCCAGGTGAGCAGTGGGGGCCGCACACCCGTACACTTTTTCTTGTTTCGTCGGGTAAGGTGTTCTGGGTAAATGGTGACATATTGAGAGCACGCTCCTGGTGCCCCATCTTTCTGGAGATGGAAGGCGGTTTTTCCTCCGGTTTCCTCCCATTGCATGGTGTGTGCCCTGACATCAAGGCGCTACATGCTGATGTCCACCACGCGTCATGGCCAGCCCCCCCCCCTGCAAACAGGGCTTGCTGTACCTCAAGCCTCCGCTCGGGTCAGGCAAATAGCGAACCTTGGCCCTCCCCGGAGAAGCGAGCTGTCATGGGATGCTCAAGCCATTCTCCGCAGCCGGTCCTCCAGCGACCCGAGTCCACTCCCGAACCTGGGTCGCTGATGTCACAAGAGGAAATCCAACCGCTGCTCCGATGGGCCAGCCTTGCAGCTAGCAGGTTTAAATAATGTTTGCCTTAACCTTGGGTTTTCAACTTCTCCATCTAGTCATTAACTGTAATTACAAAATGGGTAGAACATTTTCTGTGTCATGATTGACTAATAGCAATATCCTTATAGGGTAACAATCCTGCAGCTGGCACTTTTAAACAATAAAAGCAAGACACAGTGCAGACCACATACTCATGTCTGCCAGAAACCTTTGATTTTAGAAAAAATTTCTGGCAGCCATGTTGGTGTGGTAAAAAAATCACATATACCCACTATCGCCCTAACATACAAAAAACATTTTTATACTCATTTGAATCATTCTCTACCACCATTCGACAACTAACCAGCAATACATAACAATATAAATCATTTAAAAGCATTTACTCATCCTTTTGTTTTGTTTCTTACTTTGTTTATATCCTATAAGCCTTTGATCCCCAGTGCATGATCTCCCACACTGCTTGTTTCCCATCACTACCATGAACACCATGTGCCCCCACCTACAGAGCTGTCTGCTTGCTCACTTAACACCCCTTCCCCGTCTGTACACAGGGTCAACATTTCACTTGTTCCCTACTTCCCCTTTCCCACTGACATTTGTAACTAAACTGGCATTTTGTTTCTTAACCCACATATGATCTAATGCCAGTGTTACAGCATGCGGCCTCTTGGTCTGTCAACTCCCCCCCATGACCGAACCTCCTGAACCTCCGGCAGCAAGCAACATTTTTAGTTCATATGGGTGATTTTTTTTTTTTTTGTTACTAATCAAAAGTGCAATCAAGTACAGTACTCACACATGCACACAACAGTTACAGCCGGAGCTGCTCTGTAAACTCTCACCTGTACAAATAGCAGTGGTTTTCACTTTTGCAAACAGCATGCTTCACTCACTGCACTCAGATCTGCAAGCAGCACACTTCTCTGGTGCATAAATGTTCTGCAAGCCATGCACTTCTCCCAAAAATGTAAGTAATGAAATAAAAATTACATGGGAGGGTGGGAGGTAGTCACGATTTAAAGGCACAAGTAAAAAAAAAAGCAAAATTAAATAACACAGCAGCTTCTAGTGGCTCTCATGTCAACACTACACTTCTATCAGAGCTCACTATATATAGGGACTACTTTAATCTCAAATTTCAATAAAATGTTTTAAAAGCCTATTTTAACTTTTTTTTCACCTTATCTCTTTTCCTAATTTTTTACTTCTTGAACCCATTTTATAAGTGCAATAAGACACTCTGGGGATGTGGGTTGCTGCCTGATAAGAGCACTTCCCAGGTACTGAAGGCACTAGTAGCAAGCACCCCGTGCCTCACTACTCACCTGGGGCATGCTCTTACCAGGCAACAACCCACACCTTATTGTGTCTTATTGCTTACTTATAAAATGGTGTCTGTTCCATTCTAACTCCTTATTGGTCAGGACGCCAACCATATGGTACTTCATTAACCTAGCATATACTCCTGCTGAGAAGACATGATAGGGGTGCATTAATCAAGAGCACAACCACTCAGGGTCAAAAGGATCACAGTGTAAATCAAACAACAGATAAACACCAAAAAGAAATCATGAAAATTAAAAAAAATACCCCTCCCCCACAGCAACACTGCTCAAGAATCACGAACTGTAAAGGAACTCCATCCAACAACTTTGAAAAAAACATACAGTACTTCCTACTCATAAATCCCAACCCAAAAAACCTCAGTGCTGCTCACACAAGAAAACATTTTAATCGCTTAATAAAAACACAAAATATATTTCAAAACTACAATTCTACACAACAACAGAAACATGTATATGCATCATTACACCATCACCAAAACTTCTACAAACATTGCTCTAAAAGCTAATAAAATATTTACATGCCTAGAAGTAAACAATGGACAGCTAAAACTCTCTTCTTGAATTTCAACTGTCCAGCAGTGCACCTAAATGAGGTCACATGACATCTAATCTCTAGCCCAGGCTACCAGGTCTGGCTCAGATCAGATGGAAAGAACAGGAAGCACAGCCCAAGCTTCCAGCTCAGCCTCACAGATCACATGGCAAGTACAGAGAGTTAAAAGTCAGGAATACCTATTTAAAGAAACAAAATGACCCACACCCATAGGGAAAGTTATGATATGTTCAATCAATCAATCAGTCAAATCTTTATTTATTCAGGTGAACACCGTTGAGCAAGCTCATTTGCAAGATGGACCTGATACAGTCGTACACTTAAAAACAGTACATTCTAACAATATAAAAAAAAATAACTACAGCTAAAGACGATACAAGTGAGTGACACATAGGCACAAACAATGATTAAATGAATGGGACATAAGTAAATAAGTGTATTCAGGCTGGATTGGCTGAGGTACCACCCAAGATACAGGGAGGGTAAGTCCATACCGAGGACTGAGAGGAGATGCATATGGCTATCAAGCCTGCCCGCTGGAGGGCCGGCAGGCAGGAGGTACAGGGGAGAAGAGGTGACAAGGCCGCAAGGTGGGTGGCAGAGATTCCAACGAGAAAGGACAAGCGTGGGGGGGGGGGAGGCTCAGGGCCGGGAATACAGGGAGCATACAGCATAGCATAGATGGTGGCGAATACCACGGTCAACCAACATGTAGGTTATTTAGTGGAGGTGAAAACATTTGCAGAATTTTTTTTAACTAAAGAGCCGTAAAGGGTCTTGAACGAGGATAAGCTGATTGGGGAGTTAAGCTTCAGAGTTTTTTGTACTGTATTCCATAGGGATGGTAGTGCAAAACTTACGGCCACTCTCCCCAGATGTGTTTTCAACCTGGGTACCTTCATGTAAATAAAGGATGAGCTTCTTAGTGCATAGGTTCCAGGTTCGCAGAGCGGGAGACAATCGGAGATGTGAGGGGGAAGTTTCTTGATGATGGCTTTGAACGTCCAGATTAGGGCATTTCTATTTCTCCTGAAGAGGAGGGAGGGCCACCCCACGGCTGTATAGAGATCACAATGGTGGGTGGCATGAGGAAGGCCAGTGATAAATCTCAATGCCCTGTGGTACAATGTATCCAGTTTAGCAAGGTGTGATGCTGGGCAGTTGCTATAGAGGAAGTCAGCATAGTCGACCAGGGAGAGAAAAACGGTTTGAACCAGCCGTCGTTTGGCATTGTTGGTGAGGTAGTTGTTAGTCCTATAAAAAAGACCAAGCCTTTGTCTTAATTCCTTTAGGAGGTCTTTGATGTGGACCATAAAGGAGAGTTTGTTATCGAGCCAGACCCCTAGGTACTTGAACTGGCTGACGAATTCTAGGTTTCCACCCAGAATTGTGTTGATCTGTGGGACAGTGCAGGAAGTGGCTGGGTTTGTATCCAGTAGGAAGGGAGAGAACAGCATAGCCTTAGTCTTCTTAGTGTTTAATAAGAGTTTTTTCTTAAGGAGTTGGCTCTGGAGAATGTTGAACTCCGATTGTAAGTCTTTGCAGGCTGTTTCGGGCAAAGAGCGACTAAAGTAGTGGACTGTATCATCTGCGAAGAGATGAATCCTGGCCTTGGTTATGTTCATGTCAATGTTGTTCACGTAAATCGCAAACAGTAATGGACCCAGGATTGAACCCTGGGTGACCCCTCTTAGCAAAGGTTTACAGGGGAATAGTTCACCATCTGACTTAACTTGCTGCCACCAGTCAGAGAGGTAATCAGCAAACCAGTGAAGGGACAGTGGGTCCAGTCCTAGGGCTTTGAGGGAGGAGAGGAGCAGGTCGTGGTCGACAGTGTCGAAAACTTTGCTCAGGTCTAGAAACACAGCACAGACAAAGTTCTTATTTTCCAGGTCACAGAACCAGTCATTGGTGACTTTAGTCATGGCCGTGATAGTGCTGTGCTGTGCTCTAAAGCCTGATTGCATAGGATGTAGAAGGTTCATGGATTCTACATATGTTTTCAATTGCTTGTTTACAATGTTTTCCAGTAATTTGGACAGTGTAGGTAATAATGAAATTGGTCTGTAATTGTTTTGGTCACAAGGATCCCCAGATTTGAATAAAGGAATGACATGGACTGTTTTCCATAATGATGGAGTGTACCGTGGGAAAGAGAAAGATTGAAAAGGTGGATAATAGGTGCGGACAGGACATGGAAGGTAACTTTTAAAAAGTAAGGGTCCAGAGAGTTGGCGCCTGCTCTTTTCCTATCGTCCAGCTTTAATAGGAGTTCTTCAACCTCCTTCATGGAAGTATGCTGGAGGGAGAAAACTGTGTTGGAAGAAGGGGGTTCTGAGCTGTGAGGAGCCAGTTGGGAGTGTAAGGAATTTGCGGGTGAGTTGTCGAAAGCAAGGCCCGCAGTGGCAAAGTGGTTGTTAAAAATGTCTAGGATTTCCATTTTGTCACAGATAGTGATGCTGCCAGCAATGATCTTAGTCGGCAAGGAGTTGACTGGGGTGTGACCAGACATGTCCTTAATGGTATTCCAAAATTTGGAGGAGTTCCTGGAGGCAGAATCCAGCTCTGTGCAGAAGTAGGAAGCCTTAGCATCTCTTATCAATTTGGTGCACTCATTCCTAGCTTTTCTAAAGTTGCACCAGTTAACAGGATTTTTGGTCGATCGTGCTTTTTTCCATAACTTGTCCCTACTCAGTAAAACTGATTTGAGACCAGGTGTGAACCAGCGACAGATTCTTCCCCTTACCCTGGTTTTTATAAGTGGTGCATATTTATTTAGGGCCGCAGTCATGATTTCAGAAAAGATCTCGTAGGCCAGCTGTACTGACTTGGCCAGGTAAAAATCCTGCCTACGCACAGAGCATTTCAGTTCCTCAAGGAAGGCAGGCAGATCAAAGTGGCGCCTGTCCCTCTTGGAGGTGAACCTAGACATGGAGGGTGGGTTCTGAACTGACCTTATGCAAGCAGTGATACAATGATCACTAAAGTCTGTGAAAAAAACTCCTGCATGGGAGAATAGGTGCAGTTTGTTTACTAGAATGACATCCAGCAATGTACTATTGGCAGGGGACTTTTTGTTGGGGCGCGTAGGTTCTCCGATAAGTTGCGTTAGTCCATGCGCATCGCAGAATTCCTTAAGGGGTGCCGCAGCGTGGGACAACCAGTCAAAGTTTAAGTCCCCAAGGATAACTGTTTCAGGGGGGCCAAGCTCGATGATGTTGGCTAGGTGGGTAAGGATTTGGGGACCAGCGGATGGAGGTCTGTAGCAGCCTATGACAGATGGTGTGGATGATGAGGATACCTCCAGCTTTAAGGCCAGGCATTCGAATTGTTGGTGACAGAGGACGAGTTTAGGCATGTAACTGTGTAGTTGTTCTTAACATATATAGCCACACCACCACCCCTAGTAGGCCTGTCAGCTCTAAATAAGGAGTATTCAGGGATGTTAATTTCCCTATCAGGCGTGGAGGATCTGAGCCAGGATTCAGAAATCACTAATACATCTGGCTTGGTGTGACATACCCAGGCTTGGATGAAAGTGAACTTTTTTAGCAGGCTGCAAACATTCATGTGAATGAATTGCATACCATTAAGGTCAGTAAGGTCTGAGGGAGAGGAGAGAGTTTTTCCTGGGCCAGGATTTAGCTCAACGTCACCAGAGCACAACAGAAGGAGAAGGAGAAGCTTCCTAAGGGATGCAAAGGATATTATGGAGATTTTTTTCCGAGTTGATCTGCTGCGAAAGACTGGCCATGTTATTGTACTTTGTGTTGGTTGAAGTCCCTTGCTGTTTGTGCTTAGGCCACCAACCCACCACTTGGTACATTAACATAGCATAAGCCCTCATCTGTCATGTCAAATTCCTTACATAAATGGGGTTCATATAATTGCCAAGTGGAAGTCATGTCAGCCTGCCATGCTAGGGACCCATTCTCATTTTTCTAAGTCTGGGAATCCCAATATGGCTGGCAGAGTCTTACCCCAGTTGCCAAGTGACATGCTCTGCCAACAGGGAGGGTTTGAGGCAACCACCACTGTGACTGCCCCTGGTAGCCTTGGGGAGGGGAGTTATGTAGAATAATATAAGCCCTCCTGCAGCTTCTCTTCTTAGTTTGCACAGTGCTTTGGTTTGGCCACAGAGATGGCCATGATCTGCTTCAGTGCCTGATGTCTCACTTGAACACTTGGGTCAGTATGTCTTCCCACTGGATAATGCTGCCTCCTTGAGTTGGCACAACTTGGGGAAGGAAGGCCCCACCAGTGGATTGATTATTAGCATTCAGAGAAGAGGTTTAATGATTAGATTCAATAGACACAAAGGACTAGAGTTTTAAAGAATTGAAACATGTTTTTGCCACATCTAATCAACTTAAAACATGACTGTTGTACCACAAAAAAGGTGGGTTAACTTCATGTCACAAGTGCTGCAAGCTGTGCAACAAAAATGAGGCATGTGCCAAAATAATGAGTAATGTGTCACAAATGTGTAAAACAACAAAACAAAACCCAGAAAATGCTGGCAGGAAAAGACCCTTGGTCCATTTAGTCTGCCCTAATCTCTAACTTACTCTGATCTATTGTCTTCATGTGTCTTTTGCTCACATTACCCCCTCCCATGTCTGCCCCATGGTCACTATTTTTTTTAACTTGCTATTTATTCCCCCAGGAACTCAGCCAGGCTTAGACTGACCCAACTAAAACCATGATCCACTGGACAGGCACCCCCATGAAGCCTTGGATATGCCCCCCAGGTGGGGTTGGGATGGAGGGTACCCCCATTCTTTCCTGTTTTTATTGTGCCCCCCCATTGTGGCCTCACAAGTTGGGCAGTGAGGGGTGCCTCCTCTGCTGGTGGTGCTCTGCCAGGTCCCTGATTTTTTTTCCCCGTGACCCCAAAGACATAGTTGCACCATGGCATCTAGGCACATACACCAACATCCTGCCATGCTCCTCCCTTCTGTGCAGCATCGAGCGGCTGTACCTCTGGCCTCTACCAGAGTTCAGATCAGCACCAAGCCTGCATCCCTTCCCCCTCACAGGGGAAGTGAGCTGACCATCAGATGCTCAAGCTTCCCCTCCTTGACCAGCCCTCCAGTTCCCCAGGCTCGTTCTTGAACCAGGGGCACTGGCGTAGTGAGGGGTAGTGTTATTGCTGCGTCAATGGGCCAGCTCCTTTGGTCACTATTAATCCATTAACTCTGTCCCAACCATGTTGGAATCTGTTGATAGTTTGGCACACTGCACCACCTCAGCCAACTGTTCCATGGCTCAATAACCTTCCTGTCTTAAATAGAACTTCTTCATGCCCTTCCTGATTCTCTCTCCCGCCAGCTTCTGTTTATGTCCCCATATTCTAGATTTACTATTCCTGTTGAACAGTTCCTCAGTGTACCTTGTTTATTCCTTTCTGGAACTCAAGGATTTCGATTATATTGCCCCTCTCCCTTCTGGTCTCCAGTGAACACATGTTCAGTGCCCTAAGCTTATCCTCTTAAGATCTGTCCTGCAGGCCATGAATCATTTTGGTTACTCTGCACTGCACTGTTTCCAGCCTGTTCTTGTATTTCCTTAAGTGAGGACTCCAGAACTGGGCACAGTACTTCAGGTGTGGCCTTGCCAGTGATCTAGAGTCAACATGTTTGAAAATGGCCCACAAACATTTTGGCACATTTCCAGTGATGCAGCTGCAGCTGCAGCTACAAAAGAATAACTGCAGCACATCCTGCATCCAAGACATTGAAAATCCAAGCCATAGTTTTTTTCACTGCCTGTAAAGTCTCTATGCTTTTATATTTCAGAGGGAATGCCCTCCTCAGACACGTACAGGGAGATGCAAGAATGGTGGACACTGTGGAGGAGGTGTAAAACTTTGAGACTTTCAGTGGAAATATTAAATAAAGAGAATGCAAGAAAATGTGTAAAAGTCTGCAACATCAGTCATTATTATTGCTTTAAAAGCACTGCTACTTTAAACAAAATTACAGCTGCTGTATAAGAGACAAATTATATCTTGTTCCAAAGTGGCATAAAAGCAATGTAAGCTCCCTCTTTACTTCTTTATAATGGAGTCTCTTATCAGCAATAATACCCACAGTGCTGGCCACATTTTCAGCAGATAATTAATTGTACATGTTGCTCATTAAGTGCACCTTGCAATCAGCTAAGGACACTTGACTACTAACACTTTCAGTGTGGTCTGAGTCATTATCCTACATTATAAACTTAATAACATGTTACAACAAAAAACTGTGAACTGAGAGCTCCCGGTTTAGATTCTATTTTAGCAAGTGGCAAGAGGCTGCAGGCTGTGTACTCCTCAGCACAACACCTTGAGAGCGACAATACAGTATGTCAGTGACTACAGCAACCTGGAGTGTGTTACTGCACTTAGGTCATTGTCATGGTATTAAAATGTCTTTGGCTTTGTAAATGGCTATGCAAATATGAATACAAAGTTGAACAAAATCTAGTCAGAGCCACCATGGCTGCTAATGCATTAACTTGCTAAGGGTGTTTCATGGGCATAAATGTAAAGATGAATTGCTATAGGTAGCTTTGTGCGTAAATTTCATTTTTGGTAAAGTTAGATCATTTATCTGGTTGATCCTGTGTTTCCCATGGGTTTTTAGGGCAAACACACACTGTGTCATTCAAAACCAAATGCCCCATCATTGGTTCTTGCTGTCTGTGTGGGTGGGCGGACCAGATCCTGAAACACGGCAGCTCCTTGGCGGCTCCATTTGTCTGTTTGCAAGGAGCCACCATAGAAACCATCCTTATCCTCTGTCTTATTTAAAATACTTTTTATTAAATGTTTATCTGCACCATGTAATTTTATGAATAAAAACACTATATCGGGCTGATCCTGCTGTTTGTCAGCTGTGGGAATGGGATTGTGCTTCACTATCAATAGTGCTCCTGAAGCACGAATGGGACTGTAAACTGTAAGTAAAAAATAAATAATAATCTTGAACTGGAGAAAGAGGCAGTTTGAGGTACAGATGAAGTGTGTATGTGTGTGTGTATGTCTGTGTGTGTGTGTGTGTGTGTGAGTGTGACACTGGAGTCAGCCTGGAAAACACTGCTCACCAGCAATTATATAAAATAAAAGATGTGGAAGTTTGCATGTGAGAATTTAATGCACACCCTCAGTGTGGGATGCTTTGATAAACCCCTCGGGCTTCACCCTCAGGGTTTATGTAGCATCCCATACTGCAGGTGTGCATTAAATTCTCATATTACGCACTTACCCATCCTTTAATTTATATTTATTTGGGAGGGGGTCCCAAGTCCAGGAAAGATGCAGTGGGAGTTGATCAAGGACTGTAAACAAACATGTTTTGACAAATTAGATCCTGAGATCATGAGTTGAAACTGAAGGGGTGTAGGTTTAAGAGGGATGTGAGGAAATTCTATTTTATGGAAAGGGTGGTGAAGCTGTAGAACAGTTTGCCAGCAGAGGTGGTGGGCACCAAGGTCATAAATGATTTCAGGCATGACTGGGATGGAGTGAATGGCTTGGTGGTTGCTCAGGTCAGTAGCATTAAGGAGGGGAGCAGGGGAAACTCTGTATGGACAATAGGTCCAGGGGCAGATAGGGAAGTCTAAGCAGACTAGATGGACCTTTGATCTTTTTCTACTGTCATTGGCTATGTTATAATATGCATTGAGCAAGGGAGAAACAATCAAGAGGAACATGTGTGAAGCAGTATAGTACTCATAGAGTGGCGACACCATGATAGGTACATACTGTATGAAGTTACTGCATTATGATGGTATTCAGCTGTATACCCGTGTTGAATAAGCTACAATATGAGATTTTATTCATTTTTGTTTTATTTTTAATAACCCAGACAGTGTCTACATAGTAATAACACACAGCCAATAATGTTGCTTGTAGTTTGAGACATTGGATTTTTTTTAACCACTTTATTCATTTTTGGGAAATCACTTATAACATGGTTGCAATTCTGCTCAGCCAGTTAACTTTTGCTTTACCTCTGCATGCCTCTTACCATTAATGACCCCTGCAGTTAGTATTTTCATTCTGAGCTGCTAAAATCTGCAGGGTGTACCACAGAGCTTCTACAGCAAGCCTGGTGTTGCTCTAGATTGGGGCCATGCTGTCATGTCACTGTAGGGCAGAGAAGTTACTGACAGTGTGCAGTACAGTGAAGCTGCAGTAGGTGTACTAGGGAACACGTTCAGTAGTAGTCGTATATACTGTATTCATCATTGTCTCCCCCTCCTTCCCCAAGACACCCTGTTAGCAATGCATTATATGCCCACAATAATATCTTGTCCATATTTTATGCTATGAAAGTTATTTATATTGTGCCTCAGTAACAATTTAGTATGAGGAATCAATACAGCAAGTTGCTGTCAGCCCTGAGCTGACAGCTCACAGTTAGTTTATGGAGCAGTTTTATTACTGTCTTAGTACCTTGTATCCTGTGTTGTCTATAATGCCTCTGTATCCTTGTGATAGTGGTGCTTTTCTGTAGTAAACAGTCAGTCCATCACCATGACCGAACTGTTCCTCTGCTCCGCTTCCTCCCCCCACTGACATCAGCATGGCACCGAGGAACCACAAATTGAAATTGTGGTTGCATGTAGTGTAAAGTCTGTATTTGACTGTACTAGGAGTTATATGGCCACAGTAGAGGTAGTTTTGCAAACTGAGGGCTATTTCAAACTGAAATTCTTGTTTTAAAAGTGAAACCTGGATTCTGCGCATGCACACAACTGCATAGTTATGCGTGTGCACGGAATCCTGGTTTTACTTTTAAAACAAGAATTTCACTTTGAACCAGCCCTCAGCTTGTGAAACTACCTCTACTGTGGCCATAGAACTTTTAGTACAGTCAAATACAGACTTTACATTACATGAGACCTCAATTTCAGTTCATGGTTTCGTGGTGCCATGCCAATGTCAGGGGTGGCGGGAAGGGGAAGCGGAATGGAGGAACCGTTTGATCACAGTAATGGACTAGCTCTTTACTACAGAAAGGCATCACTATCACAACAAACAGGACACTGAAGGTAATAGTGAATGGAACACATTCCGAAGAAAGGGGGGGTTACTAGTGGAGTACCTCAGGGCTCAGTACTGGGTCCAATCCTCTTTAACATCTCTATAAGTGACATTGCAGAGGGTCTGGAGGGAAAGGTATGCCTCTTTGCAGATGACACAAAGATCTGTAACAGAGTTGATACACAAGAGGGGGTAGAAAAGATGAGAAGGGACTTGGCAAGGTTGGAGGAATGGTCAGACATATGGCAACTTAGATTCAATGCAAAGAAGTGCAAAGTAATGCACCTGGGAAACAAAAACCCAGGAGAAGAGTACACAATAGCAGGGGAGGTACTAACAACAGCAAAAATGGAAAGGGACCTGGGAGTAGTCATATCAGATGACCTAAAGGTGGGTAAGCAATGTGAGAAGTCAGTAAGGAGAGCCAGGGGGATACTGGGATGCATAGGAAGGGGCATCACAAGTAGAAAAAGGGAAGTGATTATCCCTCTATACAGACAGTTGGTGAGACCCCATCTGGAGTACTGTGTGCAGTTTTTGGAGACCTCATCTACACAAGGACATAGACAGGATGGAAGCAGTCCAGAGGAGGGCAACTAAAATGGTGCAGGGTCTACATCAGAAACCATATGAAGAGAGACTGGGAGAGCTTAATATGTATACCCTTGATGAAAGGAGGGACAGGGGGACATGATAGAAACGTTCAAGTACCTCAAGGGAATCAACAAAGTCCAGGAGGGTAGCATCTTTCAGAAAAAGAGATGTGTAAGAACAAGGGGGCACAGTTTAAAGATAGAGGGGGGATGGCTCAGGGGTAATGTGAGGAAATTCTTTTTCATGGAGAGAGTGGTGGATACATGGAACAGCCTTCCTGAGGAGGTCTTTGGGTCTAAAACAGTGGAGGAATTCAAACATGCTTGGGACAGACACAAAGCAATTATAGTGCGGGGTTGCAGGAAGCAGGCTGTTGGTTAACTAGAATCTGCAGCTTATCCAGTAGGTAGGGAAATGGGCAGACTGGGTGGGCCAAGTGGTCCTTTTCTGCCATCAAAGTCTATGTTTCTATGTTTCTATGTTCTATGTTTCTATGTTACAAGGATATGGAGGCATTACAGACAGCACAGGATACAAGGTACTAAGACAGTAATAAAACTGCTCCATAAACTGTGAGCTGTCTCAGCTCAGGGCTGACAGCAACTTGCTGTACTGATGCCTCATTCTAAATTGTTTCTGAGGCCAATATAAATAACTTTTATAGCATAAAATATAGACAAGGAATTATTGTGGGCATAGAATGCATTGCTACAGGGGGCTCAATTCACAGAAGGCTTAGATCGGTACAAGCCCTGAGTGTGCTGAACTCAGAGTGCATGAGACTTGCGGCGGCCCCCAGTAGAAAGTCATAATCTACAGCTGGTGTGCCCCGGCCTGCTGTTAGACCAACTTTTTGCTGGTCTACTGCTGCCACACCAAATATGGAGCTTGCACCACATGTCAGGTGCAAACCTCCATAAATGGGGTACATTGTTGCAAGGCTGCATGACCTTTGTGGATAGAGTGCATGGTGCACCAAAGTGGTTGGTGCAGCACCTGGGTGGATGTAGACTTGACACAAGCCTTGTGTCCACCTTTGTGCATCGAGACCAAGGTGTCTTGGGGAAGGGGGGACAATGATGAGCACAGTATGTACACCTACCACTGAACATGTTCCCTAGTAAACCTACTGCAGCTTCACTGTACTGCACACTGTGAGTCACTCCTCTGCCCTATAGAGACATCAGTGGGAGCCAGCAGCCCAGCAGCAGAACAGCAAAGACAAGTGCTGCAGGGCTCAAAAACAAATCAAAAATATGGAAGGCACAGTTAACCTTAACCAAAAATAACAAATGCACACAATGTTTCAGATCTAGTACTGCATAAAATGACTACAAGCTGCAACTTTTTGGACCATCATGAAAAGTGCTCTTTAGTGCCAGTGCACAATATCACCCTTAGAACAGGTTGTGGAGTGCATCTGAATAGATGTAAAAATTGTAACACTGCACTGTATGTCAAGAAAGAATAGCGTCTCTGATTGTGAGCATTTGTCTCTGATTTTACTGGGCAGTGCCCCTCATTTTGGTCCTGGCAGGATTAGAGGTATGTACTCTGGGGTAGCTAGGTGTTGCTGTTGACACTACTATGATTTCATTGCAATCCCCTATGATGCCCCTTGCAATCCCTGGAAACCCCTAAAACATTAGTTGCCTAGCATAAACCAGCCCTTGAGGGAAGATAAATCAATGCCCCCCCCCCACCAACACACATACACACACATCCAGGCCACCTGGGCAGTCTTACTTGCCTTCGCATCTCATTCGTCCTTCTTATACCTTATACCAAAGCACCCCCACCCTACAATCATCACATAATGCTACTATCAGTAAGAAAGAGTTTACATTCATGAGGTGCAGCTTAAAAAACCTTAATATGCTTTTACTGTTATGGTCAGATAATATAGAAGTAAATCCAGATCCTACTACCAACCTTACTTCCCAGCAAAATATGTATCAGCTGGCCGGCCCAGTGGCGCTGAGGGTTGAGGCGCTGGATGCCACACCTCGCACCACGCCGGTGACCCAGGTTCGGGAATGAGCATGGGTCGCCGAGGGTCGGCCGGGGTGGAGAAGGATAGAGCACCCGACGGCAGTTCTCCTTCTCTGGGGAGGGTGACTGCAGGCTCCCGCTGCAACACTACCACCTAGGGGAGCCTGGGTGGATAGCGCAGTAGGTGGAGAAGCAGTAAGGGGATTGGGTGATTGTTAGCAGAGGGGTGGAGCAAGAGGTACATCTCAGCGTGCCTCTCAGCTCACAGCCCCTCATTGCACGCCGACATCAGGGGGAAAAAGAAAACAGGAAAAACACCTCATCCCTCCTAGGTGATGACACCTCCCTAGGACTTCCTACCACTCGTCAAGACAGACTCCGATGTGTCAGACCTACACACGCTCACGCATAGAGTGCTGGTTTGGAGAGGTAAGCATGGGGCATCCCTTCTCCACCCCTACCTGGAGGGGTATACCAGGGATTTTCAAGGGAGTGTGTGTGTGTGTGGTCAAGGCACTCTAGGGGCTGACCACAGTGGGGGTTTAAGGGTCCACTGAGGATGTCCGAGTGAGTGGAGGGAAGAGGCAGGTCAGACGGATAAAGACAAGGTTAAAAAAAATATATATATGTATCAGCTCCAGGCCTGAAAACAATGCTAATTAATGCTTGTAGCCTCCAGAAAAAACCTGACTTAGTAAAAACATGGGTAGTACACACAACCCTGATGTACTAGTTGTTACTGAAATGTAGTTAAAGGGAATCACTACAGACCAACAAATAATGCCCCCCTCCTTTAACACCTTTAGACTTAATAGACCAACTAGGGAAGGGGGTAGTTATCTATGTTAACTCTAAATACCCTACTACTAAATTCCTTTCATTATCTAAACCAGTGATACTCACAGGAGCCACAAGTGACTCTTTAGAGATCAGATTACGGGCTCATTAACACCTCTGATTGTTAAAGTGTAAATGTAGCTCTTTACATGCTCATACAAAGTAATGTACAACATAGGACTTTAGTGTTGTTAAATTGGCATGCTTAGCACTCCAAGCCATCACATTTACTTGCATTGCTGTGCTATTGTACTGATCAAGCTGATGACAGCCTGAGAGAGAGAGAGAGAGAGACAGACAGACAAGCAGACAGACAGAGAGACACAATAAGCGGGGTGAGAGAGATCAAGTGACAGTGCCAGCAGGTGGAAAGCATCAGCAGGTAGTGGTCCTGAGCACAGTAACGCAGTGTGGTGCTTTGTTTTTCTCAGTCTCACTGTCTCTCTGTGTGTCTCTCAGCCTGTGTAGCACTGTTGGTAAGTAGTGGTCTCATCAGAGAGAGACTGAGCCATACTGTAGCCCTCAGATGCAAGTGCAATGCCCTCCTCCCTTCCTGAAGTGGCCAGATCCCTAGCATCGCTCGTGTGATCCAATAGACAGAGAGTGCTGCAGAACCACACTGGACAGCAGATGTAACATCTCCATCGGACATCAAAAGAACACAGTGAGAGAGAGACACAGTGAGAAATGTGAATGGTAAATTGTGTACTGTCCTCTTTGTGTCTGTCTCTCTCAGTGTGGCATGCAGTGAGTCAGAAGAAGTCAGTGAGAAGCAGGTGTGTGAGCCACAGCATGGTATGCATAGGAGAGGTAGCATATTTGTAGGAGCAGAACTTCACCAGACAGCAGATGTTACATCTTGATGGCAAGTCAAAAAGTAGAAATGAATGTAAATTAGCATGGCAATGAGCAGTGCTACACTGTGGTAAACTGCTGTTAGGCTGTGTGTGTAACTTAATTTTTGTATCCCACATATGTCTGTTATGAGTTCTACACATATACTGTAATTAGCAAGGCACATACATAGAAACATAGAATTTGACGGCAGATAAGGACAGCTTGGCCCACCCAGTCTGCCCATTTCCCTACCTAATGGATAAGCTGCAGATCATAGTTAACCAGCAGCCTACTTTTTCCTACCCCCACCCATTGATCAGCCAGCTTTGTTTTTTATGGTGGCTGACTTGTGCTGTGCATTGCTGTGCTGTGTGTGGTAAACTGCTGTAGGGCTGTGTGTGTGTGTGTGTGTGTGTAACTCAGTTTAATATACTGTATATATTTCTTCTAAATACTATTATTAATAAACAATGTGCTATTAAAAGTTTTTTTAAATAAATGCAATAAAATGCAATAAATGAAATAAAATATATTTTAAATTATACTTTAGAAGTGTGCGTGTCTTATTTCATGTAATGTGTATGACTGTTGTGGCTCCTTGGCAAAGGAAGCAAACTCACCTGGCTCCTGAGTCAGTCAGGACTGAGTATCACTGATCTAAACCTAGGGAATTCGAATGTTTAGCCCTAAGGCTATCCCTGCCTTCTTCTGAAACATTCAATATAATCAGCTGTTACAGACCACCAACAGGGGGTTTAGAACTCCTATCAACTCTTAGAAAAGGGACTTGTGTGACAAGCTGGGCATCTGGCAGCTTGTCACTGAACCAACCAGAATCAATGTAAAAACTAATGACAAAAACACTATTCTGGACCTGATCCTCACAAACAGACCTCACAAAATCTCACACACAGCTGTCTTCCATAATGATTTAAGCAACCACAACATAGTTGTTTAAACAAGAATCCAGGAAAAACAATTCTCTTGTTCCAAATTTATCACAAAGCGTATCTTCCATAAATTCAATATCGAAAATTATCTAGCTGACCTCAGGTGTATAAACTGGCAAAACTATTTCTTAGCCACTTCAGTTGACAATGCCGTTGACATTCTTAATGCGAACCTTACTACCCTAGCAAACGATCATGCCCCATTTATAAAATGTGGAGTAAAAAAGACCTTGTACCCATGGTTTACCACTGGACTGAAAACATCACTAGCTCAATGGGACAAACTTAAGGCATTAGCAAGACAAACCAAAGCCACCACAGAATGGACAGCTTTTAGAACTGCAAGAAATGCCTGCTCAAGACTTGTCAGAACAGCCAAAACGAATTACTATGTGGAAGCCCTAGAGCGTGACAAAGGTAATTCGCCTAAAATTTGGCAGACAATCAAAACTGTTGAAGGTCATAGAATCCCCCCTTCAATCCCCACCAAAATCATTACCAAAGATACTGTGTTCTCTGATCAAGGCACCATACTAGAGAAATTAAATGCACACTTCACAATGGTGGGTCTAGCATTCAACTCCTCTCTAGCCGCTGGGCTTGTTCACCATGCTATACCTATTGTTATTCCTGTGGATCCAATTGATCCATGATTCCTTCTGTCTCTCTCTCTCCTGTAGTGTTTAAACAAGTTGGAGATCTCTTTAAATCTCTGGACACAAAAAAAGAGTGCTGGTGAGGATGGAATTTAGTCCATATTCCTAAAATTAGGGTACCATCTCCTAACCACCCCAATAATGCATATTTTTAATCTATCAATCTCATCTGGAACAGTTCCCTCTTGCTGGAAAACAGCCTTTATACTGCCTTTGTTTAAATCTGGCAACCCTTGTGATCTCAACAACTATAGACCTATTTCCACTCTCCCGGTCCTGTAAAAACATTTAGAAAAATGAGTTAAGCAACTAAAAGAATATCTTGAAAACCTCCAGCTTATTTAACCCATTACAATCAGGCTTCCAGAAAAATCACAGCAGAGTCTCAGCATTGATCAAAGTAATTAACTACTCGTTCACTACCCTAGATAATAAACTACCTACAGAAGCCATCTTCCTAGACCTAAGCAAGGCCTTAGGTATGGTTGACCACAGCCTTCTGCTTGACAAACTCAAAGAACATGGCCTGAACAGCTATGCTGTCAGCTGGTTCTCCAGTTATCTTGGGTAGACTCCAATGGATTAAAGCTAACAGACTCCTTTCCTCTCCCATATCACTCACAAGAGGGGTACCCCAAGGCTCCATATTAGGACCGTAGTTGTTCTCAATATACATCAACTCCTTGGGTAACAATATTCAGAATTCTAAATTACATTATTTTTGTGGATGACACCGTAATATACACATCTAAACCCTCCCTGTCGGACGTGTGTATTGAGCTGCAATCAGACTTCAACCAATTGCAGCGCAGTCTTCTTAGTTTCAAATTATTACTGAATGCCAAGAAAACTAAGGCAATGTACTTTCTCCCCCCCAACATCCACTGACTTCCCTACATACACAAACTGCATTGGCTCCTATCACAACCATCCTAGGTGACTCACTTAAGGTTTTGGAAAAATGTAAATACTTAGTGCCCATATCAAACCCCTTACTAAAAAACTAAAAGCAAGACTGGATTTCTTCTTTAGGAATAAATCCATTTTCCCAGAAAATATCAGGGAAAGGCTAGTTCAAGCCACCTTCATTCCACTTATCGACTACACAGACATTATTTACAATTGCAGTACAGCATCCAGCCTTCATAAGTTGGACGTCCTCTACCACCACACCTTACGCTTTATAACTAAAGCACCTTACAGAACACACCACTGTGCTCTCTACTCGGCTGTGGGCCAGACATTCCTTGCCACAAGAAGGATACCCATGTTAGCACCTGGGCCCTGAAAATGCTGTTGAACAAACTATCTCTGTACATCACATCTCTTTTTCATAGGTCACACAGCTGCTATTCACTAAGGAAAAACTCGATCAGTTACGTCATCACAGCCACATGGAACAAAATACAATCCACACTTAAGCTCACAGAACTAGTCTCCATAAATGTGTTCAAATCCCTGTAGAGCAAGTCAGTTAAGGAAACCTGTCAATGCCATAATGGTTACTGTAGCTCTTTCTCTCTATGGTTCTACTATGGAACTCTTTGGCACTACTAAAATTATAAGCACTCCCCCTCCCAACCATCCATTCCATTATTCCTTCCTCCCTGGCCTTTCGTTCTTTGTGTCTCTCCATATATAAGTATAGCTATTCTCCTGTTAATAATGTTTTTAATTATGTATATTTTACTGTTCCTTTGGATTGCATTTCATATATTTACTGTAACGTGTACTGAAGTTGCCTATCCCCTTACTGTCAAAATTGTGTTATGCCAAATTATGCAAAATTATTGTACTATGTTGTTGCCTATCTTTCAATGTCTGAACTGTGTTATGCCAAATTTATTGTATTGTATACTGATGTACCATGTTGTCCTACTAGGACTGCCTTGTAAATCAGCACGCTCAATTGAGCTTTCGTGCAATAAACTTAAACTTGACGTGAACTTGAACACACACATTTGGAAATGATAAAGTACAATGCAAGTCATATTTCCTCCAACTCACTGGTTTAGCATTTTTCAATGAGTTGCTTAATGAGTGCACTGCTCACTGCAATGAATTATTATTTATTTATTTATTTAGTTAGTTTTTGTTGACTGGGTAAGTGCACTAGACAAATTCTTTGCTATTTTCATGCATGACCCGGGGGAGGGGGATACAGATAAATGCCAACTGACCTTGAACCAGATTAAGCCATTGGTGGTATTTTTAGTGCATGAAAAGTTTCTTTATGGTTTGTTTCCAGCTGTAATTCAGTTTCAGCTTGCATTTGCAGCTCTCTGGAAACTTTTTATTAATGCAGTTCAACACATTAAGCAACCCATAAAAAATACTGAACCATTGAGTTAGAGCCTCCATTCACTACTGCAGTGTGCAGTACAACTTGACTGACATGTCATTCTACCCAATCTGATGAAGAAGCTCTCACCCAGTTCTAGCCAATAGTGATCCTGCATTCAGAATGAAAACCCTGCCCCCACCACCATGCTATTTTCCTCACTTCTGAGGACGCCACTCGCTGCCTTTTTTTTGTCAGTTAAAAGTATTCCATGTCTCAGCTCAGATTGCTCAGCTCTTCTCCAGCTCGAATTTTAAACTTGGCAACATTTTATGGACTTTGCTGATGCATCACAGCATCTCTGCCCTTAGGACACTCTGTGAACCTCTCGGGGCTGTACCAAATGTGCCCCGGTTTCTGTTCATTTAATTAAGTTAACTGCTTTTCTGCAGATACTGTTAATCTGATTTAATTTAAATTTAGTTTAATGTGTGGTACATAGCTCAGTGCTTGTGATATGTAAGAGCTGGGTAAGATGACTGGCGCTTAGATACGGTAGAGCTGTATTAGTACACAAGCCAGCGCTTGTAGTACATAGGAACTGGATGTGATATGATTGGTGCCTAGAATGTTTGAGCTGGATGTGATATGGCTGATGTTAGAATTTGATCTTTTGGCTTTTCTCTATATCCCACCTTTGGCTGGATGTTAGGTAAGTGTAGGATTGAAGGCCCAGCACAAGATGAGATATGAGTGCTGGAGAAGGAGGAGGAGGAGGCAGGGGTGGATGGAGGGCAAGTCCGACTCGCTAAGCAGAGTGAGAGGAAGCTGAAAGCTTGTAAAGAGGATGGGGGAGGAGCTATTCCCTCTCATTGAAATACAGGCAGAGCCTTCCAATTCAATGTGTGGTATGTAGCTCAGTGCTTGTGATACATAAGAGGTAGGTAAGATGATTAGTGCTTATGTAACCCCCCTGCAAATGGGGGTTCCCAAAAGACTTCCAGGAGCTTGCTTGAATGCTCCAAGCCTGAATGGTGTTTGGCATTTAAGCCATTTATCAGTGAGTGTTTTTAGAGCCTCTGGTACTGTCTCTTTAAGAGCTGTCTGCTTGCAGACATAATTAGTTTGTATGGGGGGACTGTGTGCTTCTCTGAGTACCACTCGAGCTGCTGCCAATTCACTTCATTTTGCAGTCACTAGGAGTGCAAAGGGAACCTATCTGAAAGATGTAACTGTTTGCCAGAAATTATTTAGAGTAATAATGAAATTACAGTTTGTCTAACCTGCTTTCTTTGCAGTCAGAACTGTGTCTGCTAGTTCCCCATTCTAGTTTTGAACTGCTGAACTGGACCAATCAGTGTGGGTAAGCTAGCTCTAAAATGGTGCCTTGACGAATCAGAACTTGGACTCATAATCTGAGCCAGCCACAAGAGGATTGTATGGGCAGTGACTCTGGGAGATGTAGTTTAGACTTCAGTGCCTTTTTGGACCAACAGCAGCAGTCTATTGTGAGTGACAGCCAATCCAGTCAAGAACTGGGAGGAACTCAAAGGAAGTGCCAGTTTTGTCGGTTGGAGTTTCAGTTGAGCTTTGGCAGTGAAGAAGGAAGGAGCCCTGTGCTTTTTCAGTGTGCAGTTTTAGTCAAAAAACGTGTGTAAGGCCCAGAGTTCCGGTCTGCAGCTTTTGTAACAGCTTGTTAGGACTGAATCCGTCCTGTGAAAAGAATCAAAGGATCTCTGAAGAGTAGAAACCAGGCTCACCCTGTAGAAGACTGGAGGAATTGCTGAAAATTGCATCGGTCTGTCAGGAACTGAATCTGCTGTGTGTTCTCCGGTATTGTGCAGTAATTGCGATCGGGATACAGATGCAGCCTGCCTGGTATAGTGCTTCTTTTATATGGATGTGTGAAGAGGTTTGTGTACCTCAAGTGAGCCCTGCTGACATTGAAGGATCCTATCTTATTGGAGGTCGTGAGTACTAATTCAGGGTCGCTCCTGTTTAATTGCCACATTAAATCCAAATGGAATTACTGTACTGCTGACTGTTTAATTCTCCTTTTCTGTGTGAAAGGGCCCTACCAGCTGCCACGGTTTGGACTAGCCACTAGGGCTTGGGTACCTAGGGACAGTAACTGATAGATAGGCCTGTGCACAGAGCCATAGGTAGATTATTAGAGGATATGCTAATTAACCTGATTTCCCTGTCCTTGTTATATCCCCTAAATAAATCAGAGCTGCTTGTTTCAGCAAAGTTATACTGCCTGAGGTATTTGTCTATGTTAAAGTACTGTACTGTGATTGTTGCACTGTATCTCATTTCAGGAGGTCCCAGTGCCGGAACCAGACCTGGGGTAAGTGTATACTGTGAAGGTAATTCTGATATATTGTGTGGGCCACTAGTGGGAAGAAAGGGGGGTTGCAGTGTCCCAGAGGGCTGTGACCAAGTTAGTTTAACTATTGCAAACCCTGACCTCTGGGTGGAGGCACCCGCCATTGGATCCAGGCCCCTCAACCTGTTAGTGGCAAATCAGGCAGGGGTAGTAGCCCCTGGGATAGCGCCATCTAGGGGTTACACTTAGATATGGTATAGTTGGATTAGTACATAAGTCAGTGCTTGTAGTACATAGGAACTGGATGAGATATGATTGGCGCTTAGAACGTTTGAGCTGGATGTGATATGGTTGATGTTAGAATTTGATCTTTTGGCCTTTCTCTAAATCCCACCTTTGGCCAAATGTTAGATAAGTGTAGGATTGAAGGCCCAAAAAGAATTTTATTTTTTTATTTGTTTAAATCTAGGATTACAAGTACCTTTGTGCCAAGGCTCTTTTACAAAGATTCCACGTCAGGTGAGGTACAATACAAAACATGACAAAAAGTTTAATAACAAGGCAGAACAATAGGTGTACAGTCATTTACAAGCAGTTGTATACATACATTTTAGTGAAAGTAGGTACCAGAGCAGATACAGGGTACACAGACTAGCCGAGGCTTGGAAGGGACTCAAAAAGTTTAGGTGCAGCCATGGGCATTTGTCAGGCCTCAAAGAAATGCACTAGATTGGGGGGAGGGAATAAAGGGTGGGGATGGAGGGAGAGGTGGGAAGAGGTGGTTGTAGGATGTGAAAGAGAATGAGTAGTAAGTGCTAGGAGGAGAGAGCAGATTAGGAAGGACAGTCACAGGAGCTAGAAGCAGAGAGGAGGAGGAGGAGGATGCAGAGGTTGAAAGCTTTGAATGGGCCTAGCTTTTGCAGTGAGGAGATGTCATTGCTGAGACCATTTATCCAACTGGGAGCTTGGTGAGCAAAGGATCTTTGACCCTGCATGGTGCAGCACTGTGGGATGTGCAGTAGTTGAGTTTCAGAACCCCTGGTGAGGCATGGGTTTCATGCTGTACAGAGGAGAGCTTGGACTCCAGGGGGTGCAAGGCCCAGTGTAATTTTCTTAGCCATTATGCAAGTTTGGTACTTGATATGGTTTGAATGTTGGAGCCACCCCATTTGGGCATAGAGATCACACTTGTGGGTGAGATGGTGGGATCCGGTAATGAGATGGCAGGCTTTATTAAGGGTCAAGGATAAGCACCTGAGGGCAGTGTCAGAAGCAGAGCCGTAAATAATCAGGCCATAATCGATTAGTGAGATCACAGAGCTCTGTACTGTGATCCTTAAGGCATCTGAGGAAAGGCATTGCCTGTGCCTGTAAAGAAGGCCAATGCATGTGTTAGCAGCTTTGGCAATGTTATTAATGTGGGTGCCATAAGATAGGTTGCTGTCGACTGATTGTGACTCCAAGATATTTAAAGGATTGAACTTGTTCGAGGACAGCACCATGGCAGTTTGTA
This sequence comes from Neoceratodus forsteri, assembly GCA_016271365.2. Taxonomy (NCBI): domain Eukaryota; kingdom Metazoa; phylum Chordata; order Ceratodontiformes; family Ceratodontidae; genus Neoceratodus; species Neoceratodus forsteri. The sequence goes on from CM057454.1 coordinate 1,103,893,702, forward strand.
ATTGTGAGGGGGTGAAGCCTATGCTTGTTGTGTGAGCTGCAGAAAAGCATTGACTTGTTTTTTTTATAGTTGAGGACCAGCCTTTGTCTACTAAACTATTTTCAATGGAGGTAAATCCAATCTGAAATTTTTTTTGAAGTAGGTGTGGGTCCTTATGGGTGGTGTGAATGATGGTCTCATCTGCATAGAGATAGGATTTGATCAGGACAGGATTGTGGAAGATTGTTCAGAAAAAGACTGAAAAGAAGCGGCCCGAGAATGGATCCTTGAGGGACTCCTGAGTGTGCCAGTCTTGCATCGGAGAGAACATCAGCTATTTTCACTCTTTGGGAACAGTTTTCCAGGTAGCTCTTAAACCAGGTTGTTGACTCAGGGGAGACCCCAGCATTTAACAGTTCTGTGATTAGTATTCAATGATGGACGGTATCAAAAGCCTTGGTCAGGTTTACAAAGACCGACCCAGCTGGATGACTATTGTCCAGGGAGTTGTGGATTGCTCCTGTGCATTCTAGGAGGGCAATTACCAATGTGATTACCTCTTCCTACTCTGGAGAGTGTGGCCAGTAACATGTAGGAAAGGAAAACCCCACTTTGGGGGAAACCTCTGAGGACCCACGGCTACTGACCTGCCCATCCTCTGGGCATACTAAAAGGAGAATAATCCCAAAGCAGGTAAGTATTTATAAGTTGTTTTATAACAAGATTCAGAGTGATGATCAAAGAAGCATATCCTGATTTTGGTTGCAAGCAGGTAATCATGGAAGATGAGGTACTGGTGAATGAGAGTCTACCACGAAGAGACATTAACTTAAGAAGTTAGGGAATCCAAGTCCTTAATATCTATGGCGTAGAAGGCAAGGAGTTGTGCACAGTCAGGCAGCTCTGTTAGCTGCTGTTCATGAATCACATCTTGGAGGGGCGAGAATGTAGAACTGATCAATGGTCAATCCTGGAGTGCGATGAAGGAAGTAGTCCGTTCTAGATGACGAACTGGATTACAGTGAGCAAGCAGATAGACTCCATTGTGTGGCAGAGTAGGAGAGAATGATGGATCCCATGTGAGCCAATATGTAAAGATCCAGCAGAGTAGGCACCAGGCCCCTTTTTCAGGGTGAAGCAGGAATGTGGTGAGCAGGCAGCCAGGCTCCCCATGCGGGAAGAAGCAGAAGAAACCTCCAGGCCCCCTTGCGGGGCGAAGTAGGAATGTGTAGAGCAAACAGATAGGCCCTGTGTAAGGGTGATGTAAGAGTGCAGTCAGCATGTAACTAGGTCCTTTGTGGATGAAGCAGGGAACTTGGCGGACCCTGTGCGATCTGTCATTGTTTAGGTTATAGCAGAGATGGTGAGACCCCCAACATGGGTCGGCCGAGGAGACAGAATGTGGATGAGCAATCTGTCAGGCCCAATGCGGGCAAAGCCAGAAACATAGTGGGACCTTATGTGGTCCACCAGTGCATGGTGTATTGTATGAATGTGACCCCACATAGGTTGGCTAAGGTGAAACAGAATGCGTGGAACGAGCTCTAGCCCCCCCACCCCCCAGTGGGGTGAAGCAGCAATTTGAAAAGGTATCCCAGGATAAGTTGAGACCATAGGCCGAGTGGTAGACTATCGTGGTGGAGACCATATGATGATGGATGTCCTTGATGCTGTCAATAGGGAAGCGGTAGGATCGCACATAGTTTTCTTGAAGGGGAGCAGAGTTAGGTACAGTCTGGTGAGAAGCAATTGACTACACGCAGTTAATGTATAAAGCAGATGAAGCTAGACATCCTTATTAGATTTCCAAATCCAGATGACCAAGTCGATGATGAGCAGGAAATCAATGCTAAAGATAAAGTTCCGGCAGATGGAGAGAGCTGGCTAAAATGACATCTGGAAGAGGGACGGTTGTTAATCCATGATTGAGGGAGTCGTAAGAGAAACGGCAATAATGCAGTCATGGGCAGTCAGCATGGTTGAAGAAGAGTGCCACTGGAATAGTTTAGGATGTAGAAATCTTTGAGGATGAAATGGTTGACAGTGATGACTGCAGGGAAAGGTGATGAGGTAGGAGCCTATGCATCAGGGAGGCTTTCTTGAAGCTGGAAGTCCAGTGCAATCATAGGTTGCAATCGAGTACTTCATCAGAGCAAGAATTGTCCTAAGATGTCCAAAGATTGAGGAATACTCTACGGAAATGTGTGGTGTTGATACTATGTTGGAACTGGACCAGCAATGGAATGAAGCACAGTAGAAGTATGGAACGGAGAAGTAAGGTAGGCCTGAAGGGTAATCTGGAGCGTTAATTCTTTGAGGTGCAGAGTAAGCAGTGACTGAATGCTTGAGTCATTGAGTAGGTATCAGGTGGTCAGCTTGAGGAACACAAAACCCCCCTGCGGGCCTACGTACATGAAGATGGAAAGCTGTGTGAGCAAAAAGAATGCCCTGAGACTCGATGGAGTAGGGATGGTGAGACCTCCCACATGAGTTGCCATCGCTGTAACAGGACACGCTGAGAAGTAACAGGGAAAAATCCCACATAAGTCTGCCTGTAGTGACTTAAGTATGTCAGAACCAAGAAGGGCTTCCACATGGTTCGTGTATGGTTGGGATGGCAGGACCTATGTGGTCTGCCATCGATGTAGTATGCGCTTTCCGAGTATGGCTGGCATGACCTCCGTAGTCTGCCATTGCAGTGGCGATGCATGGTCCAATATAAGGAGGAATAGATCCCAAGTGAGTCCACATGCAATATGGATTTATGAGTGATGAGGAAGAGCCCAGTGGTAGGCACGGATGTTTGAGATGAAGGAATCCCTGTGGGTTCAACATTGCTGTAGTAAGTATGGACGAATGGTGCTTTTCAAGGTCCCACGGAGGCCAAGCTGAACTAGATTCCATACTGGATGACTGGATGAGGTGGTGAAATGCCGAGAAGCCCTCAATATAGCCAGGATGAAGCTGAAAACCTCATGAAGTGTAACAAGAAGGTGTAGAATGTAATGTGTAATGACCGGCATGGCATCAGGATAGTAGATTTGAAGGTTGCACTCATCTGGACAATATGAAGGTCCCCCGAAGGTACATCAGAAGACCCCTGGAGGTCCAAGAAAGGACAGTGTGTGAGGGAATCGAGTGGTGAGCTAGACCCCCATGTGGGCCAGCTGGAGATACACAGATACATAGACAATGTCGGCAGATAAGGGCCTATGGCCCACCCAGTCTGCCCATTTGAGCTTGTAAGTTCAGTTTATGTTTTCCTAGAAGTCTGTTACCCCTTACCCCTGACCTCCAGAATTCCTTTATGTCTATCCCATGCATTCTTAAATCCCGTGATTGTTTCAGCCCCCACCACTTCCTCTGGCAGGGTGTTCCACTTGTCCATCACCCGTTCTGTGAAGAAATTCTTCCTATGTTTCCTCTGAATTGTCCTCCCTCCAACTTCATCCCATGCTCTCTAGTCCTGGAACATCTTTTTCACTTAAAAATAGAGTATTCCTACACCCTGTTCCTCCCTGTAAGATACTTGTATGTCTCTATCATATCCCCTCTCTCCCTCCTCTCCTCCAGGGAGTACATGTTCAGTTCCTTCAACCTGTCCTCATAGGACTTGTGATGCAATCCATGCATCATCTTTGTTGCCCTCCTCTGAACCTTCTCTACCCTGTCTATGTCCTACGTAGGTAAGGTCTCCAGAACTGTACACTGTACTCCAGGTAGGGGCCTCAATTAGTGTCTTGTATAGTGGAATTATGATGTTCTTTTCTTGCTGGTGATGCTCCTGCTCATGCATCCCAGCATCCTATTTGCTTTACCTGCTGCCTTGTCACACTGTTCCTACCTTGAGGTCATCAGAGATGATAACCCCAAGATCTCTTTCCTGCTTGGTGCATGCTATATCCTCACCCCCCAACTGATATATTGTTCCAGGGTTTTTGTGCCCCATATGCATTATCTTGCACTTCTTTGCATTGAATTTCAACTGCCAAACCCCTGACCATTCTTCAAGTTTCTGCAGGTCCCTTCTCATTCTGTCTACACCCTCTGGTGTGTCTACTCTGTTACAGAGCTTTGTGTCATCAGCGAACAGTGAAATTCTGCCTTCTAGGTCCTGCGCAATGTCACAGATGAAGATGTTGGATAGGACCAGTCCCAGCACTGATCCCTGTGGTACCCAACCGGTCACTCTTCCCTCTGTGGAGTGACAGCCATTTACCACCACCCTCTGTGTCCTGCTGCCCAGCCAGTTACCTACGCACCACACTACTGTCCTGCCCACACCCATATTCCCCAGTTTTTGTAATAGTCTTCTATGTGGCACAGTGTCAAAGGCCTTGCTGAAGTCCAGATAGGCCATGTCCACTGCCCTCCCCTGATCCACCTCCCTAGTCACCCAGTCAAAGAATTCAACGAGGTTGGTCTGACATGACCTCCCCCTGGTGAAACCATGCTGCCTTGGGTCCTGTAGTCCATTGACAACCAGATGTTCCACCAATCTCTCCTTCAGTAGTGCTTCCATGATCTTCCCCACTACCAAGGTGAGGCTGACTGGTCTGTAGTTCCCCGCTTCCTCTCTGTTCCCACTTTTGTATAAGGGGACTACATCTGCTATCCTCCAGTCTTTGGGTACCTCCCCTGTTTCCAGTGATTGGCTGAACAGGATGGCCAGAGTTTCAGCCACCACCTCTCTTAGTTCTTTAAGGACCTGGGGTGCACCCCATCTGGCCCCATTGCTTTATCAACTCTTATTACTTCCAGTTCTTCAGGACCTTTCGTGTAAAGGGACGGTGTCCATTTCTGCACCATTTCACCCCCTTGTACTCCTTCAGACCCATTACTCCTCCTCTTCCTCAGTAAAGACTGAGCAGAAATACCTGTTCAATATGTCAGCTTTACTGTTGTCATCCTCCACTGGCCCCCATCCTCCCCCTTCAGTCTCACTATCCCTCCCTTTGCCTTTCTTTTTTCACTTATGTAGCTGTAAAAGGTTTTGTCCCCTCTACCCACTGATTTTGCAATGTGTTCTTCTGTCTGAGCTTTGGCTTCCCTTACTGACCTCCCTGCCTCCCTTTGCTTCTCCTGGTACTTCTCCCTATCCCTTCTGCCTGTGTCTTTTGTATTGCCTGAATGCAATCTTTTAGCTTTCACTTTCTTTGCTACCTCTTTGGAAAACCATAATGGTCTCCTCTTCCTTTTCTCTTGCTAACCTGCTTAATGCATAATTCTGTTGCTCTTGTAATCCCCATTTTAAATGCTGCCCACTGTTCCTCAACCCCTGATTCCTGCCCCATTCTCCTTAATGCCTCTTTCAAGTATCTCCCATTTTCCCAAAGTCTGACCCCTAAAATCCAGGATACGTGTTTTGTGTGGTTTGGTTCTGCTCTTTCTGTGATTTCAAACCACAATGACTGGTGGTCACTGTTCCCCAGGTGCTACCCACTGTTACCCCATCACAGTGTCCCTGTTTGTGAGCACAAGGTCCAGTATTGCCTTCTGCCGAGTTGGTTCCATGACCAGTTGCTTGAGGAAGGCACCCTGAAGGGAGTCCAGGATAAATCTGCTCCTAGTTGATGCTGCTGCTGGGATGCTCCAGTCCACATCTGGAATATTGAAGTCTCCAACCAGTACTACCTCACCCTTGTCTGCCATCCTTTGGATGGCTAGCATCAACTCCCTATCTGTTTCTTCCTCCTGGGCTGGTGGTCCATAAACCACACCTGTCACGGATGGCTGGCCCATTTCCTTTCAACTTAACCACAGTATCTCTCCCCCATTTGTTCCTCCTGGATCTCTGTGGCCCTTATGTCATTTTCACATACAGTGCCACTCCTCCTCCCTTCCTGCCTGCCCTGTCTCTTCTGAATATGTAGCCAGGTATGGCCATCTCCCAGTCGTGGTTATCATTAAACCAGGTTTCAGTGATGGCCACAATGTCCCAGTCTGACTGCACCATGACAGTCTCCAGATCTTCCATCCTGTTGCTAAGGCTCCTGGCATTTGCACACATGCCTTTCCATGATTGACCTCCCTAGACTGTTTTGCTGTTCTACTCCAGCCCCTTCCTTGGTTGTCCTTTATCCCTGGTTCTCCTTGCTGTCTGCCCTTCTGCTGAATTTTGCCCCTTTTCTGCCTATCCACCTCTTGGGTGCTAATCTCCATCTTTTGCACACTGCTTTGTAGAGTGGAGAAGAATTGGTGAGTTGAGCTAGGCTTCCTTGAAGACGAGCTTGACAGGCAGGACCTCCACATAGATCTGCCCAAGGAAGGAGTAGAGAGAGAGAGAGAGAGAGTTGAGCTATGCCTCCACGTAGGTTAGCTAAACTGGCAGGATCCCCATGTAGGTCTGCCTGAGGAGGAATAGAAGTAAGTGTGTCGAGCTAGGCCTCCTCATAGGATAGCTGGACTGGCAGGACCTCCGCATAGGTCAGCCTGAAAAGTAATAGAGTGAAGGATCAAGTCTTCCTCGACGTAGGCTGTCTGGATCAGCCGAGTCAGGATGACAGTATAGCGACCTCCATCTAGCCCAGTAGGAGAAAGGATGTTGAAGTAATGGTTCTTAGAGGAGAATGCGATGGTTTGCAGCGCAATATAAAGTATGGAAAGTGACTTGTAATAATATGATCACCTTGCATCAATTCACTTCTGTTCTGCACACTGACACAAAGTAATCTGGTTTTCTGGTGTTTCAGTGTTCCCAGTCAAAGGCTACCAATTGTGTGAAGATGTCTTGGACCCACTTTATGTCCATCTTTCATCTGGTACAGGCCTGAAGAGTGGCTTGTTTGTGCCTCAGCTACTATAGCCTGATGCCTGTAAGTAAAGAGAGCTTAGAATTTGGGATGTTGATGAATTCTAGCATTGCCAGCAGTACTGAACTCGCAGCAAGAGTGTGGAGTTTTGTATTATGGAACTCAAGACTCTAGCATCACATCAAGTATCTGTATCTCATGCAACAAGCAGAAGCATCTCTCTATGGTGATTACCCCACAGAAAGGAAAAAACATATGGGAGTTTCAGTGCTACTGATCTGAGCCACTGACTCAAAGTTGCCAGCAGCACTAGTAGGAGCGATGGAGTCACAAGGAAGCCAAAGATTCAACTCAAGTCAGCACAGAAATGGCACAGCGCTGTGAAACCTAGGAGATGGAGAACTCAGGAGGGACATGCAGGTTGCACGGAACTGTCGTAGAAGCAGGAGGTCCAACAGACCGATCTGGAGCAGCAGCAGCATGTTGTGGGCAGTCCCAGCTAGGAGCACAACAGTAAGCCAACGGAGCACTGAGGCACGGCTGGCAACCAAAGAAGACAAGCTCCCAAACAGAAGAGAAAGCAGAGAAGAACAGAGTGAGGTAAAGGAGCAAGGGGAAGATCAAGGGTGACGGGGGGGAACAAGCAAGGCAACATCAAGGAGAAGACAATGGGAACAGTAAGACAACCACAAATGGCCACAGGAGAAGGGGGGGAGGGAGACCACCAGCCATGCCTCTGAAGAGTGAGTCCGACTCACTAAGCAGAGTGAGCGGAAGCTGAAAGCTTATGAAGAGGATGGGGGAAGAGCTATCCCCCCCCCATCCCATTGAAATACAGGCAGAGCCTTCCAATTCCTTGGATTTTCTCGGGGCTGTGCTAGTTATTATAAAGTTAATTTACAGCCACAGTTACAGCTCATTCATAAAGTAAATTTACAGCTGCAGTTACTGCTCTTTTTAGTAAGTTAATTTTACAGTGCATTTAAGGAAGCAGCCTAGTTTCATTCAAATCACTTCTGTTGAAATGTTAGCAGAAGGTGCGTATAAACTCTATCATAGTTTTCTTCTCAGTGCCACTTATTAATTGTGCCCGCTGGTGTTCATCTACTGGCTTGTGAAATTCTGTCCAAACTCTTTCTCTGTCTTTTCCCCACTGCAGCCATTCTTATCTCCTCCTCCTCTGTCTTACAGCCACTCTTTTCTCCACCACCATTTTACTGCACTCTTTACAACTCTCCTTGCCTGAAACTTAATCTGCTCATCCAACCCCTCCCCCATTCACAAAAAAAAAACCTTGACTTGTCTCTCTCTCTCTATCTCGATTTCTCCCTCAATTATAAATATAGGGTGCACTAACTTTTTTTCATTCCCTCTCCCCAAAGGCTCCTACAGTCTGCAAGGCTACTCTTCAAATCGCTCTCCTCCCAAGCTTTGAGCCAGAGGAATCAGCCGCAAGCAAGGTATGCCTGCCACATAGCTCAGATCGCTCAGCTGTTCTCCAGCTCAAATTTTTAAACTTGGCACCACGTTGTGGACTTTGCTGAGGCGTCACAGCATCTTTGCCTTTAGGACAATCTGTGGACCTCTCGGGGTTGTACTAAATGTTCTCCAGTTTCTGTTTGTTTAATTAACTGCTCTTCTACAGATATTGTTAATATCATTTAACTTTAATTTAGTCCTGTGGATTTTCTCGGGGCTGTGCTAGTTATTATAAAGTTAATTTACAGCCACAGTGACTGCTTGTTCATAAAGTTAATTTACAGCTGCAGTTACTGCTCTTTTTAGTAAGTTAATTTTACAGTGCATTTAAGGAAGCAGCCTAGTTTCATTCAAATTGCTTCTGTTGAAATGTTAGCATAAGGTGCATATAAACTTTATCACAGTTTTCTTATCAGTGTCACTTATTAATTGTGCCCACTAGTGTTCTTCTACTGGCTTGTGAATTTCTGTCCATACTCTTTCTCTGTCTTTTCCTACTACAGCTATTCTTGTCTCCTCCTCTGTCTTACAGCCACTCTTTTCTCCTCCTCCATTTTACTGCACTTTTTACAACTCTCCTTGCCTGGAACCCAATGTGCTCATCCAACCCCTTCCAACCCCCTCTTCACAAAATAAAAAGCCTTGACTTCTCTCTGTCTATAGCAATTTCTCCCTCCTCTTATCTTAATACCTGTTCAATTATAAATATAGGGTGCACTAACTTTTATTCTTTCCCTCTCCTAGAAAGCTCCTGCAATCTGCAAGGCTACTCTTCGAGCCGCTCCCCTCCCAAGCTCTGAGCCGCAGGAATCAGCCGCAAGCAAGGTATGCCCGCCACATAGCTCAGATTGCACAGCTGTTCTCCAGCTCAAGTTTTTAAACTTGGCACCATTTCGTGGACTTTGCTGAGGTGTCACAGTATCTTTGCCTTTAGGACACTCTGTCTCAGATATTCAAAAGGGTTGCGCATGGCGCAACAGTGTTGCGCCATGCGCCACCCACTGATGCACCCAGGTGCGATATTCAAAGGAAAAAGTGCACCGCTGACAAATCCCGATCGCGACAGAGTGCATCAGAATGTATGCAGGCACAGAAGCATCTATGCATAACCTGCACAGCCCAATATTCAGCCCAGGATGTGCAGAGCCATGCATGCGCAACCCCTACTTGTGCCTGCAAAAAGTTAAGCCAAAAAAAAAGGAACAAATGATGGCCACCCACAGGTGAGCTGCCACATTGCAGGGCGCAACACAGCAGCTGCCACCTGTGGGTGGCCACCCAAGTTCCTGCCGCACCTGGCAGCGCTCCACCATGCCCCATCGCAGGCATCTGTTTAAACAAACCCCCCCAAATATCCCTGGTGGTCCAGTGGACTGACTGCTGCCCAATAGCGGGCATCTGGTTAAATAAAAAAAAAAAATCCTATATCCCTGGTGGTCCAGTGGACCGCTATGTTCCAGATCGTGGGCCTTTGTCTAAAAAAAGAAATCCTCATCTAATATCCCTGGTGGTCCAGTGGACCGATCGCTGCCCGATCGCGGGCATCTGTTTAAATCACCCCCTCCGGCCAATATCCCTGGTGGTCCAGTGGACCGCCTCTGCCGATCGCGGGCATCTGTAAAACATAAAAAGCGTCCTATTACCCTGGTGGTCTGGGGTACTAGAGTACCTCCTCCCCACCGCCACCAAACCCTACCGCCCGCTCCTCTCCTGGTCAGCCAGCGGGCAACGCACCACCCACCTGCCGCCCGCCGCCCGACAGCAGCTTAGGGCTTGCGCCCGATGGTTCCAGCATGAGACAATGGGCATGTAGCCCATACCGCATTATTACAGTCCAGATATGTGAATCATTCACATATCTGGTATGTAGCATGCGTATAAGCTGCATGCCCATTGGCTCACGCCAGAACCAACGGGCGCAGCCCCACCGAGCTGTCAGTCGGCGGGCGGGCGGGCGGCAGGCGGTGGAATGCCGGCTGACCGGGTGGGGTGGAGGTGGGGCCAGTGGGCGGTGGGGAGGGGTACCCTAGACCACTAGGGTAATAGGACGTTTTATGTTTACAGATGCCCACGCCGGCAGCGATCGGTCCATTGGACCACCAGGGATGTTGGACGGGGTTATACTGATGCCCAATCGGGCACATAGCGGTCCACTGGACCACCAGGGATATTAGATGAGGATTTCTTTTTTTAGACAAATGCCCGTGATCGGGAACATAGCGGTCCACAGGACCACCAGGGATATAGGACGGGTGGGTGATTTAAACAGATGCCCGCGATCGGGCAGCGATCGGTCCACTGGACCACCAGGGATATTGGACGGGGGGGTTATTATACCGATGCCCGCGATCAGGCACATAGCAGTCCACTGGATCACCAGGGATATAGGACAGGTTTTTTTTTTTTATTTAACCAGATGCTCGCGATCGGGCAGCACTCGGTATACTGGACCACCAGGGATATTGGACGGGGGGGGTTTTATTATACCAATGCCCGCGATCAGGCACATAGAGGTCCACTGAACCACCAGGGATATTAGACGAGGATTTCTTTTTTTACACAAATATCTGTGATCGGGCTGCAGGGGGCGTCGGTCCCCGATGGTTGCTGCCTGGCAGGGCGCCAGGTGCAAGTCATCGGGGATCGGCGCACCTGCATGCTAATGGGATGCAAATGGGGCCATAATGACATGCAAATGGCCCCATGTGCGTCTTACATAAATTATGGCCCCATTTGCATGTCCCCTTTTGAATATCGCAGGTGCTGTGAATGGCGCAATGGCACTTGCGCTAGCGCATCTCCATGCTCCACTCTGGCAACTTGCGCTGGCACAGTGCCACTGCGCCATGCACAGTGGGGATGGCCAGGGTGCGATATTCAAAGCTGCTGAGCCATAGCGCAGCTCCGTTGAATATCGCCCAGGCCACACCCCTTCGCAACCAAGTTGCGCTGCACACAGGCTTACGCCACAGCCTGGTGCAGTTTGAATATCTGGGCCTCTGTGTACATCATGGGGCTATACTAAATGTGCCCCAGTTTCTGTCCATTTATTTAAGTTAACTGCTCTTCTGCAGATACTTTAAATCTGATTTAACTTAAATTTAGTTCCATGGATTTTCTTGGGGCTGTGCTAGTTATTATAAAGTTAATTTATAGCCACAGTTACTGCGCGTTCATAAAGTTAATTTACAGCTGCAGTTACTGCTCTTTTTAGTAAGTTAATTTTACAGTGCATTTAAGAAAGCAGCTTTCCGACAATGCTGCGTAGTGTCTCCCCACCTGCCTCCCTCCCACACCCACCCTTGGTTGCACTTTCTTTTACAGGCACTGAGTTAGTATGTGTGTGATGTTTTTCTATCTCCCTAATTTCCCATTGGCTCCTTATACCAAGACACCAATAGGCGGCCCTGAAAGTTCTTGAGGATTCCACCTCTTGCCAAACCTTTGTGGATGGGCAAAATAGGAAAAGTGACATTTTTTTTCTGCTAATAGTTAGTCCATAACATTAGTTAGTTCCTTGCCCTCACTCTACTTATCCTTCCATCCAATCCAACACAGTCTCTATCGTTATCTTAGCCTTGGTAAATGGGTAGAGTCATAACAGAGGCAATTTTTCTGGTAATATAGTTAAGACTAAAACTCCTGATATATTTTTGCCTATATCTTGATTATTATTTTCTCATTTCTTTACTCTCAAACTACACATACTCTCTCCAAATTTATTACCAGTAAAGACAAAGCTTTTCCTTAATAGCAATTTTTTAGATTTGTTAGAACTGTTGCAAAGCTGCACTGCATCTACCCTGACAGACCAATTTGCACTGTGGGTACCCTGACCCTGTTAGTCCAAGTTTTCTACAGCACCTTGTGTAAGTTTTATAGACCTGCCAGTCAGTCATCACGTGAGGATATAATCACTTAAGCTTCAGGCTATCTTCCTAATTGCCCCAGTTTTCTTCAAATAGCCTTAACTTCACTGCTTGTCTTCTAAAGTGACTCAATTTTTTTCTTTTTCTCTTTCTCTCTCTAGCCTAACCCCCCCACCTCACCTTATCAAGTGACTCACTGGATATATCCGAGCACTACTTAAGCAATAAGGCATGACAGGGGGGTGTGTTATGGTGGGATAATGGCCCACCTTAGGGTGGGTTGAAGCATGAGGCATAGCTGAGGGTTTCCACCACCCGAGAAGGGCCGTTAACCCACCATAACACACCCTCTAGAGTGCCTTACTGCAATTATGAAACAGGTCATTTTTAGTAAATGTTATGCATTTTTAAACATAATACTTTCAGCTGGCCACTGTGCTGGGATAATGGCCCAGCTGAAAGCAGCTCTCGGCCAGTCAGAATTCAATATTCTTTCTACCCATTTCATAATATATACAGTATTATCTCATTCATTATTTCAGATCATTTGGTGGCACTAGGAACCACGGCTAATCCTACTGGTACTGTATCTCATCCTTCAATAATGGAATACCCCAAACCTCTACCCAGCCTTCTGCCCATTCCTTTGCTCTCAAAGAAAGAAACCTACTCCCTTGGGTCATGGTATGCTCATAACCTCTCTCAGCTTACTCCCAGCTGCTCACTTGCTAAACTATTACCCTTATTCCTGCTACTTATTCTGGCTGGTAATGTTGAGCTGAACCCTGGACCCTCTGGACCACAAATTGCCCCCTCCACCCCATTAGTCCACATCTGTTCCTCCATCAAGGGTCTGAAGGTAGCCAACTTAAATGCCCAGAGTCTGTGCCCTAAAATGGCTGAGGTAGAGGTCTGGGTTACACTTCACAACCCTGATGTACTGAGTATTACCGAAACATGGCTAAAACCTAGTTTTCTACCACATGAAGTCGCTCTGGTTGGCTACTCTTGTTTTACGAGGGACTGGCCAGGTAAAAAAGAGACGGCATTCTCATTTATGTGTGGTCCAGCGTTGCAGCTTCAGAAGCAGCTAATCCTCCCACAGTCCCTTCCCTAGCAGAACGCATCTTCCTTACCTTAATCCGGGGTAATGTCAAAAGACTTCTCTTAGGTTGCATCTACCTGCTCCCCAAAGATGCAAATAACATCCTCCCTTCTCTAATTGCTTCCCTTTCTGACCTCCCTGGCTACGATCTCTTATTCTGCAGAGAATTCAATATTGACTGGTTTAACCAAAATAAAAACAAAGCTCATTTAACATTAGCTGACTCCAATCTTACACAACATATCTTCAAACCCATCAGATTGAATTGAAAGTCTGGTAACCACTCTCTGCTGGATTGGATAGTCTGCAACTGCCCACATAGGGTGCAGTCTGTCAGTGTACTTCCTGATTATATTAGCGATCACTCTCCAGTTCTTTGTGTATGGAGTAACAAATGCCAGAACGCTCCACCCAAAATCTCAGACTCTAGAAATATGTCACTCTTTGACTTATCAACCTTCCTGTCATCTGTCTGCTGCTGACTGGGACCCTATTAAAGCTTTGTCAGATATAGACCAGGCCTTAGACTACTGTATTAATACACTGCATGCTATAATTAATTAACATGCTCCCCTCATTAAAAGGAGGTCCAAAGATTTGAAAGCTCATTGGCTAAGCAAGGACTTGAGGCATCTCATGTTCTGTCATGACTCGGTTTGGAAAAAGTTTAAGAAAAGCAGCAACCCCTCACATTGGCAGACTTTCAGACAACTTTGTAACTTATGTAAGAGCAAACTCTGCAGCGCCAAGTGCAAGTATTATAGTTCATTGCAGACCGAATGCCTCAGTAACCCTAAGGTGTTCCGGAAGCAAATTAACACTTTAATTAAAGGCAACTCCCTGGTCTCCCCCAGCATCGTACTAGAAGGTGATACCACAATGTCTGACCCCCAATCTATTGCAAATGGTTTAAACCACTTTTTCACTGATCTCACTAGCTATATCTCACACTTTGCCCCCACTCCTAATTTCCACCCCTCCTCCCTCCCTCACAGGCAACTTCCTTCTTGCCCTGAATTCCACCTCAAATTAGCTACTTGCAAACAAGTACTGCAGCTACTATTAAAATTAAAGGAAGATAGTTCCCCGTGTTTCGACTCCTTAGAACCTTACTTTCTGAAGCTAAGCCCCTCAGCCCTTGCTGTTCCCATCTGTGATCTGATAAACAGGTCTCTTACTACTGGAAAGGTGCCAGCCAAATAGAAAGTAGCAATAGTTGTTCCGCTGTACAAGGGTGGTGCATGTGCATTCAAAACTACAGACTTATATCAATCCTCTGCCCTCTAGCAAAGATACAAGAATGACTTATTTTCAGTCAGCTTCAATCTTACTCGGAATGTCACCTCCTCCAATCAAATTGTCAGCATGGTTTCAGAAAGAATTATAGCACCTTCATTGCCCTTAGTAAGGTAACCTCTGATATTATTGGCTCACTTGTCAAAGGGCTTTACACCGGGGCCATATACTGTATGTAGATCTAAACTAAAGCCTTTGATTTGGTAAACCACAATCTTCTATTAGAAGAGCTCCACTCTTTGGGCATGGACCATCTCTCCCTTTCCTAGTTCCAGAATTGCCTGTCTGGCAGCTCCCAAAGCGTAAAATGGTCAGGAGCTCTCTCTTCATTTAATACTATAACCCACAGCATACCACAAGGATCAATCCTGGGGCCACTTCTGTTCTCTCTACTTATTAACAACTTACCCCTGAACTGTGGCGGATCCCTGGTGCAACTTTATTCTGATGACACTGTTTTATATCGGTTGTCGAGTGATACCCTATGGCTTAATCACAGCCTGGAATCTGACTTCCACATGCTTAAGAAATGGTTCTTTAAAAATCACTTAGTCCTTAACACCAAAAAAAAACAACAAGTCAATGCTATTTTTAACCCCTCCGGAAGAGTACCACCCCATGGCTCACTCCATATTCTGACTGCTACAGGGGATACCCTTGAATCAATGCAATCTTTTAAATACTTGGGTATCCTGCTAGACCCCTCCCTCTACTTCGAGCAGCATGTGACACAGACCACGAAAAAAGTCAAACAGAAACTAGGTTTGTTCCATTGCCTTCATTCTCTCCTCTTTCATGTCTCCTGTCAATAGATTGCCATCTCCTCGCCATACTTTTCTATGGTGCCCCATACTGCTGTCCACCAAGACTACCACTCTCTCCTGGCTGAGAATGCTTTGCCATAGGCTGGGATGATTTAATCTTAGAGTGAACTCCCACTGTCACCATTGTGAGAGTCACTTGGCTGGCCTGACTGTGATCAAAGATTGCAATTCTCCTCCCTCTGCTTTATCTGAAAACTTACCTTTCTCTTCTTTCCCCCCCTCACCTGAGTGACCTACTGATAGTGTCAGTGGCTCAGTAGGTAGCACACTCGCCTCTGAGGCTGGGAGATCAGAGAGCTGTGGGTTCAGTTCCCACATCTGGCACTTGGGTTAATATCCCAGTACTGACACTGTAGTGCAGCATGAGAGGGGTGCTGCACTTCTGAGGTGCTGTCTTTTGGATGAGACGTTAAACTGAGATCCTGTCTGCCTGGATTGGTGGTAGTTCAGCTGGATGTTAAAGATCCCATGACACTTCTCGAAAAGAGTAGTGGAACTTCCCCGGTATCCTGGCCAAATTTCCCTCATTCACTAAAAATACCATCAACAGCTTAATCTGATTCAAGGTCAGCTGGCATTCATCTGGATCCCCCTCCCCTGGGTCATGCCTGAAAGTAGGCAGGATTTGTCTAGTGCACTTACCTGGTCAGCAAAAGCAAAACAAAATAAAATACGTAAGTCCTCTCCACATCTACTCAGGTCATCTTCGGCTCCTCTGCTTAACACTTCTTATCCTCACCTAGCAATTGGCAAAATATATTTTGCCTACTCTGCCACCACCACTTGGAATGCACTCCCTCTATCCTCTCTCTCCCTCTCTTCTCTTGCTATGTTCAAGTGCTCCCTCTCTGTGCACCAATTGCAGCCTAAGCCCTGCACCTGCTTTGGCTAATACCTCATAGCACCTAGCAGAATTTAAGGGGATCTGCCTTTGTAGTCTTTTCCTTCTTTCTTTGCTACTTACTCACTTCCTTTCGATTTCTTTTTTTTTGAATTATCGTTTCTACTTCCTTTCCTCAGCCTACCACCCCTGACCCATCAGGGGAGTCACCCGACATCCCACTGCCTTTCCACCCTACCCCGATGGACCCCAGATCTCCTCGGTGGGGACAAGGTGGGGGCAGAACACCCCGTAACTTACATGTCATTGGTCCAGGGTCCGTTGGTCAGGTGATGGCACATCATGGGCACGTCACAGTTCCCCATCTTCCCAGTGGTGGCATGCTCTTTTTCCATTTTTCACCCTCCCCGTACAGCATGCAAGTCCCTGACATCAGGGCGCAAGGTGCTGACGTCCATGCTGTAGTGCGGCCAGCCATCCCTCATAGGGCTTGCAGTACTCA
The DNA here is from genome assembly GCA_016271365.2 of Neoceratodus forsteri. NCBI lineage: Eukaryota > Metazoa > Chordata > Ceratodontiformes > Ceratodontidae > Neoceratodus > Neoceratodus forsteri. The sequence continues at coordinate 1,103,910,349 of CM057454.1, forward strand.
GAGACTCCATTCAGAGTCAGGCAAGTTGCAGGCAATGGCCTATATCCTCCGTGGACAAAGCGAGGTGTCATAGGATGCTCAAGCTTATCTCCCCCCTGCCGACCCACCAGCAACCTGAGTCCGCTCCCAAGTCCAGTTTGCCGGCATGGTGCGAGGTGTGGTGTCCAGCGCCTCAACCCTCAGCACCACCAGGCCAGCTTCCTTTCAATTTCTGAATACCTGATTAGCTACCACTCTCCTTTCTAACGTCAAGCGATTTTGGAGTTGGATGTATTCTAGTCCTGGTTAGAGATGCAGCAAATTTAAATTCCACCGGCGAAGTGAACACGAAGTGGGCACTTCGCATTGCCACTCCGCTACATGGAATGGGCAATGCAAAGTGCTCACTCCGCCTTGTCATTACCACTTTGTGTTAAGGAGGAATGGCAATGTGAAGTAAGGCAAAGTCATTGTTTTTAATGGACTTCATGTTCCTCATTATGATTCTAAGTGATCCACTTGGTGTTTCAGATTTGGCAGGCCCCTCCACACATCACATGGCTTACAGTACTGTAAGTCACATGCTCTGTAGCTAGGCAGAAAGAAAGTGAATCATACAAGCAGACACTTTTACTTTCTCCTATGCAGACAGAAAGAGAGAGGAGTGTGCTTTGTGACAACTGATATTTTGAGATCAGAACGAGGAGGAGATTTAAACTCTGATTTAGACCCAACAGCTTTTTTAAAAGCTACATTATTTTGTCTTTTCTGTCTGTACTCTTTATTACTTAGTTTATTCTTTCTGTAAATTTTATTTTTCTTACATAGAGGACATCAGTTGCAAATTATGTCCATGCTGGAACTGCTGCTGGATCACTATGGGATCCCACATTAATTTTTTTTCCCTCTCACCATGTGCCCCCCCACACCTTCCTTGCTGTGTTATAAAATGTATTCCTCCACCATCCCCGACCCTTGTATGTAATTATGTCCTTTTTTGTTGTCTTCCATATGTATTCTGAGCAGTGCAAGTATACTGTGCTAAACTGCATGGGTGCAATCTTCTTTCCAGTCTGTGTATGTACTGCAGACACTGTCCAACTCCCTGACTTAAAGACACTTATTAATGAGTTCAATGGAGGGATGATGAATCCTGGAGAGATGCTACAAAACAGGCTTACAATACATCCAAGTAACTACTAAAAATATTAATGTTGTGATTCGTGATGTAATCGTAAATCGTGATTTGTGACTGCATTTGTGACTGTGATGATAAAGAAATGCAAATGCCTATGGCTGTACTTCCCCGGGCCCCAATGAGGTGTGGCACAAAACTCCTCAACTTTAAAACACTCAGTAATGAGTACAATGGTGGGGTGGTGAAACATGGAGAGATACTACAAAACAGGCTTACAATACATCCAAATAACTAGTAAAAAAATTACTGTTGTAATTCATGACGTGATCGTAAATCGTAATTTGTGACTGCATTTGTGACCGTGATGATGAAGAACATGATTTGTATCATGCCTGAATCCTGATGATGGTCCTGACTTAAAAACGTGTAACCCCTAGATGGCGCTATCCCAGGGGCTACTACCCCGCCTGATTTGCCACTAACAGGTTGAGGGGCCTGGATCCGATGGCGGGTGCCTCCACCCAGAGGTCAGGGTTTGCAATAGTTAAACTAACTTGGTCACAGCCCTCTGGGACACTGCAACCCCCCTTTCTTCCCACTAGTGGCCCACACAATATATCAGAATTACCTTCACAGTATACACTTACCCCCAGGACTGGTTCAGGCACTGGGACCTCCTGTAAAATAAGATACAGTGCAACAATCAAAGTACAATACTTTAACATAGACAAATACCTCAGGCAGTATAACTTTGCTGAAACAAGCAGCTCTGATTTATTTAGGGGGAATATAACAAGGACAGGGGGAAATCAGGTTAATTAGCTTATCACTTTATTCATCTACCTATGGCTCTGTGCACAGGCCTATCCCTACCAGTTACTGTCCCTGGGTACCCAAGCCCTAGTGGCTAGTCCAAACCGTGGCAGCTGGTAGGCCCTTTCACACAGAGAAAAGAAAAATTAGTTTAAACAGTCAGCAGTACAGTGATTCCATTTGGATTTAATGTGGCAATTCAATAGGGAGCGACTCTGAATTAGTACTCAGACCTCCAAACAAGATAGGGTCCTTCAACGTCAGCAGGGCTACTCTTGAGCTCCACGAGACTCCTCACACATTTATATGGCAAACTGCAACAGGCAAAAGTCCTTTAATGGCAGCAGGATTCACTTGAGCTGCACAAGCCTACTCACACATTTATATGGTAAAAAAAAAGTACTATACCAGGCAGGCTGCTTCTCTATCCCGATCGCAATTACTGCACAGTACCTGGGAGAACACACAGCAGATTCAGTTCCTGACAGACCGAGTGCAAATCAGCAATTTCTCCAGTCTTTTACAGGGTGAGCCTGGTTTCTACTCTCCAGATATCCTTTGATTCTCTTCACAGGACGGATTCAGTCCTAACAACAGTTACACAAGCTGCAGACCGGAACTCTGGGCCTTACACGTTTCCGACTAAAACTGCACACCGAAAAATCACAGGGCTCCTTCCCTCTTCACTGCCAGAGCTCAACTGAAACTCCAGCAGACAAAACCGGGCACTTCCTTTGAGTTCCTCCCAGTTCTTGGCTGGATTGGCTGTCACTCACAATAGACTGACTCTGTTGGTCCAAAAAGGTGCCGAAGTCCAAACTACATCTCCCAGAGTCACTGCCCATACAATCCTCTTGTGGCTGGCTCAGATTACGAGTCCAAGTTCTGATTCGTCCAAGGCACCATTTTAGAGCTACCTTATCCCACACTGATTGGTCCAGTTCAGCAGTTCAAAACTAGAATGGGGAACTAGGCAAACACAGTTCTGACTGCAAAGAAAGCAGGTTAGACAAACTGTATTTTCATTATTACTCTAAATGATTTCTGGCAAACAGTTACATCTTTCAGATAGGTTCCTTTGCACTCCTAGTGACTGCAAAATGGGCGAATTGGCAGCAGTTCGAGTGGTACTCAAGCAGAGAGCACACAGTCCCCCATACAAACTAATTATGTCTGCAAGCAGACAGCTCTTAAAGAGACAGTACCAGAGGCTCTAAAAACACTCACTGATAAATGGCTTAAATGCCAAACACCATTCAGGCTTGGAGCATTCAAGCAAGCTCCTGGAAGTCTTTTGGGAACCCCCATTTGCAGGGGGGTTACAAACGCATATTAATGAGTACAATGTTCATGCTGAATTATGCACCACACCTGTCCAATACTCTGAAGGAAGCCAAAGAAACAACTGTGACTTAAATTAGAGATGGAGATTGGGCCCTAAAGAGATGAAATGTACAGACAGGTTAAGATTGTGCTGCGCACTGAAGAGATGCAGATGCAAAGGCACAACACCTAACCAGTGCTCACCATCAGAAATTAAAATCTGGAAAAGAATATCTTTGCCGTGTGGGGTGGGCCACGGGGGCAGTGTACTGCACTGCTGCAGTAAGAGTCACTAGTACGACTACCAGTAAAGATACCACAAAGAAGTACAAAAAATTACACAGCTGCAGTGGCTAGCAGGTTCACATTGCTGAAATTATGTGGCACAATGACATGATGACACACATCACACACATACTCACACATACACTAAGTAATGCATAGCAAATTGAAAACTTCAGTAATATAACCACATATTTTAAACAAACTAAAATTATGTACTGCTGCACCACAACAATCAGCAAAAAAATGCAAGAATTAATGAAAATATTACTGTGTGTACATTGACACAGTTATACAAGAAAAATATCACCAAAACAGAAAGCACTGTCTTTTTCTCGAAGTTAATCTACCTATACCACAGATACGCCCCTTTCCCAAAGCACCCTTCCACTGTCTCTCAGTAAACAGACTGAATGTTGTACATTAACATTCAAAATACACACACAAACAATAAACGCTCGATGATATGAGCACCTGGAGGGTTTCCTATAATCTATGAACTAAAGTTTCAGCAAAAAAAAAAAAGACTCAAAAAGGCTTTTTTAATAGCTTTTAGAAGGTTTGAATCACAGAGAGCTCTCAGAGCAGATTGTCTCCAACAGTTATTCTACACACACTACCCCAAACTGAGGCTGTGCAGAACAATCTAGAGCCCATGTGACCTGAAATCCCATGAATCACTGCAAAATTCACCTGTGGAGCTTAAAAACAAGGCAAAGTAAGGTGAAGTACATTGTTTTCAATGTACTTCGCCCCAAGAATTAGTGGAGTGGTGGTTTAGGAAGGTGGAGTATCGTGAAGTCATTGTTTTCAATGGACTTCGTGTTAATCATTAATAATGCGAAGTACTCCACTTCACGTTGCAGAGCACTCCGCGAATTCGCTTTCACTCCACGTTCCACTTCGCGGAGTGAATTGGGGCCACTTCGCCCATCTCTAGTCCTGGTTCTCCTGCTACTGAAAAACAGGGACTGTCATGTAGAACAGTACTCTGAGATACTCCATATTGTTATATTTTTGACACTGTTCCCTGTGCTACGATGCACTAATGTGTATATATAATGTGCATATTTTGCTTTCTTGCTTTGTACTGATTGTATTTTACCTACGGTATATTTTCTTTTTCTCGCTCGCTCTTGTTTACTGTCGTCACATGTTTTATTGAGTTGTATCCTTGTCCCAGGTCGCCCCTAAAAAAGGGACTGTACTGTCTCAGTGGGCTTACCCAGTTACCAAAATTCAAATAAATAAATATCCCAGATTTTAATGAATTGTCCTATAGAAACAAATAGATACACTACCAGTGCCCATGACATATTATGACATGCTGCACAGAGACCTGATTTAGAATGCAATTGCTCCTGAGTCCCTTCCTAGCCCAATAAATGTGCCCTGTAGTCCTTGTTATGCATAATGTAGCTGTGGTCTTTTTCAGCTGTGTACCTTGTATTACAGTAGCCAAAACTTTTTTGCCTGTCATGAATCACTTGCCGCAGATAATAAGGCTTTGAAAATGAGGAAACTTTTGAAAAGCAGGTACTGTATGTGACTGCTGGAGCATTGTGTATTAAACCAGATAGGAAGCACTAAAGACTGCTGTGAGACCCTACCATAATGTGAGGCAGCTGTGATTTTGAGTAGCCGACTGCTGGAGTGCTGTGCATTAAACCATATTGGATGCAGGGGAGACTGCTGTGAGATTCTACTGTGAGACCACTGTGATTTGGTACTGCAGCAGCTGAAGAAAACTGCTGCTGTTTGCTGTATTCGGGACAAGAAGTAAAGAAAGTAAGGGGAAACCCCACAAAGTACAAACAGGCTCAGTGTTTCCTATATAAAATTACAAATACTGTACAGTACAGTACTGTATGAACTGGATTAGACAGATATGGGGCAATTTACAAACTGAGTTATTTTTCCTATTGCCTTACTTTTATGTGTTCATGGTTTGATCATGTATCTACATTATAATTTTTTACATATCTTTGTAATTTTTTGTTGTACTTTTTCCAGTTACTGCCCATGTCTACCTTGCAAATGAGTTTTCCTCAATAGTGTTTTCACCTTGTAAAATAAAGATTGATTGACTGATTGATTGATTTGATTGATTGTTTGAATGCCAGTAACGACTGCACTGCAAATGCATTTCAAATTGCATTGCATGAACACTGGATGGGAGGTGAAATGAGTTTACAGTGGCCGAAAGTGCATTGCACATGGACTGCATTTGAGTTGATGAGTGGTTGAGTTTGTATTTTAAGCATTTAGAATTAACACTGCATTGTCAGTATAAAAAAACAATGAATGAGCAGTGAGTTGGAGGAACAGTTTAATGTCATGTGTACTGTAATTTGAAACTCCTCTGTAATTTCCTCTAAACCCTTGGGGTCACTTACCTTATTCCTTGCTGGGAAACACTGACTAACAGAGTACAAATATTGCAGTAAACAGACTTTTGAGCTTAGGGTTTGCTATAAAACCCTAGTTAAATGAAGTCTGTTAGTTATCAGGTGAGCTCATTATTTCTAGTGTCCTAGCAAAACGTCTGCAGAGCTCCACCCTGCAGGTGTAAAAATGAGACTGCTTAATAGTGCCTCTTAATGCTATTGTTTCTCAAAAGGCCTCTCTTGTTACAGTCATATGTTTTTTCCCAGACTCTGTGTATGGGAACTGAGTGGTCTGTCTTCCATACTGGTCATTTAGATTTTAAAAAGTATTTTAGGTCAGAACATTTTATTTGAGATACTTGTTATGAGGTGGTAGAGTGAAGTTTGTTAATTTTTGCTGCAGATTTGGGGGTGATGTTTATCTACTGTCTCTGACCTAATGCAAAAGCTCTATTATTTCTTTTTTGGGAAGGACTGTTTTGCTAGTAATAGGACTGAGATTTTTCCTTCAATTTTTTTTTTTTGAGGAGGAGTCTGATTTTTTTTTTGTCAGGGGGGCTTTACATTCTGCCAGTCCTCATCTTCCTTTTGTTTTTTAGGAAGCAGCTGTTGTTTGTTCGTAGTATAGGTAACCAGGTATTTGGAATACTGCTTGGATGGCTGTACTGATATTGATTTATTTCTTTTCATTTTTGTTCACCAGGTATGTGCATTAGACAATAAAATTACTATTTTCAAGCATGACCCGGTAGATAACAACACATGCAATGAAATAATACAGTAGAATATGCAAGAAAAAAGCCACACAAAGATATGCAGAGCTAAATCATATGTTGTGCCTTGGGCAATGAAGCAGGTCCAGCTCCATGCAGCTGCCATTGTCTTACTCATGTAGGTATGACATGTGACCTATTTTGGCCAATAAGTGAGTAGTATTAGTTGCAGCCTTTTTCAATTATTTTGAAAAGACAGACAGACAGATTGAGTTAGAAAGCAGGTTGGAAAAATCCAGCAATATGATTGGTGGTGAATCTGATTGCTTTGATTCAATGGCCTACGCAACCAGTATTGTGTTATGCTTCTGCAACTGTGTTACTCTGATGTGTCTGTTCCCTCTATTCCCTGAGGAATTACCACCCTGTAGGAGTACCAAAGACAAGGAACCCTTGAAGAGGATTCCACCCCTAGAGGTGCCACAGGAATGTTATCTTGGGTAAAGGTACCTTAGGAAGAACCCCCAAAAAGGAATATTAGCAGTGATCATTGACTTATGAGATAGAGATGCAGACCGAAGCAACAGGCTGCTTGATAAAGCTTACAAAGAAGCACAAGTTAGCAGAAAGCATGGATAAAATGGATTGCATTGATGACAGTATGGGGGTTCCTAAGGAGGGAGAGAACAGCAAGTGGGGTCACCATCACCTCCTTCCAACAGCGGAACTTACTGAGTAAACTAGGGAATACTAATAACTAAGTATTATGTCCTTCGGCATGAAGGAGAGAAAAAACTCCCTTTGAGGAGGAAATCTCTGGGGATCCAAGGCCTAGGTCACCTTCCCTCTAAGCTTGGGATATTTTATTTAGTGATAGCTCAGCTGCTACAATTGAAATCCAATTCAAGGGGGTGGAAAATGTTTCAATTTGGAGGAAGGCTCTCAATCTGTCCCTCAAATGCTCTGCTGCTGCAGCTTAGAAACCCAAAGGGGAGCAATACTCCATTTTGGTTTCAAGATTATGGTCATGGTTGGCATGCCTCCAGTTTATGAAAGAGAGCTTTCTTGGATAAGAGCATGAATCCGCTTCAAGCACTAGATGGTCGGGTGACCCAATGGTCATAGATTAGGAAGCAGTTTATGATGAGGAGGCCAGGTGGACAGTGGCTGCATATATTGCTGAGGAGGCCAAGCAAGCCACTGGCTGTAGATGTTGATGAGAAGGCAAGGATACTATGTCACAGAAGAAGTGAGCATAATGTGCTTCAGTTGAATGAGCATAGTTCCGGGAGCGGAAATAAAATTTGCATAACATAGTCCTTCAGAATGCATGAGAAAACTAGCAAAATGGCTAGTCTTTTTTGGTTTGAAGGTTCAGGGAGGTCAGTTCATGGCATGAGCCAAATAAGGAAAATACTACATGATGAGCCGATTTGTTAAGTGCAGAGACAGAAGCAACAATTGACTTCCTCAATCTCAGTTGACAAAGGGGATAACAAAGCAGAAGAGACAGCTAGGACAGCAATTTCTTGATCATGAGGAAAGGAAAACCTTTGGAGTCGATGAAGTATTTGTAAAGGCAGTATCTCCAGGTGGGCAGAAAACAAGTTGGAACATAAAGAGATAATGGAGCCTAGCTGGTAAGAATTTGAGATGTCCATATAGATGAGACAGTACTGAGTACTGGATTTTTCATCTGGAGAACTGCAAGGCAGCAAAGGCTAGTCAGATGAGAGTAGTGGCAGCCCAGAGCCAGGACTGCTTGTGTCATGGATGATTTGCAATATCATGTTTTTGTTTTCAGGTTGAGTGATTTTCATGGATACAAATTGAGAAATCAAATGGATGGATAGCTGATGAGAATGATACAATAAAGCGGAAGTCTGCTATTGTGGTTCTAACTCAGAGAGTGCTGTGAATGGCAGGTGAGTAAAAAGTAGAGCGGGCATGTGGAGGCAGTAGGACTGAGTGTCCAAAGCTAAGGTATAGTGTGAGGAAATGTGATAATTTATGATTATCATGTTTCTGGTATGAGTAGTCCTAGGAATGCTGAACCTGATGATTTAGAGATCAAGCGGGAATTGAGCAAAGGCACGCCAGGTGCAGTAGGTAGGGATCCTGATCTACAGAACATGCTAGCCACTTAGATGTGTGAATTGCTATACTAGAGATGGTGCTGGATACTGAAGAGTGAAGTCTGATAAAACCGAGATGGAGAGGACTGCTACATTGAAAATTACAAGGATACGCAGTAAATTCTTCATGGGACCCCAAAAGTGCCACAACTGGAAGCAAAGCATGAAATATCCAATACCAAATGGAGCTAGGTGAGTGAGAACCTGTAGGCCGGTGCATAGCAGATGAAGTCCAAGCAGAAATCCAACTGCAGAAGTCAAACAGGGGAAAAGAATGCATCCAGGACCAAAGGAAATGGCCAGAAACCACAGCAGAGAGCAGAACAGGCAGGAGGACATCTGAGGACTGCAAGCAGAGTGATGGGAGAGTGGAGAATGGAGCTGTCCAAGTGGATCCAGAGAAATGCCATGAATGATAATGGTAGGAAATAGAAACACAGAAACATAGAAATTGTCAGCAGATAAGGACCACCAGGCCCATCTAGTCTGCCCATAAGCCTATCCTTATTTGTGGCCTTTGATCCTACCTGGTCAGTGGCTCTCTCCTTTCCTTCCCACCCTAAGGGTCCCATTATGTCTGTTCCATGCATGTTTGAAGTCCCCCACTGTGTTTGCACACATCACCTCCTGTGACAGATTGTTCCATGTATCCACCACCCTTTCTGTGAAGAAAAACTTCCTCACATTCCCCCTTATCCTGCCTGCCTCAATTCTCATATCATGTCCCCTCATTCTTGTACTTCTCTGATCTTGAAAGATGCCACCCCCTGCACCTTATTTATGCCCTTAAGGGGCTTGAAGGTATCTATCATGTCTCCCCATTTCCTCTTTTCTTCCAGTGAGTACATATTGCAGTCCTTCAATCTCTCCTTGTATGTTTTCTGGTGCAAGCAGTGTACCATCTTTATTGACCTTCTCTGGACTGCCTCCATTCAGTCTATGTCATTTCCAAGATGCAGCCTCCAGAATTGTACACAGTATTCCAGGTGAGGCCTCACTAGTGTTTTATACGGTGGAATCACCATCTCATTCCTTCTGCTAGTCATGCCTCTGCCTATGCACTCTAGCATGCCACTGGCCTTCGCTGCAGCCTTTGTACTCTGCTTAGACACTTTTTGGTTATCAGAAATGATAATCCCAAGATCCCTTTCCTCCTTGGTGACTGTCAGCAACTCCCCTTCCCCCCATCTTGTAGCTCTCCCCAGGGTTCCTGCATCTTAGGTACATTATTTTGCACTTCTTAGAACTGAACCTCAGTTGCCATACCTTGGACCAGTTTTCCAGTTTCCTTAGGTCTCTCATCATTATCTCCATCCCTTATGGAGTATCTACCCTGCTGCAGATCTTGGTGTCATCTGCAAACAGGCAGACTTTTTCTTCCAGCCCCTCCGCTATGTCACTAATGTAGACAATAAACAGTACTGGCTCAAGTACTGATCCTATGAAATGAAGTTGAGGTTAGGCAGGAAGAAGTCTGGGGACCCTCAGAGACTGTCCTGATGGAGATGGAAGGTGTATGAAGCAAAAACAATGGAGACTGTAGTCCTGGCAAATGGAGGACACCTATCCAAACTCATAGTCACCAATAGAATGAGTTAGATAGGTCCTACAGGAGTGAGAAGAAGTCTGAGGAAATTCTTGAAGACCTTTTTGGTTGATGAGGAAACAAAGAGACAACTGAGACAACTGAAACTCCATTCCATGGGATGGAGGACCTACCCGCACTCATAGACACCAAATGAACGAGTCAGATAGATGCTACAGGAGTGAGAAGAAGACCAAGGAAATTCCTGAAGACCTTCTTCGGCTGATGAGAAAACAAAGAGACAATTGAGACAACTAAGGCTTCCATCACATGGGATGGAGGATGCTTGCTCAAACATGCAGCCTCCAGAAGGTATGACTCAGATAGATGTTACCCCGAGTGCTGTTGGAATGGGCTGAGGAAAAAAAGGGGGGCCTCCACAATTGGAACTGCACAGTCAGGCAGAGATGAGGCACATGATGACATGAAGAACCAAGGTGGAACTGGGCATCCACACAGCAAGCAAATGAAAGTCGCTGGAATGACATCTTAGAAACAGGGAGGCACAAACCAGGAGTTCCATCCATGAGAGAACTGGAGGCATGAATGAACAGCAAAATTAACTTGGCAAGTTATGGCAAGGCTGCTGGAGGAAACTGCCAGGCACTGGAGAGAACAAGATTAATGGGGTAACATCAAAATGAGTCCATCAAGCACCAGTGCCATGAGGTGCATTGAGTAGGTACCAGCAGGGGCTTGCCCTGGGCTGAGCTTGGCAATCCACAACACAGAACAATGGCCACCATAGGAACTTCGAAGATCGAAGGCAAGTGGGTGGATCAATGAACTGGCATACTGAAAATCCAAACTGAGCCCAATGTGCCACAGAAAAACCAATGTGGCAGGCAGAAGACCTCTGTCAGTGTAAATGCCTGCCAGGTAAACTGTACAGTATGAATGGCTGCTGGGCAGGACCAGAGCAAAATGACCTAGAGTGGCAGACAGAGTTAGTATGGTAATGCAGCAGGTAACCTGTGATGTGGGCAACTGTATGTTGGTGACTGGTCGTAAGGGCGATGGCACAATGGCGCCGACAATGTGAGTGACATGGGATTTCCCCACTTTCCCCGAGTTGCACCCCCCCCCGAAGTAGGAAACCTAAGTAAGGGAGGGTGTGGGGGGGCTAGGTTGTGGGGGCAAAGCCCCCCGCATTAAATAACATACTGTTTTTCAGTCACCCTGGTGGTTTTGCACCCTTCCGTGGGTCGCAGTCCTGCAGTCACCCTTGTCACATAGCACTATGCAGCCAGGATGAATACTGGAGTCTTGTATAGCAATGAACACAACAGCTCCTCCGGGATCCATCACAAAAACAACTTGTGAGACAGCCAGATGATACAACGTGTCCAAAACTCAGAAGTGCGTAGGAGAGTAGTTATGACTCCAGAGAAAAAGAAGAGGAGAGACAGGAGGTAGAGATAGCAAGGGAAGCCTATGAGCCACATAGCCGCCAGGTGCAGAAGACAAAAAACAAAATAAAACAAAAACCAAAAACAACAAAATCTGGAAGTGGAAAGCTGAGACTGGTTAATGGAGGAGTGGGGGAGGAGCTACTCCCTCAGTGGACCAAGGCCAGGATCCCTCATAATTCTGAATGATGTGAATAACATAGCAAAGTCCCAGACTCATGAGTGGCAGATGTTCATGACGTAGAAGACAGTGCCAGTCAAACTCGGCAACAAGCAGGTCAGGTGACAGTACAGCAGTAGGATCAATGATTGGCAGCTAGGAGTCATCCTTTCAAGTCGTGAGGTAAACTGACATAAAGGTGTCGGTAAAACACTAATAATCAAGGAGTTGCTATACAAGTGAGGCCAGGAACAACAGTGAAAACAAGCCTAGGACAACTGCAAGACAGGCCGAGTAATCTCTGCAAACAGGCTGCAATCAATAGTAAAGCAGGTGTTTGGACCCATATGGAGGTCACACAGCATTTGTAGGTCACAGCTTAATAGTGTCAGATGTGCACAGCAAGCACAGGAGATTGCCTTCACATAGGCCAATCAAACAATCATTAAACCAGCATAGGAGTCTGAGAAACTGGAACAACACAAACGTATCTCTCATAATGAGATATCACAGTAGTAGAAGGAAATGCATGCCAACCAGGTGCAGTGGAGCCACATTATTTGTGATAGTCAGACTAGTAGCACTAAAGCACAACAAACTATGCAGAACAACAATAGTAGTAAGTGCAAAGCCGTAATGGCAGGAACACCATCAATTCCATAAGGCAGAGTTAAGGTTTTGCAAGCAGCAATAGTGAATCCCAATATGGCTAGGAGAGTTTAAAGGAAGTTTGCATGCTGTAGACCCTTACGTAGATTGCACATGTATTATAGCAAGAACAAAGCATACTGAGCCCCCAAGGGTAGTGTAATCATGGTGCAGACCTGCACATTGGGACGTGAAACAGAGCATAGCAGCAATACACATGACTTGCATGAGGCAAGCCAACCAAGACCAGGAGGGAAACTAAATTATAGCGAGCAGCAGAATTATCAGATTAGCCAGCAGAAGCCAACATAGCAATTTAGACAAAGCAGGAATGAAATACATACAATTTGAGAAAGCCATGAAGGCTGCAAGGTAGAAATAACTCTTGTCATGGATAGCTAAAAGCCAGGAAGGCAAGGAGCAGCACAGCAACAGAAGAGTCAGTTAACTTACTTAAAGCATGCTCCTGCTACCATCTGTCATGATGCCCTGCTGAGACACCAAAGTCCTTCACCATAGGAACAATAGAGAGCCAGGAGCAAGGCACCATGAGACCAGGCAGCCATGAAATACAGTAGCAGAAAGAGTCAGCATATCAATGAAGCAGCAGTTCTGGAGGCGCTAGCACTAAGTAAATCAGGAACAGGGCTGTAAAACAAGGATTATCTGCTAGCTGAGCAGCAGAGCCAGGACCAGGTATAAGCAAGTAAAGGGAAAGCACAGCCCAGTAATGGTAATAGGGTAGAACCCCCAAATAGAGGTGCTTTTGCTGGCAAGGTCCTAGTTAAGGACACAGCCAAATGAAAGCAAGCCACTGAAGCAGTAGAGCAACCATAAACTGCAGCAGATCTACGGAACAGGGAGAGACAGTTAGCTTTGCAGAGGCAGCCCAGACTAGCTGCAAACAATTAAGCTGGTAGCAAAGGAGATAGCAGAGAAACAGCAACGGGATCTGAAGCAGGCAAGAACAATTGCAGGAAAACAGAGGATTGGTAGACAGGAAAGCAATAGGATGAGCTGAGCATACAAAGAACAATACAGTGAACTGAGAGTGTGCAAAATCAGGAGCGCAAATGGAGCCTAAGGATAGGCATGGGGCTGCATAAGGTAAGAAAACAATAAGTAACCTGCAGCACAAATAAACAATGTAGACACAGAGCACAAGAAACTGAAAAAAAGCCCCAAATAAACAAAGCAAACACAGTACAGGAGCAGGACAGAAACAAGCACACAAGGAAGCACTTGCAGCTGGAGGCAAGCAACATAAACCTAAAGCAGAACAACAAACAGAAGTGCAGCACAAACAAAGTAGAGCCCAAAGCACAGATAAACTGGGGGGGGGGGGGAAGCTCCAGCAGGCCCCTAGAGAGAAGACAGACCACCAGCCTCCATCTGGCAAAGAAAAAGTGCTTTAGAGGGAGGCTGGGAGGAACTACTTCTATAGCTCAGAAAGGGGGCTTGTCTGGTTGCTCACCCACTGAACTACAGGCACAGTCTTTCAAAAAAGAATGACAGTGAGAAGCTTAGGCTAGCAAGCTGGCTTGATAAACCAGCTGGCAGAGCAGCAAAACTCTTTTCTTGGAGACCACATTCACTTTCCGGTTAGTTCACATTATTCCTTTTTCTACATTTTTATTTCAAATACGTAGCAGTAGTTCATTGCATCCAAATAGTTCGCAGCTGTTGAATTTGCAGTTTGAAAAAGAGAGTGACTGAGAAAGGTTCATACTACCTGGCCATAGAAATATAGACTTTGATGGCAGATAAGTACCGCTTGGCCCACCTAGTCTGCCCAATTCCCTACCTACAGGATAAGCTGCAGATCCTAGTTAACCAACGGTCTATTTCTTCCAGGCCTGATAGCTGAGTCAGTAGAGCACTGGGGTTGTCTTCCAGGGGCTTGGATTCATTTTCCATTTAGGTTACATTATTACTTTCTCATTACCATTTGTGTTTGATGTGCTTAGCAGTGACCAATGCTGCGCCTACAGTTCTTTACTATCTAAAGGGTTCTCAGCCCTCAAAGATTTTTGGGGAATATTTCCAAAGATTGTATGCCCAGGAACCAGATTCCAGGCCTTCGGACTCAGAAATTGCAGCATTTTTAAGGGCAACTAACTTACCAAGGTTGTCAGAAGCCGAAGCTGAAGGCCTGAATCTGCCAATAACAATCTCGGAGATTCATCAGGTGATTCAGCAGTTACCTCCTGATAAATCTCCAGGTCCTGATGGGTTCACAAGTAACTTTTATAAAACTTTTCTCTCGGATATCTCGCCAATTTTGTTAGATACTTTCAAATACTGGTTTAATTATGGCATCTCCGACCCAACCTTCTTAGAAGCCACAATATCCCTGATTGTAAAGCCTGGTAAGGATCCCGCTGCTTTAGATAGTTATCGACCAATATCCCTCCTTAACACTGACATTAAAATATTGGCAAAACTACTGGCCAATAGATTATCAAAAGTTATGGATCGACTAATATGTAGGGAACAAGTAGGATTCATGAAAGGGAGACTTTCTCATGATCATATGAGAAAATTAATGTACCTCATCGATAAAGCCAAAGAATTGAAAATTCCGGCAGCTCTCCTATCACTCAACACTGAAAAAGCGTTTGATCGGGTGTCTTGGCCTTTTCTGTTCGCTACTCTCTCGACTTTTGGCTTACCTCACAACTTTATTGGCTGGATAAAAATGTTGTATTCTTCCCCCTCGGCGAGGGTGAAATGCAACGGGATGTTATCACCGGCTTTTAAACTGGAGAGGGCACTAGACAGGGCTGTCCGTTGTCCCCTTTACTATTTAATTTGTATCTAGAGCCTTTACTCCGTAGGTTAACTAATAACCCACTCATTAAAGGTATACAAATTGGCGATTCTAGTTATATATGTTCGGCATATGCCGATGATGTCTTATTGCACTTTGTGAATCCAGCAACTTCGCTCCCACCCATCTTAGAAGAAATTAATAGTTTTTCTAAAGTATCTTTTTACAAATTGAACTACACTAAAACAAAAGTTTTCCCTTAAATCATTTCACTAGAAAACAGACATACAGGGTTTAGATTTGGGCTGGAAACCAAATATATAACGTTTCTAGGCATAAATATTAGCACAAACTTTGTTTCTATGGTTAAGGAGAATCTAACAGTTCTAATTCAAGAGATTACAGATGATCTCAAGAGATGGAGCTCAATCTCTCTTTTTTTATGGGGCAGACTAAATCTTCTGAAAATGATTGTCCTCCCAAAGATACTCTATCCGTTAGATATGTTAGGATTCTACCTTTTAAGGGATTGGTTTATGAAAGTACAGAAGATTTTCAATTCCTTCTTGTGGCATGGTAAAGCAGCTCGTCGATCATATCTGAATTTGTCAGCTCCAAAACATAGAGGCGGTCTAGCTGCTCCTTCCCTTCTCAAGTACTACCTTGCTCAGCATATGTGTAAGCTGACCTTATGGGCCAAAGAATGGGGACAGACTGAATATTTGCCCCCTTTGGCTAGATATTGAACGGAGTCTGGCGAAGACGGTTAAAAGCTCCTTATATGCTCTACTGTTTACCCCTTGGGCCTCCTTACCTAGATTCCTCAAAAATAAGCCTTTAGGCTGGTCAATCAGGGCTTATCACCAGCTCCAATGCTTTCTGGGTGTCCGTTGGTGGCTCTCGAGCGCCCAACCTATTACGGACAATCTCCAAATTAAAATCGCGGGCTCTTCCATACCTGTAGCGTTCTGGCCCCAAATAAGTAATATGACAGTATCCGACTTATGCGATCAGACTGGCCCACGTCCATTCGAGGCTCTCAAAATAAGTTTGGGTCTCACGGATGTAGATTATTTCAAGTGGTTACAGCTTAATAAGGCTTTAAATCAGATACTTGCAGTGATTTCATTGACGGACATGGGGGGAAATTAATATTGATCCCCTTTTAGACGCAGCGAGGCAACCACATGCAGTTTCCAAGGTTCACGGTCTCCTCCAGGAATGGGATCACAGGCTCCCTTCCGGTGTAGGTTTCTATTGGGTGAGAGTTCTAAATATTGACTCCCCGGAGTTTTGGAAAACACTTTGGTTGAACGCATACAGATATATCAAACAAGATAGGCTTAGACTGATACATTTCAACATATTGCATCATTTATATTTAACCCCTCTTCTCGTTTATTTAGAAGGGGCGCGCTTAGCTCACCTTGTTGTTGGAGGTGCAAAAAAGAAGAGGGAACTCTATATCACTTGTTATGGGTATGCCCGATGATTCATACTCTCTGGAGGACTATAAGCAATATGCTAGACCCTATCCTTGGCTCAGGAAAAATGGACACTCCCGAAGTTTGTCTACTGCTTGCTTTCTTTCCCTACGTCAGCTCCTAAAGCATGGCGGGCACGTGTTTCTCTGGCCTCTGCGGTTATGAAGTTGTTAATTCTTCGACATTGGGCGTCGGACAATGCACCCACTCTTGTGGAGTGGCATAGGGAATGCACGCAAGCACTGCAGCTGAAAAGCACATTGCTTCTATGCGGGATAAGCGTGAACATTATATCTCGCTTTGGGGCTCTCTGGAACACTTCTTGATGACCTGGAAGCCGTAATACTAAGTGGTTTTGACTGCGGAAGCATAAACCTCTTTAACTATTTTTACTTGATATGATGATTTACAACTTAGGGATAGGGATATGGAAGGGGAGAGGGTAGCGGCAGTGGGATTTCCTTTTTTTATCTTTTTCTTTATTGTTTGTTATTGTCATTCCATCAGAATGTGCTAGATTTACAGAATTATTCTCGTTGATAAGTGAATGTGCACATTCAGCAAATCATGTTATAGCAACGTATGTGTGTTACCTCATTGTAATGGTAAAAAGTAATAAAATTTTAATTACAAAAAAATAAAGGGTTCTCAGCCCTGCCTGTTTCACCCAAGTGCACATATCATTATACACGTACCTCTCAACTGTCCCTGATTTTCAGGGACATCCCTGATTTTGCCTCAGAATTTTCCTCAGTCCCTTGTAAAATTTGTGTTTTTTTTTACAGAACAATGAGGATTAAAATCACAACATAATGTCAAACATTAAAGCTACAGACTTGTTCTTCATAAAATGCATCTTAACACAAATCCCTTTATTCTATCACCTTTCGGAGAGAATAGTACCATTTTTTAGGATGTGTCCCTGATTTTGGGTCTTTGTCCCTGATTTTTTTTAAGCCTCGTCCCTGATTCATGAGGTAAGAGGTTGAGAGGCATGATTACACAATACTTCTTCTGTGTTGTGTATATGTATGGACCTTTGCATGCCAATAAAAAGATATGACAAAAATAGTGCTCTTAGGTCCAAGATCTGCAGTTTGGGAAAGTGAATGCGGAAGGCTCAGACTAGGCTGTTAGCCTAGAAGGTTTCAGCCTGCATATCAAAGCCATGGCTTGCATGACAGTACAGATACAGTGGCATCCCGCAGGATGAACCCCACTTTTAAAGCACTCTGCAGTATGCTGCAGCAGACCTACTGAATAAAGCACTGTAATGTCAATGGCAATTAGTCCTTTGTGTCATGCAGGAAACTGGCATTCACTTCATCCTGGCACTGTCACATTTCCTGAATGACAAAAGGGACTAATTGCCATTGAAATTACATTGCTTTATTCAGTAGGTCTGCTGAAGCATTCTGCAGAGTGCTGCAGAAGTGAGTTTCATCCTGAGGGATGCCACTGTAGATCAAGAGGATAAAGGCAAAAAAAAAAACATAGTTCATATGAAGTACTTATGTGAGGAAGCTGAACAGATATAAAGATAGCAAGACATAGAGATAGGTAGATAAAGTAAATAGATACATGGATAGGTAGATACCATTGATATACAGACATATACTGAAGCTAGATATATAGACAGATATTGTATACAGATATACAAATAGGTAGACACTGTAGACAGATGTACAGATAGATACTATAGACAGACATACAGATAGATAAATTGATTGCTTTTATTTTGTTTGATTAAAAAGTCATTACTTCAAGAAAAAAACATAAAAGAGGGGAGATTACAATGCAACATCAAAATAGTTGGCTTACAAAATACATAGTAGTACAAATATGCAACCATAGAAAACCTAAAACTAAACATACAGGAACCACCCTATCACACACTCACACTGTGCCATAATGCATAAATATATGCTTTCAGCAGTCACTTACAGGTAGGTATTAAGTAGGGGAAATACACGCCATAAATATAAATAAGATAGATGATACAGCATGCATACTGTAGATAGATATACAGATAAATACTGTAGAAAGATAGATTGATAGACAGATAGAGAGAGTAAAACAAAGCTAATAACATAACTTTATGTCGTAAGTACCTTCCCAAAGGGTTGAGACAGTACACAGACATTACATCACATAAAACAGGCAAATAGAATTTAGAAAAATGTTTACAGAAAACTATTTTTGAAATTCCAGTTAAAACAGATTAATGTAAGATTAAATAGATTAAAATGCAATGCACCTAAATAATGAAAATATAACACTAGTTGTGGAAGACTGGGCTAAACAGTCAAGTTTTCAAAAGGGATTGGGTTCTTTACAGAAAGGGAGTGAAATGCATTGCTAGAAGAGGCAGTTAATGCAGAGTCCATTGTAGGCTTCAAACACAAATAGGATAGGTACAGAGAATAGTCCAAACCAGAGGTGAGAGGGAGATTGGGCAGGCAAGGAAAGGGGATGCATGGACTAGGGTGTGGGAGTCAAAATACAGTCAGTGAAATCAGTAGACTATCTCTGGTCCAGCATTACCCTGGGTGTGGATGCAGGCAGGTGCTGGGCAGATTCGATGGCAACTGGGGCTTTTTCTGACATCAACATTTTCCAAATCCTTGCCTTTTGCCAAGTCTGCCATGACAGCATTTGGTTTCCCACTTTTACAAGAGGATTTAGCCAGAGTGGGCAATAGGCGGGTATAACTAATGGCAGTGTGATCATAGTGTGAAGAGTTTTCCAGGCTTGTGGGGAGCCTCTCATGGTAATGGGGAGAATGGGTTTCTCTGGGGATTTAATGAATAACAGAGCACCATGTGGCATGCCACCAGTTAATGTCGTCTCTGTCCAGATCCACTGCAGAGCCAGAGAATAGGGTGCAGAGAACCAGTGGAGAGTTTGAGCCCAAAAATAAACCATATGATATGCCAAGAACCAGGGTACCCTCATATCTCTCCCTTTCAATGTATTTGTAATTTGATCCTGCTAAATCTCAAGCGGTTTCCTACCAAAGATAGTCTATCTAGGCATCTATTTTTGGGGAACCAGCTGCAGGAGATTGGAACCAGGATATAAGAGAGGTAATGTACAAACTTAGGGGTTGAGAGCATTTTGAATGTTGCAATTTTGCCTGGCATTGAAAGATTCAGATGATGCCATCTATCTAAGTCAGTTTTCAGTTTGGCCAGGAGAGGGTAAGGTTGGCTGTAACAGATCAGTGGAGGCATTTAAGTGGGATCTGAAGGTACATCTTTTTTGAAAGGCATTTGCGAACTGCTTGTGATTTTTAAAAATATTCGACTGCTGAGTTGTTTATTTTAAAGAAGAATTTTATTTGTGTATTGCTGTTTGTTGTCATTGTTATTGATATATGTTTTTGCATTTGATGTATTTTATTTATTTTAAACCCCTGCCTGCTTGTAAAGTGCCCAGAGCCTCTGGGATTGGGTGCTGGATAAATACAATTTTACTTATTTCCTTACTTTACTTTCATTTCCGTATATCAGGAAGTAAGCAGATACCTACGTACATGATGCGTTGTGGGGCTCATTTCATGCCCTTGGAGGTGAATGGAGTAGTGTGACAAGTATTATGTAGCAGGAGAACCTCAGTCATGCACGGGTTTACTTTCAGACCTGAAATTAGGGAAAATTGTTGGAGAGAGCCTAAAAGAGGGAAATTGCAACAGGTGCATTTTTCGTCAGTACTAGAAGATCATCTGCATAGAGCAGTGTTTTGTATTCTGTGATTACTTCATTATCTCTTAGGGCTATCGCCAGAGGATTTATAGCCAACACAAAGAGGAGTGAGGAAAGAGGGCAGCCCTGTCTTGTGCATTTCCAAAGTAAAAATGGAGCTCACCAGTTAGAATTAATCATTACTCTGGTTTTCAGAGCATGGCACAGGATGTGGATCCAAGAAAGAAAGTTTTGCCTTAACCAGATATAAGTCAATACCCAGAGGAGGAGGTAGCCCCACTCCACTGAGTCAATGCTTTCTCAAAATATATACTGACAGCTGCAGCTGGAGTGGAGCTACCTCTGATCTAGGAAAACAGTGTGGCCAAGGATTTGAGGTGGTCAGAGCTTAGTCTATCTCTGAAGAACCCTACTTGTGAGGGCTGGGTCAAAATTGGTAAAATGAATTCCAGCCAGTTCACTAGTGCTTTGGGTGAATTTTGGTGTCTGCATTGGTAAGGGATATGGGTCTGAAATGGACTGGGTTATTGGGTCCCTGTCCTTCTTCAAGAGGACTGTGATGAGTGCCTATTGGAAAGCTAGGGGAAGAAAGTATGCTTACTTGAGCTCCAGATAAACTCTGTGGAGGACTGGGACATATCTGATCCACCAGAAGCTGAAAGAATTCCACTGGTAGGCCATCTTCTCATCAGGATTTGTTGAAGTTGAGTTGGGCCAGCACCTTTTCCACCTCTGAGACCAAGAGGGAGTCTTCCAACGCCATTGCTATTTCTTGTTTTAGCTGAGGTAGTCAGATTCCAGCTGAAAAGTGTCTGTCTCAGGATCAGACGGTGGCATGGGGGAAGTGTAAAGATCCTGAGGTTAACTATATGCTTTTCTGCCTGTCTTTATCGGAGGCAGTAGGCCAGGGCATGGCCAACTCTTCCACCCCATTCTCAGTACATATGTTGTAGCACATGATGGCCAGCTCAGCACTGTGAGCAATTAATTTAAGTAGATGTACTCTCCTAGCAACTCAGCTTTGTTTTCTTGTAGTGGATCCCCCATGGGGGACTTTAACTAGTGTTTCAAGAATCCAGAGGCTATACAGAGGTCTCTATATTCTTGCTCCCTGGTCCTGCCCCTACGTATGGCATAAGGCATTATCTGTCCATGTATGTAGGCTTTAAGATCCTCCCATGTCATAGATGGAAGGCTATACCCCCAACCGTTAAGCTGAAAGTAATTCTCTGTTACTTTTTTTACTCAGATTTTGAATGCTGGGTCTGCCAGAATGGGGGGTCTAATCGCCAAGATGATGATTTGGAGATCTCTTAGCTCAGCAGTAGGAAGAGGGAGACTGAAGTATGGTCTGAGAGACGTATGCTTTCAGTGCCCACGGCAATCATTTTGTGCACTATGGATGCCAATCCCAACCAGAAGTCCAGTTGACTAAAAGGGTTGTGGACAATGGAATGACGTGTAGTTACAGATTAATGGATGCTGCAGGTGCCAGAGGTCTGAAAGTGTATGTTCTTACATCAGGGCTTTAACTTATTTTGCCTTGGGTGGCCATTTTGTGTCAGGTTAAGCAATGGATGGTTCAGACTACATACCGAGCTATTGGAAGTAAGTGCCTCTGCTACACATGGGTGCTTTTCTGCCTTCCCAGAACTTCTGTCGAGCAAAGGCTACAGTGTGAGGCTGTAATCCCCTCCCAGCAGGTAGAGAATTAGTGTTAAACTGCAAAATGGCATTATTTAAAGCATGAAAGAAATTTGGGAGCTCATCATTTGGAGCATTTACATTTCCCAAAATCATCTCTGAGTTATGTGTGGAGAATAGGGCTAACACCCAGTTGCTTTCATTATCATGGGAGGAGGCTTCCAGTTTCCAATGTAAGAATGTATGTCACAGTATATAGACTCAAGCCTTTTTGACTTTAAAAGAGCTACTGTATGTACCTCTCTTCCCACCCATTCTTTCTGCACCATTCACGTTTCTTCCATCAACAACTTAGTTTCTTGCAGGAGGGCTATAGCTGTACCTTTGTTGCGTAAGCAGGTTAGGATTTTCTTCCTTTTCACTGGGGAGTTAATGTCTCTCACATTCCAGCAGATACTTTTGATTTTAATCATGTTGTCCAAAAACGTACATGGGTGGAGGATGGTATAAATGCAACAGAAACATATATAATGCTCTAACCCTGGAGAAAATAGATTATCGTAACATACTTGAGGCTCAAACCATGAAAGTCCTTTGAGCTGCTCTTTACTTGACTAATACCAAGAGATACAGCAGTTCCATTTACCATGGGTATCTGGGAGGAACAGAATCAAAGACTGCTTCTGGAACCATTTGGAGCTGTTTATTGGAGCCATTAGCAAGGAAAAAGATGGAGGCATCAAGTATGTAAATATTAATGCAGCAAATTGCCAAGTCTTAGAATGACTGAATCTTCTTAGCTGGTTGGCAGCTGAGCACATAGGGCCACTCAGAGTGATCAGGCTAAGAGTTAGAGCTGTGGCTGTATGAGTCAGGGGTAGAGATATCCACTACCCCTGAACACACATGATGGACTTCTTAGCCAAAGTGCAGTGCATTAACAATTCATGAACAGTAGGTGCATCTAGTTTAATCCTTAGTGTCAGAGCAACAGGTATATAACAGTGAGATTTGAGGACAGGGTAAGGTGATACCCTCATTTCCCCAGTAGGGTGTCCTGGATGCGAACTGAGGATATAAATCTCATGGAAGAGGGTCTGTGGACCCTAATGCTAGGCTCCCTGCCAACCTGTCCTTTCTAGCTGTATATGGAAATCCTGAATTACTGGGTATGGGGTGGCAGGGTGTGGAGAAGGGAGTATTTTAATGCCCATATATGCTTGCCAATCATAAAATGTGCTCCCCCTTTTGTCTCTGACTTTTTTGCATAGTTTCTTATATTGGACACATGAGGGGTCCTCCAAATGTCTCAAAGTGCTGCGAAGTATAAGGACTCCTGTGCCTCTGCTGATATTCAGAATACAGCCAAATCCAGTGAGCATAGAGCTAGGGGGTCCCTATCCCTCCTTATGTATAGAGAACCACATACGAGGTGCCCATGTCTATAACATGTCAATGACATAACAGCTCTTGTGTCTGCAGGGGGCTACCCTGTGTGGTTATGTGTACCACACCACTTAGATTTTCAGCCATGGAGGGAAGGAGAGGTAGGATGTGCTCTTGAGGAGTACACACCAAAAAAGGGAGTGGGGACAAGGAAAGAGCATATGTACCTGCACTGAGCCTATACCTATCGTGGGGGGCCATAGGTGAGTAGATGGTGAGGGGGAGGAAAAGTGGGCATAAAATAGAATCTGCTTTGAAACCTTGATTAGGCAGGAGGCATTCTTAATAGCTGAGTGAAACTGTCATATGATCTGCTTCTCAAGGGAGAAAGAAAGAGGAAAAAAAGAGAAAAAGGGTGCAGAATGGTTGTAACAACCCAGCTGTATGTTATGTAAACCATCAGTGTTCAGGATAAAGGCATCACATGGGAAGGGACCTTGAATAATGGTATAATCCATTTTCTCACTGAAGCTCCCTTAGGTATTTGGAGTCCACCCCCTTCCCTGAAGCTGACATCGTAACTCAGCAAACAGAACACGAATTACATATTACCCTGTTGCTCAAGTTCAATGCAGTAAACTTTTAGCAATTACGTTGTGCCTAATAGATTATAAAGAGTCCAAGAGCAAAAAAAAATGTGATGAAAGTCTTGGCTGTGCACCCTGTTGTACTTGTGGATTTTGGCGGTCATTCATCATCACAATAGTTTGAGTGTCCAAATGTTGAAGAGGGGAAAGAGCCGTCTTGAACTAGGTGCTGTGGGAAAGAACCGATAAAATATTTGGCACCAGAGAGTAGCAACCAGTCCTCAGGTGGGGTAGGATCAGTGCATAATCATATGTCATTTTGTGTTATTTAAGCACTTTTTGCCTCCATACCACTGTGGACTTGACTAGCTGTGCTGTCTCCCTTTACTCCAGCCAGATCCTACTGGACAAAATTGACCCGGGTGATACAGAAATCTCAACTCAGCAGGGGCGTTTTTTGTTATGAGTTCAGAGACTGTGCAGTAAATATAACAATATAAAGAAATGAGGTCTATATGCATGCTTACTGTTTTTAGAGGTGTTGCAAAGTTTTAATTTGTCATCAATGTTTCAGTGAATTTACCAAATTCTCCTCTGTGAATATAATTCACAGATCTTTTTCTATTTACTAGAAGATTTGCTATTGGCAACTTCAACCAGCAACTTCGCCTGTAACTTCTCCCTTTGGGTACTCCAAGGTAAAGTTGGGTCAAAATGAGGCTACTGATACACAAATGTCTCAAGGTCAGCAGTCCACTGCCCCCTCCCACTCCTTAGTAGCCTGAAGATCCTGTGCCACCCGCCACATGGTACCACTACCATAGGCTGCATCCACTTATCAATCTCAATCAGGAGCAATTCTAACATTTTCTGACCCATCTGTGATCCAGTTGCAGTCTTCATTGCCAGTATGGCTTGCTGGTGACTACTCAGAGTGTTGCTACCACTGCCACTGGGCTTAGTACAATTATTACCCTTACCAGAGTCAAATACTACCCCAGGTACTTGTGCCCAATGTTCTGCAATGCACAAATAAGAGTTACCAGCTGCTTGGTCACTAGTTCACATATCCAAACTGAGATGTATGTATGGGGATGCTAAATGCAACAGGGCATGGATTACCATGGGTGATACATTCCAATAAGTTCAGAAATGGCATGGGTGGAGAAGTATGTTCATGAGGGAATCTGTTATTTGGGACTGGCACGCACCATCAACCTTCTAAATCCTACATTGTCCACAGAAAAGAATGACAGTAGCTTAGTTGCCAACATTTCATGGTTGCTGCATTCATTTCTCATGCAATAGCATGATTGGGGGGGGGGGTGGGGGGGTGGTAATTTGGCATGCTCCTAAAAAACATGCTATGCAGTGTAGGCTAGACCTTTCTGGGTGTTGGACTACCAAACAGCTGGACTTAGCATAACAGCATAGCTGGTAGGGTCACATTTGACTCAAGGGGATTCAAGGATGATGCTCAAAAAAGAGCAGTGATTTAGTTTTTTTTTTATTACTTAAAATGTATTAGTGTTTATGCAAAACATACAGCCATACAATTTCATTCCATACATTGATATAAAGCAGTCATCTATTAACTTTATAGCATTCCTAGCAGGCAAACTTATTCCACTGGTACAAGAGACCAGATGTATCTTTCTGTCAAGCTCAACACTCTTATTTGGGAATAGGAACCTATCATCCAGATCAGGATCAATGCCACCACCACCGATAGCCACAGGGGCACCAGAAACCTCCTCCTTGACCACTGTTCCTGCATGAGTCAGAGATTTTGCACCTCTCAGACTGATCTTCTTGCTGCTTCCCCCAGCACCAACCAGCATGGATGCCACAAATGTGTCAGAATAATTTTGGCAACACTAATGCCATCACTTCCACCAACTACTCCTTTGCTACAGCCAGTCCTGGAGCCCATGGAAGAAGCTGCAGCAGAGGTATTTTTTTTTAGATGCAACAACCTTTGCCTCAAAGATCCTATGCACTTCTAGGCCACCTCGCTGCCACCTCTTCCCTTACTCGAGCGTCTCTTTCCAGTCATTTTATATATTTAATTTTTAATATTACAAGGGAAAAAAATAAACACTGCAGTAAAACTAAATGCCAGCAGCAGCAGGCAATATCTCATCAGAGGAATAAGCAGTGTGATCTGAATCTGAATAGAACCATATACTGAGCTAACAGTAGCTACAGTAAAACCAACTAAACTTTTTTTAACACAACATGGACAACAA
The DNA here is from genome assembly GCA_016271365.2 of Neoceratodus forsteri. Taxonomy (NCBI): domain Eukaryota; kingdom Metazoa; phylum Chordata; order Ceratodontiformes; family Ceratodontidae; genus Neoceratodus; species Neoceratodus forsteri. The sequence goes on from CM057454.1 coordinate 1,103,936,745, forward strand.
CAAGGCACAAGTGACAGGGGTAAGTCAAAACAAGATACTATAAGTAATACTGTCACTTCAAGACCTAAACAAATAACCACAATCAATATAGAACCAGACTGACAAATAATTCATTCAGCCACAAAAAAAACTGTACTACAGGAAGAAAATGACAAATCACAGGCCACAGGCAAAAATTATAAAGAAGAAAATACTGTGGAAAACAGATTAGACTAGTGCTCACAGGTTTGCCTTGCTTGGTAGCTGAAAAACCATCACACCCACACAGCACTGCTTCACTAGACAAAGCAAAACCATTACTTTCAACTAAATAAATCTGCAAAACTATGAACAAACATTGGTAATTTAGGTGAACAAGGCATGCTAGATATTTTTTGTGAGCAATTTGGTTCAAAATACTGTACTTTTGGAATAGTTTTAAAGGTTATTTAGTTGGACAAACAGGGGCAGACATTTCTCCAACTTTCTCTTCACAAGACTGCAGTGAATGCATGGCATACAGTTCTTTTCAGTACCACGTGACCTGTGACCTCCAGTCTCATGGTACATTGCAAACTTCGCCTGTGGACACCACTTCACCAGCGAAGTTATCAGATTCGTCATTCGCAAAGTTAGCCCTATACTGTGAGTTGGAGCACTGCGGGGTAGATTACCAATGAAGTGGAGCAAATCTGTGAATTTATCTGTGAAGTGAATTTAGCCAGCTTTGCACACCTTTAACTGCAGTTCTCAGATTTTTTTCTTTTCTTTTTTTCCTTTGTGGCCAGTTACCATTGAGGTTGTGCAACAGTGAGATTGTTTGAGAAGGAAAGCTGCTATCTCAAACATTTGCACTGCTGACATTGGAGATGGTGGGGAAAACAAAACCTGGTCTGAAACTAAGAATGGCCTCTCAGATGAGGAGGGGGATCACTATGTATGCACATCAGTAAACTGTTGTTCCGTTAAAGTCTCAGTAGTCAGTACCTTTCGCCTGAACTAAATCAGATCCATTCTAAGTTTGAGCAACCAGGATGAAAGACCCACCTATCCCTCAGCAAACCTAGAGGACAGACAGGTTAAACATACTTAGAGTTCTTTCAAGTGGTTACAGGCTGAGTCTAGACTGAGGATATTGCAATGTCTCGGTGCCCCTCTGGGTTGGAGGAGCTGCTGGTGGGGAATGCTGTCCTGGCTGCTACCACCAACCATGATCTCAGAGACATGATCACCCCTGCAGGGATTCTTTGGGACTCTGTGGTTCAGATTCAGGTGCTTCTGGTGTAGATCTTTGACTGAGAGCTGCATACTGGTTCTTGGTCTGATGCACAATGAGTAAATCAGGGAATCCAGAGAAGGAAGGGCTTCATCTGCTGTGGCTCTGGAATTGAGGTGCTCTGTTTCCTTACATCTATGGTTCCTTTGATGCTGTTTTCTCCTGTTACATCTGGAGGGGAATCCAGAGATCTTGGTAGGGCCCATGGCCTGGTCCCACATCATCATCAGCCTCGAGATATTGTGAGGTGGGCATGGGAGTTGTATCCATGTCTTGTGGTTCCTGTTGCTGTTCCATGCTTTGCTGAGGCAGCATTTCAGAAAAGGGCTCCAGGACTTCTGGTGACGTCACAGATGCAATGGAAGATTAGCATTTTATATCTGCAAGACTTGTGGTTAAATCCTCCTCCATCCTTGTTAACTAAGCTGCCTAACTGCTGGAAAAATGCAATGAGGACTTCGTGATGGCTACCAGACAATGGCTGAAGGATGTTCCATCTAAACTGCAAAATCAGGCTAAATCAAAATGCAGATGAAGCAACAGCTGATTCTCTTCTTGAGTGGCAATGCTATCAACCCCTAACAGTGATCCTGAAGAGAGAGAATAATTTTATTCAATAAATTCTAAAAGACTGCATTGAAAAGTATTGGTACAGCCTTTCTCAAACTCAAATCAACAGTAGCTGATGGTGACAGAGCCAACATACTAGAGAAGTGTACGACTACTGTGAAGTCTTGCCTGTCAGAATATGCCTCAGCCACAGATATTCAAATGGAAGCTCTGTTAAGCTTATACGGTAAAGAACTAGTTAGAATGTAAGGTGGAGGACCTGGAAGACCAGGGTTCAGAGGCAAGTATACAGGTCCACAGGGAACTATTCTTAGGAAAAGGTTAGCTAGCTAGTATTAAGGGTGTATGTAACTCATTCAACTAACACCCTGTCTGATGTAGGTGCATAGCATCTATCAGAGGATTGAACTGGAGGCAGCTGGTGGGTGAGGTGTAACACAAGTAAGAAAAGAAACTAGTGAGTTCACACCAGGGGATAAAACACCCTATCTAGAGTATGGTAACGCTGAAATAAGAAAAAGGGGTCTACGGAGACCTGAAGGTAGAGAGGATTAGTACAGAAAGTAAGAGATAGGCATACAAGTTAGAAAGAGAAGAATAAACAAGTAAAATGGGTTATGTCCAGGTAAAGAAGTAACATCCTTTGTGGGGCAGGATGACAAATCTAGTATAGAGGCAATGGAATTGAAAGTGTATTAGTAGATACAGTACTACAGTAGTAGAAACTGAGTACAGAATAGTATGTAAGAATAGAGAGTAGATATGATGGGGTTAGCCAGCTGTATGGACTGTGGAGGTGAACATTCCGTGAGCGATGATTGTGAGGGCAGCTACTACACTATATGCAGGAGGTTTGAGGAACTTCATGCACAGTGCTGGCAATATGGGGAGAAATACTTCTGTTGCCAAGACAGCTATGATGGAATCCACAACTACCCACAACCCCCCACACCCTCACCCCAGGCACACTGCTCCAGGGGATTGGAGGATAATGAGAAGGGAAAAGGCTGAAAGAAACAGTTTGTAGGTGTGAAGCAGAGTCCTCCATTAGTGACCTCTAACAGTTTTACACCCCTGAAGGTGGTGTAGTTGCCTGACTCCCATGGAGAGGCTCTGAACCAGCCAGGAAGGAGGATCAAGCAGGAAGTGCAACACCCAGCAGGGTAGTGGGAAAAAAGGAGTTAGTCAGTAGAATAATTTTAGTTGGAGATTCCATGGCAAGGGGATTGGAGAGGATGATATGTGGAGAGGAGAAGGCAAGGAGGGTGGTCCGATGCCTGCTAGGCACATTGATCATGAGAGACAAGAAACAAATAGGGAAGATGGCATACAGGATTGGGGAGGTGCCACACAGCCTTCTGCACTTGGTGACAGATGATCTGACAAACCAAAACTTAGATAAAGTTAAACTGAACTTCAATAAGCTGGGGGGTTAAGGGGAAATGCAGCTAAGCAAAGCAAGCTGGGTAGCTTAAGAGTGGGTTCAAATGTGATAGGGAGGGCTAGTAGGATTCTAGGGTGCATATGGAGTGGTAGTATCAGCAGAAAGAGGGAGAAGGTGTCGCTTCTGTATAGATCATGGGCAAGATCCCACCTAGAGTACTGCGTTCAGTTCTGGAGACCACATCTCAGGAAGGACATAGACAGAGTTGAGGTGGTCCAGAGGAAGGCAACTAAAATGTTGCAGGATTTGTATCAAAAGCCTTATGAGGAGAGACTAAAGACCTCAGTCTGTACACTCTGATACAGAAGAGGAAGGGGGATATGATAGAGACCTTTAAATACCTCACTGGGGTAAATAAGTTACAGGAGAAAAGTATTTTTCAAAAGAAAAGGTGCTAAAGAACAAGGGCACATGCTATGAAACTGGAGGGTGGTAGATTCAGGAGAGATGCGAGGAAGTCATTCACAAAAAGAGTTGTGGATTCCTGAAACAGTCTTCCACTGGAGGTGGAGGGGGTGAAAACAGTGGTGGTGTTCAGAAATGCATAGGATAAGCACAAGAGAATCATAGTGGCAAGGAAGGGGGGAGGGAGAAAGAGCTGTAACTCAGGCACAGTCTGCAGTAATAATGTAGGTACTGTGGGGAGAAATGGTTAGACTGGATGGGACAAGTGGTTCTTATGTGCCATCAAATTCTATATTTTATGTCGTCTGTCTGGCCTTCTTGGAGGGGCTTCCAGTGTTTGGTGGGGGAAGAGTAGGGAGAGTTGAATGAAGCAGGAGGAAACTGAGGAATTTAATGCCTGGTTGAAAGGGTGGTATCAGGAGAAGGGGTATAGATTTGTGAGAGACTGGAGTCATTTCAAAGAAAGTTATTCAGGGCAGTGGCCTTCATCTCATGAGGAAAGGAATAAGTTTAAAACTTGATGACTGGATCATCATGTAAACTGAATGGCGGTGGGGGAAGGGGGCAGAGACCAACCATTCCCTAGTATAGGGACAGAGAACATGGAGATCCTAGCAAGGACTCCCTTGGAAATGGGAATTGGACAAGTTAGAGTGGCCAAGGCATCAAGAGAGCTGAGACTGGCATAGGGTATTAGGGAAGGAGAAAACTACTTCTTCAGATACATTAGAGAAAGAAGGAAGAACAAGGGCCAGATTGTGAGGATTAGGAAGATTGGAGGGTGGGTGGGAAAGGGGGTGGATCAGGCAGGGGCATTAAATGAATAATTCTGCTCTGTGTTCATGAAGGAGAAAGGGCGGCAGATACCCCAAGGGAGGGGTGGAGTGGGTAGGGAGGGGGATGGGGTGACTGACATAGGGATTACAGAGGACAGGGTTCTGGAAGGATTAAGGGCAATGAGGGTGGACAAGACACCGGGACCAGACGGCATTCACCTTAGGGTACTCAGAGAGCTGGCGGTGATCCTGGCAGGACCACTGGCTGACCTGTTCAATACCTCCCTGGACACAGGATGCATACTACAAGACTGGGGGATGGCCCATATGGTGCTCATTCACAAAAGTGGCCCTGGGGATGAACCAGACAACTACAGACCAGTGAGCCTCACATTTTTTGTGGGGAAGCTCATGGAGACAATCCTAAAAGAGAGGCCAGTGACCTTTTTGGAGGACAATGGTCTCCAGGACAGCCAACAACACAGGTTTGTCTTGGGCAGATCCTGCCAGACAAATCTAATTGAGTATTATGACTGGGTGACCAGGGAGCTGGATGGGGCCATGTGGTGGATGTCCTGTATTTGGACTTCAGCAAGGCCTTTGATTCCATGCCACATGGCGGGCTGAGGGGGAAGCAGGAATACATAGGGGTGGGAATGAAGATGGTCAGATGGATCGCCAACTGGCTGAATGGAAGACAGCAGAGAGTGGTGGTGGGGGGGGGGGAACTCTCATTTCTGAGGGAAGTGATAAGCGGGGTGCCACAGGGATTGGTACTGGGACCAGTGCTGTTTTGGATATACATAGCTGATATCTCAAACGGGATCTGGAGTAGGATCACTCTGTTCACTGATGATATGAAGATGGGAGCTGTGGTAGATGACACTGAAGGGTGGAAGGGGCTGCAAGAAGACCTGACAAAACTACAGGAGTGGTCAGAAACATGGCAGCTGGGGTTCAATGCCAAGAAGTGCAAGGTACTGCATTCTGGAGCTAGGAACCAGGGGAGGAACTATCAGCTGGGAGGGGTGCAGCTAGAAAGCACCATGGAGGAAAAGGTTCTGGGGGTGCTTTTAACGGTCAGCATGAACAACTCAGCTCAGTGCAGGAAGGCGGCAGCAAAAGCCAACAGGATGCTGGGGTGTTTAGCAAGGGGAATCTCCTCCAGAAATAGGGAGGTGATCCTTCCCTCATACAGATCTCTGGTCAGGCCACACCTGGAATACTGCATGCAGTACTGGCACCCATTCCTGAAGTAGGACATCAAATTGTTGGAGAGGGTGCAACGTAGGGTGACCAAGATGATCCAGGGATTGAAGGGAAAGTCCTACGGGGTTAGATTTGGTGAGCTGAACATGTACTCCCTAGAGGAGAGGAGGAACAGGGGGATATGATTGAAACCTTTAAATACCTTAAGGGGATAAATAAGGCTAATACAGAAGGGATTTTCTAACTTAGAAGAGGGAGGGATATAAGAGGACATCAGCTGAGCTTGCAGGGGGGAAGATTCAAGAGGGAAATCAGGAGACATTTTTTCACTGAACGGGTGGTGGATAGGTGGAATGCTTTGCCTGAGGAAGTCATACTAAAAGGATCATAGGATCATACTAAAAGGAGTAAGGAGCTAGGGGGCTCAGAGGCCCATAATTGCTCCTATATTAACAATAACTGAGATGATAGCCAGACAGAATTAATTTGTCAAGTTATTGCTTGAACTAGTTTTAGATTTAGTAGCAATGACATCAAATGGCAAACGATTCCAAGGACTGATAATCCTAACCAAGGAAAAAAAAATGTACGACTTACATGTTTAAATTTTCTACCAGAAAGCTGGAGTGGATGTCCTCTGTTGTAATGGGCATCACTTTTAAAGGTGAAGCCTAATTCGCATAATAAAGAAGGATCCTGTATTATGTCATACAAAAACATGAGGTCTCCCCTTAAATGGCAGGTTGTTAGAGGCAAAAGATTTAGAACAGAGATGGTATCCTGTAGAACGGTGGGCAGCATTAAGAGGGTTGGGACAGGGTGAGGGTGTGATGAAGAAGGGTGGGAGGGTGGGGCAGCTGCAAGTTGAGGGCTAGCTGACAATCGAGCAGACTCGATAAACCATAAGGCCTGCTTCTACTGGCATTTTTGTATGTTTGTAAGGGGATGCTGGAGTGGCAAGGGCAGGGGCCAAAAAAAGTGCATGAATGGAAATGGAGGATTGGGTGACAACTGACCAGATAGTAGGAGGAGAAATGTTTGGATTAGGAAGGGTGTATTAGACAGCAAACAGGAAACAACTAAGGGGGACTGGGATTAAGCGGTAAGTCTGAAAGGCAGTCTGCCTAAGCACCAAGTGCCTGAATAATAAGATTAGCAATCTACAAACAGTGGCGTCAAAGGCCTTTTTAGACTTGGTAGCCATCCTGGAGATGTGGACCACTGCGAACAGTGAATGAGATCTGGCAGTTCCAAGGTATATCTTGTACAGGAGAGACAGATGCAAGGGCAAATGGAGAAAGTAGCCCTCTACATCAGGGAAGGTACAGTACTGAGGCTTAGAAAACAAGACCATCAGGAAGGAGGGATGCGGAGTGGAGCTGATCTGGGTACAGCTGACAATGGTTACTGGGAAAAAGATTAGACTGGGATGGCCTATAGACCACTGAGACAAAATGAAGAATGAGATTAGGAATTGGGAGAGAAATCAGGAGGAGGGGTAGAGAAAGGGGGCCTAGTGACAGTAGAGGACTTGGACCCACTAACAAGACATTGGCTGAGATATTCCAAGTGCTAGTGCACCAGGAGTCAAGCACTGTTAGACATGATATAGGACTGCTTACGGGTGCAACTGGTCAGGGAAACATCATGACAGGTTACCATCCTTGACTTGGTACTCACTAACATGGAGGTGGTGAGCTGGGTGACAGTCAGTGAACCAATGGGTCCAGTGACCAGAATTCTGTGGTTTGAACTGGCAATGGGGAACCTTGGTCCCCCTTATGGGCAGTACTTCAGGATCTCAGACATGCAGCTTTTTTATCAGATGTGAGAAAATGTCAGGGAAAAACTTTGTGGTGTAAAGGATATACTGGATCGTAACACCGCACCAGGAAGAACGCTGAAAGAACCGCGCTGTGTAAAGCGTGAAAGGAGTTAGAGAGACAGGGGTTAGAATAGCGATAGGGAATTACTGCTACCCATGTCGCTCTGCAGACATCCTGTGGAGGAATCGAATCACTGTGTGCTAGGGTGCTGGTTGAGCCGCCCCCGTAGGATACCAGCACACAGCACAGCAGGAGACCTGGGACTGCGGTTCAGTTCTTGCCAGGTCTCCTCCTTCCGTAACATTGTTGTTTTTTTTTAAGTAATTTCCTTGTTCCAATTTTCTCCCCATGCCCAAAGTCCATAACCCCCTGGAGTTGATTATTTTATGTCTGGGGCTGAAACCCCCCACATTGTGGGTACGGGAGGTGTAGCCCCCACAAAACCAAAAAGTCCCATTATTGTCAATGGGACTGCGCTCTCCTAGTTGGCTCGCTGTTGTACTCGATGTTGTCTGTGAGTGCCGCTGTTTTGCTTGTGATGTGTGCATTGCCGCACAGTATTTCTTTGTGCTGTTATGATCCCATGCCTCAAGGATTAAGGATACAGAGGGTAGAGCAAAAGTGGGGAATGATCAAGGGTGTAAATTCTGGAGGCCTCCAACTTTTGTGCCAGAACGGTCACCTAAAGAAACAAGTACAAAAGACTAATTTGGTTCTCACAGGAGGTAAGAGAAAGCAAAATAAAAAAAAGGGCCTTCATAAGATACAAGGTGGCTAAAGAGGAGGAGGAGGAATGAGAGGAATATCAGGCAAGTCTAAAAGAAGTGATGATGGCAGTCAGGAAGGTAAAGATAGACAAAGAGCTACAGATTACCGAGGAGTTGACGGAAAGGGAGAAATATTTTTTAGATACATTTGAAAGAAAAAGAGGGCTAGGGGATTGTCAGGCTAGCTGAAGGGTTAGGGTTGTGAAAGATGATAAACCAGTGTTCTAAACAATGACTTCAGCTCAGTATTCATTGTGGAGGATGATGGACCTCTACTGTAAAGTTGGATTAAGCAGTCACTTGGGGGAATAGGAAATGGGGAGGGTAGTGGTCATGACTGAATGGGCAAAAAAAGGTTAGCAGCCCTTAGAAATATAGAAACATAGACTTTGATGGTAGATGAGGACCGCTTGGCCTACCTAGTCTGCCCATTTTCCTACCTATTGGATAAGCTGCAGATCCTAGTCAACCAGCAGCCTACTTCCTCCTTACCCCCATCCTATCCCCTCCTACCCTCCACTATGGCAAGGCAAGGCATATTTTATTTTTCAGGAGCCCAATCCCAGAGACTCTGTGTACCGTACAATCACAATACATCAAAGAACAGTTAAAATACAGTAATAAAATACAAAACAGATCAGTTAAACATATTTAAAAACAGACCACCCAAAACGGGAGGCCTGACTGAGCAACAGATAAATGGGGCCATTCTTTCAGAATATCTAAGAAATAATATCTAGAAAACAGTGTCTGGGAATGCCTGGCTAAATAAAAAGGTCTTGAGATGGGCTTTAAATACCTCAACTGAAAGGGCCCCCCTTACTGATGGAGAAAGTGAATTCCACAGGATAGGGCCAGTGACACTAAAGTCTTTGTCACCTGCAGTTTTTAACCTCAGCCTGGGAATTGCAAGGAGGCCCCTAGAGGAAGACTGGATGGACTGTACTGAGGCAGCAGGTGTTAGAAGGTCTGACAGGTAGCCAGGGTCCAGTCCATATAGGGCCTTAAAGGTAAGCAAGCCCATCTTAAAGAGAACCCTTCACCAAACCAGCAGCAAGTGTAGTTCAGGCAGCACCGGAGTGATGTGGTAATATTTTGGCTGCCCCGCCAACAACCTGGCATCTGTGTTCTGCACTAACTGCAGTCAATGGAGGGTACCTCCAGAGACCCTGAGTTAGAGCACATTACAGTAGTCAAGCCTTGATGTCATGAAGGCATGTACCAAGGTAGGGAGGTCCATGGGTGGAACTAGGTATTTGATCATGGTGATATTTCTTAGATGGTAAAGCTGGTCTGGACAATGGATGACATCTGTGATTCAAGTGTCATTCCACTGTCGAGGATAATGACAAGATTGTGCACCACAGAGGTGGCCTTCAATGGCACAGACCCCCAGAAACAATCCTGTCTCTGCGCCAGATGCCATCCTATCATGCCCCCTGTTTGACTCCACCACCAGTACCTCTATCTTATCAGGGTTCAGGCTCAACCAGCTGGAGGCCATCCAGTCATTGATCTCAGCCGGGCAGTTCAGCACATCCACCACATTGGATGTCCCAGGGGTAAAGGATAGATACAGCTGGGTATCATCGGCATAGCAATGGAAATCCAGACTGTACTTCCTAATGATCTCACCCAGGGGCAGCATGAACACAGCAAACAACATTGGTGACGAGACTGAACCCTGAGGTACTCCACAGGTCAGACGGCTAGGGGAGGAGAAGAAATTCCCCATCACAACCCTTTGCCTCCTGTCTGTGAGATAACATTCAAACTAGCAGATGACAGTGCTGGCAAGTCCACGAAAGTCCCACAGGCAGTTGACCAATTCACAATGGTCCACTGTGTCAAAAACTGAAGAGAGATCAAGGAGAATGAGAATTGTCCCCTCTCCTTTATCTTTCTCCCTGAGGAGATCATTGTGCACCTGAACTAATGCGGTTTCCGTACTGTGCCTGGCGCGAAACCCAGACTGGAGAGGTTTGGACATCATCTGGAGGAGGGAGTAACCCAGCCTAGATGATTTGTCATCAGCCCAAACATTGAAGTCCCCCAGAACTAAATACTTGGAGCCTCCAATGTTTCACTGACGACAAAGTCGGTTACCTCCTGTAGGAACCCTCCTGCTACACTAGGGGGGCGGTAAATCAGGAGGATCCTGCAACCTGCACCTGGACAACCCCAGACAGCCACATATTCAAATGAACTGGGTGTTCTCACTGGGAGCACAGCGAAGCCTAACTCAGCACTAAAACAGATGGCCACTCCCCCGCCCCTGCACTCCACTCTGGGGCAGTGCACTACAGAATATCCGGGAGGAATGGCGGCCTCTGAAATCAAGCCAGTATCATCACCTACCTAGGTTTCCATAATGCAAGTCAAATCAACCAACAAAATCAGGTCCATTCTAGTTGCAGTCTTGTTTCTGATTGATCTGGTACTGCAAAGCACTGATCTCAGGGGATTGGTGGGCCATGCAGCCCTTCTAGCTACCTTCCCACTTGATCTAGTGGCGGCCCTGGGGACGGGAACCAAACATGTCTGGCCTCTCTAAGGAATCCATCGAAACCCAGCGCGCCTTCTGCACCTGACAACCTCTATCCTTTTTTTTTTTTTCGATTGTTTAACCAGGTAAGCTGAAAACTTGTTTACAGGTGCTACCTGGGAGCACAGGGAAGTTAAGTGACTTGCTCAGGATCACACAGTATGTAAGTGGGGGCAGTGGGATTCAAACCCAGGTCTCCAGTTTTGCAGCTTGGAGCCTTAAACCACTGCGCTATACTGCCTCCCTATCCTACCCCTGTCCGATGTTTCTGAGACACCCCACCATGACCTACCAACACGGCACCTCCTAATCCCAACCTCCCAACAGTGACAAGCTGTGGTGGCAGAAACTGGGAGGTTAGTGAAAGATCACAGGTCAAAAATCTGGAATGCCTCGTACACAATCCTGGCCCACCCCAGACTTCTAGGCACCCCCAGACACGTGTTAATTAAGTTTAAAGCCCTAAAATCATCAATTAAAACTAATTAGCCCAGACTCATAGACACTCACACACACACACATATACAACCAATATACAACATCACAACCAGCCACCCCACACACAGCTATTAAAACAATTCCCCAGTCCCCACACCCACAAGCCTCCCACCCACCATCACCAAGGGCAGCAGAAAAATGCAGCTGAGCAAAACTTAATATCTAGGCAAGCACAGTCCCATGGATCTCACAAATAAAGCCCTACTACACAGGGCACACAGTATCAAACTAGAGAAAAAAAACACAGTCTGCAGAGTTAAAACCTCACAGCCCCGAAGTTTAAGAGACCAAGGGCCCTCTGACTGACCCCAGTCTTCAGGCAAAGAAATTATTATGAGGCAAACAGTACAACTGGGTGCTTTAGAAAAAGGAGCACTCCCCTGTCTCAAAAGAGCCGCTCCCACCAGCTCAAGGGGACCAGGGGAGGAATTACCAGTTCTCTGAGGACCCAAGACACATTCACCATCAGTCCATCCCACCTTTATTTATTTATTTAATTTTGGTAATTGGGTAGGCCCACTGAGACCAGTATTAGTCCCTTTTTCAGGGGCAACCCAGGATTAATTACACATACAACAACAGAATATATCATTTACATTAGATACTTCAACATATAGTTATTTACATATCATGAGAGGTGTCGAACATTTTATGAACAAGCGACATAGAGTGGCTATTGTTAGTTCTCTTATAAACATTAGGTAAGGTTATCTATCTCATACAAAAATTGTGATAGTGACAATCCTGGAAGGGAACTAGCCAATAGACAGTCCCCATTAACAGGTAGCAAACCAGCTGAGGAAACAAGCCGGCAGACAAAATTTCTCTTGGGCACCACACACAACCTATCACCATGCAGAAGTCTACCTTTTCCCCACAAAATCAATGTGGCGACACCCTGTACACCCTTGTATTCCCAGGAAGAAATCCAGATGGCCACTAGGCTCCACAGTCACAGAGACCCACTCGTTTGGTGGAAAAAGAGGCACCTCCACAGGATGAATAGACCTAGGTTACCGACTGTACCTAGGGGTGAACCTCCAGTTGGGTCCAGGTCTGTTGTGCATGACAGGCAGCTTGTAAAGTAAGCCCCTTCTTAGCAGAGAGCACCTTCATGAGCTAATGCCCATTCGCTTCAGTTATAATTGCCTTATGTCGATCCCATGCATTCTTGAATTCCCGACTGTTTTTGACTCCATGACCTCCTCAGGAAAGCTGTTCCATGCATCCACCACACTCTCCATGAAAAAATACTTTCTCACGTTGTCCCTGAGCCATACCCCCCTCTATAACTGTGCCCTCTTGTTCTTACGTATCTCTTTTTCTGAAACATGCTACCCTTTTGGACTTTGTTGATTTCCTTGAGGTACTTCAAGGTTTTTATCATGTTCACCCTCTACCTCGTTTCCTCAAGAGTATACATATTAAGCTCTTTTAGTCTCTCTTCGTATGGCTTCTGGTGCATACCCTGCACCATTTCGGCTGCCTTCCTCTGGACTGCCTCCATCCTGTCTATATCTTTGCAGAGATGGGGTCTCCAGAACTGCATGCAGTACTCCAGATGGGGTCTCACTAACTGTCTGTATAGAGGGATAACAACTTCCTGCTTTCTACTGGTGATGCCTCTCCCTGTGCATCCCAGAATCCCTCCGGTCCTCTTTACTGCCTTCTCATATTGCTTGCCTACCTTAAGGTCATCTGATATGAGTAACCCCAAGTCCTTTTCCATTTTTGTTGTTATTAGTACATCCCCCCATTGTGTACTCTTCCCCCGGGTTTTTGTTTCCCAGGTGCACTACTTTGCACTTGTTTGCATTGAAACTAAGCTGCCATACTCTTTACCATTAGTCCAACCTTGCCAAGTCCCTTTTCATCCTTTCTACTTCTCCTTGTGTTTCAGTCCTGTTGCAGATCTTTGTGTCACATGCAAAAGAGGCATAATTTTCCTTCCAGCCTCTCTGTAATGTCACCTATAAAGACATTAAAGAGTACTGGTTCCAGTACTGAACTCTGTGGTACCCCACTAGTAACTCCCCTTTCTCCATTTTCTATTACCCTCTCCGTCCTGTTGTCCAGGGGTGGATAAAGCACTGGTCCTGGATGACCTGCACCAAAGTGTACTAAGAGTATGAAGATTGTATTCTATTGTAACAAAATTGTAATTGAACTGTAACTTTTTTGTTTGTAAGTACTGTGTCCCTTGTACTACTGTTCTGATGTCCTCTTTGTGACGAGGTACCTTTGTAAATGAGCCTCTGGCTCAAAGGTTTCTAAACTGATGTTTAACTAAATAAATAAATAAATAAAGAGAGCTGGAGAGCTGGCTGAGCTCTTGACAGCCATTTAACAACTCACTGGAGTCTGGGGTAGTTGTGGTTGAATGGAGAACTGTGCACATAGTCCCACTGTCCTGGAGGGACAGGGAGGACACCGGCAACTATAGGTCAATCAGTTTTACCTCCATTGTGGATAAACTGAGGGAGAGGATAGTGGAGGAAGCCTTTTGGCCTACTTAGAGAATAATGGGCTGCATGACCATAAGCAGCATGGGTTTGTGACAGGAAGGTTGTGTCAGGCCAACTGGGTCACTAGTGTGGTAGAAACTCATGGTTAAACAATTAGAAAAAAAATGAAAGAGGGCAGGCAGTGGATTTGATCTTCTTTGGCTTCAGCAAAGCATTTGATTCTGTGCCACAAAAGAGGTTACTGAAAAAGTTGGAAGGCTTTGGAGTAGAGAAGAGTTTAGTCAGATGGGTGGGCAACTGGCTAGGGGGACGGCAGCAGAGGATGGTAGTAAATGTAGTCAAATCTACCTGGGGATGGGGTGTTGTGAGTGGAATGCAGCAGGAATCAGTCCAGGGACCTGTCCAATTCAATATGTTTATAAGTGACACTGGGGAAAAGGGGAAGATATCCAGGGAAAAATATGTCTCTTTACTGGCAACACAAAGCTTTGCAGCAGGGTGGATGGCAGGGTGGACACAGCATGAAAGGTGAGAACACTAGAATGACCTAGAGAAGCTGAAAAGGTAGTCAAAGATCTGATCGTTGAGATTCAACACCACAAAGTGCAAGGTGATGCACTTAGTGAAATAGAATCCACATATGGAGTTTTGGATGGGGAGTTCAATTTGCCACTATAGCTAAGGAAAAGGATCTAGGGTTCCCCTCAGTAACTCTTTCAAGCAAACCAGCTAGTGTATTACAGTCAATAGCAAGACATCGGGGTGCTGGGGTGTATAATGAGAGCTGTTGATAGTAGAAGGGAAGTGATACTGCCCTTTAACAAATCACTGGTGAGGTTTCATCTGGAGTACTAGGCCCCATTCTGGAGTAATCACCTGATAAAAGGAATAGATAGGCTAGAGTCAGTACAAAAAAGCATCACCAAAATCATTCAGGGGAGACCTTATGAAGAACTGCTGAAGCCCTGAGAATTTACTTGCTACAGGCTGGATAAGAGAGGGGAGACATGATAGAGATCTGTAAGTTCCTTAGGGGCATAGACAGAGTGAATAGTGAAGACCTCCTTGTTAAAATTGTGATGCACTCATGAGGGGGTGCTAGGCAGAAGGTGTATAACATCATCAATCAATCAATAAATCACTTTAATCATGACATGAGTGGCATCATTACACCATCCATAGCACATTGCAATGTGCTGAGGCTGGCAGCAGCAAACAGCTTAAAGGAAGGAGAATAGATGCCAAGCAGCATGAATGCTGTTATGGCACCCTTGCAATTATGCTGAACATAGACCTCTGTTAGAGGCTAAGCTGTTAGACACTGAAACCTGAATAAATTAACAATGAATTATATAAGAAATTTAAATGTTGTTTTTTGAGCCTAGAGCAACATTTGTAAAGGGTGATTTATTGAAAGCATTTTTTAATATTTAATGAAACAGGACCACCTTCCTTGATAGAGCCCCAATGTCAAAGGGTGAAATGCTATATTATGAGGTGGCCAGAGACGAACTAAATATTTAATAAATGAAGTCATAGAGAGCTGAATAGCTCAGTGAAGTCTGTTAATTTCTTCAGTATGTTTCTATGTGTTAAATGCTGATGACAAATCTACAGTAGAAGAATTATTAAATATAACTCTCCCTGATTTGTCACTAGGAGGATATAATTCATCACCTGTATCAAAAAATATTCAGTGCTGTGTTGGGGAGCAGGCATGTCCGGAGGCAGAGCTGCACACTACTGAGCTGAGGAGCTGAGGAAGCAGGATCTGCTGAATGCTCAAATTATTTTAATAAAAGGTATGTCACCATTGTTTTAACTGCAACAGATCTTACCAGTAAAACTTGTGCTATGCCCCAGATTGGCAAGCCATTGCAGGTGTTCTCTGTATTTCCCCTAGGAGGAAAGCTGAGGTGGAGGCTGGATAGAGGGAAATGGAAAGGCCTTTGGAATGCCTTAGCCTGGGCCAGCAGCCAAGGAGCCAAGGAGTGGAGAGTAGAAGTAAGAGGAGAGCAAACAAACCTGGAGGAGGCTGCAGAAAACTGAAGGAACCAGAGGAACTGGAGTCCGGCAGAGAATATTGTGGATAGAAATAATAAGAGGAGTAAAGTGAGAATGATAGGCAGAGAGTGAGGAACAGTAAAAGGGAAAGGATCTCGGAGGACAAATGGAGAATAATTAATTTTATCTTGCACACAGAAATTGTGTAGAAACTTTTTTTTTTTTAGTTGTTTTAACCAGGAGTAGCACACTAAGCTGAAAGCTTTTTTACAGGTGCAACCTGGGAACACAGGGAAGTTAAGTGACTTGCTTAGGTTCACACAGTATGCAGGTGGAAGCTATGGGATTCAAACCCAGGTCTGGTTTGCTGGATGTCACCAGATTTGCAGCTCAGAGCCTTAAACCACCGTGCTATACTGCCTCCAAACTGCATATAGCCTTGTTTCAGCAAACAGTGGTTACACAAAGAGGCATTCACAAAAGCTCTAAAATTTGAAGCTGTGGGGACAGGGCATTTTTAAGTGCATTTAGCATATTGTTATTACATTCCTGGTTTTGAGAATCACAAACATTGATCTAATCTATTTTATTTTAAAATATATGTAAGTAAACTAAAGCTAAATTAAAGTTAGAGAAGGAAACTGTATCATTAGATGAGCAGGTGAACAGCAGACCAGGTGATCAGGCAGGCACATGACCTGAATTCCAAAGGGAGTATAAAGTGCATTTGTGGCATTCCAGCAAACAGAGTCCCCCTCTTCTCAATAATCTGTAAATGCTTTCATGCCAGACCAGAGCGATAAGCAAAAAGAGTAAATTTGGTTGACGAACCATCAGAGATGTTATTAGTTTAACTTAAACCTGCGAGTTTGCTTTATCTTCCAAGCAATTCTGCTGGTTTGATTTGGTTGGTAACCTTGGTGTTACAGTCAGACAAAAGTTCCATAGCTCTATGGATTTGGGCCTGCATTACCATGTGGGATAAAATTAAATCTTGCTAGTTACTGAACGCCCCTTGTGAGAAAAGGGAAACATTGTAATCCACATATGTATAATAACAGCAGAAATCTGAGTAGGGAAACCAACTTGGAAAGAATAAGTAAAAGGGCAAAATTATGTAAGTTAAGATAAACTTCTCTAAAAATCATGTATCTTTCCAAGATTTTAAAGAGTATGGTGCAATCAATTAACATGCAAAAGAATCAAAAGTAGTTATCATATTCAACTGATTCCAATACTGAGATTTTAAATGTTTACCTAAAGACATAGAGTATGTAGATCCCTGTGGCTGTTTAACTGATGGTACTTAGAAGTAGATAAGTGAATTGTGTTATATACATCTTTTTTGGTGGCTGTTCTGGACTGAATTCAGGCACTTTTTGGTTGTGAAGCTCCTGTTCTGGCATTGCAATACTGTCCCCATAGCAAGCTGTTAACAAAAATAACTACAGTGGGTGGACTTCTTGAAAAAGGACTTTTAAACAATGTATACAAGAAAGTTGGTACGTTCTAAGGTACTATCTAATTCAATTACATCAAAACCAGAAGCTATGCAATATACGCTACATAAGAGGCTTTCAGTGACTATATTATTCCAGTATTCTGGTATTGTGGATGCTACAGCTGAGAGAAATACTGAAGGCTGCCTTAAAACTCTATCTTCTGGTTAAAGCCACAACATCAACTAACTGGATATAATTGGACTAAGTTGTCTTAGAGACTTGGAAACTGAGAAAGAGGATCTAGAAACCTTTAAATCTCTCTAGAGCACTTTGAGACACTACTTGTGTGAAATTTTTACTTTTAATCATAGTGTATTGTGACTGCTGCTATTGTGACTATTATTTGGTTATACTGAAACTGTTGCTATTATTAATGTTGTGATTGCTGCTGATGGTTTAAAAGGATATTTTACTAAATGTCCCTTAAGGGATTTAAATAATTTAATAGAAAAAAGGAGCTAAGAAAAATAAATATTTATTGGTGGAACTGACTAATTTAGGAACCTTGTTGTTGGGGAAGTGCAATATGGTGAATACCAGGAGTGGAAAATTATTATCTCCTCTAAATTCTACACAACAGATGGCAGAAATTAGTATAAACAATATAATTTTGGCTACAAAAGAAGGAAAAGGGAAGGATAATACAAAAATATCCTCAAAGGGAGTAAAAGTAAATCTGGAGGAAAAATCAAAAGCAGAAATACTAATAAAGGAAGAAGTTGAAGGAAAGAACTTAAAATAATGTCCTTTTTCCAACATTCCACCCCATTAGCTGCTAAGTCTCCTGACAAGGCGTCAAACGTCTATGTGGCCAAAAAAAAAAAGAGGCTAACACCCAGTGTCCAAAAGTCTCAGAGACCCCAATATTTGATGTCTCTTATAAATGAGGGCATCTCATTTGAATCTTATGATATAGACCAACTTGAAAACTGCTCACTTATATCAAATTGACAGCCAGAAACTGCCTATGGTGAAGATAAGGAGGTGGTCTCCTGTTGGACACCATCCAACAGAGATGAAAGTGACTACCAGGAGAACCTGGAAAAGAGACAGAGAGTAACAGGTGGAGATAATCAGCATTTAGTTATGAAAAACCTAAATTGTACAATAGAAGAGTTAAAAATCTAGCAGCAAAGCAAAAATGAAAAAGCCTCAAAATATCAGAGGGTTCTCCCTCTTTAAAGTTCTCTCCTGAAAGTATATGAAAACAAGCATTCCCCAGAATTATAAAGAATGTAGCATGTGGAACTGAAATAGTTTATGACAAGGAAGTCTTTACTAATGAGGGTGATTTCACTTCTTGCTCATCATGTCCAGACAAATACTTGAAATGATAAAAAAAAAAAAAACAACATATTATGCCAATATAATAATACTGGAGAACTTATGTGCACTAAGTGAAGAGATAACAAACCTCCGTGCTGATGTGGCATATACTGTAATAAAATATTTCTGAATTACCTGAATAATGCAAATCAGATGCAGATTCAAGAGTCTGACACATACTAAATGGAAACAGTAACATAACAAAAGAAAATAAAGTTTTGCAGGTAAATTTACCACTACCCTTTTCTAAATATGAAGATTCGTCTGAAACGAAGAATATTCTGAGACCTCGAAGGAATGGACAACTAATGACGAAAAAAACAAGGAAAATGATGAAAAGAAGGGTAAGGAGATCTAGAAAATGTAAAGATAATAGCCAAATTAAAGACCTAAGACAAACAAATGTTAAGGGCAGAATAACTAATAATATAGGCGAACAAAGGGAAAAGAAGCCATTTCCAACAGGTCAGGACTTAGTTTAAGGAGAGAAAGGAGATAAAAAGAAAGTTATGGAAAAGGAAACAGCAGAAAATATTAAAGAAGTACCATGGGTTCAAAAAACTTCTCTAAAGGAGAATGAAATACAAGCTAATATTTTTCAAGTCAAACTACAGCTTGCTGGGAGCTGCAATACTGAACATAGGATCTGCAAGAAAGCGAGTTGTGCTCACAACAGAGGGAGGTGAACTTTACAATTGCCTTTGGTTTGTAGCAGATATTCTGCAGGTGGAGGCTACTTCTAACTGAAAGGTGAAATAAGGAACTTAGAATTATCAGAAAAAGACAGTCATGTTACAATTCGTAAGATTTTCAGTGCAGGAAGAGTTTAAACCCTGGGCTAAACATTTGTCACAAATCCTGAAATAAGTGCAGGTACAGGTTGTGTATTTGACCCAGACAGTAAACTGTTTTATGTGTTTATCTTTGTGTGCCTTAAAAGGAAATTCCAGACTTTCTCAGGAAGTGATTACATCACAGCTACTTATCAGCCAATAGCTTTGGTAACAGACCTGAGAACTATAGTATTATAAGCAAGTGTTTTATAGCAAACTCATCAGAACAGCTAATATTTTTCAAGTCAAACTACAGCTTGCTGGGAGCTGCAATACTGAACATAGGATTTGCAAGAAAGCGAGTTGTGCTCACAACAGAGGGAGGTGAACCTTACAATTGTCTTTGGTTTGTAGCAGATATTCTGCAGGTGGAGGCTACTTCTAACTGAAAGGTGAAATAAGGAACTTAGAATTATCAGGATAAGACAGTCTTGTTACAATTCGTAAGATTTTCAGTGCAAGAACAGTTTAAAGCACAGCTGACTTATTTTGGGGCTTACTGCTTTCAGAGCACAAACCACCAGGCTGTTTTGGGGCTGGGGATGTTTACCTGTGTCTGACTTGGATGTCTGGATTTTTCTCTGTTTGAGTAGCAGGGGATTTTCTCTATCAAATTGTTGTGTATGGTATCTTGCTGACAGGAAGGCACTCACCGCAGCGGTGGGTCAGAGCTCTTAGCTGATTGTTTTGTGAGGGCACAGTTTAGGCCCAACCCTTCACACCCCCACCCCTGGAAATACTTCCGTTATACCTGGGGTTCTGACATCATTTCCTCAGGAAAGCAAGGTGTATATCAATGTCATATCCTTTCTAGCACACAGCACTGAACATATAAGCATACACATTGTAGAATATATATATTTCTATATAACAAACCAATCACACACACAAAAAATGTACATAATAATGTGGGGAGTAGTACAATGTAATGGCTGTGGGGCAGCAGTCTTCCGGATGTCTTTCTGGAGGCTGAGATGCTGCCCTATTTGCAGACAACTCTCTGCCCTGAGGGAGGAATTTGCGTGTCTTCAGGCCACACTGGACAGCAGTAAGGGAACCTTCCCCCAGGCCACAGTGGATGGTAGGAAGGGAACCTCCCCCATCCAGGGAGCACCAGAGCCACCACCACTACCTCAGAGGTTGCAAACAAAGCACAGCAGTTGGACCACAGTGGGCTCAGGGAGGGTGAGAATGGTGGAACAGAGGCACACCCAGTCAGTTGTTCCACTCCACAATCCATACACCATTCTGGGGGAGCACAGCTCCCCTATGGATGCACCCACAGAGGAGATTAAGGAGGCTGAGGACACCTGTCACAAGGGAGGCCCACAGGAAGGAGGCAGAGGACACCACAAGAAAAGGAAGCAGCTCCTGGTGGGGGACTCAATTATTAGGGGGATAGAACTGGGGGGAGCAGGGAAAACTGAAGTAAGGTGCCTGCCTGTTGCCATGGCTTGGAGGGACAGGAAGCGCATCCTCAGGATCATGAGAACAGCTGCACAGGAGTCTGAGCTGGATGTCATTGTCTACCTAGGGACAAATGACTTGGCTCAACATGAGATTAGAGCAGTGCAGAAGGACTTTGTAGAACTGGGAGGGCCTAAGACTAGTAGCACACACAGTATCCTTCTCAGAGATGCTGCCTGTCAATGGCATGAGTGAGGCAAGGGTACTTTGCACCACGCAGTTTAATGAATGGTTGAAAAAATGGTGTGAGCACAGGGTTTGGCTTCATTGGGGACTGGGGTTCCACCTGGAGGGACACCAGCCTTTACTGGCAGGATGGTCTGCATCTGTCCAGGAAGGGAACAAGTCTTTTGAGCAATCGGTTTAAATGCTTCATTGGCAAGCTTTTAAGCTAGTCAAGGGGGGAGGCACTGATAAGCAGCAGGAAAATCCCAGCCTCTCCCTACAAAACAGGGTACTAAACGAGAAAAAGACAGAGGTAGAAAGGTCAGTGGGGGATGCTGCAACAGAAGGTAAAGCCATCAAGAAATGGAAAGCAATGAATACCAATGCCCGTAGTCTGAGTAACAAGCTTCCTGAATTAGTGGCCTTGATGGAGGAGGAACATCTGGATATCGTGGCAGTCACAGAAACATGGTTTACACAAAACCATGACTGGGACGTAAACATACCAGGATACATTATCTACAGGATGGACAGAGAGGGTAAAAGAGGAGGAGGAGTAGCTCTTTACATAAGAGAAGGAATCAAAGCAACAGAACAAAAGGGAAAACAGGGAGGAGAAGAAGCACTGTGGGTAAATTTGGAGACCGCAATGGCACACAATCCGCACAGGGTTGATACAGACCCCTTCTCAGGGGAGGAAATGGACAAAGAAATGATAGAAAGTATACTTAGTATGGCAGAAAAGGGAGATATTACTGATGGGTGATCTGAATATGCCAGATGTTAACTGGAGTGCAGTTGCAGCAGCCACTTCAAAGAGTGGGTTATTCTAGATGCCCTACAGGGGCATGCCTTAGACAACTAGTATTGGAGCCCACTCGAGAGGAGCAATCTTAGACCTGGTTCTCTCAAATGGAGATGAAGAGAGATCACAGGTGTAGAAGTGGGTAGCCATCTGGGAACTAGCGACCATCGAACAGTATGGTTCACAATAAACACAGCAATAGAGTCAAGCCATATAAAGGCAAAGGTACTGGACTTTAGAAGGGCTGACTTTGCCAAAATGGGTGAGTGCCTAAGGAATACACTAGCAAATGGGCAGGAAGGAGGGGTGGAAGAACAATGGGGAATAATAAAATCTGCCATCACAGAGGTAACAAGCCTCTGTGTGAAGCAAATAAACAAAACTAAACGATGTTAGAAACCACTATGGTTCTCAAAGGAAGTGGCAGTGAAGGTTCAAGAGAAAAAGAAAGCTTTCAGGAAGTACAAGGAATCACAGAAGGAGCAGGACAGAGAACTGTATCAGTTAAAGCAAAAGGAAGCTGGGAAGGCAGTCAGAACAGCAAAGGCCCAAACCAAGGAAAAGATAGCCAACTCAGTTAAGAAGGGGGATAAAACCTTTTATTGGTACATTAGGGAGCGAAGGAAGACCAAGAGAGCGATAGTGAGGCTTAATAAAGGTGAGGAGGGTGGGCAGAGGGTGACTGTGAAAAGGCAGAGATACTAAACAAATATTTTTGCTCAGTATTTACAAAGGAAGAGGGGGAGGTACCTAAAACAAACAGGAGAAACACTCTGGATACAGAAGTTGATACCAGCCCATTTACAGAAGAAAGGGTTCTGAAAACTCTTAAAACTGAAGGTGGACAAAGCAATGGGGTCTGATGGGATTCATCCCAGAATTCTAAAAGAACTAAGGGTAGAATTAGTGACACCACTGACTACCCTGTTTAACAAATCATGGGAGGATGGGGTGGTACCCGAGGACTGGAGGAGGGCAGATGTGATTCCCCTTCACAAAAGTGGGAGCAAGGCAAAAGCAGGAAACTACAGACCTGTTAGTTTAACCTCAGTGGTAGGGAAAATGATGGAATCACTTCTGAAGGAAAGAATTGTCGAGTATCTAGAGGCCAGAGGGGCACAGGACCCAAGGCAGCATGGATTCACAGCAGAAAGGTCATGCCAGACAAATCTGACAGATTTCTTTGACTGGGTGACCAAATGTAGATCAGGAGGGCTGTGGACATGGCCTACCTAGACTTTAGCAAGGCATTTGACACAGTCCTACAAAGATTAATATACAAGTTAGCTAGCCTGGGAGTGGGTCTCAAGCTGACAGCCTGGGTAAAAATTGGCTGGAGAATAGGACACAGAGTAATAGTAAATGGAGTCCACTCTGAAGAAAGGGGTTACTAGTGGGGTACCGCAGAGGTTTAGTATTAGGACGGTCCTCTTCAATGTCTTTATAAGCGACATTGCAGAGGGACTGGAAGGAAAAGTATGTCTCTTTGCAGATGACACAAAGATCTGCCAGAGTTGATGCACAAGGTGGGGTGGAAAGGATGAAAAGGGACTTGGCAAGGTTAGAAGAATGGTCAAATGTATGGCAGCTTAGATTCAATGCTAAGAAGTGCAAGATAATGCACCTGGGAAACAAAAACCCAGGAAAGAGTACACAATGGGGGGTGAGATACTAACAACAACAAAAATGGAAAGGGACCTGGGGGTAGTCATATCAGATGACCTAAAGGTGGGCAAGCAATGTGAGAGGGCAGCAAGGAGGGCTGGGGGGATATTGGGATGCAAAGAGAGAGGCATCACCAGTAGAAAACAGGAAGTTATTATCCCTCTGTACAGACAGCTGGTCAGACCCCATCTGGAGCACTGCGTGCAGTTCTGGAGACAGGATGGAAGCTGTCCAGAGGAGGGCAACTAAAATGGTGCAGGGTCTGCACCGGAAGACATATGAAGAGAGACAAAAGGAGCTTAATATGTATAGCCTCGAGGAAAGGAGGGAGAGGAGGGACATGATAGAAACTTTCAAGTACCTCAAGGGAATTAACAAATTCAAAGAGTAGCATCTTTCAAAAAGAGGTGTGCAAGAACAAGGGCACAATTTGAAGATGGGGGGCGGCTCAGAGGTAATTTAAGGAAGTATTTTTTTCACAGAGGGTTGTGGATGCATGGAACGGCCTTCCGGAGAGGTTGTGGAGTCAAAAACAGTGGTGGAATTCAAGCATGCATGGGACAGTCATAAGGCAATTCTAGGGGTTGGGGGTAGGAAGAAGTAGGCTGCTGGTTAACTAGGATCTGCAGCTTATCCAGTAGGCAGGGAAATGGGCAGACTGGGTGGGCCAAGCGGTCCTTATCTGCCATCAAATTCTATGTTTCTATGTTTCTATGTAAGTTGAGGGCCAGATATTCAAAACTGCCCCAGGGCTAAATTAGCACTGCTGGGTTTGCTAAATTAGCCCAGACCCAATAGCCTGTTATATCCAAAAGGGATAGCCCCAGTGCTAAACCTGCTGAATATAGCATGCTAAGGAAGCCGGGCAATCTGGGCTGGAAGTTTAGTGCAAACATAGCCCGGGAATAAGAAAGCTCTGAACATAGCAGCCAGGAAGTGCACACCACAACAGAAGCCAAGTGCACAGCGACGTGAAGGAAGGTAGATGTGAACTTTGTGGCCAGTGTGTGTGCCAGCAAATGCACAGACTCAGAACTGCTGCAAGCAGCAGTGCAGGTGAAATGACATTGTGCAAAACTGTACAATATTTCCGAAACGTTTGTGCGACGCTAACACGTTTGCATGGGTTTAACGCGGAGCTAAGCTGTTTGCCTGGCACAAACACGTTTGCCTGGGGCTAAACTTTACTACATTCAAAAGTGGCATGTAAATGAGCCTATTTAGGTAGTCTCTGGGCAAACATCCAGATTAGCATCTCATTATGATCTGATCTGCATGCAGTTTGCCCAGCGTTACTGCCGGTTCCCACAGCTCCACCTGTAGGTGTGTCTGGAAGTACAGGGGCTGGCTGGGTCTTCCACAGATCCACCTGTAGATCTGTCTAGGAGTGAATGATGGTAGCTGCAGGCTACATTTGTACAGTACAGTATAGCATACTGTGCCCCAGGGGACTACACAGCACAGGCACAGGTGGTGATGCTACATGCAATTGTCAAACTGTAGGTCATGCTACAGTGCCCAGCAGACACTACAGTAGCAAGGGAGTCAGTAGTGTGAGGGACACAGCAATGCCTATGGTGTGTAGGGCAGTGATGACCACTGCACTGTACAGAGTGACAGGTCCAACTTGCAGGTGTTTACTGACAGTGAACATTACTGTTCTGCCATTGTGCAACCCACAGATGCTGCTCCACTGGCATGGGATGCTCATAGTGACATATACATGGTGGCTGTGTGTGCTGTGGCATTTGTACAGATATACGGGATGTGGCGGGGGGCACATATGATCAGACAGGCACACTGGTGTTGGAGTATTCCCAACACTGGCCCATGTGCACAGCGTGGATTGTCCAAACCTTGTGGCTGCATCCAGTTTGTGGTGCAGCCTGGCCACTTGTACACCTTCCCCTCAATACCCTCCATGCCCACAGTGCTGCATGTGTGTGCTGGCATCCATTGGTGTCCACTGAAGGGTGGTCTGCAGGTGTGTGCTGTATGACTGTACTGCAATGATGTCCACTGGGAGCTGGGTCACCACTTCCTGCCTGGCATGGCTGGGACTGCTGGCAGATGATGGCATCATTGTGATGTCATCAGCGGGCAGCATGTTTCCTGTATGTATGGCTTTTTCTATGTGACATTCTTATTGGTTAGGGTCATGCAAAACCATGCAAAAGCCACGCAAATGCAGGGCAAAGCCACAATGTCACGCAAAGCTGATTTGCCTAGGGTTAAGACTACCTTTTCCTGGGTGGTAATTTGAACCGTGCAAAGTGTTGCGCTAAGTCGTGCAAAACCACTTTGTGTGGCACTATTCGCTGAGTATAGGATTATACTGACACCTCCCTCAGTTTGCCCCTTGCATACATTATGACTTTGCCCAGCGCTAATGCAGTTTGCGTGCGCTATTTGGCCTTTTGAATATAGCAGACCTACGCTAACCCAGCGCTAAACCTGTGCAAATGGTTTGCACCCAGTGCAAAGTTGTGAATATCTGGTCCTGAGAATGCTGCAACATGTATTGGGGGGGGTGAGGTTTTTAATGTTCAACCACAAATTGAGGATGAAGTAGAAAGTACTGTATGCAGAGACTTACAGTCACAAAAAGAAGGAATCTCTACGGGGGAAAGTTGACACAAAATATGGAATGTTTATTAGAGCTTAATAGAGTTCATCAGTTGTACCAGGAAACACACCATAATTTACAAGATTGGATAGCAAAATTATTGCATATATCAGATACATAACAGGGTATATTTATAACTAGACCCCCAAACATACAAATTAGAAACTGTGCTCTCATCTACTGTAGCACATTGGAAATGGCAGAAATAATTTGGCAAAAAGAAGGGGAAATTAGAATGAATGGTATTCAAATGTTGCCTCCACAATTAGTACCTGTGGTACTAGATGAGGAATCTCTGGCTATGGGAAGGACAAGCGATCAAAAATCTGGAGATTCGAATGATTGATATAGCAAGTCTTTAGAGGTAATCTCTGACTATGTTAACACAAGAGGAACTGCATAGGAAAGTAAGACACTTACAATGTTTGACTGAAAAGTCTCTGTGAAAGACTCAGTAGGTAAAATCAAATCTGAAATAGCTACATTCTTTTCAAGAACCTTGGGTATACCTATATAGCTTATAGTGGAATGTTGTTCTGTATAGAATTCCATCTCTTTCAAAATGCTGTTCTACCACAGTTCCAAGGTCATGGAATGTTCTTCTACCCTACTGTGGTCGAACAGCATTCTAGAACCCCTGGAGACTGCATGAGTCAGTTTCATTTTGAAGGCAAAAGAACTCTCAAAACACATTTTTCACACAGTACTATACACTATAAAAAATACAGGATGAGCAACTCTATGCACAACAAGTGTGTTTTGCCACCTCCGGGTTCTGATTCCCATGGACCTCTTGAGCTTCGCTCTCGAGGTCAGAGGGAATCAGAATCCCTCTGTGGTAGAACACACTGGTTCTACATAGTTGCCCATCCAGTATTCTCTATTTCTAGAAATAATATATAACGGATTAAAGTACATGATCAAGAAAACTGTTATTCACAAATTGAATTACCCTCACACATGCAAAATGTTTGAAACTAATTCATAGTAGAACACCAATCTTAGATATGATGGGCTACTATGTAGTGGAAGCACAAACACTAAGGACAATGTGTAGTGGAAAAAGGAAACAGGAAATTGTTAAGCCAGAAAATAGATATGCAAGACTGGAATTAGAGAAGAATGACTTGGAGTGCAAAAAATGGATCGGATCTCTCATAAGAGTACATCTGAAATATCTCTCTTATCATGAAATATAGAGGGTTTGATAATGAAATTAGCTGATCCAGATTGTAGAAATGTTGTTGAAAAACATGATGTACTTCGCTTTCAAGAAACCTGGTATGGTGAGGAAATTACTCCCTTAATAGCAGGCTATGCTGGATGTTATATTCCAGTGGCGAAAGTTAAAAAAAGTGGTAGATCATGGGCCAGAATAGTAGCTTATATAAGGCCATCACTGAATTTAAAGATTGCACAGATGTGCTGTAAAATGAAAACTGTGCTTTCACTTTTATTGGAATCTGGAAGCTTAAAGGCAAGGCAAAGGTAAGGCAATTTTATTTATAAAGCTCCCAATCCCAGAGGCTCTGGGTGCCAAACATGAATAAAATATACAGTAATAAATTAAAACATATAATAAAACCTCATTAAAACCATAATGAAATTAATATTCTGCAACAATAAAAGGTTCCCAGAGGTCATACTTCAAGGGACTGGCTGGAACTAAGGATGACATCAGCAGTCAAATGCCAGACTGAAGAGATGGGCCATTAGTCTCCTCTTAAACACCTCTATTGAGGGGGCCTCCTGGACTGCAGGCGGAAGCGAGTTCCAAAGGGTCAGCCCACAGACACTAAAAGCACAATCTCCCACGGTCTTGAGCTGGACCCTGGGAACATCCAGGAGGCCCCTCAAAGAGGAGTGGAGGGCCGGCCCGGTGGCGCTGAGGGTTGAGGCGCTGGACTCCACACCTCGTGCCACACCGGCGACCCGGGTTTAGGAGCGAGCCCAGGACATCAAGGGTCAGCAGGGGAGGGAGAGGATTGAGCATCTGAGGACAGCTCTCCTCTCCCAGGAGGGAGGGGGGATGCACGCTTGGTGCCTGACTGGCCTCTGGTGGAAGCCAGAGGCATAGCAGACACATGAGCGCACAAGGGGTTGGGAAGTGGTGGACGTCGGTGGAGACGCCTTGATGTTGGGGCATAGGTTACTCCCTCAAGAACATCAGAAAAAACACCCACAGCACTCCCAGGTAGTCAGAGAGCCAGGCCCCAATCCCCAATACCCCTACGTGCCCCAGTGACCAGCGTCCTGATGAGACAAGGACTTCGGGGTGCTTGCCCCCCACCTCATCCCCACCTGGAGGGGTAAGCCAAGGCTATGTGGAGGATGGACTGCCATGAGATACAGGTAGGAGGTGGGGACTAGAATGGCCATAGGCATCTCCCAAAGAGAGTGGAGTGCTGCAGAGGGGAGGAGAATAAATAGAAAATAAAAAAAAAAGAGGAGTGGAGTGGAGGGAGCTGGCAGGGGACACCAGTATGAGGAGCTCAGACAGGTAACCAGGATCCAGCCCATATAGGGCCTTAAAGGTGAGAAGACCCACCTTGAAAAAGACCCTCCACTTGATCGGGAGCCAGTGCAGAGCACGCAGGACCAGAATCATATGACTGGACCTTGAAAGGCCCATCAGCAACCTGGCCGCTGCATTTTGCACTAGCAGCAGTCGTTTGTGGAGGTTCCCTCCCATGATCCCAAAGTACAGAGCACTGCAGCAGTCATGCCTGGAAGTCACTAAGGCATGCATTAGTGTCGGCAGGTCCTCGGGCGGAATGAGGTGCTTAATCCGAGCAATGTTCTGCAAGTGGTAAAAACCACTGCTGGCTATAGATGAGTCATGACACCTGATCTTCAAAGGTCAATCTACAGTCAAGGATCACACCCAGATTTTGCACCCTCGGAGAAATCACCAGTGGCACAGACCAAGAACAAGTGCAGAGTCCACCCCTGGTGGCAACCCATCATGCCCACGACCAGGCTCAATCACCAGCACCTCAGTCTTAGCTGGGTTGAGTCTCAGCCAGCTGGAAGCCATCCAGTCATTGATTTTAGCCAGACAGCTGTTAGGAACATCAACAGCTCCCTATTTCCGGGTGCAAAGGACAAATACATTTGGGTGTCATCTGCACAGCAGTGAAACTCCACACTGTATTGTCAAATGATCTCACTCAGGAGCAGCACATACACTGTGAACAACATCAGTGACAAGATCAAACTCTGAGGCACTCCACAGGACAGAGGCATTGGGGAAGAGGAGAAATTCCCCATCACCACATGCTGCACCCTGTCCAAGAGACAGGACTCAAACCATTTGATGACGGTACTGGAAAGTCCACAAAACTCACAGTGACAATCAAGAGGCACAACGTGATCCACACTATCAAAAGCTGAGGAGAGATCGATGAGCATCAGAAATAACCTGTCTCCTCTATCTCTAGCCCTGAGCAGATCATTATGCACTCTTACTAGAGCAGTTTCAGTGCTATGTCTGGCCTGAAAACCTGACTGGAAAGGCTCATAGATATCCAAGGACACCAGGCGATCCTCAAGCTGTTGTGCCACCAATTTCTCAACAACCTTGTTCAAAAAAAGGCAGGTTGGAGATGGGATGGTAATTCACCAAGGTGTCTGGGTTGAGGAAATATTTCTTTAGGAGGGACTTCACCAGTGCTTCTTTCAAAGCAACTGGGAAGGTCTTCTCCACCATTGAGCAAATGGCAATCCTGTTGAACACCGGGCCAACGACATTGACACATCCCATTAAGAAACACGTTGGTGCCAGGTCCAGTTCACAAAAGGTGTGCTTCAACTCTAAGATCATCTTAGTCACTTTAGACACCACCACTGGCCTAAACTCCTCCCAGACAGACTGAGTGCCTCTGAAACTCCCAACTAGATCACTGCGAGGCGAAACCCTCCCTGGCAGAATCCCTGATCAGATGGTCAACACTCTATTGGAGAAAAACAGCAAACTCTTCACATAAAGTGGTTCGAAAAGCTTTTTTCAGCCGAAGACAGGCAGGATGAAAAAGCCTGTCTATGGTCCAAAACAGATAAGACGGTCTGTTTCTCCCTGCAGCAATTTCCCTGGACAGAAATTCTGCCTTCTTAAGGGAAACTGCCCTCTGGTACTCAACATAGTGAGCACGTAGGGCCAGCCTGTCAGCCCCCTGCTGGGTCTTCCACCAGCAACGCTCCAACTTCCGACCTCGATCTTCATCACTTTGAGATCCCCATCAAACGAAGCAAATGAAGAGAATCCTGCAACCTGCACCTGTAACCCCACGCATGGTGATGCACTAAAAAGATCGGGTGCCACCAACTGGGTGCACCGAGAAGCCCAAACTGGATCGAAAAACAATGGCCACTCCCCCACCCCTGTGATCCTTCTTTGGACAGTGCACCATGGTATACCCAGTGGGGATGGCGGCCTCAAAAACTGGGCCTGCATTGTCACCCAGCCAGGTCTCCGTGATGCAAGGCAGGTCACCAGAAGAAATCAAGTCTGCAAAAATTACGAACATACGAACATATGAATTTTGCCAGCAGATAAAGGCCTAGAAGTCTATCAAGTCTGCTCGAATGTGTAGCTAGCACCCCTTATTCTGCAACTACCCTTCCCCTCCATTGACCTTCCCCCTTGTCTTGTCCCATCCCCTTTTGAAGCAGTACACTGTTCTACTGGATACCACTTCTGCAGGTAACACATTCCACCCAGCTACCACCCTCTCTGTAAAAAAGTGTCTCCTCCATCTTCCTCTGTGATCTTGTTCCTCATTGACTTGGCATTGCAGAGCACGACCCAAAGAGGATTAGAGGATGCAGCTGGTCCTCTAGCTACCTGCCCACTCAGTCTGATGGGGACCCTGGATATGAAGACCAAACACGTTGGGCCTCTTCTTAGGCTCCAATTACACCCAGAGCGTTTCCTGCACTGGACAACCTCAATGCTGCTGACCACCCCCTCCTCAGCTGCCCTTGGCACTCGACAAACCACACACCTTCTAGTAATACCAACCTCCCTGCAGCACATCGCTGCAGTGTCAGAAACTGAGAGATCGGTAAAGGAGCGAAGGTCATGGAGCCGAGAGGCAGCATAGGTGATACGGGGAAGGCCACGACACCAACACATCTCCTGTCAGGCAGGACCAGTCCCAAGAGAGCACTAGGTGCTAATGAAAAAGTGCAAAGACAAGAGAGAACACTCGTATCAGCAGTCACACTCACCACTCACACCACCACACACACAAGAAACACACAAATAACACAAAATGCTAATACACTAGCCCAGGGGCTCTCAAATGCTGAGGCCAGCCTCCCTGGGGAGGCCCCAAACTGTTCCAGGGGAGGCTCAAGCAAGTCTGAAAATGTACTGTATTTAAATTTTGAGTTTTATGTATTTTGTGTGAAGAGATGAAGCAAATTGAAAGAGGATAATAGTAGGTGAATTGTATGTATTTATTTACTAATAGGTGACAAGGGAAGGTGAATGAGCCAATGCTCATTTCAGGTGTACCCAGGGAAGGGTAGGTAGTGAATACATTTCAAAAGGTAACTCCAAAACAATCAAGAAATACACAGTGAGCAATAGTGCAAACAAATACAAATGATAAACTAATAATGAGTGGTGGCAATTGATCAATTTGTAGACTGATGGCTGAACAGCCCAACCAGAAGGGTTGAGCATAAAAGTGCTCAGAGCAATAGAAGGAAGGAGCGAAGTAATCCTAGAGAAGTTGCTTAGGAGTGGGGAAGGAGGGGGAGAGGCAAAGTATGTAGGAAGGTAATTTCATATGGAGAGGAAATAGAAAAAAGTAGTCTGACCCATGAAGGTACTGCAACAAGGGGTAACAATGGTTCAAGAATGAAAATAGCAGAGCAAGTAGGCTGGCCTGTTGGGGGGGGGGGGGGTTACAATAAGCTGAATAATAATGTTTGTTTATTTTATTTATTTGTTATTCAGATAATATCTTTTGAGCACAGGAGCTCTTTTTCAAATGTTCCACATCAGTATATGACAAACAAGCATTTGTCAATGCCGAATGTTTGCTTGCTGGCATTGGCAATGGTAGTGTAGAAGTTACAGAGCTGCGTAATAGGAATGGCAGTGAAGTATTGAACTGAAGCCAACCCCACTACCACCCCCCCTGCAGAGAGTGACAGGCATTGGGATGTGCGTTTGGGTCAGCAGGCATAACGGCCACGCCATTTCACCACACCCCACCCTGCAGACACTGACAAGTGCCACGGTGTTCCTTGTGATCTTTGGCCCTTATCGCAGCCCATTTCATTAGAAAATATGGTGAGATGGAGTGCGATATAGAGAATGGGGTGAACTTTGGGGCCGAAGAGTCCAAGCATACCTCGATGCCTCTCAGTGACTGCAGGGTGTGAAATGGTATGAGCATCACAGGCAAGAATCCCAAGGCACACCCCTGATTCCTGTCATTCTCTATAGGGTTGGGCGTTATAGTTGAAAACCCTAATACTTCAGGCATTCGTTGGTATTTTCACTCCAAATTTTCAACATGTTTGTTTTGTGACCCCACCTCATGAACAGGGGGAATATCAGTTTGTTAGCCGAAAGCTGCTTATGCACAGTGACTATGGCATTTAGCACCACAGGTGCAAAAATATTCCGAACAGGATGTAAAAAATTACAGCTGTACTCTTTCTTTAGGAGGTGTAAAAAATGGCTATGTTGCAAATGTGTAGTAAAAATATTAAAAAAAATGGTGAAGTCACGAGCGTACATAGAAACTGTGCAACGTACAACCGTAATATAATTAGGTTGGGGATTTCTTACAACAGATTGTCAACTCAGGCATTTTGGTGTCTCCGATCATGAACAGTGTCACTGTGATTTTCTTTATCTGTGCCGAACAATGATTTCCCACAGTGACCACGCATCTCTGCACTGAAAGTGTGAAAACACACTTCGGCCATGTTGTGAAAAATGGCAGCTGTACTGTTCATAAGGAAGTGTGGAAAAATGCCACTGGTGAAAATCTGGACTGAAAATATTACAAAGTCAAGAACTAACGAGGGTGCGTGGAAACTGTGCAATGCTCACTCGTAACACAGTCATTTCATGGACTTTTGTCACCAAATTTTCAGCATAGCCATTTTAAGACCTCTGCTCACGAACAGTGTAGCTGTGATTTTCTTAATCTGTCTAAACATTGTTCCGTTCACCAACAGCACCATTGCTCTGCGCTACATGTCTAAAACACATTTTAAGCGACATATGAAAATTGCAGCTGTACTGTTCATAAGGAAGTTTAATAAAATGGACATGTTGAAAATCTGGAGGAAAATATTAAATTTGCAAACTTACGAGCATGCATAGTAACTGTGCAACGCATGCTCGTAAAAGTCATTTTAAGAATTTTTCACCAAATTTTCAACATAGCCATTTTAAGACATCTGTCATGAACAGTGTCACTGTGCTTTCTTAATTTGTCCCGTTCATTGATTTATACCATTCACGCCATTATGCTTCATGAGAGAAACACGTTTTGGGTGAGATGTGAAAATGACAGCTGTACTACTCATAAGAAGGTGGTACAATGGCAATGTTGAAAATCTGGAGTGAAAATATTGAAAATTTGCAAACTAATGAGCGTGCGTAGGAACTGTAGAACGCACGCTCGTAAAACAGTAATTTTTTGGAATTTTTTCACCAAATTTTCAACATAGCCATTTTAACACCTCACCTCACCTCATGAACAGTGTCACTGTGATTTTCTTAATTTGTCCCATACATTGATCTCGCACACCAACTGCGCCATTATGCGCTTCATGAAGAAATACGTTTTAGGTGAGATGTGAAAATGGCAGCTGTACTACTCATAAGAAGGTGTGGTAAAATGGCAATGTTGAAAATCTGGAGTGAAAATATTGAAAATTCTACGACTCACGAAGCGTGGAGAACTGCGCAAGACGCTCGTGAAACAGTCATTTTAGGACTTTTCACCAGATTTTCAACATAGCCATTTTAAGATGCCTGCTCATGAACTGTGTCATTGTGATTTTCTTAATTTGTCCCGTACATTGATTTCACACACCGACTGCACCATTGTGCGCTACATGGGCGCAAACACGTTTTGGGTGAGATGTGAAAAATGACAGCTGTACTGCTCATAAGAAGGTGTGGTAAAATGTCAATATTGAAAATCTGGAGTGAAAATATTGAAAATTTGCAAACTTACGAGCCTGCGTAGGAACTGCGCAATGCACGCTCGTAAAACAGTCATTTTAGAATTTTGGCACCAATTTTCAAAGTGGGGTTTTGAGACCCCTTCTCATGATTGATGTCACTATCATGGCGTTATTCGGGCCGAAGGGTGATTTCGCAGTCACTGTGCAGTCACTGCGCGAAATCACCCTTCGAGCCCGAATAACGCCATGACAGTGACATCATTCATGAAAAGGGGTCCCAAAAACCACATGTTGAAAATCTGGTGCCAAAATTCCCAAAAATGCCTGAGATATGCAATAAAGTTGAACCCCTCCTATTTATGCCATTATACAGCTTACCGGCATTTCCTCAGTTCGCGGTCGCCTTTGAAGAGTGCAGACGTGTTCCCGGTCCACGAAGATCGTCGCGCGCCGAGCTCTGGAGTAAGTATGGGGTGAGGGTGTGGGGAGGCTGGGCGCAGTGGGTGGGTGCGGGTTGTGAGGGGGGTCGGGAGGCGCACCGAGGGACAGTTTTCGTTTTTCAGGTAAAAAAAAAAACGACGATGGGACCGTTTGCCACACTGGGGTGGGCTCCCAGCATGGCACAAGGACCTGGAGGGGAGGGACAGTGCAGGCCGACTGGGATTAGGCACCCCGTCGGCTATATGATTAGTTGCCATGCTGGGGTGGGCACCCAGCGTGGCATTCTGAAACCTTTGGGGAGGCGGGGGAATGCAGCAACCAGCGGGATTGGGCACCCGTTGGCTATATAGTGCATGCGCAGGGGCGTGCATGCCTGCAGGCGTCTGTGGAGGGGGAGCTGCGCCTGAGCAGCCTTATCTTATCGCTGCTCACTCAAGCATAGCTCCCCTTTCAATCAGAAACATCGCATTTTGAGCTTTACAGACAGCTCCAAAATGCATTGGCTTACAGGGCCTCGCCGCCAGCACACTGACTGAATTGGAGGAGGAGGTGACACACCTCCGAAATCTCCGATGATGGCACTATGTTTCTTGCACATGCGTGCAAGCAAACATAAAAACTGAATGAACGAAATGAATGTGAGCCAAGTACTCAAAGGTGTTTCAGTTTATTCATGGTGTACTGCACAAAGTACAGTATGTTATTTTTCTTTGGGGAGGCCCAAGATTATTTCAGTATTTTGGGGCGGCTCAAAATCTTTTCCATGGATTTGGGGAGGCTCACTGTGACAAAGTCTAAGAACTATTGCACTAGCCCAATCACACCGTTCACACACTGACTCACTCACTATACAAAATTATTAATTAGCCATATACACAACCCTGCTCGAACACCCCTTACAAACCAAAACGCAACCCCCCACAGAACAATCCACCCCCTCTCCAAATTACTCTATCATTAAAATAAAACATAATATAAAAAAACAACAAAAAGAAGAGACCACAGGGGAACAACTGTGCTGCAGTAACAATTTCAGCTTTGAAACAAGATAAGAATGTTTTTTCTGCAGAATACAAATGTCACAGTCAGGTAGCAGCAGCTACCCAGTCCAAAAGCCTTTTCTAGGCTAGCAGCTCTCTTTCAGGCACAAGGACAAAGGTGCTCACACCACCACAGTCACAATATAAATATTGCTGATCCAAAAGTAGAGATAAAAAGTTTTAAATATTACAATGAGCCCTTCAAAGAGTGCAGATTGAGGCAGCACTCCTCTCACTCGAGCAACTTCGCCTGCATAACAAAAATAATAGGCACTCATCGCCGCAAAGTACATAAAAGTCTAAACCAGGGAAAAGAATGCTCTCACCAAGGTTTTCCCCTATGAGGCCAACTTTCAAGGGGAAGTTCTCACCAGCAACAGTCTGAAGAGGAGGCAACTTGCCGCAGGGGGGAGATCAAATAGTGATGAGTACAGGAAGGTGTCTCATTAGACAGGTGAATCTTTGCCCCAAAAAGATGAAACCAAAGGGGCCAACTCACATAGGCCCTGGGACTATTCCTTAGCATGACTAGAGTGAAGGGATATCTTCCCACTCCCCAAAAATGTAGTATCAGATCATGACTGGACTACTTATATAACATTTATAGAAAACTTAAATGATAGTTATCCTACTTTTCCACTGATAATCATATGGGATTTCAATGCCTGAGTAGCATATGAGACTACACTTGCTAGTTTACATCTGGGTATTGTGCAAAATATACCAGGTTTAAATCCTAGTAATAGACAAAACAGACAAGGAAGTGATTCTAAAATAAACAAACAAGGTAGGGCCCTGTTACAGGTAATGGAAGATGCAAATTTTTGTTACTTGAATGTGAGGACTAAGGGAGATTATAAAGGAGAATATACATTTACTGGACCCCTTGGGTCCTCTACTATAGATTTAGGTTGGGCAAATTTGGATGCTATTAAAATTTTAGAATCACTAGACGTGATTGGAAGACTGGAATCTAGTCTTTTACTGCTTGAACTAAAATTTAGATCATCAACTGAAAGCAATATTCATATAGAGAACCAATATATAGCCCAAAATAGCGAAATAATAAAATACCAGAAAATAAGGTGGAAAATTCATATTTACAAATCCTTACAATACATTTTTTTTATGGATTATGTATATATTCATAGACAGGAAATCATTACAAAAATGGAAAACATGGGAATTGTAAATGAGAACTGGGAAAAAATAAAGTTATATTAAACTCCTATTTCAACCGATTAAAATGACTGAGAACAATTGGTTTAATGCTGTATGCAAAAAGTTAAAAGACAATTGAACATCCAGGTACGATTAACAAAGAAAACTCCAAAAAAGGAAAGGCTGAAACAACTAAACCAAGTAAGGAAAACCTATAGACGTGTATTAAAGAAAGAAAATGAAAAAAACATCAAACCTATAAGTGAAACAAATTAAGACAAGTAGCACAATAGAAGAATAAGACATTTTGGATTATGGTTAGCTAAAGGTACAAGCAGTATGGAAAGGGAATTGAGGCCTTTATTACTCCTAGCAGATGGGAAGAATATTTCCTCTGTCTATACTATTCCCCACTTTAAGGACCTTCCATGAATCTGGAAGATGAAATCCATTATTACCCAAAACCGTTATATATAAAACAAGAAGAAATTTTAGAGACCTTATATTGTTTAAAGAATAATGAAGCACCATGTCCAGATTCAATCATGGCTGAAGATTATAGATATTTTCCAGATTGGTGGACACCCATTTTACATGTGATATTTAATAAAATAATACAGAATGAAGAAGCCCCACATAGTTGGAAGAAAAGTTTGGTGTGTACCATATGCAAGAAAAAAGGGGATCCATTAGAACCAACAATGTATAGACCAATTTATCTTCTTGATGCATTGCAGAATATTTTTTGTTGTATAATATTAAACATGCTTCAGACATGGGTGGAAGAATCTAATCAATCAATCAATCAAAATCTTTATTTATCCAGGCGGGCACCATTGAGCAAGGCTCATTTGCAAGGTGGACCTGGTCATTAATACATCAAAGTACAGTACAGAAGCAGGTATACAAAAAGCAATAATATACAAGGAAGAAAAATATATACAGTGTATACAGTACAGTACAAGATTGAAATAAATAAAAAAAAAACAGCATTATTTTGCAATTGAAGAAGTCAGCAGATGTACAATCAACCATAGGCATATAGGGGTTATAAGCAGAGATCTTTTGAGTGAGGCAGCCAGCAGCTACACATATAGGTGAAAGAGGCTGTGTATGGGGTGGCAGGTTAGAGAGGCAAAAAAGAAGAGGGATATATTACCGACGACAGGGGGAAAAATTGAGCTAAAACCACAGAAAGTGACGATGGCTGTCGTGTACTTGTTTATTATGATAATGACAGAGGAGGGGTAGATAATTGGGACACTACTATGGATGGGGTGGGACTTTAGCCAGGCTGGAGTGGACAGGGAAGGGTGGGTGCAGCAGGAAGAGTTAATAGGGAAGAGTGAGAGCTAGGGTAGAAACATGACGAGCGTCAGGATGGAAAGGGGGAGTTTCAGAATTAGTGGGCTAGTGGTGAGGAAAACATTTGCAAGGTGCTTTCATGTAGCGATTGTAGAGTGCCTTGAAGATATTCAGGCTAACAGGGCAGCTCAGCTTCAAGTTCCTTTGTAAACCATTCCACAGTGTGGGTAAAGAGAAGCTTACAGCAGCTTTGCTGAAATGAGTTTTGACCCTTGGAACTTGGAGGACAATTAGGGAATAACTCCTTAGAGTGTAGGTGCCTAACACACTTTGGGGAATACAATCTGAGACATATGAGGGGAGCTTGTTGGTCACCACTCTGAAGGCCCATAGGGCGGAGTTTCTATTCCTTCTATAGTGAAGGGAAGTCCAGCCTAACAATGGGTACAGGGAGCAGTGGTGTGTGGAAACTGGAAGGCCAGTAATGAACCTGATAGCTCTGTGGTAGAGGGTGTCCAACTTAGTCAGAGCAGAGGTAGTGCAGTGGCTGTAGAGCAGGTCCACGTAATCTATTAAAGATAGGAAGGTAGCTTGAACCAGTTGAATCTTGGCCTCCTTTGTGAGCAGGTGGTTAATTCTGTAGAACAGTCCTAATCTTTGTCTTAGTTTCTTCTGTAGTTCTTCAAGATGGTCGTCGAAGGAAAGTTTATGATCAAGCCAAACTCCTAGATATTTGAATTTAGCTACATACTCTAGTGTTTCTCCAAGAACAGTGGTAATTTGAGGGATAGCTCCCCCCCCCCAAGCAGGAATTGCCACATGCAAGGAGGGGGAGAAGAGCATGGCATTTTATTTTTTAACATTGAGCAAAAGCTTTTTGTTTATGAGCTGGTATTGTAGAAGGTTAAATTCAGCTTGGCGGTCTTCACAGGCTGCTTCCAGCATGGGACGACTCAAGTACAGTACAGTGTCGTCTACGAATAAGTGGATGTTGGCTTTTTTGATGGGGTCATTGATATTGTTAATGTAGACTGCAAAGAGGAGGGGACCAAGGATAGAGCCCTGGGGCACGCCCCTCAGCATAGGTTTTAATGGAGAAAGATCACCTTCAGCTTTAACCTGCTTTTTCCGTTTTCCGAGGTAGTCTGCAAACCAGCACATAGATTTATGGTCCAGGCCTAAGGTACTTAGGGAGGAAAGAAGCAGGCTGTGATCGACTGTGTCGAATGCCTTACTAAGATCCAAGAAAACAGCACAGACATGCTTCTTCTTGTCAAGGTCTAGGAGCCAATCATTGGTCACCTTAGCTAGGGCTGTTATGGTGCTGTGCTTTGCTCTGAATCCAGACTGAACTGGGTTTAATAGGCTTCTGAATTCTAGGTATACCACTAGCTGGCCACACATTTTTTCTAGTAATTTAGACAGGATGGGGAGGAGGGAGATTGGTCTGTAATTATTTAGATCGCAGGGGTCACCTGCTTTTAACAGAGGGATGACATGGGCTATTTTCCATTGAAGAGAGAGGCTACCCTGGGAGAGTGACATGTTGAATAGGTGCGTGATTGGCACTGCAAGCACATGGTAGGCACATTTCAGATAGTATGGCTCTATGAAGTCAGAGCTTGCTCCCTTCCTGGTGTCCAGTTGCAGTAGTAGGTCTTCCACCTCTTTTTGAGAGACAGGCAGGAGGGAGAAGGCCTCCTCGGAAGAGGGGGACTCGTGGGTTGGTGGGCCCTGAGCTGTGCTGAGGTCAGTGGCAGGAGAAGTATCAAATGCTAGCCCTGCCATTGCAAAATGCATATTGAGGGCTTCCAATATACTCAATGAATTCCAAAATGGTATTAGGGAAGGGAGATCGACTACCCAGCATTGTTATGTGCTGTTCCACCTGATATGGAAGTATGTAAAAGTGAAAAAAGAGTAACTTTACTGCTGTTTTGTAGATCTGAAAGCAGCATTTGATTCCATTAGCCTGACACTCTTATGGTATAAACTGAATCATATGATATGGAACCCATACAGCTGGATATTATAATAAGACTTCACCAGGATACTTGATTAAAAGTTAAATATAATCAAAAAGGGACTTAACAAAGGAAACAAAAACAAATCTTGGAGTAAGGCAGGAATGCCTATTGGTCTATTTATTATTTAACTTATATATTAATACTATAATTGAACAACTGACTAGACCAGAATTCAATTCCCCTAGTATTAAAGATACAAAGATAGTGGTCCTAGCATTTGCGAATGATCTTGTATTAATATCAAATTCACTACTAAGATTACAACAGAAAGTACATTTGTTCTCCAGCTTATGTAAAGAGAACAAGTGGACGATAAACAAGGGCAACACTAATTTATTAGTATTAGGTCACAAACAGAAGAAAATGCCTTCTCGTGCGCGCACTCTCTCTCTCTCTCTCTCTCTCTCTCTCTATATATATATATATATATATAAAAATTGCTACAGTTAAAGTTTATCCTTACCTAGGTGTGAGTTATACCCAAGATACCAAATGGATGGAGCGTCTTAAGCTAGTCAGACACAAAGTAATAACTGAGTTTAACACTTTTAGAAGGCTCACTGCACAGATGGGGAATGGATCAATAAAAGGGCTATTAAAGTTATAGAAGCAAAAATAAGAGCCAGTATACTTTATGCAGCAGAGATATGGGCTCCGGATAAACTAAAAAACCTTGGCAGTACAGTTAAATAAATTTTACAGATATATTCTGAAAGCCCCTCAGGCAGTTCCAGGCCCAATCCTTAGAGATGAATTAGGTCAGCTACCACTGAAAGCATATATTATCAAGTGGAAGATAATATTACTGCTAAAGCTTTTTTTGCTACATGAACATAGAATCTCAAGAATGTGTATTGAAGAAGTTGATTATTCAACAAGAGGGTTCATACTTCCAATGATG
Organism: Neoceratodus forsteri; assembly: GCA_016271365.2. Taxonomy (NCBI): domain Eukaryota; kingdom Metazoa; phylum Chordata; order Ceratodontiformes; family Ceratodontidae; genus Neoceratodus; species Neoceratodus forsteri. Next base: position 1,103,977,936 of record CM057454.1, read on the forward strand.
AAATGCATTACATCCCAGATTTTCCCCATGGGTTTAGGTTACTTGTTATACCAGATATACTATAGGCCATTTGAGGAGACAGTGTATCAGGTCAAGGAAAAGGTAAAGGATACCTTTAATTCTAGGGATATGGAATTATCGCTTACTTTTAAATATTTTAATTGGTACAAGAAAAAAAACATTATTCATGGGCTGGCTGGGTGGCGCAGAGGGCTGAGGCACTGGCACCTTACCTCATAACACGCCGGGTTCAGGAATGGACTCAGGGCACCGGGGGATGGCAGGGGAAGGAGAGGATTGAGCATCCAAAAGACTGCTCTCCTCTCATGGGGTGGGTTGGGTGAGCAGCCCCACTTTGTCAGTGACTCCCGGTGGAGACTGGGGGGGGTACTACAAGCAGCGGCGCACAAGAGGGACTAGAAAAGCGTGAAAATGCACGCATGCCATCCAGATTATGGCTGCCCACCTCCCTGCATCTCCCAGCTGAGATACTTCTAAGCTGCATTTCTGTGGCCCGGTAAAGCTGCAAGAGAACACTACGTGCTCTCCAGTCTCTCCTCCAGAGGGCCTCGGCAGTATATTGGAGAGCCCCCCCCAGTGAAGGGATATGTCCAGGACAACTGGGGCATCAGAGCAGCTGGATGGTGGACTGGCAGAGGAGGCAATGGCAGGACTTGGCCGCCCAAAGGAGTGGACGACAGTGGGCACATCAGAGGAGGTAAAAGAAATAATACAAAAAAAATAAAACTACTCATGGTTTGAAACCATACCTTGTTGTCATGGAGAATTCAGGTACAAGAAGAATAATAACTAGACATAGATTAGAATTGTATATATGTATATATATATATATATATATATATATATATATATATATATAATGAAGAAGGTGGGCAGGTGGGGAGAGGTGACCGATGGTATAAGATGGTACAGGCCTCTGTGTCAGGGTGGTGAAAAAGAGCAAGAGAGTGAGTAAACCATTATTGTGCAGGAGAAAAGAAAGGATGGCAGTGAAAGAAAAAAAGAAAGCCTTCTAAAAGTACAAAGTTCAGCCAAGTTCAGGATGCTGGAGGGTCTGAAGGCACTAAGGGTGGATAAGGCACCAGGTCTGAATGGCATTCATCCCAGGGTGCTAAAAGAACTGGCAGGGGTATTGGTGGGGCTGCTGGCAGACCTGTTCAATACCTCCCTGGACAGAGCTTGCGTACCACAGGATTGGAGGATGGCTCACATGGTAGTGGCCTAAAGGATGAACCAGGCAATTACAGACCTGTAAGCCTCACATTCATTGTAGGAAAAGTTATGGAAGCAATCCTGAAAGAGAGGTTGGTGACCGTTTTAAAGGAAAATGGACTCCAGGACAGTTAACGGCATGGGTGCATCTCTGGAAGATCCTACCAGACTAGCCTAATTGAATACTATGTAAGCAATAATACCCAACAGGGTGGGTGGTATTGGGCAATACTGGACCGCCCAGGGGCGTAATGAGGACCGGCCGCAGGAGGAGGGCCTCTTAGCCCTGGAAGGTCTGGTATTGCCTAACACCACCCACCCTGAGGGTATTATTGCGCTTTAGAAATGGGCCACTGTGTTATATGTGTTTGAAAAAAAAATGTTACTGTTTAAATTTTAAAACTCTTATTTTGTAATAAAATAGTTCCTCCGCCTGCATTAAAATAATGTTACTCCTCACCCCATACACATTTAATCACACACACATAAGCAACACTTTTGTTTTTTAATGTGATAAATACATAACCTACTGTCAGTATTTACATAGCAGTCAGGATTGTTGTTTGCTGTCACCCTTCCCCAAACCCACATAGCAGACAACACCCCTCCCCCAACTCCCACCAGTAGTACCTTCATTGTGGGCATGCACAGAATTTATTTCTTGTTTTATTTAATAAAGGGATGGATAAGCGCAGCTACAAGACAGTCCTGACGGGATGACAGCTATAGCACAAGCGCGACCGCAAATCAGAGTACTTTTGTTTGTTTTTTAAATAGCAGTCAGAAGTGCAAGGGGGGAGGTTGACTAATGGTAATGAACAATGAATTCTTCTCTCATGGCAACCAAGGACTACAGATCCCTTCCCTGCATCTCACCCACCTGCATGCGAGAAAAGACTGAAGGATGCCTCTCTGAGGTGACTGAAAAAAATAAATGAACAAAAAAAAATAGTTGCTTCAGTTTGGATCGGCGGGCAGGGTGGAAGCGTGTGAGTATGTGTGCGCGCGCACGCAAGACGCAGCTCGTATGATGACTTTTTTTTAAATAAAACAACCTTACTAGTGCCTGTGCTTAAGCAAGGAGGCGACTGTCTGAAAAATCACAAACTGAGTTTATAAATATAATGGTCTGTTGACAGTAGCTCATTTGCCAGTTCTGAAAGTGGATCAGTATCAGGACATGTATGATAAAAATGCAGTTGCGTTGCGGTGTCAGAAAGATGAAAAAAAAATGTTTGAGGGCTAATGAATGGCACTCTACACACGGAGTTCATACAGAACATGGTTGCCGTGAAAGGCAGAGCACTTAGGGAGGGATCCAATGAAGGAGTGGTGGCAGCAATGGTTTTACTCACAGAACAAAAAAATGACAACTTTAAGCCTGACTTATAACCGGAAACCTGTACGCTGATCTGTTTTGGTTAGTTACTGGATGGAGTTTTTGTCTTTCTTGTCTAGGGAATGAGCATGTGGTTGGGGGCTCTCACTCTCGCTAAGCAATGAAATACAAATGGCGGCAGTTTGAAATTGTGTGAACCAGTGCTTCAGCCAATGAGGAAGCAGGCTGGGCACAAGGATACATCACTGCATATGAGGAAGGTTTGGGCTGGGACGTCTTATTTGGTGGGCATCTATTGTCTGATAGATGCCCACCTAAATAAGTGTCTCAGCCAATCAGAAGAGAGCATTGTCTTTTCCCATTTTCTAAGACTGGGTAATGAGGGAACTGGATAAAGGCCATGTAGTGGATGTGCTTTATTTAGACTTCAGCAAGGCCTTTGATTCAGTGCCATATGGGAGGCTGGGGGGGAGGGGTAAGTTGCAATACGTGGGAGCAGGGACAAAGATGGTAAACTGGACTGTGAACTTGCAGAAGGGGAGGCAGCAACAGGTGGTGGTGGTGGTGGTGGGGCCACTCGCTTCCCCAAGGGTGGTGAGAAGTGGGATGCCGCAGGACTCAGTTCTGGGTCTGGTGTTGTTTGGGTTATTCATATCGGATATCCCACATGGCATTAGGAGCAAGATCAGTCTGTTCGCAGATGATACCAAGATAAGAGTAGTGGTGGACAACATAGAGGGGTGTGGCATGACTACAGGAGAAACTGATCAAACTGGAGGAGCAGTCAGAAAAGTGGCAATTGAGCTTCAATGTGAAAAAGTGCAAGGTTTTGTACTTTGGAGCAAGGAACCCAGGGAGACACTACCAGTTGGAAGGGGTTCAGGCAGAGGTCACAGAGGAGGAGAAGGACTTAGGGGTGATCATAACAGGTAACATGAACAACCCAGCTCAGTGCAGGAAGGTGGCAGCTAAGACCAACAATATGCTGGGGTGTACTGCAAGAGGAATCTCATCCAGAAATAGGAATGTGATCCTGCAACTGTACAGGTTACTAGTCAGGCCACATTTGGAATACTGTGTGCAGTTCTGGTGTCCCTTTCTGAAGAAGGATATCAGATTGCTGGAGGGTGTGCATTGTAGCGCAACTAAGATGATCCAGGGGCTGGAGGCCAAAACCTATGAGGACAGGCTGACTGAGTTGAATATGTACATCATGGAGGAGAGGAGGGATTGGGGTGATATGACTGGGACCTTCAAATATCTGAAGCGGATTAACAAAAAGGGCGCAGAAGGGATATTTAAGCTGAGGAGAACAAGGGACACCAGAGGGCATGGTCTCAGGTTGGAGGGAGGAAGATATCAGAGAGAGATGAGGAGGCATTTTTTCACAGAGAGGAGGGTAGTGAAGAAATGGAACACTCTACCCGAGGAGGTGGTATCCTGTAGTACAATGGGAAGTTTTAAAAATGGCATGGGACAGAGTGCGAGGGGTAAAGGTGAGAGGGGAAGGGGGGCAGCTGCAATATAAGGGTGCTAGCTGTGCATTTAAGCAGACTAACTTGATCCACCATAAGGCCTGTTTCTGCTGGCAGATTCATATGTTCCTATGTCTGTAGATACATATACTTTTGACAGAAATGGATGGGCAAAGAAGATGGCCTATGCAAATATAAACTGAGAGTTTTAGATGATTTGAAACACATTCTCTTAATTTGTCCTCATTACGAAAAACATAGGAAACTCTGGTTAGGGCCAATACTGACAAATCTTGGTCTACCCCAGGATCAAATTTTACTGTATTTATTTAACTCTAATGAAAAAATTGTTATGAACAGACTTGGTCACTTCTTATTGTCACTGAGACTATAAAAAGAAATGCACAAGGAGAGGACCAAGCATATGATATATCGAGGAATAGGTTGTTTTACTATATTTTTATAAAAATGGAAAATGAAATATTATAAGATATTTGCCGTTGATGTGTAATCTGTGTGAATTGTATTGTAATGACTTTGTGTCGAACAATAAAGAAATATTGATTGATTGATTGAACAGTGCTGTGTTCAGCCAAAAAAAAGCAAACTGGAATGGATATTAAGAGACCATTTTTGTACAGATGCCTCACCATTGCTGATGCCATCACTTTCTCAGTAATGTTACCCAAAAAGGGAACTTAGACACTGGCCTATAGCTCAAGAGATTGCCAAATCTAGAGATGTCTTATTCATAAGAGGCCAAACTTCAGACTCATTAAAGGACACAGGAAAGTCACCCTCCTGAAAAGATCAATTGACAATCTCTATAAAGTCTGACACCAGTACTTTCCTGACTTTTATCCTTCCCCTCCCTCCCCATTAGAGCGCTTACCCTCACCCTCTACTCTCCGACAATGGCCTTCCTGCCTGCATACCCCCTTCCCTCTCACCTGCAGTGCTTATTTCTAAGATTGCCCTTAATTGGTATGTCATGCTGCCTAACATTTGGCACATTTTGAACTACTGGAATTTCCTAAGCCTCAGTCTCTTACTTCTTTTTATTGTCTAACTATGTATTATTACGTTGACCTTTGTATGTATGTATGTATGTATACCCCCCCATTCCTTCGACGTGGAACCTTTGAAAATGAGCAGTTCCTGCTCAAAGGTATTTGTAATCCTAGATTTCAATTAAATAAAATAAAAATAAGTATAACTGAACCTGGTTTAATATCAGTTGGTTTGCATCTGTAACCCCTCCACCCACCTACCCGGGAAGAGGCTGGAAATGGGAAGTATTTCCTAGCCCTCTTTTCCCAGGCAACAGAAACTAACTAACTAAACAGCTAGCTAACTCACAAACCAAATAACTACTTTATTTATTTTATTTTGTTTGTTTTTTGATAAGGTCAGTAAAAGAGAGAAATTACAATTCAGTGGAGTAGGATAAATACATAATTCACAATACACAGGGTGGAATTAATTCAGATTGAAATAACAGCCAGTCTGTACTAAATGTGAGGGAATGGGGCTCAGTGCATAAATGTATGAGTCACAGCTCAGTCAGCACACAGTCAACGGGCTGGCATTCACTCCAAACAAACTAGGATTTGCTATCTTCAACATGCATGCAACCGACAAGCCTATCCCAGCCCTACTGTTGCAGACTTTGGATAAGGAAAAACTGAACACATTTCTTGCACCTCTATACCAAGCTTGGCACCCCATTCTGTCTGAGTCAATCATGGTAGAGAAGTGGGTTAACCACCCTGAAGAAGGTAGCAAGCCTTTTCCTGTCAGCTGCAATGATGCTGGAGAAAATTGTTTTTTCTTGCAGCAATCAGTGCCTCCTGGTATCATACAAAATGTGATGCTACAGTCACTCTGTTATACAAACTGTCTGTAACCATCCTCTCTCCTTTGCTGGCTTGAGGCAGGGGACCAGAAAGCACTCAGAGGTTTAAGTTAGACACTGACAGCAGTTCTCTGGGTGGAATTGCCCAGAGGCAGGATGCCTGGATTTTCATGCTGTGAGTGGCCTGACTTACTGTAGCTAAGCATGGGAAACTGAGCATGAATGTGCATGGAGCTGCCCTTGCCTCAAACAGGAGTTTGCCCAGAGGGACAGGAGTGGAGTTGGAGCTGAGCAGTCCAAGCTTCTCTGGCTGTGACTTGGCTGAAGGGATCTGTGGTCCCTGAGATGGGGGCAGGGTCCCTAGGATCAGGTGGCACTGATCCCCCATGCCTGGTCTCTAGGGAAGGATACCATCAGGAGCACTGGAGAGGATTGGAGACATGGGGAACTTGCCTGAAGAGCAGCAGAGACCATCAACACCCAAAAAGTACATTCGGAGAGTGGTGGTCCACAGCTCAAAGGAGGTCACTGGAACCTCTATGGGTTCCCTCTCCGCAGTTGACAGAAAATGGGAGAAGCCAGCATTCGGACAAAGCAAGCTATAAGTTAAAAATAAACAAGAAACCACCACGCATTCCAGAGCCAGGAGAACAAATAGTCATGCAAGGATTCCGCTCTGTATCCGCTCTTTGTGATTAACAGAGAAAAAAAGAGGTTTTCAATTATGACAACTCAGTTTATATTTTGCATATATACAGTATGTTATCTTTACATTCTCTTAAAAAAGATTTACAAAGAAATTTGATCAGGAAGGTTAGGACAAACTTGTAGTGTTAGTACTGTTTATCATAGTTATAATATTGCCCTAATAATGGAGTTAAAGGGAAACTAAAGGGAAAAGGCACAGCTTTACCCAGGCACTACAAAAATGCCAGGTTAGTGCTTTCAAACAGCAACACTTTTTTTAACAAATTACTCTAATTGATTTTTTAGTGATTTAAGCAGTGGCCTTCAACTTTCACTTTCTATTGCTGGCAGCCACCATTTCATGAGTAGCAGAGGGCTTCCTGAGCTCATATTATGCTAATATGTCCTGCCAACCAATAGCTGAGGTGAAACAGGCATATTAGCATACAGTGAGCTCAGGAAGCTGCCAGCAACAGGAAGTGGAAGTTGTGGGAGGCTGTTCTAAATCATTAGATAAAGTTGTTACTGTCTGAAAGCACTAATTGAGAGTTTCTGCAGTGTCTGAGGAAAGCTGTGTCTTTTCCATTGTTTCCCTTTAAGAAATAACTCTGTTTTATATTTGCCTTTGTGTGGTTGTTTGATATGAAGTTTCTGAAATTATGTGATTCAACCTCTATCAACATCCAGTTAGGACAAGAAAACTTATAAATCTTATGTATCTGAAATCTGGCAATCTGATTGGTCAATACAAACTTTTGGTTAAAACCCTATTTTTAAACATTAATTTCAGGAAGATTTTGAGGTCTAGTCTGTGGTATATCCATCCACAAGCTAACAGGAACAATATGGACCCCAAAACAATAAAATATGTGTTGAGCGATCTGATTGGCTGACACAATTTAATTCATATTTTTGGTATGTTTGGTATCTAAATGGGTTGCCACCATTATTATGAATAGATGTGTAATACTTTATTACAAATTGTTTTATTTGGATATTTACTAGTTTTTTGTAATAGATCAATATGATTGGTTAATAACTGTGATGTCACTGATTTTGAAATTAATTAGCATAAAAAGAGATTCAGTATTGCAAAGTTCATCCCCCTGAAGCCTTAACTGGTGATGGGTCAGGGACCTTGCACATAACTGTTGTGCCTTCGTATGACTGTGGAATAAAACCACTATTTTTGCAATTTAACAGCAAACTGGATTTGTGATATTTTGTGACCACCTTCATTGGAGGACTATCTGTTCTCCTGGCTCTGGAGTGCATGGTGGTTTCTTGCTTTTTCTCATTCCTAGGACACACAGCCCTCACCTGCACCCCATTCTAGCTTTGTAGCGCGGTGTCTTTTGTTTATTTGTTCAAGCTATAAATTAACCTTGCTAAGATGAAATGCTATTTGTGTGTTAAATGTCCTAGGTAGTTCAAAGGTAAATCTCAGGCAGGTAACTGAATAAATGGGTGTTAGGTATCAGGGAAGGGCTGGAAAGTGTTGGGGACAATAAGTCCCGTGTAAGGGGTCAGACTTGGGAATCTATTTTTGGGCCACTAGGGTTATCAGTGTAGTGCCAAAGGAAAGCACACATGGCATGACCAATTGTGCTTTATGCAGTCAGCAGCGATATCATATTCTGATATGCTTTCACATTTATTGTCCTTCTGGTCATATTGAGATATGTGCTGGCACAACCTGCCCCCCTGGGTAGTGCTTATTCTGCCTAGGGAGAGTGCCACTGCACAACCTGTCTTGCAAGCATCCAGAAGCCATTAAACCCAAAAGGGAGGTCAGAGATCTGTGGGTTGACTGCGACCCAGTACTTTATACAAAAGTAACTGTGCCTCTTTAGTTCAGGGGGTGGACCTGAAAATTATTTTGGATGTGGAGTGGGCAACAGGCTTTACATTTGTGCTGGGTACCATCAGACCATTGCTTAGAAACAGCAGTTGTAATGAATGTTATACAAGAGGTGATGGGTTATGTACAGCACCGGGAAAGTTTTGAAAAACAACAAATCTATTATGACATGGCCCATAAAATATTAAAATAGAGCATGTGCAGGTACCATCATAGTGGACTGTGGCCAGGCAATGCTCAGAGAGCTGTGCACCATGTGGCAGATAATAATCAAACCACCACGCTTAATACCAGCTCTGGTATGGAAATTACAGTTTGTGTGTTGTGTGGTATTGCTACCCCAGAATATGGTTTAAAGTGCCCCTGGTCCCCATTGCCCCTGTCCCAGGTTTCTGGTGTTGGTGCAGAATTGGTATTCATGGAGTAATGTGGAAACTCTCCTGGACAAGATGCCATCATATGCTCCTAGATGAGGAGGGTGAGCCAACCCTTACACACAGAGACAGCTTTCCTCCACTTATGTGTAACTACTGTCCAAGCATTTTCTTTTTTTTCATTCTAGTATTTCTCATCCATCAGGTTGACCTCCACTGCCCTTCCACCCACCTTCTCCCTGAGCTTACTCCACCTTTTCTATTGTATTGTGCCCCCCACAGGAATGTATGTTCTAGGGTACTTGCCCCAGGGTCTGGGTAGGTGGTCTGGCAGAGACTGGAGCACAAAGGTCAGAGGTACAGGGCCTCTGAGATACCAGATATCATCCTGCATGGCTGGCGGTTTTTCCACCGCATTTTCTCCCCAGGTGCTGGTGACATGCAGTGATGTAACCTACACTTGACAGAGAGGCCCTTCTCACAGTTGGAGTGCCCCCTGCTGTGCTGCCACTCATCTTCAACCAGGCATCAGTCACTCAGAGGTGTGCACTGACCTCCCTCACCGAAGGACTAGAGCAATCCACTGGATACTCATTGCAAGCATGGCAATAATAGCAATATTGTTTGGGTACCAGGCTGACCATCCTTGTAATTTCAACTGGTACAGCCGGTCATTAAACCATGGCAAACAAAATCCTGAAATGACAGGATGGGAGCAAGCTGGCCCTTGGGTATCAGGTACAGCCAGCATGGCATGTTTATAGGCTTCTGCTGCCACACTAACCCCCGTTAGAGGTGACCAAAGTACCTAAAACATCCAAGTGGTCCCAGAAAACTCCAGGGTCAAGGCTTCTCCAAGTCCAAGAATGAATTGATTCCACAGGGCAGGGACAATAAAACAGAGGACATCAAAGGATGAAGTAGTGTTCAGGCAAGACCACCAAGTTTTCTTGAAGGTTTTGCAAATCTACCCCTTATAAAAAATGAGGTTCAGGGAATGTTGGCCAGCCTCAGTGGGTCCAGATACTGCTGAAAACCAAATACAGCCATCTCCTGCAGATCAGATGCTAAATAATGGGTGTCATCTTCCATTCAGGCATTTAAATTGCTAAGAACAATAAGCCTCAACAGTCCGAGTGTCAGAGTGAACAGTTTGCTAATACTTGATTACTGTAACAGACTACCAGATCGCCAGACTGGTGTACTATGACCAAAAGCTTGTCATGCACTACAGTCACAGTGCAAGGGCAGGCAAAGGTAGGCATACTCACTTAACACATTTGTTTACAATTTTTACAAGCATCTGTTCAAAGATATGTGCCTTTTTGTAACATTTCATTCTAATTTGTAACTACAATTACTGATGGAGGAGAATATATTTTTGCTGTATTTAAAAGGGGCACAAGGTTGTGGCTGTGACAGGTTAAAGTTCTTTGTTAAGCAGGGCATGGATTTAAGTATCTAACCTGTTTTGAGATTACATGGAACATTGTTTTTTCAGTTCAGAATTATACATCATCAGCACCATGGTGTGGGTGGGTGGGAGTGGGGGAGGGGCAGCAGCCAGAAAAAGTGTGTACAGGACTACAATCTCTGATTTCACTCCTTTTTGAAACTTAGTTTATTTTACTGTATATGTTCAACATACCAATTACAACAAACTAACACGTAGAAAAAAAAAACTAAAATTCAAACACTACAACTATATACATAAAGTGAGTGCACCGTCTGAGAAAACTAGCCAAAAACAACAAAGTAACCCACCAAAAAAAAGACAAAAGAAGGGAATACTATATAACCAAGAGAAAATTGTCCACATTGTGGGAATACTGTTGAACCATACCTAACAGAGGAAAACACAAAAGGAGCATTAGCATATTTATGACTGTACAGATAAAATATAATGAGTATATAATTTAGACAATCTTTTCTCATAGGTTAGCATCCTATTGTGAATATTGGCTATATGTTTTTCCAGGTGGAGATTAATTAAAAAGAGAAACATAGATAGTTCACTGTATATTACTGGGCAGTGATAATATAGAGAGGTTCCTACGTGTTCAGAACCACAAGATGGTATTGCTGACTGGTAATACACACTGAACTATCCATTGTTTTTTTTTAATATATGGATCTGAGTTTGTTTTGGAGTCTTTTGAGATAGGAGGCCAGCTGGTTCAGTTAAGGACTGTCTGAGTCCTGGCCAGCGGCCGCACTGTCTCATGTTGTTATTCCCCCGTCTCACTTGTTGTGTCACTTGACCCCCCCTTCCTGTAAGCACACCATAATAGAACTGGTAGGCATGCCTACCTTTTCTGCTTTTGGGGAATGGGGAAAACAGGATCAACAAAATAAATCCATTTTGGGGCACACATAAAATAAAAAAAATCTTGAAAATACTGAGGACTGCTTGTGTCTCGCTAAGCGAGAGATGGCCGCCATGTTTTAAGAATTGTTCTGCCCGCCCACTAAGGAAAAGTGGCCAATTGGAAGGCATGCTTCAGAAGATGTCGGTAGGGGAAACTAGCACATGCGCTGATGTCTTTTGGTGATAATACTATCATTCAGATGGGAACAATAGTATTATCACTTTTGAATGATGCTATTATCGGTGAGCAACTGTGCTATTATCACTTGGTGTGCAATGCTATTACCAGGATTTTTTTTTACATATTTTATTATAGTATTAAAAACACTATTAATATGTTAAAAATAGAATAATAGATAGGTTCCTGTGCATTACAATGTAGTAATTCCATCGAGAGGTTCTGGGGACATTGGGAACCTCGAGAGCGAAGCTCGAGAGGTTCCATGTCCCCAGAACCTCGAGATAGAATTACTGTATTGTAATGCACAGGAACATATTTTTTATTTTTTTTAATATATGGATGCGATTTTCTTTTCTCTGAGGCAGTTGGCAGCTGCAGCGAACAAGTCTCTCCGTCCTGGCCAAGTGCCACACTGCCTCATTGCTTGTTTTTTTTTTTTGTTTGTTTTACTGAAGGACTGCCTACCTTTTCCATGTCTGGGGAACACAGGGTCAGCTGGATATCTGTATTTTTCAGATATTTTAAACAAAAAAGCTGCAACATGTTACGGTTGAGAAAAACACTCGGTAAGCGAGACAGTGGCCGCCATGTTTTTCAAACTGTTCTGCCCGCCCTAACAGGAAAAGTGGCCAACTGGAAGGCACGTTTTGAAAGATGTTGGGAGCTAGATTAGCGCATGCGCTGTTGTGATTTGGTGATAATACTATCGTTCAGGTCCCCAACGACAGTATTACGGCACCTGAACGATGGTATTATCACTCCTGAAGTGTAGTATTATCACTTTGGGAGTGATACTATTATGGGGAATGTTTTGTATGCTTTTCTAGTATATTATTTTCATGATCCATATATTAAAAGCTCATTAAGTCTTTCCACATTCAAGAAATAGTGTTGCTCTCTCCAATGGCTTAAAATTAATCTTTTCACCACCATAGATATCTGGATATACTCTTACCAGTGTCAAAGGACTTGCTGATGATCAGACAGACTGTAAACACAGTCTTTCTGGACTTTAGCTACACCTTTGACAGAGTGGTGCATGTTAGGCTTCTTATCAAAATACTCCAGTGTAGTACACATCATGCTTTCAAAAGGAGGATTGCTACTATAAATAGCATGGGGCAGGAAGCACAGGCTTGAGGTTGACCGGCACTAGTCTGAATGGAGAGAGGTGCTTCATGACATTCCTCAGAGATTGATGCTTGGGTCACTGCAGTTCAACATGTTCATTAACAATCTGGAAGCTGGCCCAGTCCAGTGACACAAGTAGTGCATGTTGCACTCCCATTTAAGTAGCATAGGTTTGCTGCATGTATCCACCCATCCACCATGGGCTAATAGAGCCATGAAAGTGCTGCAAAGGCAGTACTCTCAGGCTGTGGGAGGGGAGGGAGTAGCTGCCAGCTGCAGTAGCACTTCCTGTGGATGAATGGAGGGTTTGACATCATGGATGGACATGCAACATTTGTCCCCCTTCGCACACCCAGCACAAAGCAAATGGTTCTCAGAACAGTACTGGAGATGTAGCAGGGTGAAAAAAACAGAAAAATTATTACTGCCCAGGTTGGTCTCCTGCCCAGCATCCCTGACTTCACCCCATGTATTCCCCTCACCAAGACAGCACCATACAGCCATGTTTCTTGGGCCAGGTTCCATCCGTCGCCTAGCTTTGGCTCCACCTGGGGGGGGGGAGGGAAACACTTGGGCTTGGCAGGCAGTTGTGAGTCTGGAACAGGCAATGTGTGGCTGGATGGAAACAGCAGGGACAGCCCAAATTAGTTATTAAACAGTGTCTTTGAGAAGCAATGTGAAAAACTGTAAATTAAAAAACAAAATGATATGGATGCTGGAGTCTCTGACGGGCTGCTTAGGTGCACTGATGACATAATCTGGCCATGGTAGTGGATTCCCTGGAGGATAAGGACAAGCTTCAGGAGGACTGTAACAAGCTTGGTAACTGGTCAGACTCCTGGAGTTGTGGTTTTTGAATGTAGCCAAATGCAAGGTACTACAGCTGATGAGGAAAACCACCAGGTAAGTACACTAGGCTCTGGATTACCCTGGAGAAACAATAGATTACAGGGAATATGGGCAGACTAGATGAACCTCCAGACTTTTTCTGCTGTCGTGGTCTATGTTTCTGTGTTTCCAGGTATACGAATGCCTATTTTCAGGCATAACCTGGTTTTACGCTGTGTAACATTCCTCTTTCTGTAGTGGGGGAGGAAAAGCTACAAGACACAACACACTAGACAAGGGGCTAAAGCATAACAAGTGGTGTGCGCTTGCTGCCTAGAAGGCTGGAAGAATGATGGGAGACATGGGGGGAGGGGTGGACCAGCAGAGCTAGGGATGTAATTCTGTCACATTACAAAGCTCTGGTCAGACCAGATCTGGAGTACTGCATAGAGTTCTATGCTCCCAAGTAAAAAAGGACATTGAGGCAGTTGAGAGGATGCAGTGCAAGGTCACCAATATGATCAGTGATGTGGAGAACAAAAGCTATGAGTAGAGACAGGGGGAGTCTTAATATCTCCACTCTGGAGAAGAGGAAAATGAGTGAGGGGAGGGTAGGGAGAGAGGGCAAAATTTTGCTCATCTACATACTCAAGGGCATTGACTACATGGCGATGTTTAATATCTTGTGCTCCATCAGGAGGTGAGGACATGCTCTGAATCTCAAAAGGTGGCACATTTAGGGGTAATGTTAGGAGGCAGTAGGCACATCTTCTCTCAGAGGAGGTGATGCCACATGGCACCGCCTATCAGCAGAGACAGTGGATATGATGCCAGTACAAGCTTTTAGTGTACGTCTGGAGAAATGTCTGCTCATGAAGGGGACCACAGGGTACCTTGGGTAGTTGGGTGGGAGGAGAATCCCTATTGAGCAGTGCATGCTTGCATGGCATACTTGTTGATCCCTGCATATAAAGTAATCAAGAGAGTGGACTCGATAGATCTAGAGTCCCTTCTAACCTTACATTAAAGTTGAAAGATAAGCTATATAGGATGCACAGACTAGTGACTATAGCAACCACCAAATTACAAAAGGATAAGACAGGCAAAGAAAAGTGGCATGCAAAATGAAACAGACCATGCTACAGTAAATAGTGTTGCATGGTGCATTTAATAAACAAAATAACTGCCTACATGGACACGTACTGTACAAAACTTCCCAGTGCTTCAAATCAAATGTGATTCTTCATCAGGGGGGCAGAGGATGGAAACAGTGAGATCCCAGTGGCTCATTATTGGCACAAGATATCTAATTCTGACTTGCATGCATTCCATTTCATGGGGACTGACCATGTGGTTCAGCATCCCTGTGAAGGGAATCAGCTTAGAAAGCTGTTATAGAGGGAAAGCGGTTTGCCTCATGTTCTTGGGGCCCTGTAATCCAGTCGTCTTGCTGATGACTGGGACTGTTTTCAGGGGTGACACAGGAGCACTGGGGTGGTTAACTGACTTGCTCAGAATCACACAGTATGCAAGTCAAGGCTGTGGGAATCCAACCCAGGTCTGTCTGCTGGATGTGCCAAGCTCATTTACAGCTCGTTACTCTAAACTCTAGGTATTTCTGCCAGCCCAACTTCACTCAAATATTCTTTTATGTTGATGTACATAAGTTTATTGATGATTAATTTACTTGTATGTATATTATCTGCTTCTTTTTATTCCTGTTTCTCTGATGTACGGGTAGCTCACTTGCATCACTGTGTCTTTGACCTCACTATTTAAGTAAGGTATATTATGTAAGCTCCAGTCCCTCTGGTCAATAATCGCATTTGATTTGAAGTGCCGGGGAGTTTTGTACATGTCCATGTAGGCAGTTATTTTGTTTATGAAATGCGCCATGCATTGCTACTTACTGTAGTGTGGTCTGTTTCATTTTGTGTACTTTACTTCACTTAAAGGTGCCATGAACTGTACCTATTAGGAGACCTGGAATTACAGTGGGCTTGCCAGGCTAGCCCCCGCCAGCTCTGAAGTGAACTCCAGTAGCTCATGCATCACTGTCAATGACTTATAATGGGAGAGAAGCTCTATTTTAATGATAGCGCCCTTTTGGGCTGGGTCCCCTAGCTCCCAAAGCTCACAGAGTGTAGTTCTAACACGGCTTGTTAGCAAAGTGAGATCCCTTTATATCTGATAAAAGTCTGATTTGCTTACTTTGATCGTTTGCTGTACTATAATGTTTCAACTTATTTGCACCATGCTGTACTATACTGAATATAATTATTGCAACATTGTAACATACAGTATGTAACAAATTAAATCTTGTTAAAAGACTACCTCCTATGCATCATCTGCTACTGTGTCTCCCTAGAACATCCCTAAAATACAGATGCTGCATCTCATGGTGCTGTATGTGATGGAACATGCCCTAAATGCATGTTTTAAATAAATAAGTCTACTGTAATGGCAACTGGCTTAAAACATTTTATGTTGTACTACTGCTTTAAGTAATTCATCTGACCTATTTATGCAACTGTACATTCTTCGCATCTCTAAAATGAGGTACCACTGGTCTCCCTGCTGAAGGAGATTATGCATCTCTGTTTAGTCACCCTAGGTCAATCCCTTCTCAGTTAATTTACACTGCCATACATGTTAAAATGTTGAAGAACCTGTAACATATCTGGCAAAACTCTGAACAATGTACATATAATATTAGAAAATAAGCTTCAAGCCTGCACCCAGGAACTGTGCTTGGTGGCAACAAGAAATATAGAGAGAAACAGATGCCAGCACAAGCTACAACCAAGTAACAACCACTTCTTACCAACCAGAAAGGTTGTCAATGTCCATAATGAACAAAGGAAGCAAAAGCTTTTCTTCAGAGTGCTGTAAAGTGCTTCATTTTATTTTAAATGCACCCTGCTTCCATAAAAAGCTGTTCTCTTCTCACAGCATAACATTCCTAACGTGTTTCACGCCCCTATGATTAAGCGCCAATATGAAAAAGTGGCAAAGTTACGAGTGTGCATAGAAACTGTGCAATGCACGCTCATATCACAGTCATTTCAGGAATGTTTTCATAAAATTTTCAACATGGCCTTTTTGGGACCTCCCCTCATGAACAGTGGCACTGTGATTTTGTTAATCTGTCCTGAAAGTTGATTTCACACAGTGACTGTGCCATTCTGTGCCACAGGTGCAAAAACACATTTTGGGAAGGATGTGAAAAATTATAGCTGTACTGTACTATTCATAAGGTGGTGTGAAAAAATGGCAATGTTGGACATTTGGAGTGAAAGTATTAAAAGTGTATGGGGTCACGAGTGTGTGTAGAAACTGTGCAATGGATGCTCATAATGCAGTAATTTTTGGGAGTTTTTTCACCAAATTTGCAACAAGGACTTTTTGGGACCCCACCTCATGAACAGTCATTTCATTAATTGGTCCAAAAAGGTGATTCCGCACAGTGACCATGAAATCACTTTTCAGGACCAAGAAATTAAATGACAGTGCCAGTGCAAGCATTCATGAGGTGGGGTCCAAAGAACCCCATGTTGAAAATTTGGGACCAAAACCCCCCAAAATTGGCTGATATATCAACCTATGTTGAAAACCCCCATCGACTACCATTATAGGGCTTACTGTCACTTCTTCAGTTCCCGGTTGGTCTTTGAAGAGTGCAGACTTGTTCCCAGTCTACAGAAGATCACTGTTCCTGACCTCCAGAGGTAAGTATGGGTGAGGGTGGGTGCAGGGAGGAGGGGTGCACAGAGGGAGGATGCGGGTTAGGGAAGGGGGGCCAGCAGGAACGACAAGGGACCATTTTCTTTTTTTTCAGGTAAAAAAAAAAAGACGTGGGACTGTTTTCTTTTTTACAGGTGAAATATTAACAAAATGGATTTCAGCACAATGGGGTGGGCTCCCATTGTGCCAGAGTACTGGAGGGGGAGGGGAGATCAATGCCGACCCGGGGATTGGGCACCCTGAGGTTGGTTGAGAACATAGGGGCATGGGGATGGCGCATCTGACACCGGGTGAGGGCATCCCAGTGTCGGAAACATCAAAGAAGTATTTTTTGAAACACTAGGGAGGGCTCCCAATGTGCCACATAAATGGGGAGATACATGCTGACACGAGGATTGAACACACCGATGTTGGCAGAGGATGGGGAACAGAGGATGCAGGTCAGGCAGCAGTAGTGGGAGGGAGCTAACATTTACATTTGTTGTTCTGCTGTATGCCTGGTTGGGAGGGAGGCGGGACTGCCACTGCAATGATGAAACTGCCCCTGACAGCAGTGGCAGATGTCTTTTAATTGCGGTGCTCACTCTGACACTGCCATCATTGGCAGCTTCAGCATCAATTGGTGGTTGAGGGACACACCCATTAAAGCATCCACTGCATTGGCCACAACACAGCCACACCTCTGCAATGTGCTACTGTCTCAATATGTTTCTTGTGCACTGCGCAAGCAAGCAAACATTAAAAGGATCCTTGTCCTTCAGGTTATATCTGTTCCTGTTGCTCCTCTACGTTTACTCATCACAATCTGTTGCAATGGAAATGGTTATTATGATGATACAAACAGGCAACTGCAATAGCAGGTGTAGCCAAACAACAAGAGCAGATGAAATCTAAAAGGCAAGGATCTTGTTTGGGAACAAATTTCCTTAGTGATTAGAATATAAGGAGAAGAAAATAACAGGACATGTATGGTAGGAACACACTTAAAATGATCTGTGTTTTCCAAAGGTTTCCCAGAAGCATCACATACATTTTTAAGTTTCAGTATCTACAGTATATGTTTAACATACCTGAATGTGTGTGTGTGCAATTTGATATTGGACCAATCATTTAAATTAGTGGTTCTCAAGCCACAAATCCTGGTAGCCTCTAAGTGCCTCAGAATGCAGCTATTAGAGTTTACAGGAGACCTTGCTCCTTTTTATTTTCTCTCCACACTCCCTGATACATACCATTACATTTTCATATAGTAGACATGAAATCAAGTCCATAATGTATTTTCAGCTGAACTGTATCTCCTATGTTTTTACAGGTAAGGAATTGTCATTCTGTTATCTTTGTAATTGGAGCTTTAAAGACCTCTGTGACTACACACAGTCATGCTGGTGGCCTCATTTGAAAACAGTGATTTTAAATAATGTGATTATTTTGTAGGTTTAAAACATCCATGTATGTATTTTTTTGAACTTTTTTCAAGTAAGTTTCTTTTTTTATTTGAAATTAACTGAAAGTGCAATCTCTGTATTGGTGACCTGTCTAAAATAATTTATTGCTATTAAAATACAAAACATTCATTCTGGATGCAGTTTTGTTTAGTTTTCTTCTTCACAAAATTGTCCTAACCTTTTCACAAATGTAATAGCATGTACAACATGTCCAAAGGTTCATTAAAGGAAAAAATGTAAAACATGAAAGGGACTATAGCACTTGCAACACAGCACAGCACTTGCTACTGTACTACTGTACATGGATGGAAAATCTAAGGTGTCTGTTCAAGTTACTGTATTTTCAGAGAGAGAGTTGACCAACCTACTCATAGACAATTAAGGTCTTATTGTTGTATGCTGCCCTTTCTGGACAGGTCCTATGACCCACCAGAATATGCATATGCTGTTAATACTCTGTCTGTTGCATATACTGTTTATTGTCTGTCCCAGATGCTGTGCTCCTAATGGACACATGTTTGTTTCAAAATACCCACCCTGAATTATGCCTCATGCTAAGTGTTCCTCATCTGCAGTATCATATTGGACTCTGTCTCCCAAGATGAAAACTATTGCTCAATGTAGTGTGATTAATCAAGTCATAACATTGTATCCTGTATGCAGTGTTTTTAAGGTATCATTCCTTCCACCATATATGATATAATGTCCATTTTAATTGTAATATATGTAATTGATCCTGGGTCACCCCTGAAAAAGGGACCCCTGGTTCCAGTGGACTTACCTGGTTATTAAAATGAAATAAAGAAAGAAAGAAGTATGTATAATATTCCCCATATCCATGACCTACTATGAGTGGAAAAGCCATACGTGTTTGCTTGTTTATTTGTTGTAATCTGCTGACAATTAACTGTCAGCTATAACTGAAAAGCTTATTTAAGCAGTCCACTGCTTGGTAAAATTACATTATCAAAAAGTGTGTTTTGAAAAATCACATCTTCACTAGTGGGAATAAACGTGTTAGTCCACTGCATCTGATTACATATTCTGTTTATACCACATTTTTTTAAAAGTTACAACTTTTATTTTTTTCTGTCCAAATGAAGACTTGTCTGTTTGTTTTCTAGTTCTGTCCAAATATTGTAAAATACGCTCTTTCACTGTCTAAGTACTTAAAAACAAGTCTTTTCAAGATTGTGATGTACCATTCAGTACTTGAAGAAAAAACACATGTGGCATGAAATCCTGTTCAGTTGCAAACCTGCTTGTACAAAATTGTTCAGCAATACCTACAAAATAAATATTTCATAGCATTCTGTTGCAACTCTATGTATAATCCTGTTATAAGGAAAAACTTTACCTTCACAAGAAGATCATTGAAGCGTCCCAGTGTGAGCTCAGATATTTCGATTTCCACTGGATAAATGATGGAAAAACTGCAGTTTCTATGTAGATGAGGGACTAACATTGTAAATCTTCCACTGGGAGTCTGAGATATCACGTTGCAAGCTATTAATTAAAAAAAGCTCCATAATTACATGTAGTTTATATTATTCTATTTCACAGTTTAAATTATGCAGCAAAGAACAGTTACATCATAAATTCCTCAACTGTAAAAAATTTAGGTTTTTTTGCAATTAAATAAACTTTATTGATTACTGTAGAATACAAATGTGTCATGTTAGTTTTATTTAGCGCTCCGATGTCTCTACACACTTTAGCAGTACTTTAAATTAGCGCTGTACTAGTCACTCTGCACACATGATCACATAAAATAATGTATGTGGTTACATTATTTTAGCGCATTCTTATTACCAGCGAATATAGTAACATTTTTTAGCAGCAAATATTTCGGATTCTACGGTATATAAACACAAATACATAATCCAACAGTCACACATTGTCCAATCCATAAAGAGACCAAACCATCCCAACCTCCCCCACCCTTCAAGGCAAAATACATAACTTTGATGATAGCTGAAACATATACTGATCAAATCTCCCAGAATTGATCCCCCTTCCTTAGCCCCCCCCCCGGTCCCCAAGACATCAACTCCCACCCGCCCCAAAAAAAACTACTCCATGTACCAAATATAGACAGGAAAGGTAGAAAAGGAAAGGAAAAAAATATATATGTAAGAACCATTATCCAATTTACATTGATATCTGCAGTGATTAGAGGGAATGAATGGATATTATCCAGCCCTGACCTTTCACCTCCCTGCAAGATAACATAAAAGGGGATCCCATAAAGCCTGAAATTTTATTAGAGTGTCATGTTGGATTGCAATGACCCTCTCTGTATTCATTGCCAAAATCATATGCTTTTATAAACACCTCGAGTTTTGTCCTCTGGGTTTATGTAGCACTCCACACATTGTGCGTGTCTGTAAAATTCTGGTTACACACACCCACTCATGTATTATTCTATGTATACATATGCTATAGAAAGATGCATGATGTGCAGCAAGTATTTTTTTGGTTTACACACTTAAGGTGTGTAATGACTCATAAACCAGGAGAATGAAGCTTGAGTGGTTTATATTGGCATCACAAACTGAGAGCGGGTAATAAAACTTGTGTTTCAACACTCACTATGTTTTATTTGTTTTTAATTGCTGGTTTCTAAACAATTGGTTTTGGAAGGCATGTCCTCTCCTGTCTGAAGAGAAAATGAAAGTGGGCTTTTGTATGTTAGCTGATGCATAGCTTTCCATTAGAATGTTGGGCAGTAATAGAAACATAGACTTTGGTGGCAGATAAGGACTGCTTGGCCCACCCAGTCTGCCCATTCCCCCTACCTATTAGATAAGCTGCAGATCCTATTTTTTACCAACAATCTACTTCCTCCTACCTCCCACTAGAATTGCCTTATGTCTGTCCCATGCATTCTTAAGATCCCCCACTGTTTTTGACACCACAACCTCCTCAGGAAGGCTGTTCCATGTATCCACCACCCTCTCTGTGAAAAAATACTCTTCATGTTGCCCCTGAGTCATCCCCTTTCTATCTTCAAATTGTGCCCCCTTGTTCTTGCACATCTCTTTTTCTGAAAGATGCTACCCTCTTAGACTTTGTTGATTCCCTTGAGGTACTTGAAAGTTTCTATCATGTCCCCCCTCTTGCTCCTTTTCTTGAGGATATACATGTTAAGCTCTTCTAGTCTCTCTTTGTGTGGCTTTTGGTGCAGACCCTGAACCATTTTAGTTGCCCTCCTCTGAACTGCCCCATCCTGTCTATGTCCTTGCAGAGATGGGGTCTCCAGAACTGCACGTAGTATTACAGATGGGGTCTCACCAACTGTCTGTACAGGGGGATAACAACCTCCTGTTTTCTGCTGGTGATGCCTCTCCCTATGCATCCCAGTAATAACTAACCAGAAAATGTTGCATGATTAATATAATAGCACGTCCATTATAAAAATAGCATATGCTGGATATACTGTACTGAAGATGCATAGAGTTACACGTTATTTACTTCAGGCTTTCCCTGTCACTTATTTTCATGGATCATTGCACCTTAATACTTAAGTCTGCATGTACTCCTGCTGTATTGACAATGTAATGTACTTGTCCTTGGGGAGTTTCTTTGTTTGATTTTGAAAACTGCAATAAAATATTTAACTATACACATATTGCATACAATGGAGAATTTGTTGTTATCAAAGAACCCTTACAAGTAATTCTACGTACCGTATGTACAGTATATCTATATATCTATATCAATATCTATATCTATGCCTATACACATACTTTTTTTTTCTGGATTATTGTGCTCTGTTAGGATACAGTTAGTTGCATTTTTCTGTCATGCAATAGTATAGCAATTAATTACTTACGATAAAGATTGATAATTTTCTTGATGGTTATAGTAAATCCCTTGCCCAGTGAATGAACCCTGAAGAAAAGCATAGCCACATTTTGGGATGATGTTATGATGGTTCCCATGTTGCTAGTTTCACACAAGTCTATGTAACGCTCCGAAGTGGGAAGTGGATGATCTAAGGAGCTGGGGAATTTCTCCCCTTTCATTATCCAGCCATCAAATATCTAAAGAAACAGTAAAAACTGACTAAATGTAACAAAGTACAGTAGTTTGTCTTAAGTATTTTTAAAGATGTTTTTGTACATTTTAATAATTTGAATCTAATCAGAACATACAATCTGTTTCATAATTTTATCATAACGATACAAAAAAATATATATGCCAGATTCTTGAGCTGGAGTCAGTGTTGCATTCTGTTCCACTACAGACATTTGCTGCGTTAAATGTTACTGACCCACTCATTCCCACATAAATCAGACATGTACTGTGACTGTGATAGTAAGAGCTTCATTATATGACGGGATGGTCCAGTACTGAACCACTACGGGGATTCATCACCATTACTGCAGAATCGTGTAATCTCTAACAGTTTCCTCTGTTAGGATAAAATTTGTAAGCTTCCATTGTTTTTGGCAAGGATACTTGAAACTATCTTCTTGCAACAACTACAGTACACTTTGACATACCTGGGAATGTAAAGGGGCTTTATCAGACTTTCTAATAGCATGTAATACATTTTATTGTGACACATCACATTAATCTGGAAATAAGATTATGATGGACATTACTAGACCAAGCATGTCTGCCATTCAAAAGTTTGCTAGACATTTGTTATTCTTACAATAATGAATCATCTGGGACTTCTCAGTGATGTAAAACTTTGGTGACTGTGTGTGTGTGTGTGTGTGTGTGTATATATCTCTATATGTGTGTATATATATATATATATATATATAGCCATCACATTCTGTAAACAAGATCGTGGTGGACATTACTAGACAGAGCAATGTTTACCATAAAAAAGGCTTGCAAGAAATTAGTTATTCTAAAACCCAAATTGAAAAAAAACATAACATACAGGATGCTTTCAATCATGAGTCTTCTGGGATTTCTCAGCAATGCACAACTTTAGTGATTATATTTTATTTTATTTTTATTGAATTTTGTTGACCTGGTAAGCCCACTGGGCCTAGAAGTCCCTTTTTCAGGGGCGACCGGGAGGAGGGGGATACAGATGGTAAGCAACTGAAATTGAACCAGATTAAGCTGTTGTTATATATATGTATGTATGTGAGTGCATAAATATATGTGTGTGTGTGTGTGTGTGTGTGTGTGTATATGTAAAATTCTATACATACACAAACAGATCAAGCCTTTCTTTACATTGTCATCCTTTTATTTATACTGGAACATAAAGCCCCAGCCATGCTACTGAGGGTTCTTTTTTTCTGTATTGCAGGGAATTATTATTATATGTTGTACCCAGGGGTACTTTTAAGAGATAGAACACCATGTATACAAAAGGTGTCTAGTCAGATAAATCTGCATATATCCACATCTGCTATACATTAAACAGCTTGAATTATATAAACAACAGGCACACATTAGAATTGGATACAGAGCGTGAAGGGGTCTTTCTGCTTCCCTGGAGGTGTCAACAGTACTAGAGAAGTGACTCATGTATCTTTTACCTTGAGGATATCTCCCCCTTGGCAGTCAAGATTTGCAAAGTTGTATTCAATAGTGATCAGCTCCTGGGGGTCCCCAATGAAGAATGTGGCGCAGTGCAGCTGGGGCTGGTCTGCAGTGAAGGTGAACTGCCCATCCATACTTATCATGTCGATGCATTCTATATGAGGACAGGGGAACATGGATGGAGTTCAGATTATAAAAACACAATGTACTGTACTAAGGGATAAAAAAAAGTGCAAGGCGCTATCTTTACCATTTACAGTACACCTTCTGACTTACCAAGTAAGGGCTTTATTTAAGGGGCCATATGCTGATCACTGCTCAGCTTTACATGTAGCAAACTTTTACCATGCCCCACATAAAAACAGACCTACATTGCAAAAGGAATTACATGGTGCAGACACATCTATTATTTGTTCCCAGAGTTCAGGAACAAAAATTCAGTTTATATTTACAATATTTGTTTGTACAGTATTTCCCTTCTCAATCATTAGTACGGATGACAGATTCATAATAGCACGATCTTTGTCCTCCAGACCTGATTTGTTCCCCTTGCTTTAGCCTCCAGTAAAGTCGCACTCTTATTTGTGACATCACAGAGTTACGCTAAAAAAGGATGCTGCCACAGCGGAGAATGCTGTGACTTCTGTATTCCCTCCTGTTGTCCTTTTAGTGTCTAGCCAATAGTCTGATATGTTTGTGATCTACTTTTTGTTAAATTAATAATCTAATATTGATGCTTTTGTATGTACCCTGAATCCTTCCCTCCTCAGCTTCTGCTACTGTCTCTTTCCATACAGCTTGAATGTTCTATAACATCATTAACACTATTCCAGGTCATTCAAATGAATAGCATAGAACGGTGTCACTGATGTCATAGAATGTCTTAGAAACATGAAAAGAAATAGTAGTAGCTGGTGAGAAGAGTGAAACTCTGAGTGCACCCCAGAGCAAGATGATTTATTTATCAAAAGCTGATCAACACATATCAGAATGCATAACGGGCGTGAAAAGGAAGTTTGAAGATCCTTTAAAGAAGGACTCAAACTCAACTCAGACTTTATTTAAATAGCACCTTTCATAGCCAACGTGCTGTACAAAGTATAAAATCACAGTATAAACCATACTATAACAACATTTTAAAAACAATCAACTAATTATTTAATTGGGGAAGGCCAGAGAAAATAAATGTGTTTTCAGCATAGATTTAAAGCTGCTGACGGTCAGGCATTCTCTTAACTGATGAGGCAGAGAATTCCACAGGGTTGGTGCTGCAAATGAAAAAGCATGAACTCCAGATATTTTAAGACGGACCCTAGGAATCTATAGCAATACCTCGTTGGTGGATCGGAGAAGGTGAATGGGGATGTAGGGAGTCAGGAGATCTTTCAGGTAGTCAGGTCCCTGTTCATGTAGGGCTTTAAAGGTAAGCAAGCCTACCTTATAGGTGATCTGCCACTGGACTGGCAGCTAAGGGATAATGGTCCTATTTTCATGAAGATATCCCTAGAGATAAGCAATAAGTAGGTACAATATCAGAAATTAATGGTGTTGTGAGCAGCAGTGCATGATAGTGATGAAAACGTTGACCTATACTTATTTTAGATCACCCCTTATCTCCTGACTTGTATTACCCAAGAGCTGAATGACACCTTTTGTTCCCCATGCTTGTTTTAATATGGCTTGAACCAGGTTTTCATCATTATTCTCAGCTGTTTTTCTAAAACTGCTGTCCCATATGGTCAGTGAGCATGTCTGCCGCATGCTAGTTCACTACAGTCACAAGAACAGTGATCTCAGTGGGTGTTCAAAAACAACAGAGACTAGAGATGAAAACCTTGTCCAAGCTATATTAAAAGAAGCACAGATTTTATTATTTCAACTGTAAAACAAAGTGGTAAAGAAGTCTCATAATGGGGGAAAGGTGTTATCATACATGCCAGGAGACTGACTGATTGATTGCTTGTTGACCAGGTAGTGCACTAGACTAGAAAATGCCTATTATTTGGTACTAGCAGGGTGATTACAAATAAGGGGCAGCATACCTCTCAACGGTTTGCAACTGAAATGAGGGATATGAACACTCAAAATGAAGGACAATGAGGGACACTGACCCTCAGAATAAGGGACGCATTCTCAAAGGTGGGGATAGAAGCTCAGAATACTGCACAAACCACTGCTTTAACTTCTACCATGTTTTCTTTTGATTTAACAGTTTAGAAGATTATGAATTTCTAATGTAAAGTCTGAATTTACAGCACATTCTCTGGGGCACCTTTTCAATTAGGGAAGAGATGAGGGACACCTTTAGGGGTCAAATAAGGCTCATCCCTCATAATAAGAGACAGCTGAGAGCAATCTAAAATAGAATAAAAAAGTATGGGTCAAAAATGTTACTTATATCATGCACTGCTGCTTTGAGCTGAGTTGCATGTTTTTCATAGTTTAAAAATTTTCCTGGATATTGGAAAAATCATAAGACAATTAATCATCTGTTGTAATAATGTAAGATGAGACTATTCAATGAGTACACTTTCTTAACTTTTTTTTTTTTGCTCAAACCAAAAGGACATCTCCCAGGAGACCATGCATCTCAATATATCTACTACTAATGCTGAGCCCTGTCTTAGGAAGTGACATCACGTTGTTACTTATCTTTGACACTCACTTAATGTCCGACGGTACATCTGTCCTCCAGACAATTCCCTCTTCAGTTCTGCTCTCCAGAGTAAAAAAGCTTCGTCTTCCTCGGCAGTCTCATTTTCCTATTAGACACACGAAGAAAAAGTTTTTGGTGTCCCATCATGGAGTTTCACAGGTATAGAAGTGGAAAAGCAGCAACAAGAGAAATGGACAACCCGCAATAAAAAGATGTGAACAAGGCTAACGGGCTAATCACAGTTTTATACTACAAACTGGACAAAACAACATGCTAAGACAGTCTGATACACACACACCAGGGTCTGCAAATACAAACCAAGCTTACTGTAATAATAACTCATTTGCAATACAATGTAAAAAAATGGGAGCTGGATAACTGTTACTACCCCCATACAAATGGATAATTAAATAAAAGCATTGCCCTGGCTTTGACTTGTGACTTGTCAAAAGTAGCACAGTCTCCTCACCTCGATGTACTTGCCCTCTCCCCTGAGAGCTGACAGCAGGAGAAGGAGGAAGAAGCAGCTCTGAAAGCGCAAAGTGAGAAGCAGCATGGTGCGGCTCCGGACTGCTGCTGGCGGGAGGCAGCGGGTCGGCTTTCCTGAATAACAAGAAGCCCCCCTCTTTTATAGAGGTCGCAGCCGGGCTTGGGGGCTGCGCGGAGCGGGACGCAGTCATCTGTACGGACTTCTGGCTATTCATCATCCTCGATAGCAATCGAGTATCCATGGGTTACCCGCGCTCCTTCGCCAAAGTTACGTGAGTATGACGAGGGCTGCACCTCACACCTTGCTGCCTCCAGCGACATTCAGCCCTCCTCCACGCCCCGCCACCGTCCTGTCAGCAGCTCCGTCTGTAGTATCTCCATCTGTCTCTCATTCGATCGCAATCGCGTTGCTTGCGATGCCGATGGAGCCCAGCGTGCAGCATTTATGCTTAGTACAAAGATATCCATTTGGGAGATGAGAGGCGATCAATGGGCTTTTGAACAAGTTGAGTGCGACACATAATGAAGCCCAAGGAAGTGTTTTAATTTAGAAAACCCGCTCAGTCAAGGAGCAAACTTCCTAGAGATGATTCTCTGAAGCAACTAGGAAACTTAATTACATTTTCTTAATTTAATAAGAAAGGATCCACGCCCTGTTTGATATAAATGTGGCGTTTGACTTTAAAAGTACAGTAACTAGAAATGGCAATTTACTTGTGGCTATGTTTCTGCAGTACAACTGAAACCTAACAAAGCCCCTTGCAAAACTAAACAGAATTTATCAGGTTTGCTTTGAAGCATGGGTGTAGGCAGGCATACTCCAAGCATTCCATGGTGTGCAATTTTATTTAAGGGGTGTAGCAAACAGGCTCTGAACTGCTTCCTTTTTCCATGAAATCCAACAAAGAAAATGCTGAACCTTTCTGTAATTTTATTCATAGGAGTTGAAACTAGAAGGACTGGTCACTAATACTGTCTTTGCATCCCAAGGACAATACAACATTACAGGCTTTGGGCTGGTATGTGGGTGCCTTAGGTAACAATGCATGGCATTTGTATTTACCCATGCATGGCAACAACCATTGTCATGAGATACAAAAGTTGTATTTGTTGTGCCAAATGAGGCAACAAACAAGGTCCTGGTGTACATTTGTGTATTGTCTGGCTACACCCTTGGGGGGGGGGGGGAGTAGTTCACCCTAACAAGGGGGGGGGAGGGGTAGCAGTGAGTCCACTTGGTGTGCAGATCTGAAATCCCTGGCTACACCCCTGCTTTGAAGAGCAGGCTTCTGTGACACATTTTACTGTATACGTTTTTTTTCATGTTGCACAGTAACATACAGTATAGTGTAGTGCTGTCATTAACGATGGGAGACTTAGGGTCCATCTTGTCCACCTTTACAACAGCACTGACCACGATAATGAGAAGTTACTAGGGCCCCTCCTGTGTTAAGTATTTTAAAATCAGCTGAATCAGTTGTGCACTTGGCATGGTCATCCCTCTTAAGGTCCCATTCACAGTTGTAAAGGGTGCAAAATAGGGTGCAAATGGCTGATGCATTGTGCAGTGGAAGCTGAGAGGAGAACACCCTGTGACTACCCAGCATTGCAATCCAAATCAGGTGTCCATATGTAGTGTGTGCAAACATGATATGCACAAACTAACATGCTGGTATACAGTATGACACAACATTGCTCACATTGCCATTCGCCTAGTTCATGGTGACCGATAGCACTGTAATGCCTGACAGTTGCCCCTCACCTGCACACACCTTATTTTAAAATGAGTTGTAACTTAAATATGCTTTGAAAAGCATGCTGTGTAAACTCAGTTTATCATATATTTTATTTCTGACTGCATTTTCCTTCCCTTCATTTTCATTTTATGTTAAATAGCATCGCAACAGGATCTTTGTCATCTGGAGTTCTGCTCCTGCAACTTAGTCATTTGCAGAAGTTATAATTCTCAATTTGTGACACTACAGGATGTTGATGTGGAATTATGATGATGTCATAATCATAGGACTGTGACTTTAGAAATATCTTAAACAGAAGGAGTAAATAAACTGTGGGGAAAGAGTCTGTTTTCTATGTAAATGAACACATCAATGAAGAATAAAATGAACAAAAATAAGGAACTCTATAAAATATTAGCTGAACTGTGTCTAAATATTTTGTTTTTGCAAAAGTGACGAATTCATTTCACAGCCCACCTCTGCGCTGACATGCCTATTACTGCTTTATATATACATGCCACTATCCTACTGGTAGACCAGAGGCCCTCCACCCACTCCCCAAACCCTGAGCACCCCAAGTATCCAGTGGTCCCCACCTCTCTTGCTCTGGTCCTCCTGTGGTGTTGTCAACTCATGAGTCCCACAGTGACCCCCCCACAAGATTCACTGCAGTGAGTGGACACGTTTTGCCACACCTACCACCTCCCTGTAAGAGTTCTTACAGACAGAGAACATTGCTAAACTCAAAGACTGACATGGGGGTAGCCATGCTTTGGCTATGGATTGTGGGCCCTTGACATGGTGTCTCCAACTCCATTCCTTTACCATCTATCTTTATCAATGACATCCCACTCCTTTCAAACAATTGCTCATCGCTGCTCTATGCTGACGATCTAGTTATTTACCACAGTGCCAGAACTGTTGCCGACTTAATCCACCCTCTTGCCATTGATTTTGCTAATATTCAATCCTGGCTCACTAATAACCAACTCATTCTCAACTCCAGTAAAACTTACTCCATGCTCTTTGGCTCCTCTGCCAGACTTAAAGCGAATCAATATGCCCTAACTATCCACTGTGCGGATGGATCTTCTCTGATTAACACCAACTCCTTTAAATACCTTGGCGTTACTCTCGATTCATCCCTCGACTTTGACCTACACATTACAACCACCTGCAAGTCAGTTAACGCCAAGATAGGCAGTGCTTACCGTACTAGATACGCCCTTACCCCATCTGCCAGACTTGCTGTGGCCCAAGGCTTTCTTCTCCCAGCCCTTGCTTATGGCTCAGACACCTACCTCTTTGCCTCCAAATCATCCCTCCATAAGTGGGACACTACCTACAACAGCATTTTCCACTATGCTTCCACATCTCCACGTTACAAACATCATTGCCAGCTCTATAGTGACCTAAAATGGCCGTGCCCCTCTGCCCACAGACTCCAGGCCTTCGGCTCATTAATTGACAATATTGTCAGTTCTGGCCTCCCGCAATCCCTGTCATCCCTACTGGATGCTCAGCCTCTCTCTTATGGCCTGCGTGCGACTGACCAAGCTCTCTTTCACATACCTAGACACAGAACCAATATGGGGGCACGTGCCT
Organism: Neoceratodus forsteri; assembly: GCA_016271365.2. Taxonomy (NCBI): domain Eukaryota; kingdom Metazoa; phylum Chordata; order Ceratodontiformes; family Ceratodontidae; genus Neoceratodus; species Neoceratodus forsteri. The sequence goes on from CM057454.1 coordinate 1,104,008,460, forward strand.
TTTCCAACATTGATCCAAATACTGGAATTCCATACCCCAGACTATTCGACAAGCAGCCTCCAACGCCACCTTTAAGTCACTACATAAAGAGCACTTACGCTTTATCAACCCCTGCACCTGCTTTAATCCACCTTAGCTCCACTGTTCTTCCCCTGTTGCTCTGTTTCAATCATCCTTGTTTCCTTCCCTCCCCCTCTCTGCTTTCTCTCTCGCATCTCTTTTATTACTTGATATTTTGTCTCTTTGAATGCTTGCTATTGCTAACGCCTATGTTTCCGCTTAACTGTATATTGTGATCCCTGTACTACTGTGCTGTATTTTCATCTTACTGTTGTAAACCTAGTTGTGTTTGTTGTCAAAATTTTTTTTTCTCCCTGTACCTGAAGCTTTGACTTGACTCTGTAATGTACTGCTTTCATGTGCTGTGTCACATATACAAAATTGTGTATCTAAAATGTACTCTCCCGGGTCGTGCCTGAAAATAGGCATTTTGTGCCTAGTGCACTTACCCGGTTACCAAAAGCAAATAAATAAAATATGGTCACAGTGTATTTTACCATTAATCAGAGAAAGACTGTGACTCCGCTGTACTATGCACAATGGGGCCTCAAAGTCCCTTTCGCACTAGGTTGCCAGTGTGACCACTTAGAAGCATGTCTTATGATTGAAAATAGGGCCTCAAATATTTCATCCAAGAACCATCCTCCTCCTGGTTCTTGCAAAGTGTGGCAATGTGGGACATTTTAACAGTCAAGCTCAAGATGGTCTGTTGAATTCATATCAGCTGCTATACATCTTTTGTACTTGCCAATTGCAAGTTACCATTATCTCTTCCTCTGAATGAAATGCCTACATTTACTTCAGGAGCTATGTCTGTTAATATATGACATGCTGCTCCCCCACATACCAATATTTCTATTCAGTATAGTAGTCTGTAGGGATGTAAGTATCTAAATTCACACAGTAGGTAATGTCACAGCAACTACTGAAGCACATATATTTCATGAATATTAAATCTCGATAAATGTGTTAAATTAAAGCTGAACATGAAACCCATTGTATGTAATCCTACTGTAGAATGCACCTTCTGCAGGACTTTTTGCTGCAGTTTCATCATTTTCTGAAATGACTGAATGCAAATGTATTATCAAAGTATAAAGCCACCGCAAAGTGATCATATTTACCATTTTAATAACTTTTCTGTCACTGGTATGTCTATTGTAGTTCAAACAGGTAATATTACCTTTATCATGGCATAGCTGAAGAGTAGGGGAGTTCAATTGCAGTGTACAGAATATCTCTTTGTACTGATTTTATTTTGTATTTAAGTCAGAATGACGTTGTAGGGAAGAAAAGTAACAAAGAAAAGGAATTCAGTTTAATACACTGTAGCACCTATCATACCCACTGCATCCCAGAGTTCTTTTACAACCTACAGCATGAGCACTCAAAATCAATTATTTGACAAGCACAACAAAACCTATTGGAGAGCTGGAGGGTGGTTCAGAAACACTCAACAAGATTAAGGGGGCTGGGGGAATCATAAAAGAAAGGTTAAATGATTTACTGGTACTCATGGTCGCACAATAAATAAGTGATGCAGCTAATTTTTAAACCTTTGCATCTGTGTACTGTACCTTGGCTGTTACTCTCTACTTGATCAAATGTATGCCATTTTTTTAACTGCCTGAGTCAGTCCTGTAAATGGGTACTGTTTCCCAGAGTACTTACCAGGGAACTAAAAGGAAATAAAAAATGAATAAGAATGAGGTAAAAATAAGCTTGGGTCTCCAGGTTCACAGCTGTGTCCTCTAAACATTAGTCTAAGGCCCCACCACCTCACAAAATCAAACAATGCAGGGCCTGATTACAATATTAAATTACTAGCATAAGGCATTATCATAGCTGGTTTGGGTGAACATGTGGAGCTTCAACAGAGCTGTTACAGTTACTATTTAATCAGTCTGATTTAAATACAAAACAATGTCTGTACAGGTGCAAGGATGTCATGAAAGGCATTTAGAAGTGCAATAAGGATGCAAAATCTGAAGGGTAACAATGTGTTTCAAGTCTTCATTAAGGCCACTGGTTTATGGAGTTCACTGGGAAAAACATATGAAAATCCCAGGACTTGTTTGTCTGGCCACTTGTATAAATCACAGAAGTTACGGCATTTGTTTTATACCAGAGCGAGCATCCACATTAGGAGGCACTGTCAGCTTTTTGCTGAATTATGAATCCCCATATCAGATATATGCATGTAGACATGTATAATGCTAGTCTACTGAACGATACTCTCAGATTTCCAAATGCTATTAAATTCTTGAATTTTTGACAGTATAAACAAATTTAGATGATCAACTCATACCGTGGCCATCTGATGCTCCAACACATTCACTTGCCCACCCATTGACTAATGACCTAGTTAAAGACCTCAGGGGATCTGATAGATAGTGTTAGGAAGCTACAGTAGAAGGAAGGCTCAAGCTGAAAAAAACTCAGTGTCCTTCTCTGAAGGCCTGCCAACTTCAACTAAAGGAGAGAGGAGGCTTTTCCTGATCACTCTCCTCAACACTTGGCTGAAGGTGTGATGCAGAGAAGGGGGCTTTTGGTACTGTATATGGGAGACTAGGGACACACCAGGAGGGATAAGAGGCAATACAAATGGGGTACCGAGCATCTTTCTGAGGAGGGCGCCAGGATGCTAGGATACATGTTTTCAGAATGTATCAAGGCACTTTTAAACTGGCAGGCTGGAGGCGGATCAGTTAGTGTTAGGCACAACTACTCAAATGTGGGAGACCTGGAAGGCCTCTCCCCAGTGCTAGTAGAAAGAGGGGAATGGAGAGGAAGCAGAGGGGAGACAATGAGATAACAGAATATTTAAGGTGCAGGAGCTGCAGAGTACTCAGGTTAGAAAAGAGTGGGGTGGTAGGAGAAGGACTAGAAGTGAGGACAGGAGGGAGAATAGGGACAGAGAGTTAGGTGGAGAAGGAAAGCAAAAAAACATGGAGGACTTTGTGTGCTGATGTCAGGAGCCTGGGGAAGAAAATTGGTGGCCTGCAGCAGTGGTGGCAGAAGCATGCTTGAACCTGGTAGCAATCACAGTGACATGGGACACGTAGGACCATGACTGGGGTCTGACCATCTCAGGGTTTACATTGTTTATAAGGGGTAAAGAGTGTAGAGGTGGGGGAAGGGGTAGCACTATGCATACAGGAGGGTATAAAAGCCATGGAGGTCAGGACAGCACAAATGGCACATGCATAGAGACAGAGTGGGTATGGGTACAGTGGTGCCAAGCAGGGTGCAACACAGTAATGTGTCAGTATATCACACAATGCTGCAATATACTGAGGGGAACAGTGGAATTCAATGGCAATTATACCCTTTTGTCATGCAGTATTTTGTAACATGTCACTTATTGCAAGTTACTGCATCGCATCATGACTGGCTCCACTGTGGTTACATACTCTATAAGGAGGAACATCAAGAGAGAAGTGGTGCATATAGAACATTATCACAGAAAGAAGCAGCAGGCAAGGTTCTAGGAGATGAATATAAAAGGGCAGCAAAGTAGGGAAGGGGGCTGTTAATGGGTGACTTCAATATGACAGATGTGGACTGGAAGTTCCCAGTATCAGGAAATGACAAATGTTGCTGGTAGATTGGCTCCATAAGGCATTCCTGATGCAAAAGGTCAATGAGCCTACAAGGAAAGGGGTCATCCTCGACAGTCCTTAGGGACAGGGATACTATAGGGGAGATGGCAGTGCAGGAACAATTTGGGACCAATTTCCATCAATCAGTGTGGTGAACTGTTATATTAGAAGTGGAGAGAAAAAAGTTACACACAAAAGTCTCAGATTTCAGGAAGGCTGACTTTGGTAGAATGCAAGAATTTGTGCAGAAGCTAGAAGGGGTGATGGCAGTAGAAGGGTTAAAAAAGAAATTGGAAGTGACAAAGGAAGCTATACTGGAGATCATGAATCACTGTATATGGGTAGAAGGGAAACACAACAGCTGCAGAAAGCCCCTGTGGTTCACAGGGGAGGGAGAAGAGGCTGTGAGGGGAAGAGGAATGCCTTCAGCAAATAATAAAAAAACAGCCAGGGCAAGGGGATAGGGTGGAGTATCTAAGCAAGATGAAGGAGGCCAGCAAGGCTGTGATGACACCCCCTAAGGAAGAGGATTAGTACCTCGAAGCACTGGGCCTTGTCGGGTTGTGGTTTGTCTATATTCTGCACTTAAAATTTGTATTTTTCTCATGGTCTTTGTTACATGTGGAGTTTTGCACATTAAAGTTATAATCACTGATACACTGTAGTACTAGTGTTCTTTGTTGTGATGAAGGCAACGTGTGACTCAGAGCTGAGAATAGTGGAGGTGATGAGGAAGGGGGATAAAACATTCACCACATATGCAATACATGCAGAACAAGAGGGAGATGCCAGACTGAAGAAGAAGGAAATACTGTAGTAGAGGAGGACAATATAAGGAAGGTGAACATATTGAGTCTGTTTTTCTGTTTGGTATCTACTGTGAAGGATCAAGGGCAATTATCAGTCTGTGAAGTCTCAGCAAAAAGGGAAGGGGATGGGGGGCAGTAAGGTTCCAATATGATAAAAAAGGGTGCTGAAGGGACTGAATGCACTGAAGGCAGGCAAATCCCTGGTCCTGGATGTATTGCATCCCGGTTGCTAAAAGAGATAGGGTGGGTCCTAATTGCACTCCTGGCTGAGTTCTTTAACAGTTCTCTGGAGATGGGGTGGAACCTAAGGAAAAGAGGATGGCTAATTATTATTTAATTTAAATCTCTGGTAACCAGATAAGAACCCAAGCACATTTACAATAGCTGTATTCCAGGGGGACCCAGAAATTACAAAACACAAAGACAGCATACAAAACATAAAACTGTCAACTTAAGTGAAACCATTTCTAATTCTAAAACAGTTTCAGAGAAAAGGGGGTTTTCCACACTCAGAGTTAACTAAAAGTTCCTGGTTATAAACCACAATGTGTTTTATATAACCTGTCTGTATTATTTCACTTAACAGGTGCAGTAGGGAGTATTGTCCATAAATATTGGGATATACTTATGACAGATAATAAACTTAAGGAAGTTTTGGGCAGCTCACCAAGACTTACATTCAGACAGTCATCAGATCTGAGACAAATTGGTTCATTGCCAGTATCAGAAAGCTAATGTAGAAAGAGCAAGAAAATGGCTCCCACCACTCCCCCTGTGGGTTTCTTCCTGTGGAAAGACTGTAATGTCTGCACCCACTGAAGGAGTGGAAAAGTATTTGAACATCCAATGGCAAAAGTGCAGCACAGAATCAAGAATTCATAACCTGCAATGCAACATTTGTGATCTTGCAAAGTTTGAAGTACTTCTACATGGAGAGGGTGGTGGATGCTTGGAACAGCCTTCCAGAGGAAATGGTGGGGGCTAAGACAGTCATAGGATATAAGAATGCATGGGGTAAGTCATCTCAGTGGTGCTGAGGGCTGAGGCACTGGACACAACGCCTCATGCCATGTCGACAACCCGCGGTCAGGAGCGACCTCAGGTGTTGGTCGGGCGGCCAGGGGAAAGAGGATTGAGCATCCCAGGGACTGCTCTCTTCCCCTGTGGAGGATGGGGAAGGATAGTCATTGACATGCTGGCTCCTGGCAGTGGCTAGGAGTTGGTTCAAGCTGCAGTGCATCTGAGGGGGTCAGCGTGGGCTGACATGCGGTGCGTGGAAGCATGGAAGCATGTACTGCAGCATTATTGATGTCCTTGCTTGCCCATGCCATGTGGGGGAACCAGGGAAAAAGACCAAAAAAAATTGCCCCAATTCTCTGGCACTCATGAAGGATGGCCCCCATGGCACTGCACCAGATGCTCCCAGGGGAGCTCCCTCTGGCCCTGACTCCCCGAGGGTCTTTCATACAGTTGGGGGTGTGCAATGTGGCCTGAGTAGGTGAGAAGATGAGGAGGTGAGCTTGGGCACAGCACCCAGTGCAGGGGCCACCAGGGACAGACCAGAAGGGAAACCATAGAACCACCCCTGCTGAGGAAGTAAGGCAGCAAAAAATAAGTAACAAACAAGAATGCATGGGACAGACACAAGGGAATCTTAGAAGCAAGGGGGAGGGGTATAAGCCGAAGTCTAAGTAGAGTCTCTGGTGGAATTATAGGTAGGGAATTTGGAGCAGACTAGGTGGGCCAAGTGGTCTTTATCTGCCAACAACTTCTATGTTTCTATGTATGTTTCTATGTCTATGCCTTGATGTGCTTCTGCAACAAAATATATGTGGGGGGAGGACTGATAGGTCATTTAAGAGGCAATTGCAGGAGCACATCAGATACATTACATTTCAATTTAGTCCATAAAAAAGATTCAGGAGAAATGTTCTGTACAGGACTGGAGCATATAAGACAGAACCCAAGGGTTGGGGATTGCCTATGGTGACTTTTACTGAAGGAAGCAACATGGATTTTTAGACTGAACTGCCTAAAACCTGCTGGACATAATGATGATTTGGATTACAAACAGTTTCTGTAGGTCCATGTTTTCTCTGAGTGTACTGACTTAATGCCAGTTCCTGTGGATCTCACCATCTCTAAAATTTGTTATTGGTATAGGTGTAAGGTTCTAAAAAACAGACTTAAATTGTATCAGTAGGACAGATAATTTCTAAATGTATTATCATATATTGTGGAAATGTTTGCAAATAATAGATGCGCATATGTTTCTATATACTTGCAAATAATTACTGTTTTTTTTCTGGAGGTATGCATTGAAGGCATGTACACCCACGTCTATTAAAGATAAGATGGGTATGGCGATTTGGCCACTTCAGTTATTTGGCAGACATATTGCTGTCATATTTCTCTAAAAGTCTTATGTTTAAATTCCCAATTAGGCCAGGATAGCAGGTTTACCAGAAGGATGCCCATGTTTCTTTTTTAAAGGGTACTTGAAAGAAAGAATGTATATTGTAAATGTCTAACATTCTTCTGTGACCTGAGAAAAGGCTGCTTAACAGGAAACGAAAATTCCGGTTCAAAGGGGAAACTGATATTTCCTGGTAAACTAATCAAGAGAGACAAGTCCAGTAGGACAGGAGATGGGAGGAACTCTTTCACTGTAATAAACATTCCACTTCAAAGCAAAATACCTTGAGACACTGGATTTGTGGGATATCTACTCTGGAAGTCTATTGTTAATTCACTTCAAGTGTCATATTCATCTCCATTTAAAAGTGGCAGAAAGGATACTGTTTTTTGTGGTTCACTTAAAATTTGGGAAAGGGCAAGAGAGACCCCTGCTGGCCCAAAAAGATAAGGCCACATATTGCAGAAATCAGGGTATATAAGATCCTCAACACAGCATTTTGGTGCACACTTTTTCATGAGACACCATTCCTGACACAACATGGAAGCCAAACTGTCTGACTCACACTGAAAACCAGGGCTACAAAAAGAACTGGGACTTAGAAACGTCTACAGAAATTAATTTATTTTCTGGATTTTTGATTCTCCACAGATAGGGTAGAAAATTGGACAGTTAAATATTACAGTGCGTTTTGTACTTATTGTTTTCCAACTATGTTTTGTTATTCTGTAACCAAATTTCTGAATCTTGTGTTTGTAAGTCTTGTATGATAATTATTTAAGTAACTAGTAAACACACTTGCTTTTAAAGCAGCCTATGAGTGATTTGTGTGTCTCTAAAGGTGGGAAGGTTTATTCAAATCTGAGACCAACATGTTTAATGCAAGGTGCCACCATCACTACCAGACTAGGATCTGGGGAGGGAAATCTGGGGGTCAAATACAGGAAATACATAGGTCTCTGGAAGGGTCTGTAAGGGTGAAACTAGGTCGCTGCACCACCAGTGGGAGAAGACACAATCAGGGTTATAAGGACAGCCACGAAGAGCTCATAATACCTGTATCTTCCCCGCAGTACAGCAACCAAGGAGGGTTCTCATTTGGCTACAGTCTCAAGACTATATTTTACCCTTACCCAGATTAGAGCAGAAGCCCTGGGCCCTCGTATTGAGTGTTCAGTTGTGAACTCAGCAAGCACTCTAGAAGGATATTTGGAGGGTATTCCTTTCCTCCCTTGTCACAGATTGCACTTAGTGGCAGGCACTGTGTGCTCAGTGGACATGGCCCCCAGGAGTGGGTTCATAACAATGGCCACTAACATATTGACACTAACTCTGTGGTAAAAAGAATAAGCCAAAGTTGAACTGCATTTAGAAGTTCTGGTGTTTTTCATCAGCATTATGCTGAAAAGAGTCAAACTTTGAAAATCAAGTATTGAACATGATTAATGTGTGGCAACAAAGACATTATTTATATGGACATTAAAAATGTTAAGAGCCATAAATATACACTGCCTTACATTGTCCATCAGTGAAAAACCTTATTGTAGCTTTGGAAATAGGTTTTCCATGTTTACATGTATTATTTAAACCACTCATCATAATGGCTATAGGTTCAAATTGTGCATTTTTAACTCACACTTGCACTTAATATTAAGTGGCACTTTATCACAAAACCACTCCCGAGCACAAATGTGTGCAGTTTAATTGATAGGTGACAGAATGGGCTGCTTGGACTAATTTTGACTTGTCTCTTTAAGAGTGAGACAGGGTGCTGTAGTAACACAGCCATTATGTAAATGGCAAGTGGATGTTTGGTAAACTATGTTCCCAGAGGAAGGCTGCGAGGGCCAATGCACGAGGGGATTTGCTGGCTGGGGCTGTTCCTGGTAACAGTATGGCTCACAGAGCCCACTGTTAAATCAGTCTGTTAACTGACACCTGCTATGTTGCACAGGATTTTGCACAGGATTTTCATTAATTGACATTGATTTAAAGCTGTTCTTAATGGCAATAAACTGAAGGATCTAGCACCATAGCTACACTAAAGTTTCAAGCTGATACAGATGTATTCATTGTGCACATGGATGAATTTCAACAAATGTATAAGCAAGCAGCTTTTTTGAAATTTGAAATAAAAACTTCTTGTGCATGTTAATTAAATCAGCAAAGGAATAATACAGACAGTCCACTGAAAACACATTGTGGTTTATAACCGGGAACTTTTAGTTAATACTGAGTGTGGAAAATCCCCTTTCTCTAGAACTGCTGTATGGTATACCGGGCAGTAGCCAGTCAGTTTTGTACTGCACCCCCCATTGAGAAGTTTTAAGCAGCTTGCAATCTAACAGCATTTGGGATAGACTGTGACTTATTCTAAAAGCAGCACAATGTTTTACTATTATCAAAGGAAATGTAATTCCCCTCCACAAGAGTTGATGTAGACATAGATCCTGGGAACTGCAGACCTGAATGTTTAACATCAAAAGTGAGGAAGATGCTATAAACTTTAATAAAGGAGAGGGATAGTGAATTTCTTGGAGGCAAACATACTTCAGGATGTCAGACAGCATGGATTCACGAGGAGGCCATTGTCAGACAAACATGATTAACTTTTTAGTTGGGTGATAATGGTAGCGGACAAGATAATGGTGGCAGAGGAGGATTTATTGTGCCTTAATTTCAGTAAATTTTTCAACACTGTCCTACATGGACAGCTGGTTAAGAAGCTAGGGGACCTGGGGTGGGGAGTATGATCACAAGATGGATAAAAATTGGTTAACTCACTAGAACTGGTGGGGGGGGGTAGCCCTTAATTGGGAAAACTCAGAGGTCAGGGAGGTCAATAGTGGGTTGCCACAGGGATCAGTCTTGAGAGTGGACCTTTTCAACATTGTTATTTGTGATATTGGAGTGGGGATTCAAGGGAAGATCTGCCTCTTTTCTGTTGACGTAAAGATATGCAGAAGGGTGGACAGTGAGGAGGGGCTAAAAAGTATGAAACAGGATCTTGACAGGCTAGAGAAGTGAGCCACAGTTTGGCAATTGAAATATTAATACCATGAAATGCAAGGTAATGCATATGGAGTAAGAAACCTAAGGACAGAATGCAAAATGGGAGACGGTTGCTCTGAGGAACATGACAGAGGAAAGGGATCTGGGGGTAATAAGAATCAGACAATTTGATGATGACAGCACAATGCTGCTGTTATAACTCCCAAATGGAAACACACCTGGTCTCCTAGATCACCTGTCTAGCTTGAGTCAACTCGTTTTACCCAGAGATACCATTCTCCTGGGAGATTTCAACTTTAACTGGTTAAGACTCCAGGAACTCAACTATGCCAATCTGCTCAAGCGTCACCAGCTGGTTCAGCTGATCACTAACCCCATCAGACATAATATGCTCACCCAAAATTACTCTATCCTTGATGGGATGGTCACCAACAGGGAGGGACCATGTCCAACTCCATCAGTGAATACTCCCCCACTTACCTGATCTGGTCTACCAAAACTAAGCCCCCACAAACTCCTGTCCTTCTGTAACTTTCACTGCCCCAACACCACTAACATCATTGAGGACATAAACGCTGTTGACTGGTTGGCAGTCTGCTCTGTGTCTGATGATGTGTCTTACGCAGTAAACTTCCTCACCGGTGCTATCTTTAAAATTCAAGAGAGCCACTTCCCTCTCACCACTAGGAGGGTGAGTGGTGGCTGCACCAGGTGGATTACTAAAGAACATCTGGCCCTAATGAAAGACAGAGACTCCAAGTGGGTTGCCTACAAGCGCTAGCCCACTTCTGACCCCTGGAATGAATATTAGAGACTGCAAAACAAATGTAAGTAAGCTGCCCAGTCTCAGAAATGCAATTACTTCCAGAAACTGAAAATGGACAACCATGCTAATCCTCATCATTTTTGGAGTTCCTTGGGCTCCCTCCTCTCTCCTAAATATCACAGCCCAGGTATAAACCTGAACTCCCCCACTGGCCTTCTAACAGATCTGACTGAGGTTGCCCAGGTATTCAATAGCAAATTCACAGACCTCTCTGCCCACCTTAACAAACTCCGATCCCAGCAACCTCATTCTTCTAGTGTGCTCTTGAATCACCCACCCCTTCTTTCCTTTTTCACCTCGCTCCTTCCACCCCCACATTTCTACTTCAGAATCATCTCCCAGAATGTGATCTCCAAGCTCCTCAGGAACCTCCCCTCTCGGGGAAGACCAGGCACTGATGGCCTCCACCCCTCCATGTTCAAACTTGTCACCCCTGCCATAACCAAGCCGCTGACTTTCATTTTTAACCTTGTTCTAACCACTGCCACCATGCCCGTCTCCTGGAAGACAGCCAAAGTAGTCCCTATATTTAAAGCAGGAGACCCTCTTTCTCCAGACAACTACTGACCAATCTCTATTCTTCCCCACCTCAGCAAACTCCTTGAGAAAATTGTGCATTGCCACATTTCTGACCATATTGATAAGTACAACCTTCTGTGCAAGCAGCAGCATGGCTTCTATAAAAAACACAGTACTGCCTCTGCCCTCACCCTCTTCACAGATCATGTCTGCAGAAATATGGATTGGGGAAAGCTACCAGTGCAGTGTTTGTGGACCTGATCAAGGCCTTCGACCAGGTCAACCACCCTCTACTGCAAACCAAGCTTCACCAGCTCAGTTGCTCTAATGAAACCTTGCACTGGTTCCACAGCTACTTAACTGGATGTTCCCAGTCGGTGGTTATTGGAGCTGCCACCTCCCCGAATTGCCTGTCTCTACAGGTGTCCCCCAGGGCTCGATACTTGGACCCTACTATTTTCTCTATTCATCAACTCCCTCCCTTCTGACAGCCTTCACTGCTCTGCTCTCTTGTATGTGGATGACTTAGTCCTTTTTCATAGTGATAAGTCACTCAAAAACATCCTCAGTACTCTCCCACAACTACGGCTCAGCCCTCAACTGGTACTTATTTAATATGCTCTTGTCAATGAGAAGAAAACTAAGCCAGTGTTATTTGGATCCAGGTCCTACCTGGCTGGCAGGGCAAAAACCAACTCCTCTCTCACCGTGCTCTCGCCATCTGTTCCTCGCCTGCAGACTGTCCCCTACTTCAAATATCTGGGCGTTACTCTCGACCACTGGCTCTTGTTTACTGCACATATTAACACTATCATAAAGAGGGTAAGCCAAAAGCTGGGTGCCACCTATAGACAAAAGAATCTCCTAACCTCGGAGCCCAGTCTAGCCATTGCTTGAGGCAACATTCTCTCTATCCTGGACTACTGCTCCCCCATTTTTCCCTCCTGCTATTTCCTCCACCCTTCACCACAAACTCAATTCCATCAATAATAGTGTTTGCTGTTTTGCTTTATTGGCTACTAGTGCAACCCACCACTGTTCCTTGTATCAGTCACTAGGGTGGCTCTCACTCAAGGGCCATCACGATCATGGCTTAGGAAGCCTTATTGATAGCTCCCTGCGTGATGGTGCATATTCACTGTATGCTTCGCTCCTCACAGCCAGGGCACCAACACAGTGTCTCTGTGAAACATTGGTCCCCCCTGGTGGTCCCCAAAGTCTCTTCAGTCTTTATGAGTAGTAAAGAACTGTCTTTTGCTGCTCCCTCTCTTTGTAACAGTCTCCCTGCATCCATCTGCCTGGCTGGCTCGCACCTCACCTTCAGGCCCCAACTCAAATTTTGGCTAGGATCCTCAACCAGCTGTTTCTGCTCACCAGTGTAAACCCCCCCCCACCTGATTTTATTTCTCTAAGGGGATTTTACTCTAAACCTCCACTTGCACTTAGCCACTGCACTTTGTTCCGCTCTATGTACCATTTTTTATTGTACTGTAATGATCTTATTCATGCATCTTCTCATAGACTGCAATCACTGTAATTTGTGCTGCAGCTTGTATGTATTTTATTTTGTGTTATTGTTAGCATTAGTACCCATGTTACCACTTGTATGCTTTATTTCTACTGTAAATTAATTGTGTCCTGTATTTTATGTTATCTGTGCCACTACTGTAAATTCAACTGTATCCTGTATTTTATGCCATCTGTGCCACTTCTGTGGCCCGGGTCGTGCCTGAAAATGGTCCTTTGATCAGTGCACTTGCCAGGTTACCAAAGATTTAAATAAATAAATAAAATAAATAAAAGCAACAGGGCAGTCGGAAGGGGGGAAAGAAAGATGCTGGGATATATTGAAAGGGTGATTACTAGCTGGTGGAGCAAGGGATCTGGCTTCTGTACAGATCCCCGAGTTATCCTCACCCAGAGTACTGTGTATAGGTCTGGAACCTGCACTTCAATGAAACCAGGGACAGGTTAGAAGCAGTGTAAAGGAGAACAATAAGAATGATTCAGAATTTCAGAGTCAGTAAGACAAGATTTTCATAGGTTACTGAATCTTAACATGTACACACTGGAGGCAAGAAGAAATGGATGGGGGGGGGCATGAAAAAGACAAACAATCAATCAATCAATCAATCAATCAATCAATCAAACTTTATTTAACCAGGCATCAACACCATTGAGCAAGCTCATTTTCAATGTGGTCCTGGACAAGGAACAGTACAAACACATAGACATAGTAATACAAAGATTGTAACATCAAAGACATACAAATGCCTCCAGGGGATTAACAGAAAATACAGTGTTTAGTTGATGTTGCTGAGTGGAACACCAGCCTCAGGGGGATCTTAAAGCAGCAGTGCAATGAAAAATGTTTTTCCAAAATAGCTGAGTTCAGTTGCAATTAATAAAAAACTGTTAGCATACTTGTCAAATGTATTTGTCTAGGTGCCTCCTATGCTGTGTACCACAAGTCTTTTTTTTTATCCTAACTAATGCCAGGTCTACAATGCTACTTCAGTGCAAAAATGTGGCAGCCATCTTTTTTTCTTGAGAAAAAACTCAAAACATTTATAAAATACTCAAACTCTGGTGGAATTAGAAAATCGTATCACCAAATAAAACTGGAAGATTCCTGAAATCCTTTGTAGTGAAAAAATGTGGGGTTAATTGTGTTGTCCAATTTTGTTGCACTCCTGCTTTAATAAAACCTTACTAATTTCTGTTACACAAATTATCATTTCCTTGTATCATTCTCTTCAGTTTGTACGTAACCTCTGGGGTTGTTCCTGAAAATAGGCATCTGTTTGCCTAGTACACTTACCTGGTCAAGAAAAACTAACTAAATAAATTCAACTCTTGGAGTTGGGAGTTGAATTATTCTACCTTTGGCTTTCCTCTTTTACTTTTCTTCTCACTTTCAGATGTACTTCAAGGCTAGTGCTGTCTAGCACCACATACCTCCTTCAGCTACCCCTCTGATAATTGTTTTTGCCTTCCTATTTATTTTCTCTTGCTGCTTAATCCTTCACCTTACAATGTTTATATTGTATATACTGGAGACTGAACTGTTGGGATCATATCGGTGGTTGCAGAGGGGGAGCGGAGAGAAAAGGCAGCAAATTTCAGCCACATAGGCAGTGCAAGGAACGGCCCTGAAGTTGGGGCAGTTGCGGCAGGTTTGGGAGTCTGCACCAGGGGGGAGAAAGGGACAGGATCTTGTGGTCACAGTTGGTGACCACGAGGAGTGAGGAGCAGAAGCGTCAGCGCCAGGGGGCCTATCACAGAGGCCAGGTGCCAAATTTGAATTTTTCCTTTGTTACAGCTGGGTTTAAAAAGGGTAGGCCCAGCCATGTCAGGACTAGAGACTGAACTGTTTGGACCGTGTCAGCAGCTGCAGAGGGGGAGCAGAGAGAAAAGGCAGCAAATTTCAGCCACATGGGTGGCACAAGGACCAGCCCTGAAGTTGGGGCAGTGGGGCCAGGTTTGGGAATCCATACTGGCAGGGGAGAAAGGGACAGGATCTCATAGTCATAGTTGGTGACCACGAGGAGCAAGGAGCAGGAGTATCAGTGCCAGAGGGTCTATCGCAGAGGCCAGGTGCCAAATTAGAATTTTTCCTTTATTGCAGATAGGCTTAAAAAGGGCAGGCCCAGCCATGTCGGGACTGGAGACTGAACTGTTGGGACCGTGTCTGCGGTCGCAGAAGGGGAGCAGAGAGAAAAGGCAGCAAATGTCGGCCGCATCGGTGGCACAAGGACTGGCCTTGAAGTTGGGGCAATGGTGCCAGGTTTGGGAGTCCACATTGGTAGGGGAGAAAGGGACAGGATCTCGTGGTCATAGTTGGTGACCACGAGGAATAAGGAGCAGGAGCTTCAGCGCCAGAGGGCCTATCGCCGAGGCCAGATGCCAAATTTGAATTTTTCCTTTGTTGCGGCTGGGCTTAAAAAGGACAGGCTCAGCTGTGTCTGGGCTGGAGACTGTACTGTTGGGAGATCATTTATCCCACCTGCCCACCCAGGCCCTGACTGCCCACCCCGCCCCAACCTCTATTAAATGGGCAGAGAGTAAGTGTTTTATTGGAGAGTGTTCAACATAGTAGGGTCTTAAAGGTGATAAGTGTGTAAATAAGCACAAGGTATGACACATTAATGAAATCTGGCTGAGCTGTTAGCTACTTCAAAGTTAGCACTGTTTATTCTGTATCTTCAGTTAGTGATTAAGTGTCTATTTTAAAGCCTGTTTATCCTGTATCATCAGATAAAGTTTAAGTAACTATTTAGAGCAGGGCTGTTTGTTGAAGTGAATATGGCTGACCAAGGATACCCCAGTATGGCCACTTGGAGGGAAGGGAGGGGTAGTATTCCAGGGGGAAGGCAATGGGAAAAGGGGGAGGTGCCCATAATGAACAGAGGACAAACAGAGTGGCCTCTTTCCACCACGGCAGGCATCTTTGGAAGAGTTCTAGGCTGCACAGGCTGTGGGGTGACAACAATTCTAAAGTGGGCCTGGAGAGAGGCAGGCGGCCCACTCTGTAGACAGCTATCTTGGATCAGGAGTGAAGTATTTTGGTTAAGGACTAAGCTGGAGGAGTTGGGGGTGACCAAGGATAAGGGGTGAGGGTATGGGTGGCAGAGGAGTAGGGAGGAGGGGAGGCTGGGGCAATGCCCAGAAATTAGAGGAGGCCACGTTACAGCAAGTAGGAGGGGGATATTAGGGATAGATGACCCCTGGATAGGGATGTTGATGCTAAGGGGAAAACTTATGGGGTGAACATTCTAAAAATAAAGAGAGTGGAGGGGAAGAATTAGGAGGGGCTGTTGGGGGGGCAGACTAGAAGAGCAGACAGTGGGAAAGAAACTCCTAAGGTGGCTAGGGCGAGGGGGAGAAAGAGGGGTGGCTTAGAAGGGCAGTCAGGGGAAACTCAGGTCACTTGATGGAGGCTGGCATAGAGTGTCACAATAAATTTGAGCTGCTAAGCAATCTAGAGGGAGAGGAAGGGGTTAGTGGTAATGAGGAGACTGATACAGAGGCCAGGGTGAGGGAGTCAGATACCCATAGGGCATCACAGGTAGGAAATGGAAAGGATAAAAATAGTCCCAGGAGGAGAAGGGGAAACTTCAATGTGAAGCAGAAGGGGGGGAGATGCAGCATATTGCAGAAACAAGGGAGGATAGCATGACTGGAGAGAAACTAGAAGAAAAGGAGGTAGGGGAGGGACCCCCTTCGGAGGGGCCATGCCATGGATGGGGCACTAGGTGAAAGGGACTCGCAGGGGGCCTCTGGAGGTAGGGGTACCATTATAAGGGGTGAGGATAACGGTGTGGGGGAAGGGGATATGATCAGGGCTAGGATAAAAGGTCAAGAAATGAGTGGGATAAAGTGGACACCCATTCCGGGGGGGGGGTCTGAGTTAAGTGGACAAAATGTTAAGGGAGGCAGAAAGGGGAGGGTGACAAGGGGGTCTCTCATAATAAGGCAGGAAAACATAGAAACATAGAATTTGACGGCAGATAAGGACCGCTTGGCCCACCCAGTCTGCCCATTTCCCTACCTACTGGATAAGCTGCAGATCCTAGTTAACCAGCAGTCTACTTCTTATTACCCCCACCCCCCAGAATTGCCTTATGACTGTCCCATGCGTGCTTGAATTCCACCACTGATTTTGACTCCACAACCTCCTCCGGAAGGCCGTTCCATGCATCCACAACCCTCTCTGTGAAAAAATACTTCCTTAAATTACCTCTGAGCCACCCCCCTCTATCTTCAAATTGTGCCCTCTTGTTTTTGCACACCTCTTTTTTGCACACCCTCAAAACTCCCATGAAATTGGGATCATGGATAAAGGAAGGGAGTGGGGGTTGAGAGCACATTGTTGAAGTAACCATAAGGATGATGGCAGTGTTAAGGTTCTGTTATTGGGTGACTCAATGATTAGAGGTATCCATTGGGAGGGAGAGGGGGTGGGATGCCATAGCCAGGTGAAGGTAGCAAGTATCTCTGGGCTGATGGTGCACAGAACAAAGTTCATGTAGCACAAGCTGGTAAGGGTTTGTGGAGGGAAACCGGATTTCCTGGTGCACTTGGGGACTAGTGATATAGAGGGGGACAGTGTTTTGGAAATCCAAGCAAGGTTCAGAGAACTCACTAGAGTCTGTTGGGATAATGTATGAAACATTTCCTTTTCAGAAATATTGCCAGTACCTAGGGCCTCAGTGGAGAACAAAAGGAAGATCACAGAGGTAAATGACTGGCTCAGGAAGTGGGGGGAAGAAAGTGGGTCAGGGGTGTTAGGGTACTGGGAGGGAGTTTGGGAGGATAAGGGACTGTATGCCAAGGGCTGGCTTCATCTTACCCCATTAGGGAAGGAAATCCTTAAACGGGAGGTAGTGGACTACATTCAAGAAAGGTGGGGTTTAAACTTGTGAGGGGGAGGGACAAGGGAGGGGTTGGCCTGAAGCCCTCTCCTCCAGATGAGGAGAGTAGTCTTCAAACCCAAGGGGAGGAGGAGGGAAACAGACTGGGGGTGGGGGTTCCAGGAGGAGCAGAGGGTGACTAGAGGCACAAGGAACCCAGGTAAGATTCGATGAAGGGAATCAGGGATAAGGGGTGGGGGTGGTGTTAGTAAATGCCAGAAGCTTGGGAAACAAGTTACCAGAGTTTCAGGCCATGCTGTTCAGGGGTGGGGGTTGGGGGTGGATTTGGCAGCAGTCATGGAAACATGGGCCAACAAAAACCATGACTGGGACCTAAACATGAGGGGTTACACTATGCTTAGGAAGGATAGAAAGGAGGGCAGAGGGGGAGGAGTGGCTAGGTACATTAGAGAAGGCATAGAAATTGCTAGGGTAGAAGAGGCAGAGGGAAATGTGGAGGCCTTATGGGGCACCTTACAAACCCCCGCAGGAGGTAAGGTCAAGCTGGGTGTAGTATATAGGCCCCCCAGGATGGGTGCTGTTCTGGAGGATGGTTTGCCAGACAACATTATTGCCCAGTGCAGACCAAAAGGGGAGAGAGTGGTGTTGATGGGGGATCTTAATATGCCAGGTACAAACTGGGGAACCATGTCCTCTAAGGTGGCCAAGGAGCAGAGGCAGCTGGACGGCTTCCAGGATGTGCTCTTAACACAGCACGTGATGGAGTCCACAAGGGAGGGGCATGTCCTGGACATGGTTCTGGCAGATGGGGATCTGATAAGGGACCTGGTTGTAGGGAATCCCCTGACTGGGAGTGACCACAATACTGTCTGATTTCAAATTAGCATGGGGAAGGGGGGAGAGATCTAGGACACTGGCCGTGGTCTTCAGGGGAACAGACTTTATGGGCATGGGAAATATTCTCAAGGATCACTTGAAGGGGATTACAACAATGACAGACGTGGAAAAGAGATGGGAGGTCATAAAATGGGGACTTCATGAGGCAGTCAAGACCTGCACTAAGGTGAAGCATAAGGGAGCAAGGTCACATAAACTGTGCCGGTAGACCAGTGAAGTTCAGGTAGTGGTCAGGGAGAAGAAGGCTGCCTACAAAAAATACAAAACAACAAGAGGGGAAAAGGAAATGGAAACGTACCATCTTGCATCTAGAAAAGTCACCCGGATGGTGCGGGGGGCAAAGTCCAGTAAACAGCAATGTCTGGCACAGGGGATTCGGGGAGGGGAAAAGTTTTTTTTCTGGTACATCGGCGAGTGGAGAAAAACTAAGGGCAAGCTTAGCAGACTGAGATCAGATGGTGGGTGGTTGGAAGAGGTGAGGGACCAGGCGGAGGTATTAAATGAGTACTTTGCCTCGGTGGTCACTAGGGAGGGGGATGGGATATTTACAAAGCAAGGCATGAGGGGTATAGAAGTGGTAGTGTGTGGGATTGAGGGAGCAACAGAGATGGAGCATAAGGAAGGGAGAGGCACTCCTGGGGTTTCACACCAGGACAAGGATAGAAAGGCCAGCAAGGTGGGGGGGATGGATGATGTTATCCCCACTGAACAGGTGTGGCAAGCCCTTAAGGCCCTGAAGAAAGATAAATCTCCTGGGCTAGATGGCATTCTTCCGAGAGTACTATGGGAGTTGGCAGACGTACTGGCCGCACCCCTGGTGGAGCTCTTCAACAGGTTGCTTGAGACAGGGAGGGTACCTAGGGATTGACGTGAGGTGCATGTGGTGCCAATCCATAAAGAGGGGTTGAGGGAAGTACCAGGTAACTATAGACCCATCAGTTTGACCTCAGTGGTGGGAAAATTAATGAAGAGTACACTGAAGGAATGATTGAGGGTATTCTTGGAGGAGGAGGGAGGGCTGGATAGTTGACAACATGGGTTTGTGCCAGGTAGATTGTGTCAAACCAACCTTGTGGAGTTCTACAAATGGGTAACATTGGAAATGGACGGGGGAAGCCTGTGGATGTACTATTCTTGGACTTCAGCAATGGACTGGTGGAGAAACTGACAGGGTTGGGAGTGGGCCCACTGATGATCAGATGGATAGGAAACTGGGTAGCTGGATGCACACACAGAGTAGTGGTTGGTGAGGAGCTCTTGAACCCTAGAGAGGTCAGTAGTGGGTTACTGCAGGGCTCGGTCCTGGGTCCGATCCTGTTTAATGCATACATATCTGACATCAGGGTGGGTATAGGGTGTGAGATGAGTCTCTTCGCTGATGACTCCAAGATGGAAGTAGTAGCTGAGGGGGAAAAGGGGAGGTTGGCCCTGCAAGGGGGCCTGGACACCCTGGAAAGGTGGGCTCACACATGGAAATTAAATTTCAATACCACCAAGCACAATGTGTTACATCTTGGGTGGGGAAACCCTAAACACAGGTGCACCCTGGGAGTGGAGGCGCTGGAGGCCTCGTCTGGGGAAAAAAGACCTAGGGGCCAAGGTGGATGCATGTATGAATGAATAACTCTGAGTAGTGCAGGAGAATGGCTAGCAAAGCAAACAGGATGTCAGGATGCATTGTAAGGGGGATCACCTCTAGGAGCAGGGAAGTGATTCTGCGACTGTACAATGCACTGGCTAGACCACACCTTGAGTACTGTGTGCAGTACTGGAGACCGCACTTGAAAAGGGACATACAGCTCCTGGAGAGGGTACAGAGGAGGGGCTACCAGGATGTTTTGAAGACTGGGGGAGCTGACCTAGGAGGACAGACTTGAGGAGCTCGGCCTCTTTTCATTGGAGGAGAGGAGAGACGGGGGGATATGATCGAGGTCTTCAAGTACCTCAAGGGAATAAATAGGGTAAACACGGAGAGGATCTTCAGACTAAAGGAGGGAAGTATTGCCAGAGGGCATGGTTTGAAGTTGGAAGGTGGAAGGATGGGGGGGGAGAGGAGGAAGTTTTTCCCTGAGAGGGTGGTGGAGCCTTGATATGCGCTGCCTGGCAAGCTGGTCCAGATTTCCACAGTGGAGGGCTTCAAGAGAGAGTGGGACAGATACAGAAAGGGGATGTACTGGAACAGAAGGGGGGAGGGCCTCAGTTCCCAACAAGGGATCTGAGGTTCGAGCAGACTCGATAGACCATAATGCCTAATCTGCTGGCAGTTAGTATGCTAGTATGTTATGTTTGGATATTTTCTGAGTGCTATACTGTATTGCAATCTTTCATATAATGTATCACTTGTATTGTTATGAATCTCCTTGTTGTCATTGTAAATATACAATTATAATTGTAATTTGTTTAAGTGCACCTCTCCCAGGTTCACCTTGCAAATGAGTTCATCTCAATGATGTTTCACCTGGTAAAATAAAGATTAATTGATTGATTAATTGATTAAAAGGGATGCCTGAAAACATTTTGTCACCTAGGGTGGTGGAGGGGTGGAATAGGCTGCCAAGGGAGGTAGTTTCTGTGGAACCCTTTGAGGGATTCAAGCATGGGTGGGATAGGCATATGGGATTGGTGAAGACAATGTATTGGAAAAGGGGAAGGGAGGAAATGGGAGTGAAGGACCACTAGGGCCATATGACAGGGTTGAATAAGGCCCTGTCCTATTTGTTATGCAGAAGGAGCTAAAAGCAAGGATCTGTTCTATCCTCTTTTTTCTGTCTCTTGTCTGTCTGATTGCACAATCAAATTTCCTTGTGAGATCTAGCAACTGATCACTCTGAAGGTCTTGCAGTTCTCCCCATTGTCTTCATGCCTTCACTTGCTGTTTCTTGCAGTTTCCATCTTTTCTTCCCCCTTGCATATCTGTGGCTATAAAATATAAGTGAATCCTTTTGTGAAACTGGGATCCTTTTATTTGAAAATGTATACAGTTATATTGTTGAAATGACAGCAAGAAGCTATTTGGAACTCAGGTGGTTAATTTTATGATGCAGTATGACCTCCACAAACTCATTTGCAGAGTTGTTAACAGGAGGTTAGTTTTGGAACACCATGTTCTTGTTTGTTCACCTGCAGGAAAGAAACTAACAAGAACTCTGATACCGTTTGTGTGAAAACAGGATGTCTCATAACAAGCTCAGGATGTAGAAATGAAATTCCCGGCAAAGACTTCTTATAAAAAGAGCAGCAATGTTTGTTAGCAAGAGAGAGAGACTGACATTTAGAATTAGAGATACAGTGCATGCTGCTTACAGTATTTGGAGTAAACTTTGCACACTACTGTACTGCTCTGTAATACTGTACTCTAAGTGTTTACAGTCCTGTTTACTTGTGTTTTCATCTTGAGGAAAACAGCACTTTGCTGTACTGCACCATGTGCAAGATTAAATTTCGCTCACTACAGTTCGGAGATTGGTGTTTGGGTTAAACAAATTACTAGGAGCAGTGCTTGTGCTCGTGGAATGTGCATTTCTTCGGGGCTTGAGTTTCGTTCTGTGAAGTGCTTGTGCTGTACATAATCCTTTATTTCTTAGGGGCTTGAGTTTCACTCTGTGAAGGTCTGTGTCAGTGTCTGATGTGGGGGGGGGGGTATTTAAGAAGTGAAGGACTGGGTTATTTTATTTTTCTTGGTTGGCACTGCGGTGTATTTTTTCCACCCAGATTCCGGTTGCTGGAGTAGGTCCCAGTCAGGCACAATGTCAGACCTCTGTGTCATGGTGAGACGGAGGACAGTGAGTGCTTGCCTGACATCCAACTCCATCTGGTGTATAAGCTTGATCTTCCTTGTGAGTGGGATGCCAGAATGCCAGGAGGAAGCCATCCTGAGGTTCAGCACAGAGTAAGGAGCTTCAACAACACACTCCTACAGCTTGAGAGTGTTAACTATGCCGGGTGTGATACCTTTATACCTTTATATGCAAGCTAAATACTTTAACTAGCAGGCTAACAAGGTGTGAACTGCTGAACAATGAAATGACATGCCATTAGACAGTAATTAAGCATTTGCCATACACGGCTTACAAGCTCCGCATTAAACAATGCATTTCACATAGGCTACATATTAAATGGTTTTGGCTTGCGGTTTTGTCAGCGCAATGTCATTGTCCGAGTTACATGTGTCTACTCTAAGTGATGGCCAAGGTACCCTCAGAGGAAGGACTTTATTCTGTTTGAACTGCCTATGTTAAAAAAACACTGCACAATATTTTTTTTCATTTTGTTATTGAGAATAATAAAATGCTACTTGTGAATTTTATAACTGCTCCTGGTTCCCTGTGCTTTCTGACCTATGCCTCAATGACAGATGGTGTCAGACTAAGTGGGATTTACACTATGCATACTCTAAGCCAGGAATTTTGTCCGTGGGTACTAGACCTGGCACCAAGAAAGCATAGTAGAAAGGTATGCAACAGCAAGTCTGAGAGTGATTACCTGAAGAATGGCAGCCAGACTAACAGAAACAAAAGTCCAAACTGAGACTGTACATCCAGAACCAGTGATGGAAGAAGAACAGGTAGGGACAGAACCAGAAAACCTGTCTGCCTTCTTCGAATGGTGGGCTATACAAGGAGACAGAGAAGCAGAGAAAAGAAGAGACATAGCAACAGGAGCAGTGGACTGGATGCCTTGCAAGTTACCAAAGCTGAAGGATCTGGAACAAGTCCAGCAGAGCACCAAAACACAAACTACTTAAAAGACATTAAACTTACAAAGTTGTGTCACTCAAATGATATTGAGGCATACCTGACAACTTTTGAAATGGTTGCTGCAGCCTGACAATGGCCAAAGCAATCAGGCTGGTACCTTACCTGACAGGTAAAGCCCAGCTTACCTATAGCAATATGGACACTGCAGAGTCAGAAAACTATGACCTTCTGAAAAGAGAAATCCTGAAAAGATATATCTCAGGAGAGACCTACTGTACATAGAAATATTCCAGTCCCTGAAGTACCACTCAGTCAACAATCCTTGAGAAGCCCTCACTCGACTCAGAAAACTCCTCATTAAATGGCTCCAACAAGAGTGCAGAACAGTCCCACAGATCATCAACATATTTATAATGGAGCAATTCCTCAACATCCTTCCCACAGACATGCAGCTTTAGGTAAAGAACACACACCAGAAAGTGGGGAAAAGGCCATTGCTTTGGCCGAGGACTAACAGATGGCCAAACAGACACAACAGCAGTGAAGTAACAGCCAAGGAATGGCAAGATCCTCTTTTTCCCAATTTAACTCCAGGGGCCAGATATTCAAAACATTGCCCAAGCACAAAGCAGAGTTTGCCCGTGCAAACCGGGCTTTGCATGGATGTCCCATATTGAAAAGACCAGTTTGTACCACGGCAATATTCAGAGGAGATGCAATGCAAATGTAGGGGCAGGGACCTGAATATTGGCACAGTCCAATATTCAGAGTATGTGCACCGTGCAAGGCTGGTTTGCTGGGCCCCTTTGTGCGGTGTACATATCCTACTCAAAACCCTGACTTATTCCCATGCAACCCTAGTGGTTGATGGAGGAAGTGTGGCAGCCCCCCCCCGACCCCCAACACAGTAGTCCCGGGAGTCAATTGGTTCTGTTCCCCCCCCTACCAATCATCTTCTGATGTCCCGATGTAGAACGTAAAATTTTCCTGGTGTTCAGTGGTCTTCCCCTCCATTAGTCACTGCCCGATGTTAAAAAAAAATATCCCCTGGTGACTAGCGGTCCCTCCCCCACCAACACCCATGCCTGCTGTTGCAATAATATTCCCTGGTGTCTAGCTGTCCCTCCCCCCACCTGATCATCCACCTGACACACAGAAACCATTTTCCTGGTGTCCATTGTATCGCCTCCCCATCCCGATCCCCTGTATATGAAAGACAAAACATTCCCATGTGCCTAGTGGACCCACCTCCCTATCCCCGATCCCCTGTACAATTCTGTAACACTGTTCTCTGGTGTCTAGCTGACTCCCTCCAACCCTGGCAGTTAGTGCAGAACAGCCCCGCTCCCTCCATCCTGACTCCCATCCAGCTACTGGCACAGCTCTCCACTCTCCACCATGGCTGGACACTGACTGATCTGTCAATGAGCGTGTACTGTACAGTACACGCTCATTGACGGCTCAGTTGGCAGCTGGCCATGGTAGAGAGTTGAGGGCTGTGCCTGTTGCTGGCTTGGGATCAGGATGGGGGAAGTGGGGTGGTGGGGCATTGTCTGCCAGGTTGGGGGGTCAGCTAAACACCAGGGAATGGCATTATGGAATTGTACAGAGGATTGGGGACAGGGAGGGGGGTCAACTAGATGCCATGGAATAGTTTACCTTTCATATACACAGGATCAGGATGGGAGAGGGGATACACTGGACACTAGGAAATGGTGTCTGTGTGTCAGGCAGGTAATCAGGTGGGTGGAGGGACCACTAGACACCAGGGAATATTATTGCAACAGTGGGTAGTGAGAATTGGGGCACTTGGTTGCTCTGAATTAGTGATTTCCCAAGGGGCTTGTGAAACGATTTATGTCTCTGTATTTAATTTAACCATTCCCAGTGTGGGGGCTTCCCTACGGGGGGGGCATAGATAACACAGTTGATTCTTGCTTAGGAGAGAAAATTCCCACCGGAAGACAGGGGCGGGGGAGTTTCGAACTGGTTCAAGAACAATCACTGGAAAGACCGATATGCCACGGGACCTAGATGTTTGGATGTACCTTAGGCTAGGAAATGGGATAATGAGGGGCATACTTAGGATATTCGGGGAAGGGGCTCCTCCATTGAATGCATGTAATCCATCATACTAGCACCAACTCAGGGTTCATGTCACTGGTGGGTGACATTGATCCTATGGGGGGGGGTTTATGGCCCCACGGTGGGCCCACTCCACTCATGTGGAGACAGATGCCCATGGCTCTTGATCTGCAGTTCTGAATGGGGTTGCAGGTGGAGCAAAAGAAGATGATAAGGCTTTCCTATCTTCCCAGTGGAAGTTACAGTGTATATAAGTTTAGGCTTGGGCACAGTAAGTTCAAGTATTCGATGCCTTTTTGGGAAGTTGAGGGATGGAGGGGAGGTGATTTGACTCCAGAAGGGAATCTTATTGAAGGGGGAATAATGTGAAAGGAAGTTTACTTACTTTTTTAGGGCAACAGGGTAGGGAAGGGGGGACACAAAAGGGATGAGGAGGGTAAAGTACTTGTGGACTGTGACATATGTTTGGGGTAGTGAACAAAGTTATCAAGAGGGGGGTGGCGGGGGGCCAAGGATGAAGTTCATATTACAGTTGTATGGTTTTTGGTTTAAAAAAAATGAGGTACATGAGCTGGTTGCATACAAGTTTCTAATCTTTATTGTTCAGCGGACTGTGGTTGGGTGGCGTGTGGGGATATGGGGTCTTCTGGTGGGTGGTCCCGTCTTCTGGCCCTGATCAGTTGCTTCGGGTCCCATGGGACATCCATGATGGAGGTGGGCCTCAACTGGGGGTCTTCTCTTCCACTGGCACTGTTCTGAAGGGAGAGGTCTGGATTCATGATGGATAGATGCTCTCTTTCTGATGACATTATGTCGACTCAACCTGCAAAAATATTTTCACACAATAGCAATGGGTTGAACAGTCCAATTTAAAGGTCCAGATTCATGCAATATTTCAGAAAGCAGGAGGCAAGCTTGTACTTTATCCAGAAAACACATTTATCTGACTTAGAACATGCAAAACTGAATTGGGGTCAAAGATATACAGTCTATAGTTCCTCCCATCCTAGTGGGTGTAGATGAGGTACTGCAGTGCTAGTGCCCACAAATACATCCCTAGATGTAAAAAAGACCTATCTAGATGGTCAGGGACATTACATTATAATTCAGGGTAGACTCTCCTCACAGGAGGTCACCCTTGTTAGTGTTTATTTGCCTCCACAATCCAAAGTCCTGGTCATCTGAAAATTTATAAATAAAGTAATGGACCTATTCCAAGGCTGGCTTATAATGGGGATCTCAATATGGTGGTGCCTGCAGGTCAGGATTCTTCTAACCCCAGGGTTTAAAGACAATCTAGTGCGGTTAAATATTTTAAGGGAATGTTGGACCATCTAGGGATGGTTGACGTATGGAGAAGGGTGTTTCCTTCTGTCATGGGTTACACATATTACTCCAGTTCCCACCACTCATACTCACATCTTGATTTCTTCTTCATTACATGTGAACACTTCCCCTTGATACAGGACATCTCTACAGGGCCTAGTGTGTTATCAGATCATCGCTCTCTTATCCTAAACTTGGATATGGGAAGGGTAAAAAAACAAACCCTTTGGCGTTTAAACTTACACTTGTTAAAAGATCCAAAATACATAGAATACATACAGCAAAAGATCCCAGAGTTCCTTTTCGAGAATGCCAGATCTCAAGCCCCAGAGGCAATAATATGGGACTCCCTTAAGGTCACCCTCAGGGAAGAGACAATCGCCTATTCTGTTAAAAAAAGGAAAGACTTGGAAGCTACATACAATAATCTGATGGCTCAACTTTAAAATGACCAATTCTTGTATACCGAGGGAGATAAAGATTTAGAACTTAAAATTCGAGACACTAAAGTGGCCATACAAAAACTCATGGATAAAAAAATACAACAAATGCTTCTCTACCTTAAACAATCCAATTACAAGGGGTTGGGGGAGGCAAAGTGTTCCCGCCTGCTGTCCCAGCGTTTAAGGACCCGTAAAAAAGCTGCAATGATCCTAAAAATTTGAAACCCACATACGGGTCAGATACTCCATGATGATCCAGGGATCAGAGACGTCTTTGCTACATACTACAAGCACCTGTAACAATAGGATACCCCCCACAGTCTTGAGGAGAGAGCAAGTTTTTTTCTGGAGGGAATGCGTCTTCTACAACTTTCAGAGGACCAGATTGGTCTCCTTGAAACCCCAATAATGGCAGAGGAGGTCCTGATCTGTATTAAGTCTACAGCCACTCAGCGCTGTCTTGGCCCTGATGGATTTCCTGCTGAGTGGTACAAAAAATTTGGAGTGGTACTCCTGCTGAGCTTGTTTGTGGTGTTTGGGTCAGTGGCCGATGGTGAGTCCCTGCCCTCCTTCTGGGCATATGCCACTTTGGTGGCCCTCCCAAAACCAGATAGGGATGTCTCGGATCCATAGGCATATCATCCTAAATCTGTCTTGAATGTAGATTACAAGATTTATATGGCCGTGTGGGCAGTCAGACTTGAGGCTATCTTACCCTCTCTCATTCACCCAGACCAGGCCAGATTTATTAAGCAGAGGAACACCATGGACATTACAAGGAAAGTCCTTATCCTCCTAGACCACATTCAAACTAAACATATCCCCACAGCTCTCCTGAGCTTGGATGTGGAGGAGGCTTTTGACAGGGCATCCTGGTCTTTCTTATGGGATGCCCTGTCGAAATACCACTTCCCAGGATCCTTTCTAAAATGGCTCCAAAATATTTATGTGACTCCAAAGGCCTACATCGGGGTGAATGGGGGAATTTCCCCACGCATTCTCTTAACCCATGGAAAGAGACAGGGATGCCCCCCTGTCCCCGCTCCTTTTTGCACTCTATATGGAGCCCTTAGTGACTACTATGAGAGGGGCGGAGAGAGTGGAGGGGGTCCTTGTGAGCCAGTAAGAGTACATTACAAAAATCTGAATGGGTGGCAGGATTTAAAATTAACACCACAAAAAATAAGGTTATCTTGTTTAACTTCATTCCCTCAGACACATTACGGCAAGCATGCCCCTTGAGATGGCGCACAACCAAAATGAAATACTTGGGAACATACATTCTTCTCAATCTAGGCATCCTGGATCTTATAAATTATTTACCTTTAACATTAATCCTACAATCAGACCTAAACAGGTGGTCAAAATTGCCCCTATCTTTCTTCCAGCAGATTGAGATCATAAGCATGAATATTTTACCCCATCTACTCTACCTATTTCATAACATCCCCTTTTATCTAGCTTCCTTCTACTTTAAGTCCTGGGACAGGATTATTTAGAATTTTATATGGGAGGGGGGAGCGTTCGAGAGTACGTCTCTCCATTTTAAAGTTGTCCCTTGCTCAGGAAGGTGTCAATCTACCTAGTTTGGAATTGTATGCCAGATCCACCTTTTTACAGGTTCTCTTTCTATGGCTATCTAGTACCTATAAGGCCCCATGGAAGACCCTAGAATTTGTTATCACTGATCTGCATGATATAGGCAAGCTGCTATTTTCTTCTGGGAGTAGATCCCCTCCACTTCAGTACTTTACCAGGCCACGTCAAATATAATTAAGCTGTGGTCTACTATGAAAAGGTCTCAGGGGTACAAATACATTTTTTGTTATTGCCAAATGATTTCAGAGGATGAACTTTTTTACCCATCACGGACGGATCTGGCATTCACTAGATGGCGCAATTTGGACTTAATGTATGTTTATCAAATCCTGGGGAGGGAGGGAGGGAGGGAGTGCCTCCATTTGAATTATTAAAGAAAGATTATGAACTCCTGTCTGGGGATTTCTATAGATATCTACAGGTGCGTAATTATATCTTGCGCCAGAGAACCATCACTGCTAAGTTGCCCTTTCCTTTGCCCCCTCTACTCAAAGTGTTAATTGACTTTCTTTTGGGTAATACATGGGGACACCTGATGAGAAATATAT
Source organism: Neoceratodus forsteri (assembly GCA_016271365.2). Lineage (NCBI taxonomy): Eukaryota > Metazoa > Chordata > Ceratodontiformes > Ceratodontidae > Neoceratodus > Neoceratodus forsteri. The sequence continues at coordinate 1,104,037,673 of CM057454.1, forward strand.
ATAAAAATTTTAAGGGAGGATCCAGGTGACTCCACACTTTCAATTCTGGAGGAGTGGAACAGGGACCTTGAATTAGAGATCTCAGATGTCTCTTGGATGAAGGTTGCTCTCTCTGCGGTAAAGGTCACTTCCTCCCCTTTGTGGAGAGAATTTGCCTGGAAAAATAGAAGCCACTATTTTTGTTCCCCTGCATACTTGACTAAATACCTCCTGGATACCTTTGGGCATTGTTGGAGGAAGTACAGATGCAGGTTTACTGATCTGGGACATGTTTTCTGGGATTGCCAGCTTTTAATGCCATTCTGGTGCTCTCTGCAGGTAGCATTGTGTGAGTGCCTGGGGGAACCAGTAGAACTAACAGTAGAATCTGTCTTACTGTTCATCTATAAAGACCATTTCTCTCCTTGGAATAAGAGTCTTCTACCTATATGTTTATTGGCCGCTAAGAACGCAATAACCCATAAATGGATGACCCCAGCTGTTCCATCACTGACAGATTGGAGAACTATTGTGGCTAATATATATACAATGGAGTGTCTTACTGCAGAATTGCATGACAGATTGTCACATTGTAGTACAAAATGGCAGAAATGGGTATTTTATCTGGGAGAGGTTAACCCAGAGTTTGTCCTGTAGGGGAGGAAGAGGATGGGAATCTGGGACCTGCATTATTTCTGGGCAGAGATATTCTGCGATATTATACTATTAAGATAATTGAGTTACTATAAGTCCTTCCAGAGCTGAATATGTGCTTCAGCTCAAACACATTTTTATCAAGTTAAGATCAGACTACTGTCCATGATTGATTAATTCATTTAAGCTGCAGTCTATTGTACCAATTCGCATTCTGTTTGTGTGTCCTAGCATTTTCCAATAAAAAATCAAATAAAAAAAATATATATAAAATAATGCTTGGCTTACTTGTAATTTACTTGCAGTTTTATTGTGATGCAAAAATCTCACATTTACTGAACAACAAGAAAAAGTTTGTGTTGCACAGATTCAGCTATACTCTGGGAACTACTTGAAATGGGGTGGGGTGGGGGGTCAAGCAGCTGGCATGCAAATCGGTAACATTGTATTGCAGCTGTGCTGTGGTTCCTATCTTGCTGACTTTTTCCCTCAGAGGGGTTAAAACATCAAAGTTCACCATTTCTATTTTGGCCATGCCCAGTGGACAGCTACCAAGAAGACTGCTTTCAGTGTTGGAAAAGAAAAGAATCACTGAGGCAATTATTACCTTTGATCTAGAATGGAACATATCTAACAGGGGTCTGGGGATATGTGTTTTTCATTATTTGTTGCATTTTTATACATTAGTTAGTCGTATGCCTTATGGTATTTTTAGGCTTATTTGTTTTATAATCCTTTTTATGTGAGTTAACTTAAAGCATTCATGCCCCTGTGCTGTTTCAAACTGGGTAAAAGTGCTGTACCATTATTCCCTGTTGTAATGTATTCCATTTTTCCATGACTGATATGTGCTTTTTTCTGTGGATAATTTCTGTAAGTTTGGGGCTGGCAGTACAGCCTGGAAGCTAGAGTAAGGAGCTGTGAATGAGCTTGGTACATCCAGCAGATAGACCAGGGTTTGATTCTCACAATCTCCACTTGTATACTGTGTGACTCTAAGCAAGTCACTTAACCCCAGTGCTCCTGGGTTGCTCCTGAAAACAGGCACCTGTGCCTAGTGGACCTTACATAGTTACCAAAGAATAAAACAAAATAAAAGTTTGCACTCATAACTCAATAAACAAAAAGTTTAAAAAAAGAGTTTATGCCTTTAGGGGTGTACATTTTACATAGAAGTACTCCTTCCTCATTTTATTCCGGGAACTGAGTCGATCTTTTATTTTCACTCCTGGAACTGAGTTCCCCCAGGATCCTTCTTATTTCCACTACTGTCTTAAGCTTCATTAGGCAGCCTTAAAAAGGTGGGATGGTATTTGAGTCTTGAGCTTAGATCATAGGCTTAGAAACTAGCAAGTTCAGGTTCAAATCCTACCAGAGCCACTTACTTACTGTTACCCTAAGCAAGATGTAGTACCTCTAAGTGAAAGAGCAAGATTCATGAGATATTAGGAATTATAGTACAGTGTTTTGCAAAAGGTTAAACTAGGTTTTGCTCTGCTTCTAGTAAGAATGAGATGATAAACTGCACTTTCCCCCAAAAAACTGCAGTCACCTTTTTATCTTTTCTCACCCCTCCCCCATCACTGCTGATTTTTGCAGAACAGTTTGTGCCTAATGGATCCAAGTGAAATTGTGACTTCAGCATTAGTATCTTAAGGGGAGCAAAGCAAAATAGTGTGATCTAGTCTGATGGAGAAATGTGGCAGCTGTGTTTCTCCGGTCTAATGTAAAACAAAAAAACAAATACTGTATGTTACTGGTGATACCTTTTATTGGACTGAAACAATTGTTTTTGAGACCAGCTTTCGACTGCCTTCATGAGTTCAGTGGCCACTGATGTGCTAAAGGGAGGTTAACATTCGAAAGCTACTCTTAAAAAAAAAGTGTTGCTCCAATAAAAGGTATCACCTGTAACATATAGTATGTGTTTTGTTTTTCATCTGTTCTGAGCAAATAATGCTTTCACTTGTATTATGGTCTTTATGTGGTACAGTGCCTTGATGATAGGGATGTGACATACTGCAATCATAATTCTAGCTGACCAACCTTAGTTGTAAAGTGGTAATGTTATTTGGTGACTGGACCTGATCTGTACTGCATCCACAGCTTTAACCAGTTAAACTAGGGTTCCATATCATAACAGCGAAAATTAAACAGCACCTGTTATGACAGTGAGTGCACCTTGCCAAAAACTCATACGCCGACTGTGCACTACCCAGAAAACACAATGAGTGACAGTCCCAGCAAACTCACTGGGACCAATATATGGTAGTTTTATGGGCTTTGTCCCCCCGCACCCCCCCCAACTAATTATAATCAACTCCAAGGGGTGAGGGGCCTGACATTGGGGTAAGGAGACAACTCAGGAGGGAGCTATTTTGGGGGAGGGGGGTGGCTCAAATCATTAATACAAGGGATGGGGTACTGTGGAGCACACATGCAGGGACTGGGGAATGGCAGCCAAACCCTCCCCCCCACTAAGTGCCAACTACAAAATCACAAAAACATGTTCATCCCTCTCCAGCCCAGAACCCAGTACCTCCTACATTACAACCATACACCTCCTCCACCACACCAAACAACCAGCTGCTGAATGCCTGCCAAACTACCTCCCATATCCTCTACTATGTCATCCCTCTCCTACCATCACTCTGCTTCTCTTATCACAATTATTGCTCCCCTGCACTTGCTTTTTCCATGCGGCATCCTTCCATGCTCGCTCTACACACAGGCGATCAAACTGAGTTTGACTCTCCCATACGTATTCAAACTAGAGGTTACCTCCTCTAAAGTTTGTTACCTGTATAAAAATACATTTTTATTATTCATATCACTGGATACCTTAAACTAGGTAGTGAATTGTTTGCTGTTAGGGATGGCTATGTGCAGCAGTAAAATAGTCCAAACCAGAATTCATGATTTAGTTCACAATGCCAATCTTTGCCTACATACTGTTTGTAAATTGGAGTCATTATTAGGATAATGACAGGCGACATCCTTTGCCTATCTTTTCCTCTCCACCATTTGTCTATTTTCTCAGTGTATACTACAGTACGGCAGTAAAAATCTATAGTAGTGCTTGATATTAGAATTGTTCTTCAGTCACTGGCATTTGCCCCTGCAATGTTAAGTGTTTTGTGTAGTCTGCAGTATTCATCTAGCTCCAGGGGTGGCACCAAAAACAAGTGCCATGACCTTTGATGTATGAATAAAGTAGATCTGGTCAGGGAAGAGGAGGGGAGGAGTATGGAGCCACAGACAGATTTAGAAGAACAGAGATGCCATGCATGCCAATGAGGTGATGAGATGAAGATGGAGTGTTAGATTCTTTGAAACGTCAGCACACACAACACGCTACACACACCTGGAGAGGTGGAGCCAAGTTGCCAGAGCTCAGCAAGAACAGCAAAGCAAGTATGGTGACCGGCAAAGTGTGGTGAAATGCTTCTTTGTTTAAATCTTCCTCACAATGATAGCTGGGCATAAAGAGCTGTATGGTGAAAAACTAAAAATAAAGTACCATGGCGATGTATCGCTGGATATGGGCAATTGAGCCTGGAAGAACGAGACTGGACTACAAGGGCAATCAAGCCCAGATAAGGAAAAAACGTTCAATTTTCATTTTATTTTCCTGGACTTGGGTTCAAGTGAATGTGGATCAAAAACTAATAGTTGTTGACGTCAATAAATAAATATGGCAAACGAGAAAGGAGCCATAATGGCAGTGACACCCAGATAAAGAAAATAGGTTAAATTCTCGTTTTTCCCGGGACTGTGGTTCAAGTTAAGGTGGACTAAACAGAAACAGCTGATTAAGTCAGTTAACAAGAGTGTTGAAATGCACGTGGTTAAAAACACTCAAAGATCTGTTAAATGAATTGGCCCATTGAGGCAGAATGTAGAAAATGAAAGCAGTTGTATGGCTTTTTATTTTTTGAGTGCACATAGACTCTTTTTGCACTTTGGTATGGAAAAAGGTTTTTTTTAATATTTCTGTCCCTGCTATGCACACCTTCTCCCAACAGCTCCTTATATAGGAGTTCTGAGCAATATCTAGCTTCAAACTCAAACTTTGTCAGCTCATCCTAACTGAAAACTCCTGTGATTGCACCACTTAACATCCTTGTCCCTTTTGCAGGGGCCTCACTCCCCCCCCCACCATTCTTCCACTGTTCTCTCTACTTGTCTTGCCCTCTCACTCTCCTCTCCCTTCCTGCCCTCCCATCTCTCACTTTTTTCTCCCCCCCCACTGTCTTCCTTGCTTTTTGTCCCTTACTATCCTAGCTGCTACTTGACAATGCCGCCTGGTTGCTCTCCCCTTCCTTGATCTGGCTCCCCTTCTAATTCCCTCCTCTTCTCACTCCCTGCCTTGAATCACATGCTAAACTAATGTGTATTTATTTGCTGTTCTCTTATTCTGTATTTTGTAATACAAATTGCTTAATTGTTTGTGAAACCAGTCTGTCTTCCATTATGGATATGTACCCCCCCATTGACGTGGAACCTTTGTAAATGAGCTGCTTGGCGCTCAAAGGTATTTGTAATCCTAGATTGAATAAATAAATTAACATACCCAGAAAACACAATGAGTGACAGTCCCAACAAACTCACTGGGACCAATATATGGTAGTTTTATGGGCTTTGTCCCCCAGCACCCCCCCTAACTAATTATAATCAACTCCAAGGGGTGAGGGGCCTGACATTGGGGTAAGGAGACAACTCAGGAGGGAGCTATTTCGGGGGAGGGGGGTGGCTCAAATCATTAATACAAGGGATGGGGTACTGTGATACATCAGTTACTGTTATGTGGAGTACAGAGCCTCAAAGCTATTTCCACACACTCAATGGTCTGCTTCAGCTTGTAGCCAGTACCATTCTCAGCACTACCTCATGAAGATGCTGTGGCCTAGCTCGAGCAATTTCAGGCCTGGATCTTCTTCAATGGTTGGACGGATCGCTTGCAAATTTCCAACACTATGCGCTTGCTCCTCAGAGGGACAGCCATATCGTGGTTCAATACCCTTCCAGACCAGACGAGAGGGAACAATGTCACCCTGTATTCCACCTTCAAGGACTATTTCTTACAAGCTCATCCACCCTGGTTGTTAGAACAGCAACTATGAGAGTGCACTGTGCAACCCTCTGAATCATTGGAAGTATTTATACTGGACATTGAATCACAGTGCAAATGTCTACAAAAATCAGAAAAAGTCCAGATGACAGAATTTGTCCAGGGCCTGCCTCCACAATTTCATACCTACGTTATCCAACAAAAGCCAGCCACCTGGCTGGACACAATCCAAGCAGCCCGGTTAGCCCAAGAGTCTATTTCTATGCTTCAGCCTACCACTGTTTAGGACCCACAGTCCTCACAGTTGGCTGCACTTGCTACTTGTGTCCAACAGCAACAAAAAATGATTGACCAGCTCATTTCAACTGTCAACAGCATACATTTCCCCACTGCAGCTCCCACTGCAACTCCTGTTAATGTCCTGCAGCCACTTCCACAGCGACCTGAGCAACCTCCATCCTCACGGGACCCAGTGACCTGTCAGTGGTGCAGGTTCAGGGGTCACACTCTGCAGTCTGTTCAAACCACTACTGTTCCTAGTTAAAGGGGCAGCAGCTAATCATTAGCCCCATGCTCAACTCTGTACTCCACAGTTGCATACTTCCTCTGCCCTGCTCCCTCTCCTCTTGTTAGCAATATGTTGTGTAGCCCTTGCTATGTAGTCATAAAAAGGTGGTAAAGATAAACCTGAAAATTATTATCCCATTAGCATCACTTCAGTGAACTGCAAAGTTATGGAGGCCTAAGTATATGCTCATCTCAAAGACCAACTTGCAACTCTGTGTATAAGACATCTTATGATGGGGGTCTAAAAATCCTGTAATGCGACTGGCTAACTGGCACTTATAGCCATGGTTAAATCCCATGACAACCTACACAAAAATGGTAGTAAGACACTACAACAACACACTGCTACTAGACCCTCAAATTCAAAACATTTACACAGCCATTTTTTTACTGACAACTAAAAGCCCCCAGCATTTTCTAATCTTAGCTTGATCCATTTAACCTTTTAAAATATTCAGCTGCACAGTTCAGCTACAAACACTGCAATTTCCTCCAGCCAGGGTGCCTCACCTGCAGCTCTCTCCTCCTGACAGTGGCATTTCTAATAATGCATCTCTCTCTCTCTCTCCCTCCCAACACCTACCAACCCGTCTCACTTATACCTTACTTGTCCCAACTCCTGCATGAAAACTATCATGTCAGTGTCATCCACTTTCAAATACTTACCACTCTCGCTGGCTCACAACTAAAAAAAAATACAAATTAAAGAAAGTCAGACTCTTAGCCCCTCTGTTTCTCTCCCATGACACTGTTCCTCACTCACCAGGTTCTCCCTCACTTGTCACATTCCAGCTGCTTCTGTCCTGCGATGCTCTCCCTCACTCAGCACTATTTCTCTAACTTAACACCTTTCATCACTGCAGCTGCGATTACTCACAGGATGAAATTTATGATCTTGTTCCTAAAAAAACAACTAAAACTCAGAAATGGACTGAAACAAAACTGGGGGGGGGGGGGTCTTATTCAAGAGCCCTCCTTGTCCTTCCAGTGATTAAAGACTATTTTGTGGCAGTAGGGAGGAAGGATATTTGAAAACACTTACAAAAATAAATATACCATTTATCTTAGCAAAGTACTTTCACTATTTTAAATGGGCCTTCGTATAATCACAATAAAGCACTCCATGGTGTGATTTATGGTGGGATTTATCAACTTCCATCGTGGTTAAAGTTGTTCAGACTGTGGCCTTGTGACACACCTGAACAAGTGTGAGTAAATCCCACCATAACCCACACCCTGTCATTTGTAATTGCTCAAGTAGTCAGAGGAAAATTAATTATGTTTTTATGAACCAGTCAGTCATACATTAGATATGGGAGTATCTGTGGCTATGATATCTCTGAATCTTGGCAAAGCATTTGATACTGTGCCACACTGTAGGATTAGTAAAGTGCTTAACAATACTGGGATTAGTTTGATGCTACAACAATGATATTGTATGATGGATACAATAATTCCTTAGCAATTATACTCAGAGATTATGTATATGTGGTTATAGATACAGTAAATGCACAGTACTAAGTGGAGCACAGAAACATAGAATTTGTCATCAGAAAAGAACCACTTGGTTCCACCCAGTCTGCACAAATGTTACTTGTTTAAGCTGCCTCCACAGACCCTATTTGGTCTCCAGTGAACCTCTGCCTCCCTAACCAATTTCTAATATTCCCCTATGTCTACCTCACTCAGGCTTGAAACCCCTCACTGTTTTAGCCTCCACCACTTCCACTGCCAGTCTGTTCCAGGAGTCTGCCACTCCTTCACTGAAAAAAATATATCCTCACATCTCTCTTGAACTGCTCCTTTCAGTTTCATCTAATGTCCCCCAGTCATGGTGCTCTTTCCCATTTGAAAGAGACTCTCCCCATACCCTGCTCACCCCTGTGAGGTACTTGTAGGTCTGTATTATGTTACTTCTCAGAAATTGAGTGCCACAGAGTTTGGTCTTGGGTCCCAAGCTTTTCAGTTTCAATATATATGATATGGAACATAATCTAAAACACTAGTTCATTATGTTTGCTGATGACACCAAGATATGGGGATGTATGGACTCAGTAGATGAATATTGCATGCTACAAATCTGGGCTGATAAACAGGGTATGATATTTGATACTAATAAATGTTCAGTTATGCATTTTGGGGAAAAATAAAAAATTCCAGTATATTCTTAATGGTAAGATTATCAAAGAAAGCACTGAGGAAAATGACCTAGGTATATTGGTTACTGTGGACTTTAAAAATAGGAAGCAATATGATGAGCTGTTTAAAATATCCAGTATTATTCTTAATTTAATTTGCAGGCATTCTGTGCACAAATCACAACATACAGAACCATATTACTGTTCTACACATCATTTGTTAGACCACATAGACTATTGCTTGCAATTGATGGGTGTATTGAATAAGATTGAAAAAACAAAGGTGGAGAGGGTACAGAGAAAAACAACAAAGATTATTTGAATACAAAGAATACCCTGATATATTAAAATACTGGGTTTGCATGGTCTGCAAAGGAAAAGTATAAGAGGGGACCTTTTGTTACTTTTTAATATTCTAAAGACAAAGAGCTTATTTGTGATCAGAGCCTGGAATTTAAACCCAATAACTTTGGAATTAGGGGGCACAACAGACAACTTAGTATTAGGTATTGTATGTTGTAACAATTAAAAGAAAGCAGTTTTTTTGCACAATGAATATTGGGTTTATGGAATGCTTTACCACAGTCCATTGCAGACATTAATAATATTAATATCTTCAAAAATGGGTTGGATATGTTTACAGACAAGGCCTCATTTAATGACTATTACTACTGAGAAGTGGTGGGGGCAGCTTTGTATGGACGTAGGTCTTCTACTGTCACTGGTTGCCTACATTGGCTCCTAGTAAATTCTTAGAGATTCAATTTCAAATCTTTGTTGCATGAAAAAAAATGTTGGTCAGACTCTATTATAAAAGGCAAAATGCTGTTTGTGACCTGGCACACTGGATTATTCATATTGTACAGACTGCGATTTACATATCTGCTGGAGGCAGGGCACAAGAGGAGGGACATGATAGAAACATGAGTTTTGGAGGAGTGTAAAAAGGATGAATTGTGAGGACCTCTTTGTAAGGAATAGGGTAACAGTAGTCAATGGGCATCATTTGAGGTTAGTGGGGGGCAAGTTCATGAAAGACATGAGGAAGTTTTACTCCATAGAAAGGGTAGTGGAACCATGGAGCAAATTTCCAGAAGAAGTGATGGGGGAAGCTACCCTAGACAGCTTTAAACATGGCTGGGACATGGCAAGGGGATTCATAATCCCATGGGGGCAACACAGGATTAAGGGTGAGAAAGCAGAGGAAGAGGGAGACAATACACCAGTACAGTAGGTCAGTGGGGCGAGGTAGTATAGCATGGGCAAACTCAATGGACCATTGGCCTCCTTCTGCTACCAGATTCTATGTCTCTATGCAAAAATGGGTCTTAATAGGAAAATCTAATGTGAATTTTTAGACCTTATTCAAAGGCGTTATAATTCTTAGTAGATCACCTTCACAAACTCCAGAATAAATAACAAGTGCATAGTCTATTGCTGGAAGAACATGACTTAGTACCACTCATCTCCATGCTTCAGATGAAAAATTAATACAAACCCAGATGTTTGCTAATAGCATTGATCATACTAGAGTTGTTCTCTTTAGAACTTAAGGAATTAGCAATGAACAATCCTAGATACCTGAAAGTCGGGTACCATCCAAGATGGGAATTATTAATTTAGGTTGGCACAATTTACTTGTCCCAAAAAGTCTAGCCTTTATTTTCTTGGCCTTAAGCACCAGATTATTTTTACATACTCATTTCTGTACTGCATCAAAATCACTTTGTAGATTATATGTAATTACTATTACTCTAAATTTCTATTGAAAATGACAGTCTCATCAGCACATAGCATACATCTTATTTATTTACAGACATCTAATACTGTAGATTATTTAGGCACAAACTAAACATAAGATGACCTAAAATTAAGCATTCTGGGACCCTTAAGCTTACCTGTAGTGCAAAGACATACAGTTCCTTATTTTAACACATTGCATTCTATTTAATAAATAATTAGAAAACCATGAAATAACTGTGTCCAAAAATTTGAGTTTCTTACACCTTGACAGCAACAGCCTATAGTCAATAAGACCGGAGGATTTTCTTAAAACAGTGTAGACTACCACCGTTCCAGTTCTTACTGTCCAAAGGTGACATGGAGAAATCAGTATATACTGTACTTAACCAAGGATGTAACCATTCTATGAACTTTTCTGAATCCATGTTAAGCACTTGTTTGCACAGTACATAATATTATTCCAGATATTCAAGCACTTGATTATGAAAAATTCATTCCAAGACCTTGGTCAGTGGGGACAGGATTTAGATTGGTCCTTAGTTACATGAACCCTCTCTGAGGAAAGAGTAGTGAGCTCTGAAGTGCTGAAGATTTTTATTGACAGGCACTGATTGTTGTAATGTTGCAGCTTTTTAGCTAAAGTAAATAAATCAAGTGATGCTTTGATAATGGATACTCCATAAGCTCTGCTTTTTATGTTGGCTTGCACGTGCATGCCAGTCAACATATTGCAGTAGTAGCAGATTTGGAGGTGCGGTCACTGTGGGCGAATGCAGGGCACACTTCAGTAGGTGCATCCCTCATTCCCCAATAAGGCAGCTGCAGGTGCTGACACCAGCAACACATAAACTGGCCACCAGATCTAAGAAAAGGTCTGCTACAATGAGAGCCAAGCTCATTATGCAGCGGCATGCCTTTCCTGGTGAACCAGTTTAAAAGACATGGGGGCACTGACTGCCACCACACAGAGTGCCCCAACCCACTTCATTTGCTGATGGGGAGCCCACTCCCCATCAGCATAATGCCCCCCTCCCATTTAAAGTGTATGTCGAGGGGGGTGCCCAATCCCCCTCGGCATCATGCGCCCCCCAATCAGTCTTTCTTTACCGATGGGGGCCCAATCCCAATCAGCTTCAGTCCCCCCTTCCCTATTTATTTTGCTGAAGGGGGAGCCCACTCCCCATTGGCACAATGACCCCGCCACTTTTGTTGTGTGCTGAAGGGGTGCCCAATCCCTCTCAGCTCTCGTCCCACCTCCTTCAGTATGTGCCGACAGGGGTGCCCAATCCCTCACTGGCTACAGCACCCCCCCAATAACAGTGAGGTAGCATGCTGGGAGCCCACCCCAGCATGCCAAATACACCTGTAAAACAAAAACCATCCCACAATGTTTTTTTTTATTTTAAACCCGCAAACCAGAAAACAGTCCCTCGCTGACTCTGTTGGCCCTCCCCCAACCCACACCCACTCTCTGCGTACCCTGCCTCCCCAAACCCCCCTTACCCCATACTTACCTCTGGAGCATGACACAACGATCTTCACTGGACCAGGAATCTGTCTGCACTCTTCAAAGCCGACCGTGAACTGAAGAAATGCAGGTAAGCCGTATAATGGCATAAATAGGTTTTTTTCAACTTTGGTGCATATCTCAGGCATTTTGGCCCAATATTTTCAACATGGGGTTATTGGGACCCCTCCTCATGAATTCAGTCACTGTCATGGTGTTATTCAGTCCCAAAAGGTGATTTCATGGTCACTGCACGGAATCACCTTTTGGGACCGATTAATGAAACAACAGTGCCACTGTTCATAAGAGAAGGCTCTCAAATAGCCTATGCTGAAAATTTGGTGGAAAAAATCCAAGAAATGGCTATTTTATAAGTGTGCATTGTGCAGTTTTCCTGTACGCTCGTAACTTCATGAATTTGTAATATTTTTACTCCAGATTTTCAAAATTGGCATTTTTCCATATCTCCTTATGAACAGTACAGCTGTCATTTTCCATATCCTGGCCAAAATGTGTTTTCACATGTCCAGTGCAGAACTGCGCGGTGGCTGTGCAAAATCAGTTTTTGGGACAGTTTGAGAAAATGACAGTGACACTGTTCATGAGCAGAGGTCCTAAAATGCCTATGTTGAAAATCAGGTGAAGAAAGTCCATAAAATGACTGTGTTAGAAGCGTACATTGTGCAGTTTCCACACACCCTTGTAACTTTGCACATTTGCAATATTTTCATGTCAGATTTTCAACACTGGAATTTTTTTACACCTCCTTATGAACAGTACAGCTGTCATTTTTCACATCCTGCTCCAAATGTGTTTTCGCACCTGTGGTGTACAATGGCGTAGTCACTATGGGAAATCAACTTTTGGGACAGATTAACAAAATCACAGTGCCACTGTTCATGAGGGGAGGTCCCAAAATGCCTATGCTGAAAATGTTGGGCTACGGATGTGTGTGTTGTGCAGTTTCTGTGCCTGCTCATGACTTCACCAATTTTTCATATTTTTACTCCAGATTTTCAACGTTGTCATTTTTGTACACCTCCTCATGAACAATACAGTTGTCTTTTTTCACATCCTGGCCAAAATGTGTTTTCATGCCTGTGTCACCAAATGGCATAGTCGCTGTGCAAAATGACCTTCCGGCTAACAAACTAATAGTGCCACTCTTCATGAGGTGGGGTCACAAAAAGCCCATGTTGAAAATTTGGAGTGAAAATACCAACAACTACCTATGGCATTAGGGTTTCCAACTGTAACATCCCATCCTGTAGAGACTGACAGGTGTCAGGGGTGTGACTTGGGATCATTGGCTGTAATGCTCATGCCATTCCACCTCCACCCTGCAGACAGTGACAGGCATCGAGGTGTGCCTTGGAGTTTTCAGCCCTAAAGTTCACCCCATTCTCCTATACTGCACCCATCTCAGTGTATTTCCTTATGGAATGGGGCAAGTATAAGGCCCAAAGTCCCCAAAGCACACCACAACACTTGTCAGTGTCTACAGGGTAGGGTGAGGTTAAATGACATGAGCGTTACAGCTGATGACCCAAAGGCACACCTCAATGCCTGTCAGTCTCTGCATGGTGGAGGTGGGGTTGGCGTCAATTCAGTACTTCACTACCATTCCTATTATGCATCTCTAACTCCTGCACTACCAATACCAGCAAGACAACATTCAGCATTGACAAATGCTTGTTCTTTTTGTTATAGTGCTGGTTTCTTGCTATTATCCAGGCTGTGTGTGGGTGATGATGTGCGATATGGCCACCACCACACATTCAGTCACTTCACTACCAGTCTAGCATTGCTTGTAAAGCGCTTTGGATGTATGAAAAATGCTATATAAATGCAGATTCTTCTTCTTATTATTGTTCTTATTCTATGGCAGCAGCACTCTCTCCAAGGTCTGAGTCCATTGACTGTTTTGTGATATTCCAGACATCTGGAGCTTGATTTTTAAAGAGCCTGAGATGGCCCATCGACTGAGTTCCTGTGCACAATTCCCTGGTATAGGTAAAAATCCCTGCACCTGGGAAAATGTATTTTCTGCATTTTATGAGCATGGGTTGCGGAAAAAATGCCATGCATTGTTAATCAGGTGTAGCACTTTTCCTCAACTGTGCAAAAAAATACATGCAAGCTGCCATAAACTGTTGAAAAGGTTGCAAAAAGGCAACTTTTTTGAAAACTGAGACGTGGAAAAAATTGCTGCCATGAAAGGAAACCCTCGCTTGTGTAACTTTTTTCTGCACCTGCACAATTTTTCCACTTATGAAATTCTAGCCCCTCATATGTCTTGAATTAACAAGGTAAGGTTGAAACATGTAATGAGAGGTCATGCTAATTCATTTTGTGCCAGTTTTATCAATGTAAAATCTATGCCATCTTGACCAACTGTAGTCTTAGCACTAGTTTAGCTACTCTTTCAGCATAACATTCCTAAAATACAGCATTAGATAGCTTAGTTTCTTAGTGTTAGGAAGCAGTTGGACCATTAGGTTGCACAAATGTCACAATCTGCCAAGCTGCTGAGGCAAAGAAAGTACTACATGAAAGTGTTCCATTATCATGATAGGATCAATAAATATCTGTCCAATTAGATATAAGGTATTAGGTACAAATTTATTTAATGAATGCAAGACACCAAGTAAGCGGGGGCTCTCAACATGTGAACCGCCAGGTGCACATGCCTTGGAGATAGTATGTTCAGGGAAAGAAACCACATGAAATTGGAATCAGGTCAGCACCAAAGTTTATAGACCAGACCTACGCAGTCAGTGGTACAAAAGTTACCAGGTTTATTTTGCAGCAAACAAACAACAACAGAAAGTCATCTTACCCATGCTTAGAACACATGAAGTGAAAGTTGCTGTCTGTTGTATGAGAAACTGAGGGTAACAGCAGATATAAACTTCTCAGTGAACTGAAGCTAAAAATGAATGGGATGACTGTCTCACACATGGAACAGCAGCTGAAACTGCACATCACAAGCTTATATATCAACAAGAGAAGTCATCATCAGAGCCTGGTCTATATACTTGGTGCTGACATGATTCCACTTTCGTGTGGTACAATTTTATTTATTGTACCAATTAATTCATTATCACTTGCCCAGAAGGTTTTGGGGTTATTCAGCATCATTTTATTTCTTACAGTAAAATGCTGGCTACTTCTGACAAACTTGCAAATGATAGGCATCTCTAAGCTCTTAGTATTCACATGTAGGACTTCTCCACAGTTTCTTTGTATTTCAACCAAAACCTATCCCTTTCTCTCATCAAACCAGGTATTTTAGATACTATCCACTACAGAGAATTTCTGCTTATTTGAGCCTTGCACAATGGTGCAGTAATATAACCTTTTCTTTTTACTTGATCATAATCAAAGGCCAGATTAATGTCTGGAATCAAGTCAATGTAAGACCTGTCAGTGCCAATAATAACTTATTTAAAAGCAGCATTTTTCAATAAGGTAAAATATACACAAAAGTTTGGATTGGTGTACTCTTTGTAAAACTTGTGGACTAGTATCAGGCTATAGCAGAATTGTAACTTTATGCATCAGGCAGTGCTAGTACTCTCCTGACCCTCTCTAGTTTAGAACCAGGAGAGTACCAGCACCTGTTTTGTAATTCCTCCTGACAGTCTCTTCAATCACCTAGAAAAGAAAAAAACTAGAAGTCCAGGAAATCCCTTTTTCTTTTTTGTTGTTTTTCAAAATGGTCCAAAAACACTCCGGACGTGAATAATAATCGTAATAAAAAGCAAGTCTTGGACCAAAGTGAAGTTTTTTCAAAAGTCCATATTTATTTTTCATCTGCCATAAATTCTTTTTTTCTGCTCCAACATTTTGAGACTATACAAAGTCGCTTCATCAGGGATTTGGCTGAAAATATTAACACAAAAATAAACATAAAATTTAAATCTTATGCAGTTTATCTCCTCAACGTTGATATAAACAGTATCAATTTCAAGTTGTAATATGGAGTGGAAAAAACTCCACATTACCTTGGTTTATCAACAGTTTATACAATTTTTACTTGTAACTTTCCTCTCTTTCATAGTCAATAAATTTCAAATAATCTGTATTTACAGAAAAGTAAAAAAAAATATGTTTTCAGTGTGTTATACTCAGAGACTTTAAAATTTTCTAAATAAATGCAATATAACAGGAATTAATTTAATACAGCTTTGTTTGCCATAGACAATAACAAAGTTTAGGCTATCCTATTTGTGTTTTCATCACACAATATATGATTTCCTTAGCACAGAATTGTTGATATAGAGTGAAAGAGCCTAATAGACTATAAGGACATGGTTATTCAGTATGATTTAAAAAGGGAAAGGGGAAATTGTTTAACCAGACAAAAGCATGTAGAATGTTTGCCATACAGAGTTTGTATGGAACACCTTGCCACAAGAAATGGTAGAGGCAACTAGTGCCACTGTCTTTAATAACAAATTAGATGTTTGGTTGAGGGATAATAGATAAATAATGTCCCACGTAGTATGGGGAACAGTCTTGATGGGCTCTGGCCTTCTTCTGTTCTTTCATATCAAGTAATGCCAAGTAAAGCACTGATTCCAGCATCTAGATAACCAGCGCAATGGTTTTAGATAGAAATGGGTAATTTCTTTTTTATTTATTTAAGAGTTTCACCAGGAAGACATACTGAACAAAGTACTTGTTTCCAGATGCATCCTGGGGGAAGGTACAGTGATGGATATAGGGAACAGTAGGCAGAACTATGATACAGTAGTCAAAACAATACAGCAGGCAAACAATACACCAGCAATAAGACACAATGAGGTGTGGGTTATGGCCTGATAAGAGCACGCCCCAGGTGCGTTATGAGGCACGAGGCACTTGCGCCGAGTGCCTTTAGCACCTGGGAAGTGCTCTTATCAGGCCATAACCCACACCTTGGAGTGTCTTATTGTGCTTATAAAATGGGCCCCCAAGTATTTTTTTGGTTTTTTAAAAGAAGAAAAAAAGCAAAAAGTTAAAAATATAAAACAAGAGGTTTAATAGATGAAACAATAAAAATAGTCCCTCAACTGCAGTAGTTCTACAACTGTTTCAACAGTAGTAGAGGGCTCCATATATATTCTTGAGGTTATTTGTCCATCATTGCTGGTTTTAGTAGCTTTCCAACCCCCTAGACAAATCTTTTGTTTGTCTCTTTAGTCCCTACTAAACTGACAAAGGGCGTTTGTCTCACAGCCACCATCTAGTTGCTTCGAGAGCAAGCGTGTCCCATTGCAGCCACTATTCTTAATGATTTTTAAAATCAGCATTAGTGGAATTTTTTTTTATCAAGTGCATGAAAAAAAATAATGGCAATGATCGGGTCTCCTGTTATATTTCTGAGGTGCTGTCACACTCAATCGATCGAGGAGGATGACTGGGTTTGAAACTGCATTTGAAAGCCACGGGCCGTCGCTTCTTCTCTGATGTTGTTGCAGTCCTAGCACTCGTGTCCCATATTTGATTTTCCATCCCCTGTCCCCTCCCAAGAAAGAGAAACTATTGATTACTATTATTTGTATGTAAGCTTTCTGTCATTAAATCAATTATTTGTTTTCTTGAGTGGGAGCGAGCGTGTCCCTCGCCAGCCACCGTAGAGAGTAGCTTTACAGTTATGCGATCGCAACTGTCACAGAGGTAAAATTAAAAAAAGAAAAGTTTTCACCTTGCAATAATGCAGTGCATTTCTTTGTTCATTAATTCAGATTTCTAACAGGTGGGGGGGGGGGTACTGCAGTCAGGTTGCTAAAGGAACCAAGACCCAGAACTGTGATAAGGAAACGGGCACAAGTGAAACAAAGCTTTAAGACAGTAACTGTGGTTTGTTAAACTGGGTGTTGTTGGAGCCAGTGGAGCAATGGAAGGGAGTGAGAGCTGGACTTGTAGGTATTTTTCTTTGGGGGGGATTCTGTGCTGATGGCAGGGTTACCACCACTCTCCCGGTTCCATCGGATGCTTCTTGAGCAGTGCTTAAAGTAGTGAGAGAGCAGTGACATGCATTGATTTTACTGTGTGGTGCATTCTCTTTGGCACATGTAGTGCCGGTTATGAAGATATGTCCTGATAAGGACACGGCTGACAGAGGCTGTCAGCCAATCAGAATAAAGGAAATTTTCTGCCCATTTTATAAAATATGATAATATACAGTACAATAGCATAAAGTAGAAGAAAACCAATCTGGGCAATACACACAAGATACCATAGATACGTGATTACAGTAACACGTTTTGTTGTTAACCAGCAGTAGAGGGATAAGTGCTTGAACAGCCATAGCTAGGCTCCCTGTGCCAGGCAAGTAGGGAAGGGGTGGCTTAACAGGGAATTGGAGGATAAGTGCTAAAGGTTACAGTCAAGCTCTGCTCTCCAATCATTGCTGGGAGTGGGGAAACTGTGAGGGGTTAGGGAGAGAAGGAGAGTAGAGATTGAGCTGGGATGTGCAAGGGGACTAGGGTACAGAGCTGTAGGGTAAGTTAGGTACAGTTGCAAGTTGGAGAAATGAAGGAACGCAGGAATGAGAAGAGGGTATGGAGTGATGGGGCATTATGACTGGAGGCAGGGAGTGAGTTCCAAAGTTTGAATAAGGTATATTTCATACTGTATTATTTAATGGATAAAACAGCAACTTATGAAAAATATGCATTGTATCATTTTTTTGGGGGGGGTGAAACATTAACTTTTATATTGTGTTTTTTAATGGTGAAAATATCACTTGATGTTGAATATAAAGAAATCATGTATTGTGTTGTGAAAAACCAAATAGGATAGCCTAAGCATTATCATTGGGTATGACAAACAAAGCTGTATTAAATCAATTTCTGTTATGCTGCAGGAGCAGAAAAAAATAGTTTATAGCAGATGAAAAATAAATACGCACTTTTGAAAAAAACATCACTTTGGTCTATTACTTGTTTTCTTATTATAATTCTTTAATCATCTGGACCAACTGTTTGCCACTCACCTCATCCTGTAATCCCCCCACTCACCTTATCCTGTCATCCCCCGTTGGCCCATCTATTCATTTTTTTAAATTTCTCTTCATTCAGATTTTTAATCAAAAGGAACAACAAAAACATACAACAAATAGTTGCATTATGTGGTTATTAAAAGGTACAGGTAGAGATGTAGGCATTGGGCCTCGTAATAAAGACACAAAACATTATGACAAAATTTCAATACACAAAATCATTACACACTGACAGCACATATAGTACCCATCTAGGCCATAATAATTCAAATGGTGTTTCATCCTATAAATATCAGACATTACATCCTGAGAGAGAGAAACCTGTGGACTAACTAGAAATGGACAATTTTTTGAAACTATTGTTTTTTTTTTCTTTTTTTGCTGCAACAAGACAGATATTCAGGAGTTTCCAGGTTGATGAAGCTCTGTATCCCTACATATACCAAAATAACAATTCTCTATCTGTAAGGTTAAAGGATTCCCCAAACACCTCCCAAAGTGCAGTTGTAAGTTGAAACCAAGAGTGCTGGAGATGTGGGAAGAGCCAAAATTGTGAGTGGAAGTGGCTTTAGTTGCCCCACATCCCCTCCAGTAGTGTGCTCCCTTAGCAGGCAGATATAAAACTTGTCTGTTTGGGGTTATAAGTACCATACCATAGACCTTCCATGAAAATTCCTTCCAAATGTAAGATGGTGAAATCTGGCGGATGTTCATAATTTAGGACTGCCATTGCTAGGGAGTGATAATTATATTTAGATCCAGTGCCCATCTATAGAGTAGGGAAGTAACTGAGAAAAGGCTGTATATAGATGGGATATTAGAGAGGAGAAATGGCTATATATAGATGGGATATTAGAGAGGCAGTGATAGTGCCCCTTACAACTGAAATTATTATGTTATGTAATCTAGATACAAGATGATCACATGGCCACTTTTGAAGATGTGCATTGAGAAAATCACACACCTGCAAATGACGGAAACAATAAATTTGTCTTAATGCATATGATTCCTTTTCATCAGAAAAAGGAAGGGCTACCCTGCCCAGCAGAAACTGAAAACAGTAGTTAAGCTCTTTCATATCCCACCTGCAAAAGGTATAATACAGTCTGGCCAAGAGAAAGACATCAATATAGTAAAGTGGTTCCAGAAGAAAGGCAACATGTTTTAGCTGGGCATTCTGTACTATTTAAAATCAGAACTGCAAGGGTGGGAGGTGTATGGGCTGTCAGTAATCTGAGATACTGAGAGGTGAAGATTGGAGAAGAGGGTCTGAGACAAGGGAATTAGATCATGTTCTATAAGTTCCAGCTCTTTCTAGAGGGCATGATAAGTTGGTGAAACCCAGTATAATGCCATTTGGCATTGTACGGTCATATGATACTGAAAAAGGTTTATTTATTTATTTATTTGATTTTGGTGACCGGGTAGGTGCTCTAGGCAGGACCTGCCTATTTTCAAGCATGACCAGGGAAAGAACAAAACAAGTACAGATCAGATCATCAACTACAAGTATGACATCAAAATGAAATACAAAGGAGTTTTAGGTACAGTGGAGCAGGTACAATAGTAATTAGGACACTGAACTTAGCAAACAATCCGTATGACAAAACAAGACCTAGAAAGCAAGTGCAGGAATCAGGAGCAAGCAGCCCAAACAGTAGCAAGTAACAGATGGTTTCAGTCAGGAGAAAGACCAGCGGAGAGCATAGGCCAAGGTGACAAGCAACGTTAATTAAGTGCTAGAAGGAAAATAAGGTAATGGAAGGAGGGAGGGAGAACGTTAACATGTACAGGCATCAAGGCAGCTGAGGTGGGCAAACAGGGCTCGTTTGAATGCAACATGCGATTTGGTACACCTGAGGTGTAGTAGAAGGGAGTTCTAGAGTTTGGGTGCATAGTGGGCAAAGAATTATTCCCCCATTTTGATGAGGCAGGGGAGTATGGAGAGTAGGGCCAAGGCAGTGGACCGAAGTAGACAAGGTTGTGCCACAGGGGTGAGTAGCCCAGCAAGGAAGGAAGGCTGTGAAGATCGAATAATGTTGTCGACTAGGCAACCAAGGGTGAATACATGCTTAGATGAGGGGGAGACCCATTGTAGGTCTGCGTATAAAGAGCAACGGTGTGTAAGGTGAGGGGCAGACAGAGTGAATCTGCAGATATTATTGTATGCGACATCCCACTTTTGAAGGATGCCCACTTGGCTCTGTCAAAAGATGGGCAGAACATAGCAGAGCCCAGGTAGAAGGAGACCTTGAGCCACTGAGACCCTAGCTGTGGGAGTGAGGGTGTGTCAAACGTGGTGGGCTAGGCCCAATTTATCTTTGACAGATTTACAAATGGTGTTAACATGTAGATGGAAGTCAAGGGCTGGGTCAAGTGTAACCCTGAGGTATATGAAAGATGGGGTTATGTGGACAGGGTACCCATTGAGACAGGTGATGTGTAGTGAGGCAGTAGAGGGGAACATTTCCTATGAGAACCAAAAATCATGACCTGCGTCTTGGCCACATTAAGGACCAGACGATTGTAAAAGAGCCATTTTTGGGTGAGGTGAAGGTCGGAGGAGAGGAACGAGTTGATCTCAGGAACTGAGCTGGAAGAGACATAGAGGACCCGATCATTGGCATATACCAGGGTACGACAGTGTGAGGAGTTTGCGGGCAGATTATTAATGAAAACACAGAAGAGCAGTGACCCAAGTATGGACCCGTAGCAATGGAGAACCTTGTAAAAAGAGACAGATTGGGAGCGGTCATGCAGGTAGTTAGAAAACCAGGCAAGGGTGGACTTGGAGGCCTGAGGGAGCTGAGATGTAGCAGGAGCAGGGAGTGGTCAACCGAGTCGAAGGCCTAGGACAAATCAATGAAGACCACCCTAGTAAGTTGACCACAGTTCATGCCAGTTCTGATGTTATTAGTAAAGTGGGCTAGGGTAGTGGTGGTGCTATGGCTAGCATGAAAGCAATGTTGGGCAGGTGAGAGTAGGTTGTGTTTGAGCAGGAAGGTGGACTACTGTCAGTGGATGAGTTTCTCCAGGAGCTTGCTGAGCGTGGGTAGAAGAGCTATGGGATGGTAGTTTGCTGGGTTTCTGTGGTCACCTTTTTAAAGATGGGAATGACTCTTGCCATTCTGCAGGAGTGGGGGACAGTGGACAAACTAATGTAGAGGTTAAATAATTAAATACGCTTGAAATAATTCAGCACTGTGAGCCCTGTTGTGTGTTTTAAATTAGAGCTGCAAGAACGTTTCTGTAATCTGTGCCAGTGCTTCTCCTACAGCAATAAAACTTGCTCTGGACATTGACTAATCTTTCCCAACCTGAATCAGCTGTGAGAGGGCTGTTCAGTGAGCGGCTGATGCTGGAGGAGGAGGGGCAGGACAATGTATAAAGGTCTCGCATTACTACTGCACGAGCGTGAGTGGCACAAGCGCCACTCGGAAGAGAAATTTTTAAGATTTGGACAATAGAAGGTCATGACATTATTCTTATATGCTGAAAAAAGTGCAAGTATAAATGTAATCTAATTTGCTAGACAGTATTTAAAGATATTCTGTCCCTAAGTGATCTAAAGTTTTAAATATTCCCCTTTCCTGTTTCTGGCTGGTGGCAGAAGTCGGCTATCAGAGTTTGGTAGTGATATTGATAATTTAGGTGGGTAATTGGGAATAGAGTTAGTCTGGGTTTGGTTTAGTGTAGGATAGTTAGGTGGGTGACGAAAATGGTTTCAGTTTTGTAATTAGCAATCCTATTTTTTATACTGTTTACAGTTGATGATGTTAAATCATCCTGTTTTAAATGATCTGATAATAAGGAGAATGTTAAGTTCTTACAAAGTAATCTGACAAAGGGCTTTTGTACCTCAATTTATTTAAATAATTCAGGTTGGCAGGATCAGAATTTTGATGATAATGTCCAAGTATTGCATTTTATCTCAGGGAAAATTATTTTATTGCTGCTTTGTTTTCACTGTAATTATGAGATTATCTCATTTGTACATCCAATTACTGTCTTTAATAGGCCAACAATGTGTTATAAGAAAGGTGTAATGTTTTCAAACAGAGTTAGGAAGTTAGTATTGTTATTATTGTTACTCTCAGGAACAGTACATCCAAACCCGGGCCCTATGGCTGAGGAACCAATTGAAATTAAGAATCCTTTAAAATCTTCCCTTCATATGGTTCACCTGAATGTAGCTAGTTTAATAGCAAAAAAAAGACAATTCTGGAATGCTTGGTTTTGAATAATAAGTTTGATGTAGTTGCTTTGACTGAAACTTGGTTGCCTGATAATATATCCAATTCTGAAATGTTGTTGCCAGGATATTCTATCTTTAGGAAGGATAGGGTAGGTAGAAGGGGGGTGCCTGTTCTATGTAGCTGATCATTTGCTGGTACAAGAATTAACTATTATTCCTGATAGTGAAATGTTCGAATCAATAGCTATTTCCATTTCCTTTGGTGACAAAAAAGTTTTGACCATCATAAATGTATATGTTCCACCGGACAGATCAAAGGAGGGGGTTCCTGTTTTTTTCAATTGTATTCAAAAATTATCAATAATAAGGGAGACTATTTTGGTCAGTGATTTTAATTTAAATTGGTTGTCTCCAGCTGAACATGATATTAGAACAACTGTCATTGATCATGGGTTTCAACAGTTGATCGCTGGCCCCATCAGGGTGAATTATAAAACAGGGTACTCCTCAACCCTTGATTGGGTTATTACCAATAGTCCATCACACATAATTAAATGTGGAATTCTCCCTGATGGGATCAGTGATCACAGTCCGGTATTTTTGATTGGTCAGTTAAAACTCATAATAAAGATGCCAGGATTATAAAATATAGAAGGCTCAGAGATTTAGATGAGTGGAGGTTCATTGAGGAATCACAGTTACTTGACTGGTCATTTTTGGATAACATAATTGATATTAATGAAGCATATCAGAAATTCTGTCATTATTTTATTTTCATTTGTGATAAAATAATACCTATTAGATCTATTAGGGTTAGAGGGAATAGCAATGTCTGGTTCACTGCTAACCTACTGAAATTGATAAGGGAAAGAAATCAAGCATGGAAAGTTTACAGAAGGACTAAACAACTGGGTCCTCAATTACTCTATAAAAAGCTTAGGAATAAGTGTCAATTAACTATCTGTGCAGCAAAGAAGGATTATTTTAAACGAAAATTTACAGAAGTTAAGGGGAAGCCAAGTGCAACATGGAATACAATTAATCTGTTAATGGGTAAACTGAAGGGGAGTGAAAACTGTGTATTAGAGAAGGATGGTAGTATTATTATGGATCCTAAAACTGTGGCAGAAGTCTTTAATTTACACTTTACTAATTTGGGTAGGCATAGTTCTAATGTGGGTAGCATGGATGGTTCCTGAAGCTATTTGGTTGCTGTCTTGCAACCAAGTGGAGATACAATATATGGGGTTGATAATATTCCAAAATTTTATTACTGTTTTTTTACAAACTAAGGACGTGATTGAGTCTGTGTCTAAAATGGATCCTAGGCCCTATAGGGGATCGGATGGTCTTGATTATAGGATACCGAAAAGAGTTATTAATAATGTTGCTGTACCTTTGACAAAATTGTTTAATCATTCTCTTTGTTATGAGACCTTCCCAGATGTTTGGAACAGTGTAGTGGTAAAGCCAATCTATAAATCAGGGTCAAGACTTGATCCAAATAACTATCATCCAATTTCTGTGCTGGCCCCTAAAATATTAGAGAAAATAGTTTCAGTTCAGTTGACAGAACATTTAATAAAATATAAACTTTGGTCAGATTCACAACATGGTTTCAGGCCTAATCATGACACGGAGACATCCTTGGTGAGGTTCACTAGTCAAGTTGCTAGTGCAATGAATAATGGAGATGTTGCTGTAGCGGCTTTTGTTGACCTCACCAAGGCTTTCAATCTAGTGACTCATGAGGTACTCTTGAAACAATTATCTTCTGTAAAGTTGTCAGATGGGGTTATTTCTTGGTTCAGTAATTACTTAGTTAATAGGAATCAGAAGACATTAATTAATGGAACATTACCTGAACCTTCTATGTTGAAATGTGGAGTCCCTCAGGGCTCCATATTAGGCCCTCTGCTTTTTTATTTATAAATTCCTTAGCCGTTAATTTAAAAAAAACTGAGTTATTGTTGTATGCAGATGATGCAGTTTTGTTTTGTTTTGGTTCAAATTTTTTGACTTTACAGAATACTTTACAACAAGATTTTAGTTTGCTTCATTATTGGTTTGATAAACATAACTGGTGTTAAACTCAGCAAAAACCAAGACAATGAAATTTTCTCATCCCAGGAGAATGCAAAATCAAGAATTAAAAATTATTGATAATTTGGGTAATGCAATTGAACAGGTTAGGCAGTTTAAATACTTGGGAATACTAGTTGATTGTCACTTAGCCTTTGATTCTCATGTTACAGAGTTAATTAGTAGGGTACATAAAAGGTTGGAGTTTCTTTAGCGAATTAAGGACAATCTTATGGTGGATGTTAAATTACTACTTACACATAGTTTACTATTATCTATGGTGGATTATGGGTCTGTAATATACTCATTTACCTCTGATAGAGTTTTTTCTAGACTCCAAGTTATGAATCATTCCGTCTTATGATTTGCTTCTGGTCAATCAAGATCAACCCATCATTGCTTACTTTATAAACAATTGGGTTGTATGTCCTTAAAGGGGTGATTTAATTTTAGGGCCATGTTGTTTTTGCACAAGGTTTACTTAGGTATTTTGCTGCAAAGCATTCTCAGTTTATTCCCTAGGAATATAACTGGTTGCACAAAATTACAGAGTAGGGAGGGATTTTTGGTTCCATTTTGTCAAACAACTTTTGGACAAAATTCATTGAATTTTACTACTGTTATAATGTATAATCAACGTCCTAACAATGTCACAAGACAGAAGCAATTATTTATTTTTAGGTCTGAACTTAGAAAAAATTTGTTGGAAAACTCAAATTGTAAATGTTATGTGTAACGCATATTTACAGCCTGTAAACTGTTTAAAATTTTGTATGTATGTCTTTTGTACAGACTGGTCATTTGTGAAAATGGGCTTGTCCCACAGACTTACCAGTATAAAAGTAAATAAATGAAATGAAATGAGAGAGGGGCATGGCCAGGAGGGAAGCGCCAGCTTGAGGATCCTAGATTCCAACCCTTCAGGACCTGCACAGCCATGGGGAAGTATCCATCTGAGGAGCTGTAGGACATTATCCCCTAGAGACAGGGTCAAGATCAAAAGGGGGGAGAAAGAAAGGATGGTCACCAGTAGTGGGGTCTATCTGGGGGGAGGTAGGGCTATCACACTGGGGGAGGTGAAGAGGGAGTTAAGGTGATTGGCAATGGTAGTGGGATTGTGGCAGATGGCATTGTCTATTAGCATGTCCCGCGGGCTTGGGTACATGAGTTACCCATTACATGGTTAATTTGCGGCCAGTAGACTCTGGGGTTCTGGGCAGTGGCCTGCAGAAGTCCTCTGAAGTAACTACTCTTGGCAAAGCAAATCTCTTTTTTACATCGGTTGCATGAGGCGCGGTAGGCCTCATAGTCAGCATGAAGACAGGAGGCTTTCCAGGTAGCCCAGAGCTTGTCATGAGCTTTAATCAGCTGGAGAAGAGAGTGGTGTAGCCACCTAGTGTGCTAGCCCCAGACCTGCCACCTAGTAGTGGGAATGTGTTTTGCCTGAAGAGCAATTAAGGTCTCTGTAAAGTAGCCTGTGGCTAGGACAAGGTTACACGTATTAAACAGAGGTGACCAATCAATCTGCCAAAGGTCATTCAGGAAGGCAGGTTGGACTAGGGCAGAGTAATCTGACATCATGATGACCCTGTGGGGGTAGGAGGGGGAGAGGCATCCCAGGTGCAGAGGACAGGGGAGTGGTCACTGATGGAGTCTGCCATGACAAGGACATTGGATACTCTGTCAGGTCTGTTTGAGAGGACCCAGTCTAGGAGTGAGTGGCTGTATCCTGAGCTGGAGTGCCTAGTCAGTTTAGAGACTGGTTGAGTGAGGTTGGCCTTATAGACATGGGTGGCAAGGATGGATGAGTTAGGGCTGAGCCAGTCCTTGTAAAAATTCCCAAGGCAGATAACCTCATTGTTCTTGGTAGCTAGAGGTAGGAAATTCAGGAATTCATCGAGGCCTTGTTTGCTGACCTTAGAGGGAATGTAGACACAGATAACGTGCAACTTTTTGGCCCCACCAAGCATGATGAGGGAGTGAAGCACACCACAGTACATAAACTGGGGGCACAGCAGAGGGGTTAAGTTAAGATGAGTCTTGGAGTAGATGGACAAGCCACTGCCCTTTAGAGGATGACTGATCGGCATGGACCATGTTGTAGCCAGGGATGGAGCACAAGGAGTCAGGAAGGAAGGGTTTGAGCCAGGTTTCTGATATGCCCAGCAGGTCAGGTGCATAGTTAACAGTACATGCCTCAACCTCGGGGTGGTTGGCTACCAGGCTTCTAATGTTAATGTGGGCAATTTTCATTGGGATGAGCCAAACTCCCAGACTGATTGGTTCCGGACATAGCCTGATGGTAGCATAAATGGAAGAGTTTGGGTAAAAGACAAACGCCATTGTAACAGCACCTTAGGGACACTGTCAGTATGATGTATTTACAGCAGTGGGATAGACTGCCATGTCTTCAAATCTTTAATAAACTACTGCATAAGAGGATCAATATTAAGATGCAGCAGCTGGGAATTATCAATTGGGAGCATTACTCCAAGATACTTAAAAGCTGTCATCTCACTTTTAACATGGTTCTGTTTGGTCTGTGGGGATGGAGTATATTGAACATGTAAGGCCTTGGTCTTCATAGCATTAAGCCTATTGATGCTAAAGAGTGTTAATGTATCCCACAATGGGTTAAGAGAGGTATCCGGAGAGGTCAAGTATGCCAACAAATCATTAGCTTATAGTGCTAAATTGTGTTGAAGGCCAACAGTGAGTTCATGAATGTAGATGTGAAGCAGGAGACCTTGTGCTAAAGGCTCTAAGTAGAGGGCAAATAATAAGAGGGAAGACGGGATATCCCTGTATCATACCTCTTCAAAGAGGGAACAACTGAGAAATAAGGCCATTGATCTTAACAAGGTCTGTGGGCTAGAGTATAGCTGTTTGTGTGTTTTTATAAATGGTAGCGAAAACTGCACACATTGTAGGGTAGCAAATAGGAAATCGAACACCACCCAGTCAAATGCTTTTTCAGCATCGAGACTTAGTAGTAACAATAGGTATTTGACTGGATGGCAAGGTAAAACAGGTGGAGAATTTGCTTGATGACATCCTGTGTTTTCCTAGTTCTAACAAACTCAATCTGATCTTGTGCAATCAAATCAGCGAGTAATTTGTATAGCCTTTTATAAATATTTTGTAATCTATGTTTAGGACTGATATGGAGTGATAGGAGAAGTACTGTAATTTGTCTTTATTAGGCTTTAAAACAGTCAAAATAGTTGCTGAGCTCCAAGTAGGAGGGATTGGTAGGCCCTCTATGATCACCCCACATACATCCTGAAAGGTGGGCAATAAGTGCTCCTGAAACATTTTACAAAATTTCAGAGTGTACTCATTGGGTCCTGTGCTTTTACAATTTTTAAGATTATGAATAACTTCTGTGATCTCGTTCGACTGAATTGGAGTGCACAGCCTAGGGGCCACATCTCTGGAGAGAGAGGGGAAGTGAACAAATTCTGGATATGTCATCGGTGTATTATATGGAGTATAGTAGTTTTGGGTATAAAGGGCTGTATAAAAACTTTGAAAGGCTGCTAAGATGTTTGCAGGATCTGTATGAAGCCAGTTAGAACTGAGATTCTGTATTTGAGCAACTGTGGTCCGTGCCAGTTGCCACTGTAGGCAGAACATCTAAATCTTAGAAGCTCGAGCCCCACCCTCATGAAATATTTACTCCAAATATTTGAGTGTCATTTCAGTTTTGGCATCCAAGCGGGCCTGAATCTCTTGCTTAAGCTGCTGCACGGGGGGGGGAGTGCCATCACCCTGGGTGTGTAGAACCTGCACAGAGATTAAGCAGGTAGTTAAAGTTAGCATTTTTTCTTCTCTAAGCTCCTTATGTTTGGAGGCATAACTAATAAGCTTCCCTGTAGAACAACTTTATGTGGTTCTATGTCATAACAGAGACTGCCGAAAGGCGATCGCCATTACGGTGAAGTCACAGCACTGAAAATCAGTTTCAGCACTGTAATTCCCCGGCACACAGCAAAACATCACTGGGGACTTACATTTTTAACATTTTATGTGGGGGGCTGTGCCCCCTGCACCACCCTACTTAAAGATTCTGAACTCCAGGAAGGGTGCATGTTGGGGGGTGCAAAACGTTAAAATAAAAAAATTTGGGCTATGTGCAACAAAAACGTACCTGTGCCCAGACCCAAACCCAGCACCCTGTCCACCCAAGCCACAAACCCACCCACCATGCCACAGGACCAGCTCAGCAGCACACCATGTCACCACCCCTCAAAACCCCCCCCTGCCCCTTGCTGAGTGTGCTCACTCCCATCCACTCCCGTGCGCACGAACGTGTAGTGACATCCTGTCGCTACATGCAAGAACCCACCCTATATGGTCACCTTACCTTGTCGGTAGTTCCCATGACATGTGCCACGATTGAGTCGCCATTTTGTGGTTCTCTCAGTCTCAGTCGTGCATGTCACGGGCTACACCTTACGTGTATCCCAAAGGGTACTACTAGCGATGTTTAGGCTTAGTAGACAAAACAAGCAGGATTTTATCTTGACATAAAATAAGAGATTCTTAGAAGTTCAGAAAGGAGTTAGTAATCCCACCACAAAGACCCAGATGATAGTGAACCCCATGTCAGAGTCAGTAGTTGGGGACATGATCCAAAAAATAGATAGGTAGTATTTCACAATCCCTAATTAATCCTACATGTTCTTTTGATATATAAAATATATCAATTTGAGTATAAGTATTATGGGTGTGTGAAAATGGGTTTATTGGGGGACAGTAGGAATAAGATACCTCCAAACATCGAAAACATCCCACCACATTCTTTAATGATAGTTTTACCCCTTTTTTGTGCAGCACTCCTTGGAGGGATTAGGGTTTATGGTATCTTTTCAATCAAATATCATGTTGTGAATAATCACCTTCCACAAGGAGAGTGCCCCACTGATGCAATAATATTGTATTCAATACCTGATGTACCATAGTTATATCAGAGCCAGGGGGAAGATATAAATAGACCAGTGTAATAAGTTTACCTAATTAAAAACTAGTAACCAGAGCAAATCAACCTAGGCGGATCTATGTATGTATCAGTTATTTGGATTGGAAAGGGGTATAACAGAAGATAAGTACAGCAGTTCCCTGTTGCTTGCCCTTTTAAAATGTGGAAACTAGCCGGCCTGGTGGCGCAGAGGGCTGAGGCGCTGGTACCTTACCTCAAATCATGCCGGCGACCTGGGTTCAGGAACAGACTCAGGTCGCTGGGGGGTCGGCGGGGACAGAAGAGGATTGAACATCTGAAGGACTGCTCTCATCCCTGGGGGTGGCTTAGGGTGATACCTTGCTTTGTAGTGGCCCCTGGTGGAGACCAGGAGCACTACAAGAAGTGGTGCGAGTTCAGGGGAACCAGAAAAGTGGAAAAACATACCCGATTGGCCAGGATGATGGCAGACGCTCTGCCGACACCACTGAAGGACTTTCATGGAGCCTGGCCACCTCAGCAGCACCCTGGAGCCGAGAGAAAGAGTGTGCTGGCTGCCCTACCGGTGCCTTCCCCCTTGGAGGAGAGGGACCCACTCGGTGAAGGGTTATGCTGAGCTACCCCAGGGCTGGCCATGATCTGAGGTAGGAGGTTCCCAGAGAAGACAGTAGGTGGATATTGGGGATCATGGCTGCCTGAAGGAAGTGGCAGATATGGGGCATGTAGGAGGATAAAGAAATAATGTGGAAACTATAACTTTAGAAAACCTCAGACATTCAAATTTTAAATGTTTTTGGTTTAGATAAATGAGTTTCCTGTAAGAGGACAAATGTAGGTTTCTGTTTTTTAATAGCTGCCAGACATTTACTGCATTTAACTGGACAATTGAGTCTGTTAACATTATTTCAATGTGCCTGTGTAACTGGTTTTGTGCTTGTGTAATGTAGATAAACCTTGCTTTTCGCCTCTCTGTCCATGGACTATAGTACCCTGTAGGGGTGCAAAAGCAAGGAACCCTAGGGGAGAGTTCCACCCCTTGAGGTGCTGTGGGAGTTATTCCCTTGGCTAAATGTACCTTAGGAAGAAACCCATGGGAGATAGAGGCATGCCGCTGAAGGAGGAGGGGTGGATGGAGTGGTAAGAAAAAATGCTTATGTGTGGGGTGAGGAAAGCAGCCCTTCAATAGACCAGAAGTCGTGTGAGGCCAGTTGCGCCGCCTTTGAACTACAGGCTATAGCCTTCCAATTCAATGTACCTATGCAACTGATTTCATGCTTGCGTAACATAGATAAACTTTGGCTGTTTGCCCCTCTATCCATGGGATATACCACCCTGTAGGGGTACGAAGGCAAGGAACCCTAGGGGAGGGTTCCACCCCTTGATGTGCCATGGGAGTGATTCCCTTGACTAAAGGTGCCTTAGGAATAAGCCCAAAAAAAGTGTCAAGCAAAGCACACAAAGTGGTGAACACTTAGCTGGGTCGAGGAACTGTATGTAGGTCGGGTGGTAGCATAGGTTCAGTTGGTAGCATGGGTCAATGAAGACCTATACGTAGGTCGGTTGGTAATGGGGTTCAACTGGTAGCATAGGTCAGTTGGTCACATTGTTTGAGCAAAGTAGGCAGGAAATGACAGGTGAATAGTGACACACTTGGAGATCTAACTGTAAGGCAGGGAGGTTTGGCTTCCTAAGGAGAGAGAGAGAACAGCCAAAGAGGGAGACAGAATAATTACAGGATATCCACCTGACTCCATCCAACAGTGGAAATCTACCTAGATGGGAAACTTATCTAAGTGACCTAGGGCTACAAGGATACCTGTCTAATATTAGGACCATTGGCATGGATGAGAGGGAAAAAACCCTTTGAGGACGAAATCTCTGGGGGTCCAAGGCCTAGGTTGCCTTCCCTCCAGGCTTTGGGACAGTTTTTGGTTAATGATGGCTCTGCTACTGCAATTTAGTAGACCAATCCAAGGAAATTGCAATTTTGGGGAACACTCTCACTCTATCCCTCTAATGGGAACATCATGGAGGGTTGTGAGCACACTCTGCAACAAGAGTCAACCAAGGTGAGAGGAGGAGGAGAGTAACGACTGCCAAGGTGCTCAGCCAGCCTACTGATCTATGAACAAACCAGGTGAACCAGAGGTGGTAGTAGTGAGACTAGCATGAAAGGGTGCCTCCAGACCCACTTGGGAAGCTAAAGGGGCCCTTCCCATGACAGCCTCACCCCTTCACCGCTGAAGTCTTAAATGCAACATTGAGAGGCACTGTCAGAATGGTTGATGACTGAGGGTCCACCCAGAGTGAGGACCTTGCCAACTATGGGCCAGATGAGAAGGACCCCGGCCAAAGCTTCGCATGCTCAAGATGTGGACTTCAGGGTGCAGAGAGAGACCATCAGCCACAGGGCTAGCCCCGAGTCCTGGAGTAATGGATAAGGTCAGCATGTCTCCAAAATGTGGAAAAGTGAGTTGTAATGAGCATGAGACCTGCACATGGTAAGGAGCATGGGACCCATACGTAGGTTGTAATGGATGATAGCAGGCATGGGAAGACCTTTTTTGGCTTCATTGGGGACTGGGGTTCCACCTGGAGGGACACCAGCCTATACTGGCAGGATGGTCTGCATCTGTCCAGGAAGGGAACAAGTCTTTTGAGCAATCGGTTTAAATGCTTCATTGGCAAGCTTTTAAACTAGTCAAAGGGGGAGGCACTGACAAGCAGCAGGAAAATCCCAGCCTCCCTACAAAACAGGGTACTAAATGAGAAAAAGACAGAGGTAGAACGGTCAGTGGGGATGCTGCACTGGAGGAAAGCCATCAAAAATGGAGAGCAATGAGTACTAATGCCCGTAGTCTGGGTAACAAGCTTCCTGAATTAGTGGCCTTGATGGAGGAAGAACATCTGGATATCGTGGCAGTCACAGAAACATGGTACACACAAAACCATGACTGGGACATAAACATACCAGGATACACTGTGTACAGGAGGGACAGGAGGGTAAAGAGGAGGAGGAGTAGTTCTTTACATAAGGGAAGGAATAAAAGCAACAGAACAAAAGGTACACAGGAGGAGAAGAAGCACTGTGGGTAAATTTGAGACAGGCAATGGCACCACAACACGCAGGGGTTAGATACAGACCTCTTCTCAGGGGAGGAAATGGACAGGGAAAATAGAAAGTATACTAGAATGGCAGAAAAAGGGAGATATTGCTGATGGGTGATCTGAATATGCCAGATGTTAACTGGAGTGCAGTTGCAGCTGCCACTGAAGGGGGTTATTCCAGATGCCCTACAGGGGCATGCCTTAGACAACTAGTACTGGAGCCCACCGAGAGGGAGCAATATTAGACTTGATTCTCTCAAATGGAGATGGTGAGAGGATTACAGATGTAGAAGTGGTAGCCATCTGGGAACTAGCGACCATCGAACAGTATGGTTCACAATAAACACAGCAATAGAGTCAAGCCATACAAAGACTAAAGTACTGGACTTTAGGAGGGCTGACTTTGCTCAAAATGGGTGAGTGCCTAAGGAAGCACTAGCAAATGGGCAGGAAGGAGGGTGGAAGAACAATGGGGATAATAAAACTGCCATCACAGAGGTAACGAGCCTTTGTGTGAAGCAAATAAACAAAACAAGATGATGTAAGAAACCACTATGGTTCTCAAAGGAAGTGGCAGTGAAGGTTCAAGAGAAAAGAAAGCATTCAGGAAGTACAAGGAATCGCAGAAGGAGCAGGACAGAGAAATGTATCAGTTAAAGCAAAAGGAGGCTGGAAGGCAGTCAGAACAGCAAAGGCCCAAACCGAGGAAAAGATAGCCAACTCAGTTAAGAAGGGGATAAAACCTTTATAGGTACATCAGGAGCGAAGGAAGACCAAGGGAGGGATAGTGAGGCTTAATAAAGGGGAGGGAGGGTGGGCAGAGGAGACTGTGAAAAGGCAGAGATACTAAACAAATATTTTGCTCAGTATTTACAAAGGAAGAGGGAGGTACATAAACAAACAGTAGTAACACTCTGGATACAGAAGTTGATACCGGCCTATTTACAGAACAAAGGGTTCTGAAAGAACTCTTAAAACTGAAGGTGGACAAAGCAATGGGGCCTGATGGATTCATCCCAGAATTCTAAAAGAACTAAGGGTAGAACTAGTGACACCACTGACTACCCTTTTAACAAATCATGAGGATGGATGGTACCGAGGACTGGAGGAGGGCAGATGTGATTCCTTTCACAAAAGTGGGAGCAAGGCAGAAGCAGGAAACTAAGACCTGTTAGTTTAACCTCAGTGATAGGGAAAATGATGGAATCACTTCTAAAGGAAAGAATTGTCGAGTATCTAGAGGCCAGAGGGGCACAGGACCCTAGGCAGCATGGATTCACAGCGGAAGGTCATGCCAGACGAATCTGATAGATTTCTTTGACTGGGTGACCAAAGTAGTAGATCAGGAGGGCTGTGGACATGGCCTACCTAGACTTTAGCAAGGCATTTGACACAGTCCCACACAAAAGATTAATATAAGTTAGCCAGCCTGGGAGTGGGTCCCAAGATGACAGCCTGGGTAAAGAACTGGCTGGAGAATAGGACACAGAGAGTAATAGTAAATGGAGTCCACTCAGAAGAAAGGAGGGTTACTAGTGGGTACCGCAGGGTTCAGTATTAGGACTGGTCCTCTTCAATGTCTTTATATTACATTGCAGAAGGACTGAAGGAAAGTATGTCTCTTTGCAGATGACACTAAGATCTGCAACAGAGTTGATGCACAGGTGGGGTGGAAAGGATGAGAAGGATTTGGCAAGGTTAGAGGAATGGTCAATGTGGCAGCTTAGATTCAATGCTAAGAAGTGCAAGGTAATGCACCTGGGAAACAAAACCCAGGGAAGAGTACACAATGGGGGTGAGATACTAACAACAACAAAATGGAAAGGGACCTGGGGTAGTCATATCAGATGACCTAAAGACGGGCAAGCAATGTGAGAGGGCAGCAAGGAGGGTTGGGGGATACTGGGATGCATAGGGAGAGGCATCACCAGTAGAAAACAGGAAGTTATTATCCTCTGTACAGACAGCTGGTGAGACCCCATCTGGAGTACTGTGTGCAGTTCTGGAGACCCAATCTCCGCAAAGACATAGACAGGATGGAAGCTGTCCAGAGGAGGGCAACTAAAATGGTGCAGGGTCTGCACCGGAAGACATATGAAGAGAGACTTAAGGAGCTTAATATGTATAGCCCCGAGGAAAGAAGGGAGAGGGGGGACATGATAGAAACGTTCAAGCACCTCAAGGGAATCAACAAAGTCCAAGAGGGTAGCATCTTCAAAAAAGAGGTGTGCAAGAACAAGGGGGCACAATTTGAAGATAGAGGGGGCGGCTCAGAGGTAATTTCTATAAGTATTTTTTACAGAGAGGGCCGGATGCATGGAACGGCCTTCCTGAGGAGTAATGTGGAGTCAAAATCAGTGGTGGAATTCAAGCATGCATGGGATAGTCATAAGGCAGTTCTGGGGGTTGGGGGTAGGAAGAAGTAGGCTGCTGGTTAACTAGGATCTGCAGCTTATCCAGTAGGTAGGGAAATGGGCAGACTGGGTGGGCCAAGCAGTCCTTATCTGCCATCAAATTCTATGTTTCTATGTTTCTATGACCTGTATGTAGATCAGACTGAGCACTGTAGATCCTCTCGTGGGTCTTGACTGGATAAGGCCTTTACATAGGTCAGGCTGAGCAATATGGATCCTCTCGTAGGTCTAGGTAAGGCAAATAGCAGTTGTCAACCACAGGAATGTATGCCGATCAAGTCCATTAGAAAGCCAAATTGGGAGTGAATTGGATAGTATATTATGAGTAAAAGAATGGTGAGGCCTGGCAAAGCCTGGGGCCAATGGTTGGAGAGGAGGAGGAGGCTGTGAAGCTGGTTAGGTAGGAGGAGGCTGCAAAGCCAGTACAGTAGGAGGTGTGGTTCGAACCAAGTAAACATGATATGCTCTCAGACTTGCAAGGGGATGACAGTATTGAAAGGGGAATGGTCCTGGAATGAACAGACTTGCAAGTTGATTGCATTAGTGCCTTGATGGCTGGTATATGAGCAATACTGGTAGTGCAAGGGACAGGAAGGCTGGGAGGACTGCAAAGGACAGGAAGGCTGGATGACTGTGTAAATCGGGTGCAGAATAACAGGGAAAGGATGATCGAAGGCTGAGCAGAGCCAGCTACACTAAGGTAGAGAGTTGCCTGGAATAGCTTGTTGCAGAATGCCATAAAGGCTATGTGGCGCAGCAGTAGAAAGCCAGGGTGAGCCAGTGACCAAACAAAACATATAAGAAGTTAAAAGCTGCTCCCACTGACTGGAGCCACGATGCCCGGTGTGACTCCTCAGTTCCCCGCCACAAGAAAAACAAAGAAGCCACAAACATGAAACCACAACACCAAGCAGCTAATGAAATAAGCTAAATACGTGCCAGCCATGAAAGCAGGATTAGGTTACCATCAGAAACAAACTACTGGGGATTTGGTATAAGTGAGATTTGGAGAAGGTGGGAGTAGCAATAAATGAGCCTAAATAACACAAACATAGAAGTGAGGAGTAATGCAGTATGACTGCAAAAGTAATTGAGCAACATCCAGCAGCAATTAGTTATAGCTTGCAGAGGTAGCAATATGAATGCACATGGAAACTGTAGGGAGAAGCAATGCACTGAAAACAGCAAAACAGGGAGGAGTTGTTAGCTATGCAGCAAAGCCATGAACAGGTGTGATCAATTAAGGGGAGAAAGACGGCAGATTACAGTGTGAACTGAAACAGACAATGAATAACAGGGACTGAGGCTTGTTAGGCAGAAAGCATGTTGAGCTAAAGCATACAGAGAACAATGCAGTGAACAGAGAGCTGCAATAGCAGGTGAGAAACAGAGCCTGGGGTACAGACACAGGGCAGCTTGAGGCAAGGAAACACAGAGTGTAACTTGAAGCACAAGTAGTAATGCATACACAGGGCACTAGAAAACTAGAAAGCCCAAAAGAAACAAACAAGGTAAACCCAAGGATAGGAGCAGGAAGGGAACCAGCACACATAGAAGCATGAAAGCCGGAGGCCAGTAACACAAACCAAAAGCAGGAGAAAGAAAACAAATCCAGCAGAAACTGAGCAGAGTCCAAGCATGCATGGGGGTGAGGGGCAAAGCCCCAGTAGGCCCCAGGAGAGAACATAGGCTGACAGAGCCTGCAACTGCAGGGAAAAATGCCTGTGTGTGGAGTGAGGAGAGCAGCCCTTAAATAGCCCAAAAGGGGTGTGTGGCTAGTTGCACCGCCCCTTTGAACTACAGGCTGTAGCCTTCCAAGAGAATATATAATACGTTTAACACTACTTGCCAAAAAAAAAATATAGAAAAGTGGGGAAAAAACAGTGGAGCACCTTCCCTACAGCACATCATCCCTACACCAAGCCATTTGGGCATAACATTAAAAGGAATGCAGCAAATAACATGTAAGCAATACACAACAACAACAGAATAATACATAATACAGCAATATTTTGCAACAGAATCCCTATAAATTCAATAGGGGTAGAATCCAAGTGTATAATAACAGGTAACTTCCAAGGCAGGAGCACCCTCTAAGAAGTCCTTTACATAGCTGAGCTGTCAGTGGCGCAATTAAGACTGATATCTCAGCTTGGAAGAAAGATGACCTATAAGGTAATGTCAGGCCTCCGTGGCACTACCCAAGGTGCAGTACCGAAGGAAAGAGGGATGGGAAACAGGAAGGAGACACAAAGTCAACGGCCAGGTAATGGTATAGCAAAAATAGAAATACTTGCTGTATCCAGTAAAGGAACCACATTAAGTAGGCTGGTCCCCCCACCCATGTGGTAACAGCAACTGCAGTGGGTAAGAGGACATAACACATTCAGTACCCTGACTCAGATGGATAACCAGCCAGATGGGAGAAAGAAGAGGCAAGAAATAGCATGCAGGGAGTCTGGTTAAGAGATGATAAAGAACATCTGCACCCACCAGTAACCTCCTTGGTGATATATGTGGCCTTTGCATGCAGCAGAGATGGGGAAGAACAAAAAGAACAGAGCTAAAAATGACACCCAGGGTTCCATATTGCTGCACAGCCAAATGCACTGCACAAAGAGCGGGGCACCATGGAAACCAGGACAGAATTAATAACATTTAACAGAGAGGTGGAATGTCCCACGAAACCCTGTCATAGCTGATTCCCCCAGGCATCCCCCCAGAGCCAGGAAACAGCTGTATGGCCTGGGATATGCCCAAGTTTAGGTTTAAAAACATATAGATATAGTTGGGCAATGTAACACAACCAGATAAAGACAGACCATTGAATAGAGTCCCGAGTGAACCCCTGCAGCCAACTATATTGCCCCCTCTTAGATTCAGGCAGATAATCGGGATCTATACAACAAATTTCAAACTGAGTAGCAGTACTAAGAATATATATTTTACTTATTTATTTCATTTTGGTAACCCGGTAGGCCCACTGGAACCAGCGGTCCCTTTTTCAGAGAACTGCAATAAAATAAGGGGTCCAGTATGAAGATGATGCAGTTGATGAGGGTCTAATATCCAATCAGAACAAAGAATAAATAAAAGTAATCCTCAGTTCATAAGATGAGGTGGAAGTTCGATCCACAAACGCATCAGGTGGTACAGTATTTACAGTGTCCAGCCAGTCATAGGGAGGTTGAAAAGCTCCTGGAAATGGATATTAGGTTAAAGAGATTCTGACAAAAGTCTGTAACAGCACTCAGACATCTTTCATGGTGGCTGCAGATTGGGTGGTAACATGTGATGTGGGTGAGTGAAACTGAGCCGCCCAATTTGAGCAACTCAATTTGACTGCCCGTAGGAACGGCGAAGTTGGCAGTACAATACAGTAAGGAGCAGTGTATAGTGAGTGTAGCAATACGCTGCACTCGCTGAAGCAGGATATGGGACTATGTTCAGCCAAGCACTGCTGAGCTGGTTGATTAGTGTAGTGGCTTGAGCCACCACCCCTGGAGATCATAGATCTTGGTTTGGGTCTGGCTGTGGTGGAATTTTGGGGGGGCATTTCTTCTTTCCTTTGTGTCTGCCCCCCCTCACAGAGTTGATTATAATAATTTTGGGGGGTGTGGGAGGCATTGCCCTCTAGCATAAAAATTGTTTATTTGGTTACGTTCACTTAGAAAGTATGTGACTGTCGCTGTAATGCTGGTCCCCCGTTTCATGTCGGGTGCTGTTTTCTTTGTTTTTTGTGGCCAGTGCTGTAATAAAACTTGCCTTTAGCACATGAAACTAATTGGGCCTTTCAAGAGGAGCAAGACACTTTCTGGAAGGTTTCAGCTTGTAGAGCGCTCTCAACATGCCAGCATGGAGGCTGTGGCTGGATGACTTAAATGCCTTAAGTTTTCAAATCACTGTCTGCAATACCGAGAAAAACAAAACTCTCAGTTTAGCATAGTAGAGAGGCTGATACTTGATTTATTTAGCTCATACAGTGGCCAGGACAGGGCCATATTCTTTACATTGTTCACGCACTCTAGGGGAGTAATCATGATCTCCATAGACCATGGCACCGTCATAAAAAATCTTTCCCAAATTCCACAATCCAAGAAGTAGCCTTTGTTTGGTAGCAAAACTCATAAATTGTAATACAATTGAGAAGGGCCATTGTTGAGTATTCAAAAGTAGGGCCCAATGACTGGTGAGCCCGCTCAATGCATAGGTGAAAGTCAGGGGTAGGTTAAGATTTGTGATGAAAGTGGAAGATAATCTCCAAAAAGGCATTCATATCAGGCCCTTCTATCTTCTCATGGATACCCTACAATCTAATGTTTTTTGTTCTGGAGCTGTCTTCAAAGTCATCACACTTGGCTGTCAGGAATTCAATCTGTTGCAGGGCATCCAGGAAGATGTGCTCAGCGTGATCTACAGTATGCGGCTATTCAAGCCTGTGATAACCATGCCATAGTCATGAGCCTGTGCTTTCCGCTGATCAACCCCTGCATGCAGTTTAGTGAAATCCTTCTTGATTTCAGTATGGAATGCCCATGGTTCCTCCAAAACCAAATCAGTTTTTTTCGTTTTAGTCAAGGGGACTGAGAAGAACTTTTTTACAGCCTGGCTTGATGCCCTGTCTTTGAGGGAGGAGGCCTTGCTTACTGAATCACACCCGCCAGTATCTGCTGCTGCAGTTTCTTCCCCATAGAATGCAAACATCTTTGGAAGGTAAAAGCAAGTAAAACCACTGCAAGAATAGCTGTTATATGATTTTTTTTGGTTATGAGGGAGTGGAGTCAACAATTAATGTTGCATCTTTGCCGATGACATCACTAGAAGTCCAACTATTACAATTATGAAGTATCATTTTTTCTTAATACTGTATCTGTTTAATTGCATATAACATTCTGTAAAATAACTACATCCTTTTTCATCCATGTCTGTTGCAATGTAGACTGCTCTAATAATTAATTCCTTTGCTCCACCCTGTAATAGGTTTAAATCAAGAAATTCACATTTCATACTAGCAAAATTTGTATCAAGTTTAGAGTCCTATAGATGCTATCTTAGATAAATAGCACCCCTTATGTTTTCTCTATCATCTGTAAAGAGCTGATACCCATTATGTGCAACTACATTGTCTTGGATTAGGTGTGAGCCACATCATAGTTCTAGCAAAAGATCATGTTTCTGTCTTTTAATCCAACATATGAATTCAGAAAACATAGCCATAGGTTGCAGATGTTAATATGTGTTATCATCAGTTGGCCTTCTGATTGGTCCTGTTATAACTGTGTAGTCATCAGTATCAGTCCTGGATTGTTATGAATATTTCCAGAAAACAGGAACAATAGATAACTTACACATTTTTAAGTAATTCATAGACACATAAAAACACAGAATTTGTTGACAGAAAAGGACCTGTAGGTGCATCTTGTCTGCCCTGTTTTTCCCTGCCTATTACTACACCCTGGGCCCTCATGCTTGAAGCGCTCCACTGTCTTTGCCCCAACCACCTCTTTTGGCAGGCTGTTCCAGTTGTCCACCACCATTTCCATGAAGAAATATTTCCTCACATTCCTCTTAAACTCCCCCCCCCAAGTTTCATTGCATGCACCCATGTTCTGGTACTTCTCCTCCACCTCTGAAACAGATCACCTTCTGTACCTTGTTCAGCCCCGTGAGGTACTTTTAGGTCTCAGTCATGTCTCTTCTTGCTCTCCTGTCCTCTCCTCTGAGGAGCACATATTGAGCTCATGCAGCCTTTCCTCATATGGTTTCTCATGCAACCACTGCACCATGTTGGTAGCCCTCCTCTGGACCACTTCCACTCTGTTGATGTCCTTGTGAAGGTGCAGCCTCCAGAACTGGACACAGTACTATAGGTGGGGTCTCACTAGTGAGTAATACAGTGGCAACACCACCTCCCCTCACCAGCTGGAAATTCCCCTCCCTATGCAGTCCAGCATCCCTCTAGCCTTGCTTGCTGTCTTGTCACACTGCCCAGCCACCTTGAGATCATCAGATATGATTACTTCAAGATACCTGTCCTGCCTGATAACTGTAAGTACCACCATCTTATACATAGCCCCCAGGTTTACCCACCCCAGGTGAGTGACTTTGCACTGTCTGGCACTGAAACACAGCTGCCGCACCCTAGACCACTCCTCTAGTTTCCCCAGATCCATTTTCATTCTTTCAACCCCTTCCTGAGTATCAACCCAGTTGCAGATGTTTGTGTCATCCGCTAAGAGACATACCTTCCCTCCAGCTCCTCAGCAGTGTCACTGATGAAGACATTGAAGAGGACAGGACCCAGTACTGATCCCTATTCCACTCCACTAGTTACTCTTCCTTCCCCTGAGCAACTGCTATTTACCACCATCATCTGCTTCTTATCCTTCAAATAGTCTGATACCCAGTTTACCACCTTCTACCCCACCCCCAGATTTCTAAGTTTCTTTATCAGTGCACTGTGCCAGTCAGATTCCAAACAGTAAGGTCCTTTTTCTATAATCACTCATTGAACCCTAGTAAAAATAACAATAACTGAGCCATGATATTATTTAGGAGATTCAGGTGCGGGCTATCCAGACTCTTTTGGTAATATTAAGCTGGCAAAGCTTATGCAGTATGTATCAAGGGTCAACCAATTTAGATGGAATTTAAAATGTTGCCTATACTGTATCACATTGTTTCCCTTATTGCAGCTCTTAAACTGACAGATTGTACTCAAAGCAAAGTTCTTTGATTTTTGGTTTTATTTTGTTTTATTTTATTTAAAATTTTGGTAGCCGGGATAGGCACACTGAGCCAAGGCTTGTTCCAGGTGCGGCCCAGAAAGGGGTTACAATACATCAGGGAGCAGGTAAGTTGACATGAGGTTGATACAAAACACAAGGCATTGAGTTGGCAGAGCATGACAAAAAAAAGTGGTTGATTACACAGGTGGCATTACAACAGAACAAATAAATTCTGGCCAGAGCCGATAGGGCTGTGAAGTGCTACCAAGTGACGAAAATTACAAGTGTGTAGAAATTATTCAATGCCTTGGTATAATTTGGCCAAATGTTGGAGGTGCTACACCAAATTTTCAACATGACCTTTTTTTTTGACCCCTCCTCATGAACAGTGGCAGTGTCATTTTGTTCAATTGTCCCGAATTGTGATTGCGCAGACCAAACGTGCTATTCTGCACCACAGGTGTGAAAACACATTTTGGGCAGGTTGTGGAAAATGACAGCTATACTGTTGTGAAGGAGGTATGCAAAAATGGCAATGTTAAAAATGTGGAGTGAAAATATAAAAAAATAGTGACATTAGGGGCATGCGTAGGAACAGCGCAACGCACACTTGTAACACAGCCATTTATTGGAATTTTTTCACCAAATTTGCAACATGGGCTTTTTGGGACCCCTCCTCATGAACAGTGGCATTGTCATTTCATGAATCAGTCCCAAAAGGTGATTCCGTGCAGTGAACATGAATTCACCTTTCGGGATGGAGTAACAAAATGACAGTGGCAGTTTTCACAAGGTGGGGGTCCCAAGAACCTCATGTTGAAAATTTGGGGCAAAAATTTCCAAAAATATGAGATATGAGCATAAGCTGAAAATCCCATTGAATGGCTGTACAGCACGCCTATTTTTAATTCTTCAGTTCGCAGTTGGGCTTTGAAGAGTGCAGATGTGTCCCGGTCCAGAGAATGATAATAATAATATTTTTATTTTTTAAGGCACCTTTCAAAAAGCCAAGGCACCGTACAAGATAAAATCAAACAGAAGAAAACTGCGCCGACCACCAGAGGTAAGTATGGGGTAAGGTGGGGTGTGGGGGGGTGCTCAGGGGAAGGGGGGATAGGGACCGCAGTGACAACGAGGGACCGGTTTCAGTTTTGCAGGGAAAACAAACTGACGAGGGACCATTTTCTAATTTACAGCAAAACAAACATTTAGGCACACCGTGGTGGGCTCCCAGTGTGCCACATGAATGCCGACATGGGGATTGGGCACCCCAATGTTGGGCATGGCGTGGGCAGGAGTACCAGGAAAAAATGCAACGAGGGACCGTTTTCTGATTTACAGAGAAAAATAAATTTTGCACACTGTAGTGGGCTCCCAGTGTTGCAATGTAACACACTGGGGATGACTTTCGGAGGGGGGCACAAACTAGTGAATGGCATTGCACCATTCGCAACATGCCGGCACCGCAGCAGTGCACATGCATGCAACTCGTGTACATGCCAACAGGAGAGTTAAGTGCTAAGTCTATAGACAAGCAGTTGATGACCGGGAAGGGGGAGGCAGGGATTATGTAAGGGAAGGGATGGGGTGGGTTAGTATAGGGAGGGGGGGGATTGAGAAAGGAGCAAGGGGGAGGGTGGTGTCAGTTCAGTTTGAGGGGGGAATAAGAGGGAGAGTTGCAGAGTTGGGTGGGGAGATGATTCCAGAGGAGGGAGCGTCTGTAGGAGAAGGTAGATTGGCCTGCTGAGGTGCTGGGGTGGGGAGGGAGAGAGCGGGGGTCCCTGGTGTGCAGATCATAGGAGAAGGGGTGCCTCAGGGAACAGCATAGTGGAGAGATGGAGGAAGCAGACCAAATCAGAATTTGGTGAGGAGAGTTTGCGAATGGATAGAGCACCTATGGGATAGAGGGAGGAGTAGAGATTGAAATGATGAGTACGGTGGGGGGGAGTTAGAAGTGAATTGACAGAATGAGTTCAGGAGGGAATCTAACCAGAAGAGAGAGAAAGCAGGGCAAGGCAAGGCACATTTATTTATATGGCTCCCAATCCCGGAAGCTCTGGCGCCTTACATAAAAACAGGCAGGGTGATACAAAATAGGATAAGTAACACACAAATACATATAATGCAACATATAATACATAGTGCAGATGTAAATCAACAAATACAATATTAAAATACAATAACTCTGATTAGTCTGGGAAAATCAGATTAAAGAGGTGAGCCTTTAGACCCCTTTTTAAAATCTCCACTGTCGGGGCCTTCCTAACACAGATGGGAAGCGAGTTCCAAAGGGCCAGTCCAGTGACCTCAAAAGCTCAGTCACTGAAAGTTTTAACCTGGCCCTTGGAACCACAAAGAGGCCCCTGATAGAGGAGTGGAGGGAGTGGCTGGAGTTAGGGAATCAGCCAAGTAGCCAGGGTCCAGTCCATATAGGGCCTTATAGGTAAGCAAGCCAATCCTGAAGGTAATCCTCCACCTGACAGGCAGCTAATGCAGAGCTCACTGGACTGGGGTCACATGACTAGACCTAGACAGACCTGTCAGTAATCTGGCCATTGCATTCTAAACCAGCTGCAGCTGGCGGAGGGTCCCTCCACTGATCCCAAAGTACAGAGTATTAGAGTAATCAAGCCTGGAGGTAATAAAGGCATATACCAAGGATGGCAGGTCCTCAGGTGGAACTAGGCGATTAATCC
The DNA here is from genome assembly GCA_016271365.2 of Neoceratodus forsteri. Lineage (NCBI taxonomy): Eukaryota > Metazoa > Chordata > Ceratodontiformes > Ceratodontidae > Neoceratodus > Neoceratodus forsteri. The sequence goes on from CM057454.1 coordinate 1,104,082,506, forward strand.
TGGTGACAATTCTTAAGTGATAACAATGACTTTGAACCACAGATGACACCTGTGCATCAAGTGTCAATCTGTCATCCAGGATGATGCCAAGGTTTCTCACCCTAGGGGAAGTCATCAACGAGGTCTGTACCATAAACAGCACTGGCATAATCGAAGATAGGAACACTTTGGACACTAACAGGTGGCAGGTAGGGAGAGGGTGGCAGTCTTTATTTTGCTAGAGAATATGGAGCTTGGGATGGAGCATGGAGTGGGTGGCATCCATGTAGACTGAATATTCCAGGTGTGAGTTCAGCCAAACCCCAAGATATTTGTATGTGGTGACTGCCAAGTGGCATACCATCCAGGGTGGAGAACACTGGGGGAAGGGGGTTCTAACTAATTTTTGCGTGGTGCCAAGGATCATGATAACAGTCTTAGAAGTGTTGACTTTTAGGAGGTTGGCTAGGAACCATGACTGCATCTTATTGAAGTCCAGTTGGAGAGGGGCATAGATGTTGGAGATGGTGGGCCCAGAGGCAAATAGGATGGTATAATCCACATACTCATGCATGCGGGAGCTGGAGCAAATGGAGGGGAGGTCATTATTAAACACTGAAAACAGGATAGAACCCGGATGGATCCTTGAGGTACTCCTGCTTGGATGGGTAAGGGAGGGGTCTAGGAGTTGCCCAATTGCCCTGACTGCTGCCTATCATCAAGATATGATTTGAACCAGCTGACTGTGTGTGGACAAACTTAGTGTAATGGTGTGCACACGAGATGGTGGTGCTCATGCAAATAAGTAGCCACCTTAGAAACTAGACAAAAAAAAAGGCTTGGCACTCAGTTCTGTAATTTTCAAATGCAGTAGTGTGGCAATTTATTGATGGCAAGTAAGCCTGGACAAAAAATGCCCCAGCGCTTCAACCCAAAAGTGGGACTTCATCAGGGGGCATGTATCATTTGAAAATGACAGAACTGGGTGCCAAGCCTTTTCTTATTTTGGCAGTGTGTGGAGTCAGGCCAGATGCTAGAAGCTTGGTGAGCAGGAGGGGGTGAGAGACAGTGTCAAATGCTTTGGCCAGGTCCACGAAGATTGCAGCGATCATGTGGCCCTGGTCCTTGGCTGAGTAAATGTAATCAGTGATGTGTAGTAGGGATGAGACTGTCGAGTGATGTTTCTGAAATCCAGACTGAAAATGGGAGAGGAAACTGGAGGAGGATAAGAAGTCAGTCAACCTGGAGTGGACAAGGGATTCTTGTAATCTGGCAAACACAGGGAGGAGGGAGATTGACTGGTAGTTGCCTGGGGAGGAAGGATCTCCGCCTTTGTGGAGGAGGAGTACTCTAGCAAACGTCCAAGCCTGGGTACAGTGCTGGAGGAAAAGGAGAGGTTTAGGAGGTGGGCTAGAGTGTAGGCTATTGCAGGGACAGACAGGTGAAGGAGTTTAGGGTGAACACTGTCAGGGTAAGATTTGTTAGGATTATAGTGCTTGGAGGACTTCCTGTGGGGAGACAGGTGGGAAGAGGAAGCCATCCTGTGGGGGAGAGGGAACCGGGTTGGGGGGAGGGGATGGTTGGGGGAGTGCAGGTAGTTAAGAACTTATTAAGGATTTTAGTGGTGCTGAGTGGGTCAGAAATGGATAAGCCATTTAGCTTTAGGACAGGTGAAGCTGCTTGCACATGGGGGTCAATGGGAGAGTGGACTACTCTACAGAATGAGGTGGGTGATGTGGTGTTGGTTTGCAGGTGCCTCTTAAAGTAGTCAGACTTTGCACAGTGAATCACCTTGGTACAGACATTCTGGAGAGATCTGTAAAGTTGCCAAGCTTGGGGGGAAATGTATGGATTTATAGTGCGACCAGGTTTGGTCCTAGACTTTGCACTGGATGATGAACATAGCCATTATCCAAAGATGGTGACAATGACTGACCCTAGTATTTGCCAGAGAGACATGAGAATTCCAGATCAGTGTGAGTATGGATATGAAGTGGGTGAGAGCTGAGTCCATGTTGGGTGCGGAGTAGACTGGGGTCCAGTCAGCATGTGCCAGGTCATGTAGAACAGCAGCAGTATCAATCAATCGTAGTGAGTGGAACTTTATGTATTTCAGGGCAGACTGGGGGAGGTGTATCTTCTTGATGCAGTAAGTGATGCAGTGGTCACATAGGGCATCTGACAGAACACCAGCATCACTATTACAGTGCAGGTGGGAGGTGAGGATCCAGTCAATAAGTGAGTCATTAGGGGAGTAGGGATTGTAGCGGGTAGGTTCAGGGATCAGTTGGGTTAGGTGGAGGGATTCTATTTGAACGAGAAAAGACTTGGAGGAGGGGAGATCCAGTCCAGGTCAAAGTCATCCATTACGATGAGCTCTGTAGAGGCTGTTAGGGGGACTATAGAAGATATGCATGAGACTAATGAGTCAGGGGCAAGCCAAAGAGAGGCTTATAGCACTCCAATGTAGATGGGGAGCATAGAAGAAAGGGATGGGAGGGCAAGCATTAATTCTTGGGAGGCAGGGTGAGATTAACATGGGGAGATGGAGCATGATAGAGACTGTTGGACATTGAAGGTGACCCCCTCCACTCTGCTTACCATAGTCTTGGCAGAAGACTGAGCAATTGGGGATGGACAGGGAGGCATTGAGGGTCTTTGCTGAGAGCCATGTTTCCAAAATGCTTAGTACACCAGCAGAGTGTTGGGCTATCTAACATTTTAAAAGGTCTAGTTTAGGGGAGAAGGCTTCCTGCATTCAAGGGGAAGATTTGGATACATTTAGGGGAAGTGATGGGATGGGGAGAAACAGGGGGGCCAGGGTTTGTTTCAGCATCCCCTGAGAAGAGCAAGATGATGAGGAGAAAAGAGGAGGCAGTGGGGTGCTTACACTCCTTAGAATTAAACAAGTAGTATGGAGAGGGGTGAGAGCACTAGAGGAGAGTGTTATTATTATCTGACATTTGGGGGGGTAGGGTGCTGGAGTGAATAAGAGGGTATGAGGTGAAGACCGGGGGGAAGGAAAAGGAGGGTCTGAGCGGGAGGAGAAGGGGAGATTAGGCCCGGGGGTAGGGGAGGGAGATGGAAAGATTCAGGGAGAGGGGGAAAAGGAGGGGAAGGAGAGAGGGGAGGCAAAAGAGGAGGAGGAGGAGTTCAGGTAGTGAGTCTGAGGGGAGGGAAGGGAGGGAGAAACTCAGAGGGGGGGATGGGCTAACGAGCTATAAATGAAATCAAAAACATTGAAAATCCAGTTGGTTAGGTTGATTTGAGAGTAGAATGCAGTCATAGGGGCCAAAGACAAGAAGAGCCTGGCAGATGGCTTTGCTTATGGTTGGTACTCAAGGTAAAAAGGGCTTGGAAATGACATCAGAATTCCCATGACATTTCTGGGCACCTAGAACCAGAGAGGGGGCATAAAATGGATGCAACTTTTAGATATGTCAATGGCAGGAATTGCCCTGGTATGTCTAGACCATGTTCTTTCATATTGGAGCTATTTTCAAAGGTTGGCTTTCTTTGTATCATTTCAAGCTGTTTCATGGTAGTTTACATTTTATTTTAGATACCTGTGTTAAATGACTAGATATACTGTAGATGTAGATGATAAGCCAGGTTACCCTTGATCCAAAAGTTGTGTCCAGGTACTGTACAACAGTTTCTGAACTTTGCAAACTGGACATAATGTCAAGAGTTTTAAAACTTATACCTAAGTGTGTCCTAGCTTTGAAAATTGGATAGGGGTGATTTGCTCTTATGTCCAAATGTGTACATACAGTAATGGAAAATTGCATTTAGACATAGGGCAGGATTTTCGAAAAGTTCCACCCAACCTGCACCTGACCCTGTTTCAGAGCAGAAATGCATCCAAACCTGCTAGGCCATCTATTAAATGGCCTAACCATGTCCAAAGTTTGCATTCAAAAATGGATGCAGTTGCATCAAAAATAGACGCAGTTGTGAGTTGTGTCTGATTTGGATACAGTCGTGTCCATTTTCTGCTAATTGTAACTTTTTGTCATGAACAGATTCAAGCTTTGAGAACAGCAGCAAGGTTTACTGGATGCAAGTGGATGGACACTGATGCAGGCACAGCATAGATTTGTGTCTGTCTCCTGCCCTTTTGACCCCCCCAGAAGATTTAACCTCTTCCCTTTGTGCGTATGCCCCCACCCCACAGATGCTAAGTGTACTAGAGGAGAAATTTGTACCAAGCACTCACTTTTCTACAATCCCCAGTGGCCAAATGCATTCAACTATTTGATTACAGTGATCTGCCAAACGGTCATACACCTGAAGCTTTGTAATCCAGGAACAACCAGAGTTTTACTGTCACCTCACTTACACTTATGTACTTACTCTGTATGTAACTATTACTCATATGTGTTTTTTTTTTGTTTTTGTAATTTACAGCACTGAATCACGTTCCTATTTTCCGACTGGTTTGTTCATACTGTTACCTATCCATTGCATTTACCTCATTGTAACCGAGACACACTAAGCTGAAAGCTTGTTTACAGGTATGACCTGGGAGCACAATGAAGTTAAGCGACTTGCTCAGGGTCACACAGCATGCAAGTAGGGGCTGTGGGATTCAAACCTAGACCTCCAGATTTGCAGTTCAGAGCCTGAAACCACTGCGCAATACTGCCTCCTTGTCATCGAAAACAGAATTTAAATTAATAAAAGTGACAAATGATTTTCCCCTCTCTTTGGGTAAAGATCAAGTTCTGCAGTAGACTCAGGATTCATTGAGATTGCTTATGTATCTCACCTTGTGGTTCACAGGTTGGTATAGGAAAAAACTGAGTTTATTTACAATACACTGGGTTACTGACTACAATATCTAAGTGAATGTACTATGGTCAGTTATTCTTAATCATGTGGTATCTGTGGACTGTTCCATTACAACTGTGACATATTAGGGGTATATTTTGAGACCTTTGTTATTCTCCCCGTTGGGCCATGCCTAGGAGGATCATGTAGTGGGTACTACTTTGTGAGGGACTCCAACAGGATACAATTACATTTACTGTAACTATCTGTTTTACATTTATGACTCTAGTTTACTTACCATAAGTCTATTGAATGCCGCAGGACAGTCATCTAACAAACTTGAATTACAGAGTGCCTTCAAGTAGCACCACGGATAGCTTAAGTTTTGCTTTTCTGTACTGACTGCCAGGCAAGTTCACCAATAGCATAAGTACTGGTCTGAATCTGCATACTTGCAGAAAAGTCATTTAGTGATTCTGCTGGATGTTCTAAGAGAGACTGTCAGTTGTTTGGCTGTAACACCACTCTAAAACAATAAAACAATTCAATTCCTCCACACATACAGACATGCCAGCTCATGCCATGGCGGGGGGTGTTACAGAAATAAATTGCCTTTCTCTAAGCTGCTGGTAGTGTAGTTGTCTTCAACAATTCAGCACATTTAGCATATTGGGGACGGAAGCCGATTTCCACTTGCCAGCCTCCCCCCTTTAGGTGAAGCCTGAAGGCAATATGTATGATGAACCACTTTTGCACTACCTAAATTGCACTGAAATGCTGTATATTGAAAAATAAAAACAATTATGGTAAGATTGTTCTTTTTGTGCTTCCTGTAACTGTGCTGACCTACTGTAGTTTCCACTGGGTGGAGTCATCTTATGAAGTGCACAGAATTGCACTTCAGGGTAGGTGCACAGACTGTTTGTGAGCCTCCTTCTCTTTTGTGCTTGCTGAATGAGACAAAAACTGCTTCAGCATCTTTTTGCACCTTTTGAACTCTGATTAGTAACAGTGCATGGTTGTTGTCATTTGTACTCTGTGCAAATGTTAGAGGACCTTCCCCAGTCACTTTGACTTTCATGCATTAATTATCCCTTCTTGCATTGATTCTGGAATTGTATTTCATTGCTGTCTGCGCAGTCAGTTTTTGCATTCTGAGCTGCTAAAAACTGCTGGGTGTACCAGAGCTTTTATAGCAAACCTGGTGTTGCTCTGGGCCCAGGGTTATACTGCTGACATCATTGTAGGGCAGAGTCAATTTCACACACACAAAAAAAACATACTGACAAGGCATTTAGATTTTGGCATAATGCATTGCTAACAGGGTGTCTTGGGGAAGGGGGAACACAGCATGCACACTGAGTACTGGTAGGTTTCCCTTGCAGCTTTGTTGCAATCACATGGTACTGCACAGTGTGAGTCACTCCTCTATCCTATGATAATGTCATAAGGAGCTAGCAGCCCAGCAGCTGAACAGTAAAGGCAAGTGCAGCATGGCTCAAGAACAAATCCAAATTATGGAAGGCAGAGTAAACCTTAGCCAGAAATAACAAATGCATACACCTTTTCAGGTCTAGTACTGCATATAATGACTACAAGCTGTAACTTTTTGGACCATCAGGGAAGGTCCTCTTTAAAGATTATCACTATGTGAAGTGTATGTGCAACAGTAATGAGATGTGATGAGCAGGGACATGGCCAACAGAATGCACTACCGGCTGTTCTTCTGTGGCTGGCAATAATGTCTTGAGCTGATCACTGCTGGCCTCTGTGTTTTCATTCAGCATGAGCCTGCAAACCAGGAAATGAAATAAATATAATACAAAATGAGAAAGATTACTTAGGCATCTTTCAGCTCCTTCTGAATTCTAATGAACTGTAGTGCATGATTGTCATCATCTCTATTTTTGTGCAGACCATAAAGATTATAGTTGCATTAAGTATGTGTGTCAGTTGTTTTGAGGTCTGAGAAGGGACATGGCCAGAAGCATGTAATGCCTGTTGACGAGATTTCGTCCCATAATGATAAGCCTGTCCGTGATGCTTTACGCAATTTTTTTTGCTTTAGAATATGCAAATATTTTTTGCTTTAGAATATGCAGATATATTGGAAAGAGTTAAAAAAATCAAATGGAAATGATTGGTCATCCTATTTTGTGTAAGCAGTTTACATACAGTCCTTTTTGCAAAACAGCTGTGCTTCTCATGCATGTCATGTTGATTGTTATGGGTCTGTAACTGATAAGCAGTGATGGTTTATAGCAAAAGGATACAATATCAAATACTGCTTTTGTGTTCTGTTGCTGGTATTGGTTACTGAAGCTAATTCCTTGGTGTTTTTTGTTGCTGATCAACACCCACTGACTCTCAGTGTGCCCCCCCATCTAGAAAATGTAATACAGAAACACATTGAAACTAATTATTAAAGAGATTGAAATAATAATGACAAAGGGGAAAAAGGGTAGCTTAGCACCTCCTAGTAGCTTTGGTACCTTAATCAAATACTTGCAATGTGTGTGCAGCCTGTAGAACACTATACATATTGCTTTTCATGTTATTATATCATAAACTGATTTACAAGCAATTTATTTACCCAGGCTAACCTGGCTGGGATGCCACATCTAATTTCCTGTGGGCTACTACTTCTACTTGGAACAGCTTGTTGCCACTCAGTTCCACTGGTAGTTTGATTAGAAAGAACATCTTCATGCTCTGATAGGAATCTCTTACAAGAAGTAAGTATTATACAATGACAAGAAATAATACTGGCCTCTCATTGGTCATTCTGGGAGTGGACCAGTGATGCTATCCCAGTACAACATCACAGGTCTAGTCCCAGTGGGCAGATGACCCCATCAGTCCTTCACTGAATCACTCCATGACCCCCACAGCAGTAACCTCCTGTCGGCAACCGATATGCCCATTCCTCGCAACTCCAGAAAAAGTAATTAAACACACAAAATAAATTAAACACGTACCCTTTTATCCCCACTAGCTTCAGTTGCACTGCCTCTGTGCCTCAGCGTAGCATGTGCTTGCTCCATGCCGCTCGTTCGTTTCCCACAAAACCACATGCAGCACCTCTTTATAAAAGAATAAAAAAAAACTCTTCCCACACTGATGCCATCAACAACTACTGGATGCTGAGGCCACATAAAACACAATTCTCCCTCAGGATCTATTAGGTACTTACTGGCCCATATTGCAACACCAGAAGTCTCGCTTCATTTCCTAACGTGCCCCCAATGTGCGGTTCACCTGATCAAACAGCAGTCAGAACGGTTGGTCAAATTAAAGTTTGTTGGAATGGTGAACTACAAAAATATAAGAAATAAACAAAAAACAAAAGTTCGAGAGTGGAGGGGAAACCTACAACAACAACAGAAAACTGTTTGAGGAGCAGACAGCTGAAGTAGCTAGCCAGTCATATACAACCAGCACCACATACTGGCTAAAAGTGGACTGTTTTTTTCTCCACATTCATAAACAACCTAAAAATCAAGTAAAAAAAAACGTTTTTCTTTTTTTTTCTCCCTATTATAAACGAGCCATTGTATAATATCAATAATGCACTCCAGGGTGTGGGTTGTGCCGGGATAACCTCACTTTTGGGGTCATTGGACGCACTCGGCCTGTTCCCTCGTGCCCAACCACCTAAGGGTGTGAGGTTATCCCAGCACAACCCACACCCTGTCATGCATTATTGCTTAATTACATTTGACTGGCAGGTGCTTTCAAATTATTGAGTCCATTTTAATCAGCCCCAGAGACCACTGTCATTTTGTGCTCTTTGGCATCTTTAGGAGATGTTTACATTTTTAGTATGATTACTTGGAACCTTTCTAGCTCAGAACTGGCAAGGTCCAGAATGTACAGTATAAGAATGATATTTTTACTCTTTTTTTCTTTCTTTCTTTCTTTCTTTCTTTCTTTCTTTCTTTCTTTCTTTCCTTCCTTCCTTCCCCTTCCTTTCTGTAGCTGTGTTAGGAGTCTGAAATATCAGGCAATTTTTTACAACTTTTCCTTTTAGTATGATTCTTAAATGATTTTTTTGTGCCTCACTTGTCTGTTCACAGAAATATCAAGGTCTCTGTCTATCTGGGAAGTATTGGAATCTAGCATGAAATATTAATTAAAACACCCTAATCTGTTAGTTTTCTTTACAGAGAAATGCTGCAGCATGGCTAAATCCTCAGCATGTCTGTCAGGTTTAAAGAAAACAACTGTGTTGAACCTGTAAGTCAGTTTTTGCTGTTTAGGCTATTTTTCATGGCCGCATATCAACAGATGTACTGACGTATAGCGAAAAGGAGTAGAGAGAAAACGGTATAGGAGAGCATTGCCAGATACTGAACAGATAGCAGTTTGTGTGCCCCATACTCTGTCCAGTGAGTAGAGTTGGCACTCATCAGCATGAATAAGTGCGTCTGTTCCCTGCTCTGTCCGCAGCTCTCTGAGAGGGCTCTTCCTCTGTGTCTGTGTTTCTGTCTGTCTCTCACTGTTGGTCTATTTCTCACACCCTCACTGCTCCCTCTGTAGCTCTTTGATCATGTGTTTCCTCTGTCTCTGTAGTTCTCTGTCTGTTCCCACTGCCACCCTTTTTTACTTCTGCAGCTCTCCCACCCACCAACCTTTGATGCCAGTTTACTGTCTCTCTGTCACTTGCCTGTTCACTGCTCCTGCTGTCTCTTTTGTGCCCCCAGGCCAGTTCCTACCCTGCCCGGTCCCTGGTCATGGCTCCTGATTACTTTTCTCCCTCTTTCCAATGAAGCTGGTAGTTAGTGCAGTAGGAACTGTTCTGTCTGTCTCTGTCTCTGCCTCTCTCTCTCTCTCTCTCTCTCTCTCTCTCTCACCTCCCACCCAGTTATGGATGCTGCCAACTCTTTGTTTCTTTCCTTCCCCACTCCAGGAGAGCATGGACCTAATGCCCTGACCTTTTTTGTCTCTCTCCCCCTCTTTCTCTCTCCCTCCCAACCCCTGGAAAGTACAAGCTTACTGGCCCAGCAGTGAGTCATCCACGTCTCTTAGACGTTGCCACCCAGGTCTTTTGATACATTAGCTCTGACAAAGTAAGAGGGTGGGGTGGGTCTCTCTCTACCTAGCCTGGGGTTGGGAGGAACTCTTTTTCTCTTTCTCTCTGTCTCGCTCATCCTCCCCCCTCCCAAGCTACACATATCTATCTCCTCCCTTCTGCTTATTCTCCAGCTCCCACCAATGCTTTTCCTCCCCACAATACCCCCCTGCTGCTACTCCTCTAGTTTTCTATTTTTATCACACCATATAGTGACCCTCCTTCCCAATCATAGTCCCTGGCATCTTGCACCATCCCCCCTCCTGCAATGGTTGTGGGTCTGATTGATGGTGTCTACTGCCTCCTCTGTCTCTCTTCCATATACTGATTGTGAAATCCTTGGTGTCTAATGGCTTCTTTCCCTCTCCCTGACCCCGTTGAGTAGTTTCTTTTGTGGGGACTGCCCGTAGCTGGAGACTCCCAACAACTGGGTTCAGGCATCCCTGGGCAGCTGTTTGTCAGGAACCTGTCAGGAAGGACCCCTGACACCAGCAGGTATCTGTTTGCTTGCTACTGGCAGTTGTGGTGATGACTGGGCAGCAGAGCTGGCCCGCCACACAGGAATCCCACACTCCGGGTGCTGAGCCCTGCTTGATGCTGAGGAGATGCTGGCCATCTTTAAGATGCCTGATCTGATGAGTTGCAGTGAGCCAGGGGATGGTGATGATGATGATGACAAGCAGTTGGCTAACAAGAGGCTGGGCATTGAAGACATACTGGAACCCAAGGACAAGTTACACCACTGGAAATAATGGCAGCCGTGCATGTGAGTGCTGTCTGAGGATCTGTACTCATCCCAGGTGGTGAGGGTAAGTACTGTAATGTAGCCAGGTGGGGGTGGAGTGGATGAGCACTTCCCTGATAACTGATCTATATGTGTGTGTTTTTGAGGGGTAGGGGGTGTTACTCCAGCCTAGAAAGTTGCATTGGGTGACTGCACTGCTGGTTGGATAGAGGTGTGGGTACTATAGTCCTGGCTGGTTTTTTTTGGGGGGGGTAGTATACTCCTGGCTTGGGGGCATTGCTGCAAACCTGCCCTAATTGGGGGGGGGCTACTACGCAGCCAAGAGGCAGCTGGGTTGAATAGGAGGCTACACTTTTGGCTGTGAAGTACTGCAGTCCTGACTGGGTTGTACTGAGCAGGGTAGAAATACTGTAGTCCTGTTTCTGGGGAAGGAGGGATGGTAGCCCTTATTGGGCAGGGATGGCATGTGGATGTGGGGGCAGCATTCCTGGTTGGGCGGGGTGCCAGTGTGGATGGATACAGCAGCTACCTTCTGGACAGTGCTGAGAGGAAGGTGTGAAGGAAGGGAAAGTTCTTGCATGACAGTCTAGCTCTCTGCAACTGCCAGGCAGCCTTGGGAGTCACCTCCTGCTCAACAACACTCTGCTATGGCATCATACTGTACTTATGAACTGTCCCTGGTTTTGCCTCACAAAGTTGGTCAGGTACTCCTTAATCTGGAATTTCTGTCACAGAAGATGGAGTAGGGATTTGAAACATAAAATGATGCTAGACACTAATGTTACCATCTTGCACCCCTTCTGAAAAAATAATGCTTTTCTCACCTCAGTGAACCGTATATTGTAACAACTCTTTGAGCTGATTTTACAGTTGGTTAAGATATGTGCTTAATTTTGAATGTTTTTCTTTGATTTTTTTTAAAGCTTTATCCTTATTTTTTATGGCTGTATAGTGAGAGCCATGCACAGCTGTATAGAGAATGGGAGAAGCAAGGAAGGAGCTTACGCATCACAAATGTTGCTCCACACTCCATCCAACCAGTAGAGTTGAATCATACAGTATGGAGGAATCAGTCTGCCTTCTCCATCTGTCATCTTCAGCGTTCTCTTCCCCCTCTCCTTGCACTTGTTTTTTCTTTACCAGTCCATTTTGTCTATGTAGCATGGGGTCGGGGAGGAAGTCTTTTACTCTCTCTCGTCCCCCCCAACTATACTTATCTATCTACCCTCTCGTACTTCTCCTCTGGCCCCTGCCAATGCTTTTCCTCCCCATTCCCCATGCTGCTGCTTCTCTAGTCTTCTTTTTTATTGCACCATCTAGTGGCCTCCTACCTCTCCCCTATCATAGTCCCTGGCATCTCATTCCTTCCCCCTTTCTGCAATGGTTGCAGGTCTGAACTTTGGTCTTTACTGCCTCCCCCATCTCTCTTCAAGGTACAGATCATGAAACACTTGGTGTCTTGCAGCTCCCTTCCCTCTCTGTGGCCCCTCTTAGAACTTCCTTTTGTGGAGACTGCTTCTAACTGGTGGCTCTTGACAACTGGGTTCAGTCATCCCATGCCATTTATTTGTAAGGAAGGACCCCTAACAACAGCAGTTCTCTTTTTGTTTACTGCCGATGCACTTAAATCAGCTGCAGTCAGAGAAGGGGGGTGTTTAAAGAGTAAGCCCCACTGCTGGGTCAAATGCCATCCTCTCCCAGCTGCCTGCCTGTCCACTCCATTTTTTTCTTGCCGGATGCCCAATACGCTATAGTCAGCAGTGCTTAGGTCAGAAAAGGGGTGTGTTTAACTGTAAGGGCCAGTGTTGGGGCAAAGTCTACCCAACTGCATGCTGTTTCTCCCTGCTGGCCACCCCATCCACTGAAATCAGCGCTGACCATCTGAGACACCTAACTGACCCAGACTGACACAGTCATCTGCCGACCCATTGCAAGGTATGGCATTTGGTGTGGGAAGTAGTTAAAAAAAGTGATGTTGGGTCATGGGTGCCAGTATCAGAGATGTTTGTGTCAAAGCTTTGTGTCTTGGAAAGAAGCAAGGGGAAAATAGAATTCTTGAGCCTCTCTAGCAGTGAGATGGGAGTAGGTGGGGCTATGTTTCATTAGAGGGTGGGCCTCACATGAATTACACAAACCTGTATACTTGGGTAAAGAAACAGTGCTAAATGTAGGTCACTAATTCTCTGGGTTTATTTACATCCCTACTGAGTGCTTCAAGAACAGCTGACACATTTGGGGTAGGAAACTGATGTCCAGTAGCTGCCTGCTCCAGGACCTCAACGAGCCATATTTAAAAATTTTTAGTTTAGGTAATGAGAAGTTATAACACTCTCAAAAACCACGCTATCATTTCCATGTAAAGGCAAAGCGGCTGAATGCCTGCAGCAGTCCTGCCTAGGAAACTGTGTATTAATGATGTGGAGTGTGGAAGGGCATTCAGGGCTATAGATAGCATTATAATGCTATTAGGGGCAGCGGCAGCATTTGAATACCTACGGAAACATCTAAAAGGGTCTTGTACATGTTAAAGGGAGTCGACTTGTACATGTAATACTACAATCCTTACCATGTACTTTAGAGGTTTCAGTAGTGCTCAAATTCTACCATTAATGCTATCTATAGCCCTGAAGTCCTTTCCCCACTTTACATAATTAAGATGCTGTGTTATGAGCAGGGCTGAAGTAGGCACTCAGCAGCTTTGGCTTTACACAGAACTGAGATTTCAGTTTCTGTAAGTGTTATAACTTCGTATTCCCTAAACTAAAAAATTCTAAAAGTGGCTCATTTATGTCTTGGGGCAGGCAGCTTCAGGACATCAGCTGCCTGCCCCAACCAAAAGAAGGTGTCAGCTGCTCTTTCCATCAGCAATAGCCACTTCTATAGAGACCTACGATTGCAGTGAAGCCACACCATTCTTGTATGTTGAATTCCAAGAGGAGCTGGTTGTTATCATATGTCTAAGCAACTGACTGCTGGCATTTTTGCTGAAATGGAGTGGCTCTATGAGGTTTATCAGCTTCCATAGTTTCAACATCCCTGGAGTGTTCTTCACATAATTGGTCTGCCTGAGATCACTGTGCTCTTCTTTGTCTTTCGCTTTCTCATCCCTACGCTTTTTACTTCCCAGTTTCACTAATTTGCTGCATTTTTGTCCCTCCATTCTTCATTGTGGTGGACATTTGTATGAAAACATAATCATTGTCCCCTACACGTTCTCTAATTCTTCAGCTGTTCCCCCTGCTCAAGTCATAATTCTAGGTCTGTGAGGTCATAACCTGTTGCTGAGCTAATAATTCTGTTCTCACAAACAAAGGATAATGATGTCAACAGAGGGAATAGCAGGAAGATCACTGTAGACTGAGTCTGTGACACAGAGATCTTGTTTTAATGCAAATGCCTCAGTAATAAAGAATATGGACAAATAAATCAAGACAATTTAAGAGAGAAATGGAAATTCCTGGTTTATTTATGTGACTGAAAATTGTTAACGTGAGATGTCACACATTTTCAATTTCACAGACCTTTTTTTATCCCATATCACTATATTCAGTGGGTGTTTATCTTTATGGTAATATTAAAAAGGGATGTACATCAGGTATGCATGTCCCACATATCAATTTTATATCCATTTTAAAGTCAATGCATTAGCAGCCACAGTGACTGTGAGTGGATTTTGTTTTAAAATAGTGTTTCCGGTTCCATTATTGTTCAATCTTTACTGGCCTTTTTGTAAATTCAGTAAGTGTTTCTGAAAGTCATGTTGGTGGTAAATGCCATTTAACAATTACATGACGTAGTTTATTTCTTACATAACTACAAAGGCCTACAGCAGAACTAGAGATGTTGTGAAGTTTTAATTCACCTGTGAAGTTCCAGCGAAGTTGCCAAATTTGCCTCAATGGATCATTTTGCAAAGTTTTTCTATTTAATAGGAAATTCGCCAGTTGTAGCTTCACCTTGTTACTTCTCCTGTAACTTCTCCTTGAGGTACACAAAGGAGAAGTTGAGTCAAAATGTTCATTTTCAAATGAAAAATAAAACTGTCCCTGGTGTCTAGTGGTCCCCCCGCCAATCACTGGAATGATGTTAAATAAAAATCTTTTCCTGTATCTAATGGTCCCCACCCCATCAATCACCGATCACCAGCCAATGTTAAATAATGATTATTCCCTGGTGTGTAGTGATGCCCCCTTTGGTGATTGCTGGCCCAATGTCAAATAGACACTTTCTCTGGTGTATAGGGATCCCCTCTACCAGATGCTGACCTGATGTCACATAAACACTTTCCCTGCTGTCTAGTGGTCCCCCCCCCCACCAATTTATAGCCCAATGTTAAATAACAATCCTTCCCTGGTGGTCTAGTGGTCCCCCCCCATCCCCAAATCAGATCTGCCCCTAAAATACAATATATATCTTTCCCTGGTGTCAAGTAGACCTCCTACCCTCGGCAGGTAGTGCCCCACCGACCTGCTCCCCCATTCCATCCCTAAGCTGGTGACTGGTATAGCCTTCCACTCTCCACCATGGCCGGCTGCTGACTGAGCTGTCAATGAGCACACACTTGTACAAGTATGCACTCACTGACAGCTCAGTTGGTGGCTGGACATGGTAGAGAGCGAAAGGCCGTGCCTGTCACTGGCTCAGGAATGGGATGGGGGAGTGGGGTGGTGGCGCACTACTTGCCAGAGTGAAGGCGTCCATGAGACACCAGGGAAAGATATACATTGTATTTTAGGGGGAGATTGGATTCGGGATAGGGAGGGAGGAAGGACCACTAGACCACCTGGGAAAGATTGTTATTTAACATCAGGATGGTGATCAGTTGGGGGAGGAACCACTAGATACAAGGGAAAGTGTCTATGTGACATCGGGCTGGTGATTGGTAGGACTAGACACCAGGAAAAGTATCTAAGTGACATCAGGCTGGCAATCTGTGAGGGGGGGCACTAGACACCAGGGCAGGTGTCTATTTGACATCAGACCAGTGATTGGCAAGGGAGGGGGAGACCACTAGACAGCAGGGAAAGTGTCTATTTGACATCAGGCAGGCAATCGGAAAGTGGCGACCACTAGACATCAGGGAAAGTGTCTATTTTAAGTTCAAGTTAAATTTTTTGGGCAGGAAACCTGCATTGGGCATGCTCATTTGCAAGGAGATCCTGTTAGGACAACATTATACAACAGTGCAAAATACACAATACAGATACAATAATTGGTATATAATATGGAAACATCCAGGGACAATAAAATAATGGCATACAATACAGGTGATTTTGAGGAAACAGATACATTTGTATCTGGTGAGCAATGCAAACTATGACTATTCATTTTGATAATAAAACAAATAGGAAGAGGGGATGGTTAATTGGAGACAGGTGCATATTGTACTAACTTTGCTCTAGCTAGGAGCGCTAGCTATTTCGGCAATGGCAAGTTTCCATGAGTGCGTTATTGAACAAGGATTTAAAAAGTCTAGGGAGACTAGTCCAGAGAGCTTGAGAGAGGCCTGTATTTTATTCCAGGTGGTCAAGATGGCATGACAGATTGCTGCTGCACCATAGAGAGTGCGGTATTTGGGGATGTCTAGAAGGAAGTAGTTGCTCTTCCTACGGGCATAGAGGCTGCGCATTTGTTGATAAAGCGAAGTAATACATGGTAAGTGTTTGTTCAGTAGGACTTTAAGGGCCCAGATGCCAGTGTGAAGCAGTCTTCTTGTGGCAAAGGATGACCAGCCCACTGCTGAGTAAAGGGTGCAGCGATGCATTCTAAAAGGTGCATTGGTTATAAAACGTAAGGCACGGTGATACAGGATGTCTAGTCTGTGTAGGTTGGATACTATGCTACTGTTGTAAATAATGTCCACGTAGTCCAATGGGGAGAGGAAAGTGGCTTGTATTAGCCTTTTCTTGATGTCTGCAGGGAAAAGGAATTTATTCCTCTAGAAAAATCCCAGTCTTATTTTTAGTTTTTTGGTGAGGGATTCTATTTGACATCAGGCTGGCAATCGGTGAAGGGTAGGAGCACTAGACACCAAGGAAAGTATCTATTTGACATCAAGCTGGTGATCAGTGGGGGGGACACCACTAGACAGTGGGGAAAGATTAATATTTAACATCGGGCCTCTGATTGGCAAGGGGGGGCACTGGACAACAGGGAAACTGTTGCAAACTCTGCCTCTATGCCAGACTCCACCGGCAGAGTTGCTAAGTTCGCATTTCGCAGAATTATCAGTGTTCTGCAAATCTGGAGTTCATACAGTGGATTAACTTTGCAAACTGCGGTGACTTTGCGAATTACTCCTCGGAGCGAAGTTTCCCAGCTTCGCACATCACTAAGCAGAACACAGCATTGCAGCAACAATGTAGAGTTTCAACAAAGACATAACTTTCACCATAGGAGTTTTAGCTGTTTCTCATCACTGGTAAGCAAATCAGAAGGACTCACTGTGTTTGCTAAAAGGCCAGTACAGACAGAATAATAACAGAATGCATACCTATTATTTGAGATACAGTTTCTGCAGAAAATGCAGGCTTGAGATTTAAAGATCATTCTGCTTTAACTCTCACTCTCACTCTGTCAAATTTATAAAAGTACTAAAACTCATTACTGTATTGGATATGTGACATCTCCAGTTCAGTACCTAAAGGACATCTTTCAGACTCCACTCTAAATTTTACAGAATAAGAGTGAAGACTTCGTTCCAACAGATGTGCTAAGGACTTTCCTGTGCTGCTGCATTTTCTTTGGTATTAGTCAATCAAATTAGTCTTTTTTAATAAAAAAAGAAAAAATATTCAGGGTACTCAGCATCCGTAATGAAATGCAATGAAGCAGTTGTGAAAAAAAAAGGCTATGTAAGGTTTATTCTAGTATTACAGTGTGCCAGGTTAAAAGATCAAAACAGACCCCAGATGGTCCATCTAGGTATGAAGATGAAATAACCTGTGCACAGCATTTTGCACAGCTGTTTCACTGCCTTTCAGTATACGCACGGAGTGCTCACGCTGCTCTGACTTTTTGTTTATTCAGGATTCTGTCAGAGAGCCCTAGTTCCCAGTGCATTCCACCAGCTGCCTTTCATGTTTTTTATGTAACCTCTAGGTGGCGCTATCTCAAGGGATATTACCCCAGCCTGTGTGACTAGGTGCAGGTTGAGGGGCCTGAGTTCTGTGAATGGGTGCCTCCACCTGGAGGCTTGGTTTAAGGGTAGCATAGCTGCTCTGGGTACATCCCTCTGGGACACTGATACCCTCCTCTAACCCCTCTAGTGGCCTACACTGGTTAGCAAATAGACAATCACAATTAACACCAGAATGCAATGTTAGACCCCCACTTGGCACACTTACCAGCAGGGCTGAATCAGCTATACTGGTCCTGGAGACCCCAAGTAAAATAAAACCTGCAATGGAGAAAGGCAATAGCAACAAAATATCCCCTCCACAAAGGTATACAATAGCCAGTTTAAATGCAGAAAGACTTGGATCTGATTTATTCAGGGGATGTGAACAAGGGTGGGGCAGTAATCTAGTGTTTGATTTCAGTTCTGATGTAGTCAGGTCAAACATGCATGCCCTAAGAGTCCTTCTAGCACAGTCACAGACACTCTGGGTACCCAGTTGTCATGCAGGCTAGCCTGAAGTGTTGCCTGGGGTAGGCTGGCATTGCTGCTGTTGTTGGGGCCCTTAGGAAAGTAAAACAACACAACATGCACTTTAACCCACAATTTGTGTTCCAGAGTCGGATGACTCAGTCTATAATGATCAACCAAAACAATTAAATCAGATGACACACTTTGATTTGAGCTTTGTTACAGGGAGCTACCCTGATGTTTACTCACGCTACCCAGACCAGGATGCAGGATTGACGAGATGAAGCCCTCAGGATGGTGTGCTGGTTTGCCAGGGGAAGCAGGGCCCACACGATGCACTGTGGTGGTTGATCCTGTTTGATGGTGTTGAGCAGGGAGCCAAATCCCTGAGTGGGTCTTTCGTTGGATGAATCTCTGTGGCATGATCGGCAATCTAGGCTGAAATGGTGAGGTCCAGACCAGGTGCATGGTTTGGATTTCATTCTGGTTAAATGCTGGATGTAGCTTCCAGATAACGTGACTCATTCAACGATGTGGGGAACCAAATCATGACCCACGTTACACATTCAGCACAATTATAGTAAGACTAGGTAAATACCACAGTTAGGATGAAAGACCGGTGGCAATTAAACAGTGTCTCTATGCAAATCGTATGCTCTGCGGTTAGTTCAAGTCCTGACAGGCCGATCGCTCCAGAAGCAACTCTTTGGTCCTCACCAGGCAAAATTCACTCTTTCACTCTTCAGGATTCTGGTTATAGCAACAGCAACTGTGGATAAAGTCCAAATTTAGATTGCAGACTTCTTCACTCAAGAAGATGGTATCAGGCAGGCCAGACACAGCCTTCCCACCAATTCTCCCACGCTACTACACAGGAGCAGCTGCTCGAATGTCTTAAGCTGTTCACTCTGTCAACTCCAACTCCACACTGACTCACTGCTGCAGGCAGCTCTGGGCTTTCCCAGTGATCCAAAAGATTTGGTTGGTTGATCCATCTGTCTGTCACAGTAAGGGCTCCCCCTCCAGGTCCATTTAGGCATCAAACAGTAAAAACTACAATTCCTACACAAATTCACTCCCACAGGACCTCTGGGGACAGTCTCCATTTTAAAGTCCCTAAAGGTACCGATTGGTCCAAGCCGGCAGTCCAGAACCAAAATTGTGGCTCTCAACAAAATGTCCATGCTGAAAAGGAAAACAGGTTAGACAAACTACATCATTATTATTATTACTAAAGCAGATAATCAATAAACAGCCACAGATCCTAGTAGGGCTTCACCTGACAGCCTCGTCGCCATCCCGACCCGCTGCACCTACTCAGACTGACGGGCCTCCCCCCTCCCGGCCTCCTTTCTACCTCAAAAGAATCTCAGTTGGGGAGACCAAGGCCCTCCTTGCTGGGCTCTCCCACCACACGGGTGCTGGTTACGACAACCTCAACCTAAACTGCTGAGCTTGGGGGCCCCTCTCCTCGCTAGGCCAGTCGCCCACATATTTAATGCCTCACTCATCTCGGGGATCTTACCTGACATTTGGAAGGTTGCCAAGATTGTCCCTGTGCACAAGCAAGGAGACCCCAAGGATATGAAAAACTACCGCCCCGATCGCCATACTCTCGGCAGTCAGTAAGCTCCTAGAAAAGGCTGTCACCTCTCAACTCTCCCACTACCTTCAGGTGTATGCAGTTATCTCCCCAGCCCAGCATGGCTTTCGGAAGGGGTACAGCACATCGACAGCGCTTGCTGTAGTTACCTCGGAGATCTGGACAGCCACCGACCTAGGCAAACGGACCGGTGCCATCTTCGTGGACCTCTCTAAGGCCTTTGATCGTGTTGACCACCCCATCCTCCACTCCACTCTACAGTCCATTGGATTCTCCAACCGAGCCCTTGCATGGTTCTCAGACTACCTTGGGGGAAGGCAGCAATATTCTTGCTTCAACCGAGCCTTCTCTGCCCTTTCCCCTGTCACCCTCGGGGTCCCCCAGGGATCCGTCCTCGGACCCATTCTGTTTTCCTTGTACATCAATGGGCTGCCCTCCGTTGCTACCCATGAGCACATAACCCTATACGCGGATGACCTAGTATTACTGTACAGTTCTCCGGACATGCCTAGCATAAACACGTACCTAAACTCTGACTTCTCTAGTATCCAGAACTGGCTGGTGGATCACAAGCTCACCATCAACCTGGATAAGACCACAGCCATGCTATTCGGTTCTTCAGCCAAAATCAATGCCTGCCGCACACCCCTAAAGATTCATGGGGCTAATGGTGCCCCCTTACCGGTCCCTGTTGCCATGAAGTACCTAGGCATTACCCTTGATCCGCAGCTGGATCTTACAGTGCACCTTAGAAATGTCTGTATGGCCACTAACGGGAAGCTTAGACTTGCTTACAGGGCTAAAGATTGCCTCACCCCGGCTGCTCGTCTCGCCATAGCCAGGGGGATACTCCTGCCCACACTCTGCTACGGGCTCATAGCCTTTGCCCTGGTCCCAAACTCCAGCCCAGCTAGTGGGATACATGCATACAACAACATCTGCCGGTTCGCCTTCCACCTCGCCTCACGATCGCCAGAGCCATATACTCCAGGCTGAATGGTTCTCCCAGAAAACACTGTGTGTTTGTCCTGGGCAACTTTGTTGACAACATAGTCAGGAATGCCACCCTCCTCAGCTTGCCCTCCCCTCAAGCATGACACCCCTTGCTTACAACCTCACGATCTGACCCTACTCAGATCCACCTGGTCCCTAAGACCCAACTCTCACTGGTGACCGGCCTTCTCAGCTTGCTGACCTAGGCTGTGGAACCCTTCCTGTACTGTCAATGCATGCCTCCCTCCCATCACTGCTTCAAAACCTCATTCTGGAACTTCCTCAAATCCACAGCTGCCTGCCTCTGTGCTTCATAGCTCCAGTTACATCCCCTCCTCCTCCGGATTCTCTAAGGTGACTGTGGGTGCTAAATCCATGATGGTCACCTGCACTATTGCACTTAGGCCCTCCCGGGGCATGGGGGGGGCGACCCTGGCTAGCACTTCCCTCCTCTAGCTGCTTATGGAGGGTAGTGTTCCTCTCTAAAGGATAGGTGCCCACGAAAGATCATATTTTGTGTTGTACTCCCTGTCATGGGTGTTTCCTGGTGCTCACCCTCCTCCCCACTGACGATTTATTACTTGTCTGTAGCATTCCTTACCTGTTATCCTGGTTACATGATTTTTATTTTGTTTGCTGTATACCTTACCTTGCTATGTTTTCCTGGTGCTTACCCACCTCACTACTGTCGATTTATATCTTGCTTGTTGTTTACCATACCCTACTATGTAATGACAGGGTACCTTACTACTGTTCCACCCACTTGCATGTGGGCCCAATTGTACCCTGCCCCTGTATTGTGTCTCCTATGTACTCTGTAATCCTCCCGGGTCGCACCTGAAAATAGGCACATGCTGTCTAGTGTGCTAACCTTGTTAACAAAAGCAAATAAATAAATAAGCAATGGCAGAAAGAAGCAGCTAAATTGCAGCCCTGGGCGGGACTCGCACCTGAAACCACTGGGGCCCCACCCAGATTAATTATAACCCATGAAATAGATACCTCTTAAAGAGTCAGGCACAGAGGCTAACAGGGCACTCGCATGCAAGCACTTTTAAATTGCTTAGACACAGAACACCAGCGTGAGCTTTCAGAGGTGTAGACACCTTTGTGGACAACATTTAAGGGGAGGTCCACGGGCCTCCCAGGGGAGTCATAACTGAGATGTATTACTGGTTTAATAGGTCTTCCAGACTTTCTTGTGGGAACAGACACAGGGTCTGGGGCATCAACAATGGCATTAGTCTGTTCTCCGGTAGGGAGGAGTACCTCTGCACTGGGTGAAGACTCCAGTAATGGAACATTGTCGGCTTCTTGCTCTGTTGATTCTGTTTCCACCATATTATGCATATCATTGTGCTTTGTGGAAGGTCCAGATTTGTCATCCAGGGAAAACTCTAAAACATCTTGATCTTGAAACACTTGACTGACATGTTCAACAACAGAGTGTACATTCTGGTCATTCAGAACAGCAAGGTAAAGTTCATTATGGTCATCATGGTCATTCAGTTCAGTAGTTTCTGGTATGTCACCAGGAAGGCTCATGGCATCAGGCTTCACCTCGGGCAGTTCAAACAGTTCCACTAAGCACAGTGAATCAGCTACTTCAGACATTATACTTTGCAGCTCACTCTTAGGGGGCATTGGTTCTAGGGAGAAAGCTGGAGGGTTAGGCGGTCCTGAAGGCCCAGCTTCATCCCCATAATTACACATAGGTTTACCTTGGAACAATTGGCTCAGTTCATAGGAAGGATAATAAGAAGTCTCACACTCACTGTTGTCAGATTCAGCTGACAGTCACTGTCATTTTGGGCCTGCCGAGGGGAAGGCCTTGATTCTTGAACAACTGAAGGTTGACTCTGTCTCTTTTCAGCAACAGCATGAGTCACTGGCCCAGGAGGGGCAGCATCTGATGGTTCAGCATCAATAATCACTTGGCCAATAGGCAGCAGGTGGTTCCTGTGCATGGTTTTAACAGCTCAAGAGTCATTTTCTGGACGCACTCTATACACAGGTAGGTCATCCAGTTTGCTGACTACTATGTGTGGGAGGTGGTGCCACCTATAGGCAACTTTATGTTTTTTACGTTTTCCTTGCAGTCCCAAATTACGCAACGATGCATGGTCTCCAGGCAACAACTCCTGAGCCTTTACCTGCCTGTCATGTCTCTCCTTGTTGGCGAGGTTTCTTTTCACAGCCATAGTTTGGGCCAGTTGATATACATGGTTTAACTGATCTTTTAGTTTTTGTACATATTGCAAATAGTTTTCAGCATGAACCCCATCCGGGGATACTCTAAAACAGACATCTATAGGCAACCGAGCTTCCCAGCCAAACATGAGACCGTAGGGGGAAAACCCAGTAGCATCATTTTTGGTGCAGTTGTAAGCATGCACCAGGGTGCTGATCTGCTGACTCCACTTATGTTTTTCTTTAGGGTGAAGAATGCCCAACATGTCCTGGAGGATCCTGTTAGGCTGGGTAGCCCCTGAAGGTGGTAGGGAGTGGTTCTAGACTTCTGCACTCCCCACAGGGAGAGCATCTCTTTTATCAACCGCCGTTCAAAGTTCCTTCCTTGATCAGAGTGAATTTGTTGGGGTGCACCATAATGGACAAAGAATTTTTCTACCAGCACCTTGGCCATGGTGGAGGCTTTTTGAACTTTTGTGGGATAGGCCTGGGCATAATGTGTAAAATGATCTGTAACAACTAGCACGTTCCCAAAGTTTTTCTGGTCAGACACCAGGCACAAAAAGTCGATGCAAACCAACTCCATGGTGGCACTGGTGGAGATATTGACTAGTGGGGAAGTTTTCTGAGGCAAGGCTTTTGTTTGAAGGCAATGACTGCATGTTCAAATATGGGTCTCAACATCATCCCTCATTTTCAGCCAGTAAAACTGGGAGCAAACCAGGCCAAGTGTCCGGTCATAATCTAGATGTCCCATGTGATTGTGGAGGGATTGGAGCACCAACTGTTCGAAAGCCATGGGTAACTCCAATTTCTGCCTGTCCATTTGGCCTTGATAATTTACTGTCTCTTGATATAATAGTTGATCACGTAACTTAAGCCTGGGGCCCTCCCTGAGCAATAAAGCAGTTTGTGAATCAGAGAAACGAAGCTTGGATATATCTTTTCCAGCACACAGGGCGTTGAGCGCAGGCTGGATCATTGGGACTTGGGATTCAGCCCACTGGATACTGTCATTGTCAAACTGAGGTAATGCACTGAGGTCTAACACTGTAAAATGGCAGTAGGCTGTGGGTACACAGGTGTCGGGGGGCCCAAAACAGTCCACCAAGCAATCAACAGTGTCTGCAGACAGGTAGTCATCCTTATCAAACTTTTGGCACAAAGCTTTGATGGATTGTTCAAACAGCCTCACCCAGTTGTCAGTGGGGCTTGATCATCTCGAGAGAGCATCTGTGTCTATAGAGTTCAAGCCAGGTCGGTACTCCACCGCATAGTCATATGTATACAGGGCAGAAAGCCACCTGTGCCCGGTGGCATCTAGTTTCGTTGAAGTTTGTATGTAAGTCAATGGGTCATTATCAGTTTTCCCTTGAATCTTAACCCAAAAGAGATAATATGAGACTGGTCCACTACAGCCCACTTGAGGTGAGAAATTCAAGTTTATGGACGAGTACTTGCACTCAGATGGTGTTAAACTTTTACCAGTGAAAGCTACAGGTTGCAGGCCCTCTTGATATTCTTGATACAGCACAGCCCCTAGCCCCTTCAAGCTAGCATCTGTATGTAGGACATAAGGTTTGGTGGGGTCAGCATAAGCGAGCACTGGTACATGGGTGAGTTGATGAATAGTCTCGAAAAAGGCAGACTCACACTCAGAGGTCCACTGGGTCCCAAATGGCACATTTGTTCTGAAATATACTTTCGCTTCCTCTTTGATGAAGCTTTTCTTGTACTCTCGGTTAGTAGGGGGATAGCCTTGGGTAAGGTTGGGTAAAGGGTGGATGACTTTTGAGTGATCTTTAATGAATCGTCAGTAAAAGCTGCAGAACCCCAAGAATCGCTATAATTCTTTCAAATTGATTGGCTGAGGCCAGGTGGTCAAGAACTCCACTTTGCTGGGGTTTGTCTGAATTCCAACTGCTGACACTATATGCCCAACGTACTTCATGGATGTTTGAAAGAACTGGCACTTGTCTATAGACAGTTTCAAACCGAAATCCTCCAAACTGTCAAGAACTTTGAACAACCAGCCTCCTGCTCTTCTAAGGTACATCCAAATACAATGATATCATCCAGGTACACCAGGCACTCCAATAAGTTCATATCTCCTACAGCACAATCCATCAGCTGCTGGAAAGTGTCTGGTGCACAAGAAATACCTTGAGGCATCTGCAGAAACTCGTAGAACCCCAGGGAACAAATGAATGCTGTCTTCTCACAGTCCTCTGGGGCCATCAGGATCTGATAATACCTGATTCTCAGATCAAGCACTGAAAACCACTGGCTTCCGTTCAGGCAATCAAGGGCATCCTGGATGCGGGGCATGGTATTCTGGTCCGGTACAGTTCTTCAGTTCAAAGTCTGATAGTCTATGCACATTCTCACTGATCTGTTTTCTTGCATACCACTACAATTGGAGAGATGTAGGGGCTCCTCAACTCCTGAATAATCCCAGCCACTAACTTCTCCTGTAGGTGTCTCCATAGGTCATCTATATCAGCTGGGGCAAGGCGGCATGACCACTGTCAGAATGGCCTGTCATCATGGAGTTGAATATGATGCTCAGCCCCATTGACACATCCCACATCCCATTCTTTTAGTGAGAACACTTGGTTCCTCTGACATAGCTTCTGACTTATCCTGGTCTTCCATTCAGCAGGCAATAGGGACTCTCCAAAATCAAACAGGTTTGGGGTCACCTCCTCCCTCTCACCAGAGCATTTTTTGCTGGGCAGCACCTCAGTGTCTGTGCAGTGCACCATGACTAAGGTACATCCCTGGTTTACTCAAAGCTCTCAATCAAACACATTCTGGATTTGCACCACCGCCCGTCGAGCATAAGCATGGGCTCGAGCTGGTAGAATACTGGGCTTGACCAATAATCCTTCTGGCAACTTCCCCTCCTCTGGGGCATTCAGCATGAAGATTCTGATATTTACATCTTTCTTGAGGCGCACTTCACCACAGATGGTATATTGAGCATTAGGCTGTAACACCAAGGAGTCAGGATATTTCTTCCACATTATCCCCACAGGATCAACTTTCTCCATCTCTGTGTTCTGTCTTTGTAGTTCATAAGCTCATTTCACCAAGGCTGGAATTCGCATTGCCCATCCAGTTCATTGTTCCTGCTTCTCTTGACACAGCTGAGCCAACCTCCTGAACATGTGAGCGTTGGTACCAATGAGTAGAGGGACACCATCATACAGTCGCGTAGGTGGACATACCAAGGCCAGGGTCTCTACTTGCTCATCTACACTGGCTACAACCATGGGAAAAGACAGCCAGATTCAGACATACCCCAGGTAGGGGTAAGACTTCTTACTCAGCCCCCACACATGCAGGCCTTCTAAAGGTTGTAGGGGCACATCAGATAAGTGTTTGTTATACCAGTCTTGAAACACAGTGGTTACTTGTGATCCACTGTCCAGTACAGCCCAAGCAGAAACACCATTCACAGTCACAGTAGTTTTCCAATAAAGGGCCCACCACTTTGGACCAACCTGGTGAAGTTGGTTTAGCAGTCCGCCCTATAGCAGTCTTTGAACTTTTTGAAGAATAGGACATTTTTACAGGCCCGGTCTGAGGCCTTGTGTTGCTCCGCTGAACAAAAGCAAACAATCTAGAGGTGACTCATCTCAAGTTCTCAAGAACAGTGCAACTCGTCTAGTTTGTCTGTCCTCACCACAGCGATAACAGAATACTGGTTCCTTTGAGTCTCTGGGAGGGAGGGGGTCATCCCTCACTTCAGACTGGTTAGGAAAACCCAGTGAGTCCTCTTTGGGCCAGGGTTCATTTTCCCTCTCTTCCTGACCTCTCCAGGGATCAGTTACATGAGTGGCTCAAATGAGGTCTCCCACCAGGCCTCTCAGCTGTCTCACTTCCTCCATCAACTTGGCTTCAACCCGGGGTTCAGGGGCAATGACATGAACCTACACACCCCCGGGCGAAGCTTCACCTCTGAGCTCCATGGATGTCTGACAAGAAGATGAACCTTTAACCATCTCAGTGGCTTGTTGACTTGCTTTTATCTGTTTCACCTCCTTAAGCAACTCTCTCATTTGTTGAAGCCTGGACACATCATTCTGCTTGTCAGTCCAGTCAGGGATTTGGCTGATACAGGTAACCCCAGCATAGGGCTCCCAACCCTCTTCGTCATTCTCGGCTTCCCTAATTTCCTTCATGAACCAGCAATACTCAGGTGGATTTCCTTTTTGATTTTGCAATTTCAGCTTCAACATCAGCACACTGGAGTATCTGGTGGATTTCAAAATATGTTCTAATCTGATTCGATCCAGCTCATGGGCAGGCACTCTTCCTTTCCTATGGCCCTCTGCAAGGCCCTCTCGATTCTGGTGACAAGCACGGACAGTTTTTCATTTTTCCATTGTTTGGCAGATTTAAACTTTCACATCAGGTCTTCTCCAGATTCAGTGCTGCTGAACACCCCTTCCAGGACAGAGAGGTACTCGGCAGCAGTGGCTTCTGGACCAGTGGATTGAAGGAAATGGATAACCTCCAGTGCAAGGCCCCTTAAGCTTTCCATAAGTCTCTTTCTGTTTTCTCCCTCGGAGCATTGCTACTCCTGGACTAGGAGGGTGGCATAGTCCATCCAGGTTTCCAAATCATCTTCCCCCACAGGCACTGGGGCTGCACCAGAAAACAGCCTAAGCCTACGGTAAGAGTCCAGGTGCACAGATGGTATCACAATGGGGGATGCTACCACAGGGGAAGCTCTAGGGGTAGCTGAAGAAGCTATGGAAACTGTAAAGGAGTGGTCTCTTCAGAAATCTCTAGCATTTTCAATAGTTCTTTGGCAGTTCTCCCCTCAGCAGCTAGTAGTCTGAGCAATTTGTCCTTGAACCCCTCTACTTTTGGGGAACCCCCAGGAGAGGACGGGTCACTGTGTAAATGAATAATTTGCCACCCCTTCTGGGATCCCTCCGGCAGGACAATTGGGAGCACTCTTTCAGGGTCTATGGGGTGGCTGCAGGAGAGGAGGGCCACCATGGTCTGGTCAAACAGGTCCGAGTCCCTCCCCCTCACGCCAACCTTCCCTAAGCATTTTACCTGCTCTACAGTCTCTACAATAGTAGCATTAGCAATCCCTAAAGGGATATCCAGCAATAATATGGCATGCAGGGGTCTATCCCCTCAGCCTCACTCAACCCCATCATGCGATGCACGAGCAGCTTGTGGGTGGCAATCTTAAGCTTGGGCTTAGTGAGCACCTCCATTTTTGACAAATTCTAAGTATCTGGGTCACAGTTCCCACTTCTGACCACTACAGGGTGCAAATCCCAGTGGTGCCTCCAAGATATAACCCCTAGGTTGCACTATCCCAAGGGATACTACCCCCTGCCTGCTTGACTAGGCTCAGGTTGAGGGGCCTGAGTTATGTGAATGGGTGCCTCCACCCAGAGGGTTGGTTTAAGAGTAGCATAACTGCTCTGGGTACATCCCCCCAGGACACTGATGCCCCCCTCGAACCCTTCTAGTGGCCTACTCTGGTCAGCAAATAGACAATCACAATTAACACCAGAATGCAATGTTAGACCCACACTTGGCACACTTTCTACTAGGGTTGGATCAGCTATACTGGTCCTGGAGACCCCATGTAAAATAAGACCTGCAATGGAGAAAGGCAATAGCAACACGATATCCCCTCCACAAAGGTACACAATAGCCAGTTTAAATGCAGAAAAACTTGGATCTGATTTATTCAGGGGATATGAACAAGGGTGGGGCAGTAATCTAGTGTTTGATTTCAGTTCTGATGTAGTCAGGTTAAACATGCATGCCCTAAGAGTCCTTCTAGCACAGTCACAGATACTCTGGGTACCCATTTGTCATGCAGGCTAGCCTGAAGTGTTGCCCGGGGTAGGCCGGCATTGCTGCTGCTGTTGTTGGGGCCCTTAGGAAAGAAAAACAACACAACATGCACTTTAACCAACAATTTGTATTCCAGAACCGGATGGCTCAGTACTTAATGATCAACCAAAACAATTAAATCAGGTGACACACTTTGATTTAAGCTTTGTTGCAGGGAGCAACCCTGATGTTTACTCATGCTACCCAGACCAGGATGCAGGATTGATTAGATGAAGGCCTCGGGATGGTGTGCTGATTTGCCAGAGGAACCAGGGCCCACACGACACACCAAGGTGGTCGATCCTGTTTGATGGTGTTGAGCAGGGAGCCGAATCCCCAAGTGGGTCTTTCATTGGCTGAATCTATGTGGCATGAGTGGCAATCTTGGCCAAGATGGTGAGGCCCAGACCAGGCGAATGGTTCAGATTTCAGTCCGGTTAATTGCTGGGTGTAGCTTCCAGCTAGTGTGACTCGTTCAACGATGTGGGGGACCAAATCACGACCCACATTACACATTCAGCACAATTATAGTAAGAATAGGTAAATACCACAGTTCGGATAACAGTCCGGTTGCAATTAAACAATGTCGCTGGGCAAACCGTACATTCTGTGGTTAGTTCTAATCCTGACAGGTCAATCGCTCCAGAAGCAACTCTTTGGTCCTCACCAGGCAAAATTCAGTCTATCACTCTTCAAGATTCTGGTTACAGCAGCAGCAACCTTAAATATAGTCCAAATTTAGACTGCAGACTTCTTCACTTGAGAAGATGGTAGCAGGCAGGCCAGAAAGAGCCTTCCTGCTGATTCCCCTGCTCTACTATGCAGGAACAGCTGCTTGAATCTCTTGAGCTGTTCACTCTCTCAACTCCAACTCCACACTGACTCACTGCTGCAGGCAGCTCTGGGCTTTTCAAGTGATTCGAAAGGTTCAGTTGGTTGATCCATCTGTCTGTCACAGCAAGGGCTCCCCTTCCAGGTCCATTTAGGCACCAAACAGTAAAAACTACAATTCCTACAGAAATTCAGTCCCACAAGACCTCTGGGGCAGTCTCCATTTTAATTTCCCCAAAGGTACCGATTGGTCCAAACTTGCAGTCCAAAACCAAAATGGTGGCTCTCAGCAAAATGTCCATGCTGCAAAGGAAAATAGGTTAGACAAACTACAACATCATTATTACTAAAGCTGATAATCAATAAACAACCACAAATCCTAGTAGGGCTTCCTCTGCACAATTAGCGATGGCAGAATGAAGTGGCTGAATAACAGCCTGGGAGGGACTCGAGGCTGAAACCACTGGGCCCCCACCCAGATTAATTATAACCTATGAAATAGATACCTCTTAAAGAAACAGGCACGGAGGCTAAGAGGGCACTCCCATACAAGCACTTTTAAACTGTTTAGACACAGAACACCAGCCTGGCAGTGGGCATTAGCCAAGCCCAGGAAGACATTTTAGAAACCCCCATTTGTAAGGGTCGGTTACAGCTACATCAAATTTTCCTTCCTTACTTGTGAAGCCAAGCTCCACTGAAGCCTGTCTACACTGACTGCAACACCTCAGAGGTGTGTGTCATAGAAACATAGAAGTTGTCAGCAGAAAAGGACTGCTTTGTCCACCCAGTCTGCCCTGATGTTCCCTGCCTAATCTGTCTCTGTGGGTCCTAATTGGTCCCCGGCGACCCTCCCTCCTCCCTGCCTATTTTCTAATATACCCCTGTGTTTATTCCTCACATGCTTGAAGACACCCACTATTCCTGCCTCCTGCACTTCCACTGGCAGTCAGTTCCAGGTGTCTTGTAACTTTTTAGTGAAGAAATATTTCCCTTTCTTCACATTTCTCTTAAACTCCACCCTTGGCTTTTTCATGTGCCCAGTGGTCCTTGTGGTCCTGGTGGTCTTACTTATTTGAAAGAATCTCTGCTCCTGAACCCTATTGACCCCTGTTTGGTAATTGTAGGTCTGTATCATGTCACCTCTCACTCTCCTCGCTTCCAGGATGTACATGTTGCTTTCTCTCTCTCTCTCTCTCCTCATATGGCTTCTTGGATAAATACTGTACCATTTTAGTTGCCCTTCTCTGAACTGCCTCTACCCTATCTATGTTATTTCTGAGGTGTGTCCTCCAAAGCTGTACACACTACTCCAGGTGGGGTCTACCAGTGAGTGATACAGTGGCAACTCTACCTCCTTCCTCCTGTTGTGCCCCAACATCTCACTAGCCTACCGACTGCTTTGTTACACTGCCCCACCACTTTGGGGCTGTCAGATATGATGCCCCAACATCCCTTTCCTGTTTAGTAACTGTTAATACCTCCCTCATCTTATAATCATCTTCTGGGTTCCTATGTCCTAGGTACATGATTTTGCACTTCTTTGCATTGAACCCCAACTGCTATACTTGTGACCTTTCCTTGGGTTTCTCAAGATCCTTGAACATTCTCTCCACCCTTTCCTGAGTGTTCACCCTGTTGCAGATTTTGGTATCATCTGCAGATTGTAATACCTTTCTATTCATTTCTTCTACAGTGTCATTTATAAAGACGTTGAAGAGGACCGGTCCTAGTAATGAGCCCTGTGGCTCCCCGCTGGATGGTTTGCCATCATTAGAGTGAGTGCCATTAACCACCACCCTCTGCCTCCTATCTGTTAACCAGCTTCTATCCCAATTCACCACTCTGGATCCCAGTCCTAGGCTGCTTAGTTTCTTTATTGGCCTCCTATGTGACACAGTGTGTAAGACCTTGCTAAAGTCCAGATAGATCAGGTCCACTGCCCTTCCCAGATCTTTTTTCCTGGTCACCCAGTCAAACAAATATATCAGATTTGCTCAGCATGAACCCCCGTGAATCCATGCTGCCTGTGTTCTTGCAGCCCACAGGATTCAAGATACTCTACCAGTCTTTCTTTCAGTAGGGTTTCCAGTTATATCCCCACCACTGAAGTAAGATTGACCAGTCAGTAGTTGCTAACCCCCCCCGCCACCACTGTTATGTGGAGGGACCATGTCAGCTCTTCTCCAGTCTTCTGCAACCATGCCTGTTGCCAGTGTGCTGCTGAACAAGGCTGTCAGTTAGAACTGGCTGAAATGAGCAAATTCCAAATTTGCAGAATTTTCACAATTGTTTTTGAAATTTTGCAAATGTTTTTAGAATTTTCTAAAATTCTTTAATTGGCCATAACACAGTCCATATTAAAGCTAGACGTCTGATATTTGGCATGCATGTTGTCTGGTATGGGCCTTGAACAAGTGCTATGTGTCATAACATGTGGATGAAGGGTGGAGAAGTTATAGGGGCTCATAAATCTGGCAAATTAATATTTATGTGAACATTTCTGAAAATATTTCTATGCTTATAGCTTAGCCACCTATGGAGCTAGATAATCAAAAACTTAGATGCATCCTTTCTTGGAAGAGTCATAGAAACTGCTAAATAGAGAAGTAGTGGTTGTGTAAATTGTACGTTTTAACCATGGCCTGCCTCCCAACATGACTTCCCAGGTTCACTTCTGAATGTGGGTCATCAGCATGGCAGCATGACGTTCTGATTCTAGACTATGGGGGTTGCCTTAAAAACAAATAACTAGGGTTAATGAGCCTATCAGCATTGGCGATATTAAATTCTCTAATGTATAGGGGCTAAAAATTCAGCAGTTTACATAATTGTGAAATGTAATTTTAAAATTTCAGAAAGGTTGGAGGCTTGCAACTCTGTCACATTTACAGCTAGAGATCTGAAACCTGGTACTGTACACACATGTATGAGCATTAGTATAGTCATCACTCCAAATGTGGTGCAAGTTGGACAAACACTTATAATTTACGTAGTTGTTAATTGTAATTTTAAAATTTCTGAAAGTTTGGAGGCTTATAACTTAGTCATCTTTAAAGACAGAGATCTGAATCTTGGTAGACAGTGGTATGAGCATTGACAAAGTCAGCATACCAAATGTAGTACAATTAGGATATACCCATTTTAAATTAGAAGGAACTAACCAAAATTGCAATTTTGGCAAAATGTTACAAAACTTCTGCAGAACTTTCATGAAATTTCATAGAAGTGAAATCATCATATTGCCAGAATTCCACTTGCAGAAGATAAATTTCACCCAGCCCTACTGTCAGCTGTACAGCTAGGCCCTCCTTGAGTTCTTTCAGTACACTTGGATATATCCTGTCTGGTCCCATAGTCTTGTCCACCTTCCGAACTGCAAGTCCCTTCAGGACTTTTTCTTCTGAAAATGGTTTTGTGTTCACCTCCCCATCCTCTGTTACTGCTTTTCCCTGGTGGTCTTCCCCCTTTCCTTCCACTGTGAAGACTGAGCAGAAGTACCTGCTCAGGATGGCAGCTTTTTCTTATTACTTATGTGCACATTCTCCCCCTTCTGCCCTATCATTCCTCACTCTCCCTCTCCTTGCTTTTCTTTTCTTACGAATGAACCTGAAGAAAATCATATCTCCTTTAGCACTTCCTTAGCCATCCTTTCCTTGGTCAGCATCTTTGCTCCTCTCACCTCATTTCCTGCTTGGCTGCTTCCCTCCATTTTACTTGGTATACCTCCCTGCTCTCCTCTCTCTGTGTTTCCTTGTATCCCTGAATGTGACACTTTTTTCTTCACCATCATGTACACTTCCTTAAAAAACCTAACTAACCATTGAGCTCCTTCAATTTCAGCATGTGTTTTCTTAGCTTCACCCACATGGGTCAAAGTGACCTTACACTTGTCTGGGGCATTGGTGTTGCTAAGGCCACAAAGATCCTTGGTGATATATTTTAGAAAAGGTTTATTGGGACACAGCCAGTGTTGTTCTTTAGTAGGTTGACACATCTGTAAGTTTGGGACTAAATATAAATCTGGATTAAGTTCACGGTATACCTCTATAGGTGGAGTGTTAATTTTTGCATAAGTATCTCCTTGCCAGGTACCCACATTAAGAATGGTCTTTATTCTGTAGTCATTCTGTTGTTCTACCAAGGAAACATTTAGTATAAAGGCAATGGTCATCTCTTTTAAATCGACGTGAACAGGAATAGCGCTTCCAAGACTGTAAGCAACACTCACATGTAGTGGCTCAATCTTTTTTGAGGTGGCTACACTTAAAATTTTGGTCATCAAATTCTGGGGGAACTAAATAACGTGGAATTCTTCCTGCCATTAAATCTCCTACGCCACTATTTACTTCTCTCAGCAATTCTTGTACAATTGATCTAATTTGCTGAATAGTGGTGAGATCTTCATCCACAGTTTGAGCTAGGTTATGGAGTTTTTGCATGGTATTATTGAGAAGGGTTGTTTGAAGGTTAACCATAACTACAGTATCTCCCATGGTTCTTCCTATGTCTGATAGAAGCTTTTGCTGTGTAGTGACTTGTACGTTAATGTTACCCATATCTTTGTGCAGTTCTTTAACTGTGCCCTTTTTTGGGGGGAAATTTTTACTGAATTCATGGTGTTCATGCCTAATCCAAAAGCGGTTCCTAAAGCTCTTTAATCAGAAAAGAATAGGGAGGCAGCTCTCTCTATTCTAGTGGATATGTCAGGGGTTTCAGGAAATACAATAACGTTTTAACTGGAGTAAAATATTTTTCATATCTCTTTTGACATAAAGCATATGCTCTTAAATTAAATCATCTTTGGGCCTTTTTGGTTAACCAAAAATGCCTTTACATCCTTTAACATTCACCTTAATTACAATGTACGGACTGGCCTAAAGTTGCCCCCCCATGCAGGGTTGAAGAGTAGTGGGATCTGGTGCTGGTGGGTAGCCATTGAAATTGGCACTCTTAGGGGTGTAAGGAGTGGCATATGGGTTTGGTGCACGGTGTCAGTATGGAGCTCTGGGAGTGTATTTATGAATTTCCTCTCTTAGTTTTTTATTAATCAATCAATGTTATTGTGTAGCAAAAAAAAAGCTATTACAATCATATGCATCCTGACAGATTAGACACTGAATACAAATCTAATAAATATTATAAAAGAAAATCATCTGACAGTTTCCATTTATATATAATAAAAAAGACTCACAGTATTACCTTACTACACATTGAATTCACCAACTAGCTAAGTGCAGTCTATTCAGAATACAGTGATACTGCACTAATCTAAACCATAAAAATCTAGTATAAAAATTTCTAGTGCACATATTAAGAAAATTATTAATCAGGTCAAATAGCAAACTTTTGGCCAGATATTCAAAACCTTGCCCCGAGGTTACATTAGCACTGCCTGGTGGGCAAACTTAGCCCGGAGCAAAAAGCTAGCTATATTCAAAAGGAATAGCCTGGTGCTAATCCTGCTGAATATAGCATGCTAAGGAAGCCATGCAAACTGGGCTGGGAGTGCAGGGCAAAAATAGCCTGGGAATAAGACAACAATGAATATAGCAACCAGGAAGTGCAAACTGCAACAGAAGCTCAGTAGACAATGGAGCAAGTCAGTGTTGCAGGAGGAGAACATTGTGTGTGATTGCACATCTACTATAAACAACAATGCAAGCCACATACTGCAGAACTGTGCTATGCTGAAGTGAGGTTTGCCCGGGGCTAACCTGATTGCACAGTGCTAACACATTAGCCCGGTGCAAACTGGTTAGCCCGGGGCAAACGGGAGCTATATTCAAAGCTCCCATGCAAATGAGCCTACTTAGGTAATCTGTGGATAAACAGGCACATTTGCATCTCATGTGCTGCTTAGCATACATTACCATGCAGTTAGCCCAGTGCCATTGCATGGAGCACACAGCACTACCTATTGGTTAGAATGGAAGTACAGGCAGGACACTGCAGGCAAAGGCAAGCCCACAGCATCTCCTGTTGGTCGGAATAGAAGTACAGGGTGGAAGCAGCAAGAACTGTGTGGTGGCAGGCACAGTTGGAGCATACATACCTCATAACCCCTTGCCTTCTGAATCAGGGACAAGGCTTCAAAGGATCAGGGACAAAAACCCATAATCAGGGACACAGTTTAAGAGATATGTACTCAGAATGCTGACAGAATAAGGAGATGTGTGTTAAGATGCAGTTTCAGAAGCAGAACCAGTCTGTAACAGTCATGTATGACATTAATGTGTGAGGTTAATCCCCACTGTTCTGTCACATAAACACTTATTCTGTGAGGGACAGAGGAACATTTGGAGGCTAAATCAGGGACCTCCCTGAATAGTAAGGGCAGTCAGGAGGTATGGGTGCATACAATGCACCCATGCATATGGGTCCTTGATACACACACGTGACCTTGGTAGTCTAGTGGACCCCCAACCCCCAAGCATGACTCCTGTCCTCCATTCCACCATATAACATGATTTTTCCTTGGTAGTCTAGTGCCCCCCCACCTCGATCCCCGTCACCCGTAGCCATGGTAATGAATTAATTTTCCTGGTGTTCTAGTGGTCCCTCCACCCCAAGTATGATCCCTGACCCCTGGTAGCCCCAAAAAGACAGCAATACCTGGTGGTCTAGTGGACCTCCCCCACCCGGAAGTGTGCCGCTCATCCTCCTGTACACAGAATAGGTATGGCACCGGCAACCAGCTCAGCCCTCCTCTCACCACCACAGCCAGCCACTGAGCGCTACTAAAGGAGTAGCGCTCATGCATACAGCAGTTGGCGGCCGGCTGTGGTGGTGAAAAGAGGGCTGAGCCAGTCGCCGGCGCTGTAGCTAGTCTGTGTACAGGAGGACAGGTGATGCACTGTCGGGTGGGGAGACCAGTAGACCACCAGGTATTGCTGTCTTTTTGGGGCTACCAGAGATTGAGGATCATGCTGGGGGTTTGGGGGACCACTAGAACACCAGGTAAATTAATTCATTACTGCAGCTATGGAGGTCAGGGATCATGTTGGGGGTGGGGGGACCACTAGAACACCAGGGAAATTATTTCATTACTGCAGCTATGGGGGTTGAGATCATGCTGGGGATGGGGGAACCACTAGCATACCAGGGATTACTGTGCTTATCAGGGCTACCGGGGCTCTGGGATCATGTTGGGGGGGCACTGCTGCATTACCGCCAGCTTTTTGTCGGTGGTATTTAGCGCTGCGCTACAGGTCATGCTATAATTTTGGATATGCCATGCAGCCAGCATTCCTGGCCACTCCCCTAACTCCCACCCCAGCATCCATTTACTTTTAGCGCCGGTGCTATCACACAGCACCGGCACTATTAGGGCTACTGAATATTGCAGCATGGCGCAATTCCAGCACTATTCCAATGCTACAGATTTGTGTCAGGCGCAATGCATTGAATATCTGGCCCATAGTCTTAAATCTTAATTAACACACTTCTATAACTTATTTAAAAGGTGTGCAAAGAGATGAATATTATTTCAAGTTGACTAGACTGAGTGGGACCTTTAAGACATATCATAACTTGTATAAAGTGTAAATATCACAATAACCAACCAAGTTTATAAAACCAAAATTCTATTTCTTATTTGGTTAATAGCATTCAAACATTTAGCAAACCTTTCAACTGACCATACGTCCATAATGTGGAAAAGAATTGTGACAGTTGCATTATCAATCTGGTAAAGGTTACCTTTAAAGGGACTCAACCAGTAATCCCATACATTACTATACCATGAGCATTCCCAGATGATGTGCATGAAATTCTCTTCACCTCCTGTACTACAATCACATTTACCAGATGTTAAACCTTTTTTCTTATATCGATAGACTAGTATGTTGCTAGGGCACTGTTCAAATTTATAGTTTGAGACTAAATATCTTACTTTTGGATCTGTCAGAATTTCAAGATATGGCTTAAAGCCAAAATAGTAATTATTTTGGGCAAACCATTTTGAGTAGCGCGAGTTCTTAATTAATTTCAAGTCCTTAAAATTCCAGCTAGATGTCATTCTTTAGCTATGTACTTCCTATATTTTACACTGATTATAATACCCCTATCTACAGCTCTTTTAAGGGTCATCATCTTATATTTCTTTAAAATGTTAGTTAATGTCATATACCAGAGGCCAGGTTTATAACCCAAGTTAAACCAAACTTCTTTCTCTTTAAGTTCCATCTTTGCTAAATTAGGACCACCTTGTCTATTTAATCTTGTCCTAGTTTCTGTTTTTGCCCCTATATTTTCAATACCCAGTTCTGATCTTAAGTACGAAGCAGGATAAGAATGCCCTACCTGAAGAACTGAACATAAATATTTATAAAGTGGTGACATCAATCTATTTAAATTCTGATACTCCCATATATCAGATTTGCATAACAACTGTGTCTCAAACTTTGACCTAATAACTTGTATTAATGGTTCAACAGGGTAGCACGTGAGGTGGGTACCTGAATTAAGATGCTGTCTGAAATGGTGACACGATGTGGGTGAAATCTCAAATGGCGAGGGTGACTGGATGTGGTGGTGTAGTGACAGGATGTAGCTATATGTACACTTGTGTGGGGGGGAGCAAGCATAGTGAGCATGGCCTGGGAGGGGGCAGAGGGGATGTAGGGGGTGGTGCTGCAATTGGCTGCTGAGCTGTGTCGTGGCATCGGGGGGTTGGCCTCCGCTTGCAGTGCGTGGGGTTCAGAGTTCGGGTCTGGGTCCAGGCGCTACTGTGGTTTTGTTGCACCCAGCCCAAAACTTTTATTTTTTTTTTTTTGCTTTCACCCCCCCTCCCCCGACATGCATCCCCCTGGAGTTAAGAATCCTTAAGTAGGAGGGTGCCAAATGCTTTAAGTCTCCGGCACCATTCTTCTGTGTGCCAAGGATATCAGGGTGGCGAAATTGTTTTCGCTGCCCTGCATCGCGATAATGCAGGTCGCCATTCAGCGCTTGCCATTATCACATAAAACCATTTAATAGTCATACCCCCATATTTTATGTTAAAATGAACTAGTCCAGCTACTATTTTCTTTAATTTGTTGAGAAGCAGATCTACATTCAGTGTCCATTTACCATTCTCCTGAAATAATATACCCAAATAAAGGTAGCTAGTTACTCTCTCTAGCATATCTTTTCCCACCAGCCAGAAAGTTGAGTCTTTTTTTCCTTCCCTTATCAAATATGACAACCTTGGTCTTATTCATAATCATTTTAAATTTTAATTCAGAGGATTTGTCATATATGTAATAGAGCTTCTTCTGTAATCTAAATTTTGGAAGAGCTAGAAAAATGATGTCATCTGCATAAACAAGCAGAGGGCATGACATTGTATCTATTTTTGGTGACTCAGACATATCAATATCAAACTGGGATATCATATTATTAACATAGATGGAAAATAGCAGTGGGACCAACACATAGCCTTGTCTGACTCACCTATTAATATTGAAAGAGGCCGATAGTCCCCCCGTTTACCAAGTCTAATTTTTTCCCAGTTATTCTTATATAGCTGTGAAATTAGGGCTACTTGGTTCCTATCAATCCCCCTTTTTTCTAGGATCGACCACAGGATATTTCTAGAGATGTAATCAAATGCAAGTGAGTAATCAACGAACACTACATATAGTTTCTGCTGTCTAATTGTGACATATTTTTCAATTAAGTGCTTCAATACAAAGATATTGCCTAATGTGGAATAATTGGCTCTAAAACCCACCTGGTAGTCTGCTAAACCACCAATTCTTATTACTTTATTCTCTAATCTTCCTAACAGAATTCTAGTCAGTATTTTCAAATCCACATCTAGGAGGCTGATAGACCTATACATACATGGATCAGTAAGGTTGCCTTCCTTATGTGTAGAAATAATATTCTCTCCCTTCCAGGAGTCAGGGAAACTATTTAAATTAATACATATATTGAAGTACATAACTAAACATTTAACCCACCTCAAAGGTAGGCATTGAAACACTTTTGAAGGGATCCCATTTGAGCCGGCAGCTTTATGCTTTTTTAATCCTGCAATTGCTTGCAGAAGCTCCATAGTGGTGATTATTATGGAGTCATTTTGTACAGACCTTTTGTCCTGGATCACCCTTATTTCTGGATCATAGAAAATAGTTGTAAAATATCTGATCCACTCCTCTTCAGATGTATAAGTATCAATTTCATATTTAGAACTCAAACAACCCTAACAACCAGATTCCAGAAAGACTTAGAGTCCCTTTCTTCAACTGCATTTTGCATGTTTTGTCATAATTTTTTATGATATGTAATCTTTTTTTGTTTTATCATTTGCTTATAATTCTTTTTTCTTGATTTAATTCTGTCAGTACCTGTTTAGTTCTGATATTCCTATAATTTCTGTTTAACCTTCTAATAAGAGCTTTGTTTGTTTTACATTCATAATCAAACCAGTTACTGGGAACAGCAGGATAATTGTTTGGGCTGCGTTCAAGGTGACTACGTATCTCTGCAAAGAGCTGACTTTGCATCGTTATTAAAGTCGGTATATCCTTTTTTCAGAGGTTCACATAATTATCAGAAATACAATAATCAAGCAGAAGGGGCACTATAGTTACATTTGAATCGAGTTGCCAAATAATTATTTTTTCCCCTCTAATCTCAACATAGAGAAAAGTAGTTATATGTTAATTTGAGAATTCTCCTGAAACATTAAAGTTCAAGAGAAGGGGAAAATGATCACTCTCTGCTGGCACAGGTATAGTTAAGGAATTCCAACAGTTTGGATTACCTGACCAAATGACATAATCTACCACTGAAGCTCCTCTTGCAGACAAGAATGTAATATCTCCTGCTGTATCTCCCTTTAGCCTATCATTAAGTGGATAAATCATATTATCTGTCAAGAGAGCTATTAATTTTTTTCCCATTGTTACTTGACTTACTATCCCTTGAACTCCTTAGAGGCAATATTATATCAGGTAACATATATGTAAACATCAAATTGCCGATCAGACCATCAAACATAGCAACCCTTGCATTAAAATCACCTAATAAAAGAATATTTGTTGTACATGAATTCTGATAAGCATTTAAGACTATATTTGCTATGTCATTCCACAGATCTTCACAGTAAAACCCAGAGTTCTCGGGGGGGGGGGGCATAACAGTTCAGCACACAAATATCCATATTCCCAACCTTAATATCCACTACAATTAAATTATTATGATAACTTTTTATTCTCACTTGTCTAAACTTGCCTACTTTTACAAAAACAGTGAAACCATCTGAATTTCTGCCAAACTTAGAATGCTTGACATCAGGAACCTGAAAACACTCATAGCCATTTAACATAATATCATCACTGTTTGTGTGCCAAGTTTCTTGCAAACAAAATCCGAGACCATAAAGGCATTTTTAAAATCTACATCTACTATATGTGTTGTCCAACCCACAATGTTCTATGTCACAAAAATTAATCCAGATTTCTTACCTTTGTCTTCAGGAGAAAATGGACAGTTTGCTGGTAGTCAATTCTCTCCACAACCGGCCAGCTGCAAAAACGTATTTTTTAATGGCACTCAAGAGATTCTAATATTACTAGACTTTCCATTCATTATATTCTCTGCTGTATTAATGCATTCCAAATTCACCAAGTTAAGCCCCATACTATCTAGAATCACAGCTTTCCCCCCAGATACTTTCTGCCAATTTGGGGTTTGAGACTTTTATATCTACTTGACTCTTCATACCCACTCTGTTTACTGATATATCTCCCAA
Source organism: Neoceratodus forsteri (assembly GCA_016271365.2). Classification (NCBI taxonomy): domain Eukaryota; kingdom Metazoa; phylum Chordata; order Ceratodontiformes; family Ceratodontidae; genus Neoceratodus; species Neoceratodus forsteri. Next base: position 1,104,123,896 of record CM057454.1, read on the forward strand.
GACTTCCAGTGGTATTCTTAAGAAATTTATCAGCAGATTTTTTATGCTGTTGGTTAATGTTGCCTCATTTTCTTGTTTAAGTATAGACATTCCAAACATGCAGAGAGTAACCTTCTTATCCTGACACTCTGTCACTTTGTTGAATAATGTTCGATTAGGAAAAGTAATAATTAGATCTCTATCTTGGAACAGCCAATTGTTCACACAGATGTAGTTTGCTACTCTGGGGGATAGAAATAATATATCTATCATAGTCGTTTCTACAATTGGTATGTTCTTAATTTCTAAAATGTTATTTTCTGTAAAATTGGTATCCACATTTTTATTTAACTACTGTAGGACCTCAGTTTCAAACTGGGTTGGATTAAAGTTCTCCCAGTTAACTTATTAAAGGATAAGATTCTGCCCAATTAGTTTGTCTAGAATTAGTCTTCTTCTCCAAAGTGGTCTCTGGATTAGGCATAATCTGCTTCAATCCCTTTTCAGTAATTTATAACCCTTGAACTTTTTTCTCTTCTTGTCGTATATAGACCCTGACTATAATAGGACAATTTTTAATCACCTCCATCGGATTAATTAAAGCCCCACATTGCTCATTAAATTTTGAGATTTCTTTTTCTAAAATTTCCAGTTCGGCCAACAGGTCAGAATTTGCTAATGTATCTTGCATGGACAGCAAGTTACCTTCCAAATGTCTGTCATACTGAACTTTTGTAGATTCTTCTTGTTGATTGTTATAACTATCCTGGGTCACGGGTATCTGGTTCAATTTCTCTTTTTCCTTATTTTACTCCATAGGTTCCCCTTTTTCCTTTTTTTTCTTTTTAGTCTTTTTGCAGCAGTTTTCCTTACTGGCGTTTTGGGGATTTCAATTAGGCTAAAGTCTGGTCTCTGTTTATTAACATTAGTGTCCTGTTTTAATTCCATCTGTGGTATACCTCCCCTTGCACTTACAGTATTGTTTGAATCCATCTTTTTATCTTCTAAACTAATGATAGTATCTATTTTAGCTCTATTAACTGCTACATCTGCTCTTAGACCTTCCAGTATAGACCTGGTAATAACAAGTTGCTCCATTAATAATAAATACATATTCTGAGGATTTTTCAAAGTCCCTATTAGGGATTCACTTAAACAAAAAGGTTTGTATTGATCATCCTTTCCCAAATCTTTCTGCAAGACTCTCCCACACCCTTTACAAAATGGAGTTACCGCTGATTTATTGTTCAGCTGTTTTAAACCAATAATGGTCTTCTGTAACTCCATAATTACCTCTCCCAACTTAGAGTTTAACTCTTTTTTATTGGGCTCCTCTGATGGATTTAGTGACTCACAGTAACTAGGCTTTCATAATTTTGGTGATTTTTCTATACTGGAGTTTCAGACTGCTCCCTCTGTGTTGTACTATCATTAACAGTGTCCATCTCTTTATTCTCTGATTCAGTAGTTAAAATTGATGACTTGTCTATCAGGGAAATATCATGTACCTCATAATTAGAATGAGCAGTAGATGAAGTACACCTAGTATTAAATAACTCACTGTTAGTGCAATGCAGTAATTCAAGTTCACTGCTTGATATCTGGGACACAGGGGGTAAATCCTTAAAACTACCCTTCTGCTGTATATGGGGCATAATTATACCATTTCTGGGAGTTGAGGTCTTAGGATTATTATGTAATAAGACCATATGCTTTGTTATTTTAGACTGTCTGCTGTTGGATTTTCCCACCAGCACCTGCAAAGGTGACCCATTATTACTCTGCATTCTTTGCAATCTAGTATACACCATTCTTTCTACGTTTCCTGATTAGATGTAAGCCTGTTAATGGTACTAATAGTTTTCCCACCACCTAATTAGTGCAGCAGAATTCAATACTCATAGTTATAATATCAAAAAGAAATAAAGAAAATATTTTAAATAGTCCAATTGATTCTATATTTCTTATATAGACAAGTACTAGCTAGGATCCCCCTTCTTCTTCTTCTCCTCTACAGTCCATGAAATTTGAAACCAATCAAATGAAATTCAAGATGCCAAGTGCAGCGTCAGATCAGATACCAGATACCAGACAGTCATGAGTAGACAGAAATGAGTCTCACAATTTGAACAATATCCGGCAGGTTCTTAGACCAGATCTTGTTCCTAGCAAATCCTTTGAGATCAAATATATAGGAATCTGGGTTGAGGTGAGCCTCAGGTAAACCAGAGGAGCACTCCAAATGCAATATCCCAATGTCTCAGTGTCCCAATGGTTTATAATCAAATGCAATTTCCAATGGGTTCCCAGCTGCAATACTAAAAAAAAAATTTCCTTGAATAAAAGGGCACAGAGGGGAACCAAACAAAAAGGGCTAGGAGGAGAGAAGACACTTGAGTTTGTATATTTTTACTTCTTTTAACCTTAAATGCCATATGTACTGAACAGTGTGATAAAAGTAATAAGAAACAATGTACTCGTGTATTCAGAAAGGTGAGCAAAAGGTTCAGAGAACAGCAGTCTAGCTGGCTCACAATACAACACAGCATGGCACAGCTAGACTGATGGGGAATGTTAATTATCATTTTACAAAACTGGAAAAGTCACCCAAAGCCATCAAGCTACCAGGCACCAACTTCAACAGAGCCTGGATTAAGCATAACAGCTAGGACACTAGATATTGCTTTGAAAAGCTCCAGTGCCTGAAGAAAAGTCAAGATAATACTAGAGCTAAAGCTATCACTGTTCTAGCTGTGCAGTGCTATGCTTAGTTGAAATGGTGCTGGGTGAATGTAGAACACCAAGTCAACGCTTGTGCAATTAGCAGCGGTAAGATCAGGTGAGCAACCTGATCATTTTGAGTGAAAAATTCAAATTTAAAATATAAGAAAGATATAAATATGAATAAAAAAAGTACAATGATACAAACAGAAATTTAAGGTAAAAATTATTAAGTATATAGCTAACCAAATAATCAGTATCCAGATAGCCAAGTATTACTATATTTGCCATATTTAATATCTGACCCTCTGGAAAAACAAAATGACAAAATACAAACAATAGTCACTCAATTAGTGGTCCGAATAGTTCAAAGGATATCTGGTGACTTAACCAAAGGCTCTGTCATTCTGCCGTATCCCCCACTAGTTTTTGCAGCTATTATAGCTATTATAGTGAGAAGAACATCTTCTTTCCTTTTTCTCAGCTGTCTTTAACCCCTGTTTCTTCTGTCTCATCTGTTGATCTGCATATCCTATCCTTTTTTATCCAGTAAACCCTCCTTCAACCCTCCGACTGGTCCTCTGAAAAGAGTATTCTAACCAGGGCCAGGACTTTCCGTTCCTCACTGCACCATAGCTCGAGCTCGGGAAACCGGGTTCTGGCTGGCCGCAGGAGCCTGCAACCACCTGTGGAAAGCAGAACAGAGAGAGAACAGGAGACAGCAGATCAAAAGATCATGGTCGCGGTAAGATATACTGCAAAGGTTACACACTTACTAGCAGGTACTAGATATCATACTTTTTCTAAATTTAAAATTTGCTGTGTAACCCTGCTTTCTGTGCCTAGCTCCACAAACACAGGAGTGCATAGCGACTAGCATCCCTCAGCAGAATTCACTTGAGATTCCAGCCTCCTGATTGGTTATCCCCAGAGGGGCCTTCTTAGCTGGTCATTGACATAGCTGTTAGTATCTCTATCTTGGTTAGGCCATGGTTGATCATTCCAGGCATTCAGGTGCTGTCTGGAAGCCTCTGATCCCTTTTTGCTTGAGTTGTGAGGGCTGCATGATCTAGGGTTCCAACTGTCCCTCCCCGATTTGGAAATTTTTTATTATCCCTAGAAAGGCTAGAAGTGGCCTCCTGTCTCTTTTAGGGCAATTCTTTTCCTTCCATTTGGAGGGAGGTCTGGTCACTAGTAATGGCAAAAGCTTATTTTGTGGGTCCATGGTAGGTTTCTTACCTGCATCTGGGTTATCAGGTCTAAACATTCTTTGGATCCACTCTATAATATCATTCATGGGAGTATGTGGTTCTACCCATGACTGGACTAATGTCCTAACAGAGGGGTGAAGTCCTTTTACAAAGGCCTCTTTAAGGTGATAAAACAGGTCTGGGTCTTACTCCTTCTCTCCTACAAAAAACGTTCTACTCAGGATTTTGTAAAAAATCTTTGGGGCTTGTTTCTTCTGGCATGTTTCCTTAAAAGCTGCTATAGGACTTCGATAAGTGGCGTATTCTTTGATCAGGGCTGGACACATTTTATCAAAATTGGTTTTGATTTCAGGTTTTTGTCTAGCCATCCAGGCTTGAACTTCTGCTACACTAGAAAACCTTAAGACCCATAACCGATCTTTAGGGTTATTGATCCCAAAGTATTTCAATTACGATTTCAAATCAAAAAGGTAATCTTCTATCTCCGTACTGGTCTTGGAGTTGAAGCTCGGTACCTATGGCCCTTATAACTCAGATCAGGTGCTTTGGATCTGGTCAGTACAGAGTTGTGGGGCTAGAGGTAGTGGGGCCAGATGTGATAGCTCTAGGTAGGGGTTGGCTTGTCCCTGGAGGGGTATTATTTTGGCTAACAGAGGTCTGAGAGCCATTTGAAAGTTGTGCCCCCCCCAATTTTAAGTCTTGAATTTCTTTGACTAAATCCTGGACCTTGACTGCAAGGTCCTCTGCCACTGGCTTTGAGGGGTTTCTGGGACAGGAGGTGGCAAGGGTTCAGCAGGTTGTAGGGACCCCAGCTGTTGATCAATAGCATCAAGGGACTCAGTAAATGCTTCATGCAGTCTGTCTATCTCCTAATGGGCTGCACCTACCTGTTCTTCTGCTCTCTGGGTTGTCACCTGGGCTGCCTTAGCTTGTATTATAGCCTCTGTTAATTATTCCTGACAGCCGGAATTTTCTGCTCTTAATCCTACCATTTCAACTTTCAAAGCTCTTATTTGCTGCCGCAGGTTCCAGACTTTCTAGGCCCAGGGTAATTTGCTGTTTTAAATCCCCAACTTCTTCTGTCAACCTTTAATTTATGAGCTGACCCAGTGGTGCTGAGGGTTGAGACGCTGGATGCCACACCTCGCACCATGCTGGTGACCCAAGTTCAGGAGCAAACTCGGGCGCTGGGGGTCGGCAGGGGAGGGAGAGGATTGAGTGCCTGGTTGGCTGCTCTCCTCTTCCAGCGGGAGGACATCAGGTCATCCAGTGCTCCAGCTGCCCCCAGTGGAGACTGGGGTTGCTGCAGCAGCACTAGACCACACGTGCACTGCATGGCTGATGCAGGCAGGGTTGCCAAGTGCTGCAACATCAGAAGTGCACCATGCTTTGGGGGGGTAGGATGGGAAGGGCTTTAAGGGACTAAAAGCAGAAAACCCCTCCCAGCTTCAGATAACCAGTGGCCCTTCCAGTGCCTCCACCACCTGCCCAGTGCTGGCTCCCTGCCACTGCCCCTTCAGTCTCCCTGGATCATAGCAGCCCCAGATGCAGAGAGGAATCGTATTGACTTTGAAGATGGAAGGGAGTACAGTGGGTGGTAGAGTGAGATGGCGAGTGTAGTGGCCAGAGAGAGTTCCGGTGCTAGGGGGTGAAAATAGAATTGGAAAAAAAAAACTTTGATTTATGACTTTTAAGTTGTTCCTGTCTGCATCATTGATTTTAACAATGCCCAAATATCTGGCCTTTTCTGTCTGTAATTCCATTTGCAAGGTCTGCATTTTGGTGGTCTGGTCCTGCCTACATTGGTCAAGTTGAAAGCTAACCTCCCCTAGTGTATGCAGCCTGCTTTGGGCTGCCTGATGGAAGACTTTATGTTGGAAATATAGGATATATCCTTTTAATGTGGGGTTCAGTTGTTTTTTCTTTAGTCTGGTTTTGACTTCAGCCAAAAGTGAGCTTAGATGACAATCAGGCTCCGAGCATTGTAGCCCTTTAGCGAGTATGCTCTCTAGGGGAATTTTCTGATCAAAAATTGCCTCATAAAAAAAAAACACATTTCTCTCTGAACCTCAGAAAGGGTTTCCCTTGGGTATTCAAAGGAAATCTCTAGCTCTGGGAGGTTATCTTTCATCTCCTCCTTCTGTAGACTACCCATGGGGGTGAGTACTGGAGGATCATCTTCTTGATCCCCTGGGAAAAACATTGATAGAAAAAAACATTTTTTTTCACCTTTCACTTGTTACACAAAGCAGGGTTACTGTAAAATTAATGCTTTGCTCCACTAAAAATGTTTTCTGTTTTCTGTTTCTGGTGAAGCTTGCCACTCTTAATGGAGCCTGTGGTTTACCAATAACTTCCTCCCTTTCTCCCGAGTAGCTAAGCTTGTATGAGGAAAGGGGAAGTTGTTCTTTTGCTTTAACTGGCAGTTTTTAAAAGTGGAAAGAGAAAGTATTTTTTTTTTCAATTATGAAACATTTATCTTTTGACACAATCCTAAGAATATTTGAATTGCAATTCATGCCGAGGTAGTCTGTCATACCTAGAATTAGCGTAAATCTCAGGCTCACCTCACGGGGACGCAATTTTTGTAAGCACAGTCACTATTAATTAATTTAATTCTGTGGCTATTTTAAGGAAAGGTGTGTAGTAAATTGGGCTTATGTATTTTGTGGTTATTTCCTGAGATGACAGATTTACTCAGACATGCAGTGCAATTAGAAGCTTTTTATTTCAATACAGAGTTAACATTTAACATATTTCTGACACTAAAACAGTATATGACATTGTTAGAAATTCTTATTCAGACCATTGTCTTGCTTTTTGCACTTTAACTCATTACACCATTTTCATGAGGCCTTGTAATTCCAATCTGGAGGCAATTTAAGGTAGTATTCTCTCTAGAATAACCTTGACTAACACCAGCACACAATTCCTTGTTACTAATAATCTTTGCTAGCATTTAAACAATATTTCACTGCAGTTCATCTATGTATTTATAAATGGAACCAGGATTCTTTAAAGACACGTATTTCAGTAAGCACCTTAAAAGTCTATATATATACTCAGCCAATTTCTCAAAGAGTCACTTGTCTCCCTTTCATCTGGAGATTTGAAGCATCCTTGGAGATGCTGGATTGAAGAAGGTTTCTTCCTGACTTTTGAATTCTTTTCTCCTTGAGGCTTGCAAATAAAATGAGAGTTAATACAAGTTTCAATGTCTCTTACTTCTGGCAGAAGCCAAACATCTTTAGAGTTCAGTAGAATAATAATTTTTAGAGTCAGTAGTAGTAGCATACATGTGAGATCTCTTCCAGAGATAAAACACAGATTCAGATGAAAGGTAGTAGGTGATCACAAATTGTTGATCTTTAGAGACATCTTACATAGGCAAAATACTTCCTCAGAAGTGACATGAAGTTTTGATAGTTCTTCAGAAATAGTATGATGCTTTGGGATGATATAGCCATATTTGGGCAGAAGCTTATCGGGGTTGAAAATCTATAATATACGTGCGGAGGTATTCCTACTCATCAGACACTCTGTCATTGACCTGCCTATTGTCCTCTTGAATTTTGCCCATGAGGTGACAATTAATAGACTTATAACCACAAGACCTTCCACTGCACATGTTCAGAAGTGAGGTGATGAAGGTTATCTCATTGTGGTTTATGGTGCTGTAGTCTGGTAGCAGATAGTTACTTGATAAAAGGACCCAGTTCCTCATTCAGCTGTATGGATTCAGAGGTGAGGCCACTTCTTATGATATGACTCAGTGACCTCAGAAGTGCTGGGTTTGGATTTTAAACTACTTTTGAAGCTCTCAGCTCTTTACACAATGTTTGAGTCTAATGAATTTATTCAGTTGGCATTTTAAATGTCCTTGAAGTTAGCAAGCTTAAGGTTTATTGTTTAATTAAGCAATAATGCCCAACAGGGTGTGTGTTGTGTTGGGATAACATCACACCTCAGGTGGTTGGGCATGAGACTTCAGGTCGAGTTCATCCAATACCTGAGGTGTGATGTTATTGCAAACGACACACACCCTGGAGGGCAACATTGCTATTATATAATGGCTCCTTGTTATACAGAATAAAAAAAATAATTTTAAAGATGTTTCTGTGTGGAAAAATATTTTTGCTTTTTAAGAGAAGATGCAAATAATTAAGCAAATGCAAGTCAAACAAATGCAAACAACCATCTAGAGTTTAACAGTGCTGAGACTAGACCTGTGATATTGTACTGGGATAACATCACGGGTCCAGCCCAAGGCTGACCAATCAGAGTCCAGGATTTTTCCTTGCCATTGTATAATGTAAATTGTTCCATGATTTCCTGGTGCTGGGATGAGTGCCATATACCTGTGTAAAGCATTTTCAGGTTTTGTTAGCTGGGAGACTCAAAAGGAAAAGTTTTTATGATCAGTTCTTTTAAGGTACATTAATGTCAGCTGAGATTAAGGTGAACATTTTCTTTATACTTTGGCAGGGTCTGGTGGTTTATGGCCACTATTGTGCCTACAAGGTCCAGCACTGTCCCATCCCTAATGGGTTCTCTGACTAGCTGCCTGAGAAAAAGTCCTTGTAGGGAATCAAGGATGGCTCTGCTCCTTGCCGGAGCTGTGCTGGAAGGCTCCCCTCTATGTCTGGCATATGGAAGTCACCAACTATCAGCTCCACCCCATTATTTGCCATTCTGATGATGTCTTTCCCAAGTGTCTCATCATACTTGTCTACTTGTGCTGGAGATCAGTACACTACCCTGGTATGGATCGCAGCCTTAGCATCTGTCTCCAGAATGACCCACAGCACCTCCAGCCTTCCCCTTTCTTCCTGGTGCCCCTGTACCTCCATGGCCTTGATTCCCTTCCTCACATATAATACAACCCCTTCTCCCTCACCTGTCTTTTCTGAACAGAGAGTAGTCTGGTTTGGCCAATTCCCACTAATGGTGCACCACTCAGGGCACCATGACTCCATTATGGGTACTAAATCCAGGTCAGCCTTCACCCTAAAGGCTTCCCTGTCTGGAATTTTGTTTCCCAGACTCCATGTCTTTGCACACATGGCCTTCTACACCTTACATCCCCCCTGCCTTTTTTCCCACTTCACCCCTTCTTGCCTATATTGTTCCTTGATGTTCCCCCTGACTCACCACTTCTCTTTTTACCATCACAATTCCCTGTCTCTTTCAATCCATTACCCTCCCTTCCCTGATATAAACTTCCCATTCCCTCTGTCTTGTCTCCACTCCTGCCTTCTTGCACCGCTGACCTAAGGGAGTTTTATCCCCTCGGGCCCTCCCTCCCTTCCTGATGCTCCATCATCTGGGAGTGGTCACTTGACCAAGATAATCTTCTGTCTGCCCTCCAACTTGTTGCCTTGGACTCATCCCTCTTGGAGGGGTAGGGTTTGGTCAGAGGGTGGTACCAACCATAGTATTCAGGATTAGAGAGGGAGTGGGAAGGGGGAGACGATGTCCAAGCAACACAACTGTGTCATCTGCCCCACCCTTTTTTCCACTTTTCCTACTTTTAGTTTATAACCTTCATGCAGTAATTTAACATACAGTATACCACTGTTACACTGACACTGTAACAATGACTCCCCGACAGTGATTCCCCAACAGCAATCACACTAGTGGCAAGCTGTATTCACTGCTGACTACATGTTCCGGTGACTGGTGAGCAGGCAGTGGGATTTGCCATTTCTCCACTGTCTATGTGACTAGGGTTGGCAATATATAGTAGGGGGTGCAGAGGGTGCAGCCCCCCACATGTGGAGGTGCAGGGGGCAACCCTCTGCATTGACACAGGGTCAGTGTTGGTTTGTTTCCCGGTTGGTGTTGGGATGTGGCACTGTCGGGACTGTCGGCAGTGGTGTGTCACTGTAATGACTATTGGGAAACTTTCTGTTGCCACAGCATAGTGGAACCGTGATGCACACTGTACTGTAATTACTTCAAATACACTATTACTTTTGATTTAAACATTCCCATATTCATGGACTCAAAACTCCTGATTGATTCTTTTTCTGGGGGTGGGGTTGTTGTTTTCAGAGGGGTATTAAGCATCAAAGATACATTGCTATGCTCTTACTCAGATTTCCCTTTTTAGATTATAGCCTCTTAACTGCTCATATCTGTTTTCTACTGTATGTGTGTTTCTTTTGCTTTGAACAGTTCAATTCTTCTCACACTCTTCCAAATATCTACCAGCTTTCTTACTCAAGTAAAATGACACACATCCTGTTCATGACCCACCCACCATGTCTTTGGTAATGTGCACATGCACTTTGTGCATGCTTTACATTGTTTTTTTGCTCTTTCTCTGAAATTTACTTTTACTGTAATTTATTTTATAAAATGGGTAGGCTAAACCAGCCAATCAGAGACCTGGCTCACCATGCATGAACTCTGTTCCATGCATGGCTGAAAAAAAGGTCAGAGAAGCAGAGCTGCATTTCAAAAAGAAATCAGGAACTTTAGTACATTGGTATTTTATATGCTGCCGTCTTTTATTCCCTTGCTAATGCTCTGATTGACCACAAACTGTTAACTGTGGTTTCAGTTCTGTCCAGCAATTTGCAACCAGGAGAGACAGTGACAGAGCGAGTGACAGAGTGGCAGCAACAGTCAGAGTGCTCAGTCTGTCATTGCCAGCAGTTTGTAACTGGGAGAGAGACAGACATAGTGGCAGCAACACACAGTCTCCTCAGTCTCTCATCTCTTGCTTGACATCCAGTTTCTGTTTTCCCTCAGCATGGTGTCAGTGAAAGTGAGAGGCAGCTGACATAACCATGTCTGCCTCTCTTCACCTTCAGAGCTCTGTGGCAATGTGGACAAAGAGCAAGAGAGGGACAGCAGCAGCAGCAGCTGCAGACTGGTAGCTGATGGGCATTTGAAGTTGAGGCCTCCCACCGCTCTTCACTTGAGGTCTCTGTGTGTGTGTGTGTGAAATGGAGAGTGAAAATAAATGCAAATGAGCTCATGAATATTAAAACAATGTCCATTGAATGACTATTTTATCATAGACTAGCAGCATAAAATCTTTTTTTCTACATACAAGCATGATTTTTCTAACTGGAAAAAGTTAAATAAAGATAGAAACACATTTTATAAGCACAGTAAGACACTCCAGTGTGTGCATGGAACATATTTTGCCACACACCAGGGGCTCAAGGCACTCAGCCAGGGGCCTCGTGCTTTATTACACCCCTGGTCTTGCAGTAAAATATGTTCCATGCACACCCTGTCATGTCTTATTGTTTAATTCATGTACTTGCACCTGTTGTTCTCATTTTGTTTCACTCCCCTGCTGTTTCCTCTCCTCATGTCACACCTGGAAACAAGCCTTGCCTCTGGGTGCCTATCCCAGTCATCAAATGTCAAATAATTAAATACATACGCACATACATCAATAAATAAATACATACATACACCAATAAATAAAAACATACTTGCATACATTAATAAATACATATGTACATACATCAATACATAAATATATACGTACGTACATCAATACAATCATCACATACAATCAATACATACAATAAATACATAACTAACTAACTAAATAAATAAATATATGTTCAAGTTCAAATTCAAATTTATTGCTGGAAATAACTCAGTTGAGCAAGCTCATTCACAAGGAGGTCCTGAGACATATAAGTAGACAAGTACACATTGTATAATGACAACTTCAAATAACAACATCATGGTAATTAAGTACAGTTTTGGAAATGTGGTACATAATGCTTAATTAGGAAATAACCCGATAGGTAATAAGCCTGGAGTGAAGAAAAAAGGAATGAGAATGAAGAATGGAATGTGTATGAGGAGTTAACATCCATAAAGTAGGAAAATGAAAGTATGGTGGAGCAGGAGGGAGCTAGAGGGCTAGACGGTGTAGGGGGAATTGGCTGTAATTGAAGAGGGAAAGGAAAAGTAGAAATGGAGTTAGGGGTATGGGGTAACAGGATAAAGTTAGAGTAGGGGCAGTAGTAATGGGGTAGGTGGGAGTAAGAGAGACTAGGAAATGGAAGACTAAAGGGCAAATATATAAACAAATGAACAGACAAACAATAAACACGTGAATATCAAATGAAAAAAGAAATAATGTCTTTGACAGGAATTTTATTCCACTTTGTTTCTGTATCTCTCTGAATCCTTTCTTCAAGCAGCTCCACACAGTCCCCTATTTCTCAGTCTCTGGCTTTCAGCTGCAATCCCACTTTAAAGGAGAACTGTGTTAAACCTGTTGGTTATTTTTCCCACAGAAGCTTTTTTATTACCAGTTTTATGTGTACCTCCCTGTATGCCGACTGGCATCTATCTGACTACCCCAACCCCCTCCAGCCCCATCAAAGAGAAGGGCAGCCAGAAATCTCAATTTCATACACACTCTCTTACTGCCACCCCCCCCACCAGTGCACTGTTATATGTTCATCATTGTGTATGGATTTTTAGAAAAAAATCTGATTGTTACCAGAAGATATATCATCCAATCTCAGTATCAGATTGTTGCCAGAAGATACGTCATCTAATTTCAGTTTGTAAATGTATATATGCTTATTAGATTTGTTTGGAATATAAAATTCTGCTGGTGGAATGCCTGCAAAATTACCATTCCGATTCCATGAATTTCACAGAATTTGTGCAAAAATTCCATGGAATTTTACCAAATTTTAAATTTCAGTTATTTTGCTCTAATTTTAAACAATGTTCCCAAATAAAAACAAATTTGGTATGTGGACAGAAAGTTATGGCTTGCATAAGTGTACCAAATTTCAGAATCATAGGTTGTGGGGGTTCTGGGTGGCCAAACATCTAATCAAAATGTAATTTTCAATTATGTTAATCTAATTTTAAAATTTCTTATCCAAATTTCTCCACAGTTGCATGATTTAGAGAAACATTCAGCATGGATATGTGCACTACATTTTAAGTCTCAGGCTTCAAAGGGGGCTGAGTTATAGGTAGCCAAATAGTTTGCCTAGATTTAGATTTTATTTTAGTATAATTCTGATAGTATTCATTGAAATGTTATACAATTCTATAGGTATACAGGTTATCACTTCATGTATGGATGTATGTAAATAGTTTCAGATTTCTAGGTTTAAATGGGACTAAGGTATAGCCTGCCAAACATGTTGCCAAAAAAAGCTCAGCTCAGCTTGCCAAATGAAGCAGCGATATGTGCATTGTGAATGTTAAATTCCACAAAAAGAATTCTGGATGCTTCTTCTATATGCTACCATAATTGTTTGAGGAAATGTTACCAATCATATTTTTTCACTGTAAATGTAAAACTGCTAAATCAAATTATACAGTTGTGTTAGACACTAGTATACACATCAGATATGCATGTCAAATATTATGTCTATGCCTGCAAGAGCAGAGGAGTTACTAACATCCACAGTTTTCACAAACTTTTGCAAATATTTACATAGTAAACTTTTGAACCCCTATAACTTAAAAATCTCTAATCTGATTTGCTCAGTATTTAAAGGATGCTATAACCATTAAAGAAAGGTTGTTAATGCTAATATACATATGTATATCTCCAAAGGAGCTTGAGTTACTGTATATACAAATAAAATCTTTCATGAAATTTCCCACAAGAAAAATAATAAAATGACAGATTTTAAGCACATATAATTTTGAGGTGATGCATCCTAATGTCGAAATCTGGCACATTTTAGAACACCTGTCATCAAGTAATCATGCCAAATTTAAAATGCCTGGCCCAGTAGATGGCTGAGGTGTATGCAGATGCAAATTGTCATGAAATTGCCCACAAAAACTGAAATGGCAGATTTTTGAGCAACTATACGTATGAGACAACCCATCTTTATGTCATGAGATGTGGCACATTGTCCGAACATCTATCAGCAAGTACTCATGACAAATGTAAGATCTCTGTCCCAATAGATGGCTGAAATATATGCAGACAAAAATGTTCATGAGTTTTCCCACAAAAAATAAAATGACAGACTTTGAGCGACTATAATTTTGAGACAATCCATCCTAATTTGGTGATATTTTGCAGGTCACTAGAACTCCTTCCAGACATTAAGCATGCCAACTTTTCAAACTGGCCCAGTTATGACCAAATTAATACATTTTAAAAATTCCACACAATTCTAATGAATTCTGTGAAATTATTTGGATTTTTGCAAAATGTCATTAAAATTCCACAAAATCAGAATTTTCTAATTCCCCTCAGCTATAATAGTTATATTCATGATATAAATAACAGAACACTAAACAGACACAAACACTACTAAGCATCCAAAATCTAATACAGCAGTGGCTTTCACTCCAGATAACAATGTTAATGATAGAAAAGGCACACTTTGAGTATTGCTCCAGATCCTTCCAAAAACTAAAGTCTATTGTTGCTACTGTATTCCAAGGGTCCAGAGCCAGTTTAAAATCCCTCTGCATGACAGAACCAACAATCCAGAACCAAAATGTTTCCAAAGCGAGACCAGAAACAGTCAATACATGGATTGGATGCTTTTCTGACAGCTGTTTCTTCCATGAAAAGATCAGGGCCCATGCAATCTGATGGAGCCTCAGAGTCCAAACTACCTAAGACCCGAATCCTGGTGATGCTGCAGAAGATTCAGAGCACTGGAGAGGACACTAACAAATGGTTGGCAGCCTTTGAAATACAAATGACAGAGAATGATATACAAATCAAAGAAAATACTGCAGCAATACAGGGACTGTCAGATAGGGTGAGCAGAAAACCGGAATGCTACACCTCCTTTGTTTGGGATCTACAGTAGCTCTGAGCTAAAGTGGAGTCTTTGGAAAACTTTTAGTGACAGAAGAATACATGCATAGTGGGATTTCCACATCGTTTTGCAGGTAACATGGATTTAATGTCCTCTTTAGAATGACTGATATTTACTGACCTGCACTTATTGCCTGCAGATAACTGCCTATAGGGTATGCAGTCAGAGCCTTTACAACCCCCCAATGAGCTTGCTCCCATGGACCAGCTGTTTCCAGACTGCTCATTACCATTGTCACCCTTTCTACCACAGAGGCACACATTTCATTACTACAGACAGCCAGAAAATGTGGTGACATTACCTGGGAAGACAGCAAGCTTAGCTTTTTTCTGGATATGTCATCCCAAACACAGACCAGGAAAAAAGAGTTGCAGGTAATTAAAAGGTCCTTGTTGGAGCATGGGGTGGCAGTGCAACTTCTGTTTCCCACTCATCTGCAGATTAAGCATAAAGCCAAACTTTACATTTTTACAGATCCTGCTTCTTCCTCTGCTTTTGCAGAAAAATGTCTCTCTCAGTTTATCTCGACATCCATTGAAAGAGAGGAAGAAGTGTGAACTCAAGTCGCTATAAACTAATGTGGTTTGGACTGTCTGCTCGAGCCCTAGATCTTAAATGATACTTTTCAGCTTAGTTGTTAGGAGTTGTAGGTCTGATAAACTTGTCATTTACTTGCTTTTCCATCATCTTGACTGTTTTCAATGTTGAAGTATTCTGAGTTATTGTCTTTTAAAGTGTAAGAGGGTAAGATGGGCATTCTGAGTTGATGTGCAAGTTCTCACAGCTCAGTTTGTGAGCTCAAAATATCCTTGTTTACTTTTCTGATTCCCTATTAGGTAGTAATTGTTCTACCATAGAATGTAGGGCAACAATTTACCTTAACTGAGCCCAAGACTTCTATAACACTTGGATCTTCCCCTTGGAGCTGATGAGCCCTCCCTTAGATTTTTAAATCCTGCAAGGGGCTTGGAATATTGGTGTATCCGTTGTTAGGCATATGAGTAGGTGAGAGCGTTGTTCCCTGCCATATTACTGGGCTGGACCGTTTTCCTGTATTTCATTAACTGCTGGTTTTCTCTTGTATTTGGTTGGACTTTATTGACTTGCTGTAGCTGAGATGTTACAGTGCCTGTACAACCAATACTGGGTCTGTGCACCTGGCATCATTTGTTGCAATGTGATGTATGCTATATATTTTCTATAATTTATAAATTAAAAGTTAGAAAAGAAAAGGCATACTTTGGTTTGGGACATGTAAATAATCCATCCATACATAAATGTGTACGGTGAGTATGCCTGCATATACTCTTGTCATCAGAAGCACGTTTTTAAATACTGGTTCTGATTCTGTTGTTGTTCTCTCTTTACTGACCTTTTATATACTTCAGTAGGTGTTTCTGATTCACACACTGGTGTTAAAGATCATTTGGGGACAGTATGGTGTAGTTTATGTCTCTTTCAAACACAGTGTTCTCTAACAGGACACTGATGCAGTTGGACAACAATGGAAGAGCTTAACATTGTATCACAGCAGTTCTAAAATGGTCCTTAGCAGCAGCGTATAAATCACAAGCACTTGTTGAATTTACTAAGAGGCCACAAAAGATGGGACAATGACAGACTGGAAACAAATATTAATAAAAAACAACTTCTACTGGAAAATGACTTGGCGGTAGAGGCATGTGAATTAAAATTTGTGGTGAAGTGCTGCCAGTGGGCATAGCATTGCCACTCCACTACGTGGAGTAGACAATGCAAAGTACTCACTTCGCCTTGTCATTACCACTTCACGTTGGGCTGAATCACAACGTGAAGTAAGTCGAAGTCATTGTTTTTAACGGACTTCGTGTTCCTCATTAGGATTCTAAGTGATCCACTTGGTGTTTCAGATTTGGCAGCCCACCCACACATCACATGGCTTACAGTACTGTAAGTCACATGCTCTTTAGTTAGGCAGGAAGAAAGTGAGTCATACAAGCAGACACTTTTACTTTCTCCTGTGCAGACAGAGAGAGAGTAGTATGTTTTGTGACTGCTGATACTTTTAGATCAGAGTGAGGAGGAGATTTAAACTTTGATTTAGACCCAACAGCTTTTTTTGTCTTTTCTGTACTCTTTTTTACTTAATTTGTTCTTTATGTAAATTTTATTTTTCTTACCTTTATAAGTAGTTAGTTGTTTGTCTGTGTCTGTGTGACTGTGTGTGTGTGTGTGTGTGTGTGTGTGTGTGTTGTGTGACAGTGTGAGTAGTGATTGCTCAGACTGAGGGAGCTCAGTGGGAGAGATGGACCAGGGTGAGGGAATATCTGGGATGGGGCAGCTCTGGGAGAGCGTGGTAGTGGTCAGCATCATACCGCATGCATGTGTGTAGGGCATGGGCGCCCATTCCTGTTGGACCGCTCAAAACTTGTCAGTGCCCCCCCCAAAGCAGGACCAGCACTGCCTCCTGTCCTGATTCTGAGGCAGTTGAACCACCACCATCACCAAGTCCAGCACCAGGTCCTCTGGAGCAGGATGTACCTGTTTCCCGGGGCCCAGGTGTGGATTCCATCCATGTTCAGCACCGTGTCCAGCAGGCTTACAATACATCCAAGTAACTATTAAAAAAAATTTATGTTGTGATTCATGACGTGATCATAAATCATGATTTGTGACTGCATTTGTGACCGTGATGATGAAGAAACATGAATGCCTATGGCTGTACTTCCCCAGGCCCTGATAAGCTGTAGCTTAAAACTCCCAGACTTAAAAACACGTATCAATGAGTACAATGGTGGGGTGGTGAAGCCTGGAGAGATTCTACAAAACAGGCTTACAATACATCCAAGTAACTAGAAAAAAAATGAATGTTGTGATTTGTAACGTGAATGACTGTGAATCGTGATTTGTGACTGTATTTGTGACCGTGATGATGAAGAAACGTGAATGCTTATCGCCTACAGCTGTACTTCCCTGATAAGCTGTAGCTTAAAACTCCCAGACTTAAAAACACGTATCAATGAGTACAATGGTGGGGTGGTGAAGCCTGGAGAGATACTACAATACAGGCTTACAATACATCCAAATAACTAGAAAAAAAATTAATGTGATTCATAACGTGAATGATCGTGAATCATGGTTTGTGACTGCATTTGTGACTATGATGATGAAGAACGTGATTTGTATCACGAGTGACTCGTGATGATGGTCCTGACTTAAAAACACATATTAATGAGTACAATGTTCATGCAGAATTAAGCACCACACCTGTCCTGTACTCTGAAGGGAAGCCAAAGAAACAACTGTGACTTAAGTTACAGATGGAGATTGGGCCCTAAAGAGATGCAAATGCACGGACAGATTAAGATTGCGCTGTGCACTGAAGAGATGCAGACACAAAGGCACAACATCTAACCAGTGCACACCATCAGAAATTAAAATCTGTAAAAGAATTCCTTTACCGGTTGGGGCGGGCCGCGTGGGGGGGGAGTGTACTGTACAGCTGCAGTAACAGTCACTAGTACTAGTACCAGTAAAGATACCAAAAAGAAGTACAAAAATCACAGAGCTGCAGTGGATAGCAGCTTCACATTGCTGAAATTATTATGTGGCACAATAAAAGGTGTCTGATTTGATGACACATGTCACACACATACTCACACACACACACACTAAGTAATGCATAGCAAATTGAAAACTTCAGTAGTATAACCACATTTTTAAACAAACTAAAATTATGCACTGCTGCACCACAACAATCAGCAAAAAAATGGCAAGAAATATTGAAAATATTACTGTGTGTACATTAACACAGTTAAACTCGAAAAATATCGCCAAAACAGAAAGCACTGTCTTTTTCTCCAAGTTAATCTACCTACACCACAGATACACCCCTCCCCAAAGCACAGTTCCACTGTCTATCAGTACACAGACTGAATGTTGTACATTAACATTCAAAATCCATACACAAACAATAAACACTTGATGATATGAGTACAAGAGGGTTTCCTATAATCGATGAACTAAAGTTTCAGCAAAAAAAAAAGACTCAAAAAGGCCTTTTTAACAGCTTTTTGAAGGTTTGAATTGCAGAGAGCTCTCAGACCAGATTGTCTCCTACAGCTTCCTACACACACTACCCAAAACTGAGGCTGTGCAGAACAATCTAGGGCCCATGTGGCCTGAAATACCATGAAGCACTGCAAAATTCACCTTTGGAGCTTAAAAACAAGGCAAAGTAAAGCGAAGTACATTATTTTCAATGTACTTCACCTTAATAATTGGTGGAGTAGTGGTTTGGGAAGGCGAGAGTAACGTGAAGTCATTGTTTTCAATGGATCGCTACCCATTTGTAACAGCTGCACTACTTTGCATTCGTGAGCACTCCATGCTGACCACCTTCACTCCATGATCACTTCATGGAGTGAATTAGATACCACTTCTTACCCACCACTACTTGGTGGCTCACCACAGTTCTTTAATTCTTGGTCTCCTGGGCCTGTCTGGGCTGCTTCCTTGCAATTATGGAATTAATTTGTTTATAAGTGAATCTAACATAACTTACGAAATGATTAAAATACACAGAAATTATTGGTCAAAATCCATTGCATGACCAAGCATCGATATAGCTTGATGCATGGTCATCCTGGTACTTAGTCTGATAACATATCAGTACACCCCTACACTAGTACAGGAAAAATAATTAGCAGCCATTGTTCCCCCTTGGTAAAAATCACTGTCTCAATGTGATTTGACAGAACTAAAATATTCTATGTAGAAACATTCCATCTTTATCCAAATGTCTCAAAAACATCAAGACTATTTAAAATATGCAGTTGCACGCCACAGTATACATGATCACGTACAGCGTGTCAGTTCAGTGTTACATTTCTGATGGACTTTGCACATCACCTCTGTAACACCATTCACGTTTATTTTATTTTGTAACAGTATATTCTGGTGTAATTCTAGATCTCTACATTTTCGTCACATTTACGCATGTGTGGACTCCACCATGATCCACAGGCTTTCCTCTACAGTACCTTGTAATATTAATTTAAGCACATTATACTGTGCTTTGCTGTATTATTAAGTAACCCAAATGCCAACAGTTGGAACCTTTTAATAGTCCATGGCAAACCTCACACAGAAGTCTCCTCTGAAAATCCCTTTACACTTTTTTTGGAAACTTGGGCACTTGGGGGGCTTCAGGCGACACTTTGGAGAACATGTAGAGAACAGGCATCCTGAATTTCATGTTTATACCACAAGAAATTCAAAAGTTAGGCTTGCTTTTGAATGGTGTGAGTGAACTGAATGCAGGCCCTTCCTGCCATCAGGCATTTGAGTTGGAAAACCAACATTCGAGCTGCCCTTTGCTACCCAGACACCACACATGTCACCCCTGAAAACCACTTTACACTTACTTTTTAAACCTGGACACTTGGGACACTTTAAGGTACACCCTGAGGAACATGCACACCAAATTTCAAGTTTATCCCACAAGAAATTCTAACGTTATAATGTTTCCTTTTTTTTTTTAATTCAATATACTTTATTGACATATATTAAACTTCAGTACATACATGGGTAACAAGTAGACCAACAAAAATAACTACCCCCCCAATAAGGCACTTGAAAACCATGAATTGGGATACATCCGCTGGTATCTCCACCCCCTAGACCCAATCCACCCTCCTCCCCAACCCCCTCTCATCAAGCATACAGACGCTCAGCCATCAGATTATATCAATAACAAGGTTTTCGTATTAAGAGCTATCATGGCTTCCATAAAGTAAGTAGGGCATCTAAGAGGCCCCACCTGCTCTGATAAATCTGCAATTGATTATTCATGGCTAAAATGTGCTTCTCTAGCTGAAGGGCCATCAGCATTTCTTTGTACCACTCAATGATTGAGGGGACTGAGTCATCCATCCAGTGTCTCAGGATAATTAATTTAGCTATTGCCGAGACCAAAGCCAAATGTGCTTTTCTAACATTGGGAACACCCTCCGGAAATAAATTAAGCAGACAAATCTCAGGGGTGATATAGGAGTCCAGGCCCAGCAAGGGATCAAGCTTTTTTCTGATGGCTTGCCAAAATTTCTGGACCGAAGAACAGGTCCACAACATATGGTATAATGTCCCAGTATGGTTTGCACATCTAGGGCAATCAGGGGAGGGCCTATTTCCCAATCTGTATAATTTGAGTGGTGTAAAATATAAATTATGCATAACATTAAATTGCATCAGTCGTAATCTATCTTGCTTAACAAACCTGTACAGAGTCTGCCAGATCTTAATCCAGAAATGTGGTTCAACCTTAAGGGAAAACACCCGCAACCAATAATGACACACTCCCTGTGGCAGCCCCAAATCAACCCTCTGTATTGCTTTATATACTGCAGACACAGCATGAGGTTCCTTAGCTGCCCTCAGAAGCTTGTTGAAGACTTCAGCTGACCCCTGACTTGTTCCCCCCCCGGACCCAAGTGGGCAAGGACGGCCCTCCTGAGCTGTTCATACTTGAAAAAGGCTGTAACAGGCACCTCAAACCTATATCTAAAGAGAGCAAAAGGAATTACTCTACCTTCCTCATATATATCCCTAAGCTTTATATTGCTAAGGGAGGGCAAAAAAACCAGGGGAATGAGCTTACGTCCAATCTGGAAGTGGGGATTCCCCATGACAGGTTGCTCCAACGAAACGTGCCAGTTATGGGATAAGTGAGTTTGCAACTGATGCAAGTCCCTAATGGACCAGCCTAATGGTATGTTTCGAAGAGGTTTTGGAATTGCTTTAGGGGTGGTGTATAGCAGGGCAGGGAGGGAGCAACAGTGTTGAGCTGCTAAAAATTGTTCGATGTCTAACCATAAAGGCACATATGCGTGTCGCTCCTCTCTCAACATTTCCTTAGACCAGTGAGACATCCTTGCCAGGTGATGAGCACAATAGTATGAAAAGAAGGAAGGGGCTGCTAAGCCACCCTGCTCCTTGGGTGCTGAAAGCTTCAAGTAAGAACGCCTGACACTCTTACCCTTCCAGAGAAAGGCAGTCAGCATTTGATTTAACCTACCAAACCATTTTTTAGGGATAAACAGACCCAACATTCCCAGGGGGTATAATATTCAAGGTAAGATATTCATCTTTACAATATTTATTCTTCCCCATAGAGAAGCAGGGAGATCTCCCCATCTGTTTAGGTCAGATTTAATTGTATTCAGTAACTCTGTAAGGTTTGATTTAAGCACGGTAGGGATCTCTTTGGCAATCTTAATCCCCAGATAGACAAGGGATTTAGGTTCCCATATTAAATTGGTGTTTTCAAGCACTGACCGGGAAGTATTATTGTTTAAAGGGAAGACTTTTGTTTTAGACTCACTGAGTTTATAGTGGGAGACAGCAGAAAACCGCCCTATCTCAGCCAGGAGCTCCGGAATACCTGTTGCTGGATATTGAAGGTGTAAGATAAGGTCATCTGCGTATGCAGAAAGGGAGTACCTTTGTGAACCTATTTCAACACCCTGGAGCTTGGGAGAAGTTAGCAATCTCCTAATTAAAGGTTCTAGATAAAGGTGGAATAATAATGGAGAGAGGGGGAAGCCTTGCCTGGTCCCTCTCTGGAGTGGAAAAGGAGCAGACAGTGTCCCATTAGACCAAATCCGGGCTGATAGGGATGTATATAGTAATCTGATCCATCTAAGAAAGCCCGAGGGGAGACCCAGGTAGGCCAGGGTTTCAAAAAGGAAGTCCCAGGAGACTCTATCAAAAGCCTTCTCGGCATCCAAGGAGATCAAAACAGAGGGAGTGCTTGAATCCTTGGATGCCAAGAGGATATATATTAACTTTTGCATATGGTCCAATGAGGACCTACCCTTTATGAAACCTATCTGCTCCCTACTGATAAGCCTGGGAAGTAGCGGACCCAATCTCGTAGCCAAAACCTTAGCTAAGATTTTGACATCGGTATTAATTAAGGAGATAGGCCTATAACTTTCCGGATATATAGGTTCCTTCCCAGGCTTGGGGATAAGGGTAATTATTGCATTGAGGAAGTTGTATTCCGACACCCCCTCAGCAAACCAGTAATTATAAACTTCCACCAAAAGGGGAGCAAGCTCTTGTGAGCATGTTTTGTACAGGTTGTTGGAAAGGCCATCTGGGCTGGGGGACGTATCCGGTACAAGTTGCTCGATTGCCGCTACCACTTCCTGCACTGTAACTAAATTCCCAAGATATTCACCTTCAGGGGACCTTAGCTTAGGAAGATCAGTGGCATCCAAGTATTCCGCTGTATCCCGAGCTACAGACTTTTCCTCCTGAGCTTCAGAATACAGCCTTTGGTAATAAGAACGCAAGGCCTCGGACACTTCCCTAGGGGATGTCACCAGGTTATCACTGGTGACCGATTTGATGCAGGGAATGGTTCGCGAAGCTGCTGCTTGCCTGAGCCAAATAGCCAGTAACCTACCAGCCTTCTCCCCCGTGTCAAGATATTTCATCTTAGTGCATCTCAAGGCAAGCTCAGCCTTTTGGTACATGAGATCAGAGTACTGACTTTGCAATTGGTGCAAAAATACCCAGTCTGCGTCTGGAGAATGTCGAGATAGGGTTCGTTCCACGGTCCGTATCTGCAAGAGCAGGGTTGCCTGCCTGTCCCTAAATTAACGACATCTCGTTGCTGACAATCTAAGGCATTTGCCCCTAAGGGAGCATTTTATAGCTGCCCAGATCATGTCAGTCCTGGTAGTGGAACCCCTATTATCTAATAGGAAGTTGGCCATAAAACTTTAAATATGTTGGAGAGATTCCGACTTTTGGAGCAGCTGGTTGTTCAATTTCCAAAAGACGTCCCTTTGGATATTTGGTCCAAAGAGATATGTAAGGGAAATAGGAGCATGGTCTGACATAACTCTCGCATGTATATCTGCATTCATTACTCCAGATAATGCAAAGGAACTCAATAAAAAAAAATCAATACGGGAGAAGGATTTATGAGGGGCCGAGAAATAAGTATACTGACGCTCTCCGTGATGGAGAACTCTCCATACATCCAGGAGATCAGCACCCGTCATGAGGTCACGTAGTGCCCTCTGTGAGGGGGACAAACCCCGTTTCCGGGAATCAGATCTATCTGTATCCACGGAGGGTACCTCATTCCAATCCCCTCCCAAGATAGTTAAAATAGGTGGGTCAGTGGCGAGAAGACCCAGTAAATGGGTGAAAAAGTGAGGAGACTCAGGTTTGGCCCATATATGGCGCCTAGGGTAATCTGCCGCCCTTCTAAGGACCCACTTAGCATTATGTATCTGCCCTCTGGATCCCAAATTTCCTTGTCCAACTTAAATAGAATTTTTTATCTATTAATATCACTACTTCCCACTAGACGAGACTTTCCGCTCCATAGGCCTGACCTACTCCACACTTTGAGAAATAGATTAACATCCTGCCTACGAAGATGTGTCTCCTGGAGACAGGCAACTTAGTTCAGAATTGATGTAGGTGCCTGAGGATAACCTGTCTCTTGCATTTATCTTGCACACCCTTAACATTCCAGCTTACAACTTTGCAACAATTAGCCATCTTTTGATTTATCAACCAATACTAAGGATGATCTGAGCCATTTTGGTGCCTGGGGTCCCAACCTGCTCTGACTGAGCTCCGACGAAAGTACAGCTTCAAAAGTAAGAAAACTTATCTATCGTGTTAGTTATAATGTTTTCTGTGCAGTGCTATTGAACAAAGGCATTGGCTGCCTGGGTACAGTTTCCTTTCCTTTCTTTCACTGATGCCACACCCATGTCACTCTTGGTGTCACTTTTGAGGCATCAGGGGAAACCATAGGTGATGGAACCGTGGGGCAGAAGGAGCGGTAGACCCTTCACTTTTTATTTTTGTATGGCAAAAACTAGTATAGAAAAAGTACCCTTTGTACCCTCATAAGTGCCCTTCTAATTCTCAGCCCCCTCAGCTTTTACTGTCTTCCGGCACCCTTGGGGGACACCTTGGGGATCAGGCACACATAATTTCAAGTTTATACAACAAGAAATTCAGAAGTTATGCATGCTTTTGAAGGGTGTGAGTATAGTGAAAGCAGGTCCCCCCTCCCCTCGCCATCAGACATTCAAGATGAAAATCCAACATATGAGTTGTCCTTTGCTTCCCACACCATTTGCCCTTCACAGAAACCCTACAGAAGTCACTCTGGAAAACCACTTTACACTTTTCTTGAAACCCTGGCACTTGAGGGGGGTGCTTAAGGGGACACCTTGGGGAGCAATCAACCTAGGAATTTAGGGAATTTTACCCTCAATGTGGCAAACAATAATTAAATAGCCCAGACAATGAAAACACATACAGCAGTGTTATTGTTCCATCTTTCTTTTATTGCTTAGAGTCTTACTCTGTGTGCACGTAATGTGTACATAATGTACAGGTACTCTGCCTTTTTTTTTTTTTTTTGACCATTCCGAGTATAGGTACTCGCACTGTTCTTAAAATGCTGTTTTGTTTCGGGGGTGGAAAGGGACCCAGAGTCAAGTTTGGGGCTGTTACCAAAGTAGATGTGCAAAAACATTTTGGTTTATTTACAGTACTGTGTGATGCATGGTACAATGGTATGGCAGATTGCATCAGGTCGTTTTTGGATGGCTCTAGGCGGACACTGCTGCCTACTGCTCTGATGTTACTAGTAGTCCCACACTCCTGCCAGCTGAAATCAAAGCACTAGGCAGCAGTGGGAGAGTCAATAGCATGCAGTGCATGTTTGACTTTATATCATTTACTTTACTCCTTGATGTTGTAAAGCTCTAACCTGCACTGCTGGCTACTCAACCTCTCACTGCTGGCCAATGCTCTGATGTCAGCTTGCATGGATTCTGGGATTTGTAGTAGCAGATCCTGCACAGTAGTGTTAGTCTAGAACCAAGCAAACTACAGTAGTACAGTATATTGTAATTCAGTCTGCTATACTACAACATTAAACGGTGCTGTAAGAAAACCAATACTTTACTGTTTACAAAGAACACTAAAGGGGAAAAGTCACCACCAAGGGCCACACACTCAGGAGTGGGGCTGGTCCCAATGAGCACTTTGTGTGCCAAAACAGTTTAGTTGATTTACTGATTACTGTAGTATTGTAGATTATTTTACTTTAATTTTGCTTACTTCTAGGCTGACGTTTGCTTTTACTACAAATCCCAGAATCCTCTCTTTATGACATAAAAGCAGTAGGCAGCAGTGGGAGATTCAGTGTTTGATGTAATCCAGTTTACTGTACATTCTGATCTTATGACAGCTCTAAAATGCACTTGCATTGCTGCCTACTGCTTTGATTTCAGCTGGTGGGGAGTCTGGGAATTGTAGTTCAGCTGCTGTAAGCAACATTTGTGTACCATAATCTACTATATTACAGTAAACAGTAAGTAAACCAAATTTTTTTTCTCACAAAGAGCACATTGGTGCCAGCCCCACACTTGAGTGTGGTGCCCATTGTGATGCCTGTTCCACATTAAAACTGTCATCAGCCCCAAATTTGAGTTGTAGTTCATTAAGTTGCTGACTCATTTTGGTCATGACAATTATAACGCCGCAACAAGGGTGACAGTGAAATGGGTGATCTTGATTTTAGATTGCCCTTCACTCATGTTGCCATTTGTGCCCACTCAGTTTCTATCCCCTCTGGGGCATGCCTGCCCCGGAATAGGTTTTATTTATTACTTCCAAGAATAGTCAAGTACTCACCACCATATATAATAAAAGACGCTGCTCTCTGAGAATCTGTTTAAATGCCCAAAAATGTATTCAGACTGCCACACACAATACCTTGACGCGTTTCGGATCTCAGTCCTTTATCAAAAGGCTAATGATATTACAAACAAGTTGCCTTATATACACATCCATCAAGTAACATCATAACAGTGTATCCATCTATATTTAAATACAAAATTTAAAACTTCATTACTTTAATAAATACATAAAAAACATATACATAAACAACTATATTCTTTACTAAATTACATAAAATATTGCACAAGAATTCAATCAAGCAATTCGTTGCTTCATTTCATTTCACTTCTTGAGAAATCTTGCTCTGGTCATCCAATATATATATTTACTGAGGAGACAAAACACATTTTTATTCTGCAAAACAAGAAAACAATGTAAACAAATAACAATAGGTGATTATTTAAAACATACGAAAAATCATAACATTACCAATGTTATTAATTATTTTCTTCAGATATGGCATAACATCAAACATCCCATTAAGACCAGGATATTTACATGCTTGCAATGTATAAATCCAAAAACCCTCTCTCTTTTTAATTAAGTTATCAAAATTCCCACCTCTTGAATTCATACACACTTTATCTATAGCTCTAAAAGAAAAATAATGTGTTAGAGGAGTTACAGAGCTATTCACATGTAAAGCTGTTGCATACTTTAAATCAGAATTTTTTATCGCTCTGCAGTGTTCAGCAATCCTATTTTTAAACTTTCTCTCGGTTTTCCCAATATAGAAAACACCACAAGAGCACATTGCTACGTAAATAATTCCTATACTTTCACATGTAATAAACTGACGAATCTCAAATTTCTTGTCATTATGTGGATTGACAAAACTTTTCCCTACTGATACATGTTTACAACAAGAACATTTTTTACAAGTAAAACATCCCACACAACTCTATTCGTTAACCAGGTATTCTCTAGCAAATTAGGTTTCTGAAAACTATGTACCAGTGTGTCCTTCAATGTACTGGCTCTCCTGTATGTAATCCATGGTACATTACTAGAAACTTGTATCAGTCCTGGATCACATTTCAGTATATGCCATTTATCTTTTAAAATCTTCTCAACATGTGTTGCATGAGCTGAAAAAGATGTAACAATAGTAAACCTCTAACTGGTTTGGAGAGTTACTTCATGTTTGAACCTTAAAGAAAACCTGTCAAGAATTTTTTACCAAATTAAAGTTTTGGACTTTGAACTTGGCAAGCAGTGTTTATCCTATTTTCAACTGGGAGTGCAGTGAGTTTACTGATGCTTGTTACAAATGCTGGAGACTTGCAATTTCTTCACTGCACCTAACTCCATTGGTGAGCACATGGTAATTTTGTGGTTCCTTTTATCAACAAGCCTGCACTGTAGGAAAAAAATAAGAGTAACATTTGATGTTACTCACAGCACAGTGCTGTTTTGAATGACTTGCAGACTTTAATAACAGATTACTGCTTGAAAAAACAAAAATAAAGCACTGTGCTGAACTTTACCTTGGGTGCCTCTGTCCTAGTCCACTTTGGGGTCTTCAGGGTATCTGTGGAGTTCCCACACTTGCATTTTTTCAGTTGCTTGATATTCTCCATCCCTGTAGCTGCTGTGGCCCTGGTCACAGATGGTGTCCTATTTGCCAGGCTGAGACTTCTTCCCAGTGGCTGAGATGCCACTGCTCTGGATTTTCTCTCATATAAAGCAGTGTTGTCCATGGTGGAATAGGCAGGTGACACATCACTGACAGTTCTTCTGAACTTGTACAGTAAGGTACTGTTGGCACAATGGAACATTTTTGTGCATTATGTAAGCTGAGAACAGGTGGCCTCAGGTTACGTGAGCTGCAGTAGGTGCATGTCAGAAGTGCATTTCTTTATCACATTGGACTACAGGTAAGGTGACACAGTGCCCTTTGATGTTGCCAAATAAATTATGTGTCTCCACAGTTGACAGCTCCTTAACTGGGCTGGTTTCATGTCAGACAATGCACAATGGTGAATAGGTTTTCAGTCGAGATCAGCATTGCAGTGAGGTGGATGAGGTCTGAAGGTGAAAGCATCCGGTAGATCCAGGTGTTTCTGAAGAACACTGGGATCCTCATCATGGATAGTGGACTGACGGCCCACATGAAATGCAATATCCCAATGCCATGTGCACCACGGCTTACCGTGGTGCTCACCTGTATAACACTGTTACTGACCTGTTCTGACACTTTATATATAGTTTTACTCTAGTGTAGCAATATAAATTTACCTACAATAATTTACAGACGGTATTAAGGGTATGACATTTATTAGCCTTTTTTATTTCTGTACCAAGGAAAAATGTAATCATTGAGCAAACAGTCACTGAAGATGATGAGACCACCGCAAGTGAAATTGTTGAATGTCTGGCCGATGAGCATGATATAGTGGCACCTGTCTCATCTGTCAAGCAAATGCACCACCAGATAAGATGGGTGTATGAGTGGGCAATAAAGCATTTAAAAATGTATCCGTTACTGTGTTATCACACTAAATTGCATATCATAAAAAACAGTATTTTAACTTTTTTTATATATAAAGGTTTTGCCCCATTAGGGATGTGAACAAAGAGAAAAGACTGGAGCAAGCCAGGACATGGATAAAGAATGAGGAGACATTTTGTAATGTGTTTTTTCCTGACAAAACAACAGTATATTTGGAGCAATTTGCTTCCATGTCATTTAATAAGAAGGGCAGGGACCCCATAAATCCAAAGCCAAAGCACCTGATAAAGTTTTATGTGTGGGGCACCATGTCTAACTGTGCATGTGGACCACTGTGCATTTTTGAGGGTTTGTCATGCTATGATAAATTGTAATGTACAGTACTGTAGTTTGAGAAACCATCAAAAGGTCACATATACAGTAGTATTGTCAACAGGGCCCCATTTTTAGGGGTGTAGGCAGAGCCTACAGCCATTTTGGGATCGATCGTAACTTACAAAAATGGCCAATTGTGGAACCTTCCATTGGACTTTTGGAAGTATCCTTTTGAAAGTCCAATGCAGCTTGAAACCCTCCACCACGATCAGCTGCTATGGAATAACAGCCACACTATTTCAGCTGTTACTTCTGTATTCCAGGCAAGAACTGTACATGGGTGATTCACACGCATAAGCAGTTCCGCTGGCATCATCATGTTGTTAATGGCAAATTGCCATTCACTGCAACTACGTATGTGTGCATGCCGCACATGCGCAGTTCCACTGCTGCCACCAGCACTGGCAGCAAAGAAAACCCTCACACACCCCCTTCCCACTGCTGCTGTCCACCCTCCCACTGAGCATCCACCTCCCCACATTCCCACTTACCCCATACTTACTTCTGGAGGTTGGTGCTGCCATCTTCTCTGGACTGGGACACATCTGCACTCTTCAAAGCTGAACCACAAACTGAAGAATCAAAGGTAAGCGTGCCATAATGTAATTCAATGGGCTGTTCAACTTATCTTGATAAAGCAGCCATGTTTTGGAATTTTGGCCCCAAATTTTCAACATGGGGTTCTTGGAACCCCACCTCATGAACACAGTCATTTCGTTACTCAATCCCGAATGGTGATTTCACGGTCACTGCACGGAATCACCTTTCAGGACTGAGTAACAAAATAATAGTGCCATCATGAGGTGGGGTCCCAAAAAACTCCATGTTGCAAATTTGGTGAACAAATTCCAAAAAGTGACTGCGTTATGAACATGCATTGAGCAGTTTCTACACACGCTTCTAACTTCAACTATTTTTAGTATTTTCACTCCAGATTTTCAACATTGCCATTTTTGCACACCTCCTTTTTAACAGTACAGCTGTCATTTTCCACATCCTGCCTGAAACATGTTTTTGCACCTGTGGCTCAGAATGGCACTGTCGCTCTGTGAAATCACCTTTCAGGACAAGGGAACAAAATGACAGTGGCATTCTTTAAGAGGAGAGGTCCCAAAAAGGCCATGTTGAAAATTTGGTGCAACACCTCCAAAAAATGGCCAAGTAACACCTGGGCGTTCAATCATTTCTACGCACACGTGTAACTTTGGTCATTTGGCAGCTTATTGCAGCCCTATCGGCTCTGGCTAGAATTTGTTTGTTCTTACAGGAACAATGGATGGAAAGTTCCTCAGATAACATATCATTAATGGAGCTGTCCAGAGAAACATAAGGAGACTATTTCTGAATGTACATTGATTCTTTCAAGACATTGACCCTAAACATGCTGCATCAGCAGTGGCTATTGCAGCTGCTGGAATTAATTGGGTCAGGATGCCACCACAGTAAGTACTTTTCTTTTTTTTTCCATTTAAACTTTATTAGTTTTCCAGCAGAGTGAAAATAACCGGACATTAACATTGTAAGTACCGCCATATTAATATTGTCCCAGCACAAACAATAAAGGTACTCTGCCTTGCCCCACTACCTAAAACTCCTAAACAAACCCCCAAAACCCTTAAATAACCCCCCACCTCTACAGAACCCTCACCTCCACTCCTCTCCTATACCTACCCTGCCCATGGCACGTGTAATGAGTTAAGCAAAACTATAACTTAATTTAGGAACCAATAAAGTAACAAGTTTCAAACAGCTCCCAGATCTTCTCAAAATAACGTAAGTTATTATGCATAATAGCAATCATTCTTTCCAATCTTAGGAAAGCCAGGAGCTCGTTTAGCCATTCATTGTACGTGGGACAAAAGCTGTCCTTCCAGTGCCTAAGCACAAGCTTCTTGACCGAGACAGCCATCAAAGAGATGTAAAATCTCCTTTTTTTAACAGTGACAGCAGTCAAGTCACTCAATACACAAATCTCAGGCCTAAACACCTCATCCAGGCCCAGAAGTGGATTCAACTTGGACTGAATCTCATTCCATAGAGGAGCCACAGAGGGCAATACCAAATATATGTGAGAGATCACCTAAACCCATCCCACACCTGTAGCATTTTGGATCCGGTAACAATCCCAGGCTCTGCAGTTTCTGAGGTGAATAATACATGTTATGTGTAACTTTAAATTGTAAGAGCCTGAGTTGATCATGTTTCAAATACTTATGGCAAGATATCCAAATACCCCTCCAATCTAGAAAAGATCTGGAAACACACTGTTCCAGTAGGCACACGGGACACTCTTTCCAACATAAGCCCATTGAAACAAGGCCGCATACAACTTGGAAATTACCTGCTGCGTTCCCACAAGAGGGAGTATCCCTCCCAGAAAATCAACCGAGGGTGTTTGTTTCCAGTCCGGGTCCATCTTCTGCAATAAAACATGCCTAATCTGCAACACTTTGAAAATGTCCTTATTACACAACCGGAATTTCCCAATCAAAGTCTGTGCTGAAATTATGCCACCGTTAACATCAAGAAAATCCCATAGGGAACAGTCCTCTAGATTCTCCAACCATCCTGGTTTAATCACCCTTCCGCCGATTAAAAAGCGCGGATTTCCAAGCACCGGCTGTTCACTATCCCCCAAATGATTATATTTGAGGAATATACACAACTGGTAATGGGACCTAACCGCTACCCCAATAGGGGACCCTTTCAAAGCCAGTGGCAAATCTTTAGGGGACATAAAGAAAAGGGCCTTAGGATTAAACCCAAGCTTATTTATATGGGCCCTTTCTATCTCCAGCCATAACGGAGCATATTCCGAATTGGGTACCATACCCAGCTGAACCCACCTACCATATTTACTCAATTGTGCAGCCCACCAATATAAACCAAAATGGGGTAGCCTTAGTCCTCCAAGCTCTTTGGGAGCAGCTAGCTTGGAAAACGCCATTCTAGCCTTTTTGTGCTTCCATATAAAATCAGCAATCATAGTGTGAAGGTTCTTAAACCACGATAGGGGGAGAAATATATCCAATCTACTAATTGGATAAAAAAGCCTGGGGAAAATGTTCATTTTTACTATACCAATTCTACCCCAGATGGACAGGGGATACTGATCCCATCGTTTAAAATCGCATTGAATAGTACGAACCAGGGGTTCAAGTTTAATTGACGAGACGCCCGCTTCACGGGAGTTAAAACTAAACCCAGATATTTAAAAGAATTAGGCTCCATTTAAGCCCCAGCTCAGTTACCTCCCTTTAAATAACCTGGAGTTGAGAGGGTAGACCACAGTCTTATCCAGACTGATCTTATAATTAGAGATTTGAGCAAAACCTTTAAGTAAGTCCAATAATATAGGGATGGACTTATCCGGCCGTGATATATAAATCAGCAGATCATCCGCATACGCGGTGACCTTAATGGGGGAAATCCCCTTATCTCAATAGGTTCTATTTCTCTCTGATAAAGAATCTTCCTAATCAGGGGCTCCAAATACAAATTAAATAAGAGGGGGGACAATGGACACCCCTGCCTTGTGCCCACACATAACGGAAAGGAATTAGAAATAACCCCATTGCAACTGATCCTAGCAGACAGCTTGGAGTACAGAGCTCTTAACCATTTTAAAAACTCCTCAGGGAACCCAAACCTACGCATGGCTTCAAATAGGTAACCCCAATAAACCCTATTAAAGGCCTTCTCGGCGTCCAAGGAGACCAGTGCCATAGGAAAGGTGGCCTCCTTGGAGGCCGAGAAGACATGAGCTAAGGTCCTAAAATGGTCAATCGAAGACCTACCTTTCATAAAGCCAACTTGCATACTTCCTATGAGTCTAGGCAACACCTTGTTAACTCGGTCAGCTAATACCTTAGCCAGAATTTTTAAGCCACAATTCAAAAGCGATATGGGTCTATAACTGGCTGGATCCGTAACTGGCCTATTGGGTTTGGGAAGTAAAACAATGAAAGCTTCATAAAATACTTTCTCCACCTCATTTCTGGCACATATGTAGCGGAACAATCTAAGGAGATGTGGGGCTAAAAGGGGAAAAACTTCCTGTTAAAGTTGGACGAAAACCCGTCCGGCCCTGGAGTTTTATCCAACGCCAGACTCTTAATAGCCAATTCCACCTCGACTAGAGAGATGTCCGCCGACAGAGAACTCTTCTCACATTCAGTGAGAGTAGGCATGTCAATATCTCAGAAAAACCTCTTTATCTGGTCCTCAGAAGGCGGTACTGGCATTTCTCTATAAAGATTCTCAAAATATCGAGAAAAAAGGTGGGCAATCTCAGCCGGAGATGTTTTGACAAGACCATCTTCCTCAGAAACAATTCCCTCAATCAATCTAGAGGCCTCTAATTGAGCGAGATGACTTGCCAACAACCTCCCGGGCTTTTCACCCTGATCAATGTATTTAGCTTTAGTCTTGATCAAGGCTAATTCAGATTGTTCTCCCAGCAATTTAAGATAGGCATCCCGGGCCTTGATCAACTCCTCCTCCTTGCCCCTATTATATTGATTAGTTAGTTTCACCTCTCATGCCCTGATACGTATCAAAAGTTCCTTCACCGTTCTACTTCTTTCCTTTTTCCTACCGCTGTAAAACTAATTAACATACCTCTTAAATAAGATTTAAGGGCTCCCAGAAAACATCCGGACTCATTGTGACCGTGTTGTTCCGAACAACTCTTCAATCTGCTCGGATATAAACTTGACCGTCTTGGGCACCTGAAATTTGATTATTAAATTTCCACCTGCTCCCTCTCCTCATTAAAGATGCCATTGCAATAACCACCCTTACAGCTGCATGGTGGAGATGGGCCCAGGTATGATCTCAGACTTAAGTATCCCACTAAGAAGAGATCTAGAGACAAAGACATAGTCCAGACGGAAGACGTTCTATGTACAGAAGATGTAAAGGTAAATTCTTTAGGCGTCCGGTGAGTACCCACCAAATATCAACCAGCCGAGTTGATCTAACAACTCTGACAGTGCACGGGTTGCCGGGGTTAGATAGACCTGGGAATTACTAGATCTGTCTAAGAGGGGATCTAAAGCCAAATTGAAGTCCCCACCTAAAACCAAAGGCAGGTGGGCAAAAGGCAATAGAGCCTTAAACAGCCCTACAAAAAAGTCTTGGGTATCTAGGTTTGGACCATAGATAGATCCCCACAACATTTCTACGTTCGATAATTTCCCCCTCACCAATACATACCTCCCTTCCTTATCTTGAATTACTTGTAGTGGCCTGAATGGTAGAGACCTATGCAGTAAGAGCATAACTCCTCTACTCTGCGTTGCACCTTGAGAAGCAAAGACCTGACCCATCTGCAGTTTCCTCATGGAATGAGATTCTGATATCAGCAAGTGTGTTTCCTGAAGAAACACCACTTCCACCTCGGCAAGTTCTATGTGCTTGAGAATTTTGTACTGTTTGTCACTAAGACGAGCACCTTTTACATTCCAAGTAAGAATCTTGGTCCACAACAATGTACCCATATCAGCCTTGGCATAACAAGAATATAATTAGATCTGGTTGGACAACCTCATAGTAAGGGGCCAAAACCAAAACCCCAGTTCCTAACTGCGCAGTGCCATTGGGCGTAAGACCCACCCACCACCCCCACAGCCCATACAAAAAACTACTATAACTCCACCACCCCAAATAACCCCCCCCATGTACTCTGCCTGGTCCATGATCCCAGAACACTCGGCCCATCTTTCGCTCACTTCCCTCCCCTCCCAGAAAACAGTAAACATTAAAGTTAGAATACAACCCCACTCTGTCGCAGGTTAAACATACACCATGCAGCCAGATTAGCCCCCTTCCAATAGTGCTTCCCATATGAGAATGTTCTTACACAATGTTGTACAAAATGAAGATACAATCAAAATAATATACGACCATTTACTCCCCCTGGAATGTCGTTACCCTAAATAAAAATTAAACAACATAGTCCCCTGTAAGTCCAGGCTGATCAGGTTTCTCAGGCCTTCAGGTTATCGGACATCTATATAGTTCCAAAAACTTGTGGCCCCCTTAAAAAGCTCTGCAAGCACCCTCATGGGGCACACATTCATGGGTCTTTAAATAGGGCAGGTAGGGCCTTCTGCAAAGCTTCTTTCGCCGACTCTGACGACTCGAAGGATTTCCACTCGTCTTGAATTCTGACTTGGAGCCTAGCAGGGTATACCATTCGGAATTTCACCTCGGCAGCTATAAGCTTCTTGACCACCACATGAAATGCAGCCCTCCTTTGTCTCACTGTAAATGGCAGATCTTGTACCACTCTCAACTTGGCTCCCTCCCAATCAGCACCTTTCCTCCTTAACCTTGGCCATGAACAGCTGGCGCTCTTGATAATTCAGAGCCGAAGATAAAGGCCTTGGAGGTCCACCGGGCGGTAAAGGGTGTAATGCCCTATGTGCACGCTCAATAATATATGTAGCACCAAAAGCGAGGGCCCCACCACTTTCATAACTAACTTCTGTATAAACTTGACAGGATCCGAACCTTCAACCGTCTCGGGCAAGCCAATTATCACCATGTTATTACGACGGCTTCTCCCTTCAAGGTCCTCTAATTTGGAGTCCATCCTGTTAATTTTCTGCTGCAGCACATTAATGGTGGTCTCCATCTGGTCCCTGTGGGTCTCCAGTGATTTAATTCTCACACAGTTGTCAGAAATCTTCTGATTTAAATCATCCATAGTCATGGAGAGAGATTTAATTTCACTAGCCATATCTTCCAGCGTTGCCTTGAATGGCCGAAACTCTGCCAAGAATTTTGCCAAAGTTAATGGTTCCTCTGCCCCCGCTTCTTCTCCTATACCCTGCTGCACCTGGAGAATCGAGGCCTTGGCTTTCTTTGCAGCCTTCTCGGGAGTAGCTATGTATGTTTTGCAGCGTTTTTTTCATTTCCCTTCCATGCGTTATGCACTAAGCCCCAAGCGGTACCGGCGATTATTCCCCACCTCCAAACAGCTGCTGGCCGCTGAAAACAAACTCGAGAGGGCTATTTCTGGGATCGGGTAGCGGAGCTCGCGAAAGGCACAGCCTCTATGCGCGCTGCATCACGTGACTCCCCCGTAAGTACTTTTCTTAACAGAAGCATCCATGCAAATGAACTTTTTTTATAATACAGTATTTCCAAGTTTTGTATTTGTCACACCAGGTCATCAGATATGAATCCTATTGCGATGGTGTGGCATGCCATGAACATGTTTACCAGAACGAGAAAACCACAGACAGAGCAAGAACGTGTTGATGCCATTAAGCTATTTTGGAAGACATTAAAAAGAAGACACTGTGGACGATGCATTGCACACTTGCTAAAAGTCTTGCCTGTCATGGTTGCCAAGCTCATTCACACTACAGGAATGTGAAAAACATACTGTGATATACTGTACTACTGCATCAATTGTTTGAATTTTGATTTCCTTTAACAATTTGTTTTGTAATTAACAGTACCTGCAGGACTATACAGTGCAAATATGCTTATGATGTTTTTGGCTTTATGGCAATGTTACAGTGTTAAAATGTAGTGTGCACTATATTGCACTGTGAAATGTATTACTGTACATTGTGAAATATTTCAGTAAAACAACCCCCATGACAACACACAGTACACACTTAAGTGTATAAAACACGAAGTATGTACTCCAAGTGAAAGTTCATTTTCGGGGAAGGGGGTGCTCATAGGCTCTCTGAGAAACAACTTTGTTCCCATTAAAACCAACATTAGAATTAATGTCATCAAAATGAACATTCTTCCCCATGACCTGTACCCCCTGCATATGCTAAATACTTCTCTGCACTTGTTCTGGTTCAATACACTCCATGCAATACTTTCTAATTCATCTGAGGGACAAACAAACCAGACACATCTACTCCACATTAATGGCTCCACTGCATGCAGGAGGTTTTTGCCTCCCCTATTTTAGCATTTACTATCTGGCAAGCCATGTTAGTAAATATATGCACTGGGTGGCATCTCCCCCCCGAAGCTGATTTCCCATATCTCCCTCAGTGACTCAGACTGAACAGGAGAAACTCTGCCAGGCAAAATATCACCCTTGGCCCTAATATATACCCCAATTCAGCACTTGCCTAAATCAGTCATAGACCCTACTATCCTCACTGCCCTTAGAGTACATTTGCAACTTACCCAGACACTTTGGATTAACCTTTAAAAAGATGTCTCACCACCCATTTCAGCCAACCCCAAACTCCTCGTCATTCTTCCCTCCTTTTGGGGAACATACAGTCTCTGACTTGTTACTACAAGGTCACTTACTCCCCTTCCTGACTATACAAGCTACACATCAGATACGCACTCATCAGCATGCGTTTAAACTCCTGCAAATTACTCACGTCATTGCTAAACATATGCGCCATGCCCTATGGATGCAAAATCACCATCTACTGCTAGATGCACTAATCCAGGGTGCCAGAAAGCCCATTGCCATACCTCATTTATATAGTATCTTATGTGATGAGACCTACCCACACATTATGAAACATAGCCCCTATGGGAATCCACATTCCCTGATAACCATTTTAACTAAAGAAAGCTCTAGCTTGATTTATTTACATATGTTAAAAATTGCAAACTATGCCTGAACTAGTTTTGATTTTAAATAACCTCTACTTAACCCCCATAAAACTGATTAAAATGGGTCAGATGGAACATGACTTCTGTACTAGATGCCGTGCAGCACCTGGCACCCTGTGCCATATACTGTGGGAGTGCTCTCTAGTACAACAATTGTGGGTCACCACCAAACAACACACTGATCCATTGTTGGGACAGGATGATCTTTTTTCAACCTTTAAATTTGCTTTCTAGAAAATTACAGGGACGGTTAAGGAGAAAAGGATAGCATTCAGGAAATACAAGGAAACACAGAAGGAGCAGGACAGAGAACTTTATCAGTTAAAGCAGAAGGAGGCAGGGAAGGCAGTCAGAGTAGCAAAGGCACAAACAGAGGAAAAGATAGCCAGCTCCGTTATAGGAAAACTACACCCAAAACTTGAAAAAATATATGTTGTGCAGAGTATTTTAATTTGTATGTGAAGTTCTACTGTTTCCTTCCCTCCCCTCTGACTGGTATTAGGAGTTTTTCCTAAATTAGCCTGCTAGCTTTAGGGTAGTTTTACGACCCCTGGAGATCTCAATATCAAATAGCTTTACTGTATTTCTTTGTCCTACAATGCATCTTGTTTCATGTGAAGGTGATGTAGCAGAGCCCATAAATCCAGCTGAAAGCATTGCATTACAATCAGTTCACAACAATAGAGATGGCTGTATTTTAAAATCTGTAGAATTCAGTTTGGTGACCACCCTCATTCTAAAGGTTTTACTGTCCTGAAAAACTTTGCTGCTGGTAATTTTTGTGCAGCTTGTAAAGCTTCCAAGATATTTAGTTTATTTGGCATGTGTGTGCTGAATGGTGGGTCTCTCTTACATCACAGTCACATGAGACAAGATGCAATGTGGGAACCAGAAATACAATTAAGCTATCAGGTATGAAGATCCCCAGGGGTCGTAAAACTAGTATAAAGCTAGCAGGCTAAATTGGGAAAAACTCCTAATACCAGTCAGAGGGAAGGAAACACTAGAACTTCACATACAAATTAAAACACTCTGCACAACATATATTTTTTCAAGTTTTGGGTGTAGTTTTCCTTTAAGAAGGGGGGATAACACCTTTCATAGGTACATTAGGGAGCGAAGAAAGACCAAGGGAGGGATACAGAGTCTTAATAAAGGGACTGGTGGTTCTTCCTGTAAATGTTGTCTCTTACATGACCAATGGACATGGGGCTGAGGAGCAGGCTGATAATGGTGTCGCTCACCTGGTCGGTGAGTGGGGTCATGCAGGTGAAGGAAGGCAGCTGCTGTCTGATAGGTGTGGCTGCCTCTTTTCAACTACACAAAGTTTCCACCCATCAACTGGCAGAGCAGCATCATGGTCAGCTTCGGTGATCATTGGACTGTCACAGCTAAGCCCATTGCAGCCTGAGCTGCTCTGGATCCAGCAGTGACACACCTCTGAAATATTGATTGTAACAAAATGTTTGCTGTGATGCATGTGCATGCAAATATAAAAATAAATAGAGGGACACACATCCAGCTCTAATAAAGCCTGTTTATGCATCAGTCAGTACACAATCGGATATTTATTTATTTATTTATTGAAATGTTTCTCCAGGAGGGCACACTGAACAACAAGTTGCTCATCTCATGGTGCAACCTGGGGGGAGGGATTACATAGGGTTGCGAAGGATGATCAGTTACAATAGTATGTGGGTAGTACAAACAATACAACATTGTAAGATTGTGCAACAGTTGAAACACAAGATATTGTACAATAAACAGTAGAGGAACACTGGGTAAATTACAATACCTTTCCAAAATCATACAAAAGAACATATGAACATACAAAACCTATAGAACCATTTATAGTGCATGAGTGAATCAGGAGCAGGCTCAAGGTAGTACGCAAGTGATGCTGGAGTACAAAGGATGGGGTTAGGTTGTGCACACTGGTGACCCAGAAGGGCAGGTGGAGAACAGAGGGGAGGAAGGCAAGAACTGAATATAAGGGGAAGGGGTAGCCATTTCCTGATTTCCCCTTCCAGGATGTTGAGAACCCTGCTTGGGGGCATGGTAGGAAGGTAGAAACTGGAGACAGGTATTACGGTGGGTTAAATCAGGAACAGCTGAGGGAAAGGTAATTGTGTAGGGCAGAGGTAAGGGAGTAGTTGGAGGAGGAGTATTGTATTTCAGGGGGAGGGAATTTCAGATTTTAGGGAAATGATGGGCGATACCAGTCTGACCGATGAGGGTGGAGCGGCGCGGGACCGCCAAGGTGCAGGTGTCATTTGATCTGAGAGAGTGGGTGGGAGGAGGTGGAGTGGACAGAGAGGATGAGAGATAGGAGGGGAGCCCCTCGACCCCGAATTTGGAGGTTAGTTTGGCACAGTAAGAAATGTGTCTGTGAGATAGTGGAAGGAAGGTTAGAAAGCGATAGAGTTCACAGTGGTGAAAGTGGAAAGGGGAGTCGATAGCAAAGCTACAGAAGGAGTTAAAGAGAGTTTCCAATTTGGTCAGGGAAGATTTGGGAGCAGCACCATAGACTATGTTGAAGTAGTCAAAGATGGGGAGTATCATCTTCTGGACAATTTCGCGGCTCGCAGTCATTGGGATGCAGCTATGATTCCTGTACAGAGCACCAAGCTTCTGGCACAGTTTCTTCAGGATAGCATCGATATGCACAGAAAAGTTGAGGTGCTGGTCCAACCAAACTCCCAGATATCGAAATGAGGAGATGTCCTCCAATATGGTCCCATCAATGGTGTGGAAGGTGGGTAGTGCCGGGAGCCTAGAGAGTCTCTGCCTGGTGCCAAAGGTCATTGAGACTGTTTTCTTGGCATTTAGAAAAAGCTGGTGAGAAGCAAACCAGAGCTGAACTTGGTTAAAGTCATGCTGTAAGCTGGTTTGTGTGGCAGCAGGGTTTTTGCCGGAACTATACAAAACAGTATCATCAGCTTACATGTGGATAGAAGAGGATGAACAGGCTATGGGAAGATCATTAAGGAAAATGGAGAAGAGTAGGGGACCAAGCACTGAGCCCTGAGGGACACCAGTGTTGATGGGGAGTGGAGGGGAGATGGAATCAAGGATTCTTACCGACTGGGTCCTGCCAATGAGGTAGGATTTAAACCAGTTGGTGGCTGAGGAGCAAGGCCAGCTGAGAAGAGTGAATCAAGAAGTAGGGGATGGGAAACCATGTCAAAAGCTCTGGCTAGGTTGACAAAGATGGCCATGACAAAGATATACCATGGCTTCAATGAAGGCATCAGGTTTATTTTCATGAGTGCTTTCAGGACCCACTGACCTCATGATGGGCACAACTACAGTACGAGTGAGGTCATCAGGTTCTGAAAGCCTTAATATTTGGCCTATGTACTGAATGCCACTTTCTCATCACTCTTAGAGCAACATTATTGACGCCACTCAAGTGAATCTACAAATCTTGTCACACAGTCTGGTATCAGTGAAATACTACCAAATAGAAGCAAGTTAGAAAGTTCTTTTGGTTAACTTATTGATGCTGCAAAGCATTAATATATACTTAGAAATGTATTACTCACATTTCTACTTAAACTCTACAGAACGAGTCACTGTTTGAAGCCCTGCTGTGACTGACAAAGGCAAATAACATTCAAAACATATGTCACACTTTTCAAAAGAAACTGTGGTTTGCATGCTGTTTCAAAAGCACCCCAGGCAACAGTGAATAACTACATCCACACAGACTGCAACATTATC
Organism: Neoceratodus forsteri; assembly: GCA_016271365.2. Classification (NCBI taxonomy): domain Eukaryota; kingdom Metazoa; phylum Chordata; order Ceratodontiformes; family Ceratodontidae; genus Neoceratodus; species Neoceratodus forsteri. The sequence continues at coordinate 1,104,165,541 of CM057454.1, forward strand.
CCCTAACTACTAGTATTACAGAATTTATGTGATTTTATTGATTTACAAAGTGCCCTTCAGGCGCTATCAGAGCATTCTGTACAGGAGCATCATAACCTAGATGACAGCAAGCTAAGTATAGACCCTCTCAAACCTGCAGAAGAGTTTATCCCTTTAAAGCAGTCTGGAAGGGAATGTTACATGTAAGACTGGGTCCACTTGGGGAGGTCATCTACTTATAGTGAGGAAACTGGCTAGGAGTTTTTGTACTGATCTTAACTTCATCACAGTGAGTGGGGGACTGTCAGGGTAGAGCTGCAGTCTATGCAAGCCATTTACAATATGCTGCACACTCTGAATGTCCCAGTCCTTGCCCTGAGGGCTTTTGTGATTTCGGAACAGAATGGCTTCATTGCAGTTCGTTCGTGTGTTACTAACTTACTATGCTTTCATGAACAAATTAGTCTGGCCTTAGATCAAAAGCTACCTGTTGATGTAATATAGATTGCTTTTTGTAAAGTCTTTGATACCGTTCCATACTGGGAAATCATAAAAAAATGACATCTGTCAATATAAACAATAACATGATCAAGTGTCTAAGAACCTGGTAAGAGAGCGCTGCCAGAGAGGATCTAATAATGGACATATTATTAGATGAAAAACTTGTGACAATGGGAGTCCCCAGGGGTCTGTCTTTGGATCAGTGATATTTCAGATTTTCATTTCTGACATGAACAAACATGTCATGAGCTGGAGCACTAAATATGCAGACGATGCGAAACTAAGGGGGCCAAGCAATAACACTGAAAGCATAACAAGTATACAGAATAATCTGAATACAGTTAGTAAATGGGCCTTTTGTTGGGGAGCGAGGCTTAATCTGGATAAATGCAGTGTCCTTCGATTATGTAAAACCATACTGCCACATTAATACACACTAAATAATACTGCACTAAGAGACTGAGAATGAATGGGACCTTGGAGAGAACATAAATAACAAATTGTATCAAACTGACCAATGCAGCAGTGTAATATCAAAGGCAAACAAAATCATGGGTTGTATCAGGTGAAACATGATCAGCAGAAGGTGAGTGGTTCTGATGCCATTGTACAGATCGTAAGTAAGACCCATATTAGACTATGGTCATCAGATGTGGTGGCCCTACTAAAGTTGAGGAATAAAAGGAATTGAATGAGTGCAACAGATGGCAACAAAGATGACTTATAATTTAAAAAAGAAGGACTATGAAGAGAGATCAATAGACCTCGGTCTGAGTCTAGAATAACGTAGGATTTGACGGGATATAGTGTTCCTATATAACGTCTTGCAGGATCCACACCTGTTAAATGAACTGAACCTGGAATGTAAAGATGCATTCACATGCACTAGAGGACACCCCCATCAGTTAAAGCCCACAAAATTTAACACCACAAAAAGAAAGTTCTTCTACATGCAACAAATAATGAACCCATGGAATAATTTATCGGAAAATGTAGTCATATGTGTCACAAAGGCAAAGTTCAAGGACCGACGAGATAAATATATTGCATCCAAAACAAAATCAAAATTTATATACTACAGTTAAATAGGAGTTGATAATGGGCCTTTTCAGCTGCTTAGCAATTAGTGACCATTAGTGACCTGGGGCCAGATATTCAAAACCTTGCCCTGAGGCAAAATTAGCACTGCCTAGCGTGCTAAAATAGCTCAGAAGCAATAGCCTGCTATATTCAAAGGGATAGCCCTGATACTATACCTGCTGAATATGGCGTGCTAATGAAGCCGGGCAAACTGGGCTGGAGGTGCAGTGCATAATAGCCCAGGAAGTATGCCAGCACTGAATATAGCAAATAAGACAGCTCTGAAAATAGCAAGCAGTCAGGCAATGCAGACACCCACAGAAACACAGTGCAGAGGTGAGCAGGCCATGCCCTGGAGCACAAGCAAAGAAGTACAGCCCTGGATGTGACCCCGAGAGCAGACAGCAGTGTACAACCCAGAGAATTCCACACACACCCAGCCATGGCAATGCCATGTAACAACACATGACCCAACAATAGAATCCCATGCAAATGACAAACCCCTGAAAATACCCCATGTACCCAATAATGTCACCAGACACAGTAATGTAAAGAAGCAATATATATGTATTTAGAAATGCAACACACCAATGCGAACAAGCAAAACAACGCAAACAAAACAGTAATGTGAAACACATAACAAAAACAAAATCAGAAACTGCAATATAAATACTAAAGAAGGGATGAAAGGCTGGCAAAAAAGAACAGAACAGCAGCACCCCAGAAATGTGTGTGGGGAGGCATAAAATCAAAATTGGGCTGGAGCCCTCAATGTTCAGAAGGCTGCTGTGCAGTTGAAGCAGGCAATCTCACCTCAAGTATGGCTGCCACCCTCCTGGTTTCTGAGATGATGATGGCCTGCTGCTCAATGAGCATCCTCTGCTGCTGAACTGTTCTGCGCAGGAGTTCATCCCTGCCCTCCGACTCCTTAGGTCATGTGGCCCACAAGGAGTTCCTCTGGGTACCTACAGGATGAAGGAGGACCATGTCAGGATAGTACACTGACAGAAAGGTGCAATGCACACCCCAGGCCGATGGCCCAGGGGTGTGCAGCATGTCTCAACAACCATGCCCACGCTGCCATACAATGGGGAACTCCAAGCACCACCCAACACACACCTGCATGCCGCAGAAGGAAACCAAGGCAGCACCCACCCAACCAAAGTACACAGGTAGACAGGGAAGGCCAAGGCCAACACCACAGAGCAGAGGAAGCCCTACAGCCCAGTGGAGTACACACCGACATAGTACAACCACACAGGCACACCCCCTAGGCAACCAGGACAGCAGTCCAGAGCACAAAGGAAGCTGTGTAACAACATACCGGTTGGAACATGCTGCCCAATGGAGCAGTGCAGTGATGATGATAGATAAGCAGAGACACCCCAGGAATGCATACAGCCATGCCACACTGCTGCGGACTGTAACCTGTACCGGACAGATGCAGGCCATGCATCTGTCTGCCCATAAGCCATGCATGCGGGCCAATGGGCAGACTGGATGGGCCAAGTGGCCTGTAACTGCCGACAATATCTATGGTTTATGAATCTATGTGGTGGGCCCCCCCCACCCAACAGCAGGAGCAAGACGGCAGTCTGCGATACGGACATGCAGTGGACAGAGTACCCCAGGCAACATGGACGCACAGCCCAGCAAACCGCTCCCCACACACACAGCAGGACAGCAGTACAATATGTGCCCATGCCATGCACAGGGTAAACCAGGACAAAAACCAGGACAACTCAGTAACACAGCCCTATCCCCCCCATAGCAGGACAGCAGTACACCACATTCCCATGGCATGCACATGGTAAACCAGGACGAGTCAGTAACATAGCTCCATCACCCCCCCAAAGCAGGACAGCAGTACGCCATGTGCCCATGCCATGCACAAGGTAAACCAGGACAACTCAGTAACACAGCCCCATCCCCCCCAAAGCAGGACAGAAGTACGTTAATCACCCATGACATGGACATAGTAAGCCAGGCCGTCACAGTAACCAAGCCCCATCAACTGCCCCAGCCCCATGTGGTGTAGGTGACCACATACAAAGTGGACAACCACAACACCGCAGCACAGGACACAGTGCAGCAGTGCAGGCCATGCGGGTACATGTGCCACCACAACTGCCCCATTAACTGTGTGTCCATGCTAGTATTGGTCAACACCAGACCACCACAGCCATTGCAGTGTGAGAAGGATGTACAGCACGACAGCTGTGCTGCAGTACACAGCCATACCACTGTATCCATGACCAAGTAACATGGACTCAGATGTGTGTTGTCTAAAGTCACACCAGCAACCATCGTGCAAACAACCTGCTTCACATGAATGATAGTGTGTGAACTATGTATGATACTCATGCAATGCACCATGCCAACCATCACTGCCTGCTCACTGTGCATGGCCTGGCACCCTCCTGCTGTCCTCCTGGGGTCTCCAGTCACTGCGGTCTGCAGAGTGAAGAGGAAACACCACTGTTAGTATCTGCATGAATGCCACGTGAACACTCACCAATGCCCGTGACACACAGTGGTAGTACAAACCCTGCCCCCCGGTTCCACACGTCGCATGGCACACAGCATGCCATTTAGCGATGTTCCCCCAGCACAGTGTATGTACACACTGCAGCATGCGCACCACACAATACCATGAATAGAGGTATGGTGGAAACAACCATGCCCACTAATGAACACACTGTGAACTGCACCCACATCTGCCTGGCTATAAACATGCACACTGTGTGACCCTTCACAACCCAAGGACATCATACATACAGATGTGGCACATGGGGGGATGGGGAACATTCACATGCACATACACAACCCATACATCTACATCTATTGAGGCACACACACACACACACACACACACACACACACACACACACACTCACACACTCACACACACTCGATAAGCAGTCCTGTGGCACACGTAGACACCTACCTGGTGCTGGCACTGTCCCATAACGGACGAAGCACTTGAGCCTCAGGGCCTCACACTGCTGTACATCCATTTAGATATGTCTGCACTGCTCCTCATCCCGTGTAATGCCCATACACTGGGACAGGTGCCTGGCAATGGACATCTGCACCTGCCTGGGTGGCCTTTCCCTCTCCCTGACCACACCAAAGAGCTGCCTCTCCAGATACAGCGCCAGCTCCACAAGTCTGGCCAGCTCAGTCTCCCCCCACCTATGGCCCCCTCTGGACCACTGCCCTGACCCATCTTCCTGATGGCATCTACAGTACTGGCGCTGCTTAAACTTCAGGAGCTACAACCTAGCAACACTGCCACTCCCTACTCTGTAGGCCTGCAATTTGTCTTGTGCATACCATTGTGCTGCAATATGTGGTTTGTGGCTGCAGAAATGCATTAGCACCGTGCCAACTGGAAATTCAGGAACTGGGCATCCGCAACCCCACCATGACCCTCATACATCCCGACATGTGCGCACATGCGTAGTATGTCACGCAATAGTCACATTGCGCAGCACAAAGCACGTTTGTGCAGCGCAAACGGTGGGCACTACTTTTGCCTGGGCAAACCTGTTTGCCCGGTGCTACAATTTGCCATATTCAAAGGCTGTATGCAAATGCATGCAGATGGGCCTACTTGAGTAGTCGGTGGGCAATCCACCTCATTACCATATCATTACAGCCTCATCTGCATGATTTAGTGTGTGGATTGCCCAGAAAGAAGACAAGGGGTGGAATTGTGAGGTTAAAAAGGGAGGAAGGTGTGTGTGTGGGGGGGACCTAGAAAAAGCAACAATCCTAAACAAATATTTTTGTTCAGTATTCACAGAAGAAGAAGAAGGAGAAGGACCACTATTGAGGGATAGGAGCATCAGTGAGAGAGAGGTGGACACCAGCCTGTTTATGGAAGAAAGAGTCCTAAAGAAACTTGAGAATCTGAAAGGGAACAAGGCTATGGGGCCAGATGGGATACATCCCAGAATATTAAAAGAACTTAGAGAGGTGCTGGAAGCACCACTAACAGCCCTATTCAACAAATTGATAGCGACAGGGGCGGTTCCAAGGGACTGGAGGAGGGCAAATGTAGTCCCGCTCCACAAAAGTGGGAACAGGGAGGAAGCTGGAAACTACAGACCAGTCAACATTACCTCAGTGGTGGGGAAATTAATGGAGTCACTGCTAAAGGAAAGGATTGTGATATTTCTTGAATCTGTCAGAGCACAGGATCTAAGGCAGCATGAATTCACAGTGGGAAGATTTTGTCAAACAAATCTGATAGATTTCTTTGACTGGGTGACCAGGGAGGTACATTAGATAGCGAAGGGGTGGTGGATGTGGCCTATCTGGATTTCAGCAAGGCCTTTGACACTGTCCTACATAGGATGTTGATAAATAAATCGGGAATCCTGAGAGTGGGCCCCAAGGCGGTAAACTGTGTCAGAAACTGGTTGAGTGACAGGACATAGAGGGTGGTGATCAATGGCTTTCAATCTGAAGAGATGGGGTGATCAGCAGGGCGCCACAGGGATCAGTCCTCTTTAATGTCTTCATTAGTGACATTGCAGAAGGGCTGGAGGGGAAGGTATGCCTCTTTGCAGATGGCACTAACATTTGCAACAGGGTCAACAGGGGCGGTGGAAAAAATGAGAAAGGACCTAAATATGCTTGAGGAGTTGTCGAGAGTGTGGCAGCTAAGATTCAATGCAAAGAAGTGCAAAATCATGCACTTGAGGGGTGACGATGGGGGGGGGACAGCCAGGACAACTGTCCCAGGCTCAGGTGGCTCAGGGAGGCCCAAATTTACACATTTATATGTCTTGGGGATGGAAGGGGGGCCCGTACCTAAAGGTGTGTCCTGGTCCTGGAAATTTCTATCGGCTCCCCCTGCTTGGGGTACAGAAATCCAAGGGAGGAGTAGAAGAGGGAGGGGATAGGTACTGATGGCCAACAATCAAGAAAGGGACCTGTGGATAATCCTATATGATGACCTAGAGGTAGCCAAATGTGAGAAGGCTGTGGGGAGAGCCAGTGGAATGCTATGGTGCATAGGGAGAGGTATCACTAGCAGAAAAAAGGAGGTGGTTATGCCACTGTATAGACCACTAGTGAGACCTCATCTGGAATACTGTGTCAGGTTCTGGATGCAGCATCTCTGGAAGGACACAGACAAAACAGAGGCAGTCCAGAGAAGGGCAACAAAAATGGTGCAAGGACTGCACCAAAAGTCATATGAGGAAAGACTAGAGGACCTCGGTATGTATTCCCTGGAGGAGAGATTGGGGGGGGGGATATGATTGAGACATTCAAGTATGTCAGGGGTATAAACAAGGTACAGGAGAGTAGCATCTTTCAGAAAAGAAGGTGTACAAGAACAAGGGGGCATGTTATGAGGTGAGAAGGGGGTAGGCTCAGGAGCAATGTGAGGAAATATTTTTTCACAGAAAGAGTAGTGGATGCTTGGAACAGCCTTCCTGCAGAGGTGGTAGGGCCAAAAACAGTAGGGGAATTCAGGAATCCACAGGTTAGAAATAAGAGTACTCTAGCAATAGGGAAGAGAGGGTAAGCCACAGATCAACTAGGGTCTGCGATAATGCATTAAGTAGGGAACAGGGGCAGACTAGATGGGACACACGGTCCTTATTTGCCATCACTTTCTGTGTATCTGTGTATCTGTGTTGTGACATGCCACAAACTACTGTATCCTGATGTAAGTGTATCGATGACAAACATGGAGTGACAATGCACAAACCATACTGACAAACACTCAAAGTAGCCATCGACCTCCCATACATGGTTGCACAGATCCTAATATGCCTCCCTGCCATCTATGCAGCTGAATTATGATTGTAATGGTCTACCATCCACCATAATGGTCCTGTGATGCCATGCAATTGCCTTGTCTATCAAGGGCATCTCATGGAGCCCTATGAGCAGCCTCTATTCCCACCCTTTGAAAACACAAAATGGGATGTTGCTAAGGGACGTCGTGCACAAATCAACAAAGCTACATGTTGTGTATATAAAGTACCCAGCACTGTAAAACTTACTTATAAAATATGGGCTGCCATTCCTGGTACAAACCACAGCTGTATAATCTTACCTCCTTGTTTCTTTCGGCTGTGGTTCTTCCTTTTCGGCAGAGGAAGGGCCCAGCCACCCACCCCATCCCCAAAAACCCCATGCTACGCTTCTTTTATAGAGTAGCACAGTCATGACATTTCCTGTAGCAAAGCAGGAAGGGGAAGATCAGAGAGGTATCCACACAGTGACCTCACTTACAGGGGCACAAGTAATTTAACTTGTTATAACAAGTTATACAAAACCAAAAACAAAACAAACAAAAAAATCTAACTTCTGCTTTAATTTTCCTCCTTGTAGTTACTCTGACCAGGTTATAGGTAGGTAAGGTAAGGTAAAATTTTTATTCATATTAAAATGAATATGGTTAACATCACTGAGCCGAGGCTCATTTACAGTGGGGTCCATAAGTGCAATACCAGTTACTCTTGTATTAAATAATTAAAATACAGATTATCACATACATTATAAATAAACATTAAACAGATAACAATAACAAATTCCACTATCATATATCATTCAATCGTAACAATCAACTAAACAACACATATAGTACATTTGCAAGTACAGGATTGATTCTCATTTCCCTCGCACTACAGAATTAATTCCCTTTCTATATTTGTATGGTTCACATACTACTCTTTAATCAAATTTATCTGGAATTTTCTATTTACTGGTCTCAGATCACCAGGTAACTTATTCCATAATTCAGAACCAAGGCATATAAAATGATTTTTTTCCCAGAACAGTATTCTGTTTTGGTATCTCACATGCCAGACTATGTATTGAACGTAATTCCCTAATTGGGGTTTTTAATCTAATACCCTCACCAATATAATCAGGGACTTTCCCCAATAAACATTTTATCAGAAGTGTAATTGTATTTAAAAATTCTTTTTTGAGGCAGGGAAACACAATTTAACTTTTTGTACATTTCTAATCTATGTGTCATTTTCGGTACTCCTAATATAAATCTAGCCAATTTATTGTACATAATGTCCAATTTGGATAACTGCTTTTTTGTGGCACCCATATAGACAATATTACCGTATTCCAAAATGGGTAATATCATTACAGTAACAACAAGTTGTCGGACTTCACAAGACATGTAATTTTTAATTCTATATAGAGATCCTAAGCATTTCCCTACTTTTTTTAATATACTCTCAATGTGGATATCCCATTTAAGATGACTATCTAAATAAAGCCCCAGATATTTATAACTATCTACTTGCTCTAGGGTGGTCCCTGTAGCAGTCACAATTTGAAGTCGACTCTGTTCAGGTATAACCCCATTACCCTTACAAAATAACATAACCTGTGACTTTTTTTCATTTAAAACTAATTTGGAGCGCAACAAAAAGTCCTGTACATGATAAAATGCTTTTTGCAGTGCTAACTGAATTGGACCCAGTGACAATCCAGCCACATAAATAATTATATCAACAGCATATAAATGGTACTGTATCCCTTGTTGTGAAAGATGTAAATCATTCATATAGAGATTATACAAAATAGGTCCAAGTATAGATCCCTGTGGTACACCCGAGATGATTTCTCTCAATTCTGAGGTCCAGTCCTTTATGGTTACCTGTTGTTGTCTCGAGTTCAAGTAATTTCTAAACCAATTGACTGCCGTCTCAGATATACCACAGGTTCTCAATCTGGAGAGTAGGATGCCATGGTCCAAGGTGTTGAATGCTTTTGATAAATCAATAAAAATAGCTCCCACTGGCATCCTCCTGTCCAGATATTCTATAATGTCCCCAGTAACCTTCAACAAGGCCGTAGTAGTTCCATGTTCTGGTCTGAATCCCGATTGGAATTTATTAAGTAAATTAGTTCTTTTTAAGAAAGCCTGTATTTGACCTGCCACAATTTTTTCCAAAATTTTTGACATGGTTGGTAATAGGGAGATTGGTCTATTATTCTCTATCAACATTCTAGACCCAGACTTATATACTGGGACAACTCTTGCAGTTTTCCAAATTTTAGGCATCTCTATGTGAGAGACATATTAAATAGATTTGCCATTATTGATCTATAACAGGGGCGCAAACTTTAATAGAATATTTGGAATTCCATCCATGCCTTCAGATTTATTTATATTAATTTTCAATAACAATTCTTTAACTTCCTTACTAGTTATTGGGGTAAATATAAACTGCATTTGCTCATTCTGTTGTGCATTTTCATTTCTTACATAATTCTCCCCATTGTCTACAATAGATAACTGACTTGAGAGATTCAATCCAGTTTTTAGTACATCTGTACCCATATTAATAAAAAAAATGATTAAATGTATTTATTACTCCATCTCCTAAGTCCACCTTAGCTCCATCAATTAAAGATTGACGAGGATAATCCATTTACTGTCCTTTATGTAATTTATTTATAGTACTCCAAAAAGCCTTTGGGTTTTTAATTACTTCTTTAGATAATTTATCATTACAATACGCTTGTCTAGCCCTCCGTACCTCTTTAGTATATGCGTTCCAAAGCTGTCTAAATTTAATCCACTCCTGATTTCCTTTTACTAGTTTAGCTTTTTCCATGCTCTCATTCTGGCCTATTTAATTTTATGTAATTCAGGACCGACTCAAGGTGCGCTATTTGATTTAACACGTTTAACCTTTAATGGGGCATGTTTATTACAAATACGTAAGAAGTCTTTTTGAAACATATCCCAAGCATCCTCTACATTTGGGACCAACTCCATTCTTTCCCAATTATACCCTTCCAAATCTTGCATAAATTCAATATAATCAAAATGTTTATATGTCCTAATATGTATAGTATGCTTAGTCTCTCTCATTACCTTCTGTTTTCTTATACAAAAAATCATTTGATGATCTGACATCGTGTCAGGCAGAACCCCACTTTTCTCATATTTATCAAAATTAGTGGTAAATATAAGATCCAAAATAGTTGAGTTAACAGGGTTAATTGTGTTTAATCTAGTAACCTCTGTTATAAATTGGGTTAATCCCAAGGTAGTGGCCATGTCTAACAAGCCATGATGAGCTTCTATTGTGCCCCAGTCAACATTTAGATCTCCAATTACTAATAATTCATGTGTAGCCAAATAATCCTTCAGGGTTTCCTGCATTTCATCAAACACTACCAATTTACTTTTTGGTGGACAATACATACCCAGTAGTAATACAGGTTTGCTATAGGGAAATTTTATTTCTAGAGGAAGAACTTCTGCTCCAGTCCAATTATTTAAATTATCAATTTCCTTTATATTAATCTAGTCTCTAGCATAAATTACTACCCCACCTCCTCTTTTATATCTATCTTTCCTCCATACATTAAATTTTCCCAAAGCTATATCATTATCTTGGATCCCTTTGTGCAACCATGATTCAGTTATTATTACAATGTCGGGCTTATATTGTTCTATCCAATCTCTCAAGGTTTCAATTTTTTTAAACAAACGACAGATATTAATGTGCACGATCTTCAAACCATCCTCCTTAAGAATTTCTGCAGTATAATCATTATTGATATCAAGTGGGGGTCCCGGATTTAAGTGGACATCTCTACACATCATCAGACCCATAATGATCATCAATTTACTTAATTTGCACATTTTAAGGTATCTTAATCTTCCCCTCTTAGTTTGTTGTTTAGTGCTGATAACCTTTACCAATGAATTTTGCCCCCATCCACCCACCACCTTGCTAATAATACAAACCCATTTTATTAAGGTAGTTTCAACATCATTTTCTAATAGGTTGATCTTAATTTCTCCCTGCCAACCATCTAATACATCAGGTTTCCCTGATAAAGTTCCCCTGGGATCCATAACATTATATAACTTAACAGCATCATTTTTCACATTCAGAGGATGTGCTACATTTAATATCAACTGGCTCCCCACTATAAAAATCCCCCACCAAAATACTAACATTTTACAAGTATTTCTACCTGCAATTGGTTTAAAAATAATTCTAAAAAGTAGTTACACAATTATTGTTAAACAACCAATAAATAGTTTATGTCCTAAACACAATCACGGTTATAAACTTGACAACTCAACTGGAATAGATATTATTAACTGCAGGCTGTGTGGGACAGTTTTCAAAAGGGTAGTTATACAGGTTTTTGGATGCTGTCCTACGTGCTGGACCATTGGAGATCTAAGGGCTCAGCTCCAGTCAGCATGGGCAGAGAATGTGCACCTCAAATCATGTATTCAGGAGGAAATATACTATAAGAACCGCCTGCCATTTCCCCAACATCCAACTGAAGCACCTCAACTGCAGAGGATAGTTGGTCCGGGAGGTTGGCAGGTGGTTAGAAGGCGCAAATTGTGTGCCCCATCACTCAATGCTCTCCAACGTAACACCTCCACAAACCATATAAAAACTACAAACAGGTATCCACCTCTATCTCCAAAATCAAACAAAGGGGTAGAGGACGCTGCTGCACAGGAGCAAGTGCTAAAAACTCACCCAAAACAAGGACCAAACCTTAAAAAAGCAAAAAGGAAATCCAAAACATTTCTAATCCTAGGAGACTCCATGATTCGGGGAGTTGATACCTACCTCCAGCCAGGGGTAATGGTCAGATGTCTCCCAGGTACATCAGCGTGGAGAGACACTGACCGCATTGCTAAAATTGTGCAGGAAGCAGGAGAAAACATCTATGTCCTGGTACACATAGGGACTAGTGATCTCTCCATCCAGTCAGTTGTGGAGACCAAGAAACACCTGACCAGGCTGGGAGACAAACTGTCATCCATTTCATCTGGCATCTCCTTCTCTGAGATCCTGTCAGTCTGGGAGAGGGGGTCAGACAGACAGAAGGTCAGAGAAGGGGAGATAGGGGAGCTAAACATGTGGCTCAAGGGCTGGTGCCGGGAAAAAAGACACAAATTTGTAGGTCACTGGCAACAATTTTGGGAGTGAAAGTTCTTTAAATTCGGTGGACTGCATCTGACTAAGGAGGGAGTCAGTGCATTGGGGCAGAAGTTTGATGTTTTTGCAGAATATTTGCACTAGCTAATGGGGGGAGGGGTGTAGCACCTGATACCTCGAATGGGAAGAACACCCTTCCCCCCCTCAGCTAGTGATCAAATAGGAGTTCAGCATGTTTGTAGTTCATTTGCATCACCAGGTAAGGAAAAAGGTCCGGCTCCCTATATGATGCGCAGGGGACTTGCCAGACCTCGCCCAACAACTAACGCACCAAAATCTGGCCAATGTAAAATTATATACACAAATGCCCACAGTCTGGGAAACAAGAACCCATACCTGCAGGCCACAATGACAAAGGCTAAACTGGACATAATAGCCATTAGTGAGGCATGGTTCACCAGTAAGCATACTTGAGAGACTTCATTACCCGGCTATGTACTGTTCAGAAGAGACCGAGGTGCAAAAGGGTTGGGGGTAGCTCTTTATGTCAATGAAAATATTAAAGCTACAGAAATTCAGAATACACATAAGGAGAAGAACTGTGGGTCACCCTGGAAACAGGAAATGGGACAACCATATGAACTGGGGTTGTCTACAGGCCTCCAGACCAGGGGGAGGACATAGACACATTACTGCTAGAAGATATACAAAATATGACAGCTAAAGGGGAGGTTCTGATAATGGGAAACGTCAACATGCCAGATACAGATTGGTCAATACCAGCAGGAACATCCACCAGAACTAGACACAAAATGGATTCCCTGCAGGGGGAGGGCCTCAAACAACTGGTACAACAACCCACAAGAGACAGGGCCATCCTAGATCTAGTACTGACTAATGGGGAAAGGATCACAGATCTCCAGGTAGAAGGTCACTTGGAGGCCAGTGACCATCACATGGTATGGTTCAATTTGGCCACTAGAACTAGATCATCCCATTCCATGGCAAAAATATGGGACTTCAGAGGAGCTGACTTTGATAAGATGGCCAACAGAGTTAAGCTAGCCCGGGCAATATGAAATACAGGTGAGGGGGTACAGGCAAAGTGGGCAAGCATTAAGGATGCAATACTTAAAGCAACATCCCACTGTGTTAGGAAGAAAAGCAAGATCAAAGGAAGGAGGAAACCACTTTGGTTCTCAGAAACAGTAGCAGAAAAGGTCAGAGCCAAAAGGTTGGCCTTCAGAAAAAATAAGGGAATGCCACAGGACGAAGATAGGGCGGCATACCAAACTTCCCTAAGGGAAGCAGGAAAGGCAGTAAGGCAGGCAAAGTCCTAAACCGAGGAAGCACTAGCACGAACAGTAAAAGAATGGGACAAGACTTTCTATAGATACATTAGTGAAAGGAGAAAGTCCAAAAGGGGTATTGCTAACATCAAAGGGAATAAGGGGGAGTGTGTGGAGGAGGACCATGGAAAAGCATCTATTCTAAATAGATACTTCTGCTCAGTATTTACTGAGGAGAAGGTAGGGCAGGGCCCACAGCTCAGCACCATGGACACAAGGGGGAGGGAGGTGTGCACAAGTCCCTTCACAAAAGAAAGGGTCCTACAAAAGCTTGCTAAGCTCAGGGTGGACAAGGCAATAGGACCGGATGGCATACATCCCAAGGTACTAAAGGAACTAAGGGTGGAACTAGCAGAGCCATTATCAGAACTGTTTAGTGAGTCTCTGAGCACAGGAAAGGTCCCAGAAGACTGGAGAATGGCTCATGTGATCCCGCTCCACAAGAGTGGTAGCAAGAAGGAGGCAGGGAACTACAGACCAGTCAATCTTACCGCAGTAGTGGGCACGATTATGGAGGCACTCCTTAAGGAAAGGATAGTGCAACACCTGGAATCCTTAGAAGCACAGGATCCAAGACAGCATGGGTTTACAACAGGAAGGTCCTATCAAACTAATCTCATAGATTTCTTTGACTGGGTAACCAGAGTGTTGGACCAAAGGGGTGCAGTTGATGTCACCTACCTTGACTTTAGCAAAGCTTTCGATACTGTTCCATATAGAAGATTGATTAATAAGCTGGGTAGGCTCAGGGTGGGTCAGATGTTGGTCAACTGAGTGGCAAACTGGTTGGTGGGCAGAACACAGAGAGTGGTGGTAAATGGTATACAGTCAGAAGAGATGAAAGTCACAAGTGGGGTACCTCAGTGATCAGTCCTGGGGCCAGTCCTCTTCAATATCTTCATCAGTGACATTGCAGATGGACTGAAGGGTAAGGGCTGTCTGTTTGCAGATGACACCAAGATCTGCAACAGAGTAGATGACCCAGAAGGGGTGGGCAGAATGAGAAGAGATCTGGATAAACTGGCAAAATGATCAGAAGAGTGGCAACTGGGGTTTAACACAAAGAAGTGCAAGATCATGTACTTAGGGAAGAGAAATCCTGAAGCCACCTATAGGTTGGGAGGGGAGTTGCTCACAATCACAAGAGAAGAAAGAGACATGGGCATCGTCATTACAGATGACCTGAAATCATCCAAGCAGACCACTTAAGCAGTAGGTAAGGCTAGGGGATGTTGGGGTGTATTAGTAGGGGTATCACAAGTCGTAAGAGGGAAGTAATAATCCCTCTTTACAAGACACTGGTTAGGCCCCATCTGGAGTACTGCGTGCAGTACTGGAGGCCTCACCTGCAAAAGGACATTAACAAAATGGAGGCAGTCCAGAGAAGGGCAACCAAAATGGTGCAGGGACTGCATCAGAAAACATATGAGGACAGATTAACGGAGCTCAATATGTATACCCTAGAGCAAAGGAGGGAGAGAGGTGATATGATCGAAACATTCAAACATCTTAAGGGTATTAACAAGGTGAAAGAGTCTAACATGTTTCAATATAAGAAAAATAGCAGGACAAGAGGACACAGCATAAGATTAGAGGGAGGCCAATTAAGGGATGATATGAGGAAGTTCTTTTTCACAGAAATGGTGGTGGATGCATGGAACAGCCTACCTCAGAAAGTAGTGGATATGAATACAGTGCAGGGCTTCAAACAGGCATGGGACAGGCATAAGGGAGCAATACAGATGAGTATGAATAGATAGGCCATTGACATAAGGTAGAAAAAATGGGCAGACTAGATGGGCCTTGTGGTCCTTATCTGCCTTCAACTCTATGTTTCAGTTGTTGAACCCTCTGTAAGCCATGTGGTCATGGTACTGTGGTCATCTACCTGCTGCCATCTTGGTTAAAGATCCAGAAAGGCCACACAACTGTGCTACACTTGGTCCAACACAGTCATGGGGCAAAGAGTATTAATTCAGCAAAACAGGTGTCAAAGGTCACTTTACAAACTGGTTCAAGACAACTGGGCATTTAGTTGTATGCAGACAGCACCATGCAATGCACACCATACAGAAAACATTTCACATTCTACAGTGCTCAGCAGACCTGAAAGACTCAGAATGCCATGGGCAACACACACTAAATAACATCCCAACATACAATCCCATGTCCATTGCCATTACAGTGGAACAGAATTGTAACAGATACAAATTTGTTTAAAAAATCATATGGAGTTGGGGTAAGGGCAGTGGTCCTGGTGGATGTTCTGTGGATGGTCCTATGCTATCTTCAGCACTAAAAGGGTCTACACTCATTGGACATTGTTGTCAACCAGGAAAACGTGACAACATCAACTTCTCAAATCACCTCTCAAAGGCGTTTGATTTATTTGATTACAGTATATTATTAGATCAGCTTTCATCTGTTGGTATGTCTGACTCTGTGATGATGTGGTTACTGTCCTATCTGACAGAATGTACACAGCAAGTCTATGTTGGTGGTAATTTGTCAGATAAAGTAGACTTATATAGAGGGCTACCCCAGGACCCGATCCCGGGCCCCCTACTATTTTTGATTTATGTTACTCCCTTGTCACAAATGATAAAAAGATGTGATATATACTTATATGCGGATGATATGGTTTTGATAGGCAGAGCAAAGAACAAACCTGAACTACAAAATGACCTTCAGTTGGAATTTAATGTCTTACAATACTGGCTAAGGGAATCAAAAGTAGTATTAAGTAAGAAAAAAACCCAGGTTATGGAACACAGAGCAAAAGGTGTTAAAATCCGTCTTTTGGATGAGACGTTAAACCGAGGTCCCATCTGCCTGGATTGGTGGTAGTTCAGGTGGATGTTAAAGATCCCATGGCACTTATTGAAAAAAGTAGGGGAATTTCCCTGGTGTCCTGGCCAAATTTCGCTCATTCACTAAAAATACCACCAACAGCTTAATCTGGTTCAAGGTCAGTTGGCATTCATTTGTATCCCCTTCCCCCGGGTCATGCCTGAAAATAGGCAGGATTTGTCTAGTGCACTTAGCCAGTCAACAAAAACTAAAATAAAAAAAAATAAAAAAATAAAAAAATGGACTTGACAAACAACCTGTAAATACTTACATTAGACAAAGATTGGAAGTAATAACCTTCTATAAGCATCTAGGAGTGCAAATTAATGGTACACTCACATTTAGTAAGCATATAGCCAGTACTGTAAGTAAGGACAATACAAGGTTAGGAGTTTGGAGTTCTTCGGAAGAAAGAAAGCCTTGGTTCTCCTAAAAGAATCAGGAAACAGAATTGCCCAGTGGCTGTTGCTACCTATTTTAGAATATGGCAATATAATCTATCAACATGCCACTCAGGCACAGCTAGATCAACTGGATAAGACTTACTATAGGATGGGCCAATTCGTATTGAGGTGCCATTATGGTAGTCATCATTGTAGTGTTACAACAGTTAGAGTGGAACCCCTTAGTAATTCGAAGGAAAACATGAACTGGGGTAAAGGTCTTTATAGAATTTGGTGGTGAAAATATGTATTCATTTAGATTTGCCCAGACAAATAGTCATGGACATAATTTGAGAGAACTAAAAAATAGATGTTTAGTGGTCCCCTTTGTGTATAACTTATACTGTAAAATGAAAAGGCGATATTACTTACCAAGCAAATATGGAATGAACTTGAACCAGAGGTTAGGAACATGAAAACCTCCTGGGTTAATATCCCAATACTGACACTGTAGTGCAGCATGAGGGGGGTGCTGCACTCCTGAGGTGCCGTATTTTGGATGAGATGTTAAACCGAGGTCCTGTCTGCCTGTTCTGGTGCTTGTTCAGGTGGTCATTAAAGATCCCATGGAACTTCTCGAAAAGAGTAGGGGAAGTTTTCCCGGTGTCCTGGCCAAATTTCCTCCATTCACTAGAAATACCACCAAAAGCTTAATCTGGGTCAGTTTCAGTTGGTTACCATCTGTATCCCCACCCCCGGGTCGCCCCTGAAAAAGGGACTTCTATTCTCAGTGGGCTTAACCAGTCAATATAATTCAATAAATAAATTTTCAAAACTAGTATTGATACTGTATGGAAGGAAAGGTGCACCTGCTTTGATTAGATTACAGGGGCTTTTCGGGGCCATGATGATGTTTCCCCAAAGATCCTAATAGTTGTATTTGTAAGTCGGAAGATAGAACTGTAAGATAGAAATGTGTTCTGATGCACATTTGCTAGATGGTCTATGTTAGGTAAATATTTTTTTAAATATAGTTTGCGATTTTGTGCTTATTGTATGCGAGTAAAACACATTTGTCTTGTATTAACTGTATGTGTGTCAAATCCGCTTGTTTGCAACGATTTGAACATCAGGAAAACTTTGTAAAACAGGTGGTATTTATATTTTGTGATGATCTGCATATATAGCCCAAGATGCTTTGCATTATGGGGGTATGTGTGATTTTGTATTTCTTTGATACTTGGCTTCCCAGCCAATGCCCTTTGGGGTAGCCCTTGCCTCAATGCTTGTGCACTAAGGTTCTTTGTGTTTTTGTAAAACAGGGCTATCTAGTCCTAAAAATTAAATCCTGTTGAAAAATGAAAGTTTATCTATCTATCTATCTATCTATCTATCTATCTATCTATCTATCTATCTATCTATCTATCTATCTATCTATCTGTCTATCTCTCTATCTGTCTGTCTATCTATCTCTCTCTCTCTATCTCTCTATCTATCTAGCTATCTATCTCTATATATCAATCTCTCTACCTATCTATTGATCTATCTTTCTCTCTATCTATCTATCTATCTATCTATCTATCTGTCTGTCTGTCTGTCTGTCTGCATGTCTGTCTGTCTATCAATCTATCTATCGATCTCTCTATCTATTGATATAGCTATCTATCTATCTATCTATCTATCTATCTCTCTCTCTCTATCTTGCTATCTGTCTGTCTATCTATCGATCTATCGATTTAGCTATCTATCTCTCTATCTCTCTATCGATCTATCGATCTATCAATCTTTTAATCTATCAATCTCTCTATCTCTCTCTATCTCTTTATCTATCTATTGATCTCTCTGTCTGTCTATCTATCTATCTATCTATCTATCTATCTATCTATCTCTCTTTCTCTCTCTCTCTCTCTATCTGTCTATCTATCAATCTCTTTATTTGTCTATCTGTCTATCTGTCTGTCTGTCTCTCTCTATCACTCTATCTATCTATATCTATATGTTTGTCTGTCTGTCTGTCTATCTGTCTAGCTCTCTCTCTCTCTCTATCTGTCTGTCTATCTGTCTCTGTCCATCTATGCGTCCATCTGTCTGTCTTTCTGTCTGTCTGTCTGTCTGTCTATCTATCTATCTATCTATCTATCTATCTATCTATCTATCTATCTGTCTCTCTATCTCTATCTATCTCTCTATCTCTCTCTCTATCTATCTCTCTATCTCTCTGTCTCTCTATCTGTCTGTCTCTCTATCTATATATCTATCTATCACAGAAACAGTATGATCTCAGTGAGTGATGATATCCTCTATAGTAAAATATGATTGACTGAATTGTCAGCCAATAAGGTGTTACCAAGGATAGTATCATTGTTTCATATATTGAATGATACTGAAAAGATAAAGCAGGTGACTCCTCTGAGGAATCATTATGATTTGTTTTTTGCTGACATATCCTTTCGCTTTGAGGGTTTGGAGGGAGATGAGCGTGGTTGTGTACTACAGGGGAAATGGTGTGCGGTTACCACCTAAACTAGTGAGTTGGGTGGTTGTCACCTAAAATAGATTAACTTGAGTTGCATAGGTGGGGAGGAAACAGAGTTTGTGGCACTTGTATTCACTGTAATAATGTTTTATTACAAGGAACTTCACTGAACCTGTGGGGTGGGGGGGTACTAGCAGGTGGCAGAGTGGGAGAAATTATGCTTACATGTCTGTGAGGTGGACAAGGGCTGGGAGATGGACACACAATGGGAGGGTGGTTAGATTTAAAAATAAACTTTTTTTTTTAATATTTCGCCTGCTAAAATTGGGGGCAATCTCGGCCAAAGTCAGAAAGTTTGCTACACTATGTCCCCGACTTCACACCAACTTCCATGATGAAGTTTGACTTCACAATATCTCTAGTTAGAAGGACTACAGCAATACATTCTCAATAAAATGTAACACTCTAAGAAGCCAGCTGAAAGAAAGTTTTCATTTGGTATTTTATTTATCGCCTTGGTCCCTTCCGCCATCACAAACACAATGTAGGGTTGTTCTTTTCTTGTTTTCGCCTAGTCAGTGGAGATTAAACAAAACATTGTTGTTTTTAAACTTCTAAAAAGGAGGTTAGACTTACTTCTTAACATGAAGAACAGAATTTTTAGATCAGTTTTGCCTCCGCTCCTCCCTCAATCACAGCAAGTAGCTTGCTAACTCTGGAGTGGGCACACATGTGCCCGCGCGCTCGCGCATACACACATAGAATTAATCTAAGAAAGCGGCAGGTGGTCCAGCATCCCAGTAAACTGACCACAACACAAGTATAAAGCATCAAATATTATGTGAAATGTTGGTGTTTAGTGGGGAGCATCTTGCTGTAATTTTTAAACATTATTTATAATGGCCCAGATATTCAAACTGCTCTCAAAATGAGCGCAACAGCAGGAGCAAGCACAAACCAGTTGCACAAATGCACAACAGATGCGATATTCAAACATGGAGCAGAACAAATTGCGCAAGCAACCAACGTCTGAATATCGCACATACTGCGCCATAGCGCAACCAGGAAGGAGAAGCTGAGCCAAATGTTGCACTATGGCGCAACTAGGGCAGCCCAGCTGAGCATTCCAGAGGTGCCGTAGCGCAAGCAGAGCCCCCCAGAGCAATGGAAACCTGCACATCCAGGGAGGCAGACTGGGGCCCACCGCCAGCCATGTCACACATGGGCACAGGAACACACTGCAGAACCCACACCACACCTGCACACCCCAAGCACAGCATCACTGGGGGTGGGACAGATGATCTACTTGCCCATGGGAACAAGCCAACAAAGCATAGCAGAGCCATGACACCCCAGCACAACCACTGGCAGGCTGAGAGTGCCACACACAGGGGTTGACAACCACAGTGCACATCAGCCCTCTGACGCATTGCAGCACACCCTGCACTGTGACCCCAAGACACCACCTATGTGCAGTGACTGGCACTGCAGGAAACCATGCATCCCCCAGCACACGTCAACCTGCAGCACAGAAGCCTACAAGCCAGACACACCCTGTGCACCCAGCAGTGGGTGGCAGAGAGCAAGACCAACCGAAAGTCACTGCCATGCTGGAGATACCTCCCCATGCACACACACACGCACACACACACACATACCCAGGACCATACCAGCCTAGATGGCATGTACACCCCTGCAACTGAGCACCCATAGGAAGCTGCAAATCAGAGAGCAACACATTTTTCATATAAAAATATAAAAATGTATTTCACAACAACAAACATTATCAAGAACAAGTACAACTATTTACAAGGGGGGGGACGGGTACAAGGTAGGGTTGGTCAAAGGGTAGGGATGACAAACTTGGAGAGGGAAGGCAGGGTGGTAGGGATGGGAGAAGTGGAAGGTAGAGAGGTCATGGCCAGCTGGCTGCCCGTCCTCCCTGCCGGTGTCCTGCAGTTCTCTGTCACCTCCTCCGCACGCCATGGCGTGAATGGATTGCAGGATGTCGCTGTTCTGGGCCACAAGCTGTCGGATGGCCCTGACATCCCTCACCATCCTCTGAGAACCGCGAGGCCTGGGAAATGGAACACAGTCAATGGCTGTGACTGACCACAACCCTGAACACCACCCAACCTGCAAGCCATATAGCCCAATGTCCCGCACCTGTGATGGCATGCACCCACCCACAGTGAACATGCACATGGCCATCACAAACAGGCGGCACCAGCTATGCGCACCACTGCACACACACACTGCCCATGTCCATCACAGCACAAACATGGCTGGCAAGTGATGTGGCAACGTGGTGCAATGCCAGTTACACAGCTGTGTGCCCAGTGCATGCATGGACCACCAGTGATGCAGACACAGATGTGCTGTGAAGCTGGACAGTGATGCATGTCACCTGTGTCGTGCCTACAGACATAGATACATAGCCAGTGTCGGCAGATAAGGGCCTATGGCCCACACAGTCTGTCCATTTCAGCCTGTAAGTTACTTTGTTTACCTAGAAGTCTGTTGCCCCTAACCCCTGACCTCAAGAATTCCGTTATGTCTATCCCATGCAGTCTGAAATCCCGTGAGTGTGTCAGCCCCCACCACTCCCTCTGGCAGGGTGTCCCACTTGTACACCACCCATTCTGTGAAGAAGTCTTGCTCATGCTTCCTCTGAATCATCCTCCCTCCAACTGCATCCCATGCCCTGTAGTTCTGGAACATCTTTTGCACTTCAAAATAGTGTTTCCCTGCACCCTGTTCCACCCTGTCAGATACTTGTATGTCTCAATCATATCCCCTCTCTCCCTCCTCTCCTCCAGGGAGTACAGGTTCAGTTCCTTCAACCTGTCTCCCTAGGAGTTGTGATGCAAGCCATGCACCATCCTTGTTGCCCTCCCTCTGAACCTTCTCTCTGCCCACTCTACATCCTTACGTAGGTATGGTCTCCAGAAATGTACACTGTACTGCAGGTGGGGCCTCACTAGTGTCTTGTATAGTGGAATTATGACCTCCCTTTCCCGCATGTTTGTATTGTGCATGTCTACTGCCCCCCAGCATGCAATAGCATCCGTGGAAGTCATGATACCACACTGCTCAAGCAGCCCGACTGGCGCTTGTTGCTGACGCTGCTGCTGCTGGTGGGCTCCAACCCCTGCTGGCAACGGGTCCCTGGAACGGCCCTCTTCACTGTTGCCCCGCATCCTCACATCCCGGCCTGTGGGAGACATATGTTGAGACAAACATCAGTGTGACTCAAAAGCAGACTGCCCCCTGCCCCAGTGACAGTGCCTGCCCACACAGCTATACCCAGTCATCTCACAGCTGCACACACTGACACAGCCAACCGTGGCCGAGCCATCACCTATGCACAGCCACCAAAACACACACACACCCCTACAGATAATACAGGTGCATATATGGCACACCCACCTGGCCTAGGGGCACCACGCCTACTGGCACGTGACCGGCAGCCGATCCAGCAGATCAGGATCTCTCCGCGGAGGTCACTGTACCGTGCTGGCACTGCTCAGCTGACCGGCACCGTCCAGTGACTCTACCAGGTCAGTGGCCACTTGCTGCCACACCTGTCTGCAATGGTGAGGGGTTCACCATAAAGTGCCCCATAGTGGGGCTCCACTAGGGCCACCAAGTTGGCCACTTCCAAGCTGGCTCCAGGACACCCCTCCTCCCAGCATGGCACCAACTTTACAGCAGGCAATATGGTGCCCAGCTGCGCACTGGCACCTTCCCGACGGGAGATGTTGCGCACTCAGACCACCACAGGCTCCAACGCGCTGTTCGAACAGCACCGGCTACTAAATAGCGCTGTCACCAGACAGCGCAATAGGGACGTACTACATGGCAGGCGAACAGGTGCCAGGGGGGCAAAGGTCATACACAAGGTCATGGGCAATGACGCAGGCTATGCACAGTGCCATCTGACGAGAGGCATCCTGCGTGACCGACCAGCTGTGTACCAGTGCAACAGGTGAGTATTGCGCAGTAGTGCACAGTCGCCATATAGTGCCCATTGCTGTAGCGCGCCACTGGCACAATGGTGGCCATGGCCTGAATTGCCGATCGCTACCAGCATGTCAGCAGCGCGACAGATGCCTACGTAGCTATCTGGGCATGCACGGTTACCACACAGGCACAGATTCGCGCCATTGGCTCGGCCGATCTTCCATATTGCGCAAAGCGCAGATTCAAGATATTCAGTCAATACTACGCAAATCATCTGATCAGCCATTCAAGGGTGCAGTGGTGCGATTTGCATGTCATTATAGTTGCTCCACTCTAATTTGCATGTATTGCTGCTTATAAATGTGCGACATTGGGCTCGTTGCATATTCTGTTACTGCAGGTGAGAGGTGAGTTGCATGCTGTGTGATGTTCAGGACGATGGTCATGGGAAAATGCTGTAGACTGCACAGTGACAGGTGTCCACTTCCCCCATACAGATCGCCATGACCGAGCAGAGTCATTGTGAGGGGTGAGATGGTGAGGTGTAGGAGGAGGCCCAACTTTACAGCAGCAGGGCGGAGGCTCTTCAGGCGTACCTGGATGAGGAGCCAGTGCTGAGTGGCTGGAGGGGCACCCCTCAGTCCCGTGCGGCTGCATGGGAGGGGGTAGCTCGGGCCGTTAACCTGCACGGAAGCCACCAGCGCTCCGTGCAGGAATGCAAGAAAAAGATGGGGACAGACCGCAGGAGGTTGAAGGAGAAGGTGGCAGCCTTCAGGGCGGCACATGCTGGCACTGGCGGGAGCCCGCCAGTGGTGTTGCAGCTAACCCCAACTGAGGAGACACTGGTCGCAGCCATGCAGCTGAGCGCCATTGAGGGTGTACCAGGCGGAGGATTCCAGACAGGTGGAAGCCCATCACTGCATGGTATGACATGGTGGTGGTGTTTGGGGGGGCGGTTGTTCACATGCACTCACATGTACTCTCTTTCTGTTACAGATCCGGTTCGTCTTCAGGAGATGGTGGTAGTGGGTCCAGACAGTGATGCTGACCTGCTGGACATGGAGGAGGGTCCATCCACCTCCACCACCAGCCAGTAGGCACTGCAGCAGCATGCACGCTGGGCCGCAAACTCTGGTGTCAGTGATACGGGTGCGGGGGATGCACAGCCTGTATCTCAGCAGTCTGGCATGCAAGCATGCCAGCACGCTGTGACCATGGTAGTAGCACGTACCTGCACCATTGATGATAGAAGGCCTGCAATGGGCAGTGATGGTTGTGTGTTCCATGACGGACACACGGCAGGCCAGCATGTGCCCCTGGGCCTGTCTGGTTCCAACTTGTGTACCAGCATGCTGGCACGGTCCCAGGCTGTGCCTGTCAGCACCTGTGGGGCAGCACCGGTGGCTGTGCAGGTGTCTGGCACTGTTGCCAGCACAGCGGTGGAACGAGTGGACCCGGGGGCACAGCGGTTGGAGGGGCAGCAGCAGCAGTCGCCCACCAGGTCTGGGGGTACAGTGTCAAGCAGTGGCACATGTCCGCCGCCCCTTTGATCCGCCCATTTCTGGTCCTGGCAAACAGCGCCCACCCTCAAGGGGTGTTGTGCATCAGGACCGTCCACACCCTGGGGGTCAAGATGCCGTTGGGGCACAGTACCCATTGGACGAGCACACCCGCCTGCTGCAGGAATCAGTACAGCTGCAGAGGCAGGTTGCAAGGTCCGTGGAGGCACTGTCTGTGTCCGTGGAGTGGCACAGCAGGGAGTGTGCTCGGGACCGAGCCGAGCTGGTCTGTATGCGGACGGATGTGACCGCCGCCATTGACAGGCTGACCCAGGCAGCGGTCTCTGTTGTGGACACATTGGGCACACAGTCAGGTGCCCCTGTACCGCACACCCCACACAGTGCACTCTCCACTCCCCATTCCTGGCGTCATGCGACACCAGGCCTGTCGACGCCGGGTTCTGCTGTGGGCATCCCGAGCACCCCCTGGTGCAGGTTTGTTCGGCATGCTGCAGACCCCTGTGCGGGCAAGGTCGCGTTCATGCAGTGGGACCCCTGGTGGTGCAACAGTGCCACCCCATGTGGCCCCTGCTCAGCCTCCCATGCTGTTGGGTCACAGTGGGGCCGCCCACGCATCCGCGGTGGCCGTGGGACAGTGCTACATGACTGAGCTGTCTCCCAGTGCGGGCCCTGTCTGGTGCTGCCATGTGTGCAATGTGTGTCATGGTGGGCAGTGCACTGCTGGGTGCTCTGTTCACCACGCCGACATACGGACCACCTGCACACCCTCCCAACTGCTGTCCACAGGTGCGTATGCATGATGATGCTTGCATTGCACTGTACACCAAGGTGCAAGGGTGCCCAGGTTCTGACACATGTACTTGGACAGTACGGGTGGTGGGGGTGGTCGGTGGTGCTGTGTGTTAGCAATGTCGGTTCTGCAGTGCTGTGCATCTGCCCATGTACGCTCTGTGCCTGGTGTGTGTGTGTCCATATGAGTGCTCACCCCTCCCTGATGGTGTGTTTGTATGCCTGGACCCTTCCACTCACTCCCCTGACCGTCATGCACCCCTGGTGTGTTCCCCTGTGTGCCTGTGGTTTGCGCATGGACAGTGTTGGTTGCACATGTCCCCTTGACTTACCTGTGTTGTGCGTAGTGCTCCTCTGTGATGGTGTCCCGGTGCAGCTGGGCCTGCTAGATCAGTTGGGGTCCCTCTGTCCTAGGGGGCTGCTCGTCACCATCATCACCGGCGCCACTGGCATCCCCATCGCTGTCCCCTGTTCGGCCTGTGCGGCTATCCTAGTCTTTGGCCATGTTGTGCAGGATGCAACAGGCCAGGAATATCCCACAGGCCTTTTGGGGGCTGTGCTGGCAGGGCACCGCGGTGTCCTAGGCATCGAGGAGCGTGCCTTGAGCATCCCAAACACCAGCTCTATGATGTTGCGTGTTGCGGCATGTGCCTCATTATAGCATAGCTGCTGCGCTGGGGTCATGGGCGCCTGTACGGTGTGAGCAGCCAGGGATGGAGTGGGTATCCCACAGTCACCTGTGTGGAGATAGTGGAGATCAGTGTCATGTTCAGGTCCATATTGGCCATCTCCCTGTGTGCCACTACCATGGCACCTCGTGGCATTCCCACCCTTGCCCAGAGTTTGCATTCCACATGTGTACTCACCACTAGATGTCCTGTGGGATGTCCCACTCTCGAATCGATGGCACAGTGCAGACTGATACCATATGAAGGCATCATGTGCTCCACCAGGGTGTGTGCACAGACATTGATTATGCGCCCAGTGGCATCACACACCACCTGGCAGTTGACACTAGGGAATCCCTTTTCTGTTCCGATATGCGTGGCCTATCGGGGCCAGGTGTGGCGTGCGGATGGCCACATGGGTGCGTTCTATGGCCCCTAGCACACCAGGCATACGTATACCCTGTGGAACTCCTGCATGTTTGCTGTACGCTCTGCCACGGTGCTGGGGAAATGGATGTAACTTCGATCATGTGGGCAGCAGTGCGCTGAGGAATTGGGTGAGGATGCGTGACGTGGCCAACCGCGTGATGCCTGTGGTGTCCCCTGTTGGCCTCTGGAAGGTGCCCGTGGTGAGCAGGCACATGCAGGCTGTCACCTTGGTCTCCACCGACAGAGCGCGGACTGGTCGTGTGAGGGTGCCTGCATCACATCACTGCACAGCTCACAGAGCCATCTCAGTATTACCCTGTTCAGGTGGTACCGCCCACGATCTCTACATCTGTGTACAGCTCAAAGCTGATGTGGGCACGGTATCGCTGTTGGGGGCGTGATCGACATGGGCCCTTCCACGGCCACGTCCCCTGCAGCATGCATTCTCACCCCTCATTACAGCTTCCATGTGGAAACTGGCACTGTCCATCTCCTGGCTTCTGACCCCCCGGCTGGTGTTGCTGTGTTACCCCACTGTCCTGACTGCTACTTCCACTGCACCGGCACCCCGCTGGCCTCTACAGACTATGGGACAACTTTCCTTGCCTGCCCTTTGCTGTCTGTCTGTCTGTCTCTGTCTCTCTCTCTCTCCCCACTTGGCAGCCTGGTAGCGTTCTTGCGCTCTCCTTGAGCCTTTTATTTTGGCTCATTTCGCTAGTCTTGAATTTCGGGCTATGCGCTATTGCACATCGCGCAAAGTCTTTGAATATCGCATTGCGGTCTTTATGCATGGATCCGCTTCTTCGGTTGTGCATGCCTTCATTTTCATTGCGCTGTTGCTCAGCATGTTTGCTCAAAACTGCCTCCTTCTGAACATCGCAAAATGGTGCAGTTTTGGACTTGCGCATGCGCAACCCTGTTGCGCATGGTGCAACCCTTTTGAATATCTGGGCCAATAAATATAATTTTTTAACGGAACTTAAGTTTTGTGGTCAGTTTACTGGGATGCCGGACTGCCTGCTACTTTCTCATTTTATCTGTGTCTTGGCATCAGTTTTTGTCCCATAGTAGCCACCTCTTTGAATCACAGAATTAATCTAGTTTGCCTGATTTAGTAAGCCATTTGTATTTTAAAAATGTATGTTTTTTAAACGATATGCAGCAAGAGAAAAAACAGGTATCTACAAAGCATGAAAAGTAAATATAAGCATTATTGCTTACCTCTCTAAATTATGTGTCACAACCACAATGAACCAATTCTGAGCTGAAATTAACAGGCAGTACACTTTTGCTGCCAGTATCTAGAAAAGTGAAATATATGCATGAGCTGTAGGAGGTAGATGTAGGCATCTTACTACATAACATACTGCTACTGATTTTGAAAAGACCTGGGCCCTGATTCACAAAAACTCGCTAAGGCAACCCAGAATTTTGCATTGCACTTTGCGATTGCTGAGGCATCCAAAATTGCTATTCACAGTTGGATAGCTCTCTATTCTATCCAACTGTGAATAGGAGTGGTCTAAGGAAGCGGTAACCCCAGTACTGCTAGCGCTACCACAGTAGCACCACCCCAACATGCAGCCTGGAGCATGGCCCTGCAAGGAATAGTGCAGAAGCGCTGCTTCCTATTCACAAAAGAAGCCATGCAAAGAGTCCATTGGGCATGCAAGGTGCTAGTTGAATATTTGCATACCCATGATGGGCCTATTTGCATAGCCTGCAGTGAGTGTAGTGTGTCCCCCCCATCACTGATTGCCAATCTAAGAAAAAAATAAATGAACAGTCCTTGGTGGCTAGTGGTCCCCCCATCCCTGATCACCATCCCGTTGTTAAAAAAGCAGCTCTCTGGTGGTCTAGTGGTCCCTCTCCTTCCTCAATCACCACTCGCCGTCCTGTTGATAATAAAAAATATGTCCCTGGTGGTCTAGTGTTCCCTCCCCTTGCCAATCACTGTCCCAATGTCAAATAATGAGATTCCCTGGTAGTCTATTATTCCTTCCCTTTGCTGATCGCCAGCCTGAAAAGAAAAACGAAGTTACCCTCATGCCAGTGGCCCCCCCCCACTCCACCCATGATTGCTGACCTGCGTAAAAAACAGGTTTTCTTGGTGTGCAGTGGTCCATCCCCACACCAGCACTCATGCTCAAGCTAGAAACATATATCCCTGGCATCTATTGGCCCCTCTCCCTGCCTGATCACCTGCCTGACATTGCCAGCATAGTACCCAGAGTAACCCCCAATCTTGATCCCTGTGTAGTACATAGAAACATTTCCCTGCTGGTCTAGTGGACCCCCTCCCATTCCTGATCCCCTGTATAGTGTAATAAAACCTTTTCCTGTGGTCTAGTGGACCCCCCACCCCAGCAGATAGTATTCCACCACCCTGCTCCCCCCCCCATCCTGAACCTGAGCCAGCAATCAGCACAGCCCTCCACCACAGCTGGCCACCAACTGAGCCCTCCAGAAGCATACAAGTCTTCCTGCAATGATGAACACTGTTGGTGTGTGAATGGGGGCAGCAATGTTTCAAGTGGAGTGGTGGCTAAGCAGTGCAGACACATTACACCAGCAGAGTATGTGTAAATGTACCTTTAGTTTCAAACTTGTTAATTTGTTATCCCCAGCACCTTTAGGTAACTGCCAGCTATATGACTCCTTTTCTCATTTCACAGTTTGTCTATTCTCTGTACCAGCACACATTTACTAGGGCCAGTCCAGCTGTCACACCAGCAGCACCAAACTAGGAAAATGGCCCAGAGTCCATGTTATCAAACCCCTTATTATGTTTGCTTACGCATGCGCAAGAAACATTATGTGACAGCTTAGAAGAGAAGCGGGTTGGGGAGGTGTGGCAGTGTGGCATCCAACAGCAGCATTGCATTTGGGGGTCTGGCCTTGGTGCACCAATGAGGCACAGTGCTGATGACACTGGCTCAGAAGGTGCACCAAGTTCTAATAAACACCGCAGCAAATCATGCCTCCTCATTGCAGCCTCAGCGACTGCAATGAGGGAGCCACTGTCATTGCTGGGTGAACATTGTTGGTGTGATATTGTTTATGAACATGGCGGCAGGTTGCCACCGTGTTCACAAACAATATCAAAGAGCTGAGGGGGTGCCCAATCCCTCTCTGCAGCATGTGACCATCCCCACAGATGTGTGTTTTTGCCGACGGGGCCCCAACTCCGCCTGCATCCATCCCTGGTGTTGACTTGCCGGCGGGGAGCCCACTCCTCATCGGCAGTAGTGTCCCACTCACTGTGTGATGTGCACCGGGCCCACCCCGCCGGCATCAACCTCCAAAGAGTAATGGAGAGACCGAGGTGCCCACCCCTTGGCTCTTGCACCACCCCTGCTTTTATACCAATGGGGGTGCCCAATCCCCCATCGACTACACCCCCCAAAAAAACAATGCTCAGGTGGCACGCTGGGAGCCCACCCCAGCATGCCCAATGCCCCTGCAAAGGGAAAACCACCCTGCGATGATTTTTTTTTTTTTTTGCAACCTGTAAAACAAAAACAGTTCCTCGTGGTTTCCCTGGCCCCTCCCCCCACAACCCACACCCACCCAGAGCACACCCTGCCTCCCCACACCCCCCTCACCCCATACTTACCTACAGAGTCTGGTGTGACGATCTTCGGTGGACCGGGAAAATGTCTGCACTTTTCAAAGCCGACCGCGAACTGAGGAAATGCCGGTAAGCTGTATAATGAGATAGATAGGATTTTTTTCAACTTTTTAGCATATCTCAGGCATTTCTGAGAATTTTGCCACCAAATTTTCAACATGGGGTTTTTGGGACCCCTCTTCTTGAATTCAGTCACTGTCATGGCGTTAATCAGTCTCAAAAGGTGATTTCACGGTCACTGCGTAGAATCACCTTTCAGGACTGATTAACGAAACGACAGTGCCAGTGTTCATGAGGTGGGGTCTCAAAAAGTGTATGTTGCAAATTTGGTGGGAAAAATCCAAGAATAATTGTTTTATGAGTGCTGCTTATGTAGTTTCTACGCACACTTGTAACTTTGCGAATTTGCAATATTTTCAGTCCAGATTTTCAACACTGCCATTTTTCCACACCTCCTTATGAACAGTATAGCTGTCATTTTTCACTTCCTGGGCGAAATGTGTTTTCGCACTTGTGGCGCAGAATAGTGCAGTCGCTGTGTGAAATCAGTGTTCGGGATGCATGAAGAAAATCACAGTGACACTGTTTATTAGCAGATATCCTAAAATGCCTATGTTAAAAATTTGGTGACAAAAGTCCAAACAATGACTGTCTTACGAGTGTCCATTGCGCAGCATCAACGCACGCTCGTAACTTCGCACATTTACAATATTTTCACTCCAGATTTTCAACCTTGCCATTTTCCTGCACCTCCTTATACACAGTACAGCTGTCATTTTTCACATCCTGCCCAAAATGTGTGTTTGCACTTCCGGCGCAGAATAGCGCAGTCGCTGTGGGAAATCAGTGTTCGGGACACAGTACGAAACTGACAGTGACACTGTTCATTAGCAGAGGCCCTAAAATGCCTATGTTGAAAATTTGGTGATGAAAGTCCATCAAATGACTGTGTTACTAGCGTGCATTGCACAGTTTCCATGCATGCTCATAATGTCGCACGTTTGTAATATGTTCACTCCAGATTTTCAACATTGCCATTTTTCCAGCCTTCCTTATGAACAGTACAGCTGTCATTTTTCACATCCTGGCCAAAATGTATTTTTGCACCTGCAGTGCAGAGCAGCATGGCCACTGTAGGAAATCAGTGTTGGGGCCACATTAACAAAATCACAGTGACACTGTTCATTAGCACAGGACAAAAAATGCCTATGTTGAAAATTTGGTGATCAAACTCCATAAAATGACTGTGTTACAAGCATGCGTTGCACTGTTTCCAGTCATGCTCATAATTTCGCACATTTGTAATATGTTCACTCCAGCTTTTCAACGTTGCCATTTTTCTGCACCTCCTTATGAACAGTACAGCTGTCATTTTTCACATCCTGGCCAAAATGTGTTTTTCCACTTCTGGTGCAGAATAGTCTGGTTGCTGTGGGAAATCAGTGTTCAGGACACATCAAGAAAATCACAGTGACACTGTTCATGAGCAGAGGTCCTACAATGCCTATTTTGAAACTTTCTTGATGAACGTCCATAAAATGACTATGTAATGTGCATGCATTGCGCAGCTTCCACATATTGTTTGCTCGCACGTGTAAGCACTTTTTATATTCCCAGTACAGCTGTTCAACATTGCCATCTCTTCACACCTCCCTCTGGATGGTACAGTTGTCATTCTTCACATCCTGCCCCATCTGTGATTTTGTTCATGTGGCACAGAATGGCACATGGCATGCCTGTCATGGCTGATCACCCAAACACTTACCCCAATGCCTGTCCATCCCTACAGGATGGAGGTGGGGTTGGCATGAACTTCAATACTTCACTACCATTCCTATTCTTCATATGTCTAACTCCTGCATGCCCAGTGCTAATACCGGCAAGCAAACATTCGGCATTGACAAATGCTTGTTCTTTTGAGTCACTGTTCATATTCCATCTCTCCTTAGACATTGGGATTGCCCAGTTTTCAGTATAGTCTGCATGAAGCAGGAAAAGGCAATCTCCTTTAAATGCATTTGATTCTGTTTGCCCATTTTTCTCTAATGCTGAAATAAAAGGATTTGAATTAATTTCTTTTTGATTGTGTTTGAAAAGTCAAGCTGGTGCTACAGTTCCCACTTGTCACTGAAAAGAGGCTCTGATAGTGAAGGGGTAGCCCTTTCTGCAGCGTTTTATATCATTAACCTGCCCCTTTTAGTCTTCATTAATTGAAGCATTCCAGTTTTTTTGTTTCTTTTAACGATAAAATCTGAAAACATAGAAAACATAGACTTTGACGGCAAATAAGGACTGCTTGGCCCACCCAGTCTGCCCATTTCCCTACCTATTGGATAAACGGCAGATCCTAGCTAGCCAACTGCCTACTTCCTCCTACCCCCCACAAGAATTCCTTTATGTCTGTCCCATACATTCTTGAATTCCTCCACTGTTTTTGACCCCACAACCTCCTCTGGAAGGCCGTTCCATGCATCCACTACCCTCTCTATGAAAAAATACTTCCTTACATTGCCCCGGAGCCGTCCCCCACCTATCTTCAAATTGTGCCCCCTTGTTCTTGCACATGTCTTTTTCTGAATGATGCTACCCTCTTGGACTTCATTGATTCCCTTGAGGTACTTAAATGTTTCTATCATGTCCCCCCTCTCCCTCCTTTCCTCAAGAGTTTATGTATTAAGCTCCTTTAGTATCTCTTCGCATGGCTTCTGGTGCAGACCCTGCACCATTTTAGTTGCCTTCCTCTGGACTGCCTCCATCCTGTCTATGTCCTTGTGGAGATGAGGTCTCCAGAACTGCACGACGTATTCCAGATGGGATCTCACCAGCTGTCTGTACAGAGGGATAACAACGTCCTGTTTTCTACTGGTGATGCCTCTCCCTATACATCCCAGTATCCCCCCAGCCCTCCTTACTGCCTTCTCACATTGCTTGCCTACCTTTAAATCATCTGATATGACTATCCCCAGGTCCCTTTCCACTTCTGTTGCTGTTAGTACCTCCCCCCCACATTGTGTATCTGTATGCTGTTTTGTCATTAAGCCAGATATGAAAGCGTCGGTGCCCTATTGGCTAATGCTTTGTAACAAAACAGTTAAGTGGAAAACAAATAGGTTAATAATGCAGAGGAGCCTCTCATCAAGTGATACAGCACAAATCAGAGTATGTTACAAGACTGATTGCACCTTTTCATCTACCACCGGGACATCTTCAATTTTACTAACATTTTCAGATGCAGTTAACTTCAACAGGCTTTCCTACGTAACATTATGTTCACCCCTCATCCATCTACAGTACAACTTTGGGGGAGCTGAATAAGTCTATAATTCCATGTGGAGATGTAGAACTACACTGCTCCAGCTTTAAAACATGGACAGCTTTCTGAGCAGTTCCTGTGAATTTTCACGACTGGTGATTTATTGCCGTACTTTTACACATACATTATATTAAAGTCTACATCTGTTATATGGTCAATTGAACTTAGTCACTTTTTTATTTTCTACACTGAAACATGATAAACAGTGCAGTGAAAAGGTCAAAACAACTTTGTGTTTAATCTCTGAATTTGAGACTACTCTATTTCGTATGACGTTATGATAAGGACAAAGGAGATAAGCCCGTGCATTAGCGTAATTACACTCTACATCATATCTCACCGGTACACATGCACAGTAAAAGCATTACTTATTTCCAGAAATGGCTCTAGTTTGTATCAGTTGCTCCAGATACCTAGGGGAAGCCTGCAGGGTCATACAGTGAGTGCTATTGCTGTGCAGGAAAACAGTTCATGCTCTCTCTCTCTCTCTCTGTCTCTACTAAAGCTGCAGTCTTGTTTTGGCAGTGTTAACTCCTAGGAGGGCTGGTTGACGTCTATAATATTTCCTCTGTGAACCTGCAGGCTCCTTTTTGTTACTTCTGTAATTTAATGGTTGGGTTGATTATGGAAATAAATAACCATTTTTATCAGATTCTGCTTTCAATTAAAAAGTCTGTTTTATTTCTGCATCCCCAAAATACAGCCAGTCACAGATGTTTATTTTACTTAATTTGTACTTTCTCTGCATGAATATGATGACCATAATCTGTAAGTGAATTTGTCACTTTGCCGTATCTGCATCCCTTTGTTAATAATATTGCACACTGTACAGCCAGGCTGCAGTGGTTCTCCTTTGCTGCCCTCGGATGTTATAAACTAGCTTGCCTTATTGAAAAATCTCTGTGTCACTCTAGTATCTCTCCCCTATCTGAGCCTCTGTACATGAAGCACTGCCCTAGGGACCTGAGGTTCTCAAACCAATGCCTCTTGACAGTTCATACTTTGAAATGGGTTAAATTGGGCAGGAAACCACAGGGACTCAGTTCCACCACCACTTAAAAAATTGTATAACAGTTCCACCACCTCTGTCATCTTTCTTCATTGACTATTATAGGAGAGTTCCACCACATATAAATGACAGGTCCCCCACCAAGATGTCTAGATATGAGAGTTCTGCAATTTAAAATTTTCAATTTAACAACTGATAAGGGTATCCAATGGCTGCAAGCTTTCTCCCTCTCTACCCCTAACACTTTAAACAACCTCCCTTTTTCCCTGTGATACTCCCCAGCCACTCCCTGTTTAAACTGAATCTCATTATGTATTTATATTTATTTATTTGCTTTTGTTAACCAGGTTAGCACACTAGACAGCATTTGCCTATTTTCAGGTGTGACCCGGGAGGTTACAGAGTACATAGGAGACACAATACAGGGATAGGGTACAATCAGGCCCACGTGCAAGTGGGTGGAACAGCAATAAGGTACCATGTCATTACATAGTAAGGTAAGGTATACAGCAAGCAAGATATAAATCGGCAGTAGTGAGGTGGGTAAGCACCAGGAAAACATAACAAGGTATACAGCAGACAAGATAAAAAATCGGGTAACCAGGGTAACATAGTAAGGTCTATATAGTGATAGAACAACACAGCCTATGCAAGAGATCATCCCATCTTAACAAGTAGCTGATAAGATTAAATATGCAGATTAGCTCTCATTAATTAATTTTTCTTCTGCAGAAATTCCATTGTTCTTGTTTACTTTGATAAAGTCCATAAGTCACTGAAATGCTGGGGGTGTTTCTAAACCTTCGTCTGGCTGAATTTGCACACTTGTATCTGTGTTTTCTGAGGAATAAAGTAACTGCACTACCAGTTGGACTGGACCTGCATTATTACAGACAGTGGTGACTATAGAGTAATTTTGTATTTGGACTTGGCAGATCTGAACCAAATTAGTTATTTTCCAAGTCCTGAGAGCATTTTTATGTTTGTCATACACGCTAGCAAGTCAAACATTTTGGTATGTACAGGATTTTGATATGTGTGTCACAGTGGTCCAATGATGTGATAGACTGGAGGCATCCATGAAGGTGAAGAATTGGGGCATGTTCTGGAACATCACCCGTATTAAATCCCTCATTCCCGCTGATGACCTGTCCATGCTGATACATGCATTTTTCACCTCGAGGCTCGACTACTGCAATGCCCTCCACCTCAGGGTCAATAGGGGGTACACCCTGATGCCTGCAGCTGCTGCAGAATGTGGCAGCCTGACTGCTGACAGGGGCTCTATGGTCTTGCCACATTACACCGGTGCTTTGTGAACTACATTGGCTGCCAATGTGTTGGCATATCTCCTTCAAGATAGGTCTGCTGACCTATAAGGCCCTACAAGAGCTAGGTCCAGGCTACCTGAATGAGCTGCTGAATCCTTACACCCCAAATCACCCTCTCCAGTCTACAGGGGAAGGTCTCCTAGAGGTGCCCAGATTGCAACCTTAATGTTCCGGAGCTCGGGCATTCAAAGTGGCTGCCCTGATCTTCTGGAGTTTGCTTCCGGGTGACCTCCAGGAAGCACCATCTCTGTTAGTATTCAAAAAACTTTTGAAAACATTTTTATTCAGACTAGCTTTTGGGGTTTTCTGATAAATTACAATTTTAATCCTTATCTGTATTTTGTTATATTGATGATTTATTGAGGTTTTATGTGTGTGCTGAAATGATTGGTTTTATTGTGTTGTATTTATTTATTGTACTATCCTGTAAGGGCACCCTGAGCCTGTGGGGAAGAGTGCCCAATATAAATAAAATCTACTAATACTACTACTACTACTACTACAATGCAGGAGACTCCACAAGGGGTTTGACCAATAATCAGCAAGCCTGATCATGACACTGTTCAGGCATGAAAGTGCATGGACTTCAAAACAATGTGCCAACAGGCGCATTCATAAATCAGCTCTTTCAGCAAGCACAGCTGATCTCATCATGTGCTCTTAGTCTGCCTGCTGCATTCCTCCTCAACATTACAGCAATGGAAACTGAAACAGCTTGTTAAATGTTGGTGGCCTATTAAACTGGAGATTAGTTTACACCCTTTAAAATGCAACAACTTGCACATTTAAATACTTAGCATTTAAACATTTTCTTACTACTAGCTTCAGTTGGACAGGTATTCTCATTCAAGAAAGATTCATACCTCATAAATGTCACCCTTTCCCAGCAAGGAATCTCCTAAAAAGATTTACACTGTTTTTTTTAACCTCTTAAGACACTATCTGACAAGACTGTCTCAGACATAGTTTACTATAGCAGAAGTCGTCTGTAAAGAACTGTTGTCTTTCGTTACTAATCTTAATATGCTTTTGGAAAAAAAAATAGTTATATTGGGCTTTAGATGGCAAACACATTATGAAACTTTTAGCCTTGAAAACAGCCACCTTTTCTGTTTTCAAATCTAAGTGCATAGCACAACCAGCAGTATCTAGAATGCATGTAATTATAGCAGAAGACAGCTGCTACTTTAACCCCCTAAGACAAGTAAGGAATGGCATAATTTGTTACTTCTTTTACTATGATTTTTGGGAAAAAAATATTTACAGTATATTGAGCTACAGCAAACACACACACACACACACACACACACACTGTATACATCATCCTCATGGCCAAAATATTTGAAATAAATACTGCAATCTAATATGTTATAAAATAATAAAGAAACTGTTTATGTCAGTCTTGGTTATGTGGAAAACAATGAAGTTCAGTTTACAGTAGATTCCCTTTAAATGTTTCTTAGCCTGTATTTTGTATACTGGATAGCACATGAGAGATGCTACATTTCATTCTTATAGGGATCTTCATTTTACACATTTTACTTTGGATTTAATCAGGATGTTCCAGATGAGTTGCAATAACTTGTTTTCAGTGGGGTCATGATGTTACCATTTTTTATAATTTATTTATTCATGGTAGCCTAGTCCAGATGTAAAATATTGTTTTCAGTGTGTTCTGATTTTATGCAATATAGCATAATATTGTGTAGATGTAGAGCCCCACTGAAATAAGATGCCATGTCTTCTGTGAACTATCCAGGCTAAATATATAGCACTCAGCAGGCATATTCTGGGAAAATACATTGTAAAACTGCGTAAAAGGAAGACCACATTGAAACTGCCTCTCAGCAGATCTGTACTGTGCAAATTCATTAGAAATAATGGGCAAAAGCATGACCACACTGTAAGTGATATTTTATAGCATATGACAGTTGAGATTCGATATATCATATATCGAATCTCAACTGGCATATCCTGTAAAATGTAATATTTAAAATGGTTTAAATGATTTACCGAAATGAAATACATTTTTTAAATATTGGCTTGGCTAGACTTTCCTCATAGGTATTATCTCATACACCCTGTGCCATTGTAGTTGCCCTCCACTGCACCTCCTCCACCTTGTCTATGTTTTTTCTCAGATGGGGCCTCCAGAACTGGATGCAGTAGTCCAGGTGCGATCTCATGAGTGACTTGTACAGGGGCAAGATGACCTTCCTTTTTACACTCTTGATCACACCTCTCAACTGTCCTTGATTTTCAGGGACATCCCTGATTTTGCCTCAAAGTTCTCCTCTGTCCCTCATAAAATTTGAGTTTTTGTGACGGAACAGTGGGGATGAAAAGCACAAAATAATGTCAAACATTAAAGTTACAGACTTGTTCTTCGTCAAAAAATGTATCTTAACACAAATCCCTTTATTCTATCAGCTTTCTGAGTGGATAGTACCAGTTTTTAAGATGTGTCCCTGATTTGGGGTCTTTGTTCCTGATTTGTTTTTAGCCTGGTCCCTGATTCATAAGGCAAGAGGTTGAGAGGTATGCTCCTGATACCCCTCCCTGTGCATCCAAGCATCTGGCTAGCCTTTCCAGCCACCTTATCACACTGCCTAGTTTTTCTTAGGTCCTGCGAGATGATAACTCCCAAGTCCCTTTCCTACTTTGTGACTGTCAGTACCTCCCGACATAGTTTGTACTTTGTCCCTTGGTTTTTTTGTTTTTTTTTTAATTCAAACTCTTTATTGTTTTTATAATAATAAGTCTAGCATACAGAGAGAACAAGACTATAACATGTAACAGGAAAACACAAAACATTGTCAAACCCCGCTCCCTCCCCCCTCCTCCCAGATCGATCCATCCCTGGAGTGTGTCCCTATGAGGTAAATACAGAAACAGTGCTCTATACAGCAGAAAACATAGAAGTACAAGGCCCCTTGGTTCTTGTGCCCTATCTGCATGCTCCTGCATTTCTTTGCATTGAATCCCAGCTGCCATTCTTCAGACCATTTCTCCACTTTTTGTATTGTGTTTATGCCTCATTTCTCCCCTTTTTTGCCTCACTAGTCCCGTGCCATGGCCATGCATGGCGTGGCATCTGTGGAGGCACATGCACACTGTGGTTCCACAGTGCCCTCCCTGTGCTTGCCACCTGCTTGCCTGTGCTACCCTCAGGCCTCCACCTGGGGGCAGTTGGACTGTTGGGTTGACAGGGTCCCTCCCCGGGAGAGGAGAGCTGCCTTGTGGTTGCTCAGTCCTTCTCCCTCTCCCTCAGCTGGCCTTCGATAACCCAGGCTCGCTCTCAAACCTGGGTCGCCGGCATAGCATGAGGTGTGGCATCCAGCAGCTCAACCAACAGCGCCACTGGGCCAACCCTCCAGTTTTTTAAGTTCTTCCATCATTCTTTCAACACCCCCTGGCATGTCCACACTATTGCATACCTTTGTATCCTCTGCAAACAGAAATGACTTACCCTCCAGTCCCTCTGCAATGTCCCCAGCAAAGACACTGAAGAGGACCAGCCCCAATACCAACCCTTGCAGCACCCTGCTCATCACCTCTCCCTCTCCAGAGTACTCCCTTTTTACCCCAACCCTCTGACTCCTGCATTCAGCCAGTTCTCCACCCACAGAACTATTTTAGGATCCACCCCTAGGCTGTGCAGTTTGTTAATCAGCCTTCTATGGGGGATAGTGTGAAAGGCTTTTCTGAAGTCCAGATAGGTCACATACACCGCACCTCCCAGGTCCTATCTTAGTTACCAAATCATGCAGTAGATTAGTACAATGAGTTAGTGCAAAACAGTGCCTATCCAAAATGCGGTAAATGTTAGGCTTAGATGTACTGTATAAGTAAATGAATGCCATATAATGGCTTCACCAAGCCACAGCGACAGAAATTTCACCGCAATCCTTCACATCGATTCAATCTCGCTGACGTTGCCAGTGCATCCCAACAATGACCTGCAACATGCCAACACCGACTGCCATACTTAACTGTATCAATGCGGGTGGCTGTGCCCCCCGCAACCCCCCTACTTTAAATATCTAACTCCACATCACACAGACAGTGGAGTTAGGTGCTTACCCCCATCAATGAAAAAATCTCCCTGTTGATGTTGGGGTTTCGATGTTGGGGAGTCGATGTCAAAACGTCGATGTTTGAATGGTATATCCCATATGGCACAGGGTCATGTCACCGCAAAGAATAATCATGCAGCAATAAATGCCACAGGGAAAACAGCGGTGTCCCAAACAACGTTGGAAGCAACAGCGACCTGCAAAAAAGGTGCAGCCCCATTGAATACAATGGCACTTTGCCCCCCCCCCCCGGACTTAACATAATCAATTCTGGGGGGTCATGGACTTTGGAAATTGGGAGAAAATCAGTAGGGAGTAAAAGTTATTTAAAAAAAATAAATAAATAAAAGTTTCAGCAGTAGGTGTCCTAGTCAGACCTGAACCATGGTCACAGGTCTCCTGCTTCACCATATGCTAGTGCCCTAGCCACTCCACCATGAGAGTAGCTCAGCCAGGCACCCCATCACATGGCTAGTTGATCTCTTCCAGGTGAAGTGCAGAGTGACAGGTGTAGTAGTAATTCCGCTATTCTACCGCTGTTGCTCTAACTCCTTTTGTGCTTCACACATCGTGGTTCCTGTAGCGCTCTTCACGGTAAACTATTTTGACCTGGTATAATCCAATGTAAGGCAGTGTATGTGTGTTAGTGTGTGTGTGTGTGTGTGTGTGTGTATGTGTGTGTGGGGGAGGCAATGGTGTGGCAATGCTGTATATATGCAGGCAGTGCACTGCTATGTTATACTGTAATATACTGTATATACATATATGTGTATTTGTATTAGCGTATGCGTATCACAACAATTAAAAAGTGCAATTAGGTGGCTCATTGGTTAGTGCAAAAAGTGCTAGTCTACATTTCCCCACTATTTAGATCAGTTTCAGCCTTCTGCATGTCACTGCTTATTTTACTGAGGTGTCTAGTGGCAACTCCCCACCCTCCAATGTCCCTCAGAGCCTGAAAAGAAGAAAATGGTCCCTTGATGTATTTTCTTTTAATCTGTAAACATGTGTGTAGATGGTGCATTACTATGTTATACTCACTGGAATATATATGCATATATGTGTATATGTATTAGTAAGCATGTGTGTATCACAGCAATTAGAAAGGGAAGTTAAGTGGCTCAGTGGTAAGTGCAAAAATTGCTAGTCTACATTCTCCCACTATCTAGATCGGATTCAGCCGTATGCATGTCATTTCTGATTTGAATGAGAGTCTGTTGCTGCCGCGTCATAACTGTCCCCCCCCCATGCCCAGCCCAGCCCATATTAGTCTTCTGACACGGGGATCTGATGCTAGACTTAGGACAACAGCAATACCAGTGGCAAACATCTGGCATTGACAAATGCTCGTTAATCTTGTGGCATATGCCTGGCAAATTGTTATTTCTTTATGAAAATCTACCCCCAAATGTTCCAAAGATATACCCTTCATGGTATCCTGAATTTTCCATTAACCATGCAGAGTTTTTGTCATGTTGAGACCAGTCATCTTTTTCCATTAAACATACTGTACTTTACTATTTTGTTTAATGAGGCTGGTTCATACATATTATCCAATATGTTGTTTTTGTTTAGCCAAAATGTCTGTCCTTATTCTACCCACCTTTCCTCTTGCTATCTCTACTGGAACAGATTCACGTACTTGAAGAATTGTGTTATACAACTGGTTAAATGGATGTTCAGTTCTAGGGTATTTGTTAATCTCTCATACTTCTGAAATACACTGTACAATGTAACACTATTCATTTTCATCTCTGCTACTCTTAGTACTGAAACCAAGGTATGTCCACCATATTTTATATTGACTCTTATCAAACCAGTTTTTATTTGCATTAATTTTGCCCTAATATTTGTTTGCTTGAATTGCCCATTTATTATTATTTGAAAAATGTAATCCATGATGACAGTAATGTTTTTGAGGCTATCACCATCACGCCTCCATTTATATTTCAATCTGTTTTTCCCATTAATTAATATTTTACTGTATGTTTTATTATTATGTAACTCTGCCACTGTTCAGTGCTGTTCTAACTAGCTAAATTTTCTTTTAAGCCCAGTACATGATATTGAGGCCAAGATCAGGTTATCGGCATACATCAGACATCACACCTGTTCATCCTTTATTGTTGGAGAACGACCATTTATACTGCTTAGATGAGCAGGCAAGTGGTTTATAAACAAATTAAATAATAGTGGGACTAATACGCACTCTTGCTCTACTCCCGTGTTTATCTTCAATGGTAAACTTATACTTTCCTTCAGGTCATAGCTGACCACTGACCATGTACCCAAATAAAGGTTTGTGATAAGGTGTGATTTATTCCTAATGCAAATAGTTGTTAATAGTTTCTACAAAGCAAGTGACTTCAACCAATCAATATCTTTATTTTGCCAGGCAGAACACCATTAAGACAAGCTCATTTACAAGATGAACCTGGGAGCAGTACAATAGCCGGATGGGCCATAAGCTAAGTATATAGTAAGCATATATAATGACAACATAATCATACAAGGCATACACAAGGCAAGGAAGTACATGGAATATGAGGCATGCTGAGAGTCAATAGCAAGCTATATACATTACCGCTTATGAAGGACAATAATTGAAATGCATTTAAACACATTTTAAACACATTAAATAAAGATTACATGGTTTCATGGGGGATCATGTGATGCAGGGTACCGAGTAGAAGCTCCTCTGCATAGCTCCAACCTTCTAATCACAAATAATTGCTATTTTGGTTGCTATTTCTCCCTAAAAACCAGAAAGTTTATAGATTATCGCCTTCTTAATATCCTGGGCTCCTGTTTGCTTGTTGCCAGTGATTATGGAGGTTTATATGAAGCAGCCTCCGCAGAAGTATACACCGCCAGTCACTCCCGAGAAGGCCCCGAAAAAATCAGGGGCCTCGAGTGTTGTGGATAAGCCAGAGCTTCAAAGCCTGATCTCTGAGCAAGAGCCCCTAACTCTGAACAGATTTTTGGAAGAATTCAAACCCTTCCAGGAAGAAATTAAAGAAATCTCAGCTGAAATTAAATCCCTTTCTAAAAAACTTGAGGAGGTCATGATGAAAACTTCAGATAATGCAACCCGAATATTATCTCTTGAGAAGCAAGTGGAAAAAATCGATCCCGGTCTCGTAGTCATGCGGCAAAATATTTCTAGTTTGGAAGCTAAGTTGGAAGATTTGGAGGGCCGCAGCCAAAGAAATAATGTTATTATCTTGGGCCTTCCAGAAGGAGAAGAAGGCCTGAATATGCTGGTGTTTGTGCAGAAGCTGATTGAAAAGGTCGCTGGTCCCTCTCCCTTTGGGGATAACTACATCATTGAAAGGGCGCATAGGTCCTTGCGACCCAAGCCATCCCCAGGAGCAATGCCACATCCCATTATTTGCCATTTTTTAAACTACCTAGAGTGACAGCACTTTCTGGGAAAAGTGAGAGAGTTACAAGAAGTGAAATGGGAAAATACCAGGCTTAGAATTGCCCAAGATCTACCGGGGTCGGTCAGGGCAAAGCGTACTGCTTTTCATCCTATTGTATCCAAAATTATAGCTGCAGGCCTTTGCTTTAAAATGGGGTATCCAGCTAGGCTACAAGTAC
The DNA here is from genome assembly GCA_016271365.2 of Neoceratodus forsteri. Taxonomy (NCBI): domain Eukaryota; kingdom Metazoa; phylum Chordata; order Ceratodontiformes; family Ceratodontidae; genus Neoceratodus; species Neoceratodus forsteri. The sequence continues at coordinate 1,104,209,413 of CM057454.1, forward strand.
TAGTGGACGGTACCTGGTTAGCATATGAGAATCCTGAAGCTGCTGTCTCGGGATTGAAGGCTGCTCTGCCTGATCTGTTTCGGGACACCTGATCTGGTTGGTCGGTCCTACCCCACCCTGTTTTGGAAAGGAGAAGAATTCTTTCATGTTGTTATACCAAAAGAAGACTGAATACTAGTCTGGTTTTGTGGACTTTTGAATTTTGCAATGGAGGGGACTATCTTCTTCGGAGTCTTGACCTTTTGTTTTTTTGTTTTTTTGTTTTTTTTCATCTCAGCGCTCAGTGTTTTGGAGCATCCTCGCATCTCGGGACTTTCTCTCTGAGGGGGGTTGTGTTTTGTCTGGGAAGTGTTCCCTTTCTACTCACACAGATCACATTTTCCGGTTTCTCATTTCCAGGGACACTTAATTATCTCGCATGATATATTTAATATGACGAAAACCCTCAAGTTTGATGTTTTTGATTATTGGGGCATGGTTCGAGGGAGTGTCCTTTTGGTTTCAATGTTTTTGGGATATTATCACTAGAGGGCGCTTTTGCTCTAATTTTGGTGGTTCAACCCCCCTTTACTTCTGTGTTTCTGGAATTTATCTCTATCGGGTATAGATAGCAGTGGGGGTTTGGATACAGATGGAGATCCACTACTTGGGAGCATTTAGTTTACTAGTGAATATACGTTTCTGGGAAAGTTTTCAATTTTATTAATGGCAGCAGTTATGAGAGCATGTTCAGCGAGTGTGCCTTACATTGTGTATTTTCTGTTTTTTTCTCAGTAATTTGGGGTTTTCTGGATTACTCCCAAGTAGGGGTTGCTCTCTTCTCTATTTCTCGTTCTTGCATATCTGTTCTGGATTTCTGGAGCTCAGTGCTTACCTATCATTACCTACATTACCTTTATCTTTGATGTGATGTTATTGATTACTGATTCTATAAGAAGGTTTACATTCTAAGGCGGGGTTTTGGGTACATGCGTGGGAGGTTGAAGGGGAGGAAGGAAAGCAGTATTGTGCTGAACGTTGCTCAGGACAGTTGGAGGGGAGGGGAGGGTGATATTGTGTTCAGGGTTGTCATATTACTTGTTAGTTGGAAAGGGATGGAATATTTTGGGGTGGCGGGGGTGGTGGGTGGGAGGGAAGTTGATATTCGGTTGGGTAGGGTATACAGCAGCAAACAGGGGTTTGAGTCATTTACATCTGATTGTTGTAATTTCTGGATTTCATTTAATGTCCTTTCTCTTTTTCTGTTTAGATGGCCAGTAGTATAAACATTGCTACATGGAATGTGAAGGGGATAAGGAAAAGAGTTAAACAATACCAAGTGTTAAAACACTTAAGTTTATTATCTTCTCAGATTATATTCCTGCAAGAATCTCATTTACTGGAAAGTGAATCTCTGCAACTTAGGAGGCAACAAATTGGGCAGGTTTTTAATGCCTCAGGGTCCACTAATAGCTGCGGAGTTATGATTCTAATTAATAAAGGCATTCCCTTTATTCCCAAACAAGTTTTCAGGGACCCGGATGGCAGATATGTCCTAGTTCAAGGGAGTCTCTGGTCTATGCCCATTTTACTTGGTAGCATTTATGGGCCTAACGCAGATGATCCAGGCTTTTACATGAAGCTTATCTCCATACTCCTTCCCATGCTTCCCATTGGTATAATAATAGGCAGGGACTTCAATCTGGTTCTTGATCCTGAAGTAGACAGGTCTGGTACTGGGTTGAGGGGCTTAACGTCCGGACAGAGGGCCCTTAGGGACTTTCTGGACCAGTGCGGACTGTGCGATGTGTGGCATGTGTTACACCCTGAGGACAGGGAGTATACCTTTGACTCACCGGTGCACAGAACCCAGTCTCACATTGACTATTTTTTCCTCTCTCAGGCCCTTTTGCCAGGGATCTCAACTACCTCGATCCAGCCAGGTCCAGTGTCTGATCACTCTTTGGTAACTTCCAAGCTGGCCTTCCTTAACATTCCCCATAAAGAAACCCGATGGAAATTAAATGGTCAATTGCTCAAATATACTAAATACTGTGACCTAATAAAGGAGCAGATTGATTTCTTTTTCTCCACTAATTCCTCTGAGGATACGACACCTGATATTTTGTGGGGTGCTTTCAAATCATACATAAGAGGGATTATTATTAGCTTAGCCACAAAAAGGAAAAAGACTTGAGAGGCAGAATTACTAGCTTCATTATCTCTAATTAGGTATTTAGAAACCAGGTTATCCTCTAATGCCTCGGAAGAGGATATGAGGAGGCTTTCGGTAGCTAAAGATAAATATTTAGATCTATTGAGGGAAAAAGCAGACTTATCTATTATTTGTACCAAAGCAAATTATACCAATCAGGGGGAAAAGGCGGGTCACCTGCTAGCCTTAAGGTTAAAGCAGCAAGAATCAGCTAGATTTATACCTCCAATTAGGGCCCAGGCAGATGGATCCTTGAAGGTATCCCCTTCTGAGGTTGTGCAGGAGTTTTCCTCTTTCTATGAGGATTTATATAGGGATATGGACAACCCTCCTTCCTTAGAAGAGCTTGAGGCCTACCGAGGGATTCCTCTCTACCCTCTCTATTGGAATCGCAGAGGAATTTTCTATCCTCACCAATATCACTAGAGGAAATTTCAGAGGTCATTGGGGCTTTGCCCCTCAGATAAGGTCCCAGGACCAGATGTTTTTTCCGCTTTATTTTATAAAACTTTTCGATCACAATTATTGCCAGTTCTCCACCGGTTGTACTGTCACATTCTTTCTGGTGCAAAAATAGATACACATTTGTTTGAGGCCCTGACTGTACTTCTCCCTAAGCCCGATAAAGATCCAGAATTAGTGCAAAGCTACAGACCAATCTCCTTATTGAATCAAGATGTTAAAATTCTCTCTAAGATATTGGCCGATATATAACAAGAGTTCTTCCTGACCTGATTAATATGTCTCAGGTAGGGTTTATGAGGGGACGTTCATCAGCTGACCATCTACGTACCCTGTCACACATAGTCTCGGTGTCCAGGGATGCTGCCTTTCCTGCAGGATTGGTCTCCTTGGACACCGAGAAGGCGTTTGATCGTGTCAATTGGAATTTCCTGTTTTTCAGGTCCTTAAAGTATTTGGTTTTCTGGCTAAGTTTATAGAGTGAATTTGGGCCTTATATCAAACTCCATCTGCCAGAGGCTTTGGCAATGGAGCATTCTCCAAACCCTTTCCTTTGTCTTCCAGTACCGGGCAGGGCTGTCCTCTCTCCCCCCTTTTATTTAATTTATACTTAGAGCCTCTTATCCGAAACATTCTCAATAATCCGGAGATAAGCGGTATCCCGATTGGCAATCAGGTGGTGAAGATCACGGCTTACGCTGACAATCTCCTCCTTCATTTATCTCATCCAAAAACTTCAATTCCCATCATGTTGAGGGAAATCGCCAAGTTCAGTGCTCTCTCGAGTTATAAGTTGAATATAAATAAATCCTCCATTTTTCCTCTTAATCACAAGGTTTTTAAAACTGATTTGTCATCTTTTGGTCTCGGTTGGTCTCCATGTGTTCTCAGATACCTTGGCATTAATTTGACGCGTAACCCCTCCTCCTGATTGAAGGAAAATTTGGAGCCTGTCTCCCAAGTGATAGTTCAGGATCTCAATAGATGGTCCAAACTCCCTCTCTCTCTTTGGGGTCGCATTAATATCATTAAAATGAATGTTTCTCCTTGTTTATTTTATCCCCTCTCACTTCTTAACTCCTTTACACCGTTATCATGGTTTCATAAAATGCATGGAATTTTCACAAATTTCATCTGGTCTAATGAACAAGCCAGGTTAGCATATTACAAACTAGCTGCTCAGAAACTAGATGGAGGACTGCAGACCCCCCATCTTGTAATTTATTACTGGGCTAGTCATATTGCAAAATATTTGCGGTGGGTTAATCCAGGTCCGGAATATTTAAGACTGGTCTGGCTCAAAATTGAGTTAGACTTTATTCAATCTGAGAATATTGACCCGCAGACAATGTTCTATCTTAAAATAGCCTCCCTTCCGGACACTATTAGCTGTCCCATTATCCGAACGTCCCTCAGAGTTCACACGCAGCTTTGTTCATTTCTGCGGTATTCCCCAGAAATAGACCTGTCCCAGTCCATTTGGAATTCCCCGTCTTTCTCAATAAACAAAAAGAAGATATCTCATAAATGGTTGCCCCAGATTGGGGATGGGATAATCTCTACTTTTCTGGATGACGCAGGGGAATGGCTGTCAGTTTCTAATATAATTCACAAGTTTGATATCCCGTTAACTTTTTACTTCAGGGTGGCCCAATTGAAACATCTACTCTCCACAATATTTGGTAATATCCCTCCTCGTCCACCTGCTTTCGGTTTGTATTGATCTCTCCCTTTATTGGGGTCACCAGGTGCTATTCCAAATATATTAGTCCTATATCAGTGGAAATATGGGAGACCTGAAGGCCCCACTAGGCTCTGGGTTTCTTTTTTTCCTCAGTATACTCCTAACTGGTCAGCTTTATGGAAGTTCTGCCATAAATATGTCTCTCAGGATAGACTCAGCCTTATGCAATACCATATATTGCATAACGTGTATTATACCCCTGTGAAGCTAAGGAAATGGGGTCTTATAAGTTCGGGGGCCTGTACCAGAGGATGTCAAGAGGAAGGCATGCTTTTTTATTGTTCCTGCCTAATTCTGTGTGATTGTACGCATTTTCTAGGGTTATATTCTTGTTATGCTTATGTATGATCAGAAAATCTTCAATACTTGTATTTTGTTTTCTTTACATATAAAACTCAATAAACTTAAATTTCAAAAAAAAAAAAAAGAGGAAGGCATGCTTCTTCACTTCTTTTGGTCATGCCCTAAGATAAAGCCATTATGGATGGCCATACAAAATAACCTAGACCCCATACTGGGTTTGCAGGAATACTTCACTCCAGAAGTATGTTTGTTGGGGGATTTACCCTCTATCAAGGTTTCGTATTTCCATGATTGCACCATCTGTTAAGAAAATTGTGCTTCGGCATTGGAGGGATACATTAAGCCCAACATATCAGGAATGGGTTAATGAAATTTTGGCTAACTTACATACTGAGAAAGCGATAGCGAGCCTCCACAATAAGTTGCAGTGGTACAAGAATATTTGGGATCCCCTTCACACGTTAATTATGGTCAGAGCTGCTAAATGAGTCTGTACATCCAGTGCTTTTTGATTTGCGATACTATATTGTATTCTTCTACTTTTGTAAGTACCTTGCTACTGTATGGGGTGGGGGAGGGGGATGGGACAGCTCATGTATTATTCTGTGTATAAGCACTGTATGTGGTAATTCTCTGTCCCCTGTATTAGTAAAAAATTTGCTAATAAAATATGAATTATGAAAAAAAAAAAAAAAGGATTACATGGTTTCAGTTTAGAGATGTACTCATTTTGTGTAACTGTAGGATGACAGGGTCTATATGACCTAAGTGTAGCATGCTAGAGAGTGCGGCCTACTCATGTTTAAGTTAGGAAGACCGAGTGACCAGGCATGCTGGAGGAGAAGGATAGGGTAGAGAGGCAAGTATGAGCAGTCCAGATGTAGCAGTGACAAGACAGAGTAGAAGAGAAAAAAAGAAAAAAGGGGGAAGGGTAGATGAGAGCAGGTAAGGACAGTACAGAGGTAGGAGGAGGGAGGGATGCCAAGAATGTAACAGATGGGGGATGAGGGTTGTCAGTAGTGGTGTACAAGTCAGAAGAAGTGTCCCCTCGCCATTAAAATGTGTAAAGGCAAGATAAAAAATCACTTTTTCCTGTTGTAATATTTTTCCACCATGTGACTTTGTATAAAACATTGATCAATTGTAGACACTTTCTGAATCCAGCTTGAAAAGGGTTTAATATGTTATTATCCTCACCCAAGTATTAAGTCTGTTCAAAATTATTCTTGTCAAAATGTTGGCAAGTCAATCAATAAGACTTATCAGTCAACAGTCTGAGGGCCAAGCTAGCTTCTCTATCTTGAGTATCGGTAATATAATCCCATTACCCTTCCATTCAGCTGGAAATGTATCTTCTTGTATAATTTTATTATACAACACAGCAATAATGTTACTCCAACATCATTTTTCTATTTTATAAATAGGGATTTTATTAATGCTTGGGGCTTTATTCCCTTTCTTGTGATCAATTGCATTTACTACTTACCTTGGGCTAATACTTATAGACTATATTTCCTAAGCAGAAAAAGGACCTTGGGGTTATCATATCTAATGACCTCAAAATGTCAGAGCAGTGTGTCAAAGCAGTGGGTAGAGCTAGTGGATTGCTTGGATGCATAGGGAGAGATATATCTAGTAGGAGGAGGTAGGTGGTGTTGCCATTATATTGCTCACTGGTGAGACCCCACCTGGAGTATTGTGTCCAGTACTGGAGGCTGCAACTCAGAAAGTACATACATAGTGATCAGCCCTTCATTGATATGCCAAGCAAGACAAACAAAGAGACTCTTAACTGGTTTCGCTACGGCGATATCATGCCTTAGCGAAACCAGTCAGGGTCTCTTTATTTGTTCTGCATGGTGTCTCCGTGAAGGGCTGACAATCATATACCAGGTGATTTTTGTAGTAAACTTTTTTGAAATTCCATGTATTTTGATGTTATTGTGTTTTTTTTTTCTTATGGTAAGTACTGATGAAAAAATGGGTGTGGTGCTGTTTTTTCTTGCCTCACTGTTCCCCTTTAAAGTATTCTTTTTGCACCTCACTTACTGAGTTTGTTGCACCTTTTGTACATCAAGTTTGTATTTTGCTCTAATGCACTTAATGTACTTTATTGGCATGCCACTTTTAAAATAAAAAAAATAGGATGTACAGTGAAGCCCTCCAGGATGCAATCCAGTGTCTCAGGTTACTGTATGAATAAAGGATTAATTGCCATTAAAATTGCCTTGTTTACTATGGTAACTCTGCTGCAGAATCCTGCAGTATTGCATTGTATCCTGGCAGGTTCCACTCTGTCTTTAAGACAGGTGTATATAAGCTTATCATCTGTACTGGCTGCTTTTCTTGACAAAATGCCAGATGAGAACAGGCACAACATTTTGGGCTCATTTGTTATAGCACTGCTTTCCAGTCTGCTCAGCTTTTTGACAAATAAAACCGTTTGAAGCCACCAGTTCAGCAGTAGCCTTACCACTCACAATGCCATTGACCATGTTTCGGAAGTAAGCATCAGTCAGCTGAGTCCACCAATGGGGAGGTAGTTCAAGTGTCCCAGAAAATGCTCTCTTCCTCCATTGAGTGAGGGTAGTTACATAGAGTACAACACTGCCAGCTGAGTGATCACAGGTGGCAGAGCAGTGGAGGTACAGTGGGGCGAGGAGACACCAGCCATGCTTTACTCTGGCATATATTATGTGCATGGGCTTGGAGTGCCTAGACTCTGATGTCCTAAAGGGCAGAGGAGAAAAAAAGGAAAATGCCCTGGCTCAAATGGAATGACTTCAGGCATGCTTGGGCTTTGCCTCCGGCCACTGGCAACTTCCCTCAACAGGGGTTCTTCTTCCTCTGCACTCTAGGGGAGGTGGGAGGCTTGAATCTGGTTTGATCTGACTGGTTTGATTATGCCTGTCTAAGGGAGTAAGGCAGTGGGGCTGGAAACTGGAGAGATAAGTGCCAAGGTACAAGAGGATGGGACTTGGGCCCGATCCAGGAGACTGTGGGAAGTATAAACAATAAATTACTTTTAAAAAAAGACATTTGCTGTCTTATTCACTACTTAGTGACTTTTTTCTGTTGATGGTGAGTGCTAAGCCTTGTCAGTGTAACAAAAAAAAAATATTTTAGTGACTGACTTTATTAGTCACTGGCTTGATGGGTGGGAGAGGGGAGCAAGTTAAAAGGGGTAGGGGTATGGTTTTAAGACCAGTAGGAGGCATCTGATTGTGTTCCCAGGCTGCTGCAACATTATGGTAGGTAAAAGGGTTACACAAATCAAGAGAATAGTTTGTCTCACTGTGAGGAGAACTATTTTTCTGATAAGTGTGATATGATTTGCAGCTGGATTTACTGGCATTTCTAGTTCAGGAACTATACCTCTGCAGCTGATAAGTACTTGGCTGTACATAACAATTCTATGCAGCTTTAAAAAGGAAAATGAACCCATTGTAGTGGTGATTCTTTTATTCTCAGGGTGGTCTGGTATGTGTCAAGGTATGACAATAATTTATACTGCTGTCACTGGTTTGCCGCAAACTCACCCACAGTTGCAACTGGATACCTGGAAGGCTCCTTGTAGTTCGATGCTGTCACTACCTGGCTGACTGTTATGGTATCTCTAGCTGGTTCTCATTCTACCTCTAGCCACTGCACAACCATTGCAATGCCTTTCTTTAAGGCAACAGAACCAGTCTTTTACCAGGAACCATTCACCTGCTCAGTGTTTGACAGGGATTACTTTTATACTTGGTTTTTATGCTCTTTGATAGCAGACACTTGATTGTGCAATAGAAATACACTTTACCTGTACCACAAATCACTGCACAGCCACAAAGAATATTAAATCTACAACTATTTATACTACAAAGTTACAGAATATACAGTAAAATACAAAAGGAAGAAACACTTAAGGAAATGTAAAATAAAAACAGCTCAAATTGAAAGATTACAGAAAGGAAAACCTCTCTGATCTCCAGACTATACTGTAAAAGATCTTACCCAAACTCTTAGGTTTCTTCCGGTCTTAGGAAACATGGTACAATTAAAGCCTGAGATGCAGCAGACTCAGAACTTTTCCTTTTCTTACAGTGGATACCTGATATGTTCTGCTCCTGAACTCAATCCAACCCCTGGGATCTGTGTTCCCAGGTTCAACCTCTCAAGGAGTTGCTTACATATAATATCAGAGAGCCCTGTCACTCACCATGGTCAGCTCACTCTTTGTTCCAATAGACCCCTTAATCCCAAAATATTTTCAGAAACCAGTCTACCACTAAATTGCATCATACATATGGGCAGACATGTATTCAATATTACCCACAACAAAGCAAGCTGCTTCTGTGCTCTGTACTAGGCACCAATACTGCAGGGTGTCCCTCAGAAGCAGGGATTTCTTTAGACAGTCCTTTTCACATGATAAACAGGTGCTTTCAGGTGAAGTTAATTGTGTGCTCACTCCCAAGGAGAAATCTATTCAGTGCAGGAATCCTTTGTAGTGGATATGAATGCCTTAAACTCAAACAGCTATTGTGAAAATTATTTAACCCTTCCTAACCACCTGCGATGAATATGTCAGACATATTTTTCAGCTAAGTCACAGGTATGCCCCATCTATATTACACATTTATGTCTCTGTTACATTTTTCCCACCACAAAAATATGAAGGGGTGCTTTCTTGGCAACCTCAAAAGATTCCTCTTTATGGGGATCACATGATGCAACACACCAGATAGCAGCTCTCCATCACTGCTCCAGTCACCCAACTCTATTAACCTTCAATTTCATCAGTAATGCCTGTTGAACAAATATCAAATGCCTCCTAAAGAATTAGAGAAGGGGTCCAAATCAATATTCTGTCGAAATTTGGCTCTATGGAGGTGGTAATGCAGAAAGCTCCACCAAAACAAAGGCCCCAGGCTACTCCAGAGAAGGCCCCAAAAAAATCCAGGACCTCTGGAAGTGCAGAGTGGCTAGCTTCATAATCTACCTCGTCTGATCAACAGCCTCTTACCTTGCAATGATTCCTTCAGGAATTTAAACCATTTAAAGAAGAATTGTGCTCTATCACATCGGAAATCAAGAATCTGGCTCAAGCAATGGAAGATTTGCACCAGCAGACTTCGGACAATGAAGCCCGTCTCTGTTCAGTAGAAAAACAGATCGATAAGCTAGACCCAGAGATAATTGCAGCCCATCAGAAAATGACACTCTTGGAGTCCAAAATTGAAGACCTGGAGGGCCGCAGCCGCAGGAACAACATGGTCCTCATTGGTCTTCCTGAAAAGGAAGAGGGTCTTGATACTATTCTGTTTGTCCAAAAGGTAGTGGAAAAGCTGGCTGGTCCCTCACCCTTTGGGCCATGATATGTCATCGAACAGGCACACCGATTCCTTCGCCCGATGCCACCGGCTGGGGCACCTTTTCGCCCACTAATCTTTCATTTTCTGAATTATTTAGAGCATCAGCACTTTATCTCTAAAGTCAAAGAACTGCATGAAGTGAGATGGGAGGGCATCAAAATCGGGGTGGCACAAGATTTACCAGCCTTCATAAGGCAAAAAAGAGCCATTTTCTACCCCCTGGTCTCAAAGCTTATTGCCGCCAGAATTAAGTTTAGAATGAATTATCCCGCTAAGCTTGGTGTTCTGATTGCTGGCACCTGGACATCTTATGATGACCCTGAAATAGCAGCTAAAGGTCTCAAAAGCGCTCTGCCAGACTTATTTAAGGATCCCTGACTTGATAACCCATGTGACTTGCTTTCTACCGAGTGGGGTAAGAAACCAAAATAAAAGGATGATCAGAGATTAATATCTCCTCATTTGAGTAAGGAAAAGCATAAGGATGCCATAAAGTAGCTAGTTTAAATGGATCCTCCATTTGAGAGGTTCACTGTGGAGGGTTCCTGCAGTTGGGCTCCATTTTTCCTTTTTTTTTAAGTCGGTGCGGTTTCATTTCAAGTTTGAAGAGACATTGCTTCAATGGCTATAATCGGCATCTGGGACTTTTATTTGTATCTCACCCTAAAGGTTAAATGCTGACTTACTGTCTCAGCTCGTTGGAAGGTTGGTAACCTCGTAACGGGGTGAAGCCAGGCTGGTTCACTTTGCTTTGTTACTCAGTGGTGCAAGTTACCGATATTCGCAGCTGTCAACACTAGAGGGAGCATGGAGCTTCGTTTTCGTTATGAAGACCTGCAATTTGCGTATGGCTCGAATTGTTTCGTGTCTATTGGATTAAAAGAGTATAGCCCTGGAAATTGAGAGACAGAACTGCTGAACTTGGTTTTCATTTATGGATTTTCTTTTTTGGTCACACTATTTGAGCATTTTATGGGCAGTCACGTTGAAGTAATGTTGAATAGAGTTATAGAGAGTAGAGTTATAGAGCTGGGTGTTTGCTTAAGGGTGAATCACATTTTGTTATAATCAGCATCATATAATTAGGTTTTCTACCCAGAAAAAAATTCAAATTAATTTTATTAGCAGAAGAAGTATATAGAATCCTAATAATATATGTTCTAATTAGCCTGTTTTTATTTTATTGAGGAATAGGATTTGGAATAAGTCTTTGCTCATGTATCTTAAGAAGTGACTTTAGTGAGAAAGAGGAGATTGCATTTAGTTGTTAAGGTCTGCGGTGTTTTTAAGTTATAAATAGAGTCTTGCAATTCAGATTTTAAGATTATAGCTCCTGTAATAGAGGGCTAAAACTGCAGAATTCTATTTTTATTTATGGACCTTCTTTTTTGCCTGTTCTTATGTACGTGATTTGAGCAGCTTATGAAAAACTATATTGATTTAATATTGTGTTGTCTCACAGAATTTGATGTATGTTTGTGATTGAACCACTCTCACAATAGTACCAAAGTTGTTAACATCTTATTAAAATTCTTGTCCAGGGATGGCTAATTTAATTTTATCAGTATAGTTATGTAGATTTTATATAATAAGTGTTTGACCTATCTTGTTTCTACTTTACTAAGGAATAAGATTGGAACTGATTATTTTCCCAAGTTTTCTTAGATGTTTAGACCTCGATATATTGTTATGCGACTTTTCAAACTTGATTAGTTAACAGTTTGTATCCCACTGATTTTGGCTTGAAAGGTGGGACACTTATGGGTAGGCGGTGATAACAGCAAATATCGGTCTGTTTTATCTCTTCTATGTTTTCTTAATTTAACTGGGTTACTTTTTATTTGCATAACAAGTTGAGTTGGGATGACTGGAGGGTGGGTGAACAGAGCAAGGTGCACTGCTGACCGTAGCTCATAGCAATAAGGGAAGGAGGGAGGGTTGGGAGAATATTATTACTAAGGGTCTTTTTCATTCTAGTTGTTTGTTGTGGGGATTTGGGGGGGAGGGGAGCAGGGCATGGGGGTGGGTTTGCATGGTTATTTTAGTCTTTACATTGGTGAAGGCAGACTTTATTGGTAAAGTATCCAAGGGCTTTTTCATACATCTAGTCCAGGTTAATGGCTAGGGTTTGCTACTTGGAACATTAAAGGAGTTAGCCAGAAATTAAAGCAAATTCAAATCCTGAAGCATTTGCAGTTATTAAAAACAGACAGCACCTTCACACAGGAATCCCATTTATTGATTTCTGAAGAGCTCAAATTGAGGAGGCAGCAAATAGGTCAAGTGTTTGCCGCTGATGGAAACACTCAAAGTTGTGGGGTAATGATTTTACTAAAGCGAACTATCCTGTTCTCTCCAATTAATGTTATTAGGGACACTCAAGGCAGATTCCTATTTGTCCACGGGAAATTACACACTACTGAGATCTTGCTAGGCAGTATATATGGGCTGAACAGTGACTCTCCTGGATTCTTTATGAATTTGGTTAATATTTTAATCCCCTTCCTGTCCATTCCAATGATTCTAGGTGGGGACCTACATTTAACATTCGATCCAAATATTGACCATACAGGTAACAAGTTTAAAGGTCTTTCCCCAGCCCAAAGGGCATTAAGGGACATGATAGACCGGGTGGGTTTATGTGATGTTTGGCGAGTTCTTCACTCCTCAGATAGATGTTATACTTTTACTTCCCCAGTCCATAAGACTTCCTCTAGAATTGATTATATCATGATTTCACAAGGATTACTTCCTGGGATCTTAGACTCGTCCATTCATCCAGGGCGCCTCTCTGACCATTCCCTCATTATTTGTCAGCTTTCTTTCTCCTTCCTTCCAAAAACTGGAGGGCGTTGGAAAGTCAATAATCAGTTCTTAAAAGACCCAGATATAGTGAAACATATTATAAATCATATTACTCAGTTTGTGTCCGTCAACTCTAATTCTACCGGTAAACCTGATATAGAATGGTGCACCTTAAAGACTTACCTATGGGGTTTGCTAATCGGTGCTGCTTCCAAATGGAAAAAAATGAGAGAACAACAGATGATGCACCTTCTTTCACAGATTAGAGCTATTTAAGTGAATCTGTCCCCAAAAACATCTGAACAAGTCCAATTGGAACTCATAAAGTTTAGAGATTCCTACTTGGATCTTCTGAGGGAGAAGGCAGAATTTATGACTCTAAAATCTAACGCCACGTATACTGATCAGGGTGGGAAAACGGGTAATCTTTTAGCTTTAAGAGTTAAACAACAATAATCTTCAAGGTTTATTGCTACTATCTGGTCGGCCGATGGCATTCTGAAAAATAATCAGGCAGATATCACAGCTGAGTTTTACAACTACTATCAGCAATTATATAATCCCATGGCAAATTCTCCTTCCTTGGAAGACTTGGATCAGTATCTAGCTGAATCTCAGCTGCCTTCCCTTTCAGAAGTACAACAAACTTCATTGTGTGTCCCCATAACTGAAGCAGAAATTTTTTAAAGTCATTAAAGATCTCCCTATGGACAAAACTCCGGGACCGGATGGCTCCTTGCCTAATTTTTATAAAGTCTTTGCAAAACAATTAGTCCCTTTGCTTCTCCCTTTATACCAACAAATTATTTCTGGCAATAGCAGCGACAAAACATTATTTGAAGCTTTGATTATCCTATTGCCTAAACCCAGTAAAGCTCCTGAATTTGTGACAAGTTATAGGCCTATCTCTTTATTAAACCAAGATATTAAAATTCTGAGTAAATTGCTAGCCGACCACATTAATACAGTTCTTCCAGATCTTATAGGGTCAAAGCAGGTTGGTTTTATGAGGGGGTTAGGTCATCAAGTGACCATCTACGTACTCTGGCCCATGTCTTCTCAGTGTCCAGGGAGGCAAAATTTCCTGCCGTTCTGGTATCCCTGGATGCGGAGAAGGCATTCGATAGAGTTGACTGGAATTTTCTTTTCCATACTTTACACGCCTTTGGTTTTCCTTTAGAGTTTCAAAAATGGATTCATGCAATTTATAAGTCTCCTACAGCCCGGGTATTAAGTAATGGACTCCTTTCAGATCTATTTTTATATTCTGGTACTAGGCAAGGTTGTCCTTTATCTCCTTTGCTTTTTAATTTATACTTAGAGCCCCTTATCCGTAGATTGGTCGCTTGCCCCAGGATTCAAGGTATCATTATACAAGATCATGAAGTTAAAGTCTCAGCAAGTGCTGATGATTTACTACTCCAATGATCCCATCCTACCTTATCCATTCCTTCTGTGCTGGAAATTATTAAGGAATACAGTTCCTTTTCCAATTATAAATTGAATGTTGCTAAGACCTTGGTATTTCCCCTCAATCAGAGATACTAAAACACAAAATTACGGTTTGAGGATTATCCTGGGAAAAAGAATCTTTGAGATATCTAGGTATTGTTTTCTCGAGAAATGCAGCTCTTTTTCAAAAGATAAATTTAGATTCTTTATTACTCACTATCACGCAAGATTTAAAAAGGTGGTTCCCTCCTCCCATTTTCTTTATGGGGCAAAATTAACCTTATTAAGATGAATATTTTTCCCTGTCTTTTTTACCCACTCAGTCTCTTGAACTTATGGCTGCCTTTGTCATGGTTCAAGAAAGTGCATATCATTATTATTAACTTTATCTGGGCCAGAATGCGACCTTGTCTTGCTTTTCATAAATTAGCTGCTCCCAAAATCAGAGGAGGCCTTCGTCTTCCACATGTCGGTCTTTACTACTGGGCTAGCCATGCTAGTAAATACCTTAAGTGGCTTATACAAGAGGACCCAGAACATCCCTCTTCTTATAGACCCCTCCGGCTCAAAATAGAATTAGCTCAAATTCAACATTATAGTCTTTCCCCTTTAGCACTCTTACATATGAAACTAAAATGCCTTCCAGTACAACTTCATTTGACACCAATAGCACTTTCTGTCAGAGTACATTCCCAATTTTTCAGTTTTATAAAATACAATCACTGCATAGATTTGGAACAACGTTTACTAGGCAATCCTAATATCAAAATTGATGGGAGGGTCCTTTCTTCTTTATGGCTTCCACAGGCAAAGGATCGTAGTCTCTCATATTTTTGGAATGAAACAAGAAAGACATGGCTCTCATCTCTGGAGATCTTAGCTAAGATGGGTATCCTGACTTCTAATATTTTTAAAATTTTCCAGCTACATCATTTGCTAGTGAAAAACCATAGGATTAGCTCCCCCTCCATCCTGGAGTCCAGCTTTCTGATCAGAATTGGTCCAGCTGGCTGGTCTCCCCCATGCTGTTTCTAAGATATTTAATGCCCTATATGAATGGATTTATCAAGAGTATTTTGGACCTTTGCTTATTGGTCCTATCTCCTTCCTGAGATATTTATTAATTGGTCCAGTCTCTGGCAAGGGTGTCACAAATTTATCACACAAGACAGGCTCCATCTTATGCAATTCCAGATATTACACAATTTATATTACACACCTCAAAAATTGGCTAAATCTGGAATTGCCTCTTTTTCTATTTGTACAAGATGTGCCCAGGATGAGGGTAACTTATTGCATATTTTCTGGCTTTGCCCCAAGATAACCTTTTTATGGTCACATATTAAACAAAGAGCGGACCCCCTTTTGGGTCTTAATGACCTGTTCTCAGCCAAAATTTGCCTCCTAGGAGACTTTTCTGAAATCCCAGTAATTCCTCGCAAGTACCACATGGCTTTAATATAAATGTCAGTTAAAAGATTAATACTTAGACACTGGAAAGATAGTGAGGAGATATCATATACTGAATGGTTGAGGGAACTCCTAGCTAATCTCAGATCCGAGAAAATGATTGCAAGTCTTCGGAACAACATGAACAGATTTAATCGAATCTGGGCCCCTTTGCAAACTCTTTCTTCTCTTCAATCTGCCTAAATTAAGATCATACTTAGGAAGCTATACTGTTAAGGCTACGTTTTATTCATGCAAATCTGGAAGAGTGGGGGGAGGTTGGGGGAAAGGGGGAGAAGATACACCCCTTATTTTCTCTATTTCGGCTTTGCTTTATGCCGGGGGGCAGGGGAAAGGGGGAGGGGAAGGAGACACATGTTATATTTAGTTTATAATTGTATTTGTTCTGTATCATTTGTGATGTGTTGTTTTTTGTATGTTGAAAATTTTAATAAACTTTTTATGAAAAAAAGATTCCTCTTTATGTGAGTGTAACTAGTCACTCTGTTCTTTCAAGCTCGAGGCATGTTACTACGGAGTGCATGAAGTGTAAAACCTGACTCTAATAATGGCTTCCACTCTTGTAGAAGTACACAAGTGAGGGAACAATGTGTAATTTCACCTTCATGAGATGCTCCAGAGAACAGGCATCTAAAAAAGTAGTTAACCCCTGGGTAAAGTGTCAGAATGGTAATGGCAATGGTAACTGGCTGGTAAAATTTGATCTCAGTTCCACTTAGGTTGGGCTGGGCAAAAATTACTGTTGCATTTATGTCACTAGGACCCATCAGTTTATCACTGAAGGGGGGTGTACATGGCTGAACCAACTAAGTGCTAAAATTAGTAAGTGTACCATAATCTGCTGGAACAACAGTGATGGCATGTACTGGCATGAAAGTTAACATAGGCATGTATTGCCTTGCCAGGATAGTGTCTCACCCTATTTGGGGAGAGTGCCACTGCCTGCCTATCTTGTGGGAATAGCACCCATGGCACCCCATAATTGGAGACAGGCCTTCACAAATTCATGTCTATCTCTGCTGTAGTGTATATCGTATGTGGAGGGCAGTAGTAGAAGTGTAAATACCACAAATTAATTTGAGGGGGTGAATGATGAAGGAAATGCCCTTCAGTGCTGTGTATCACTGAGAAAGCAATAAATGGGAATCTGCCTGATCCCAGATCCTGGCATGGATATTTAGTTTTGTAAGTTGTCTCATGTTTAATGGTACCCCTGAGTTTGGTTAGTTGTCCATTTTCCCTGTATTCCAAGACCCATAGTGATGCAGAGAGTTAAAGGTACATGTTTCTGGTGTAAGATGGGCTCTCCCTGAATGGGAAATGCCATCATATACCTTTAGACTACAGGCAGTGCCTGCCTTGCACATGGGGTGTCAGAACATGAGGAAAGGTGGAAGAGGACAGTAGTAATTACAAAAAGACACCATGATTACTTCTTTTCTGACCTTGCATGCATTAAAGGGGTACTTTGAATTGTTCATGGGCAAAAGTCGGGGGGACCTCTGGCCCTCCTCACCCATAGGTCTGGACACTTATGTCCTTTGGAATTTGGGATACAGAGGTACTGACAGATACTCACAGGGAAGTGCATAGGGTACTGCTGAGACCATTTGAACAAAATAAAGTGTGTTTGGTGCCAATCAGTCAACAAACTACTGGAAGGCAGTAACCAAATGGAAACCGTAATAACAACAGCGGACAGTAGACAAGGTGTGTTATGCAAATCCTGCTACATGTATCAGTTAGGATACACAGATATTCAATGTTTATATTTTGTTTGCACTAAATGTCAGTTAAATAAAGCCCTGGAAGATGAGATCAGCTTATTTGACACTAGATTACGAGCACTTGAAATAAGCCGACAGGAAACCTCTAAAAGATTACAAATATCCACTACACCTACATTATCACAGCAGATATATGGAGAGACTTTGGCAGGTAACAAAGTAATTACAATATCCAAGAGAAAAAGGCAAAGACAGGAAGAAGTAGGATGTGATATGAAAGATGAATGGTACACTATCCAAGGAACTAAACCTGCTAAAAAAGGCAGGAGAGCTGAATGCTTTCAATTGCCCATATTTATTTATTATTTTTATTTATTAAATTTTGATAATCAGGTGAGCCCACTGGGCACCGAGTGTCCCTTTTTCAGGGGCAACCCGAGGGTTACATACATTATTACAAGGGATTGTATACAGCAAGATACATTACATGTGTCACATAGTCACATAACAGGGTAAACATGGTAGCAATACAACAGATACATTACATGTGTCACATAGTAACATAACAGGGTAAACATGGTAGCTATACAACACATACATTACATTTGTCACATAGTCACATAACAGGGTAAACATGGTAGCAATACAACAGATACCAACAGTGTAGGATTTGGACCACAGAGTGTGGGCTTACACTTGGGAGTGCATTAACTTAACAGCTGCACTTAGTGGAGGTCGTCAGGTGCGCCTTAAGCCTAGTTCGGAAGGTATAGGGGGAGGTGGTTTCCTGAACACCATGGGGCATTGAGTTCCATAGGGTGGGGGCAGTAAAGGCGAATGACTTCCCACCCACCTTAGTTCTAACCCTGGGCACCGCAAAGAGAGTCTGGTCAGTCGTAAGGAGGTGCCTAGGGTTCCTCTTATTGGTGATGAGCCCAGCGAGGCTGGGTGGGGGTGAGGAGTGGAGTAGTTTGTAGGTGAGGCAGAGTGAGGGGTACTGGAGCCTGTCGTTCCAGGAGGGACATTTTAATTGGGACAGCATGTCACAATGGTGGGTCCTTGGGCCTGTTAATGTGGCAAAGCATGCCACCTTATGGTAGAGAACCTGTAGCTTGTTTAGCTCTTGTATAGCTGCTCCCTGGACAACAGGGGCCGTGTAGGTAATGGTGGGGAGCAGAACACTAGTGGCGATGGAGACCTGGGCCACTGGTATCAGCTGGTCTTTCAATCTGTAAAGGGTCCTGAGTTTGGAGTGAATATTTTTGGTTACCTGGTCTACGTGTTCCTTGAGGGTGAAGCCCTGGTCCAAGGTGAGTCCAACATATTTTATAGAAGTGACCACCTCGAGCCTCTTGCCTGATGTAGTTGTCAGTTGGAGGAGTTGGCTTCTGTCTCGATTGAGGGTTCTGGGGCCGAACAGCATGGCCTTAGTCTTGTTTGGGTTGATGACCTTTCTATTGGTGATCAGCCATTCCTCTAGGAATTCCAAGTCATCTTGGAGCCCAGAACAGAGTTCTCCCAGGTTGGTGGAGGGCCAGTAGATGACTGCGTCATCCGCATACTGTACCACTGAGCTCCCACCACAGTGGTTACAGAGGTCATTGGTGAAGAGCGAGAAGAGAAGGGGGCCAAGTATGGACCCTTGGGGCACCCTCTCTGTTAAAGGAAGAGGCTCTGACTGGGAGTCTTTCCATTTTACCCTCTGAGATCTCCCAGTGAGGTAGCTAGAGAACCACAACAAGGAATGGCTATCAAGCCCAACATGCCTCAATTTGGAGAGCAGCAGGTTGTGGTTGATGAGGTCAAATGCTTTGGATAAGTCTATAAAGACGGCTCCAGTGGGGGTCCCCTTATCCAGTTCTCTGAGTACATCTGTAGAGAACTTGATGAGCGCAGTGTCAGTCCCATGATTGGTTCTGAAACCATGCTGGGAGGGGGCTAGTAGTTGGTGGATCTCTAGGTAGTCATGGAGTTGTCCGTATATCAATCTCTCTTGGATCTTACCAAGGCTACAGAGTAGGGAGACTGGCCTGTAGTTGTTGGGAGATTCCCTTGTACCTCCCTTATGGACAGGGACTATGTGAGCTAGTTTCCATTTACCAGGGATGGCCCCTTCAGTGATGGAACAGTTGAGGAGCCAGGTTAGGGGCGTAGCGAGTGCTGAGGCCCCTTCCTTTAGAATGCGGGGGAGTATACCATCAGGTCCCATGGATCCTGTTGCTTTGAGGGCTTTTAATAGTGGGAAGACTTCCTTAGGTCTAACTAGCCTAAGGTGGAAGGGGGGATGGTCTAATAAGAGGGAGTGGTCATAAGGGCCAAGGGGGTGGATGGGCAAACCCGCTTTGATCTGGTCCAGGTTAGTGAACTGGCGGCTGAGTGCCATAGCAATGATTGTGTCATCGCTCGTTAGATGGCCATTCACCTCTATGGGGCCATGTACAGTCTTTCCGCTCCCCTTTATTAGCCCGTTTATGTGGGCCCAAAAGAGTCTAGGATTACCTGGTTCTTTTTCTGTAAGTTAGTGACATACTCTTGTTTTGCCACTTTTATGGCCAGCTTGCATCTGTTTCGGAGCGCCTTATAGATAGTAAGGTCAGCTGGTAGTGAGGACAGCTTGTATTTGTTCCAAGCTGAGTCCCGGTGTTTCATGAGTGATTTCACGTTGGGGGTGATCCACTTGTAGCAGTTCCCCTTGGTGCGGAATTTCTTCATGGGGGTCAGCCAGTCGGCCACCATGGTGATTGCTCCCTGGAAGAAGGCAGCAGCTTCATCCAGTGTGGGAGTAGTTTGATGGGACTCCAATCTATACTGTTGAGGCATCCTAACAGGTGCTCAGGTAGTAGATGAGAGAAATCCCTTGCTGCCAGGATTCGTGGGCAGACTCTGGGGGCCATGTTTTTCCAAGTACAGAAGATTGGGGAGTGGTCGCTCAGTGCATCAGCTAGGGTGCCTTCCGCCTGTACATGGAGGGATTACTTGTGAGTATCCAGTCAATAGTGGTATGGTTACCTGTCTTATAATTAATTCGGGTGGGCCCAGCAATGACCTGTTCTAGGTTTGCATCCTGGACCAGTCCTATTAAAGAGTGGTTGCCATATATAACAGCTTTGACCCCTTATTAAATATTGATGAAGAACAGGAAATTATTACTTCATCCTGCTCTGTAAATCCTAACTAGGGACCTATTATGGTACCTAATGATACAGTGCCAGTTAACACTAATGGTATTATGCTTCCTCAAGCAGGGCTGGAACAACAGGGACAATCTGATTTATTGGGTTACTTTGAGCCTAACAATGATATTAATACAAATGGTTCTAGACAGAATATGGAAAATATGGAGTTAAAAACCTACTCCAAACAGATTTATGTCTTAGGGGACTCGATGATTGCTAAGCTAGATAGACAAGTCTGTGAACAAGATAAGACATTACGTACCTTGTCTTGCTTTCGTGGAGCTAAAATACAAGACATTACAAAGATGAGTAGACAAATTCTTAATAATTGTGGACAGGATCCCTTGGTTATTGTTCATGCAGGAGTTAACAACATTAATAACCAAAGTGAACAACATATTAAGGAGGCATATGTAGGTTTAACAAACACACTGTCAGACATAGGCTGTACTATTGTCCTATCTGAAATATTACCAGTACCTAGGGCAAACTATTATTTAGAATAAAAAATTAGAAATGTGAATAACTGGTTGTGTAAATGGTGCCTAAAGCAAAACCTAAAATGCCTAACTCACTGAGAATGTTTTAACAGTAAAAGAGAACTATTTTCAAGAGATGGACTTCACTTGAATAAGAAGGGATCTGAAATTTTGGGTAACCATATTAATACAGCAACTGATAATTATTTAAACTTTTGAAGGGGGGAGGGAGGATTAGATCTTACCAGTCAGTTATTGACTCCTCTGAGTTGTTAGAGCTTGAATCCATACACCAAAACTTACCAAAATCAAACAGTCATTGAATAAAGCATATCAATACTCATCCTAATAGATTAAATTTATTATTACTGAATGCTAGAAGTTTACTGAATAAAATAAGTAAACTCCAAATAGTTCTGTATAATCAGGACATTGATGTATGTGGGGTCACAGAGACCTAGTTCACTGATAATCAGTGAGGCCAGGACTTTCCAGGGTATTCCCTTTTTCAGAAAAATCATCCAAGGTCTAAGGGAGGAGGTGTAGCCTTTTATGTTAAGGACAGCTTACAATGCCTGGAAGTAGAAAGTAATATGCCAATACCTGATGATATCTAACTTATCTGGGTAAAATTAACTTGTGAACAAGGTCCTATAAATGTAGGACTCTGCTATTGTCTGCCTGCACTGGATACTGCTACTAATAATAAACTTTTTGAATATTTACAAAATATCAATAATTCAGATAATATAATTTTGATGGGAGATTTTAACTTTCTGAATATAAAATGGGACAATTTAATAAGTACAAATCTGCAAGAAATAAAATTTCTTGAAACCATAATACAGTTAGGATTAGACCAATTGGTATTAGAACCAACCAGTCAATATAATATCCTTGACTTAATCTTAACCAATATAGCAGAACAAGGGGACTCCCCTAAAATCCTTGATCCACTAGGAGATAGTGACCATTGCATGGTTTCATGGACTATTAATTACTTTAAATCATCTCCTACAGCAAACTATGAAAAAATAAAAGAATATTTAAATAACTGGAACTGGAAACAAGAACTGATAGATCTTATAGTTAATAAGATGTGGTCCAGAATTCAAAATAAATTAGAAAAATGTATACTTAACTGGGTCCCAGTGTGTACTAAATATAAAAAGTTTGGGTGGTTCCCCCTTGGTATTCAACAAAATATGAAAATTGATTAGAAATAAAAAGAGGGCTTACAATAAATATAGAAAGCAAAGCACAGAGGCTAATTTGAATAGGTTTAAAAGTAAAGCTAATAAAACCAAGTCTGCTATCAGAAAGGCTAAGAGTGAGTTAGAGTATAAACTGGCAACAGTTACAAAAGATAATAATAAGCAGTTCTTTAATTATGTGGGGTCTATTAAAAATAGTACACCAAAAGTGGGCCCTATTTTAATTGAAGAAAAGGTAGTATCTGATGAACTAACTCTAGCTACAGAATATAATCATTACTTTACAAGCATATTTAAGGCTAAAGAAAAAATTGACTGTATTGAGTGTGATAACAAGGACCCATTTGTACCTTTTGAAGTTGCTGAAATCTATGCTGCTATTAATTCTTTTAAAAATTCAGCATCAACAGGATCAGATAACTTCTCAATTGCTTTCTTAAAAGAAATTTCTTACGAAGTAGCAGGAGTTCTTACCTTGCTTTATAATAAATCTATTGTGGAAGGAGTAGCCATTCAGGAATGGAAAGAGGCTATAGTTATTTCAATTCATAAGGGTGGTTCAAGACAAGATGTGAAACATTATAGACCGATCAGTCTAACATCCTATATTGGGAAGGTCCTGGAGAAATTAAGTCTGCATAGAATAAATAGTCATATTGCAAGGACTGAATTAAGTGATATAACACAGTATGGCTTTACCCCAGGTAGATCATGTCACAACAATCTGATTAATTTTTTTGAACCTATTAGTGAAGCTTTAGATGCTGGATTACCAATTGATGTCATATTCCTGGATTTTGAAAAGTTATTTGATTCTGTATCCCATAAAATATTAATTGAATGCTTAGCTCACATCAAACTGCAATATAATATTGTTATGTGGATTGTGTCCTGGTTAACAGACAGGAGACAACAGGTATCAGTAAGGGGTTATAAATCCTCCTGGAGTTTGATAACAAGTGGGGTGCCCCAGGGTTCTGTACTTGGCCTTGTGTTGTTTAACCTACTTATTTCTAACATGCAAACCACACAAGGAGTCTGGCTAAATAAATACGCTGACGATAGTAAATTGGGGTGTATAGTAAATGACATTAATTCTGTACACTTGCTCCAATATAATTTGGATAACTTATTTATATGGGCTAAAGAAAATTAAGTTAATTTTCAGTATTTCCAAATGCAAAGTCATGCATCTTGGTAAAAATAATAGGTTAAATAATTATTATATGAACAATAGTTTATTGACAGTTACCTCTGAAAAGGATTTGGGAGTCCACATTACAAATGACTTGAAATTTTCTAAACATATTAACAAAACAGTTAAACAATGTCATAAATTAATCAGCTGCATTTAAAAAAATATAAAAAGTAGAGAAACAGAGGTGCTTTTACCAATTTATAATAGCATAGTTAGACCTCATATAGATTATTGCTCTTTTTTTCAGAGTGTCAATGGATCCAGTCTTATTTGAATCCATTTGTCTTGAATGGTATCCTTCTGTAATGAATACTAGATCTCATAAGCTGAGACTAAGATCCTCTATCAATAAAACTGTAACGAGAAATCGTTTCTTTACTCAGAGAGCTGTTCCTTATTGGAACACCCTTCCCCCAGAAGTAGTGCATAGCTCCAATCTACAACAGTTTAAGATTAATTTAGATTTATATGTGGGTCATTATAGATATAAATTCCACCTTGGTTAAGGGTGGCAGTTCTTTTTGGCTAATCTCTCAAACTTGTACTCAACCTATGAACCTATGAACCTATATAGGCCTCAGACACTCTATGAACTTAAAAAAAAAAATGTCCATTTTTTGCTGTTTATTTTTACAGCTGATCAGATTGCACGTAAACCGACTAGAAGAGGAGCAGCTTGCACCTGAAGATCATTAGAATGGTATTCGGTGATTGGAGCTCAAGCCTTGGCAGCCTCTCCCAGTATGCAAATGAGCAGGGGTTGATGAAGACCTGCATGCCTGAATCATGCATGATAGTGCTCCTGCAAGGAAGGCAGAAAGGACAACAATCATGGAGAGCAAGCTCTTGTGGTGAAAGAAGAAGAAGGACCCAGCATACCTACTGGAAGAATGGGTTAGCCCAGCAGCCAGCGAGAACTGCAGATCACACTCCAACCCTTCCGACTGACTCCAAGGACCCTGAGGGACCAACATCAGTTGCAGCTGCTGTACCATATCCCAAGTTGTCAGAAAACTGTCCGATCACTCCATACTCGCACTCTCACCTGCCCAGAAGAGGGAGGCATGCCCATGGACCTCTGTCCACCTTCGTGATAAGGCTCCGCCAATGCTTATGATGATGATAAGTTTATTGTTTGACATCCATTAATGTCATTACAAAACCGTACAATTTTTACTCAACATACGTACCGTACTTTAAAAAAAGAGATACTACATTATTGGATTTATTTATATTATGTATCTCTCTAAAATTCAACTTTCTTTAATGTTATGTAATAGCAACCATTAATTCTATAGTGTGTCATTATAATATTGCACAATAATTATTATTTCCATGGTATTTTTATATTGTGCACCAAATTACTAAAACAAAGGACAGAAACCCCTACTTCCTATATTTATCCAAACTGGGAACTAAACAGTTTAAAATTACATACATGTTACCTATTACTAGTACGCTTTAAATTGTACTTATTGAAGGTGTAACTTCTTTTTATCAACAAGGCGGGGGAGGGACGCCATGGATTCCAGATTCCAGAATTGATCTGGTCTTGGATTTAAATAAATGGGTACTCATATCTTTAGGTTCCATCGCCAATTTTTTTCAGCTTCCCCTAAATATTTATTCCTTTCTTTCCCCACCAATGGACCCCATTCAGGACACTGTCCCCTATGGGTTTTTGACAGTTACTATTTTAAAGTTATTGGGGAGCCAGGCAGAACTGTAAAATGGAGAAAGTAAAAGTAATTTATCAAGTAACTGCACTGTGCTTCTGGTGGGCCTGTTGGTATCAAGACTGTTAAACTGAACTATATGAATGCTGAAAAAATCAGAACAGGCATGTCGGAGAGTGGGGGCCACTTTCAGGACTGAGGTGAGTCTGACCTCAGGCTGTGACTTAAAGAATGACTGTGGCATCAGCAGATGTAAGCCCTGAAGTTCCAAAGGGAGAATCAAGCCCTCTAAAAACTTAGGATTCCAGGCACCAGCCTGGAGGGGGTCACTTGCAACCAAATCTTTTCCCCCAGGTATTTTGATAGCTGTTTCCATCATGCTGACTGGATATTGATGGCCAAACTATGTGAGGCCTGTTATAACCATACCATTCTAGCTCTTGGAATAACCATATTTACAGATGCCCACAGGCACTTCCCCAGTTCATTGCCTGCAGAGGAAGAAGGAGAAAGGAACCAGAACACAGCACCTGTCCCTGCTAGCACCACCAGCTCATACCAGACTAAGGAAGAGGTCCTAATCAAGGGCTTGTGGGAAGCTGAATAGACCATAGCAGAAGGTGTGACCTGCAGAAGAGACACCCCAGCCTCAGGAAGGTGACAGCTGGTATGAAGGAGGTGAGGCTGGATTCATTAGCCAGAGAACTGGTGAGGTCTGGGCTGACTCTGTGGTGAGTGTATGGTCTATCAGAACAATTAGCAAGAGTAGGTTGTGGTCAGATGTGAGTATGATGGGCAGTCCAGAGTGGCATAGCCACTCATTGGGCCTAATGATTGGTTCAGACTTCATGAGTCCCTCTCCTGGTGTGGCTGCAGACTCTGTGGCCCTCCAAGAGGTTAGTCCTCAGCCAGCTCTACCTGTGCCCCTGAAGAGCAGTGGCAGTACAGTGTTGCCAGAAGAAAAGGAAGAACCTGTAGATGTGATGACAGAGGAAGAAATGGAAGAAGGGGACATTCCAGACACAAAAGAGTCTCCCCCTGGAGTCTCCAAGTCCCCTCCCTGGACACCTGCCAACACACCAGAAGCCATTAAGCAAAAGTCTACAATGATCCAGGCCATGTACCCATCCAGTGGGAGTCCAGAGAGCCTGGTGCAGGCCTATAATTAGGCTGCTACTACGGCACTGGACTCTATCACTGCTATCTGAGTTCGACCTCTCTCCCTTCACTCTTGGTCCTTGTGGTTTGATGGGACCTTGAGGGAGTTGCAGCGATTTGGATGAAGGCTGTTCTGGTGAAGAGGGGTTCTTCTGTGGAGGCACTTGCAGTGGAGACCAAGGAGGATGCTGGGAACTTCCACAAAGGAGACCCACAGGAAGGTGGCACGAGACCCCACAGGGGAAGAAAATAACTTCTGGTGGGGGACTTTATCATTAGGGGGGTAGAAGTGGGGGAGGAAGGGGATAATGAGGTAAGGTGCCTGCCTGGCGCCACGGCTCGGAGGGACAGGAAGCAAATCCTCATGATTGCAAGAGCAGCTGCACGAGGGAGGGAGCTGGATGTCATTGTCCACCTAGCGACAAATGACCTGGCTGTGAATGGGATCAGAGTGGTGCAAGAGGAGTTGGTAGAGTTGCGGAGGGGTCTTAGATGAGTAGTGTGTACAGTAACCTTCTCGGAGGTGCTGCCTGTCTATGGTAAGGATGTTGCTAGGGTATTCCGCACCATGGGATTCAATGAATGGTTGAAAAACTGGTGTGCAGCTCAAGGTTTTAGCTTCACTGGGGACTGGGGAGCCACCTGGAGGGATGCAGGCCTATACTGGCACGATGGTCTGTGTCTGTCAAGGGGGGGAACCAGGATCCTAGGTGATAGGCTTAAATGCTTCATTGGCAAGCATTTAAACTAGCCAAGGGGGAGGCACTGAAAAGGAACAGGGAAATCCCAGCCTTCCCCCACAAAACACAGTAGTTCATGAGGTAAACACCAAGGTAGAGAAGTCAGTAGGGAGCAGAACAGGGGTAAATGCAGAAAAAGGCAGTAAGGACAGGGTTGGGGCTAAAAGGGGTAAGGCCATAAAAAAAAGGAAGGTGGTGAGTACCAATGCCCACAGTCTGTGTAACAAGCTCCCTGAACTAGTGGCCTTGATGGAAGAGGGATGCCTGGATATTGTGGCAGTCACTGAAACATGGTACACAGAGAACCGTGACTGGGATGTCAACATACCAGGTTATATAATCTACAGGAGGAACAGGGTGGGCAAGAGAGGAGGAGGAGTAGCTCTCTCTATAAGGGAAGGGATTAAAGCAACAGAACTAAAGAGTAAACAGGAAGTTGATGAGTCACTGTGGGTCACCCTGGAGACAGAAAATGGCACCACAATCCGTATGGGGGTTGTGTACAGACCCTCATCTCAGGGGGAGTAAATGGACAAGGAAATGACAGAATGCATCCTTAAAATGGCAGAAAAAGGGAGATATTGTTGATGGGGGAACTGAAAATGCAAGATGTTAACTGGAGTACCTTTGCTGCAGGCACATCCAGGAGCAGGGTCATTCTTGATGCCCTACAGGGGGCACGCCTCAGAAAGCTAGTGTTGGAACCCATTTGGGAGGCAGCAATCTTAGACCTGGTACTCTCAAATGGGGAAGGAGAAAGGATCTCAGATTTAGAAGTGGGTAGCCATCTGGGAACAAGTGACCACCAAACAGTGTGGTTCACAATAAACACAGCCATAGAATCAAGCCATACAAAAACAAGTGTACTGGACTTTAGGAAGGCTGACTTTGGGAAAATGAGAGAGTGCCTCAGAAGAGCACTAGCAAACGGGCAAGAAGGCAGAGTGGAGGAACAATGGGGAATAATCAAAACAGCCATCACAGAGGCAACAAGCCTTTGTGTGAAGCCAATCAACAAAACAAAATGATGGAAAAAAACACTATGGTTCTCAAAAGAGGTGGAAGGGAAGGTTAAGGAGAAAAGGATAGCATTCAGGAAACACAGAAGGAGCAGGACAGCGAACTTTATCAGTTAAAGAAGAAGGAGGCAGGGAAGGCAATCAGAATAGCAAAGGCATACACTGAGGAAAAGATAGCAAACTCTGTTAAGAAGGGGGATAAAACCTTTTATAGGTACATTAGGGAACAAAGAAAGACCAAGGGAGGGATACAGACACTTAATAAAGGGAAGGGAATGTGGGCAGAGAGTGACAGTGAAAAAGCAGGAATACTGAATGAATATTTCTGCTCAGTATTTACAACAGAAGAAGAGGGGGAGGTACCTAAACCAAACAAGACAAACACTCTGAATAGGGGAGTCGATACCAGTCCATTCACAGAAGAAAGGTTTTGAAAGAACTCTTGAAACTGAGGGTGGACAAAGCAATGGGGCTTGATGGGATTCACCCAAGAATTCTAAGAGAACTAAGGGTAGAACTAGTAACGCCACTGACTACTCTCTTTAACAAATCATGGGAGGATGGGGTGGTACCTGAGGACTGGAGGAGGGCAAATGTGATTCCACTTTACAAAGGTGGGAGCAGGGCAGAGGCAGGAAACTACAGACCAGTTAGTTTGATCTCAGTGGTAGGGAAAATGATGGAATCACTTCTGAAGGAAATAATTGTTGAGTACATAGAGAGCAGTGGGGCACAGGACGCAAGGCAGCATGGTTTCACAGCAGGAAGGTCATGTCAGATGAACCTAATAGATTTCTTCGACTGGGTGACAAAAGTAGTAGACCAGGAAGGGGCTGTGGATGTGGCCTACCTAGATTTTAGCAAGGCATTTGACACAGTCTCATACAAAAGATTAATATACAAGTTAGCCAGCCTTGGAATGGGTCCCAAGGTGGTAGCCTGGATAAAAAACTGGCTGGACAATAGGACGCAGAGGGTAATAGTAAACAGAGTCCACCCCGTCCAGCACACAATGAAAGTGGGGGGGTGGCAAATCGAGGGATTTAGCACCTCGGCGCGTGGCAACTAAATAAGGGGCATTATGTCCACAGTGAAGAAAGGAGGGTAACTAGCGAGGGTACCACAGGGGTCAGTACTGGGACTGGTCCTCTTTAATGCCTTTATAAGTGACATTGGAGAGCACCTGGAAGGAAAAGTATGTCTCTTTGCAGATGACACAAAAATCTGCTACAGGGTTGATACACAAGGTGGGGTGGAAAGGATGAAAAGAGACTTGGCAAGGTTGGAGGAATGGTCAAATATATGGCAGCTCAGTTTCAATGCAAAGAAGGGCATGGTAATGCATCTGGGAAACAAAATTCCAGAGGAAGAGTACACAATGGGGGGTGAGTTAATAACAACAACAAAAATCAAAAGAGACCTAGGAGTAATTATATCAGATGACCTAAAGATGGGCAAGCAATGTGAGAAGGCAGTAAGGAGGGCTGGGGGGATACTGGGATGCATAGGGAGAGGCATCAACAGTAGAAAACAGGAAGTTGTCATCCCTCTGTACAGACAGTTGGTAAGACCCCATCTGGAGTACTGTGTGCAATTCTGGAGACCCCTTCTCTGCAAAGACATAGACAGAGTGGAGGCTGTTCAGAGGAGGGCAACCAAAATGGTGCAGGGTCTGCACCAGAAGACATACGAGGAGAGACTAAAGCAGCTTAATATGTATACTCTTGAGGAAAGGAGGGAGAGAGGGGACATGATAGAAACTTTCAAGTTATCTCAAGGGAATTAACAAAGTACAAGAGGTTAGCATCTTTCAGAAGAAGAGATGTGCAAGAACGAGGGGCACAATTTGAAAATAGAGGGAGGACGGCTCAGAGGTAATGTTAGAAAGTATTTTTTCACAGAGAGGGTTGTGGATGCATGGAACAGCCTTCCTGAGGAGGTTGTGGAGTCAGGAACAGTGGAAGAATTCAAGAATGCATGGGACAGACATAAGGCAATTCTAGTGGGGGGTAGGAGGAAGTAGGCTATTGATTAACTAGAATCTGCAACTTATCCATCAGGTAGGGAAATGGACAGACTAGGTGGGCCAAGCAGTCCTTATCTGCCATCAAATTCTATGTTTCTATGTTTCTATGGCTAGAGTGTTGCTGGCAGAAATCCGCCTTGGAGGCTGACCACCTTAGATTGATGGAACATTATCAAGTCTTTCAATCAGCAATCACTCGGAAGAAGGCAGAGCTCCTGCCTGGGGAGATTGCTGCTGCTCAGAACCGACTGGCTCAGCTCTTTCAAACTGTGGACAGGCTGTGCAACCCAGCTTGTCTTCAGTCTCAAAGAGCTTTTTCACAGATTGAGTGTGATGAGTTTGCTCAGTTCTTTGCAGAAAAGGTAGCCAGCATCAGGGTGGAGATCCAACCAGCACACTCTATGTGAGCTGCTAGTAATCGGTGTATGGCCACTCCTCCTTGCTTTGCCTGGAGTACCTTTGACTGGCTGGAATCCATGAATGTTGTGTAGATTGTCCAGGATATGCACCCAACATGCTGTAGTTTGGATCCGGGTCCAACCTCCCTGATTATAGGTTGTTGTGACATCGTTGGCTCGGTCCTTGCAAGGATAATTTGGTGCTCCCTTGAGTCCAGTGAGTTTCCCAGCTCCCTGAAGGAGGTGGTGGTGACACCTCTCCTGAAGAAAGCTGCTCTGGACCCAGGCTGCCGTGTGAACTACAGACCAGTCTCTAACCTTTCCTTTGTTGGGAAGGTGATTGAGAAGGTTGTGGCGCTACAGCTGGAGAACCATTTGACCATCCACGACATCTATGAGCCTCTCCAATCCAGTTTTCGTAAAGGGCATAGTACCGAAACCACTCTGGTTCAGGTGTTCAATGATCTCTTGATGGCAACAGATCAGAAGCACTGTTCTAACTTGGTACTTCTTGATCTCTCTTCAGCTTTCAACATCGTGGACCATGGGGTGCTCCTCGAGTGCCTGAGGTTCATCTGTGGCCTGTCTGGTACAGTTCTAAGATAGTTTAAATCCTTCCTCACTGGCAGAACACAGAGGGTGGTGTCGGGATTTTTTCCTCGACCCAGTCTCTCTGCCATGTGGGGTTCCTCAGGGCTTGGTGTTGTCCCCCATGTTGTTCACGGAGTACATGCTGCCCCTCAGAGACATCGTAAGATGATATGGGCTGAGGTTTCACTGCTATGCTGATGATACCCAGCTCTACCTGTCTTTTACACTTGACCAGGATAGTGCGCATTTGATATTCAACAACTGCCTCACTGAAATCCAGGACTGGATGAATTCCAGCTGGCTGAAGTTGAACTCGGGAAAGACTGAGGTGATCGTCTGCGCCACCAGATGGAGGGGTTGGGGACTGGTCAACCTTCTGGACTTTGCCTGAGAGATTCTCAGCTTCTTTCCTCTGAATGGGTGCGGGACCTGGGGGTGATTCTTGATGATGGGCTGACACTGGGGTCTCAGGTATCAGCAGTCATCAAGTCCTCTTTTTACCACCTGAGGAACATCACCAGGGTTAAGCACCTAGTTCCATCTGGTGACCTTCCTATGCTGATCCACACCTTTGTGACCTTGTGCCTTGACTACTGCAGCTTCCTGTACCTAGGGCTACCGGGGGTTGAGATCTGCTGCTTGCAGCTAGTGCAGAATGCTGTGGCCCAGTTATTGATGGGGACCCCTCAGGCGCGTCACATCACACCGGTGCTGTGCAAACTGCACTGGCTGCCCATTCAGTGGGGGATCACCTTCAAGGTTGGGCTTCTGACCTACAAAGCCCTACACGGACAGGGCCTGGACTACCTAAAAGAGCTCCTGTCTCCCTACTGCCCCACGCGACTGCTCCGCTCGGCTGACGAGGGGTTTCTGGAGATTCCCTGGGTATCTTTGAAGTCATCAGGGGCACATGCATTTATGTATGCGGACCCAACCCTGAGGAATTCTCTACCCTGTTAGCTATAGTCGTGCATGACAGTGGAGGGCTTTAAGAAGGCCCTAAAGACCCACTTATAACACCAAACCTACCCAAATTGAGTTTAGTTTATATTTATTTATCCGCATCATGATTTTACTGTATTATTTATTTTGTCTGTTCAGCGCCTTAACAATTGAAAGGTGTTCTATAAATAAAGATTATTATTATTGTTATGTAAACAAAGTCAAAAACTCAACAGACAACTGACACAGTAGACCTTGGTTACTACCTTGAAAAGGAGAGGTCAGATGACTTTGAAAGATTTGTCAGGCAGATCGTGTCATGAAACATTGGGTAGAAACCCACTATGGATATAAATTCCATATGTGCCAGGATATTTGTGTGAAATAGTTGAAGCCCACAATGAGAAAAACCAAGAAGTGGCACAGTGAGCAGAAGAGAGGTGCAGTGAACAGAGGAGGGAACTGTAGGGCCACCATTAAGGTATGTGGCATCCCAAGGCAGACTTGCAAATGGTGCCACCCCTTTAAAAATATTTAAATTTTCCCTCTCCCCACCCCACCCCAAAAAATTACTTATTCCTTATGGCAGTTAACCATTTTTTTTGCTCACAAATACTGGCAGCAGCTCTAAGGGCATTTTTCAAACTGCAGTCTCCCTGTCAATAAATCTTCCTTAATAACAAAAGGAAAAACAGCCTGCCCTTCTGCATGCCAAGACCAAACAAGCATTTATCAATGCCGAATGTTGTCTCGCTGGCATTGGCATTGGTAGTGCTGGAGTTAGAGATGCATAATAGGAATGGCAGTGAAGTATTGAAGTGATGCCAACCCCACCTCCACCCTGTAGAGACCGACAGGCATTGGGGTGTGCCTTTGGGTTGCCAGCTATAACGCTCATGCCATTGTACCTCACCCTACCCTGTAGACACTGACAAGTGTCTTGGTGTGCTTTGGGGTCTTTGGGCATTATACTTACCCCATTCCATAAGGATATATGCTGAGGTGGATGCAGTATAGGAGAATGGGGTGAACTTTGTGGGTGAACAGTGCAAGACACACCACAATGCCTGTTACTGGCTGCAGGGTGGGGGTGGGGGTGGAATGGCATGAGCATTATAGCTGATGATCCCAAATCACACCCCTGACACCTGTCAGTCTCTACAGGGTGGGGTGTTACAGTTGGAAACCCTAACACCATAGGCGTGTGTTGGTATTTTCACTCCAAATTTTCAGCATGGGCTGTTTGTGAGACCACTTCATGAAAAATGGCACTATCAGTTTGTTAGCTGAAAGGTGGTTTTGCATAGTGACTATGCCATTTGGTGACACAGGGTCGAAAACACATTTTGGGCAGGATGTGAAAAATGACATCTGTATTGTTCATTAGTAGGCGTAAAAAAACGGCAAAGTTGAAATTCTGGAGTGAAAATATGAAAAATTGGTGAAGTCATGAGCATGCATAGAAACTGCATAACACACGTCTGTAACCCAATTATTTTTGGGAGTTTTTTAGCCACATTTTCAACATAGGCATTTTGGGACCTCTCCTCATGAATAGTGGCGCTGTGATTTTGTTAATTAGTCCCAAAAGTTGATTTCCCACAACGACCATGCCATTGTGCACCACAGGTGCGGAAACACATTTTGGGCAGGCTGTGAAAATTGACAGCTGTACATTTGATAAGGAGGTGTGAAAAAATGCTAGTGTTGAAAATCTGGCATGAAAATATTGCAAATTTCAGAAGTTACAAGAGTGTGTGGTAACTACGCAATGCACGCTTGTAACATAGTCATTTTATGGACTTTCGGCACCAAATTTTTAACATAGACATCTTAGGACCTCTGCTCATGAACAATGTCACTGTCATTGTCTCAAACTGTCCTGAAAACTGATTTTACACAGCGACCGTGCTATTCTGAGCAGGACGTGCGAAAACACATTTCGGCCAGGATATGTAAAATGACAGCTGTACTGTTCATAAGGAGGTGTAGAAAAATGTCAATTTTGAAAATCTGGAGTGAAAATATAACAAATTCAAGAAGTTACGAGCGTGTGTGGAAACAGCGCAATGCACGCTTGCAAAACAGCCATTTGTTTGATTTTTTTCACCAAATTTGCAACATAGCCTTTTTGAGAGACCCCCCCTCATTAACAGTGGCACTGTCATTTTGTTACTCGGTCCCAAAAGGTGATTCTGTGCAGTGACCGTGAAATCACCTTTCAGGAACGAATAACCCCATGACAGTGACTGAATTCATGAGGAGGGGTCCCAATAACTCCATGTTGAAAGTCTGGTGCACAAATTCCAAAAAAATGGCTGTGATAAGCACCAAAGTTGAAAAAACCCTATTTATGCCATTATACAGCTTACCGGCATTTCGTCAGATCTCAGTCGGCTTTGAAGAGTGCAGATGTGTTCCCGATCCA
The DNA here is from genome assembly GCA_016271365.2 of Neoceratodus forsteri. NCBI lineage: Eukaryota > Metazoa > Chordata > Ceratodontiformes > Ceratodontidae > Neoceratodus > Neoceratodus forsteri. The sequence continues at coordinate 1,104,243,972 of CM057454.1, forward strand.
CTGAAAATTGTCGCACCAGACGCCTAAGGTAAGTATGGGGTGAAGGGGGGTGTGGGAAGGCAGGCTGTGCAGAGGGTGGGCGTGGGTTGTGGAAGGGGGCAGGGAGACTGCAAGGGACCATTTTCTTCTTTCACAGGGGTAAAAAATCAAACATTGCGGGATGTTTTTACTTTTTCAGGGGATTTGGCATTCTGGGATGGGCTCCCAGCATGCCACCTAAGTATTTTAGGGGGATGCTGTAGCCGATGGGAGTTGGGCTCCCCCTGTCAGCACACAATGAAAGTGGGGGGTGGCAAGAGCCGAGGGGGATTTAGCACCCTCGGCACGTAACAAATGGGGGGGGGCATTATGCTGACGGGGAGTGAGCTCCCTCGTCGGCACATACATTGGGTCAGGGCATGCTGACAGGGGGATTGGGCACCCCCGAAGTTGGCATTATGGCAGGCAGTGTGCCGCCATGTTTACATTTTCACTAGGACAAGCATGTCGGGAGGTGCCGCTGCGTATGACAAGCTTTGCTCGCATTGCAATGGACCTTTCGTTAGATGTGCTCACCATATTATGTATTCATGGTGCGGTGCTAGCATGCAGGCTTATTGGGGAATGAGGGACGCACCTACTGATGCATGCCCTGCATTAGCCGAACAGTGACCGCGCCTCCAAATCTGCTACTACCACAATATGTTGGCTGCGCATGCGTGAGCCAACATAAAAAGGAGCTGCTGACCACATACTGACTGTCCCAGCTCTTCTGCCCAGCTGCAGAACCCCTTCTGTGATCTGTTCTTGCTGTGGACTCATCTCGAGAACAAGCAGCACCAGTCTAACAGGGTTAATGGAGTTACTTACAGCCCATTGTCAGACTCACAGCAATCAGGGAAGAGCAATAGTGAAGTGCTTTGCACTTTATCACACACAGCAAATATTTCCCCCTGAAGTGAATGCTACACATTTTATTTCTTCTCACCAATTTTAACCAAAATATTAAACTGGGCCTGATATGGGTAGCTGCAAAAGCACAATAAATTTATTTATTTAGGCATTTAACCTCCTTCTCCAGTCTCGTGTATATGGTATACTTGGGCCCAGATATTCAAACTTCGCCATAAAAGTGCACAACAGCAGGAGCAAGCACAATACGTGCAATATTCAAACACTGTGCAGGTCAAGATGCGCCTGCGGCACACGACTGAATATCACACCAACTGCACCATAGCGCAACCAGAGATGTGCAGTGGTGCAGCTCAGATGCGCAATAGCACAACCAGGGATGCTCAGTGGACCAGGGCAGCAGTGCAACAGCACAACCAGGGATGCATTGGGACAGGATGCAGGGGCCCACCACCCATGGTAGAGATGGGCAGAGGAGCACACAGCAGAACAGACATCGCCTCCCCCCACACCCTATCCACTACACAACAGGAGGAGAGCTGGAATAACCACTGGTCCATGGACACCAGCAACAAACCCACAGCCGGGGCATGGTGCCCCAGCCCACTCCCTGGCAAGCTCTGACTGGCACACAAGGAGGTCCGGCCACCCCATGCCACACCATCCCACCAATGCAGAGCACACCCTGAACCATGATCCCCAGACACTCTGCCCAGGAGCAGCGCCCACCAGTGCAGAACACCCCATGAATGCCACCACCCCCACTGTGACAATGCAACACTGTGCACCATAGAACCATGCAAGGTAGCCCCACCATGAGCACCCTTCAGTGGGTGGCAGCAGACAGCAATGTAATGACTGCATACACAGTGCCGCCATGCACATCCCCCCTGAGGTACAGCTGAGAGACCGACCATGTGTCGGCACACAAGGTACCCCACACATGACAGGGCATGCCACGGACCCCACTACCAGTGGTACAGCACCCTGCACACCCTCCCAAGGACATACCCTGACCCAGCACTGGCCACAGCAGCCAGTGCAGACACCCACAGTGGTGCATGGAAGCATGTGCCACACAGAATGCAACACAGTGCATGGACAAACACCCACCCATACCCAAGGGCACACCAACACAGGGACAAAGTAGCGGGTCAACCAAGCCCCTGGTGTGTGGCCACAGAAACTGTGTACACATGGCTAGCACCTCTCCATGGCACAGGAGTGCCAGCCACTCTGCACAGGCACCATGAAGCTGTACGCCACCAACATGCACCTGGAGCACAAGTGACAGACAGTGGAGCACATCCCCAGCAACAGACACAAGCGACAGAATGGAGGTGGGACAACAACAGCAGAGGCCACAGTGCCACCTGAGGCAGACATGCACCACACCAGTGACAGGAGGCAACCGGCATTGTGTTGGGTACAGTGGCTGTCCAGCATGGACAGCCACCACTGACATGCCAGCAGACCATGCAGGTCACAGACATGCAAGGGTGTCAGCTGCACAGGCCATGGATGGTCTGACAGGTGCACCATGGACACAGTGCATGCACCGTGGACCACTGCACACAGTCATCCAGTGCACAGGGAACAGCACACAAACCACAGACAGTGACTGATAACTACGTGCACACCATAGTCGCTTCCCCTACGGACACACACACACACACGCCCATGACTGCACCACCCCTGACGCCATGCACACCACTGCAGCTGAGCACCTGTAGCCCACTGCAAATCAGAGACCACCGCAGTAGGCGTAACAAAACAAATGTATATTAAAAGGTAGAAAACAACTATTTACAAATATGTACACAACAGTTGGGGGTGAGGGCCACAAACCAGGTGGGGGTGGGTAAGAGGCAGGGGTGAACAAATAGGAGAGGGAAGGAGGGGTGTGAGAGTGGGTCCAGGGGGGTAGGGTTGAACCTGGGGCAATGATGTTTCAGCGGGTGCCCCGCTCCCCGGTCCTGTGGCTCCTCCTGCTATGACGCCTCCGGACTCCATGCTGGTCCAAATGTTGCAGGATCTCCAGAGATGCACGTGCCACCTGTAGTAGCTCCTGCATGGCCCTCTCCATCTGCAGCATCCTCCGTCCACCTAGGACAAGGGACCAGAGTCAATAGGTGTGAATGCCCATCCCCCTGCAGCCCACCCATTGTGCATGGCATACAGCCGTGGGACACGCCCCGTGATGGTGTGCGACCACCCACAGTGATCATGTCCACATGACCTGCCCACCCAGTTGCATACAGCCATGCGGACAGCTGCACACACCCACCGCCCAAGTCCCGCACAGCACCACCATGGCTGTACAGTGACATGGCTATGTGGTGCAAAGGCAGTGGCCTAGCCATGTACCCGGTGCACACATGGACCACCAGCGATGTACACCCACACATGCAGTGCCACTGGACAGTGCTGACTGTATCGTGTGGCATGCACGGCAGTGGTGTCAATGGATGGTGGCCATGCCCCACCGCCTGCCCTGCAACACAGCATGCACAGAATATCCTGGAAGAAAGGCACTCACCGTCATCGGCCTGATCCGGGCACTGTACTACGATGCGACCGGCTGCCTGTGGCTGTTGCCCAGCTCCCCTACCCATGTCTTGGTGTCAGTCTTCCTGGGCTCGGTGCTGCTCTTCAGGGCCTAGGGTGCAAACATGGAGAGGGGAATATCAGTACAATCCAGTATCAAAGGCCCCCAACCCCTGGGTGTGTGCGATCCCGCACAGCCCAGTCATGCCGCAACCCCCCCAACACCACCTCCACCACCAACACCACCAACACCACTGGCCACACTGGATGGCCCACCCCCCTGTGTGGTGGACACATGCCCACTGCGATACCCGTATGGACGCAGCCAGTATATGGATGGGGCACCTACCTGGTCGTGGCACTGCACCTCTCCTGGCTCGTGCCCACAGGTGGGCAAGCCTGTCTGGGTCCCTCCGCTGGAGGTTCCTGTATCTGTGGCGACACTGCTCCACAGTACAGTCCAGTCCTGTGGCCTCCTCAAGTGCCACCGCCACCTCCTCCCATATAGCACTCCTGGCCCTGTCCAGGGGTGCATTTCCAAACAGTGCCCCAGCATGGGGCTCCACTATGGCCACCAAATTGGCCAGCTCCACCTGGCTCCAAACAGCAGCCCTCCGTCTTGCCATTGCTGAAGCTAGTCAGAGTCAAAATGGTGCTCGGTAGTGCACGTCCGCCACGTGCAGATGCTGCTCGGTACAGCACTGCCATTCCCCATTGCGCTGTCACCGAACAGTGCGATAGTGGTGCACCCATGCAGATGCATGGCACCTAGGGGGCAAAGGTCGGGCACAGGGTCAAGGGTCTCTCGCGCACGGACTGCCACAGCACGATTGGCACTCCCGGCATGTAGAGCAGTTGGGTGCCTGTGTGAGATGCCCCGTAGTGGCCTACCGCGCTGTGGCTCCACGGAGCCTACGGTGCCCCAGTGCAAGAGTGCCATACATGTGAACAGCGCACTAGTGCCACTGGCACAATGGTGGCCATGCCCTGCACTGCCTCCTGTGCACAGCACGTCAGCAGCAAGGCAGGCGTTGGTGTCAGCACTCCGGGCATGTGCCGTTCGGTGTCCACTGTGCACATCACAGAGCTGCGCCCTTGTCTGAGCACGTTTAACACAATTGTGCAAGGCGCAACAGCGCGATATTCAGCTGGCATATGCAAATCAGCTCATCAGCAATTCAATGGCGCAGATACTGCATTAGCATCCATTTAAAATTGAGCCTCGCCTCATTTGCATGCGTTGCGCTATATAAATGCGACATTGGGCTGCAGAGGCCATAGTCTGGTATTGCAGTCTATTGTGGTGAGTTGCATGCTGTTTGGGAGTGTGGACTATGGTGTGTGGGAGATGCATGGGACTGCACAGTCAGAGGTAACACCTGTCATTCCCACAGGATCAATGATGAGCAAACGTGAGGTGGAGGAGGAGGAACAGAGACATGGGAGACGGAGGATTACCAAGGCAGAAACAGATGCCCTGTTTGAGGCCTACCTTGATCAGGAACCGCTGCTCAGCAGACAGTGGGGAACACCACAGGCCCGTGCTGCGGCATGGGGTGAGGTGGCGCGTGCCATCAACCAGCATGGCAGCCACCAGCGGTCCATGCAGGAGTGCAAGAAGAAGGTGGGCACGGACAGGAGGAGGATTAAAGATAAGGTGGCTGCCATCAGGGCAGCATGGGCTGTGACTGGTGGGGGACAGCCAGCTGCACCACGCCTGATGCCACAGGAAGAGCGGGTTGCTTGCTGCATGCGGTGTTGTGCCATCGAGGGTGTTCCAGGTGGTGGCTTCCAGACGGGTGGTAGCCCGTCACTGCATGGTAGGTCCTGATCTGTCACTGTGGGGGGGGGGGAATGCCACAGGGTAGGGCAGATACATTAATGCTACTGTGTTCCCTTACAGCTCCTGAGCATCTACATGGGTCAGCGGTGGTGGGCTCGTCCACTGAGGGCGATACCCTGGACACAGAGGAGGGCCCATCCACCTCCACAGGTCTCAGAGGGTCAGGACAACAGTGGGCCCACCTGGCTGTCCGGAATGATGTTGGTGGAGCAGGTGCAGAGGAGGCCCTGCCCGTGTCCCAGCGTGACAGCGTCCATGGATGCCAACATGCTGAGACTCAGACTGGTGCCAGATCCATCACTGATGATGATGGAGCTCACATCATGGACAGTGATACGTGTGGGCTGCAGGATGGCCACACAGTAGGTTACAGCATGGGCATAGCCGTGGGTGGTGCAGCCGTGGAGGCCAGCATAACATCACAGTCCCAGCCTGTGCATGTCTGTACCAGTGGGGCAGCACTGGTGTGTGTCCAGGATGGTGGGGCTGTTGCGGCCACTGTGGTGGCACCGTTGAGCCCTGGGGAGCGGCAGCCGGAGGGGCAGTGTCAGCAGTCAGCCAATGGCGATGGGGAGACAGTGTCGGGGGCGGCGTTAGTGCACCGCCTGTGGACATGCCCAGGCATGGCCCTGGTGTGCAGCGCCCAACCTCAAGGGGTGCTACCCAGCACGGCTGTGAACACCATGAGGGACAGCATGCCAGTCAGGCGGATGACATCTTAGATGAGCACACCCGCATACTCCATGAATCAGTGGATCAGCAGTTGCGGCTTGTGACGGCGGTGGATGCACTCAGTGCTGTCCTGCGCCAGGCATAGGAATGGTGCAGCAAGGACACCGGTCTGCTCCTGGCAGGGATGGGCCGGCTGCAGGAGGATGTGACCACTGCCAATGACAGGCAGACACAGACATTCACAGCTGTCATGGCCACAATGGGCATACAGTTATTTGCCCATGCACTGCAGACACCGCGCAGTGCCATGTCCACCCCCTGTTCCCTGCGTCGTGCGACACCCTCCTTGTCGACAACGGGTTGAGCTGTGGGCATCCCGAGTACGCCTGGCGCAGGCATGTTCAGTGAGCTGCAGACCCCTGCTCGAGAATGGTTGCATTCCCACAGCGGCAGCCCTGGGGGACCATCGGTGCCACCCCATGAGGCCATTGGTCAGCCTGTCACTGCTGACGGGTCTCGGCGGGGCTGCCCATGCATCCGTGGTGGCCGTGGCACTGTGCCGCATGACTGACCTGTCTCCCACCATGGCTACTGTCTGACACTGCCCTGTGTGCAGTGTGTTGTTAAATGTGCAATGCACGGGCGGGGTACCCGGCCCTGCACACATACACACACGTTCCATGTGCACACCCTCCTGGCTGTTGGCCACTGTGGCATGTGCATGATGATGCCTGCATTGTGCTGTCCACCACTGTGCAATGGTGCCCAGCGTCTGAGACACGCACAATGACAGGCACTGGGAATGGTGGTCTGTGGACGTGTGTGTGGCTAGGGGTGGCGGTTGGGGTCGGCGTGCCTCCTACCCTTTATGCATGTCTTGTGGGGTGTGTGTGTGTGTGTGTGTGTGTGTGTGTGACCGCATGCCGTGTTAGGCCTTGCCCATCCCTGATGGCGTGTGCGGTTCCATGCTCAGCCAATTCCCTTTACGACATGCACCCCTGAGGTTGTCCATGCATGTTTGTGGGTTGTGCACTTGCCATTGGTAGTTGCACTTGGCCCCATGACTTACCTGGGTTAGTTGAAGTGCTCCTCTGTGATGGTGTCCTGGTGCAGCTGCACCATCCGGATCAGTCGGGTGTCCCTTCGACCAAGGGGGGGGCTGCCCATCATCATCCGCACCAGCGTCCTCATCATCCTCATCGCTGTCCCCCTCTTCGACCTGTAAAGCTATCCCACAGTCATTGGCCATGTTGTGCAGCATGCAACAGGCCAGGAATAGCCCACAGGCCTTTGAGGGGATGTACTGTAGGGCACTGCCAGACGTGTCCAGGCAATGGAAACGTGCCTTCAGCATCCCGAACACCCACTCTATGACATTGCGTGTAGTGGCATGTGCCTCATTGTACCATTGCTGCCATGGGTCATGGACTGCCGGTATGGTGTGAGCAGCCAGGGATGGAGTGGATATCCACTGTCACCTGTGTGTAGAGAGTGGACATTAGTTTGGTGATCAGCGTCGCCCTGCCATGGGCCATCCAGGCCAGTACCCATGTCACCTCTGACTATGCCCCTCCCAAGATCCATGTCTTTCTGCGTGATTTGCATACTCACCCACTAGGTGGCCAGTGGGGATGTCCCCACTCTCAAACCTGTGGCACAGTGCAGACTGGTGCCAGATGAAGGCATCATGTGCTCCCCCAGGGTGCATGGCACAGACATTGGTTATGCACCCCCTGGCATCGCACACCACCTGGCAGTTGATGCTTGCATAGCCCTTCCGATTAATGTATACAGCACCTTCTGGGTCAGGTGGCGTGCGGATGGCCACATGGGTGCAGTCAATGGCCCTGAGCATGCCAGGCATACGTGCTACCCTGTGGAACTCTTGTATGTGTGCTGTGCGCTCCGCCTGTGTACTGGGGAAATGGATGTACTCAACAGCATGTGGCAGCAGTGCACTGAGGAATTGTGTGAGTAGGCATGATGCGGCCAACTGGGTTATGGCTGTTGTGTCCCCTGTTGGTCTCTGGAAGGTACCCGTGGCGAGCAGGCACATGACAGCTGTCACCTTTGTCTCCACTGACAGAGATTAGCTCTGTCGTGTGGGTGTCTGCATCTCATCACTGCACAGCTCACACAGCCGCCTCAGGATCACCCAGTTCAGGCAGTACCGGCCCACTATCTCAGTGTCACTGTACTGCCCGAAGCTGGTGCAGGCTCGGTACTGCCTGTTGGGGGTATACCGCCGACGGACCCTTCCAACTCGCCCCCTCTGCCTGCCTGCCTTCTAACACCCTCATTACTGCCTCCATCTGAATGGTGGCACTGGCCATTCCTGACATGTTCCCCCCTGGCAGCTGTATTCCCGTTCCCCCTGCTGTCCTTTATGCTACTCCCCCTGCACCGGGAACACCTCGACGATTTGGCTGTCCTGCCCACTTTCACTGCCCTCAGTCTACTGTGGCACTTCCCTTTAACTCATGCACAGTGGCACAGGCTCTCCACTCCTGTCCTGTTTCTGGTAGTTTCCAGGTGTGTTCTGTCCTGCTCCTGCCCAGTCCTGCTCACTGCTACCCTCTGCCTAGTTGCTGTCACCTCGCTCCCACCTCTGACTTCCCTGTAGCGTTCTTGCACCTCTCTCTTGTTCCTTTTTATTTTGGATCATTTCCGCTATCACGCAACTTCCGTTTGCTCCCCATTGCATATGGCGCATGCTGTTGAATATCGCACTGCACCATTTATTCATGGTTCCTCCCCCTACAGTTGCGCATGCATTCATTACCATTGCACTCTTGCGCATTGCGATTTGGGGGGTGCAGCTGCCTCCTGCTGAATATCGCACAATGGCGCATTTTCGGACTTGTGCTGGCGCATCTCTGTTGCTCATGGCGCAACCTTTTTGAATATCTGGGCCTTGGAATTTTTCAGCTGAGAGAATAGATATTCTTTGCTCACCTCCACAAAAACAACTTTTTTGCTAAAAACTCAAGATTTTCAAAGCAACTACCAATTAGATTATGGCAACTTGAAACATTTCAGCTTCTAATAGAAGAACTACACATTAATATTCTGGCAGCATTGAATTTATAAGTATAATTTTAACTTGAACACAACATGTCTGCATTTGTAATGTATTCTGTTTTCATTGCCTTGCCCCCCCCCCCCACCACCACCACCAACAGTGTGACATTTCTGCTCAATGCATTTCTGCTTGGTCTATACCTATTCAACTGCTAAACTAAGGCATCATTAGTACTGATTTGACATGAAGCAAATACTGCCGCTCAAGTGACTCCGACTCCCAGCCTGACTCCAGGCAGCTAGGCTAACATCTGACAATGATCAGTGACCTACGTTATTCTCCATTCCCATCTAATACAGTACTCCTCCTCACCACCGCTGTCTTCTTTTCTTTACTGTAGTTTTCCTTTTCTGCCTGACTGGTGACTGGCTTTCCCTGTCCTTTGATGTGGGCGTTTGCCTGTCTTGTTCTGCTGCTGCTCTGTGCCCTGTTCCAAACTTCTGCTCACTGCTGAGAGTCATCACAGTCACTGATCTTTTAATTTTTCACCTTGCAGCCATGGGGTCATCAATCACCACCCATCCCTTGGTGCTGTAGCTGCCACAGTTCTGGTTCTGACTGTGTCATCTTCCCTGTAATATTCCCCAACCCAGCTGGGCTCCATGGTGAACTGAACTATTTTCTTTAGGACAGTCTTGTCTGATGCAAACAAACTTTACCTCTGGCTGGCACCAGCATGACCAAGTCACTCTGCTGCAAGGCTCAGACAAGTCACTCGCTCGATGCAGTCATGCAAGTGATGGCTGCTGCAGTGCCCACCAAAACTTCTGTCTCTCCAGAGATATGGGGAGGAACACAATCATGCAGTCATGGGAATGGTATGGAGTAGAAGACTGGGAGAAAGATATAATGGATAAAGTGCAATGGGTTGGAGGGCCGGTTTAAAAAAAAAACAAGAAATACTACTTAGTTGTAATTTTAAAAAGGGCTTCTTCTGGCTGCTGAGGATGGAGTTGAAGAGAGAGAGAGAGGGACAGACAGAGGAGAAGATTGTACAGGGGAAGAGGGCCAAGGGGGTCAAAAAGCAAGCAACACATGAAAGTTAACTATTTATGTTACAAAATACCACTTAACATAAGAAAAAGAACATATACCATTTTCCAAGAAAACTACCCTTTAACAAAAGAAAATTTACCATTTTACACAAAAAAGCCTTAACAAAAGAAAAATTGCCATTTAAAATAAATAACCCAGGGGCCAGCCCAGCGGCACAGAGGGCTGGAGTGCTGTATGCCTTATCTCTTACCACACTGGCAACCCATGTTTGGGAGCAAGCCTGGATCACCAGAGGTCGGCATGGGGAAGGAGGGTCCTAAGCTTCTCTGAGTGCCTGGCTGCCTTGCAGTGGAGCCTAGGGGGAAGCTCAGCTGAGGGAGCCAGGGATGCTGGGCCAATGGTGTGGGAGGATGGGGCAGTCACTGGAGCAAGAGGGCACATGTGCACCTCTATGCAGATGTGCCACTCTGTCTAGGGTCCCGGGGTAACGTGGGAGTAAACCAGTAAAAAGGTCAAGGGCTGTGGCAGGATGATACCTCTGAGGGTCCACCAGGACATGCATAAATGTAATAAGATCCTGAAAGACCCCGGAGTCCAGTAGGTTGGTGAATGGCAGCCACAGCCTGCCGAAAGAAGCTACAAATACCTATATGGAAAAAAAATAAATAACCCAGTGGCTTCTGGCTGCGGGGTATGGAGCTAGAGAAAAAGAGAGAGAGAGAGAGAGAGATGAGAGATGGATGAGATTATGCTAGAGGTTACAAAACATAATTACCCCATCCTTAAGACCCCAATATAAAAGAGTCAAATAGAGAGAGAGAGAGAGAGAGAGAGAGAGAGAGAGAGAGGGAGATTGACTACTGTGCTCTACAGGACAGAAAACAGATAAAGAACAACAAATGTAATTCAGGAAGGAAAAGCAGAGAAGGACTGAGTTTAAGAGAGACGGGGAAAACAAATAGTGCTGCTTTACTGGCTACCTGGCTCCCCAAAAAACAATAGAGAAGCACAGTGATGCCTTTACTGTGCCTGCCAAGAGGTAGTAAAAATACAGATTTGGCAGAAAAGGTGATTAAAAAAAGGAAACTACAGAGACTGACAGAGAGATAGACACAGAGAGAGTGAGAGAGAGAGAGAGAGAGAGAGAGAGGAGAGAGAGAGAGAGAGAGAGAGAGAGAGAGAGAGAGAGAGAGAGAGAGCGAGAGAGACAGACTGAGACATCAGTTAATTAACAAACTCATCCTGTCCTGACCTGACTGGTAACTTATCATTTTTTTGTTGTTGTCATTGTTTGTTAAAGCAAAGAAGGAGGAAGCAACAAGCCAGACAAGGTATTTTTGACAGTTGTTAATTTATTGAGAGTGGACAACTGCAACTATAGACAATGCCTGCTTAAGTATAAAGAAGTATTGTCATCAATCATCATCCTGATTCCCTATTCTCCTTATTTTTGTCATCACCACTGTACCAGTGTGCTTTGCATAAAATCATAAATTAAACGTCTACATCACCAATTTACATTCCAAGGTTGTAGTAGCATAACATTGCTGAGCTGCTGAATATGGTCAGTGAAGAGTAATTCTAGGAGTCAGTCTTATTTGTCTTCTGCATAAGGAAGTGGTTGTGTCATCATCACTGTTGTGTGGCTGACTGCGCCGTGTACAAATTGGGCCCTGTGTGGATGGGAGAGGGAGTCAAAATGCTAGGGCTTAGGGAGAGATGTTTTTTTAGAAAATTAAAATACTAAAAAAATAAGAGTGGATCAAAGTACAGCTTCAGAGAAGCAAAAGGGGGTGCCAGGGGCCTGATTAAGCAAATATCCTCCTGCACAGAGCAAACAAAATCAAACCCAAAAAAGTGATTCTGATAATGCGAAAGCAGCATCTTGCAAGCAAATGTTTCAAACCAATAAATAGGCATCTGTTAGATCAGTCCCACTTAGAAAAAAAAGGTCCTTTAATTAAAACTAAACAGTTGGTGGGTGCCACCCATAGAGACACTTCCAGATATGAAACAATTTCATACTATGCTAATGTTGGCTCCCCACAGACTAAATTCAACTCCTCTGAGGCTTAGCCCAATGAGGATAAAGACAGTGATCTGGCACAGGGTGTACTGGTGGAGGATAATGGGATGGGAATTGCAAATAAGGAAAACGTGGAAGCAGATGTTTCAGTGGTGGTGGAGAAGGATGGGTTAAAGGAAGGGAATAAAGCACAACAGGAACAGGACCAAGAAAAATTCAGTAAAAAAAAAATCCTGAAAAGGAGACTGGACTGCAGCGCCTACCCAACAAAACAAAACAAAAATTAAATAAAATAAAAAAAATAACATCTTTTGTTTGGTCATACTTTTCTGTTAATGCTTGTAATGAGTTGGTGACAACATGCTTTATTTGAAAATGGGCAGTCAGCGAGGGGAAAAACAAATGAGCATTTGGAACTTCAGCACTGAAAAGGCATCTAGACAGATGTCACAACATTAATACAAAATCCATTTTTGAGAATAAAAGAGAAAGTGGCAGTGATAATGCTATCTCACTATACCTTGGGGTATCACTGAGTGATAATTGCAGCGGCATACCCTGCAGCAATACTGAAACACCTCCAGCATTTCATTCCATTTGAATGACTCATAGTGTTAGTGATAGTGGCCATGTATTCAAGAGTCCCCAATCCCTCCTCAAGGAAACAGCTTACAACCTCCAAAACATGAATATAAAAGATAAATATGCCTTGATTCAACCTGTTGCTGTAACAATAACAAAGAAAATTTCCCAAATAATCACTTTATAGTATATAGTTAACCTTTATTCTAAATGGATTTCAGCAACTACTGAAACCTTGTTGTAATACAGTTCAAAGGTCAAATATGTTGTACTATCGACATTGATAGTACAACAACATTCCTGTCACTCAAACAGCTATGAGCTGTCACATTGACGCTCTGCTGAGAAAAATTAGTAAAAACATGGCGGCAGCATTTAGAGAGAACCTCACCAACACAGCTGATGAAGAAGAGCCTCATACAGCGCTATGTCATTAAAGATATGTATATTTTTTTTATTTCATTTTTTTAAACACACCACCGAAACCCAAAAAATAAAAATGTAGGCTAGAACAAGCTGGAGGACTGAGAACATGACCAAGTTTCGAGGCAAAGCAGATGGGAACGGGAGCAACATCAGCTAAAACCTAGAGACAATCGAGCAGGCAGGGAGACGAGTGAGCCGGTAAGGAAAGACAAACAGACAGCCCCTTGCTTCCTGTAGTTTGTTTGGAACCATATACTATATAAAATAGTACATAGACAGCCATACACAGATAAGGCTTTGTTTCCATCTCGGGGTTGTGATGACATCGGAACCTCTCGAGCTTCACTTTCGAGGTCGCTGTGATGTCATCTTAGCCCTTAGATGGAAACACAGCCTTGTTGTGTATGGTTGTCCATACACTATTCTATATGACTTGCTGCCATGTAACATAGTAGAATATGTAGGATTCAGACAACTTCTAGAGTACCTTGAACCTCAATATAATGTACCATTGAGAAAATATTTCTCTTCAACAGGGATTCCAGATCTCTATGATGTCATATTCAAAAATCTCAGACTCATTTTGGCCATTGCTGTTGGGAGGGTGGTGCCTCTCACAACACACAACTGGACAAGCTGTCAGCCTGAATTCTTCATATCTGTTGCTGCACATTGGACATGCATTGCTGATAATTCATGTGGGGGCAGTGAAATGCAGTTTGCTGTTCTAGAAATATTTTATTTTTCATCTGAAAATAACTCATACAACATCAATGAGTAGCTCAAACCACCAATACCGTAATGGCTCTCAACACAGGGACTGTCAGTTGGCTTTCTAGTTGCAGATAGTGATCAAACATAAGGAAGGCCTTGGAGGAGAGGGGCTTTGCTTACATCTGTTGCCATTGCTTGAATTTAAGAGTTCATAGCTTTACTGATGAGGAGAGGGACATTAATACTCTTGTCATCACTGCCAAAAGAATCTGCACTCATTTCAGTCGCTCGAGCAAAGCTCATCACTTATTTGAAAAAACACAGGAAGAGCGCAAATTACCTTTGCACAGACTGATCCAAGACATTTCTGCTAGGTAGAATTCGACCTTTCTTATGTTCCAGAGGCTGCTGAAACAAAAGAAAATTGGCAGACTGTACACCTTGGAAAATAAAACTGGTGATGCAGATGTTTATATTGCTCTACCTGCAGTGGGCCATGCTGGATTTGGTTATTTTAAGCCTACAGCCATTTGAGGAAATTATCAGAGAGGTGAATGCAAACACATCAACTCTGAACCAGGTGATACCTTTAATTAAAAAATTAAGTTACCCGTTGAAACTGATTAGGGAAGAAATCAAGAATGCAGACAATCCTATCCCACATGCTGCCGTCACTGTTGACACATACAGATTGTTAACCAGAATGAGAATGGGAATGGGAACATTGTTTAACCAGGAGTAGCACACTAAGTCGCAGCTTGTTTCCAGATGCAACCTGGGAGCACAAGGAAGTTAACTGACTTGCTCAGGATCACACAGTATGAATACAAAAAGATCTGACCAAACATATGGTTAAAAAAGTTGATGAAGATGAAAAACTATGTAAAATGGGTCAGTCTGACCACTATATTAAAGCAACAATCCTGGACACATGTTAAAAATCAAAGCAACTGCTGAATGACAATGACACTTCTTTTGAGATAAACAGACACAAAATAAATGATGAAGTCCATGCTGTCATGGATGGTGTGTAGAATTAGATTAAGAACAGTCTTCTTCACAATGCAACACAACATCAAGCAGTCCCTCCTCTGGTGTTCAAACTGTTTCTTCTTCTTCGTCTTCTTTTCCCACTGCACTACAGTCTTCTTCTTCTTCTGCTGCTTCTTCTTTACCACCATCAAAAAATAACAATGTCCAGACTTCAGGTCACAGCTTGACCAAGTTGGCCATAAAACTCTGAAGCTCTCCACCTCAGACTCAATACTTAAAAAAAAAGTTTTTCCAAATCTCACACTGGGAGTTTTTAACTGGTGATTTTGTTTCATTTCATTCAGAGGGAATGCATTGTGCCATTTTTAGAACACATTTTGGACAAATTCCTTTCATATTTCAGATGTCAGATCTTTAACCTCTCTCTTACCACATCCTCTGTACCCCTTTTATGGAAACAGGCTAGTGTCATACCCATCCTTAAATCTGGTGACCCCTGACAAATGGACGACTACCACCCTCTCTCCATCCTTTTGCACCTAAGTAAGCTCCTCAAGAAAGCTGTCCACTGCCAGATCTCAGACCATGTTACAAAATATAATCGCTTCTTCCCACAACAGCATGGCTTCAATAAAGGGCACAGCAACACCACAGCTCTGGCCTGTCACAGACCATGTTCTCTGAAACATGAATGCCAGAAATATCACTGGTGCCATCTTTGTGGACCTCTCAAAGGCATTCGACTTGGTTATCAACGTCATCATTCTCGACAATCTACAAAACATTTGGTGTTCCCCCACATTTACTGCCTGGTTCCAAGATTACCTCTCAGGCTGCACTCAAAGAGTCTGCCTTGGAGGTGCCACCTCCTCCGCTGCACCCGTCACCACTGGGGTTCCCCAGGTCTCAATCCTTGGACCCCTTTTATTCTCCCTCTCTGTGAACTCCCTCCTTAAGGATAGTATGTCATGTAAATTGTTACTCTACGTAGATAACCTCATACTATTTCACAGTGACTGGTCTCTGGCTAGCCTCTCCACTACGCTTTCTGCTAATTATTGTGTCACCTATGAGTAATTTCTGAGCAATAGGGAAATTGTCAATGTCAAGAAGACCAAAGATATGCTCTTGGGCTCTAAACCTAGGCTATCCAAGCTAACCAACACCACTGGTCCTCTGAAGGTCTCATCCCCTGATGGTAACCCCCTAGAGACTGTACTCTCCTTTAAGTACCTTGGCATCACACTTGACCCGGCTCTGACCTTCTTCGACCACATTGAGATCACTACCCAATGCAGTAAACAAAAACCGGGAGTTGTGAATAGGATAATTAAATACCTCACCCCAGAAGCCCAGCTCGCCTTTGCCCATGACACCCTCCTTCCACAAATGCACTATGGCTCTACTATCTATACACTTACCCCTTCCATCTTGCAAGGCTAAACTCTGCCTTTAATAATATCTGCAGATTTGCCCTTCAGTGCCCACACTTACTCATCACTGCTCCCTCTACCAGGCACTTGGATGGCTCCCCGCCTCAGGCCTGCCATGACTACTTGCTAGGCTGTACCATTGACAAGGCCAACCGTGATAAGTTTGGAGCCCTTCCCTCCTCTCTCCTCCATCCCAAAACATGCCTCTGTGACCTCTGCCACTCCTCCAGCTTTCTGTTGGAATACCCCCAGGTCTCCACTCGTATGGGCCAAAAAGCTTTCTGCTCTATTGCTTCTCATCTGTGAAACAGCCTACCGGCTTCCCTGTGATCCCTTAACTCCCACCACCAATTTAAAGCTCTCTACAAAGCACACCTAATGCCAACAGTCAAATGCTCCTGCTCCCCTGTTTGAACATGAGTCTGCCACCTTTCCTATGCTTGGCCGTCTCCCATTACCGAACTGATGATACTGTGTGGATAAACATTTTACTATTTTACTCCCCTGGCTGTTCAAGCCTTGCACTATTTTTCTTGTCCTTTGTCAATGTAATTGTATTATGTATCCTTTCTTTGCCTTTTATAATACCTAATTGCCTCGAACCTTGCTGTACTGTGTTGTCTTGAAATTGTTTTGTAATTGCATTATGCCCTCTGTGCCATCTTCATGGCCCAGGTTGTGCCTGAAAATGGTCCTCAGGTCAGTGCACCTATTCAGTAAATAAATAAATAACATTTTATTGAGTAAAAGTTAGGTGCTAAGAGAGATGACAGCCACGGCTTTGGCTTATTTGCTTGCATTAGACCCTTTGATCATGGCACAAATGTTTAGCAAAATCTTAGAAGAGGTAACATAGAAACATAGAAACATAGACTTTGACGGCAGATAAGGACCGCTTGGCCCATCTAGTCTGCCCATTTCACAACCTACAGGATAGGCCGCAGATCCTAGTTAACCAACGGCCTATTTCTTCCTACCCCCCACAAGAATTGCCTTATGTCTGTTCCATGCATTCTTGAATTCTCCCACAGTTTTAGACCCTACAACCTCCTCAGGAAGGCTGTTCCATGCATCCACTACCCTCTCTATGAAATAATACTTCCTCACATTGCCCCTGAACCGCCCCCCTTCTATCTTTAAATTGTGTCCCCTTGTTCTTGTTCTTGTAACCAGAGTAAGCAAAAATATAGATTCTATACAGTCTCAGATGATCAATGAAACCTGTGGGTTTTCAATACAGAGAGTACCCTCTGTCAGATGGATCACCAAGTGGATTCAAGGAACACAGAAATTCACCTTTTAAAATTAGAAATCGCCTTTCTAGGAGACAAAACAGACAATTTGGAGCGCCAGAGCAGGAGGAATAATATTTGCATTTCTGGGATGCCTGAAACAGCTGAGTGGAAACACATGAATAACTTCATTTAGCACTTATTGACAGGGCTCCTCCATATCCCTACTGGGCAACTAGACTTACAATGAGCACACCAGACACTAGTTCCTGGACCCAAAAAAGGAGAGCGAGACCGAGACTTATTTTAGCTCTATTCCTAAGGTACTTAGTTGAGGAAAAGGTGCTCCAAATGGCAAGAGAGAAGGGACCCTGCTATGGCATGGTCGCAAGACCTCTTTGTTCCAAGACTACTCGGCTAGATTAAATAAATGCAGACCTGCCTTCACAGGTGTCTGACAACCATTACAAAAAGTCAGGCTGAAGTACAGAATGAATTATCTGACCATATTCAAAACTGAGAGAAATTGTGTTTTCCATGCATTTCCCAGTGTACATGATGCAGCAGACTTTGTTTAATGCTCCAGGGGAGTGGAAGTCTCTACTTCCCCCAAAACAAGGCACACTTACTGTAACTGCTCTGCCCACTTCCACTATCAAGCTGCACCCTCTGCCATGGACATTACCCCTTACGCTCCATCCACCCATCAAGCATCACCTGAGCAATGGCAGAAAGAGCACTCTAAGAGCAGGAAACATGAGTTATTTCTCAAGCCCCTGCTATCACAGAGGCAAAAGAACAGAAGCAGGAGCCAGGATTCAAGAGCAGCCACTGCCAGTTTCTTGGACACCTCTCCATCTGACAGATCCCAATTGCAGCTCCTGACAGAAGCACAAAGACCTCCAATAGGCCCAGTTGAGACGCAAGCCAGTAACATCCCTCAGTGGCCAGTGACAAGAACTTTGGCTGATGTAGCACAACAGCAGGATGAACAGTTCTAGGACTATCTGCACCATTAACCTCTACAGCATCGGCAAAATCAGCAAGCAGTGGCAGTTCAAGCTGACATTTAAATCTATGCCTATTGTATCACAGACTTGCTTTTGGATTTGATATCATGGACTGTAACGCTCACAAATGCTCATCAGTATGTGTGACCGTATGAATTTGTCTAGAGGTATGTCTGTTTTCCCACTGCAGCAGGTAGATTCTAAGGCCATGTATTTTCAGCCCTGAGGCCACCCCCTCCCCCGAGTTATCCCTCTTTTCTCCTCCACAGTATCTCAGGGGAGCACCCTGAGTCCTGGGAGGAGTAACTGCCATGATGGCAGTGCCTACCACTAATAGAAGATACCTGTTCTACAAGGCTCTACACTGCTCCATTCACCCACAGGATGATTTCCTCTTCCCCCTTTTATGGACAGTAGCAGAGGTGAGGGTCAGGTTTAACAACAACAGAGAACCTGTCAGTAGTATAGCAGAGTCCCCCCCTCCCCCACCAACTGAACGGTAACATCTTCAGTAAATCCATGAAGATGGGGAAGGTACTCATAAAAGTAAGTAAGTGAAAGTTTATTTAACAGAGTGCCCCATCCCAGAGGCTCTGAGTACTGTACAAGTGGGCAGTAACACATACAACCCTCATCGGCCAATCCAGTTACTCTCACCACCTCCCAAAAATGTGGAATTCCTTCCCCTCTCAATTTCATCACTCATCCTCCTACTACTCCATCAGCTCTGCCCTTAAAAACTTCCTTGAACCTAGCTGTTCCTGCCATAGCCCTCTCTAACTCCCCTCCTAAGTCCAACAAACCCTACCCCTCTCAGTATCCATGCAATGCCCCTGCTGCAGCTCCATCCCCACCCACCTAAAAACTAGCATTCCTTCCCTTCTTCCAGTTCCTTCCCTTCAGACCTTCCATTGTTCTCTTACTGTGATTTTTCTATCATCCAAAGTTGTACCAAGGGCCAGTTCCTACCCTATCCTTACACCATTAACCCAGCTCTTCCCTCCACTTCTCCACATCCTGAAGGGCTAGGATCCTGGCCTCTCTTCTCTCTCAACTTCGCCCTCTCTTCTGTCCTTCTGAAGCCTAGTCCCCCTTGCTGCCTACAACCTGCTTCCCTCCTATTGTACTCTACCTCTCGCTGCCACAACCTGCTCCCTTTCTGTCATGCTTGATCCCTGCCTTGTGCAGGCAGGGTCCTCAGCATACTGGAGGGGTCTGGCCCCAGCAGACCTTTCTTCTTCTTCTACCTCTTCCTTCACCTCCTTGTTCCATCCCCTTCCACCACCACCCTGCTTCTCTGCCTACTGACATACCTACCTCTCTCTCATCTTCCCTTCTGCCGCATATATAGCCCTAGCTATGGCTGACCCCTAATCTCTACTGCACTTGTAGTTAACTTGCACTTCTGTTATACCTTAGCCAGCCTGTTCTGCCATGTTTGCTCCTCACTAACTTCCCTAGATCAAACTACAACAATTCTATTCAGCCATTTTCTAGCTACACAGTTATGTGTCATTTAGTATATGCCTAAATATTATTTTGTGCTGTTGTATTTATGTAGTCCAAAAGCGTAGGCATAGTATCTATTTAGTTCAAAACTGTTAGCATCCTACTATTTCATTACTCCTGTACAGTCTGCTCAAATAATTTGAATGTAATGTACTGTAAATTTATATTATGTACCAAATTTCTGTAAACTATCCTCATGTTCCCATACCCCCAAGGTCGCACCGGGAGACAAGCAACTTGTTGCTCAGCGTGCCTTCCTGGTGAAACAGTTCAATAAAAATAAAACAACAGTAAGTAAACGTAAAACAGTAATCAATTAATCAATATTTTATTCATCAATGTATGAATGAATGGGATACTCAGTTGAGCAGAGCTCAATCTCAGTGAGGTCCTGGTGTAGTGCTCAAGGTACACATTTAACATGGTCATGGATATACATAGGTTAGGCTTACTGCATGGTACAGTTTAACATGAACATACATAGGCTATGCTTACAATATGGTACAGGTTTAGCATGGGCATGAACATACAGTACATAGACATAGTTAGTAACTAATCAATTAAAATCCAATTTAAATAAAATAATTACTTATAATATTACATAAAATATTTCAGCAGGTTACTAACCCAACTCCAAACAATCTGAAAACACTCTCCTAAAAAGATGTGCCTTCAGGCCCCGTTTAAAAGTCTCCACGAATAGGGCCTCCCTCAAAGATTTCGGCAGTGAATTCCACAATACAGGGCCCACCACCTCAAATGAGTTGTCACCAGAGGACTTAAGGTGAGCCCTGGGATCTGCAAGGAGGCCCTCGGCAGAAGAGTGAAGTGAGCACCCAGGATGGGCAGGAGTCAGGAGGTCGTTCAAGTAGTCAGGGCTGGATCCATGTAGAGTCTTATAGGTGAGCAAACCCACCTTGAAGGTTCACTTGTATGTCACAAAATCTGGCACTCACCAGCAACATGAAGTCAACTCCAACCACTTACAATATGTAGAAAAGTTTATTTAAAACATAAAGATGACCCACAAGGGCAAAAACGCTTGACAAGTCTTTATGTTTTAAATAAACTTTTCTACCTATTATAAGTGATCGGAGTTGACTTCATATTGCTGGTGAGTGCCCAATTTTGTGACATAGATAGAAACATAGAAACATAGAAGTTGACAGCAGCTAAGGACAGCAAGGCCCATCCAGTCTGCCCATTTCTTTTTCTACCTTATAAATGTGCCATCGGCCTTTGCTCTGTCAGTGGCCGAACTCATCTGTATTGCTCCCTTATGCCTATCCCATGCCTGTTTGAAGCCCTGTACTGTATTCATGTCCACCACTTCCTGAGGTAGGCTGTTCTATGCATCCACCAACCTTTCTGTGAAAAAAACTTCCTCACATTACCCCTTAACCAGCCTCCCTCTAATCTCATGCTGTGTCCTCTTGTCCTGCTATTTTTCTTATATTGAAACATGTTAGGCTCTTTCACCTTCTTAATGCCCTTAAGGTGTTTGAATGTTTCGATCATATCACCTCTCTCTCTCCTCTGCTCTAGGGTATACATATTGAGCTCCATTAATCTGTCCTTTTATGAGTTCTGATGCAGTCCCTGCACCATTTTGGTTGCCCTTCTCTGGACTGCCTCAATTTGGTTAATGTCCTTGTGAAGGTGTGTCCACCAGTACTGCATGCAGTACTCCAGATGGGGCCTAACCAGTGTCTTGTAAAGAGGGATTATTACCTCCCTCTTCTGACTTGTGACTGAGGATATTCATGAGCATCACCATCCCTATACATGCTTTAGAACTGTGTTTGCGACCTTGAAGGTTATTCTCCACCTAACTGGCAGCCAGTGCAGTCTGCGCAGAACCAGAGTCACATGACAGGACCTCAGAAGGCCTTATCAGTATCCTGGCTGCCATGTTCTGCACCAGCTGCAGTCACTGAAGAACTCCTGTGACCCCGAGGTACACAGTACTGCAGTAATCAAGCTGCGATGTCACAAATGCGAGTACCAGTGAGGGCAGGTCACCAGACGGAATCAAGTCTTTGACCGGGGCAATATTCCTCAAGTGGTAAAACCCACTCCTGACGATGGATGATACCTGGGCCTTAAGCGTCAATCTGTCATTGAAGATGATGCCCAGATTTTTCACCTTAGTGAACGCCGCCAAGGGAGTGGGACCAAGAAATATTCCTGTACCTGTCCCAGCAGTGTCCACATCCTGCTGATGATCAGGCTCAACCACTAGTACCTCCATCTTGTTAGGACTGAGTCTCAGCCAGCTTGAGGACATCCAGTCCTGTATCTTGGACAGACATTTGTTTAGCACCTTCACAGCACCATCAGTCCCGGGTGCAAATGACATGTTCAGCTGGGTGTCATCTGCATAGCAATGAAAACCCAAGCTGTATGGTCTAATGATCTCACCCAGGGAAGCATGTACAGTGCAAACAATGCAGGTGACAGGATTGAGCCCTAGGGAACTCTACAAGGCAGGGGCTTTTTGAAGGATGAGAAATTTCCCATCACCACCATCTGCATCCTGCCTGTGGGAAAGGACTCAGTTGATGACTGTACAAGTGAGTCCATAGAGCTCCCTAAGGTGATCCAGCAACATTACGTGGTCCACAGTGTCAAATGCTGAGGAGAGATTGAGGAGAATGAAAACTGACTGCTCTCGTCTATCCCTTGCCCAGAGGAGATCATTTTGCACTCTGACTAATGCCATTTCAGGGCTATGTCTTAACGTAAACCCCAACTGGAGGGGCTCATAGATGTCATAGGCAACAAGGTGTTCCTCAAGCTGCAGAGCCACCACTTTCTCAATAACCTTACCCAGAAATGCAAGGTTAGAGATAGGTCTAAAACTGGCCAAGATGTCAGGTCAAGAGATGGCTTCTTTAGGAGGGGTCTCACCAGCGCCTCTTTTAGGGTGCCAGGAAAACATCCATCCAAAAGCAAACTCAGGACAATCTTGGGAAAAACTGGTCCAATGGACTTAACACATCCCATAAAAAGAACAACCATGGTAAAAGCAAACTCTGGTCAGAGCCACTACAGCTGCTAATGCATTAACTTAATATGGGATATAAAATGAATGTGTGTGACAATGCATACCTGATGTTCATTGTAGAGATAGTACAACAATACGTGACTGTAACATATTAAAACCTGACCATGAACATTCACATGTGGAGTAACAACATAAGTTTATGTGATCTAAAGAACTTCACCTACATAAAATGGCTAATCCTGTAAATGACTGTTTTTGCCTGGCGGAAAAAGATACAAACAACTGTAACAATAGAAGATACAAAGCTACCATAAGGCAAATATATAACCCAGAACTGTAACACCCTTAAAACAAAGTAAAGAATGTTTCCCTTCTTCCCATCAGGAAACCAAGAAAAGACAAAACTTCCAAAAAATGGAGGGTACATCTACAGACCCTCTATATGATTGGGAGCTTAGAATTAATTATGGTAGAGCCCAATTTGGGGGGGGTGAAAGCCCTGCTGAGCGGAAGGGGACCCCCAGTACAGATCAAACTATTTGAACTGTCCTGCAGGAGACAGGAAGTCCTATATCTTGATTTACAAAGGTTTTTCACAAATTACATTTAAAAGATTATTTTTCAAAAAAAATCTGACAATGGGCTGTAACCTGCCATTATATGAGTTTGCGAATGACGTCCTAGCCAATGCTGATATTGATCCTGGACATCTGGATTTTTCAACAGAGGGAAATGAAAGTGGAACTTCCTTGAATCAGTTATCTGATTCTGTGTTACTGGACTGCATGGATTTAGAAGCACTTGAACACCTTTGGAAAGAGGGAAATTAGGTTTTTGACAATTGTGAAGTAACATCAGCTGTTTTTGACCTGGCAAGTGAACATGCAAAACTATGATGTGAAAGACAGAAGAAGTTCAAGCCTGGTTCAGACTTTTACCCCACACTGCCCAATGCTTCATTATTAGCATACAAAAGAATGGTAACTAATGAAATTGTTAAGCTCTTTGACAGCTACCAGCCCACTCATAGTAACCACACGCAAGCTGAAAGACAAGCTTTACAGGAGCTTAAAAATAATCAGGATATTATTATTAAAAAATCAGACAAAGGCGGTAACATAGTTGTAGTAACCAAAGAAGCCTATAAAAAACAGGTACTTGATTTGTTACAGAATGCTGACAATTATAGGTTGCTACCAGTGGATCCATTGAGGGCATTTAAAACTGAAATGTTGGAGCTTCTAGAAAATGCAAGAATGGGGGTTACATTACAGAGAAATAATTTCAACGTGGACGCCTGATAATTTCAGGGGTGGGCTCTCTATTTGATAACTTGTGCACTTTTCTAGACTTCTTTTTACAGCGTTATGTACAGAAAGTTCACCGTGACCTGCTGCCAATCAGCGTTAGCTTCCTTTTTCTCTTATCAGTTCCCAAGTGCAGTATGAGATAGGCTGCCTGTCATATCTTCAACACTCCCTACCGCACCAAATATACACAGAGCTCCATCACTTACAAGGACCTCAAGTTTTACAGTAAACTGCCCCCTGAACTTCAGGCCTGTAGTTCAATTGGCTCATTCACCTCCTCTCTCAAGGATTACCTCCTCCAATCCACCACCTGTGTCTGCCCCGGTAACTAACCCCCCCAAATGTCCACCTACCCTTGAGTTACCATAGAGTTTATATGTATCTGTTTATTGGCTCTATTGTTGGTGCTCTGTATTTTTTTTTCTAATCTAGATGATCCTGTCATTTACACTGTTTCTGTTGTAAATGCTGTAAAATTTGCAAATATTGGACCGATTCTATAAGCACCCCTACTCGTAGCCATGAGTTGGAAACAGGCAAAAAGGAATACGGTTATATAGAACCCGAGCCTGATTCTGTAGACGCAGGGTCCCCGTGGCTAAGTCCTGCAACATGACATTCCCACAGGTCACACCAAATGAAGGGCATACCTGAGGGGCACATTGTAAGCCACATACACAGTCCCATAGGGCACAAGTGCCCCTCAGCTGATCACCAAGCCTGAAAAGCCTGAAGAGCTACAGACACCCCTGCCCCTAGTTCCCCAATGTGGAAAAAAGCCCTCGATCCCGTAATGTGTGGAAGACAAAACTCTTCAGGCTATCAGACACCCCCCAAGTCCGGTCCTGTAATGTATCAGTAACAGCGCCTCCATGCCCCGATCCCCAAACCCACATCCTGGTGGTTGCACACACTGTATGAAAATGAATCACAATTCCCCGTTATCCCTATTAGTCTAGTGGCCCCCTACCCGGCAGTGCCAGACCCCCCAACCCCCGCACCATGTCCTCAGCTGGCAACTGGCACAGCCACCTCTCATCACCATGGCCAGCCACTGACTGAGCTCCATATGAGTGTGTACTACTCAATGAATGACAGCTCATTTATTGAACGCATATTATTTACAGTAGTATGTGCTCATATGGAGCTCAGTCAGGGGCTGGCCATGGTGGTGAGAGGTGGGCTGTGCCAGTCGCCAGCTGGGGACATGGTTGGGGGGAGCAGGGTGGTCTGGCACTGCCGGGTGGGGGAGCCACTAGACTACTAGGGATAGTAAGGAATTGTGGTTCATTTTCATACAGTGTGCGCAACCACCAGGACGTGGGGTTGGGGATCAGGGCTC
Source organism: Neoceratodus forsteri (assembly GCA_016271365.2). Taxonomy (NCBI): domain Eukaryota; kingdom Metazoa; phylum Chordata; order Ceratodontiformes; family Ceratodontidae; genus Neoceratodus; species Neoceratodus forsteri. The sequence continues at coordinate 1,104,269,587 of CM057454.1, forward strand.
AGGGCTTGGGGGGGCTGTTACTGATACACTATGGGGACTGGGACATGGGTGGAGTCGATAGCCCTGAGGGGCTTTGTCTTTCACATATTGGGGGACCAAGGGGCTTTTTTTCCCTCAGTGGTGGACTGGGGGGGGGGGCTGATAACTCTGAGGGCTTTACACACTGGGGACCGAGGTTTTTCCCACATGGGGGACTGGGGCAGGGGAACAATAGTCCTGAGGGGCTTTTTGATACACACTGGGGGACTGGGAGCAGGGGGGTATGATTGCCCTGCAGAGCTTATTCTACCATTTGGGGGATGGGAATGGGGGTTGCATAAACTGGGGGATCAGAGCTGGTGGCACATTGGCACAACCCCCACAGGACGCTAAGCACACTTACACCAGCTATTTGCTGGTGTAATTGTACTTTGACGGATGTCCTCCGGGGATTGTTGTAGAATGGCAAAATTGGGGACATGGAGGCTGCCCATTCAGAATAGGGTGCAACTGCTGCTGTAAACCCACTAGCATCATGTTGCAGGGGGTTTATGGCATAACTCGTGGTGTAAGTCCACTTTGGTGCAAGCAGCCTGTGGCATGTCGCAGGCTGCTTGCAGAATCTCAAATGTTGCATCTCCTGGCATAAACTGCTACTTGCACCATTTTTTTGGTGCAAGTCAGTTTACGCCAGGTGTATCCCTTTGAGAACTGGGCACATTGTTTTTACCTTTTTCTGTGTATCATCAAATTTCTGCACCACTGAACGTTTGTGAAAATGGGTATTTTTGCTCCCATACATTCCAGTATAAAAATAAAATTGAATTGAACTGAGTTACCAGCTTATGCCAGGGATACTATGCACATTCTCAACCAGCTGGAAAACTTTGAATGGCAACAAGATTTTTTTTGTGGCTAGGAATTGATATAGAATCCCTGTACACATCTATACGCCATCCAGATGAGTTGAGAGCATGTCTATATTTTCTGGATGGAGACCCCTGGGAGAAACAATACCCCAAAAATTCATTTTGGATGGTTTACAATTTGAGCTTACCCATAACTATTTTCAGTTTGATGGGAAGTTTTATTTCCAGAGGTGCGGTATGGCCATGGGGGCAGCCATGACCCACTCCTATGCAAATTTATTCTTGGAAGCATGGGAAGAAACTTTGATTTCAGAGCCAGAAGCAAATTCATTTCACAATAATACTGTGAGGTGGATTCACTTTATCGATGATGTGTTGTGCATTTGGAGGGGCACAAGGCATGAAGCACTGATATTCATTGAATGGCTCAATGAGAACAATATTAACCTGAAATTCACTTCTGAGATAAAGAAAGGCAATTAAACTTTTTGGATATAAAACTTTTTGTGGGTGAAGACAATAAAGCCCTAAGTCCATGCCATGAGTTCCCACCCAGTGAAGCTTAAGAATTCTGTACCCTATGGATAGTCTTTGCGCCTTATACACAATTGCCAAAATGATAAAGAACCTCTGTGCACAAACACTGAGGCAAGGGTTACCCCAAAGGGCATTTGGCTGGGAAGCCAAGTTTCAAGAAAATACAAAATCACACATGCCTATACAATGCAAAGCATCATGAGCTGCATATGCAAATCACCACAGAATTTTATGCTGGTTCAACTTTAAGCAGAATTGCATGGTGCCAAAAGGCCGCTCACACAGTTTGCAAAGGGTGCCAACAGATGACATAGACACGTGTTTCGTCCTACCAGGACTCATCAGTATGCCTCGTCTGTTTGACACCCCAGTGGAATGAACCAGCTACCCTAAGACAGTGTGTCTTGGTTATGTTGTGGTGAACCCATTAAAATAAAAACTAATCAAAGATAAAGAACCTCTGTGCGCAAACACTGAGGCAAGGGTTACCCCAAAGGGCATTTGGCTGGGAAGCCAAGTTTCAAGAAAATACAAAATCACACATGCCCACACAATGCAAAGCATCATGGGCTGCATATGCAAATCACCACAGAATTTTATGCTGGTTCAACTTTAAGCAGAATTGCATGGTGCCAAAAGGCCTCTCACACAGTTTGCAAAGGGTGCCAACAGATGACATAGACACGTGTTTCGTCCTACCAGGTCTCATCAGTATGCCTCGTCTGTTTGACACCCCAGTGAAATGAACCAGCTACCCTAAGACAGTGTGTCTTGGTTATGTTGTGATGAACCCATTAAAATAAAAAACTATTCAAAAGACAAAGAACCTCTTTGTGCAAACACTGAGGCAAGGGTTACCCCAAAGGGCATTTGGCTGGGAAGCCAAGTTTCAAGAAAATATAAAATCACACATGCCCACACAATGCAAAGCATCATGGGCTGCATATGCAAATCACCACAGAATGTTATGCTGGTTCAACTTTAAGCAGAATTGCATGGTGCCAAAAGGCCTCTCACACAGTGTGCCAAAATGATGATGACTTCACTTGAAGTCACAGGAACATACTGATCAATTTCTAGCCAGGAAGTATAATGGTAAAATAGTGAAACAGGCTTTTGAAAGGGCAAATTCAATGACTAGGACAACTTTACTGAAACCAACAAGGAAACTGAATGCAGAATCCAACACAGTTACATTTGCAACAAAGTTCAACTCAATGTCTGGGAAAATAGGCAATGTTTTACGTAAATATTAGACTTTTTTGAAAACTGATCCTTCTTTACATGAGCATATAGGGGAAAAACCCCAAATAACCTTCAGGAGAGGGAAGAATCTGAAGGATCATCTTACTTCTAGTAGTTTTATGGATACCCCAACCCCCGCCCCCAGAACAGGACTTGGCTCCCATGCAAACCAGCAGGGATGCACAAATGTGGTAACTGTAGTGTTTGTAAATACTGCAATCAGTGTAATATGTTCTTGTTGGGTAATGTTGCATGTAGTGTTAATATTAGACAGTTCATTTTGTGTATAACTACTTATGTAGTTTATGCGATTTGGTGCTCCTGTTCCAAATTGTATGTTGGTCTGTGCTGGTCATAATTGTAATGTTGATAGTTTTCTTTTTATGGGATCTAAGCAAGTCTTTGTAAGCAGGAGGGGAGGAAATAGATTAACTAGGTCACAATGTAGAGAAGGTTATTGGATTTTCATGTTACAGAGTTTGAGTCCTTCAGGGCTCAGTAATGAACTTGATTTGAAGCCAAATTAAGAAACAGTTTGTGTACTTTAAAATGCAATGCATTTAATGTAAATACTACTTCTAAAAAACCTTTTTTCTCCATTGTTCTTTGTTCCAGATTCATTGGGTGTATTATAGGTGCGCTCAGGACAGAATCACCTGCTCTTCTTGTGATGGACAATGTTACACTTGAAGCAGCTCCCTTACACATCCTTCTTACCCCCCACCTCCTTCTCTGTTTTTACTGCTTACAAAATGTGTATAAGTTTTGAAAAAAATAGGATAATTCTTAAATTATGGATATGTAGGTTGTTGCAACATGTACTTTTTGACAATGTTCTGCCTTGATATTTGTTATAATTTTAAATTGGACAATTTGTTTTGTGATTTGGTAAGTGTGTGGACTGAGTCATGTGACACATGACGTCAGCATGTACCGGGTCTTAAAATTAGCACATTGTTAACCAGACATTAACCCCCTCAGGAAGACCTCAGTGTTGAATCGCAGGGGTTCTGGTTGTTTTCACTATTTTGTGTTTGATATGCACTGGATTGATTTGCTAATGCTGAATTAAATATTTTTGCATTAATTCTGGATCTTGGTTCTTGTTTGGAGTGAGCAACCTTTCTTGCTTATTGTTTATGCTGGGCTGGCCGCCCTGTCTGCACCTCCCTTGCAGCTTCCAGTGTAGCGCTAACTTTCTTGTTTCTATTAACCATCAGACTTAGAGTGCCACAGAAAATGGGTTGGCAGTATAGCCTAGAAGTTAGAGTAATGAGCTGTGAATGAGCTTTGTACATTCAGCAGACAGATCTGGGTTGAATTCCCACAACCTCCAAGTGCATACTGTGTTACTCTAAGCAGGTCACTTAACCTCCCCAGTGCACCCGGGTCACCCCTGAAAACAGGCACCTGTGCCTAGTGGGCCTTACCCAGTTACCAAGAAATATATATATATATATATATATATATATATATATATTACACAATGGCTTGATTTACTTATAAATGGTGACCAATCTGTGATTGATTAAAAGAATGAAAAGAAATATTTATTTCCCTTCCCTCTTTCTTTCCCTTTTTTGACCGTTTTTCGGTTGCAAGCTATACATGCAAGGCATAATCAATTAATGCCCAGGAAAGCACATCCGCTTTTGAATATGCAAATAGTAGCATACATGTTTGAGTCAGGACAAATACTTACTGGTTTTCTGAAATTTCTTTGTGGTAGGTGAGGTACATACCAAAGAGAACAAGATTATTGACTCCTTGTTGTCAGCACTCATGTCGCACTGCAACACAGAACTACGAGTGTGAGTACTGAAGAGTCGGCTGTCAATCACCCAGTCATACACACAAATGAGCATATGCAATTGCACTGCATATGCCGTCATCACGTCCAACTCTGATTACTTTAATTTTCACTATCTCTGACATATTTAATAACATGAGTCCTTCATTATTAAAACATAAAAAAAAATCCTCCAGGTTGCTTTTTGAGCTGTGATTTAAATATAGTCAAGAACCAGAATGTGGACGTAACTGGTTGTAAAGTTTGCATGTGTTTTAGTATGACAGAGAGACAAAATAGTGCAGCAGGGGGATGGTGAGGGTGAGAAGAAGGAAACACACTGGTCTACTGAGTGGAGACAGTGGAGTGCTTCAAGTAGCAGAGTGTTGTGCTTCAGTTCCAAAATTCTGTGTTCTTCATTCGGAATCTGGGAAACTCCCTTTTCAGTAATAGCAAGACAGCTTGCAGAGCTCCTCCCTACAGCCATAAAAATGAGTAGTCCAGGTTCCCCATGTATGAACTACAGTGACTAAATTGAAACACTTTAACATACAACCAGGCTTGCACTAAGTGCTGTGCTACCAATGCCTCAAATCCATGCCAACTGCTGAGCTGAGACCCCCCCCCCACCACCACCACCTTACAATATTTTTTTCCCCTCATAGCGAGTTTCCCTGGCAAACACAGGGGAAATCAAAATTCTCAGGGCACTAGTAACATGATCCACTGTGGTGGAGTATAAACTGCACCTCTGTTCTGGGTCACTTTATCCTGGTATTATTTATTCATCTGCAGAGGATTCATTGAAACTGCTATGGGGGTACTTTATGGTGAATTATCCAGAGGGTGATATTGATCTGAACCTAACTACAGGTTCCCTGTGCTGTCACCAATTAAAAACTGACAATGGTTTGAAACTAACAATGTAGGCTAACAGTAGACAATTACAACTATCAAGCCACACCAGCTGCTCATTGGTTAGCCTCAAGGTTGGGAAACATACACCTCCCAATGGGAGCATGCCCACTCGAGGAGACAACATTTATGAAGGCCTGTCTCCATGGCTTTCAAGTGTGCTCACTCTCCACCTACTCAAATGCACACTCATTCACATATCAGCTGCCGTAGCAGCAGACTATGTGTCTTCCTAGAAGGGTTGTCACTCTAACAATCAATTGGGAATAATTCCTAAACAACCCAAGAAGTGAGCTATAGATGTGCAACTCATCTTCCAGCAGTTCAAGTATAGGAAGTACAGCTTCTGGGAACTTGGACCCCCCCCCAAAAAAAAAGTAACTAAAAAGTGTATAGGACAACCCCAGATAAATATCTCAAATCAGTCAAAAGTGCCCTATCCCTGATGGATGTTAACTCAGAATCGAGGGATGCTGGGAGTTCAGATGTCGTGCTCAGGGAAATAATCATCTATGAATGTTGCCTCCTCTTTTTGGCCTTTACATTTCTGTTGAAGTTCTCTTTTAATGCACTACAACTACCCCTTGCTCTCCATTTCTGTCATACCTACTGCAGCCTGATAAGCTTAATCAATTGCATCCACTCGTTTTGTGTATAAGAATTTTCTCTATACCTTCTACAATAGTAAGTAGTCTTCTATTCTGCCTGTCCCTGGTGGCTGTTTTGCCCTTTCCTCACTCAATAAGGGTTTCCTTTTCTCTTTGTCCTAATCCAAACACCTTTCTGGCATAGCAGTTATATACCTCATTCAAATGAGTTGCATAGCAGTTCTATACCTCATTCAAAGGAGTTGCATAGCAGTTCTATACCTCATTCAAAGGAGTGGCATAGCAGTTCTATACCACATTCAAAGGAGACTAGCTGGTGGCAGTAGCAGCAGGTAAGCATCGAGTAAGGGAGCAGAGGAATTTTAAAACTGCTCAGTGGTAACTCAATAAGGAACTCCCTAAATCAGCACATACGCACTAAGTTCTAGCCAGTGGACTCATCTACTTGCCCTAGTGCAGAACCTAAGTAGCGCTGTAGGGGTCTTCTTGAAAGTGTCTATAACAAAAGGGGAGTCAGTTAGAACCATGGCCCATAACAAGAGATGCCTTGTCTCTCACATAAGGTGGCACTTTTATTGGTGTGGCACTGAGAAGTGCCCTGATCTGTCCAAAACTTGTTACATCTACCTCCCCTCTGCCACCCACCCATCCCTAACACTAGCAACGCGTATGTTCAGCAGTTGCAGCCTCATTCATTGTGTTTGAGCTGCACAGAATGCTCCCCCCTTTTTTATCTATTTTTCCAGCTCTATGTACCAATACCCCAAGGGTCAGAAAGTGATCTCCTCCTATCTCCTACTATCACCCTACTAACTCACCACTGACTGCTCTCAGGATAGGTTTCCATATTTGCTCTACTTTTTTGTGCTTCAAGGTTATGGAAAGAAAAAATATTAAGCACAAATAAGAAAGCAATATTCAGAGGGCAATACCATTGAGCATTCCAGTGAACTTATCCCAATGCTTGCTTTTGTCACTTCCTAGTCCCCCTCTCTCCCACTTAAGAAGATATCTAACATTTGTACTTAAGGTTATAGCTTCCAAGCTAACACCCCTTTGGCTTTACCCTGCTTAGGGAGTTGTCTTCTCTCAGAGTCTGAGGCAAGTCAGATACTGACCCTGTTGCAAAGTACAGGAATGTGTTCAAATTTTTGATAACTTACTTTAATATTACCATCCTTTACAGAAAACCTTTCTCTATCCATGTACTTATTTATTGACATATTCTGTTGTTTTAATATAATTTTACATGGGTTGTATAAGCTGTTTGATGAGTTTTAATATTGCTGCTGTACATTATTGTAATGGTGCCTTGAGCCTCTGGGGAAGTGCACTACATAAAAATAGAGACTGCTACTATTATTATAATGTTTGATAACTCACCAATGGGTTGCATACCTACCTTGAAATGTAATGGCATCATAGGATTACTGCAAAAAAGGTTGGCGGCAGATATTTCATTTGGCAACTGTACCATACTCTCCATACAAAGATCAGGTGTCATAAATGGAGCCCGGACCATTGTAAATCTGCCATACACCCAAATAACTGCATTGTAACTGAGCAGTAAATTCCTATTTTTTTGTATATGCCCTGAACTGGAATGCACTGCAGGCCTGTGGCAATAGGAATAAACTCCCCAGGTGCTGCTTGTTTTGCTTGCTCTAGCTCTTACTGCCAACCTGCCCCCTCCAGCCTGTGCCCCACTGCACTGGGGAACAGCCACTCACAAATGCTTAATGGGAGCCATTCAATTGGGCATTTCATTCAGACTGCAGTTGGCTCCCTTTTCTTTTATTTACCCAGTATCAACCACTCTGTCGAGAGGGTGAAACTAGATGCTGGCAGGATCAAGAATCCATGCTCAGTATTGGGGCCCAAAAGAGTGGTCCTTGTGGAACACCCTATGACATGGTGTGGCATCCTCTTTTGCTACTCAAGTTATGCTGGTTCTGAGTCTGACCATGGAACCTGGAAGTGGTGCAGCATGCGTGAAATGAAGAGGGATGTAGTGACAGCAAATGTCTGGGGACTGGACTATAACACTACCTGCTATCTGCTGGTACCAATGCCCCACTCCAAAGAGGGTGGAGGGCAGCTACAGAGCCATGAGGGTTTGGGGACCCCACCATGTGGTGGCTTAGGGTGCTGCCTGGTAGCTGTGCAGCCTTCCATATTTGTCCACTGCTTTTTTTTTCTTTTAGCATGCAGCCGTGAGTGAAGTGCTCTTGCTCCCACAGAGGGGCTGTTACATGAAGTTGCGCCCACAATCTGGCCACCCAAAGAGGCCACACTGACCACCAATTAGGGAGTGGGGGTGCCCACAGCCAGGTAAGCTATGCTACTGTATGTTGCAGCCGTATGAGGACAGGTGGGGGGGGGGTAAGAGCATGAACTCACCAGGACAAAGACATCCAAGGCACCGCAAATATCTACCTTTTGGCATAAGGGTTTGTTAACCACGGGGTCTGGTCTCTCTTTCTCTCTTTCTCTCTCTCTCTCTCTCTCTCTCTCAGACCAACCTTGTCCCACTCAGTGCAAGCAGCAAATTGTCATGCAGGCATGGTTGATATTAAACTGAGCAGCCCATCATAAGCAATATATGCAAGCCAATATGCTAGACAAAACCACCTTATGAAATGGCTCAAGCCATGGCATACAGTGCTCTACTGGGACTGGGCCCCAGAGCTGTTCAACTTACCAGAGGGTTCAGAAAAGTGCCTGAAGCCTGCTTCTGCTGGGAAGGAATAAGTATCCAAATCTTCATCTGGAAAGAGAGCAAGAGTGAAGGAGAGCCCTCAGCTGTAGCTCTTTTTAACCCCTCATTCTCCTCCCCCCGATGGTTGCACCTGGCATGTGGGTGGCCAAAGTGGTCTTCCACTCAGGGCAGTGCTAAGGCACCTCCCGCTTTAGAGGGTGAAACCCTACCTTCCTACCTGTAGGCCAGGTTCTGGGGGAGGGACCACACAGACATTGCCTTGCCTGCACATATTTATTAAATTACCTGCATGATACATATCTGAGTGATGTGCACAGCTAGGAGTCTCACAAAGTCAACTTTTGAAGATCAGCACCCCTTCCTGTGAAGGGCCCTACAATGTGGCTGGGAAAGTAAGAAAAAAAAGGTTAACTTTCAGGAGGTACAAGGAAACACAGAGGGGGAAAGACAGGGAGCTGTATCTAGAAAAACAGAGGGAGGTGGGGAAAGCAGTCAGGAATGCAAAGGAGCAAATGGAGGAAACAATAGCCTAGGCAGTTAAGAAAAGAGACAATACCTTTTTCAGGTACATTAGTGATAGAAAGAAGACCAGCATGGCTGGATTAACCTGTATGCTAATTACGCCATGGTGTAGGGCCCTGAGGTTCAGGGGGGCCCCCACTGTTAACTTATTTACAGCTACTTTCTTTAATTCTGGCTGTACTGGACAACCGCTGACAGGCCGAACTGCCCAAAAAGCAGCCCCCTCCTTGGAGTCAGTCAGTCCCCCCACCTCACTGAGTCAGTCTGGTGAATGATGACCCACCCCCGCAGCTGCTCTGAGCAAGTGAGCCTCTCAGTTTCTCTGATGGCTGCTCCAGCTTCACCTCTGATCCACCCTGACCCCACCGCACACAACCAATCATGTCCATCAGAGGTCCTCTGGAGGTGTGGCTACTGGGGAGCGGGAATCAGTGTGTGCATGTACATGACGTCAGGACATGTGGCCGGGCAGTAATGAGGAGTAGAGGAGGAGAATGAGAGAGAGCTGTGGCGGTCAGTCGTAAGTGCCGGTGGTTGGTCTCGTCTATCAAAGAAGAAGAGTCTCTGTCTAAAGACACAAAAGTAGGCCATGGGGGGGTCACCTGGAGTCAGATTTGGCTTCAGTGCAGCGTCACATGCTGCTGGTGTTTTCAGTGTAGCCACTAGCCAGGGTCAGTCAGTGCTGTTGCTAGTTTGGCCTTTGGTCCTGCTGTGACTATGAGGAGTCCTCCCATGCCGGGCCACGCTGTAAGGCTGAGTCATGTCACCACTGCCTGTGTGATCTTGAGAAAACAATCAAGAGGACAGACTGGACTCATCAAAGTCACATTCACATCAGTCAGGCCACACCAGGTATGTTGTGTTGACTAGTTTTCTGCGTGCTGCAGTATCCAAGTCATTTGTGCTGCAGAAATAACTAGTTTTATTGCAGTGGAGAAACAAACTAAGCTGTGGTTGCCTCTGGTCATGGTCTGTCTGTAGGTGTTCAGTAACCTGAGCAGTGTACTGAGTCTTTAATAAGATTTGAGTTTGGCACTGAGTGGACCATGGGATGCTAATAAGTCACCTGAGGGGAACTAACTTGTGCGACTTGCTCTTGCTGGCACAGTTTTGTTTTGGTTTGATTTGACTCATATACATTACTGGGAAGTTGCAGCAGGTTGCTCTAGGAAACTTCATTTCTGAAGTGACTGCAGTCAACACCTGCAGGTCCTGCAGGGTTCTAAGGCTCACTCTTTTTGGCACAACTCTGTTTAGTTGCTTCGGCATCAATGACTTGGAGTAGGGGCAAGGATGTGGCAACTCAACATTGGCAGCAAAGCAACTTTTAGGTTGACAATAAAACTATAAATGACAATGGAGATGGAGGAGAGGAGACAGTGGGAGAACAGACAGAATTGATGACAAAGATAGCTGCACAGAGGGTGATTGTGGCAGACGCATTGCAGAGGCAAGGAGCTTGAGCATGTCTCAGGTTTGGAGCTCGAAGGAGTCTTGAGCCAGGAAATAATGGTAGGGAGCTGTGAGCCCCACTAACTGCTTCAATACATGCTTTAGTTTTTTGATTTGGGCAGAGAGAATAGGTATTCAAGGAGGCATGTGCAGGGAGATCGTGGCAGCTACAATCCCCATTTTTATTCATTTATTTATGTGGAATTTGAATTTGATATCTGGGCAGGCAGGGCACACTAACTGAAGTCTAATGTCCAGGTGTGTCTCAGGGGAGGGGAAGAAAAGAGGATCCGTAATTGATAATAACAAAAATAATTACAAGGTACAGTAGAGGCAAGGGAAAAACAAGATGAGTTAATGGTAACTAAAAAGCGAAAATGTACAAAATGTTAATATTGTACTGATAAAATGTTTCTTTGTGCAGTAATTGGTCATTCTGAATTGTGTTGTTTATAATCAAGGGCATGTGACCTGTCAAGTCATGTGGCATAACACAGCATTATAAACCACATCCTGCTTGAGTACCCTGGTCGTTACTGCAGAAGAGTGGAATGCTGGCATTTAGGGGCCCCCGGGCCACAAAATATGACTTGGGGTAGGGCCCCCACATCCATTAATCTGGCCATGAAGACCAGGGGTGGGATTGTGAGGTTAAAAAAGGAGGAAGGGGTGTGTGCAGAGGGGGACCTAGAAAAAGCAACAGTCCTGAACAACTATTTTTGTTCGGTATTCACAGAAGAAGGGGAAGGAGAAGGAGAAGGACCACTATTGGGGGATAGGAGCACCAGTGGGAGAGAGGTGGACACCAGCCCATTTACAGAAGAAAGACTCCTAAAGGAACTCGAGAATTGGAAAGGGGACAAGGCTATGGGGCCAGATGGGATACATCCCAGAATATTAAAATAACTTTAGAGAGGTGCTGGTAGCACCTCTAACAGCCCTATTCAACAAACTGATAGAGACAGGGGTGGTTCCAGGGGACTGGAGGATGGAAAATGTAGTCCCTCTCCACAAAAGTGGGAACAGGGAGAAGGCTGGAAACTATAGGCCAGTCAGCCTGACCTTAGTGATGGGGAAATTAATGGAGTCACTACAAAAGGAAATAATTATGATATTTCTTGAATCCTGCAGAGCACAGGATCCAAGGCAGCACGGATTCACAAAGGGAAGGTCTTGTCAAACAAATCCGATAGATTTCTTTGACTGGGTGACCATGGCGGTAGACTGGGGAGGGGTGGTGGATGTGGTCTACCTAGATTTCAGCAAGGCCTTCAACACTATCCCACATAGGAGGTTGATAAATAAGTTGGGCAGCTTGGGAGTGGGCCCTAAGGTGGTAAATTGGGTCAGAAACTGGTTGTGTGACAGGACACAGAGGGAGATAGTAAATGTCATTCAGTCTGAGGAGAAGGAGGTAACCAGTGGGGTGCCACAGGGATCCATGCTTGGGTCAGTCCTCTTTAATGTTTCCATAAGTGACATCGCAGAGGGGCTTGAGGGGAAGGCATGCCTCTTTGCAGATGACACTAAGATCTGTAACAGGATCAATGCTCTGGGGGGAGGAGGTGGAAAAAATGAGAAAGGACCTAAATATGCTTAAGGAGTGATCACACAGGAGTGTGGTGTGCACATTTTATGGAACACATACAAACAGAGGTGAGAAAGAATAAGTGCCTCAGTTGGGACTTGAATCCAGGCCACCATTCCAATTGCGCTAACCAGCTGCGCCACTGAGACAACTGGAAGCTGGGCCATCCCCGAGCACATTACTCTTTCTCAAATGCACAACCCGATGGCAACACAAATATTTATTTGTAACAATCACACAGCAGTGTGGTGTGCATATTTTATGGAACACATACAAACAGAGGTGAGAAAGAATAAGTGCCTCAGCTGGGACTTGAACCCAGGCCACCTGGAATACCATTCCAATAGCGCTAACCAGCTGTACCACTGAGACAACTGGAAGCTGGGCCATCCCCGAGCACATTACTCTTTCTCAAATGCACAACCCAATGGCAACACAAATATTTACTTGTAACAATCACACAGGAGTGCAATGTGCATATTTTATGGAACACATACAATCAGAGATGAGAAAGAATAAGTGCCTCAGCTGGGAGGAGTAGTCGAGAGTTTAGCAGCTAAGATTCAGTGCAAAGAAGTGTAAAATGATGCACTTGGGGCACAGAAGTCCAAGGAAGGAGTACAAGATAGGGGGAGGTACTGACAGCCACATGTCAAGAAAGGGACATGGGGTAATCATATCTGATGACCTAAGGTAACCAAATAATGTGAGAAGATGTGGGGAGAGCCAGTGGGATGCTAGGGTGCATAGGAAGAGGTATCATGAGCAGAAAAAAGGAGGTAGTTATGCCCCTGTAGAGATCACTAGTGAGACCTTATCTGGAGTACTCTGTCCAGTTCTGGAGACTGCATCTCTGGAAAAACGAAGACAAAATAGAGGCAGTCCAGAGAAGGGCAACACAAATGGTGCAAGAACTGTACCAAAAGTCATATGAACAAAGACTAGATGACCCACTTAGCTTGCCTGTATATTTCAGGTTTTCAGATCCCTACTATGTCCACTGTCGTCATTGATTGCTGATCTCTGGCTGTCTCCCTATAACTCTCGTTTGTCTCCTGCTTCTTCGCCTGCACCTTACTCCTTGTATAACTTAATCCTCTCCCTGTTTTGCTGAGGCTGCTTCTGCCTTTTTATAGGGGCCTCACTCTTCTTGACTCAGGCAGCCACCTTCTCTGTACACCTTACCTTCCAAGCATCGCCGAGTTTCTCACTCCGCCGAGGCCATGTTTTCTGAAATCGGACACCTGCCACAATACTGGGCTACACTCAACTGCCAAACAGGCAGACCCCTTTCTGTCACCCTTTCTACTATCATCTCCTGCCACAATGACGCCACTATTCCTATCTCTTGTGGTTGCCTCTCTGATAGGCACCCTCCTGATAGTAGACCTCACTGCCAGTATACTATCCATTGACCAGTCAGACCTCCACTTCTCTGTTGTCAGCCACCCTCTCTGTACCCCCCTTCCCTTTCCTGTAAAGTGGGAGTTAACCCCTCTCGGGCCTCTCTCTCTCTGTTTCCTAACAAAACTTAAGTGTCGTCTACTCAGTTCCTTCCTATTTTTCTACTCCCTCTTCCCTCCTTTCTCCTGTCCACAGTTCCCCTATCACCTCCTTCTCTCCCTGCTCTTTTTGGTGGGAGACATTAAGTCCAATCCTGGACCCATACAACCCTCCATCACCTTTATGGACACCAAATCCCCCAGGCTATAAAATTGCCCATATGAACATCTGCAGTCTCTCTGCAAAATACACTGATATTGAAGCCTGGGTTTCTCTGTACAAACCCCACATCCTCTGCCTCACTGAGACCTGACTGGAGCCACAGTGCCCAGATACCATGTTCCAATTGCTGGAGTACTCCCTCCTGTGCAAAGATCGACCTTACAAAAGAAAGGGAGGTGGTGCCACCATCTTTGTCTATGAACACCTCTCTGCCTCCACCACCCTCTGCTCTGACAATGCCTCCCCCAGCGAATGGCTAATCGTTGAAGTTACCCTGGATCAACTAAAAAACTCTACTTGGGATGCTGTTACAGCCCCCCAGATGAGGGTGTAGAACGCCTCTGCAGTCTCCTAATAGGGTTTGGATCACTCTCCCCAACTAGAGAGACAATCCTTTTTGGGGACTACAACTTAAATTGGCTCAGTGGTCAGGAACTGGATATATCAACCTCCTGAATCAGTTTAATCTGGTGCAAATCATCTCTCTCTCCCTACCCATTACAACACCCGCAACTCGAACAACACACTCCTAGATTGGGTGATCACTAACTGTACAGACAGAGTTACCCAAGCTGGCACGCTAGCCAATTCCATAGCAACCACTCCCCCACTTATGCCATTTGGTCCTCCAAGGCCTCCCGTCCCGCCCAAAGTACCTTTCTTTCCGGAATTTTAACTGCCCCGATATCTCATGCCTCTTTGAGGACATCAGGGCCTTAAACTGGCGGGATCTCTATACCTGCACTGATGCATCTGGGGCTGCCACCTACTTCACCAGTGCTCTTCTGGACATCCAGGATCACCACTTCCCTATCACTACTCAGGGTATCAGAGGTGGGAGCATATGCTGGCTCACTAAAGACCTACTGGCAGTCGTGAAGTTGAGGGATAACAATTGGGGTGCCCACAAACTGACCCCTTCCCCAGCCCTGTGGCATGAGTACAGGCACCTGTAAACTAGATATAAATACATGGCCAGATCATTAAAACAGGAGTACTACCACTGGCTCCAGAGAGAGAACCTGGGCAATCCTAAAAAATTCTGGGACTCTATCAACTCTTTATTAAATCCCCACTCACGTAGCCCCTCCATTCACTTGAGTTCTCCTTCTGACCCTCTGACAGATCCCTTGGTGGTCCCTGATGCACTGAATATCAAGTTCTCTGCTCTATTGAACCTCCTCTGCAATCTTCCATCCCAGGGACCCTGCACTCCCTCCCCACCTTCAATTCCCCCCCCCAGTGATGTCCTCTTTCACCCCGCTTTCTACTTTTCTACCATCTCCACTAAGGTCACATCCAAACTGTTAAAGAAGTTACCAAACATAGGCAGCCCTGGCTCCGGCGGCCTCTCCTCTGTCTTTCTGAAACTTGTCTCCCCTCATAGGCAAGCCCCTCACCTTTATCTTTAATCTTACACTATCTGCCTCTACCATGCCCAACTCCTGGAAGTCTGCTAGAGTAGTTCCTATCTTTAAATCCAGTGACCCCCCACTCCGCCAACAACTATCGGCCTATATCCATTCTCCCCACCTAAGTAAACTCCTTGAGAGGATCATCCATCAACAACTATCTGGGTACATTGCCAAATATGAGCTCTTATGTAGCCAGCAGCATGGCTTCGGTAGACATCACAGCATTTCTACTGCCCTTGCTCTTTTCACCAACCACATCCTCTCCAACAAGGACGGTGGATGTGCCACAGGCACCGTTTTTGTTGCCCTATCCAAAGCTTTTGATATGGTCAACCACTCCTTACTCCTATCCAAATTATCCTCTTGGTTGCTCTGCTGGGACCACTGACTGATTCCAGAGTTGCTTCTCAGGATGCTCCCGGGTCAGTGCGCAATGGTTCTACCATTTCTCCACCCTTGCCAGTCTCTATGGGAGTTCCCCAGGGCTCCATCCTGGGCCCCCTGCTCTTCTCTCTGTTTGTCAACTCCCTCTCTTCCAACAACTTTAACTGTCACTCCCTCCTCTATGCAGATGACCTTGTCATCTATCATAGTGACAAGTCCCTCTCGAGTATCTCCTCTGTTCTCACCCAAAAATACTGTTTTGCTTATAATTGGTTCTCCTCTAATCTATTGTTGGTCAATTCTAAGAAAACCAAGGCTATGCTGTTTTGGTCGAAACCATTCTGTTAATAAAACTGGCAATGCCAACTCCTCTCTCCTCATCCAGCCCCCTGATGGCCCCGCCCTTGAAAACGTCTCTGCTTTCAAATACCTGGGGGTAATGCTTGACACTTCTCTCTCTCCTTCATAGACCACATAAACCAATTAGTCCACAGGGTTAACATGAAGCTGGGAATGGCCTACCAAATAAAGCCCTTCCTAACAAAGGAGGCACGCTTGGCCATTGTCATGGGTAATCTCCTCCCTATCTTTGATTATTGCTCCACTATTTACTTTCAAGTCTCAACCACCCTACTGACTAGACTCTCAGTAGCTAATAACAGCACTTGCCACTTTGCCCTATTGGCCCCTTATTCAACCCACCACGGTGACCTCTATCGCTCCCTTGGTTGGCTCCTCTTGCGGGGTTGCTTTGACTATTCACTTGTCTGTTTTTTGGACACCACCCTTAGGTGTGGAAACACTTCCCCTCTCTCTACCCTTTTCAACACTAGAGCCCTGGAAAGACATCTTTTCACCTCTATTTCTCCCATCCTTGAAGTACCTAGGACCACCACCAATATGGGTGGGAAAGCTCTATCAATGGTGGCCCCTGCTTTGTGAAATGCATCACCCCCTATCATGCGAAATTCAAACACCCATCTAAACTTCAAACAAAACCTAAAAGCCTGGATTCTTGACAAGTGTCAATGCAATTGTCTCACTCGCTCATATCCCACGTGCTCACCAATCCTTTCTGTCCCCATCTTGCTTTTTTCCCACCTTTTCTAGCTCTGGTTTGGGTATGTTGGTCTAGTTGTGGATCTTCATATGAAGCAGGATCCCCTCCATTTTTAAATCTACCTTTAACATGGTACCCATGTATAGATGTCTTCCTGCAATGTCTCAAAATTGTAATAATTTGTTGCTTTTATTCCACTGACTGCATATCATTGTATGTACTATATGTAAATGTAACTGTTACTGTAATTGCTTCTATTGTACCACATGTAAATGTAACCTTGTAAATAGTTTTGTTACTGTAATGCTTCTACTTGTGCCTTCTGGCCCCGGTTGTGCCTGCAAATGGTCCACTGGACCAGTGCACCTACCTGGTTATCAAAGTCATAAATAAAGACCTCAATATGCATTCCCTGGAGGAGAGGAGAGAGAGGGGATATGATAGAGACATTCAAGTACATCATGGGAATAAACAAGGTACAGGAGGGTAGCATCTTTCAGAAAAGAAGGTGTATGAGAACAAGGGGGCATGATATGAGGCTAGAGGGGGATAGGCTCAGGGCAACGTGAGGAAGTACTTTTTCACAGAAAGAGTAGTGGACACTTGTAACAGCCACCCTGCGGAGGTGGTGGGGGCAAAAACAGTAGGGGAATTTAAGAATGCATGGAATAGACATAAGAATACTCTAGCAATAGAGAGGAGAATGTAAGCCGCAGATCAACTAGGGTCTGCGATAATGCATTAGGTAGGGAAAAGGGGCAGACTAGGTGGGCCATATGGTCCTTATCTGCTGTCACCTTCTGTGCATCTGTGTATCTGTGGCCATATCCTTGTGTGGATCGAGGAAATGATGTACCTTCCTGAGTTGGATCCCAGACCTTGGGAGCAGGTAGGTCAATTGGCTGTGTGGCAAGTGACCTACCCCCATCTGGTGGTGCTGCCACTGTAGGCGAGCCTAATGAAGTTTACTGTGACCCCTGAACCGGGACTAGGAGCTGCAGCTTTCCATCTCATGCCAACAAGGGAGAGGAGTCCTTCACTCAAATTCAACTCAATCCTTTTTTCCCTTGTTCCATTTTCCTAAGAGACCCCAAAGCCATCAACTGACTGAGACAAATAGAAATAGCAGAATTTCAAAATGGTCCTTTGGAGGAGGTGAAAACCTGGGAAGTGGGAAAAACCCTCTAATGGGAAAAAAAAAGGGAAAATTCCTCTCCGACCCCTAGCACTGTCACGTGTGTGGAACCCTATCTGCCTACCTGGAGGCTACGTTTCTGTGGAGGGGCCATTGACAATACTTTGTTTGCTGCAATGCTTGGGCACACTGTTTATTGTCTCTGCAGAAGCACAGTAAATTTGTATTTCTAAAAGTAACAGGGGATTAGCATCAGGCAGAACCTTACTGTATATCTGGTCACTATACAGTCTAGTGTAAGGACCCCCAATCCAGAACACAGTATTCTTGGATGTACAGTAATGCACATCAGTTCTTTATGATGAAGCCAGCCAGAATACAACACAGTGCTTTGCAGTAAATGACATGTCACAAGACATTGAATGAAAACAGGGCTTAAATGCCATTGAACTACAGTATATCCTGCAGCATACTGCATCCCTCTGCAGTAATATTGCAAGGTACTGTGTTGCATCCTGGCTGGCATGAATGTGTATTATAGAGTTCTGCATTTACAGTATATTAAATTCAATGTGTGGTACATAGCATAGTTCTTGTGTATACTTATGAACTTGAATGTTGTTAACTTAAGGTTATGAACTTAGAATTTGGATTTTTTCTATTTCCACCCTCAGTAGGAATGCTGAGTAGGTGTAGGAATAGAGGCCCAGCATTGAGGGCGAGATAAGAGTGCCGAAGGAGGAGGAGGCCAGGGATGATGGTGGGAATTTTCGAAACGCTCGAAACTAAGCAGAGGAAGTGCTGTGGTTTAAGTAGGGGATGTGGGAGGAGCTATTCCCACCACTAAACCTTGGGCTTTTAGCCCTCCCATTCAGTGTGTGGTACATAGCATAGTGCTTGTGTATACTTATGAACATGAATGTTATGGACTTAAGGTTATGAACTTAGAATTCTGCTTTTCTCTATTCCCGCCCTCAGCAGGAACAGCTGGGTAGGTGTAGGAATAGAGGCCAAAAAAAAATGTGAATTGTTCGATTACCTCCTCCAACTCTGGAGAGTGTGACCAGTAGCATGTAGGAGAGGAAAAAATCCTGTGGGGGAATCTCTGAGGACCCATGGTTACTGACCTGTCTGACCTCTCTGCAAATTATGAGGAGATAATCCTAAAAATGTGGACTGAGGTTTTGGTTTTGGTTATGTCCAAGAGTTATTCTTTGAGTCTTGCTGGTCAATGAGTTATGTCCTCTGAATCGTGATGGTGAGTAGGAAGGTCAATTTCAAAGGATGGAGGATTCTGGAAGATGAAGGAGTCCAGTTTAGATGGATGTCCAGATGAAGGAAGATGGTGAACTATGTCCAGGATCTCTGTTGTGGTATCTGAGAATGGAAAACGTTACACCAGGATGGATCCAGGGAACAAAGTCAAGGATGGTTGAGTACTAGATGATGATGCACTTGAGGGTACCAAAAATAATTTAGAAGGAGGAAATCCAGGAGGCAATCAAATTCCATGAGACAAGCCAGAACCAGTCCGAAGGCAAGGAAGCCAAGTTGATGTCAAAGGAGAGGACAGCACTCAGGGGTTCCAAGGCATTGAGAAGATGGACTGAAGGGAGGAATGGATATGAGTAACCAACTTTGATCGCTGACTGGCAGAATGGTTGATACCGCCCTATGCTGTTCGGGCAGAGCTAGAGATGGAGACTGCTCAAGGAGCAGAGTGAAGTGGAATGAATAGAAGACAAAGACAGAGACAGAGACTCCCAACCCTGGCAACCAGGGAAGCACACCTTCACTTAATACCCCAGAGGCAGAGCTGTCAGTGAGGAAGATTTGTCATGGAGGACCGAGATGGCACTAACCATGACCTCCATGTAGGTCAAGGTATGGATGCATGCGAGAAGACCTCCATGTAGGTATGTGAGGATGGTCCTTCACCGCGGACTGAGATGGCATTGACCAAGACCCCCATGCAGGTCAAGGTAGAGACACATACCAGGAAGCTAGGACTGCCAACTTAGAAGGACAGAGCAGCAGACAGAGGTGCAGTAGAGGTGGAGAAACCAGATTCAGAGGCAGATGAAGTGAAACCTGATGGTGTAATCGCCAGGACTGGGAATCCAGAATGTTCAAGCAGTGAATCCAGGCCCCCATGTGGGCCAAGCTGGCAATGGCGAGACCACCACATAGGCCTGCCATATGAAAGAAGCAGGATTATTCATGCCATGAAGCCAGGCCCTCATGTGGACCAAGCTGGAAAGGGCAAGACCACTACATAGGTCTGTCACAGGAAAGGTCAGGAATGTTCATACTGTGAAGCGATGCCCCCACATGGGCCAAGCAGGACATGGCGACACCCCCATGTTGGCCTGCCATAGGAGAGAAACCAGAATGTCTGGCTGCAGGAAAGAACCAGAATGTCTGTGCCATGAAGCTAAGCCTCCACATGAGCCAAGCTGGAACAGGCAGGACCCCCCACATAGGTCTGGCAGGTGGCAAAGCTATCCATCCAGCAGGTGTGATGAGGTAAGACAGGCAGCAATAGAGAAGTGACAGTCCTCACCAGAGGACTCGAGATTGTATGGAATGAGACCTCAAGCACGGCCCATCCCATGTTAGACAGCTAGCAGGGATGAGCAATAAGAGATGTGTTTCCTTTGAGGACACGTCGTACACTTTTAAGATTCTGCTGTGTTGCAACATGTTGTCCATCACTATAAGAGGTAAGCTGTTTGAAGTTTTCATACAAAATAAAAAAAAAGATGACCTTTTGAGGTGTTACTTGGATAGCATCATATTGCAATGCATTGTATGGTAGTATAGAGGCCAGAGGAAGAGCAAATTGAAGGTCCGCAAGAAGAGAGACAGGCTCGTTGGAATGGCCCAGGAGCAGGGTACCATTACAGAAAATGATAGCAGTGGCAGTGTCCAGTTGCTGCTCAGGACAGAAGGAAAGGTGGCATCAGCAAGGAGAGAACCAGTTGGAAAGCAGTGAGCTGCTGAATAGAGAAGAACGCAGTTAATACCGGCAATGAAGGTCCACAAAGGAGCACTGATGAAAAAGCAATCCAGGACATATTAGGCATTGAGCTGTTGGAACATCCACAGATAAAGTCAGCAAAGTGGTCCCACGAAGACTGCCCTGTCCCACAATTGTTTCTTGGGCAGCAGAAATGCAAGGATAGCAAGTGGCAGTGAAAAACGGTCAGTTTTGTTGGGCTGTAATCTCAGGTAGTAGGTGAGAAAGGTTCCCTGCAGTTAGAGTGAATAAGTTTCTCAGGTTGTCAAGGGACAGGAAGATGCCTGCTGAAAGAAATCCTGATCAGGGCCAGACCCTCCATATCCCAGGGGGCATACACGTTGTCCAATAGGGAGAAAACCTGGGTTGCAGGAAAGTGCGCCAAGACCAGAAAGGTTGCAATTTACCCATAAAATATCAGATGCCTCTCACCAGGCCCTCAAGGTACTGCTGAAGTATGGGAATTACAAGAAGCCAAGATGGGTGGTTGGGGGGGACACGGAAGCGCTAAGTTGCGGGCATGGGTCCTGAGAGGCTGCTGGGGATCGCAGAGGCGTCCAACCAGAGCAGGAGCAAGCCAAGCCATGCATACAGTGATGAATTATACTGAGTAACAGACAGTCCTGGCTAGAAATGGAGTCCTTCGGCACTGAAACCCAGCAATTCAGGTAGGCAGTCCACTGAAGCTGGTGGGCCCAAAGCATGTGAGCGAAATGCAAGGCTCCAAGGAGTGGGAGTTGTGCCACACCAGAAGGAAGCAGGAAGCATGGCAGTACAACTGTACTGGTTGGTCGGTTGGAGTGGAGCAGAGGTGCTGGCTGGAGGGAGGGCTTGAAAGAACAAATAGGAGACGAGCGAAAAACAAGCAGGGGACAACCAGAAAACGGAGGAGAGAATAGGACGGGGAAGGGGAACAAACAGGAAGACACAGAGAAAACAACAAGGGGACAGAAACAACAGGAAGGGGGCAACAAACAGGAGCAGGGTAGAGGGAAGAGGGAGAGGGAGAGAAAGGAAAGCAAAACAGGGAACAAGCAGGGAAGAGAGAGAGAGACATTGAGCCCAACCACACCAGCAGTCACAGGAAACCATTTTCAAAATGCTCGAAGCTGGGCAGCAGATGTGCTGTCATTTAAGTAGGGGATGTGGGAGGAGCTATTTCCATTGAACCTCAGGCTTTTAGCCCTCCCAGTGTCCAGTCTGGAGTCTAATGTTCCTTATGAAGTTCCTTCTTTTATTTGTGCTTAACATAAAAATAGCCTTATATGATGTATAAGGCTGTTCCTGGACCTGCTCTTCTTCTTTTCCATGCAAGTCATAATTTTACATATTTTTGCAATACTTTAATATAGATTAGGTACCCTGTGGTCCAGTGGTGCATGAATTGATAGAAGAAGTTCCTCACAACTACCATTTCCCTGTACTGTAATGCCTAAATGGCTCACCCCAACTGCTGCAAATAGCCAGGCTTGCCTAGTAATACAGTTCCCTCTGTCTTTTGGACCTGCAAGGCTATGCACAACCATTATTTATGCAATAACTCCAGTTCATCTCTTTTATATTTGCTAATGCATGAACAACCCAGATGCCCTGAAGGGGAGCAAGTGGAAGACATGGAAATAGCTCTCTTAGGGATCCTGCTACTTTTTGAGCTGTGTGAGATGCCCCTTTCCCTGCCATCTTTCCCAATCATTAGAGCCACTAAGACTGCACCTTTTCCTCCAGCCATGAGAAAGAAGAATAATTAACATTTATATCACACTTTTCATATACAGTGCATCCCAATTTGCTTTGCAAGCAATGAGACACTGGTAGTAAAGTAACTGTGACAATGTAGTGTCAGCCGTTTCACACACCCAACACCCACACACAGCCTTAGGCATTTGCATGAACTGATTTTATGGAACAGGGAATTTTGGCCAGAACACTGAGGAAACCCCCTAAATCTTGTGAAAAGTGCATGGGTTCTTTTATTTCCACCTGGGCAGGAAGAGGGATGGGCAAAAGTAATCTTGTTCTAACATTTCTGCTGAAGGGCAGAATAACCTGACAGTATGGCATCCCCCTAGTTCTGAACTTGAGTGCCAGTGCTTATGGTATGATCCCAATCTCACTGTGGGATTAGAACCCATGACCTTTTGGCCCAGAGGCAGCTGTACTACCAAGAGACCCACACTGACTCTTGGCTGCTTTTGTAATCAATGCCAAAACCAATCTTTGGTTGACTAGTAGAGCATTCAAGAATGCCAGGCAGCACTCTGGGAGCAGTGTTCCTTATCTCTATGAGATGCATCACTTCAATGGTTTTGGGGATGAATTCTGAATCACTTGAAAACCCAGGTCCCCTAGGTGAAAGCACAATGTAGGCCAGCTATGTGCTTACTAAACCCGCTCAAATATGCTGTCAGACACATTACAATCATATGCATGCAAGCAATGAGTAATTGGAAAAGCAGTTGAAGGCAGTGTGGTTTAGTGGCTAGAGCACAGGCTTGGGAACTGGAACATCAGAGATCCAAACCTTGCGAGAGCCAAAAACTCAGTATGTGACCCGGGGCAAGTGACTTACCCTCCCAGTGCTCCAGTCACCCACTTGCAGAAATGCGTAGAGGCAGGACCCAAGTGAAACGAGATGTTGCACCTCAAATGGGATATTCTGGGTAATACTAAATTAAAAATAAGGTAAAGTAGAAGCCCATATGAAACTTTCTCCTATGTGCTTTTACTGTTTTGTGTTCATGCATGTCTGTTGAAAGATGAGATGTGAATAATGTGATACTGGCCTTTAATACCATGTATGCACAATACACCACTGCTGCCATTCCCCTGAACCGCCTTGTAAATAAGGTGTTGTGCATCTTAAAGAACTCTACCCTGTCCAGTGAAAATTCAAATCAATATATTAGTTAATGCAAATAAATGAAGGAACCTGTTTACCTTGAAAAATTGGGCTCATGGCTCTGTAAAGTTTGAAAATGCTGCCTGACCTGGCTTAAAAATCAGGTGTGGGAGTGGAAAATATGATTTGCACTTGCAGGTCTGGTGAAAGCCCAATCAGGGCCATGCCTTAGACCAGCTCAGTGGGCAGAGGTCATAGCAGGGGAGATGTGGCCGGCCAGAATGGGTACATTATTATCTCATGATGCTTGCTCGCTGGGAAAATTTGTGCATATTCCAGGATAAATGAAGAATGTTGTAATGCAAATTAAGTACCTTAAAAACTGCATTTCTAGCTCTGTGGCTGCCCGCCAGTACCCCCCCCCCAGCCCCATAACTAACCTTCTTGCAGTCTTTCTGGTTATCTACAGCATAGTGGGTGTCCAGCTGTATCGGTCATGCCAGAGCCTTCAGAAACTGCCAGTATGAGACAGCCTTAGTTTCTGGTTTTCTTCCCAGGATTACTGGCGTGCAATGATGCAGGTGAGCTGTGATGGCACACATGCATGACAGGTGTCTGGTGGCCTCTCTTTCTTGTATTCCCATCTGTGCTACCTCTTGGCCTTCACCAGGGATGGTCACACAGCAAGAGCAGTGTGCAGTGTGCCCCTGCCTTGAGGAAGAAGAACAGTCCCTGGACACTCAATTCTTCCTCCCCCAGCTGGCCCATGACAATCTGCCCTCATTTCTGAACATGGGTTAGCAACACAGCAAACAGAAGCACTACCCCATGCTACCAGGCTGGCTGAAAGACTGCTTTTTTTTCCATACAGGTTTTTCTCCCATAGGACTGGGGCAACTTGTCAGCCCTGTCCCTCTCCCCATGGAGCAGCACTTCTTTGCCCCAAGACATTGCCTTGCAATTGAGCACCCCCATGGATGGTTCCACATCTTTTCATCGCAAAACTTTTTGTCGCAGTTAATTACCACATGGTAATTAGAGCAAAACACATTTCGGCACATAGACTCTACAGCGCATGACAGTTCAGCGTATATTAATTCTCTGTTCTGTTGCGTCACCATCTACAGTGCAATTGGAGTTTGGACAGCCATGCCTCTAGAGTTTGTCAAAAGCATCAGAGGCCAGCCGATGCTGTGTGATGCTGGATTCCTATACTGCCTGGAGCACACCTATGGGGGAAAACAATACTGAAAGTGTTGTCAATATGACACTTTTAAATGCCCCGCTAGAGTGCACACTAGTGATGATGTAATAATAAAATATGTACAGGAACATAACCATGTTCCTGATGCTGGTTCCACAATGGCAAAAAAAAGCTGTATCTGACTTGAAGGACAAAGCTAGCTCTTCACAGGATAGCACCCAGCATCTGGTTGCAAGTGCTATTAGTGGGCTTAGCCAGGCAGTCAGTTCCCAGTTGCCATCCGTTGCAAGCCTTAAGCGCACTGCACAGAGAACACACCAGACAGTCGCTGCAGTCCCTACTCAGCCTACATCTCTGGTAGATTTACTGATTCCAGCTGAGTACTGGAATACACAGAGACGAGCGCTTTTTATGCAGTATGATTCGGGGTCTGATGATAACCAGTGTTTCATCCTTTTTGCAACAACAAAAAACTTACACTACATGCATTCCACCCCACACTGGTATGCAGATAGGACATTTAAATGTGCACCAACACTTTTTACACAGCCCTACACTATACATGGAGTCCGCCAATCTGCAGTTATCCCATCCATGTTCATACTGATGTCAAACCGTGCCACTGACAGTTATGTAAGGGTTCTGCAAAAATTAAAACAGCTTTGTCCTGAACTGTCCCCTTCCTCAGTAATGACAGACTTTGAACTAGTAGCAGTAAAAGCATTTACTAGTGAGTTTCCTGGGGCTAGTACAAGGGGCTGCTTTTTCCACCTCTGCCAAGCTGTGTGGTGAAAAGTCAGTCATTCATAAAAATTATACAGTGGATGCTGACTATGCTTTATAAATAAGAATGCTTCCTGCACTTGCATATGTTCAACCAGCTGACATTGTGGATGCCTTTGAGGAACTACGGGCGACTGAGTTTTATACAGCAAATGATGACCAACTGGCTCCTCTTGTTGATTACTTCAAAGACACATGGATAGGGAGGCCAGTTGGTTGTCGTGGTAGGCGAAGACCACATTTTGAAATAGATTTTTGGAACTACAGCTCTGCAGTCAGTAGTGGGATCCCGAGAACCATAAACTCAGTAGAGGGGTGGCACTGAAGTTTTAATAGTCTGCTTGGAGCATGCCACCTCACTGTTTGGAAGTTCATGAATGCCCTAAAGGTAGAACAGAACCTGAATGAGCTACAAATGGAGTAATATCTTGCTGATATAGAGCCTCCGGCTCAAAGAAAAAAATACAAAGACACAGCAAAAAGAATTGTCAAGGTAGTAGAAACATCTTCAAACCCATTACTTGATCATATAGCTAAGGTACTATTACTTCACTTTTATTAAGCTTTATCTTGGGGATTTGTGACAAAATTTTGCAGTAAATGGTATCATGCGATGAAGTATTTTGCGATTAAGTTTTTTCAATGAATTGTTTGCGACATAATGTTTGCGATGAAATGATGTGATACCCCCATCGATCCCCCCCATGGCAGGGTCTGTCTCATCCTCCCTCACAAAGAGATGGACTGAAGTGATTCTGGGTGACAGAGCGAGTTTGTGGATGGACAGTCAGGCTTCTATAAGCCCCAGCTCCCTTTTTCCACTTTTTAACCTGTTCCCCACTATAGCTGACATAAGGCTTGTGTGGAGGCATGCATGCATCACCAGGCCACAGCCCCTCCCATCCATGCCACCCCAACCTGCACTACCACAAGGCCTCCACCTGATGGCAGTCAAAGTCCAGGTAAGCAAACCCACCCTCCCTGAGAGAAGAAAGCAGCACCTGAGACACTCAATCCCCCCCCCCAACCAACCCCCAGCAGCCTGAGTCCGCTTCTGAATTCAGATTGCTGGCATGGAGCCAAGTGCGGCATCAAGCACCTCAACCTTCATGCCACCAGGCCAGCTGCATGAAAGACTACATTTGTATGTGAACTGTAATACTTTATTGATTACATTAGTACCTCCAAAATGGAAAATTTTAAATGCAGATGTTTAAGAAAAAGAATAATCTGCTAAAGTACATAAAGAAAATTACTGTATAAAGTGTGAACTAAAAAATTATATTGCCACAAGAATGTGCTGACACAGTGCATCACCATTAAAAAGAGGTTACACATAAGTGTTGACTCAAAAATGTGTGCAAATATAAATAAAACTGTTGGTAAATAAAATGTTTGTTATCAAAAGAGCTGGAGTCATATTCACTGTCACTAATGGTGGCACTAAGTTTTCATTATGACCACTCTGTGCCACCTATGACTTTATGACCACGTTTAGCTACTGTGCATTAAATAGGGATTGCAACCCCAATACATGTGGTTGCTAACAGCTTTGGGAGTGTATGGAAAAGAAGCACCAGGGACACCATTTAATAAGGCATGGTGAGCTTTGCAAGTCTGGTTGCAGAATCGGTGACATCCAACCTGTAGAACTGTTCAATGTCCTACGCAGCCAGTATAGTGTTATGCTTATGCAACTGTGTTAGTTTGGTTTTGGCTGTTTGCACTCTCTATTCTTGAGGAATCATCACCCTGAAGGGGTACCAAGGCAAGGAACCCTCAGAGAAGGATCCACCCCTAGAGGTGCCACAGGACGATTCCCATGGCTAAAGGTACCTTAGGAATCCCCAAAAAGAAATGTAATACAAGCATATCCCAAAAAGACTGAGGTGACATGAAGTACATAAGCAAGCAGCAACTGTGATTTAGTAGCAGGAACTGTGATGTAGTAGTCGATAAGCATCAGGCAGTTTGATAACTAACGGTTATGACCTGAGTTAACAGAGGAGAGAGAAAAAACCCTATGAGGAGGAAATCTCTGGGGCTCCAAGGCCTAGGTCACCTTCACTCCAGGTTTGGGATAGTTTATTTAGTGATGGCTTTGTAGCTGCAATATGGAATACTCAATAAAAGGGAGGTGAAAAAAATTCCAATTTAGAGGAAGGCTCTCACTCAAACCCTCTAGCGGAAACACTGTGGAAGGTTGTGAGAATACTCTGCAACAATACTGTACGTGCAACCAAGGCAGGAGGAGGAGAGCAACAACTGCTGAGGCACTCACCTGGCCTACCCGCCCTTAACTCAAACCAGGTGAACCAGAGGCAGTCGTAGGGAGAATGCAGTGGAGGTGCCTTGCTAGGGAAACCACAAAAGCCAATGGATAACCATTATGGTGGAACACTAGAGCCAAAGGAGATCAGAGTAACCACCCTTCACAGCTAATCTTAAATTCTATACCAGGAACTACTGTCGCATAGCAGGCAGCTAAAGCCAAGCCCAGGGTGATGACATTCCCAGCTATGGGCCAGGTGAGAAGGATCCTGCCCCAAGGTGGACTCACTCAAGATGCGGACTAAATACAAAGCGAGAACCCTGCACCAAAATAGAATGGCTGGCATGAACCCCGAAATTGAATGAGAGCTGAAAATCTGGTGAGCAGCAGATTGAGCACTGGTGTGCTGAGATCATAATAAGCAGTGAGTGCTGAGACCTTGCAAGGTTGAATGCAGAACTGAGTGCAGCAGAATCCCAGAGGCTGAAGCCAAGGAGATGGCAGTAGGCATGAAGCAATGATTTGTGTAAACAATGGGCAATGATTGTGTAAGCAAGCATGGACCTGCATGTAGGTCAGTAAACAGAGTAGTAGTAAGTGGACCTGCACATAGCTCTGCATAACATAACAGCAATGAAGCAGCACTGAATAGAAGGGCAAGCTAGCCAGGCAATGAAAAGCCAAATCAGGGAGACAAATACTCTGAGGATTTTCAGCTGTGAAGGCAGGATTTAGAACAGAAATAATTAGCCAAGTGGGGCTACAACTCTCCAAACACTTCCCAGTCCCTGCCGTAGGACAATCCGAAAAGTGATGGAAGGGCTGAGAACCACATGCAGATATTAAAGCTACTTTAACAGCTGCAGCAGTAGCTCATAGCTGACCTCTGAGTATAACAGGGTGAATAAACATAGAAGCAACATCTGAATGGAGTACACTGAGTTGTTAAATTTGCAATAAACATAAATAAGGAGACACAATGCTGCTGAAAGCAGGTGTAACCAGGCAGGGCAATGAAGCTGCTGCAATGAGGTAAGTAGAATGACAGCATGATTGAGCTGCATAGCTAGATTCAGAGTAAACTGAGTCAGGTGAAAACAATTCAATATGCAACATGGAGCAGCTATGGTTGAGCTGAAACACACAGATAATGATTGCAGTAGTGTGAGAGTTGTGAGTAACAGATCAAATAGTAGGAGCTCTAAAGCAATATGCTTGGAGCTTAGAAACAAAAGCCCCCCCAAAAGACAAAACCAAAGACACACAAACACAGAAAACCGGAACAAAGACAGAAGAAGCACATGCAGCCAAAGGCAAAATACAAACCAGAAGCAAGAAATAAACACAGAAATCCAGCAGACAAGTAGGAGCAGTAAGGGAGGGGGGAGGTAGGCCCCAACCAGCTCAGAGAACAGACTGACAGAGCCTTTGGCTGCAAAGAAAAAGTGCTTCATAATGAGGCTGAGAGGAACTGCTTATATAGCTCAGGAAGTAGGAGTGGCTGGCTGCTTGACCATGAAACTCCAGGCAAAGCCTTTCCAATTATATGCAGCAAGTAAGGAGGGGATGGTCACTGTGCTGCGACCAGGTGCCAAGAGCCAGAATAGGACAGACTTTGGATAGGGAGAATTTTATTTTACAACTTTTGGCTAGGAAAGATGCACTTAGCCGATGCTTGCTTCAGGTGCGTTCTGGGAGCGCAGTTTTATGTATTGAATGTACTTAATCCTTCAAGTGTATGGTAAGGCCGCATCTAGAGTATGGAGTTCAGTACTGGTACCCACACCTCAAAAAGGACATTAACCTGCTGGAGAAGGTACAAAAGAGGGCTACAAAGATGATAGCCGGTTAGCAGGGCAAGGCATATGAGGAGAGGTTGAGGGCACTGAACATGTACTCCCTGGAAGACAGGAGAGAAAGAGAGAGAGAGAGAGAGAGAGACATAATTGGGACATTCAAGTACTTGAAAGGGATAAATAATGTTGATAAGGAAAGTCTCTTTAAGCTGAGTGGCAACCATATCACGAGGGGGTACAGTCTTAAGCTGAAGGGTGGGAGGTTTAGGAGGGATGTCAGGAAGCACTTCTTCACAGAAAGGGTGGTGGACACTTGGAATGCGCTGCGGAAGAGGTCATCTTGTTAAGACAGTGAGCAGCTTTAAGAGGCTGGGATAGGCATAGGGGAAAGATAAGAATCATGGGTAGGGATGATGGGAGGAGTGGGGAGGAGGAGGGCAGGGACATTAGCTCAAGCTGTGGACCCTACAACATGAGCAGACTTGACAGACCAAATGGCCTTCTTCTGCTGGCATGTTCGTATGTTCATATGTTATGTAAGTTTGTCTTTCCTAAGACGTGGAACCTCTGTAAATGAGCTTTTAGCTCAAAAATATTATAATCCGAGAATTAATAAATAAAATAAAAAAAAACAAGAAAGTTAAGTGACTTGCTCATAGTCACACAGTATGCAAGTGGCATCTGTGGAATTCAAACCTAGTTCTCCAAGTTTGCAGCTCAGTTCTCTTAACCACTATGCTATACTACCTCCAAGCAAAGCTGCTGAAGAGCAGCAAAGAAGGAGGACTGAGGCTAGGAAACAGGTAGTACTGGATGCCAGGGACCTGATCTTGGCATTAGGAGCTGTTTAGGGAGGCACTGAACTACCAGATTGTCCGGCCATTGGGCCAAGAGCACCAGAACCATTGGCCCACTGAGACCAGAAACGAATGGAGTGATATGGAGGGAAGAATTCTGGGTAGTACCATATGTCCTTTCACTGCTGGCAAACAGCACTGCATTGCACCATCAATCTGGCACTACAGTGTTGGGACATGGTCACAATCACTAATCTGCATTTATTCAATGATTGCAGTTGCAGTGACTCTTACCAAGTTAGAGGGCCTTAATGTCAGTCTTGAAAGCTTTATGGGTTGCTCAGTTGTGGACCTCAGGAGGAAGTTAATTGCATGTGTTAGGGGCTAATAAGGCAAATAAGCGACTACCAGAGCCAATCTAGACTTTGAGGACATCTAGTAGAGTACTGGATGATGAACAGAGACATCTCCACTGAAGTTCCAGCTTGAGAGAAACCCCCTTGAAGGAGGCCTTCAAGAGGGGTCTAAAGCCTTTTTTGTTTAATGAGGCCTGTGGTGACTCTTACGGCCTCTGTATTTTACTCTACTGATTCCTACTGTTGCTGAATTATTTAATTTATTTAACTTATTTATTTATTTCAAAGTTTAGAAATACAC
Organism: Neoceratodus forsteri; assembly: GCA_016271365.2. Lineage (NCBI taxonomy): Eukaryota > Metazoa > Chordata > Ceratodontiformes > Ceratodontidae > Neoceratodus > Neoceratodus forsteri. The sequence continues at coordinate 1,104,300,896 of CM057454.1, forward strand.
CTTTGAGCAGAAATGCTCATTTACAAAGATTCCTCGTCAGAATAACAATTTGTTTACACCATGTCAAAGACAATATTAAAAACTTATTAACAAAGGCTGGACAATATTGATTCTGTGACATAATAAAACAGAATGAGTAACATAAGTACCGTTTCAGCAATACAGAATGAACAAAAGTTAACATTCAACAGGCCAAATAATTGACTTCCAGTGATGTCACTGGTTTAATGGCTGCCTAACTCTGGAGCTCTGGGTACCAATGACAAATATATTTAAAAGAATGCTGATTTCAAAACCATCAGTCTACAAAGGAACACAGCAGTAGCGTATATTACGATGGTGAGCAGCAAAACAAAGGGAAAACAGACAGAATCAGCAAAAATTAAAGCTCTGATTGATGAAGATAAAATCATGGGCCTACAAGAAGACAGCCACCCGTCATCACCAGTCTCAAGTATAGATGGCCTGGATGAGACCGCTACACTTTTGGAGCAGGGAGTGGTACTAGCGAAACTGGATGGCATTATAAAAGCACTCCACAGGGTGTACTCATCAGTCGCTGATCTAAAAGCAGACTTCTGAAAGATGGACAGAAGCCAACAAGCAGGCGATGGGGGAGACCTCATGGACACTACTGGGAGACATGATAGAGTCCTGCTTTACCTCCTAATGAGAGAGAGGGAGATCCAAGCCAAACTCGAGGATCAGGAAAACAGACCTGGAGAAATAACATTCGCATACATGGCGTACCGGAGGATCTAGTGAACACCTTAGTTTCTATGGAGGCATATATTTTACATCTACTGTGGTCCATGCTTGATACCTGACTCGGTGTCCCTCATCATAGAATGTGTACATTGCTCCTTAGTACCGAAATCGACAGACGAAAAGGCGAGACCACAGTCGGTAATTGTAAAAATGCTAAACTATCAGGACCGCCAGCTAATACTGCACATGGCCTGGAAGCAAGGGGATCTTAATATTGATGGCAAATGGGTATTTTTCAATCAAGACTTCTCTGACAGCCTCGATGAATAAAGGAGACAAGTAAGAGAAATTATTAAACAGGAGAAGGACAGTAACATTAAAATACAATTGAACTATCTGGCCAAATTAAAGGTGTATACAGAAAAGGGCCTGCAGCATTTTGAAACAATTTGGGAAGTGGCTCTAACATTAAGAAAAATGGGCCTGCACTGTCTGGACCTGCAGATGGAAACACTGGAGCATGACTTATCTCTCACTGCATGGTGCAGAGCGGGATGACAAAAGAGAAATCAGACAGCTTTGGCAGTCTGGCCACAACACCGGAACCGGGGCCTTAAAGATCTCTTGCAAAAGGAATTACGTGCCATAAACAACTCCATCACCCCTAAGGACATAAGAAATGCAGGTATATCAGCATAGCAGGGAGACTACCAAAAGCTGATAGACATCCGACCTTACAGGAGCTGATGTCAACCCTCACAAATGCCACAAATCATCTAAAGCAAATCATTACAATGGACTATCCCTCGATGCCGTAGTACTCACTTGAAGATTGGAGCAAAGATATTTCTTCATCTTTGGTGTTTCATCCTGTTCCTCAATGCTGGAGTGCTCGATTGGAGATAGGTGGTTTCTCAGCCCTTCTTGTTTCATCCACAGATGTCTTGGACAGGTCGCATGGTGCAACTTGCAGCACATCTTGGAGCGAGGAGGGAACACACATGGCAACGGAACTTAGCTGAGGGGGCCGAAGAGCAAAACTGCACAACCAGGACTCTTTATGGATTTTATCAAAGGGTAATTTAACACAATTTATGGGGAATTAAAGAAGGGTAAATGTTTTAAAATGTTGCAGATACAATGCAGGAACTACAATTAATGAATAAGAAACCTAAGGGATGCCATGATACGGGGAGGCCGGGGGAATTGAAGAATGCATGGCTTAGCAATATGAAGGGATACTTCTATAAAGAGGGCCAAATAATATGAAGCCAGATAATGGCAAGAACCCCCTAATGGAACTAGCACTATTGGGTGAAAGTTAAACAATGCCTGTTGTTGGTCACACCCAACATGCTCACAGGAGCCACAGGGTCCACGGGATGTACTACAGGAGAAGCAGTTACCTCCTACCCATCCTGGACATCCAGAGGTGTGACCAATAGTGACTCCCACTGTAGAGCTCACTATAAGGCAGCAACTACAGTGTCACACACTGACCAGGAATAAACTTGGTCAAGCCTGCAAACATCAGCAGGCACAGCAGCACATGCTGGGCTCACCCTGATGTGTAAACAGCAGGGTTACACTAAACACATCTTGGAAAAAGTTTTTACATATCGAACCTTAGGGGTAACCACTCCTTGGAGGTAATGAACAGTTTAAAAAATGTTATGTTGGCACCCTTTGTGCCTTGTTGTGTTAATGTGTGGTATAGACTTTAGTTCACACAACTGCGGAAGAAAACAAAGGTCAGATACACTCCCAACCAAACATACCCAAAACCAAAAAGCAGGTTTGGGAAGTGACTTTGAACAGGAGGGGGAAACAGAAAAATAAGGCAAAACACCCAGATTAATGACTGAGACCATTAGAATAACCACCCTGAATGTTCAGGGGATAAACTCATCAGCGAAGAGGATAAAAATTGTGGGATACTTAAAAACCCTCCATTCAGATGTGGCTTTCATACAGGAAACTAGGTTGCCAAAGGAGGAGCTGTTAAAACTACAGAGATCATGGGTGGGGAGGGTGATAGGAACATCACACCCAACAAAAAAGAAAGCAGGAGTAGCCATATTACTAAAGAGAGACCTACCACTAGAAATACTAAAGGAAGAGATTATAGAAGAGAGAAGGTTAATAGTGGTCACAGGAACTTTCTTCTCCCGGACGATACACCTACTGAGTATCTGTGCTCCAAATATAGATAACCCAACCTTTTACAGATAAGTATTTAGGAAAATCTCGGAATTTGGAGAGGGCATGGTGGTACTAGGGGGAGATTTTAATTGTGTGGTATACCCCCAAAAGGACCGAACTTCACTCTCCACAGCAACAAACAAATTAATGAGTTGGGAGGTAAGGGTAGGGATGACTGAACTGGCACTAGTGGATATATGGAGAAAAATTAACACTACAGAACAAAATTACACTTTCTACTCAAACCCCAATAGGTAGAGGTGTGTGGAAAAAACTTCCACCAGCGGAATTTTTGCGAAAGGCGGATTTTTGCTTCCGCAAAAGTGCGGAAATCAAATTAGCAACTTTTGTGGAAATTCTGACTTAGAATGGCAGAAATAATTTATAAATTGCAGATTTATTGCAATAAAATGTGGAGAAAAAAGTCCACAGAACTGATCACTGAACTACAGAATAATTACATGTACTGAGGGATGATTCATTAAATCGCGGAAAAAAAAGTTCCTCAGAACTGTTATTCCACAGTTAATCTTTATTATTCCGCAATTCAGCCAAAAAATTCCAAGGAACAAGGTGAAAATCTGCCAAACAACATTCAGAAGATTCCAAGCTCACCAATGGCGGAAGTTCAGAAAAATGTTCCACGAAAGCGGAATCTGCAGCTTTCACCCACCTCTACCCGTAGGTCTTACTCAAGGATAGGCTAGTTTCTGGGCAACAGTACCTATTTACACACAATAAAAGACTGTCAGATACATCCTAAATTAATTTCAGATCACGCGGCAGTCACACTAGATACAATATATGGATGGGAGACTGGAATAAAACAACTTTCTGGAGGATGAATACTTCACTGATAGCAAGAGAGGAATTCAAAACACTAATTGAAGACATACTAGGGGACTAACAAAGAAATAACAGTAATTCAGACACTAAACCCAAATGGGAATGGGATGCACTAATGACAGTCTTGAGGGGGATAAAAATTTCTTATGCATCCAGAGTAAAAAGCAACAAAGGGAAAAACAACAACATAAAGAACAGAAAGTGAAAGAATTAGAAAGGGAACACAAACAAACAGGGTCACCACAGACATTACAGGAACTCCAGATGATAAGAATGGAACTGCTATCTATACTGCACAAACAGACAGAAGGGAAATTAAGGTACACAAACCAGAAATATTACGAGCAGGGGAATAGGGCAGGCAGACTTTTAGCATTTTGATTAAGAAAGCAACAAGAGGGGTGCTAATGAGCAGCTAATCTGACTGGTTGCACTACTCCGGAGCTCTGTCTTTAATACGGAAATAAAAGTGCTTAATTTAATAATTAGATAGTCTGCCTAACTGAAAAGAGCTGCTTTAATATTGGGGAGATGGACGAATACATCACCTTGGGCAAGTCGGCGCGTCAAGCAGGTAAAAATGCCAAGAAAACTCCACTCCACGAGGGAAGCACAAGCAGTGGACCAGGCCCAGTTTCATTATCGGCGGCAGAGGTAGCTGAGATCAGCAGGGTGGTGTCGGAGCAAATCTTGGCCGACTTTAAACCACGTTGGGAAAACCTGGAGCACACTCTGAAGGGGCTAGCATAAGAACTGAAGCAACACACGAGGCAGATCGTGGAGGTGGAACAGAGAATCTTGGACCTCGAGGACCAGAGCAGTGAAAGCCCTTCCAAAACACAAAAGTTAGAAAAAGAGGTAGAGGAGCTTAAAGAAGCATTAGACTACCAGGAAAATTACAGCAGGAGAAATAATTTACATATCAGGGGACTGCCAGAGGGAATGGAGGAAGGGAACCTGCTCAAGTTTTGCTCAGAGGCTCTGTCGAAGTTGCTAGACATGGACCTGCCCAAGCCTAAGCTTAAAGTTGAGAGGGCACACAGGGCTTTGACCCCAAGGCCTCAGAATGGGCAACCACCCTGACAAGTGATCTTCAGGCTGCATCACTATCCAGACAGGCAGGCCTTATTGGTGGCCTGTAGAAATAAGAAAGAGCTAGTATACGAAGGCCATAGGCTCACTCTGCATCAAGATACGTCTCAAAGAATACAGAAGAAGAGACAGCAGTTTAATACACTGATGGATGGGATGAGACAATGGGGGCTCGATTTTTTATGGTATACCCGGCCACCGTCAAAGTAAAAATCAAGGGGGCTACAAATTCATTTTGGGAGTCGGAGAAACTACAAACGTTCCTGGAGGACTGGGACAGGAAGAATGGGAGAACCTGAGCAGGACCACAGTACGTCGAGAGTGGCGAGAAGATGGAGGCTGACTTGGTGATCGATGAACTGGATCGGTAGCTGCACTTACCAGGGGAATAAACAGCGGGGGGAAAGAAAAGCATGAAGGAGATGGAAATCTATTCTGATTGCCCCATATACCTGTGTTTGGTTGCCCTTCCCCTTAATCCTGTGGGTGGCTAACAGAAGCAGACTTCCAGGAATTTACAGGTGGTGTAGGAGGACTGCTGATGAGTTGTAACTTGGCACTAAAGAGCGGCAGGGATATGATCCCCACAGGCCTCGATCGGTGTGGACTAGAGACAGAACTGGGCCTTTGAAAGAGGCAGACTACTCCATGGGGCGGTTATGCTACAAGTCTATAAAGTTTAATAAGGGAAGGTGGAAGGGTTGCTGGGGGCCCCACGAGTGTGGACTAGAGACAGAACTTTTTCTCCGCCAGGAGCAGGGGACATCGTGGGGTGTGAGCATCTGCCTTTTTCTTGTCTCTTCCCCTGGTGATAAGGGAGGGCTTAAATAGGAAAGCGCCAATGCAGGGATATACATAATGCTCAAATCAAGGGAGGCATACCTAGCAGAAGTAGGATCGAGGACCGGGGGATGAGGAAGAAGCCCTGATGGATGGGGAGCGTAAGGAGCAGGGCTGTTGGAATGTGGCTTTCTAGGATCTGGTGGGGATGAAATGCCTGGCTATAGCATGAAGGGCAAACATATCGGGGGGAGGAGGGAAATGGGGTTGATGTGTCAACCAATTGAAGGGAGGTTGGGGGGGCCTGGGCAAAGGGGGTACAGACACCGATTCAGAGGTGGGCGTGGGCAGTACAGTAATAGCATAACAAGATAGACGGTTGGGGCATTCTGAGGCAAATATAGCACGTGGATAAGTTTGGGCTAAGAAAGATGGAGCAGTAGTAGTGTGTATGGGGGAGTGATTATATACTGAAGATCATAGTATATGCAGAGGGAAGGGAACAGATGGGGTTAGGGAGGGTCAGCGTAGGGGAGGTAGGGACAAAGAAGGGCTGCTTTTGAAAATAAATCCAGGGAGGGATGGGGGCAAATTTTTTTTTTTCTTTACACAGTTTCTGATTGTTCAATTGTTCACTTGCATTTTTACTGTTTTCAGAACGGTCTGTGTCTTATGGTATCTGCCAGGGGTAAAAGGTCGAGCTGTGACCAGGATGCTTCATGGATGTTCATACTGGAGAAATGACTAATGCTACGCCCCAGCCTTTGGAGGGGTTAAAATAGTCTCTTGGAATATAAAAGGTTTTACGTCTCCCGCAAAAAGGGCAAACATTTTAATGGCCCTTAAAAGACGCAGGGTTTCAGTGGCTATGTTGCAAGAGGTGCATTTATCAAATAGTGAGCACAAAAAACTTGTGCGAGGTTGGGTGGGGAAATGTCACGCAGCAGCCTACAATTTGCATAAGAGGGGGGCAGCAATTCTAATTCACAAGCACCTGCCCTTTTAAACATTGAGGGTGGTGAGAGACACTACAGAAGGGAGGTATGTTTTTGTAGAGGGGGAGCTCGAGGGTAAAATGATCACTTTTGGAAATATATATGCACCAGCTAATGGGGATCGGAGCTTTTATCAGAAGGTGTTGGATGTCCTGGTTAAGGAACAATTCACGAATTTGATATGGGGGGGGATTTTAATTACGTGGCAGACCCTAAAATATATTACCTAGGGAATAGGGACAGGACGGATGGGGACATACAACAATGGCTACTTGGATTAGCAGAATTAGGCCTGATTGATGGATGGAGAACAGCTAATCCGGGGGTGAAGGAATAGACATTTTTCTCCAAACCACATCGTTCCTGGTCACAGCTGGACTACGTATATATCCATAGAGACTTGTATCAATATACCAGAGCAATGGGACATAGCCCAATATTTCTATCTGACCATGCCATGGTGGAAATGGAGGTCGCCCTGGGTCAGAAGGATGTGCAGAGGGTAGTTGGAAATTTCCCACATACATGGTGGCGAGGGAGGAGTTTCGGGATTTTGTAAAAGAGCAATAGAAATTTTATGAGGAGACAAATAAGGGTACGGTGGAAAGTGAGGGTACATACTAGGAAGCTGGTAAAGCATTTATAAGAGGGGATTATAATTGGTTACACAGCTAAGCAAAAAAGAGATAAAAGGCAGAAGCAAAGGGATTTGGAAGTCAAAATAGGTGACCTGGAGAAGGAAGTCCTTAGGGGAGGAGGAGGAGGAGGAGAAGAAAAACAGAGAGAGCTTAGGTTGGCGAGGGAGATGCTTAATGTAAATCTGGGCAAGGAAGTGAATACTAACATTTTCTTTGCAAAACAGAGGATGTATGAGTGGGGCAATAAAGCAGGCCCCCTATTGGTCCGGCTTATGAAGGGAGGAAAAAGTAGCCATAGGATAGTGCAAATTAAAAATAGGGAGAGGAAATACTTAAGGAGGAAGAGGAAATCCTTAACAGATTTAAGGAGTTTTACGGGGAGTTATACAGGACCGAGTGTCAAGGGAAAGGTGGAGAAAGAGACAGCCTTCTTAAGGAGATGGAAATACCCAGTCTAAATGAGGCACAAAGGAAAAAGCTTGGGGGAAAAATAATGATGATGGAAGTCAAAAATGCGATCAGCCAGCTGAAAAATGGGAAAGCCGCGGGACCTGATGGGCTGGGGGCGGAGTTTTACAAGCTGTTGAAAGAAGAAGTGGCAGGCTCACTATGTAACATCCTACAAGAGACCAGGGAAGGGGGAGGGATACCTAGCACGTGCTGCCATGCTTTGATCACTATTCTTCCCAAAGTAGGAAGGAACTTGGAGGAATGCGGGTCCTTTAGACCGATCTCGCTTTTGAATCATGATTGCAAAATTAGGACAAAAGTTTTAGCAAACCGATTGGAAGAGGTACTCCCTCTATTGGTCAATCTGGATCAGACTGGGTTCATTAAAGGAAGGCACTCCTACCATAACCTAAGGAGACTGTTGAATGTCATCTGGTGGGGGGAGAGGCATCCAGGCAAGGCTTGTGTCCTTTCAATGCATGCCGAAAAAGCCTTCGATAGAATTGAGTGGGAATATATGGTGCATATTTTGCAGAGATTTGGGCTGGGGGAAGAGTTTGTAAAGATGGTAGGGGCTTTCTATGTACACTTGAGGGCACAGATTCTAATTAATGGGGCAGTAACCCTAGAATTCAGTATATATAGGTGAACAAGACAGGGATGCCCCCTGTCACCCTTGCTATTTGCATTGGCAATAGAGCCCTTGGCAATCAAAATTAGAGATGAGCCTGCTATAAAGGGTATCAGGCGAAGACGGGGGGGCATGTCATATCTCTTTATGCGGATGATGTCTTGCTGTTTTTGACAGAACCAAATATGTCAGTCCCTAAGGTGCTGTCAGTAATAGAACAATTCGCAGTTTTCTCCGGATATAAAATTAATGTGCAAAAGTCCAAAATCATGTTTTTGGGAGGGAGTAGCAGGAAGGAGGCCTGGGGGTTAAAAAGAGTACAACATAAATTCACATACATGGGAATTGAGGTGGGAAAGCAAGTGGGGAGCCTATATGATGCAAATTATAGACCATTGGTAAGGGAAGTTTTACAAGACTTGAGTAGGCGGAAGGAGCTGAGTATTTCCTGGATGGGATGGATCAACTTCCTTAAAATGAACATTTTGCCCAGAATCTTATATAAAATGCAGATGATCCCTTTCAGCCTGACAGCCCAATATATAAAGAAGCTGGAAGGTGCATTTACAACTTTTGTCTGGAGGGGCAAGCATCCCCAAATTAGTCTGAAACGGTTAAAAGCACCAGAAGCACAAGGAGGGTTAAATTTCCCAGACATGATGGGGTACTTTTTGGCAATGCAATATAGGTACATACGAAACTGGGTTCACAGACAGGAGGTGGCTGGGTGGGTCGAGCTAGAAGAGGATGGGGCCCCAGGGAGAATTTCAGGTTACCTATGTGAAGAAGGACTCAGGCGGTACAGAAAGCTGGAAGCAGCTAACCCGATGATGGTGGCGGGTTTATGTGCATGGGTGAAAATTAAAACGAGACAAGGCATTGAGGTATGCCAGACTTTACTGGTCCCAGTGGTGGGGAACCCGGATTTCTTGCCAGGTCTGGAGGATGATGGATTCAAACTATGGCAGGTTAAGGGGGTAAAATGCATGGCGACCTTGGCATCAGGGGGGAGCATATGCACGTTCCAGGAGGTTAAAGAGAGGGTGAATGTGCCCACTTCACACATGTATAGATACTTCCAAGTAAGGGATTATTATAAGCAGCTCACTGGATCTAGGGAAACGAGGAGATTGATGGAGGATGTGAAAAGAGAAATAATGGGGGCCAATAGGTGTGAGAAGGGATTAATAGGGAGGGCTGTGAGGCTGGACAGGAAAAGTTTTTCTCGGAATCCTCCCCAGAAGACGAGGGTATGGTGGGAGCGGGATATCGGGGAAGAAATCAGTGAGGCTAACTGGCAGCTAATGTTAGAATCTCACCAGGGACTGCTAGTGTGTAACAAGTATAAAGAAGCCCAATTCAAATATATTCAGAGGTTATATTATCCACCAGCTATGGTGCACAGCTTCTGTCCGGGGGTCTCGCCATTTTGTAATAAGTGCAAAATAAACAGGGGCACATACCAACATTATTATTGGGGTTGCCCAGTGATAAAGTTCTACTGGCAAGACATATCCAAAGAAATTACATCCATGAGAGGAAAGTCTATTGAGAGCTCCCAAAAATCATTGTTGTTAGGGGTAGAAGGAGAAGAAAATGGGGAATGGGTTCTTTATCCTAGATGGATAAGGGTGCTACTTATAGTGGCTAGAATAGGAATACAAAATGTATGGACTACGGCTTTGGGGCCTACAGTGGGTCAATGGAAAGAACTTACGGTGAAAGTTTTAGCTGTGGATAAGCTGACATACAGCTTAAAAGAGACGGAAGATAGATTTGAGAGAACCTGGGCAGAATATTTGGGTGCTCTGAGCATGGGGGAAAGAATGCTGCTGGAGGGTAGTGGGTTATTTAATTGAGAGAACGGACCTATGGGTAAGATGGGGATGAGATAGAAAGAAGGGACACGGACCGAGTTAATAGTTAATTGTTAGGGGTTAGTGGGTTGGGGGGAGATATTTTAAAAATAAATGAAAAAAGGACGGTAATGTGGAATGAAGTCTGAAATGTTATTATCTAAGTGTTATGGCAATTGTATATGACTGTATCATATGGATTTCCTATAGCTGTTGGCTATGAATTGCATATGGATAACTGTCCATTAATAAACATATGAAACAAAAAAAAAAAGAAAGCAACAAACAGAAAGAAATGTCAAAAGAACTAAAACAAACCAACAGGAACACACACTTGACAAATATGCTCCAAAAGATACAGCGACAGAATTTAAGAGCTACTACACCAACCTGTACTCAACAGACCAACAAGGACCGCAGGACACAGAACTTATCACAGGGTTTTTGAGTAAGTTACGTCTCCCCAAAATAATGATGGAAGAACAACAAATACTGACAGCACCAATTACCTCAGATGAAATAAAATTAGCTATCCAAGTCATGCAGAATTCTACAAATTGACGCCACTGTTGACAAAGGTTTTTAACTCTTGTGAAGAAGCAGAAGACATGCTCAACTCCTGGTAGGAGGCATTTATAACTTATCCCTAAGAAGGCAAACCCCCGGAGTTGTGCAGCTCGTATAGGCCAACATCACTCCTGAATGTAGATGCTAAAATATTCACTAAAATACTGACCACAAGGATTAACTTTGTCCTTCCAAAACTCATCCACCCTGATCAAACTGGATTCGTCCCGAACAGACACTTAGGTGATGACATAAGAAGATGTCTGAATATTTTACATCAAGGGGGCAGAGTATAGGAACCACAAGTGGCTATCACAATCGATGCCAAAAAAGCATTTGAGCGATTGACGTGGGATTATCTATTAGAGGTATTAGACAAATATGGGTTTAGGAACCAATTTAATACATGCATAAAAGCCATCTATAAAGCCTCGACTGCAAGAATAAAAGTAAATGGTACAGTATCAGAGGGTATAATGATCCAAAAAGGGACCAGACAGGGTTGCCCCCTATCTCCGATACTTTCTGCACTCAGCATAGGACCCATAGCAGAAATGATCAGAGCACACTCGGACCTGGAAGGGATTACGGTGGGAGGAGATGAAAGTATAATTTCACTATATGTGGATGACACTATGTTATATCTATGGGACCCTGAATGAACCTTCCCTGTACTACATCAATTGTTGAAACAATATGGACAGGTATCAGGGTTCAAAATCAATGAAAACAAAATTAAAGTGATGATGGTTAGTGGACGCTGTACACCCACTCACCCAGATGATGCACTACTGCTGGATAACCTCCAGTATTAGATATTTAGGAATACAAATTCCGGTAGATCTAAAAGAGCTCTATCAAACTATGGTAAGCTAATTAGGAAAATCTTAACAAATCTTAAAAGATGGAAAATGATTCCTTTGTCATTAATGGGTAAAATGGATTGTATCAGAATGAATGTTCTGCCTAGACTCCTGTTTCTTTTTCAAAACTTGCCCCTACACATCCCACGCACAGAATGGAAGAAGATAGGGCGCTACATGATTCTGTCTGGGGAGGGAAATGACCCAGAATAAAATGGACTGACTTACACAGACACAAAAATCAGGGAGGAATAGGAATGCCTAACTTAAAAGTATATTACCAGATGGCACAATTACTACCGTGGCTAGAATATAGAAAACAGGACCAAAACACTACATGGGTAACCCAAGAGCTGGGGAGTAGTCCAGGAACCTGCCCCCTAGAGGACTTCGAGATGGCAGTGGAAGACCTCTGAAAAATCCAGCCATTGAATCCATGGTTAGGGCAGCTATATAGAATATGGGGAGCAGTGAAAAAAGAATTAGACATCAAGGAAACAATAACAACATGCATTTGTCAATGTCGAATGTTGCTTGCTTATACTGTATGTGCTTTTAGCTATTTGGAAGTGAAAGTACCATGCCTAAGAACTGTCAGCAGGGGTTGAAAGCTCATGCTGCCCGACCATAGCCCATTTTCCACTTTTCTCCCCTTTGCAGAGTGCGGGCGAGCAATGACATTTAGGCACAGCGTGCCAACATCCGCCACACTCCACTCCCTTTACTACACCTCTCTAGTAGTGCCCCCAGTCATCACCAAGGGCCACTACAGAGCAGTGGGTCCCTGGATCCCATTCCCAGGATAGGAGAGGAGTCCTCTGGATACTCAATCCTATCCTTCCCCTGCCAATCCCTGGCGGCCTGGGCTCGCGTCCGAACCTGGGTCACCAGCGTGGCGCGAGATGTGGTGTCCAGCATCTCAACCCTCAGCACCAGTGGGCCAGCAGTAATGCTGCCTTTAATACTCCCCTCCCCTTCCTGCTCCAGTGTACCCTGTTCCCCACATGCAAGTCACTATTCCCCAGATCCTACCCCAGTTAGTCACTAACCCATAATGTTTGGTGTGGCATCAATCCCTCAGCCACTTGTTGAACTCCTCAAGCCTACCCTTCTTCCCCATGCTTGCACATGATACCGGCAGTACCTCCAAGAATGCCACCAACTTCCCCACCCCCTCACACTGCCTGCCCAATTACTCAAACCTCCCCCTCACTACTTCCACAGTGTCCCCCACCAAGTCATTTGTAAGCACATGCAACAGCAAATGAGGTTTCTTCCTCCCCCTTGCTGCACGCTTGAGCAGTGCCTGCCCTGCCCCTCCTGCAGTCAACCTGGGGACAGCTTCAACCCAAATACGGCTGTGCCTTTCCCCCTTTCCACCCTATCTCACCCATTTCAGTATAGAATCCCCCAGGACGAGTACCTCCCCATCCTTTACCCCCTTTCACTTCTAATTGCCCCTTCCACCACCTCAGTATTCATTCTTCCCTGACCCTTACCCCCACCAGGTGCACCCTCTGTGACTTCTGTATCTGTACCCCCCCTACTTCCACTTCACCCCTTTTCTCTGCCTTATTCCTCCCATTCCCCTTGAACCCCTTCCTAGCCTGACTACTTCCTACTGGGCTTCCCATGTTGACCTCCCCACCTCCTCTGCTGATTTCTAACCCCACTTCTACCCCCACTGTTGTCAGTTTAGAGCCCCCATTCCCTTCTACCCTGAAAGTGATGCCCCTCCCATTCTTCCCCCTTCCTGTAGCCTTCTCTCCTGGAGTCACCACCCCTCCTTCTTTACTATCCCCCCTTCTACCCTTTTGTCCTTGCTATCTCTTCCCTACCTGTTGCCATCCCTCTCATGCCCCGCTTTTCCTCCCCTTCAGTATGTTCCTGCCCCCCTCCTCCCATATCAGAGGTTCAAATCTATTCCTAGTCGATACCCCTCCTACATCTCTTCCCTATTGGTTCCCCCCACCTACTTGTTCCCCTCCAGTGCCACCCCTGCTCCCTCCCTGCCTGCAGCCATTTACTCTCTCCCTTGGTACTCCTCGTGGTCTCAGCCTCCCCCATCAGGAGGCCCCCCTCGCCTCGGGCACCCCCTCTCTTCTCCTGTCTTTTCTGTTAGTGCATCTGATACTGGAGTCGGTTTCACTCCCTAGTTGTTATTCCTGCATCCCCCTTTGCCATCCCCTATCCCCCCCGGATACCTACCATACTCATCTACCCTGCCAGTTAGATTCCTCCCTAACCTCCACAGTTCCTCCCTCAAACTAGCCAGTCATCTACAGACCATACACCCCCCCATCCTCCAAGCCCAGTCCAGGATCTTGGTGGACCCACACCCTGTACAGCCCACCACCCTTCCAAAGATGCCTGCCCTACTGACACGTGGCACCTGCCCCATTTTGGCCCCCATCATATGTTACGGGCTCTTACTCCCAGGTTCTGTACCCTACTACAACTGTTAGGCCCCTATTTACTCAAATTCCTGTTCCTTCCCCACACTAGACCCCCTACTGCCCCCTTGCCGACCGGGTTAATTCAGTCTCAAATCTCATCCATTAGATACTGTATTACTGTAGCAATCCTAAAGCCTCCTTGTCTGTTTTTCACCCCTCAGCTACCATACTTTTTGTTCTCAGCTCTCACATAGTTTCACTTAGCCCAGTTAGAAATCCTATTGCACTCCAAGTATTAATCAGCTCAGTTAGAGAAATAAACAGAACAAATAAGTATGTATTATTACAGCAATCCTAACAGTATAGCTCAGTTAGAGAAATAAACAGAACTGAATTGGTATTATTACAGCAATCCTAAATGTATCAAATCATTCCTTTGTCTCCACTCCAGAGACCCTGCTGTAATATAGGACCACAGAGGAACCTGGGCGGGAGGGTTGGCAACTGTAAAATTCCTGGCAGAGCTCCATTGAGCTCACTCACTCCCACTCTCTCACTCGCTCATTCTGTTTCTCCGGACGCTGCAGGCTGCTTTTTTGTACTGGGCTCCTGCCTGCATTGGCACCTTTTTCTGCCCACAAAGAAATCTGCAGCAGTCCCGACACAGCTCCGTTGATCTCGCTCACTCCCCCTCTCTCACTCACTCATTCTGTTTCTCCCAGCGCTGCAAGCTGCCATTTTGTACTTGGCTTCTGCCTGCTTTGGTGGCTTTTTCTGCCCACAAAGAAGCTCACAGCTGTCCCAACAGAGCTCTGTTGAGCTCGCTCACTTCCCCTCTCTCACTCACTCCTTCTATTTCTCCCAGCGCTGCAGGCTGCCCTTTTGTACTGGGCTCATGCATGCATTGGTGCCTTTTTCTGCCCACAAAGAAATCTGCAGCAGTTCTGACAGAGCTCTGTTGAGCTCATTCACTCCTCCTCTCTCACTTGCTCATTCTGTTTCTCCCAGCGCTGCAGGCTGTGCTTTTGTACTGGGCTCCTGCCTGCATTGGCACCTTTTTCTGCCCACAAAGAAATCTGCAGCAGTCCCAACAGAGCTCAGTTGAGCTTGTTCACTCCCCCCCATTCGCTAGATCTTAATCTGTCCCAACACTGATTTCCCACCGCGACCGCACTATTCTGCGCCAGAAATGCAAAAACATATTTTGGAAGGAAGTCACAAAATATTATGGTAAAATGATTGGAACAAAAGAAATACTAGAATTTGAGCATTTAATACTGGGACAGCTACCTGGGGGCAAAAGAACAAATGCACAAAAATCATTTGCAAGAATCCTACTAGCAGCAGCAGGCAAAGCAATCACAAAGAGGTGGCTTAGCCCGGAACTCCCAACAATACCAGAATGCACTAACACTAAAAGAAATACATAGGATGGAAAAGTTCTCCACAGATCTTAGATTGCAGACAGAGGAATTTACAGGGGTGTGGCTCCCTTTCATGCACTTTGTTGAGGAAAGGGAAGAGGTATCTGTCTTATCACAACAAGCCTTCGGGTATTAAGGACTGGGAAAACAACCACACAGAGTTCTTTTTGGTGTTTATCTATTTATTTATTTATTTATTTATGTCTTTGTTTACTGGTTAAGTGCACTGATCCAGAGGACCATTTTCAGTCATGACTGGGGCCACAGTGTGGCAGGCAATACATAGAACACAGCAGCACATACAGGTAGATACAATCCATGCAGTAAATTCACACCTTGGGCACGAGGTGATGTGGGGAAAAAAAAGTAATAGTACAATGGACATAGTTAAAGAATGTTACTGTTTGAGTATTATATCACATGTGAAACAAAACAGTGGAAAAGCCTTTCTAAAAATATATAAAGAATGTGATTAACTGAATAGATGACAAATAGACAAAATACAGGAGGCAGGAGGGGAAGTAGGAGACTGGAGGGGGACCATCCGGGATCTGGAGGGCCGAGAGAAAGAGAGAGTTCCAGGCCAGACACAGGAATGGGGCAATCCAGGGAAACACCTGTAAAATTGAGAAATAAATTAACATTAGTGAGGGCCCTAGAACAAGTTGTCTTGTGAAGGGAAGCTTATTATGATCTACTTTGTTATAGGAACAGGAGCATGAAGCCAGAGGGGGTCCCTTTCCGGACTACTGCCTTGAGGATCCGAAGGATGGAACCAGGATCCAGATGCCTACTAAGCTTCCTTTTCACCCTTTCCCTTAGAGGAGGTGGGAGAGCGCACACAGGTAACATGGACCTAGGTAAGGTGATGGACCTTGGGTTCACCAGTGGATCGGGAGGCATACCAGAGAAACCAGGTAAACAATACCGAGGGAAGCCTTCCAGGTATGGTGGTCTTTGACTTAGTAGCTCTTATCAACTTTCTACAGATGTTTCGTGCCATATACAGCAAAGCTTTGGGAAAGAGAAGAATAAGGACACATTCAGTTGATTACTGTCAGAGTGAGAGGCCTGGCACAGTATTAAAAACAAGGGCATGGGTAAACTAGACAGATAAGTTCAGTACAAATAATCTTATCAGGTAAATGTAATCACAGAAGAATTGACTGCCATCAGTGTTTGGGGTTGGGGGGGACACAGGACAAAAACCCATACCTGCCCTGTAAGATTTATGTACTTGCCCTGTAAGATTCATGTACTCAAAAGGCCAAATGTTACTCTGATATGATATTGTATGTACAAGACTAATTATGAACTTTGTAATAAAACTGAGTTTTAAAAAACAACAGGTCAAATAATACAAAGCATAACATAGGCACTAGGAGCTATACAATGGTAGCAGCCCATCTGGGCATTGTCAGATGTTAAGTCTGTGCACTTTTACAGCACACTGGAAAGGAGAAGAGTCACGTGCAAGAGGAAACTGTGTGGTGGGTAAGGTGCTGTTATCATGTGCACATGTAAGAGGGTATCTTAGAGGGAAAAAACACCATGATCAGATGGTGCAAGGGTTGGGTTGGGTAGGGGTGCAGTTGGCTAGTGACAGTGCATGGGATGGGGTTTCATTAGGAGAAGCAGCTACATTTGCAGCCAGGTATGAGTAAATGTACAAGTTCCCATTTGAAAGGACCCAGCTTAGTTGATGCCTTTTGTATTACCTGAATTTCATTAAGCCAGCTTGGTGCCCTGGTTACGAAGGAGTGTTTGGCTAGAGCTGTTCAGTTGAATGGAACAGCCAATGTACCGATAGTCATGCCACTGGTTGGATAAGGATTTTGGGCAGGTTGTAGGAGACCTTGCAGCCCTGGGGGGGGGGGGGTGGTCAGGCCCATAAGCACTTTCATGCCTAGCAGGCAGGTTTGATATTTTATTCTGTCCTGCAGGGGAAGCCAGTTTGTGAGAGAGTAAAGAGTGCAGGTGTGCATGAGTTTGTCAGCCCCAGTTACAAAGTGGCAGGCTTTGTTCAGGACTAACTGGATCCTGTTTAACAGTGTCTTTGGCACTCCCATAGACTGTTAGGCCATAGTCAACTATGGGGTGGATGGAACTTGTAATTGCCACTTTTTTGGCTTTTGGAGTAAGGTTGTGCCTATGTCTATATAGTGCTCCTAGTCTCGTGTTAATGTTACAGACGATTTGGTCGACGTGGTGCAAAGGTTATGGTCAATAGTGACCCTGAAGTATTTGAAAGTTTCTACCTGTCCTAGAGGGTCACCATTACTGTTGAGGATGTTGAGCGCTTGTACCTTAGTTCTCTTCTGTGCACTTGAGAAGAGTATTGTTTTAGTCTTCTTGTAGTTGAGCACAAGCTCGTTCTGCTGGAACCAATTCTCGAGGGATGCAAAGTTGCATTGGAAGCCTCGAGTAAGTAAGTCCTGGCAGGTGTTACTTGCACTGATGACTGCATCATCTGCATAAATTAAGACAGTGGAACTAGGGCAGGCTTCAGGAAGGTAACTGATGAAGAGACTGAACAAAAGGGCCCCAAGATGGAGACTTGCGGCACACCCGATGTGACAGGCCTGGCATCAGAGAGCTCCCCATTTATCTTAACCTGTTGCGATCTGCCTGAGAGGTAGCTTTTAAACCAGAGCACAGTGTCCGCAGAGAGACCTAATGTGGGTATCTTTGTTAGTAGTAGCACATGGTTTATTAATCAAAGACCTTGGTGAGGTCTATGTAAGTAGAGCCCACCAGGTGTTCTTTGTCAAGAGCCTTGTGTAGTATGCTTGTGTATTCTATCAGTGCAGTGGAGGTGCTGTGCATTTTACAGAAACCATGTTGTTGTTTACACTGGGCATTATACTGGCTGAAGTATGAGACGAGTTGGTCAGATATAATTCTCTCAAGTGCTTTGGACAGTGGGGAGAGAATGGATCTAGGCCTGTAATTTGCAACTAATGTGCGATCTCCACTTTTATGGATGGGGTGACCAGGGCACTTTTCCATTCCTTGGGGAACTGTGAGAATCTGAAGGAGAGGTTAAAAAAGTTTAGTCAGGGGGATGGCAAGCTCACCCAGGAGCAGGGCAACTAGTTTCATATCAAGTGAGTCACTTCCCATCCTTGTTTTTCCCAGTACTCACTTAACATAGTGGACCATGTCCTTTACCGAGACAGATCTGAAGTGGAATTGTGGCCTACATTGATCTTTTTGGGTGTCGTCATGGGATACAGTGGTGGCAGTGGGTTTGTCTTCATGGGGGAGGATGACACTAAGGTCAGTGAAGGCTTTTTTGAATGAATTGGCTATCTCAATAGGGCTGAGTGTGATGCTTCCATTTGAGTTGAGCATTGTTGGTGATGTTTTATCACCACTACCCAGGAGATCCTTTAGCTATTCCCAGAATGCCTTCCCATTTCCCCTGCAGCTAGTTTGCTGCTCTTTATGAAAGTTAGCCTTAGCCTGTCTAATATTCTTAGTACACCTATTCTTAGCTGCCCTGTATTCCTGCCAGTGTGCCTGCGTGCCAGATTCCTTGGCTTTGTGCCATAGGATGTCCCTGTCCTGCATTTGAGCAAGCCGTGATGGTGTAGCCCATGTGGCAGTGTCCCCTCAGATGACCCGCTTCTTCAAAGGGGCACATTTATCTGCAACGGCATTATATACAGTTATGAAGTGGTCGAGGGCTACATCAGCATTGATGGTGGAATTTAGCTGGCTCCAGTTTAGCTGGGCCAAGTGGGCTTTGAATGCACTCAGTGCACCTTTGAGGAGTACCCTATTGTAGGTTGTTTTGGGAACTGGCCGGGTCAGTTGGGCAGACCAACTACACACGATTGGTGAGTGCTCACTCAGAACATCAGAAATCACAGTAACCTCCTTCAACCTATCTGGGTGGGTAGTGAGGACCAAGTCTATAAGGGTTGAAGTGCCTGTTTTGTAATTAATTCAGGTGCTTTCTGTAACAACTTGTGTAAGGTAAAAATTGTGTATTTGGTCTTTGTAACCTGTGCTAGATTTTTCCTTCCAATTGACATTAAATTATACAATGGCAAGAAAAAATCTTGGACTCTGATTGGTCAGTCTTGGGTTGGACCTGTGATGTTATCCCAGCATGACATCACGGGTCTACTGGCATCATTATGGCTGTTCTCTTTTTTTGTATCTTCTCTTAAGAAAAAAAATATTTTTCCACACTAATAAAAACATTCTTTAAAATAATTTTTTTTATTTTATATATAACAATGAGCAATTGTATAATAGCAATAATGCCCTCCAGGGTGTGTGTCGTTTGGGATAATGTCACGCCTTAGTTGTTGGACACACTCAGCCTGCGGCCTTGTGCCCAACCACCTGAGGCATGACGTTATCCCAGCACAACACACACCCTGTTGGGCATTATTGCTTAAATCACCACTACTACAGTTTCTCAATTCTGGCTTACTTGCTTGTAATTCAAGGCAAAAGTGTCTAGTCCAACTAGTTGCTTTTCTGGGGGAATGTAAACGTTCATAATGGTTAGGTTCTTCCTCTCATTCCATAATATTAGGTGTACTGCTAAGCACTCACAGCTATCATTGGTCCTGTCTAGGGTGATTTCATAACCTTTCAAGGTGTTTTGTAGGTAGACTAGGCATCCACCTCCCCGTTTACCTATACGGTCTAGCCGGAAGTGGTTGTACCCTTGAAGGGAGATAGAGGAGTCGGCAGTTTTAGAGGATAGCCATGTCTCAGTGAGTGAGACGATGTCCGGCTGGTTTTGTCTCACCCAGGCTTTGAACTGAACCATCTTTGGTAGGAGGCTGCCAATGTTCAGGGAAGCAATTTTTAAGGTAACCTGGGGGGGGCCTTGGCCCAGTTCACTGCCCTGGGATGGACCAGGGTTGGGGTGGATGTTATCTGATCTTAGTAATAGGATCTGCAGCACCAGTCTGAGAAAGTACCGCCATTGCTGGTGCCTTCATCATTTTAAGATATGCTACTGTGGGCTAGGGTCCCTAGGAGGTTTAACCCATATAGTGGTTGTGGCAAGGGTGCTGTCCCCAGTCAGTGACTTGGAAGGGCTAGTTATAATTGAGTAGCAGATGTGGCTTGTCTGCAGAACACTTGTGATAGCATTTCTACACCCTGTCTCCCAAGGGATAGTTTTTAACTGGAGTTTTATTTTGTTATTAATTGTTAGATCAGAGTGCCCCCTAACCCCTGTCACTTGGGGTGACAGTATAGCAAGGAGTGTCTCTACTAGGACGGTCCAGGCAGTTGGGGGTTTCCCGATGTGGGTGTGCATGATAAATAATTGCACCCTTGGAAAGTTAGGGGATGGAGAGATGTTGCAGGATAAGGCTGTGGTGGGATGCAGGGTGGGTACCTGACCTAAATCAAAGGGGGTTGGGTGAAACATAGACTTTGATGGCAGATAAGAACTGCTTGGCCCACCCAGTCTGCCCATTTCCCGACCTATTGGATAAGCTGCAGATCCTAGTTACCCAACAGTCTACTTCTTCCTACCCTCCACCAGAATTGCCTTATGTCTGTCCCATGCATTCTTGAATTCCCTCACTGTTTTTGACCCCACGACCTCCTCAGGAAGGCCATTCCACGCGTCCACCACCCTCTCCATGAAAAAATACTTCCTCACATTGCCCTTGAGCCATCCCCCTCTATCTTCAGATTGTGCTCCCTTGTTCTTGCACATCTCTTATTCTGAAAGATGCTACCCTCCTGGACCTTGTTGATTCCCTTGAGGTACTTGAAGGTTTCTATCATGACCCCCCTCTCCCACCTTTCCTCAAGGGTATGCATATTAAGCTCCTTTAGTCTCTCTTCGTATTGGCTTCTGGTGCAGACCCTGCACCATTTTAGTTGCCCTCCTCTGGACTGCCTCCATCCTGTTTATGTCCTTGTGGAGATGGGGTCTCCAGAACTGCACACAGTAATCCAGATGGGGTCTCACCAACTGTCTGTACAGAGGGATAACAACTTCTTGTTTTCTACTGGTGATGCCTCTTCCTATACATCCCAGTATCCCACCCAGCCCTCCTTACTGCCTTCTCACATTGCTTGCTTACCTTTAGGTCATCTAATATGGCTACCCCCAGGTCCCTTTCCATTTTTGTTGTTGTCAGTATCTCACCCCCCATTGTGTACTCTTCCCCAGGTTTTTTGTTCCCCAGGTGCATTACTTTGCACTTCTTTGCATTGAATCTAAGCTGCCATACTTTTGACCATTCCTCCAACCTTGCCAAGTCCTTTCTTCATCCTTTCCACCCCCCCATGTAGCAACCCTGTTGCAGACCTTTGTGTCGTCTGCAAAGAGGCATACTTTTCCTTCCAGTCCCTCCACGATGTCACTTATAAAGACATTAAAAAGGACCAAACCCAGTACTGAACCCTGTGGTACCCGCTAATAACCCCCTTTCATCGGAGTTTACTTCATTTGCTATTACCCTCTGTGTCCTGTTGTCCAGCCAGTTTTTACCCAGGCTACCACCCTGGGACCCAGGAGGGAGCGGGGCAGCAAGATGGTTGCTATGCCACCCCGCTCTCTGTAGCTCTGCTTGTTCTAGCGTTTGTTGTAGCATCTGAAGTTCATGTTCCTCTTTAGCATTTTTTATTTTGTAGCGAACTGGGGAATGAAAGTTAGTTTTAAATTAACCCCAGTTTGTTTTATCATCACCGTTGTCTCTCCTTAACTCCTGGAATGTGCATAGGGAGTATGGTTTGGTGCTAACAGCCAGCATTTTCGTGCTTTAATGTGTAGCAATTTACCCATAGCAGACAGTGGGACTAAACGACTGTTTTGAGTGCTTAAGTTATTTGCACTGTTTGTCCCAGGCAATGTCGTATTGCTGCTGAAGAAGTGGACATGCTGGCCATTTGTTTTGAGATCTGTAGCGTCCAGGCTTGAGGTCGGATGATTTCCTATTGAATTGCAAGGAGACCGGAGAGCAAAAGTGGACGCCCGCCCGCTTTAAACATGGTGGCATATTCTGCTGACAAGCTAATTTAAATTTACAACAGGTATGCCAATGCTGCCAGAGGGTCTATATAAAGCACTTTTAATTAAAACATTTACTGCACTCAGAGGAGTGTGACTTCTACTTTTGTTTTTACAGGTATGCCGCAGTAATGAGATGAGGTAAAGAAACTGGATTAAGCGACGGTAAATGATGGCTGATATCTGCTGTACTGTCTACAGATTTAATTTGCCTTTATTTATTTGGGCTATGAACTAAAGAAAAGTAATCTGGTGAGCCAAAGTGAAAGAGGTTGGGTCTCTGATTTAAAGCGTCCGACTATTGGGGGTAGTATTGCCCTAAAAGGTATTGACGTTATCATTGAATCTTTGCCGAACGATATAGAAGCCCTTAAAGAAATTCTATAATGGTATAATACCGAATTTTTAAGCTCAAAGTGTATGAAGGAGTAGAAGTCAATGTGAATATTTAGCGCAGTAAGATTTATGCTGGCCAAAATAATGGACCTAGAAGGGCGAGTAAGATATCCCTTATTTGAAGGGCAATTTGATCGAGTCTGGTGGCTGGAGGTGTGGTAAGCCCTCTAGTATAAAATGGCCACTAAAGGAAACTGCTTTTAGAAGTAAAAGACTGCCATACTGGATGTTTTACATGATGGAAGGACTTCTTACTGTTTGAAACCTATAAAATGTTTATTTTATTTAAAACTTCATTAAGAGACTTTATACTTGTTGTGTCTATGTAAGTCTACATGTTCTGTATACTTGACTCACAGTTTGTAGATCCTTGAACATATTTTTATGTTGGCGTGCTTGCGCAGCCAACATCTTGCGGTAGTGCAGATTTGGAGGCGTGGTCACTGTTGGGCGAATGCAGGGCAAGCATCAGTAGGTGCGTTCCTCATTCCCCAATCAGCCTGCATGCCGGCGCCACACCATGCATATATAATGTGGCTAGCACATCTAAGAAAAGGTCCACTGTAAGGCAAGCAAAGCTCATCACATGCAGCGGACCTCCCAACATGCTTCCCCGACAACAGAAACATGGCAGCATAATGCCCGCGAAACTGCCGACTTCAGGGGTGCCCAATGCCCATGTCGGCTTACCCTGCCCCCAATGTATGTACCGACGGGGGAGCCCACTCCCCGCCGCATTAAGAACCCCTCCCATTTGTTATATGCCGAGGAGGGTGCCCAATCCCCTTCGGCACAAAGTTACCCCCCCTTTTGTTGTGTGCTGACGGGGGTGCCCAATCCCCCGTCGGCTACAGCTGCCTCCCCCACACCAAAAAGACTCTGTTGGCACACTGTGAAAACAAAAACAATCCTGCAATGTTTTTTTTTTCCCTGTAAAAAAAGGAAACGGTCCCTTGGTGGTTTCTCTGCCCCCCTCCCACAACCCATGCCCATGCACTGCACACACTGGGTCCCCCACCCCCACCCCATACTTACCTTTGGAGTCCGCACCGATCTATCTTCGTGGATCGGGAACACGCCTGCACTCTTCAAAGCCGACCGCAAACTGAGGAAATGTCAGTAAGTTGTATAATGGAATAAATAGGGTTTTTCCAACTTTGGTGCATATCTCAGGCATTTTTTGGAATTTTGGCACCAAATTTTCAACATGGGGTTTATGGGACCCCTCCTCATGGCATTATTTGGTCCCGAAAGGTGATTTCGCAGTCACTGCGTGGAATCACCTTTTGGGACCAAGTAATGACACGACAATACCACTGTTCATGAGGGGGGCTCTCAAAAAGCCTATGTTGTAAATCTGGTGACAAAACTCCCAAAAATAGCTGTTTTACGAGCATGCATTACACTGTTTCTACGAACACTCATAATGTCATGAATTTGTAATATTTTCATTCCAGATTTTCAAAACTGGCATTTTTCCACACCTCCTGATGAACAGTATAGCTGTCATTTTACTTGTCCTGCCCAAAATGTGTTTTCACATGTCTGGCACAGAATAGCGCGGTCGCTGAGCGAAATCAGATTTCAGGACAATTTGAGGAAAAGACAGTGACACTGTTCATGAGCAGAGGACCATAAATGCCTATGTTGAAAATTTGTAGCTGACAGTCCATAAAATGACTGTGTTGCAAGCGTGCGTTATGCAGTTTCCACGCACTCTTGTAACTTCGCAAATTTGCAATATTTCCATGCCAGATTTTCAACACTAGCATTTTTGCACACCTCCTTATGAAGAGTACAGCTGTCATTTTTCATATCCTGCCCAAAATGTGTTTCCACACCTGTGGTGCACAATGGCGTGGTCGCTGTGGGAAATCAACTTTTGGGACAGATTAACAAAATCGCAGCACCACTGTTCATAAGCAGAGATCCCAAAATGCCTACGTTACAAATCTGGCTATCAAACTGCAAAAAATAATTGGGTTACAGACGTGTGTTGCGCAGTTCGTATGCATGCTCATTGCTTCACCAATATTTCATATTGTCACTCCAGATTTTCAACGTTGCCATTTTTTTATGACTCCTCATGAACAATACAGTTGTCATTCTCCACATCCTGCCCAAAAATGTGTTTTCATCCCTCTGTCGCCAAATGCCACAGCTGCTGTGCAAAACCACCTTTCAGCTAACAAAGTGATTGTGCTGCTTTTCATGAGGTGGCCTGACAAGAAGCCCATGTTGAAAGTGTGGAGTGAAACTACCACCACACGCCTACAGTGTTAGGGTTTACAACTGTAGCACCCCACTCGGTACAGACTGACAGGCGTCAGGGGTGTGACTTGGGATCATCGGATGTAATGCTAGTGCCATTCCACCCCTCACCCTGCAGCCACTGATAGGCATCGTGGTGTGCCTTGCACTGTTCGGCAACAAAGTTCACCCCATGCTCCTATACTGCACCGTCCATGTATTTCTTATGCAATGGGGTAAGTATAGCCAAAGACCCCAAAGTGCACCCGACACTTGTCAGTGTCTACAGGGTAGGGTGATGTACAATGGCATGAGCGTTATAGCTGATGACCCAAAGGCACACCCCAATGCCCCTTGCTCTCTACAGGGTGGGGGTGGGGTAGGCGTCACTTCGATACTTTACTGCTATTCCTATTATGCATCTCTAGCTCTGGCACTGCCAATGCCAATGCCAACGCGACAACATTCGGCATTGACAAATGCTTCTTATAGTATGGGACAACAAATGTTAGCTCACATATTAGTGTGAAATTGTTTGTTGAGTTGAATTTGGTCCATTGAAGTCTAATTGGGTAATTGACCTAATTGGGCGCATTGAATTATATTAAACTTAGTTAAATTTAGCCTATTGTCACTGGCTGTCCAATGGTGCTTCTAATATTTTGAAGTATTTTGTAAGCTTGTATTCCTTTTTTGGATATTCTCAAGTCTTAAGTTCCTTGTAATTGCATGGCATAACTCTGTCAAGATAAAATGCCCAAATGAGAGAGCCTACTTATAACATTGGCAACCATATGTGCAACAGGAGTTGCTAGTTGAAGTGACTGGATTAAGGCTAATTCTAGGGGTCACGGAGCGGCATAAGTCGTATGGTGCCCCTATGAATGAGCTGTATAGCCAGCATGTCTGATGAGCCATCAGGTAGGCGTAAATGTGACATGATGGGAATGGTGGGACTTAGACTGTGACACGCAGCCCCATTAGTGCTTTAATAGTGGCTGATAGGAGTGACCGGATTGAGGGGATCATTGGGTCATGGAGCAGCATGCGCTGCATGGTGTCCCCAACAATTGTCTCCCAAGGCCGGTGTGTCCTGTTGGTAACAAGTACAGTAGGCACGATTGGAACATGGTGTAAAATGAACAGGACCTTTCCACACCATGTAGTCACATTAAGTGCCTCAGGTACAGCTGACTGGAGTAGCAGGCTAAGTAGTGGTCCAAGGGGTATGGAGCAGTATGCACTGCATGATACTTCTGAGGGATTTGCCTTTTGTGTCAGTGTATCCAGCTAGTTTCCAGGTGGGTGTTGTTGGGATGCTATATGATCTGGTGGGATGAACTCTGTGGGACAGAGTAATCTGACTTAGAGCAATTTGCTATAATTGCCATATTTTTTCCCACTTTTAGAAGGATTGCCTGATTTAATATTTGTCTAGGTGTAGAATGATCAGAATGATTAGAATAGTCCCTAGAATAGTCCTTTGGAGACAAGGAAATAAATAATGGGATCTAACATATATGTTGGTTTGGAACTACAGAATTGACTTGGAAAATAATTTGCTTTGATTGGCAAGATATATCCATTTAGTACATTTAAAATGTGCTATTAATGATATTTTATACTGTGTATTTCCATGGATGGTTTGTACTTGTTGTGACTTAAGTAATATATTGTAATGGCTTTTTAGCTGAACAATATATTTGTATTACTACTACCACCCTGGGACCCACTCCCAGGCTGGCTAATTTGTTTATTAAGCTTTTGTGTGGGACTGTCTCAAATGCCTTGCTAAAGTCTAGGTAGGCCATGTCCACAGCCCATCTCTCTGGTCTACTACTTTGGTCACCCAGTCAAAGAAATCTATTAGATTCATCTGACATGACCTTCCCACTGTGAATCCATGCTGTCTTGGGTCCTGTGCCCCACTGGCTTCTAGGTACTCAACAATTCTTTCTTTCAGAAGTGATTCCATCATTTCCCTACCACTGAGACCAAACTAACAGGTCTGTAGTTTCCTGCCTCTGGTTTGCTCCCACTTTTGTGAAGGGAAATCACATCTGCCCTCCTCCAGTCCTTAGGTACCACACCATCCTCCCATGATTTGTTAAAAAGGGTAGTCAGTGGTGTCACTAGTTCTCCCCTTAGTTCTTTTAGAATTCTGGGGTAAATCCCATCAGGGCCCATTGCTTTGTCCATCTTCAGTTTTAGGAGTTCTTTCAGAACCCTTTCTTCTGTGAATGGACTGGTATCGACCCCTATTCAGAGTGCTTCTGTTAATTGGATTAGGTACCTTCCCCTCCTCCTCTTCTTTTGTGAATACTGAGCCGAAGTATTCGTTCAGTATCCCTACTTTTTCACTGTCACCCTCTGCCCACCTACCCTCCCCTTTGTTAAGCCTCACTATCCCTCCCTTGGTCTTTCTTCACTCCCTAATGTACCTATAAAAGGTTTTTTCCCCCTTCTTAACCGAGTTGGTTATCTTTTCTTCTGTTTGTTCCTTTGATATTCTGACTGCCTTCCTTGCTTCCTTCTGCTTTAACTGGTACAGTTCTCAGTCCTGCTCCTTCTGTGTTTCCTTCATCTTTTTCTTCCTATCCTTCCCTGCCATGTCTTTTGAGAACCATAGTGTTTTTTTCTTTTGCTTTGATTTGTTTATTTGCTTCACACAAAGGCTTGTTGCCTCTGTGATGACAGTTTTGATGTTTCCCCATTGTTCCTCTACCCCTCCTTCTTGCCCATTTGCTAGTGCTTTTCTGAGACACTCTCCCATTTTGACAAAGTTAGCTCTCCAAAAGTCCAGTACCTTCACTTTTGTATGGCTTGACTCTACGGCTGTGTTTATCGTGAACCACACTGTTTGGTGGTCACTTGTTCCCAGATGGCTACCCACTTCTAAATTTGAGATCCTCTCTCCATCCCTGTTTGAGAGTACCAAGTCTAAGATTGCTCCCTCCCTCCCGAGTGGGTTTTAACACTAGCTGTTTGAGGCATGCCCCCTGTACGGCATCAAGAATGACACTGCTCTTGGATGTGGATGCAGCAAAGGTGCTCCAGTTAACATCTGGTATATTTAGGTCCCCCTTCAACAATATTATCTGCCATCCTAAGGATGCCTTCTATCATTTCCTTGTCCATTTCCTCCCCCTGAGACAGGGGTCAGTATACAATCCCCGTGTGGATTGTGGTGCCATTTCCAGTCTCCAGGGTCACCCACAGTGCCTCCTCTCCTCCCTGTTTATCCTTTAGTTTCATTGCTTTGATCTCTTCCCTTATGTAGAGAGCTACTCCTCCTCCTCCTCTTCTACCCTCCCTGTCCCTCCTGTAGACTGTGTAACCTGGTATGTTGACATCCCAGTCATGGTTCTTTGTGTAACATGTTTCTGTGACTGCTACGATATTCAGGCGTCCCTCTTCCATCAAGACCACTAGTTCAGGGAGCTTGTTACCCAGACTATGGGTGTTGGTACTCATTGCCCTCCATTTTTTGATGGCCTTACCCCTTTTAGCCCCATCCCCATCCTTACTTCTGTTGCTTATTTCTCCATTTACCCCTGCCTTTCTTACTATTGACTTCTCTATCTTGGTGTTCACCTCACTAACAACCCTATTTTCTTGGGGGGGAGGCTGGGATTTCCCTGCTCTTTTCAGTGTCTGCCCCCTTGGCTAATTTAAAGAGCAGCTGACGCCTTCAGTAGAGCTTTAACAAAACATAATATTTAGACACAGTTTGTCTTGTATATCACATTAGTTCTGTATTCCTCCTCCCCATTATTTATTACTGGTGTAATTTGCATGTAAATAGGACCTTTGCTCCAGAAAGGTAAATCTATTCCTATTGCTTTCTCCCTACCGGAAGCCATAATGCACTGCTTGTGACATCATAGTTACTCCCATGGCAACAGATTGTGATGTCACAACACAGGATTATGACTTGAAGTAGGGAGTAAGCTAAAGAGGCAAATGAACTGTAAGGTATAAACATCATGTATTCATGCAGATTTCCTCATTAATAAATAATGGAGAGGAGAAAGCTATAAAATATATATGGAATGCATGCTGAATTGTATCTAAATATCATGTTTTTCAAAGATTTCTTTGCAGCATCAGCAGCTCTTTAAATGCTTGCCAATGAAGCATTTAAACCTATCACCTAGGATCCTGGTTCCCCCTCCTGGATAGATGCAGACAATCACGCCAGTATAGGCCTGTATCCCTCCAGGTGGGCCACTAGTCCCCAATGAAGCCAAAACCCTGAGCTCTGCACTAGCTTTTCAACAATTGATTGAATCCCAATGTGCACAGCACTCTAGCCTTACCCATGCCATAGACAGGCAGCACCTCTGAGAAGGTTATCGTGTGTGCTACTTGTCTAAGGCCCCTCCCCAACTCCACAAACTCTTCCTGCACTGCTCTGATCCCATTCCAAGCCAGGTCATTAGGTGGACAATGATGTCCAGCTCCCTCCCCCGTGCAGCTGCTCCCATGATCCTGAGGATTCACTCTCTGTCCCTCCAAGCTATAGTGCCGGGCAGGCACTTTACCTCCCTCTCGCCTCCCTCTCCTAGTTCTACCCTCTCGTAACAATTGAATCCCCCACCAGGAGTTGATTCCTTCACCTCTGGAGTCCGATGCCACCCTCCTATGGGTCTCCTTTATGGAGGTTCCCAGCATCCTCCTTGGTCTCCACTATGGATGCCTCCATAGAGGAATCACACTCTGCCAGAACGGCATATGAATTATGGAGAGGTACAACTGGAGGAATGCACCTCTGTTCCTCCACCCTCACCCTCCCTGAGCCCACTATAGTCCAACCAATCCTCATTTTTGGCAACCTCTAAGGCAGCAGCATTGGCCCTGGTGGTCCCTAGTGGGAGAGGAGGTCCCCTGAATTCTGGTCAACTCAGCCTGGAGACGCGCAACCTCCCCCCTCAGCCCAGAGAGGTGCCTGCAGATGGGACAACACTGCATCCTCCAGAATGTCTCCCGGAAGACTGCCACTCCACAGCCACTGCACTGCACCACTCCCATCGTGTCTTATTTGTTGTCCCTTGACTGCTGTTTTGTATGCTTACTCATTCTTCTCTCCATTTACTCTTTTTGTTTGTTTGTTTTTTTCTCCTTACTTTCCTACTGCCTCCGAGAATTTACAGCTCCTGACGTTCCTGTTCTGGGAAAGGATGTTCCTGTATTCCTCAGTAGTCTCCTTCTTACTTGCTCAGAGACAGACCTCCAGCAGCTGGGGGTGAGGGAGAGCTATTCTTTTCCTTCCTCCTGAAGTAGCGCCACCTGACATTAGGTGGATGAGCAGGTGGGAGATCGGGGGGGGGGGTCGATACAGTTCTACAGACTAGAAGGTGAAGATGGGTCACCCTCTAGTGTCGGGCACAATAAACTGCAGATTGGAAAGTGGGATGATAAAAAAAAGAATGCAGGTAATTAAGGTGACTCTAATAAAAATGAAAAGGTGCCTCTAATGCAACTAAATGCAGTCACTTAATGTGATGCTCATAAAATCCATGCAGTTAAGGTAACTCTAAAGATCTACTAAATTGTCCCAGTCATCCAACTGAAATTAAGACAGCATTGGTAAACAAGTAAAGATTCAGCAACAAATGGCAGAAAAAACTCAGGTGCAGAGACTAGCAGTTGCAGTCTGCTGACTGCTAGTCCAATCCTGTTTAAAACTGGGGACTGGAAGATTTGAAAAATGGTGCCAACACAAAACACAGTCTGAGCATAGGAGGGAGCCTGAAGAATGGCTGGCTCTGATGTTCAAGCCCCATACCTGGAGAAGCTTGCACTGAAGTGGCAGCCATGGCTCTCTGGTCCCAAGGGTTGTCCAAACAGGGGAGGGCTGAGGGTCCTGGTAGATGCCCTCTCGAACCCTGCAGATGCTTGCACTGAAGTGGAGGCTGTGGCTCTCTGGTCCCGAGGATCATCCAAACAGAGGAGGGCTGAGGGTCCTGGTAGGTGCCCTCTCAAACCCTGGGAAACTATGGAGATTATTGCTTTTTTAGATATTTGGCAGAATTTTATCATATGCTGTTTTATTCATGTAACATTTTTTTTAGGTAAGCTGCTCTATGCCCCTAGGAAAGGGTATTGTACAAAATAAATTACTGCTACTGCTGAGGATATTATGCAGGCTGGGTAGGGGAGAGCTCTTTACTATTTTATGCACTAGGCACAACAGAGGGTAGTCCAAACTTCCTTCTAGAGCAGGCCAATTTAATTAGAACAGCACAGAGATGTTCTCTGTGTAACGCACTAACTGCAAATTGATCAGTTTTAGTATGTAGAACTGTGAGCCTGTCTAGCTTGGTGTCCTGAACTGAGTGCAGGATTGGGGCACCATACAGTAAGTAGGCAGGTAGGGAAATAGGATGCTATTTGAGATGACCAGTCATGCTTCATGCAAGATGTATAGTCCATGTTTTTGGTGAAGGTTTCAGGCCAGGGCATCTCTAGGGGTCAGCATTATGGGTTGGAACTCCAAATTTGTTATCCATTAGCCTCTAATAAAATATATCCAATTTTTAAAACTGCCCCCCAGCTTATAAATTTGTTATTTATTTTTTTATTGGGCAGGAGGGGTACCATGTAATAAGTGTACAGTAAAAGCGGCGCCATCATGGTACAGAGAATACAAAATGACAACCACAACCACAATGACCAGAATTACAGTTTCTGCTAAAACAGTGAATAATTTTACCCCTGCACCACCCCTTGTGGGGGGCATCACTTCCTACACCCCCCTAACTAAAATAACCATCTCTTGGGGGGGGGCAACTTGGGGAATAGGAGAAATTCAAGAGGGGAGATGTTGCCTGGGGGAAGCAAGTTAAATAAACATTAAAATAACTACCAGCTGGGAACCGAACCCAGCTCTGCCTACACAACCCAGCTACTGAAAGTTAGTGACTCTAACCACCACTTTAAGCTGGCAGTACGGTTTGCAGCCCACAGCTGCTGCACTAAATATCAAATGTTCCTGTTCTCCTTGCTGTTTTTCTACCTCTGTATTCCTCACTCTTTTTCTTCCTCGCTCCTTTCACGCCCTTGCTATTCTCTCTACCTCGCTATTCTTTCATAGAAACATAGAAGTTGAGGGCAGATAAGGACCGCAAGGCCCATTCAGTCTGCCCATTTCTTTTTCTGCCTTATGAATGTGCCATCGGCCTTTGCTCTGTCAATGGCCTATCTATTCATACTCATCTGTATTGCTCCCTTATGCCTAACCCATGCCTGTTTGAAGCCCTGCACTGTATTCATATCCACCACTTACTGAGGTAGGCCATTCCATGCATCCACCAGCCTTTCTGTGAAAAATAACTTCCTCACATTAGCCCTTAACCGGCCTCCCTCTAATCTTATGCTATGTCCTCTTGTCCTGCTATTTTTTCTTATATTGAAACATGTTAGACTCTTTCACTTTGTTAATGCCCTTAAGGTGTTTGAATGTTTAGATCATATCACCTCTCTCCCTCCTTTGCTCTAGGGTATACATATTGAGCTCCATTAATCTGTCCTCATATGTTTTCTGATGCAGTCCGTGCACCATTTTGTTTCAAATCAAATCAAAAAATCTTTATTTTTATAACACCTTTCAAAACCAAGGTGCTATTCATAAAACCAATTACATCACATAAAAACTAAAGCAAGAACAATTAAAAACAAATCATCCATACTTTGGGAAGGCTAAATCAGATAAATAGGTCTTTAACTCAGCTTTAAAACAATCAACGGTCGAGCATTCTCTCAACCGACGAGGTAGAGAATTCCACAGGGTTGGAGCTGAAAAAGAGAAGGCACGAAAACCAGATGTCTTCAAACGTACCCTGGAAATCTCCAGCAATCCCTCGTCGGCAGATCAGAGAGGACAGAGGGGGTTGCCCTTCTCTGGGTTGTCTCCATTTCGTAAATGTCCTTGTGAAGGTGTGGCCTCCAGTACTGCACACAGTACTCCAGATGGGGCCTAAACAGTGTCTTGTGAAGAGGGATTATTACCTCCCTGTTATGACTTGTGATACCCCTACTAATACACCCCAACATCCCCCTAGCCTTACCTACTGCTTTTGTGGTCTGCTTGGATGATTTCAGGTCATCTGTGATGATGATGCTCAAGTCTCTTTCTTCCCTTGTGACTGCCAGCAACTCCCCTCCCAGCCTATAGGTGGCTTCAGGGTTTCTCTTCCCTATGTGCATGATCTTGCACTTCTTTGCATTAAACCCCAGTTGCCACTCTTCTGACCATTTTGCCAGTTTATCCAGATCTCTTCTCATTCTGCCCACCCCATCTGGATCATCTACTATGTTGCAGATCTTGGTGTCATCTGCAAACAGACAAACCTTACCCTCCAGCCCATCTGCAATGTCACTGATGAAGATATTGAAGAGGACTGGCCCAAGGACTGATCCCTGAGGTACCCCACTTGTGACTTGCATCTCTTCTGACTGAATACCATTTACCACTACTCTCTGTTTTCTGCCCATCAACCAGTGTGCCACCCAGTTGACCATCTTCTGATCCACCCAAGCCTACCCAGGTTATTAATCAATCTTCTATGTGGAACAGTATCGAAAGCTTTGCTGAAGTCAAGGTAGGAGACATCAACTGCTCCCCCCTTGGTCCACCACTCTGGTTACCCAGTCAAAGAAATCTATGAGATTAGTTTAACAGGACCTTCCTGTTGTAAACCCATGCTGTCTTGGACCCTGTGCTCCTATGGATTCCAGGTGTTGCACTATCCTTTCCTTAAGGAGTGTCTCCATAATCTTGCCCACTACTGAGGTAAGACTGACTGGTCTGTAGTTCCCTGCCTCCTCCCTGCTACCACTCCTGTGGAGCAGGATCACATGAGCCCTTCTCCACTCTTCTGGGACCTCTCCTGTGCTCAGAGACTCACTAAACAGTTCTGATAATGGCTCTGCTTGTTCCACACTTAGCTCCTTTAGTACCCTGGGATGTATGCCATCAGGTCCCATTGCCTTGTCCACCCTGAGCTTATCGGGCTCTTGTAGGACCCTTTCTTTTGTGAAGGCACTAGTGCTCACCTCCCTACCCCCTGTGTCCATGCTGCTGAGCTGTGGGCCCTGCCCTACCTTTCAGGTGCTCAAATTGGGTCTCTCATATTGAATCACTCAATTTGAGTTACCCATATCATGGGTCACTGGCGGGAGGGGTGGGGGCAAAAGCCTTTAAACTTTTCAGATGCTAGAAATGTCCCTGGAGGGGTTTTGGACAGGTAAGCAATATGGGGCTTGAAACTTAGTTCCTGGTCCAGTTGAACCCCTAGGTACTTTAAAGAGCCAACAACTTCAAGCTGGGATTCTGCTGCAGTGGTCATCATGTTGTGTTGTATTCATATTCATATTAGGTAAAGTTTTATATTACATGCACAGGCAGACACTGAAGACCATCATGGCAGGACACATGCAAACCTGTATGGGAGCAGGGAAATTTATTCAAGAGAAACATATACCATGGTATGAGTCCTATTAAGGCATGAAATAATCTCTCTCCTTACTGTACATCCTTTATAGAGCTAATGCACTGCTGTCTCTCCACACTGCATTTTTGGTATTCTACCTTCAAATGTAGTAAATGCTTTATAAAACAGGCAAGTAAGAGCTGTGGCTGATATACTGTTCAGAATATTAATTTGCTTTCCTTGCCTCAGAATTCTGAATTCAAATGAGCAGGTATTCTATCTCATTTGCTGTGGTCTAACTGACTGTTTTGCAGTCAGTATTAGAGTGACTAAGACAAACAGTGATTGCAAAGATGCATATATCTAGGCATGGTTTCTTTTGACCCATACATAATGAAACACAATTTCTTGCCTCTGAGAGCAGTCTAATGGTCCATCTGCACAGGCACAGCACTAGTTTTGTGGCAGCAGTGTTAGCTATTAGCTAGGACAATCAAAGATCTCCCCTTAAAATTTTCCACTCTCGATTCTGGAAGCCTTAATTATCGGTTAGTGCTACTGTGTTAGTACTCATCCCTGCTGCTGTAAATTACTCAATCAATCCTCTAAAAGAAATGTAAGGGATTTTTGTTTGCATGGTTCACTGAGGACATCACACATTACAGGATTCTATGTACCACAGTAGAAAAGAGCTCTACTATTAATTGATCTGCCATTTTACATAGATTTTTCCACTGTGGGTTGACGTTACTCTGTGATTGTTAGCCATCATGCAGGGGGCATTCTGCTGTTCCATTTGAATCATTATCTGTAGTTGTAAGAAGTATTTACACTTTTATATGAAGGTTATCTGATCTTTGCCTTGCTATAAAGATCACCATATCATGTATGTCTGTGATACCTGGATTCAGTTTCAGTACATTTCTTGCTGCACTGATCATTTTTCAGGTGGGAGGCATTTTCCTAATGTATTGTTTTTGTGTCTTTGTGAGTATTTATTTCCTGACTGCTGTCAATAACTCGTGCTTGAGGTTTTGTATGCATTTTAGAGAAAAAAATGTTTTCTTCTTACTATATACTGTACGTTTCCTTTTTTTTTCTAAATTCCCCACAGTTAGTTACTATTAAATTTCCATCACTGTAGTATATTTATATGTACAGTATGGTTAATGTATATCTTACGGTTTCACCAAAAGAGAAAGCCAGTGTATCTTTCTGCACCACTGACTCTCTTTAAAGAGCTTACTCGCCATATGACTTCCACCCTTTTTTTCAGCAGGTGTGCGGACCAAAATAACCCAGATCAGAGACACACTCTCTTCTACTCTACCCGTCCCATTCTTCCCTATGAGCCCCTCAATAAACACCCCATCTCCTTTTGTCCTTTCCTTCCCCTCTTTACCCCAGCGGACTGACTGAATCTTATTCTTTCTAAAAGAATGCCTCTTTCCCTGGCACTCTCCTCTCCCTGAGTGAGGCATCTTGCCCATACTTTCCCTGAACTTATATTACCATGATTGTCAATCAATGGTGTGCATGTACTGCTTCCCTGATCCCTGAAGACTGCTATCAACGTTCTATCTCTTTAAAAAAATCCTCATGGGCCCATCTGCGTGAAAGAGGTAAGCAAAGGGAGATGGAAAAGGAGACCATTATGGTTCTCCAAAGAGGTGACATGGTTGGTAAAAATAGAAAGGATGCCTTTCATGAGGCAGAAAGAGAGGCTAAGTGAGCATTTTGAAACAAATGGTCGGCATGATCACAGGCAGCATGGTGCATGTATCCACAAGGGCAGGGTCATGACAAATGAATCTTATAGATTATTTTGACAGGGTGACCAGGGAAATAGATAATAGAAGGACAGTGGACATAGCCTATATGGATTTCAGCAAGGTTTTGACACTGTGCATACAGAAGGCTGATTAGGAAGATGAACAGCTTAGAAGTGGGGTCCAAACTGATAGAAATGGAAGTGGGCAGTACAAAAACATCATTTATGGATGCTGAATTGAATCTGGAACAGGCATTAAATATGAGGCATGAAGAACAAATGGGTAACTGTTATGAAACAGCTTCTCAGGGAACTTACGAAAATGTGACTAAAAGAACATTAAATTATGGAGAATTACTACTATCTAGTGGCAATGAAAGGGTTAATGATGTGGGAATATATGGAAAGGGGATTTAACAAAGTAGTGGCCTAAAAGCAAAGAGTACGTTTTGCCCCAATAACCCATGTCACCTTAAAAGTAAGGATTCTGAAAACGCTATCTATCAAGCTATCTAGCAAGATATTGCAAAATTCTGAAAGAGGAGGAACAGCAGTCATTTCAGAACTTATCTAAAAAAGAATATAAAACACTTTGTGAGCTTAAACAAATTGAACATATTACTATAAGAAAGTGGATAAGGGTGGAATGATTGTCATTCAAGACACAAGTAAAGATGTGGCTGAGATTTAGAGGTACCTGTGTGACACTGATTGCTACAGTTCTCTAACCTTTAATCTTATTCAAGCATATAAATGTATACTGGAAGAGCTGGTGGACCAAACCTTTGAAAATGGTCATATTACTGAGCATGACTGTGACTTTTATAAATCCAACCATCCAGTTACACCTACATTTTACACTCTGTCACAGGTCCACAGATCTGCGAGGGACCCGCCTGGGTGACCCATAGCCTCAGACATTTGGTCAATCAGTGAGGGTCCCACCAGATTTGTGGACCTTTACATCAAGAAATTTGTGCCTAAAATACCTGTATCTACATGCATAATAGTATGGATATAATCAGAAATCTGGAGGGATTTGAGTGGTAGGACCATTACCAGTGGTTAACAATTGATATCTGCTCCATAAACCATGAGC
The DNA here is from genome assembly GCA_016271365.2 of Neoceratodus forsteri. NCBI lineage: Eukaryota > Metazoa > Chordata > Ceratodontiformes > Ceratodontidae > Neoceratodus > Neoceratodus forsteri. The sequence goes on from CM057454.1 coordinate 1,104,338,294, forward strand.
ATTATAACAGAGTTGCTAAGGACTTTATGGCATCAGATTTGGGGTTGAGTGATGTGCCACTTATGTTGGTTTTGGACATTGAAAGTTTGTTATGTTGCACAGTTATTGTATTTCCTATTTGACAGGAAAGAATATTTGCAGACTTGAGGAACAGTGATAGTGGCAGGACTAGCCCCATCTTATGTAAATATATTTCTTGGATGGTGGGAGAACCAGATTATTTTCACTGACAAACTCCCTGTCAGATACATCCTCAAATGGTATCCCTTTTCGACTACAGATGAATTTATTGGATGGCTGAACAATAATTCGAGTATCAACTGTACTTATAAATCAGATCCGAGCAGAACAGAATTTATGGATATTAGATTTTTTTTAGACGGTGACATGAGAGTGAAATATGGGATCCACATTGATGGATTGGGTTCACAATTGGTTAACGAATAGAAGGCAGGAGGCAGTGATTAATGGCACATGCTCTAAGGATGGAAAAGTGACCAGTGGGGTACTACAACATTCAGTACTAGGACCAGTCTTCTTCAATATCTTCATTTGTGACATTGTAGAGGAACTGGAGGGAAAGATGTGCCTTTTTGCAGATGATACCAAAATCTGCAATACGGTTGACACTCAGGAGGAGGTAGAGAAAATGTGTAGGGATCTAGGGAAGAGTGCTCAGAGACATAGTAGTTGGGGTTCAATGCCAAAAAGGGCAAAATCATGCACCTATGACATAAGAAACCCAGTGCTAAGCATCACATGTGGGGTATTGGCAGTTACTAGACAGGAAATAGACCTTGGAGTTATAATATTAGAGGATCTGAAGGTGGCAGTGCCATGTGACAAGGTCGTATGTTGAGCTAGTGGGATACTGGGGTGCATAAGGAGAGGCATTACTGGTAGGAAGAGGGAGGTAGTACTGCCACTGTACCACACTCTTGTACACCCACACCTGGAGTACTGTGTCTAGTTCTGGAGACCTCACCTCAAAAAGGACATAGACAGGTTGGAGGCGGTTCAGAGGAAGGCAAATAAAATGGTGCAGGGGTTTGAAGGGAAGCCCTATGAGGAGAGAGCATGAGCAATCTCAGTATGTACACTATGATGGAGAGGAAAGTGACAGATGACACAGTTGAGTCCTACAAGTACTTCATAGAGGTGAACAGGGTGCAGGAGGGGAGCCTTTTCCAAGGGAGGATGAGCTCCAGGACTAGGGGGTATGTGGTGACACTGGATGGAAGGGAGTTCCGGGAGTTCAAGGGGGTGGGGAAATATTTCTTCACTGAAAGGGTTGTAGACACATGGAACGGACTGCTGGCCAGAGTGGTGGAAACTAGAACTGTGGATGGCTTCAAGCATCTGTGGGATAAATGTAAGGGTATTTTACAACAGAAGCATGGAGAGGCGAAGTTTGCAGAAGACCAGATAGGGTCTACAGAGATAGGATAGGTAGATAACACTTAGGTAGACTGGCTGTGACAAGCAGTACTTTTCTGCTGACAGAATCTATGTTTCTTTGTTTCTATCTGATGGTGCAGTATGGGGGGCCTTCTGGATTTGTTCTCCAAACTAGGCTAAGTAGCATCCCATAGGATTTGCTATATCTCTGGGGAAGGAGGGATCATGTCTTCACAGAGTAACACCCCATGGTGGCACTGTTTAAAACAAAAAATGATGAATGGCAGACACCTTGTAGCCAGAATTCAGTAATTTTTATTGGAGTAATACCCCTCGGTCAAACACCCCTACATAGTGCCTACATGAGGTTACATCAGAGAGTACTGTAGTGTCTGGATGTAAATCACATGCTTAAGTAGCCCTGGCATTAACATATTCATGGTTCATACATATCCCATCCAAAACACATGATCTGTTGCAGCCAGTTGAAGTGAAAACAGTACACTTGAATTATAAATGTATATAATCATTAACTTTCATATTTGCACATTCTAGTTCTTATAGAGACATGACTTCATACTTGTGTTAAAATATGTGTTCAGTGTAAAAGTTTAACAAAAGCAGTCACTTCAGAACTCATCACACGATTCATCCATTTAGATTGGGTGGGACTCGAAACTTAAATCCATCAGCACTAGGAATTTCTTTGTGTCCATAATTGATCATGGCAGAAGGAAAATAGGAACTTGTTATACTATAGAGTAACATAGCACCTCCATAAAATGTAATCAGTATTTAAAAATATATTCCTCATGATGGGGGGGGGGGGTGGCAATCAGTAGCGGTCCTTTCTGATTAAATGCTTCATGTGGAATGTCACTGAACTCTATTTGCAAAATAAGATTAGGGTAAATGAATGAATAATATAATAAGTCCTAAGAGCACAAGCATAGTTTAAAAGTATTTCTCTTGCAATATCACCACATAATACATGTCTATGTTCATTTAACTAAATAAGCATACATATCCTCAACACAGGCAGTTCCATAAGGTTATGATGTAGTTAAAAAAATATGCTTGGGTATACTAACATCCTGAATGGCAAGTTAGAATTTCATATAGACACAGGTGGCGAGAGTCAAACCATGTTCAGTTCTATGTAACTTCAGAATACATTCTTGCAAAATCCCACCACAACAACAGGAAAGCTTGATTGTTACTTCCCAGTGTCACACATATTGAAACTTAAAAAAGTGTAAGGACATTATTTCAGAAACAACAATAATTTCTTAAAAAGGTGGACAGGCCGGAAGGACATAGACAGAGTGGAGGCTGTTCAAAGGAGGGCAACTAAAATGGTGCAGGGTCTGCATCAAAAGCTCTATGATGAAATAATAAGGACCTCAGTATGTATGCCCTGGAAGAGAGGAGGGAGAGAAGGGATATGATAGAGACCTTTAAATACCTCACGGGTGTAAATAAGGTACAGGACGGAAGTATTTTTGAGAAGAAAAGGTGCTCAAGAAGAAGGGGATATGCTATGAAGCTGGAGGTGGTACATTCACTAGTGATGTTAGGAAGTACTTCTTGACAGAAAGAGCGGTGGATTCCTGGAGCAATCTTCCAGTGGAGGTGGTGGGGGCAAAGACAGTGGTGAGGTTCAAGAATGCATGGGATAGGCACAAGGGAATCATAGTGGAAAGGAAAGGGGGAGAGAAAGAGGGGTAGATCAAGTACAGTCTGTGGTAACAATGTAGGTAGGAAAAAAATGGCAGATTGGGTGGGCCAAGCAGTCCTTATCTGTAATCACATTCTATATTTGTATGTTTCTCCTTAAGGGAATATAATAGTGTGACTAATGATGTTATTTTGAATATGGACACTGTGGGCAACACGGGAAATAACTCTGTAATAAAGTTGCCTAATGTAACTGTGAATATGCGAAATGAACAAATCGTAGAAACTGAAATGGGCAGTACAAAAACATCAGTTATGCATGCAAATTGAATCTGGAAGTGGCAAAAAATATGATGCCTGAAAAACAAATGGAGAACTATTATGAAACAGTTTCATAGGAAACATAATAATTTGACTGAAAGGACATTAAATGATGCAGAATTACTTTTATCTATTGCTGAGGAAAGGGTTAATGATGTGGGAATATATTGAGGGGATTTAAACAAGGCTGTGGCCTAAAAGCAAACAGTATGTTTTGCCCCGACAACCCACGTCACCCTAAGATTAGGGATTTGTGAAAATGCAGCCCAGCAAGATACTGTGAAACTGCTGAAAGAGGCACAGCAGTCATTCCACAACTTATTCAAAAAAGAATATAAAGCATTTAAAGAGCTTAAATAAAGGGAAAGGGGAAATTGTTTAACCAGAAAAAGCTCACTAAGCCAGAGCTTGTTTCCAGATGCAACCTGGAAGCACAAGGAAGTTAAATGACTTGCTCAGGGTCACACAGTTGCAAGTCAGGCTGATGGGATTCAAACCCAGGTCTTCAGGTTTGCAGCTCAGTGCTCTTAACCACTACACTACACTGCCTCCATAAATAAATAAATAAATGAAAGATATCACCATAAAATGCAGATAAGGGTGGAATGATTGTCGTTCTAGACACAAGTAAAGATGTGGCTATGATTCAGAGGCAATTGGGTTACGATGATTGCTACAGGCCTCTAACCTTTAATCCGACTGAAGCATACAAACATATACTGGAAGAGCTGGTGGACCAAGCTGTTGAAGATGGTCATATTACAGAGGATGATTGTAACTTTCTAAAATCCAACCATCCAGGCATACCTACATTTTCCACTTGTTAACATGTATACAGGTCTGCAAAGGACCCTCCTGGGTGGCCCATTGTTTCAGGCATTGAGTCGCTCTGTGAAGGGCCCACCAGATTTGTGGACCTTTATATCAAGTAAATTGTACCTATGATACCCAGTTACATACATAATAGTATGGATATAATCTAAAAGCTGGACAGATTTGATTGACAGGACCATTACCAATGGTTAACAATTGATATCAGCTCCTTGTAGACTTGTATAAACCATGCACATGATTTTAGAGCTGTTAAGAACTTTATGGCATCAGATCTGAAGTTGAGAGATGCAGCACAGATGTTGATTTTGGATTTTGAATATTTTTTCTGTGGCACAATTATTTCCTATTTGATGGGACGGTATATTTGCAGACTCTGGGAACAGCAATTGGGGCAGCACTAGCTCCATCTTATACAAATATATTTCTTACATGGTGGGAGTCCCATCTTATGCAAATATATTTCTAGCATGGAAATGCAGGGGCTACATAAGCATGTGATCCATGTCCAGGCACCGCCCCTTGATGAAGCCTCATAGAGGTGCATCATAGGGGTTTGGCTGTGGAGTATTGCACCAATAAAATGTTTTGAACTCCAGCTGTGGTGTGTGCGCCATTTATAATATTTTGTTTTGAACTAGTGAGTACAAGCACTACATAATGATAGCATCTTAAGTGGTGGTCGGCGTGACACTTAGACAGCTGGTTCTGATAACTCTTATGATTTTTGTAATATAAAAATGTAGTGGGATTGTCTGTTATGAAAAATCCTGTGCCTGGGATGACAAAACCCCACCCCCCAGGTATCAGTTCAAACCAGCAGATCTCTGAATGCAATTAACTTGTCAGTTTGCTTTGAAGCCAGGAACTAATATATCCATTTTATAACGTCCTCAGGAAAGTCATTTAATTGCACCTGGTGTCATAAGGAAGTGGAATATCCATTTTATGATGTCCTCAGGAAAGTCAGTTGATTGCACCTGGTGTCATAAAAAGTCCTTTGATGTTTTTGAGAAAGGGAACTGCTCATGGATCAAAGTAACTGAGAAATTACAGTCTTAATTAAGAGTGTCATCATTTGGACAATGGGTCTTGCTGGAGTCACATAATTCAATATGTTGATGGGACTTCCTGGTTTGTATATACATATATATATATATGTATATATATATATATATATATATATATATATATTTATGTATCCTGAAAGGGAGGAGCTAGATAATGACATCATGAAGAGAGTTGAAACACAGCATTTTTAAACTGTAGTCTGTATTCCATTGAGATACATTCATATACTTTGACTGAGAGAAGGAACATCTAAGAGCACTGAAAGATTATAAGAAATACCTTAGATAAATAAGACTAATGGTTGGTAGGAATTTTGCACTTTTAAACCTGTTTTGTTTTAAAGATTGTATGTGTTGGAATATTTTGTTCTGTATTTACTGTTTACCTATTGTTATCTATTTTAAAGTAAAGATATATATTTTAAAACAGAAACTGCCTGGTGTGCCTTGAAACTTCTTTTTTTTATAAGTGAAGCTTAGATGGTTAAAGTTGACACTGCGCTTAAGCTTATTGTGATACCAAATTGGGAAACAGGTAAGAGTTTCTCTAAGGTCTTGCATAGAGTTTTAAGGGTTCATTTTGTAATACCTGGTTGGGTGCCCATGGCAAAATATATCTGGCATTTCCCTGTAGAGTAGAATTATCTGAGCCTGTACATTGGGTACACTAGCAAGAGGTTCACAGTTTGAATCCCTCCAGAACTTGAGACCAAAATTTGATTCGAACCCACAAAACAAACAGGAGGGTTACCCTGATCTGTTAACTGTTCACAATACTATGCTCAGAGGTTGGCACTTTGGGAGTAGAGGGCTGACCTGCTGAGTGGGGTTGTGACAGTTGGCAGCATCTTCCGTTGTTTTTATTGCTTGCTTGTGAGATGCCCTGGCCCATATCCATTGACGTGGCACTCAGAGCGTCAGAGATGCAAGTTGTCTAAAATTGCCACACGCATTCTGTCATTAAATCCCAAGTAGCATCCTGAGAAGCAATTCTGTGTGGAGCCCGACAGCCAATAGCTACTCCTGTATGGGGAGTGCCAAGCACACTGGAGGAAGAGGACAGTGGTCAAGCTGGAGGAGTACAGAAGCAGCCAGGGTGGAGCCCTGAATCTTCACGTATGTAGCTGGAAACACAGGTAGATGTCATTTCTGGTAGGCTCTAACAACAGATTCAACTGTGGAAGGATCATTAAACAGTGAGTTAAAAACTTTGTTTGCAACCCAGGAAAAACTTTCTATCCAGGAAGTGAATCAGTGGCATGATGGGGTTACTTTAGACCAATATGACAAAAAACAAAAGAGTGCCTAGGGATCTGAGGGTCTACAAGTAGGGTTGCAAACAGCCCTGTATTTTATGGGATGTCCCTTATTTTAAACTATTTTCCCATGTCCAATTTTAACTTGATACGGAATGCTTAGTGTCCTGTATTTCACGGTGGCCCCAGTCCTGTAAAAAACTCACTGTGTTGTCCCTCTGTCAGGATCAGCTGTGTGGCTCTAGCCTGTCATGTGTGGTTAGATGGGGGACTGGAGGCAGAACTTGTGTGCAACTGCGCGTGCACAGCATCATCATTGCGGCTGTTGCCCATGGAAATGGCACCATGGGACATTATCATGGTGACACCGCTGCACACATGAGCCCAACATAGACATACTCAGGAGGAACCAGCCCAGCCAGGAGAGCTGGGACATGAGCAGAAGAGAAGCCACGACTGCCTGATCACCCAGAAGAGAAGGATTCCATTCAGTCATGCGGCCAAGACTTGCCAGTGTCTGTGAAGTGGAGCTAGGGCCTAAGTGGAGCAGTCCAGGCCAGTCAGGGCTGCAGCAGGGATGGCAGGCAGGCCGTGGCATTACAGGTAGTACTGTTTAGTTGTGGGTCAGTCAGTTGGAGTCCTCCTCTCCTCATCAGCGTCTGCCCGACCCCGGGCTCACACTGGGCCATTGGCTCTGCTGGTGGAATTGAATCTCGGTCAGGACTCGGTAGTCTGGATTCATGAGGGGACTGTCCTGTCTCAGTCTGGACTCTGCCAGGTCAGGCAGCCACAGAAGGCAGAGCCACCGAGGAGGAGGAGGTGTGGAGTCTGGACTGGAGCTGGAAGGGCAGGCGGGCAGCCTGTAGGCAGCTAGGGTGGAGGCCTATAAAACAAAATAAGTGCAGTCTGACTCTCTGACTAGTAGTGTCTCTCTTTCTCAGACTCTCAGTATTGTATTTGTATTTTGCAATAAATAAATTACTAAAACAGACAACCTTACCTGCCATCACTTTTACCTGGCTTGAACTGAAGTCTCCACACCCGGCCACCCTTCTCCTATAGGAAAAAGTAAGGTCTGCTGCCACTGCCAGACAGTTGAATCAGCTGTTCAGCAGAGTGAACGAGCCTCAGTTACAGTATTAATATTATAATAGAAAACTTAGAGAGAATTATGCTGCTGAAGTAACTAAGAAAAGAATACAGTTTCATTTATACAGAATGGGATTATTGGGTTGGAATAGGATAGGAAAAAAATATTTAAATGGCTTAAATATCATGGTTCTTCTCTGCTTTTTATTTTTTGTCACAGAAAAGAATTGCACTTTCCTCCACTTGGGGAACTTCCCAAACACTTTATTCAAGGAATGTAAATTGTAGGGTAGATACTTAATCTCTCAGTGCAGTGCACCAGCATCTCAAACTCGAGTGGAGCAAGGACGGGGCTGTCACTGCTGTCTTCATCCATCTGCTTGCCAATTTCAAATTACGCCTTCAAACTGGTACTACTACTACTCTTCTGCTCTAATTGTACCTAGGCATCTTTAAGGTTTGTGTGTTTCAGTTCGACTCTGACATGAAATTGTGAGTGATAAATAGAAAGAACAGTTTAATTTTTGTTGCCCTGCTGAGACAGTGTGAAGAAAAACACTAAAACCAGTTGGGGAAAATGAACTCTCTCCATCGGGCTCTAGAGCATTAAAAAGAAGCCGATTGCCATGCCTCGTCACTTTGTCAGTCTCTTCCCATGCTACATGAGCCTGTTCCTGTTCCTTGCAGGTGGTAGTGGTGAGAGATGAAGTTTTTTGAATAAGCTATGGTCATGGATAGGTAAGCAGCATCTGCAGTGTTATGCAACTAAAATCCCTGCAGTAAGCACAAGGCACAGGGCACTGTTGCTTAAAGAAAGGAATTTGTGCTCCTGAGTGTCTGCCTGTAAAAGAAAATAATGTGGCTGCCTGGCTGGGGGGGCAGGGGCTGGGGTCTGTCCCTTATTTTGAAATCCAATGTTGGCAACCCTATCTGCAAGACACCATCAGCAGGTACATTAGACCCTGATCTAAATGAGCACTGGGAGGGTCCTTGGAGTACTGCTCTTCAGAACATATAAAAATCTTAACAGAGCAAGACAAGCATTCTTATGAGCAAACCGTAGGAGCCATTAGTGATATGAAAAACAAGCTGGAACCATTCAATTTCTCTGAGGAACATACACAGATAAATCAAGCATTAAATGAAAAAAAAACAGGAATTGGAGGTGGAGGAAAGGAAAAAGCAGAAATTTGAATGTGACAAAAAAGTCTATGAACTAGGTAATGTTTTTTTTCCTGGGACATTATAGCAATTTGATCTCAAAGTAGGGGGGAGAGCAACCAGAAGGGGCAGCTTTAAAAGTAGGATGAGGACAAATGCGACTGAGAATGCTAGGGGCTGGAAAAACAATCAGGGACACCAGCATCAACTTGATTTTTAATATCAGGAAGGGAGTGGCGAGGAGTTGGAAGATACTGCAACCAAACTCAAAACAACAAGGAAAAAAGGAAAAGAACAATGTAGAGGGGAAAAGGAAACACCAGCAATGTCAAAATGTTGGCCAGGAAAACAGCCAGGAATTAGTGTCTAAAATACCAGTTCACAAAATTCCCTCTACTGAGCTGCCTGCAAAAGAAGCATCAGTTCTTTCCACAGGACTGTGATGAGCAACCACAAGTGATGTTAATTCATTTAAGTTGCCTGTGGTCATATATACAATATTAAGAAAATGGGACTTCAGGCATTTTTTCAGAAACAATTTCTCTTTAAGAGAGAAAAATAATGTGACTACTGATGCTATTTTGAATATGGACACTATGGGTAACAGAGGGAATAACTCTGTAATGAACTTGTCGAGTGTAACTGTGAATGTGGTAAATGAACAAATCAAAGAAACATGGCATTGACAGTACAGAAGCGCCATTTATGGATGCAAACTGAATTTGAAACAGGCATTAAATATAAGGCATGAAGAACAAATGAGGAGCTGTTATGAAACAGCTTCTCAGGAAGCTAATGAAAATTTGACTGAAAGAACATTAAATGATGCAGAATTACCCTTATCTAGTGCTGCGGGAAGGGTTAATGATGTGGGACTATTTGAAGGGGAAGGGGGGTTAAACAAGGCAGTGGCCTAAAAACAAAGAGAACGTTTTGCCCCAATAACCCATATCACCCTAAAATTAGGGATTTTGAAAATGCAGTCCAGCAAGATATTGTGAAACTGCTGAAAGTAGAAATAGTAGTCATTCCACAACTTATCCGAAAAAGAGTATAAAGCACTAAGTGAGCTTAAACAAATAAAATCTATCACTATAGAAGTGCAGATAAGGGTGGCATGATTATCATTCAAGACTGAAATAAGGATGTGGCTGAGATTCAGAGGCAGTTAGGTGACAGTGATTGTTACAGGCCTCTAACTTTTAATTCGACTCAAGCACACGAATGAATACAGGAAGAGCTGGTGGGATAGGCTTTTGAAATTGGTCATATTACTGAGGGTGACTGTAACTTTCTAAAATCCAACCATCTAGTTACACCTACACTTTACACTTTTTCAAAGGTCCATCACTCTACAAGGGATCCTCCTGAGTGGCCATTAGTCTCAGGCATTGGGTCGTTCAGTGAGTCTCCCACCAGATTTGTGGACCTTTACATGAAGAAATTTGTGCCTTAAATACCCAACTACACACATGATAGTATGGAGAGAACCAGAAAGCTGGAGGGATTTGAGTGGCAGGACCATTACCAGTGGTTAACTATTGATATCAGTTCTGTAAACCACAAACATTGTGTTAGAGTTGTTAAGGACTTTATGGCATCTGATTTGGGGCTGAGAGATGTGCTACTCAAATAGAATAACGGATAGGAGAGTATGTATCACAAGAGAGTAGTACCATCGAGAAGCTCCCAGGTCCTCAGAACCTCGTGATGGTATTTCATCCTTGAAATACACACTCTTCTATCTGTTATTTTTTTGCAATATGTGGATCCGATTTGAATTCCTGAGATGCAATTTTTTTTTTGTTCATGGTGTTGACCACTGCACTGAAGAGTCGCTCACTCTCAGCCACCACAATGAAAACACGTTGGTCACTTCATTCACCTCCCCCCCCCCACACCCCCCTCAACACCCTGCCCGCAGCACCAGTCTCTGTGAAACTGTGGTGTTTTACATTTGGTAGATAGTCCTACATTTCAGTTGTTTGTTGCCTTGTGTGAACGCAGGATCAACCAGATAATTCTTTGGGGAAAAAAACAATGAAAGAGTCAGTGTTCTAATTAGTCTTGCTAAGAGAGATACAGCTGCCATGTTTTGGAAACTGTTCTGCCCTCCCACATGGAAAGAAATTGTGCACTTATGCTATTTAGTTTGTATGATAATAGTATCATTCAGAGCTCCAAACGATAGTATTATGGACTCTGAACTATACTATTAGCACCTAGAATAAATAGTATTATCAATTCTGTAGTGTGCTATTATGGGATTTGTTTTTGTATTCTTTTGTGCAGCTTAATTTTTGGCTATCCATATATTACAAGCTGATTTTGGACATTGACAATTTGTTCTGTGGTACAATTATTTCCAATTTGACAGGGAGGTATATTTGCAGACTTGAAGAACAGCGATGGGGGCAGTGCTGGGTTCAATGTGATGAGGGCAACTGCAAAACAGCACCGACAACAATAGCGAGGGAAAAGTAAGTGCTGCACACTACAGCGAACAGCACTAAAGCATGCTGCAAGGTCAGCAGATATCTATACTTTCTTTTTCTGCAGGGGACTACTGTACACAGTATATGCTCCAATGAATATTCATTGTAGAGCGTACTATATACAGTAGTACACGCTCTGGAGGAGCTCAGTCAGCGGCTGGCTGTGGTGGTGAGAGGCGGGTGTGTGCCAGTCACCGGCTGGGTAGGAGTGTGGGGGGGGAGCAGGGTGGTCTTCCACTGCCGGGTGGGTGGGGTGGGGGCCACTAGACTACCAGGGTTATAGGGTGTGGCAGACCATGTAGGGGCTGTGGTTTGCTGGAGATGGCAGTACGGGGATTGGGGCATTGGGAGGGGGGCATGAATAGCCCTGTGGGGTGGTTATGTGCATTTACTGAGGTTGGGGCATTTGGGGAGGGATTGGAGTAGCCCTGCTGGGTTTTCACTGGCACTTTGGGAGTCAGGGCATGGGGGGCAGTAATAGCCCTGCTGGGCTTTGACTGGCACTTTGAGGGTCAGGGCATGAGGGGGACAGTGATAACCCTGTGGGGCTTTGGTCCACAAGCAAGAGCAGGCATGGGGGGGCACTTGCGCATGTCAGGTCCAGGGGATGTGGCTTGCAGCAATCCCTACAGGTATGCCCTTTATTTGGCATACCTATGGGATTGTCGCAAATCACAGGACTTAGCCGGAGGGACCCTGCCCCTTCCTAAATCAGGTGCAGGATCCATGTCGCAACTGTACCTGTCACATGTTGCAAATTGCGACATGTGTAGGGGTGCTTCTAGAATCAGGCCAATTATGTGCATTGAGTGCAATAGTTCTCATATACTTGTTAGTGATGTAAAGTGCATCAAAAACAGTCAATATAAATATCTAACAGCATTCATAACTTACTGACAATATTTATAACTCTCATAACTACACCTGGTGCAAAGAACAACATTTCTAATTCAGTTATTCACAGCAGCACAATACTAATTATTATTTCTAAAGGCTATTGCAGCTAGTGTTACAAAAAGGAGTGCAAGATCTATCTCACTGATATAAAGCTCAACTTCTTTTAAGGAGGATACTGGTGGCAGACATAGCAATCCCATCCAGTCCTAGAAGAGAAAATAATAAATATTAATCAGTTTTGCATTTCTCTAATTGTTGTAAAGCTGAATAAGCATCCACATTTCTAACAGTTAGCAATCCAAGACATTCAGAGCCTGGCAAGGCAATCCCATGGCATCAAATTACAGGGCATTACATTTAAAAGTGCACAGTGCATTTACCTCCTAATGCAGGGCAGAAGGTTTATTTTATCATTAAGACCTGGGGGACTCAGTGCCCCCAACATGCAAGCCCAAAAAGATTCCTTCTCTGACAATTTATCATCTAAACTGCCCTTTCTCTGTCCCAATTTGACCTTTTCTAGTCCACAGAATTTGAATACACGTGGCACTTCTCTTAGCCTACAGTTTTGACAGTGTATTGTCAGGGCACATCTTGTGTCATTGTTCGCTATTGACCATAGATGCTCTCCTATCTTTAACCTAAGTGGCCTAGTGGTTTTACCCATGTAAAATGAACCACATTGGCAAGTGACCATATATACTACATACTCTGGCTCATTTTATGTGGGTAAAACCACTAGGCCACTTAAAAAAGAATAAAGTAACTAGAGAATATCAAGTGTAACACTGTGAATGAAAAATATTTAAGTACATAATGTATGCACTTGGTGCAACTGACTGAATATTGGTGGTATCTAGTTCCAGTGGGTAACGCCTACAATACACCCCTTCTGGCAAAGTTTAGAACTGTTAGATATATTGAACTTCTACTAGAAAACAGTACATGATAACTGATTGCTTGTATTACAGGAAAGTATATAGACCATACATCGGCGAGATGCTGATCGTATCATAATGCCCCAAACCATAAAATGCATTATGTGTAATTATATTTATAAGAATAAAAATATTTTATTCTGTTTAAAAAAATATATGTATTAAAACACTTTTTTAACTGTTTATAGTTTAGATCCTCTCCTGAAGAAACCTGATGTGCATGCGAAATATTGGGAATAAGGATCTTATGGCTATTTGAAAAAATATATAAAAATAAAAAGAAAGAACTTCTGAAAAACTGCTTGAGTGGCTGAAAATGTGACCTTTTCATATTGACATTCTTGCCCTCCCGGCCCTTGAATTACAACACTACTTATATTGGAAGGGAACCTACTTATCCAGTGAGCATAAAATTTTACGACTTAAGGAAAGAATCCAGGAGTATGTTCAATACTAAAATACAATAGGGAAACTGCCCTGGGAGACCATTATAGAGATTTTCACAGCTGTACCACTTCTACCTTTAAATTCAGAGTAACTGATCATATACCACAATCCCATAAGGGAGGTGACAGATGGAAAAGTTACTACAACATAAAATAGAATGGATATTTAAAATCCAAAGACTGTATCCAAAGGGACTTAATTGTGACACGAACTTCAAACCCTTCCTATAATAGGTATTACAACATAAAAATTGATGTATCAGTGCTCCTTGTTACCGCCATGTATAATGAACCACAACCTCAATGTGTACTATATCCCTATACACAGAAGAGAATATAATTTGCAAACTTGCCTTTTAAAAGAAAGGGGAAAACAGATTACTGGGAGTTCTTCTAGGAGTTAAGAGAGTGCCCTTGGGCCACTGTCACCTAGGTCATTTGGCTCGCATCATAGGACTTAATGTATGCGTTGGTAGATTGCCATGCATTAAAAGCATTGTTTGCTCTTAGCCTTTTATAAGTTTCAATATATGGTATGTGACACTGGGAAGTGAAATTCAAGCTTTCTTAATGTTATGGTGGGATTTTGCTTGAACGTATTCTGAAGTTTTATAGGACTGAACATGGCTGGACTCCCACCATCTGTGCCCAGAAGAAATGTTCGCTTGCTATTCTGGATGCCTGGATGCTAGTATACCCAAATGCACTTTTTCTGTTACATCATAAATGACCAAACAGGAAAGAGGCCAAGGGGTAATCATATCAAATGACCTAAAGGTGGCCATGGAGTGCAACAAGGCAGTCGGGAGGGCTAGTGGGATGCTGGGGTGCATAGAGAGGGGGGGTATTGCCAGCGGAAAGAGGGAAGTGGTGTTGCCTCTGTATAGATCACTGTTAGGAAGCCACCTAGAGTGCTGTATCCACTTCTGTGGACCACATCTCTGGAAGGACATAGACAGAGTGAAGGCGGTCCAGAGGAGGGCAACTAAAATAGTGCAGGGTCTGCATCAAAAGCCCTATGAGGAGAGGGTAAAGGAGTTCAATATGTACACCTTGGAATAGAGGAGGGAGAGGGGAGGTATGACTGAGACCTTTAAGTATGTCACAATGTATATAAGGTACAGGAGTGGGGTATTTTTCAAAGAAAAATGTGATCTACAACAAAGAGACAAGCAATGAAGTTGGAAGGGGTAGATTCAAGAGAGATATGAGGAAGTACTTCTTCATAGAAAGAGTGATGGATTCCTGGAACAGCCTTCCAGCATATGTGGTGGGGCAAAAATAGTGGTGGGGTTCAAAAATACCTGGGATAGGCACAAGGGAGTCATAGAGGTAAGGAAGGAGTGGGAGAGCTGTAGATTGAGTTGGGTCTGCAGCAAGAATGAAGGTAGATATAATAGGCAGATGGGGTAGGCCAAGCAGCCCTTATCTGCTATCAGATTCTATATTGCTATAATCTTTTGGAATTTCTAATGTTGTAGATATGTATGCTTATTTGGTTACATGAACATGAACAAATTAGTATATTAAGGGGTAGTCTTGCAAAGAAAAGTACTTTTAAACTATATTTGTGCCCTCAGGACTTATTTCATTATTCATGTATCTACCATAATTTTATTTTGAAAATAGAGTTCAATGACAGTTCATCTGAAGCATTTAATCAGGAAAGACCACTACTGATTGCTGCCCCCCCTCCCCCAATGTATTAGCTCTATCATGAGGAATGGAGGTTTAAATAGCAATTAAAGTTTTATGGGGGTATGAGGTTATCCTGTAGTACAATGACTTCCTACTTCCTTCATCCATGATAAATTATAGAGACAAAGAAATTCCTAGTGCTGTTGAATTCAAGGTTTGAGTCCCACCCAGTCTAAATGGCTGAATCATGTGATGAATTCTCGAGTGTCGGCTTTTATTAAACTTTCACACTAAGTACATATTTAAACACAAGTATGAGTTCACATCATTTTAAGAACTTATGAAATTTAATATTTATGTACATTTATACTATGAGTGCACTGTTTTCACTTTAGCTGCAATGGATCATGTGTTTTGGATGGAATATGTATGAACAAATGAATACGGTAATGTAGGGGGGCTACTTAAGTATGTGATCTGCATCCAGATACCACCCTCTAATGAAGCCTCATGTAGGCGCTACATAGGGGTGTTTGCCCATTCAGTATCGCGCCAATAAATCTTATTATACAATGGCAAGAAAGAAACTTGGACTGTGATTGGTCAGCCTGGGGCTGGACCCATGGCATCATCCCAGCATAACATCACAGCTTTAGTCTCAGCCTCACTGTGAATCTCTTGATGATAGTTTGGAGCTTATTCTCTCTTTGCATCTCCTCTTAAGAAACAAAAATATTTTTCCACACTAATAAAAACATTCTTTAAAATTATTTTTTTATTCTATATATAACAACGAGCCATTGTAGAATAGGAATGATGCACTCCAGGGTGTGTGTCGTGCTGGTATAACACCACACCTGGGGCACTGGACGCACTCAGCCTGCGGCCTCCTGCCTAACCCCCCAGGCGTGGCATTATCCCAATACGACACACACCCTGTCATGCATTATTCCTTTATTGAACTCCAGCTATAATGTGTGTGCCATTCAACATTTTTTGTTTTATTTATTTATTTATTCATTCTTTGATTACAATACCTTTGAGCACATAATAGCTCTTTTACAAAGGTTCCATGTCAGTGAGAAGGGTGACAGTCATACAACGGATGGTATTACATAAAATACTGACAAGAAAGTATTTAAAATAACAATATGACATTAATATTGCAACTAAAATTAAAACTATGAATTGGTAGGAAATTAAAAATAATCTAATAAGAGGAGGCAGCCCAAGGTGCTTTGTCAAATAGGTATCGTTAGACTGGGTGAGCAAAAGTTCAGGTAAGCGAAGAAAAACAGTGGAAAGAAGGTGGAAGGTGAAAGGTGAAAGAAGGATCGGGGAAGGAGGCAGGAAATAAGGCAGAGTCATTATGGTGAAAGTGGTCATTAGCATAGAAAAGGGGAGAAGTAGGTACACAAGGATGTGTCAATACTGCTGAGGTAGTGTTAAACTAGTGAGTACGAGCAGTACTTAATGGAAGCACCTTAAGTGTCAATCGGTAGCATGTGGTCTGTTGTTGTGTTTGTTCCCTGTTGACCCTGGGTGGCAGGAGGTGTTTCTTACAGGTGGGATGTTCACTGAGAAGGTTGATACTGGGGAGAATTTGTATCAGAACCAAGGGTGATGCTTAAAGAGACACATTCAGGCCCAGTGGCAATCTTAGTCTGATAGTTCACAAAAGTTCTTTCAAACAAGGTACTGAGCTCGTCTGTAGCTGAAAACTCTATAGAGATATAGATGACTGAGTCTGTGCAGAATTAATACTACATTGCAGCCATTTTTAGAACATTGTGATGTCATTAGGGAACATGTTGTGCCTAACTACATTAAAGAGCAACTCGCTACTATACTAAAAAGCTAATATATGTACAGTATATATATGTTTAAACTTTATTGTTTTCTAGTTGTTCCCTGCTGTTGGTCTGCTGAATATTTTAGAAAAATGCAGAACTTATTTCACTGAGTCTTTCAAAATCTACAGTAGGTAACTCCCCTGCTAACCCCACAATTTTTGTTTGTTACATTACAGTCTGTTGTAATGGTGAGTACTATGATGTCATAAACAAAGGCACTGTGAGGTTAACAGGGGCAAAGCAATTGTTATTGTTTATGCAGACCTTTTAGACAGAGTACCAAGATGTGCTGCAAACCTTGGAAAGGAACATTGGAAAAGGAAGAAATGTATTCTCTAGTTACGTAAATTGAAATAGCTGAAGCATTCTCATTTATGAAAGTAAATGCTGAAGTGCAGAGCTGCCTTTTAAGTCAAGCGCAGCTTGTTCCTTGATGTCATTACAAATGTTCTGCAAAAGGCTGCAATGTAGCGTTAGCACTGAACAGACTCAGTCATCTATATCTCTGGAGGGCTTCCAGCTACAAGTGAGCCCAGTACTTCATTTGAAAGCGCTTTCTATGTGCTTTCAAACCGTATCAGCCACTGTACACAAATGTTAACCTTTAAGGTTCATTTGTTTAGTGTCACTCAGGATGGGGATCCACAAAACAGTGGAACATTTTTTATAGTTAAATATTTTATTGAAAACCAACATACAACATACAGACAACCAAGGGGACACCACAACATTTGGTGCCACCTAGGAGGATGACCTAGCAATGGGTGATCACTGCATGTACAAACATGGCAGAAATGTATACAGCTGTGATACTGACTGTCATACCTCATAAAGTGTCTTACACTTATCAATTTTCATCTCAGCAGAATTAGCTGAGGCAGTCAGAAGCAATGGGGGAGATACCTTTATCTGCTGCCCTGTCATTGTGCTACCATCTGCATGAACATGCAGTTTGTGGTTCAACCCTACATCTAGGCCATGTTGTGTGTATAACATTTTATTATAGCAACACAGGAACATAACTATATACATTCAGACAATCAACTAAGTAGTAGCATGCAGTGGTGTGTGGCTTGGGGAAGAGAGTCTGGGGGTTTTCAGGGGAAACTGGGGCAAAGGGAGGAATAGGTCAGCTGGTGGGCTCATTCATCCCAGGTCAGCCCGGAACATATGGCAGTAAGCCAAGTTGAGGAAGGGCTGCCAGCATGTCTTGTATTTTGCCATGGTGCCATTCACGAAGTTAGAGTCTGTCATAGGTAGCCACCTGGGCAACTGACACCAGTAATTCTGGAAAGGTGGGGCACTCTGTGGAGCATCACCTCATCAAGATTAGCCTCTTGGCTGCTGCATCCACTACTGTGGCCCATAAGGCCCCTGGACAGTGCCTAGGGAGGCCTATCTGCCCACATCTTAGTAGTAATAATAATAATAATCTTTATTTATTCTGCGCCTTTCGATTATCAAGGCGCATTACAAAACTTAAAACAAGAAATAAAAATTCAATTTATAAAACACAGTAAGATCCAAAAATAACAGTACTAATTACAGTAAGCTTTGCTCCACAGATGGGTCTTGAATGCCTGTTTAAACTTCCCCACGGACGCGCACCCCCGAAGCTGGCGTGGTAGAGAATAGTAGCAGAGAGGGGTCTGGTGGTACCTCAGGAGCAATTTTCTGACACATGTTTCTGATCTCTTTCCGAAATAGTTGAAAACAGTGGCATTCCCATAATATATGGTACATGTGGGCTCCTAGCTGGCCACAGCACCAGCAGTTATTATTGGTGGATAAGCCCAACTTCTTGAGTTTGGCTGGAGTGTAGTACCACCACAGCAGCATTTTGTTCATAATCAGCTGTGTGCGGCCATCTCTATAGGTTGTGTGGATTCTGGACCAGCCATGGATCCACTGTTGTTCAGAGATTGGGGTGTTGAGCTCCTGCTCCCATTTGGCTCTGGCAGCTTGTGTTTGGGTCCTTAGAGGCATCCCAGAGGGCCATGCAGACTCTACCTCAGGACAACACCCTCCATGTCCCCAAAGGGTGGGGGGCTATGGCTTTCTCTCTAGGAGAAGGGGAGTTAGGTGCATGGGAGATAGCATCTCTAATTTGTAAGTACCTCCAAAAATGGTTGGCAGGGAGATGGTATCTGGCCCTGAGGGACTCAAAAGAGTCTATAACAAATCTCTGATCTGGGTGATACCCTGAACCTCCCAGGCCCACCAGTGAATAGGCTGCCTGCCCACAGTGAGAGAGAGATGTTCCATAAGGGCATGAACTCCTAGGGCATAAGGCTCAACTTAAGTAGGAAATAAACCTTCTTCCAGTACCTTATGGATATCGCCACTGGAAGAGCTATGAGGACTGAGATACACTTTCTACTATATAAGAGTGATGCAGGAGAAGGGGACCATGCTAAGGCTGCTTCTAGGGGGACCCAGGTTGGAAAAGAGTGTTTGGCTGGCATGAACCACCTCACCACTTGGGCCATGATGAAAGCCATGTGGTACCCTTGGAACCAGGGCAGCCCCCACCCGCCCCTGCTCCAGTGTTGCTGCAGTTTCACCTTGGTGGACCGAGAGGGACGTCCCTCTCAGAGGAAACTCCCTATCAGGATTTCCACTTTCTGGAACCATTTTTATGGGATCTGCACTGGGAGGTATGCCAACAGATAGAGCAGCTGGGGGGGTGGCCATCAACTTAATGGAATCAGTCTTCCCAGCCAGTGAAAGTTTTATGGCCTTCCGTCTGTCTATTTTGCTTTGCACAGCTTCAATAAGGCTTTGAAAGTTTGCCATGATCATTTTCAACAGGTTGGGGTGAATTGTGATTCCCAGGTATTTGATGCTGCACAGTGACCATTTAAGGCTCAATTTTGTAATGGTTTGGTCTCAACAGGCGAAGTTTAGTGGCAAGACTTCCATCTTGGACTGGTTTACCCGCAAACCGGAGACCTAAGAGAAATTGGCCAAGGTGTCTAGGACTGTTTGGACCACTTTGGGGGGGGGGTGTAAGTTGTGGTAATCAGGAGGTCATCCACATACAGGAACATTCTGAGGGTGGATTCTCCCATTTGTATCCCTGGGATCGTCTTGGACTTCCGGACTGTGATGGCCAGTGGTTTAATTGCCAAGACAAATAGGAGGAGGAGTGATAGAGAGCACCCCTACCTAGTGCCCTTCTGTAGCTCAAAGGCCAGTGACATAATTCGGTTTGTGAGTACCAAGACCATGGGGGAGGAGTACAGGAGCGTTACCCATGCTATGAAGCCTGGGCCAATCCCCATCTTTGTCAGGGTATGCATCAAGAACGACTGTTCGACTGAGTTGAAGGCCTTCTCGAGGTCAGTTGCTATTGCTAAGGCCCCCATAGGGGATTTTGAGGTGTTGGCCTTATGCATAAGGGTAATCAGAGTTCTGTGGTGGTCTAACCCTAGTCTCTCTTTAATGAAGCCTGCATGGGCTGGATGGATTATGCCTGGCAATAATGTTTCCAGGCACCCAGCCAAGACCTTCACTGGTAGTGTCAGTGTTGATGAGGGAGATGGGATGGTAACTTTCAGGGCAAGCAGGTTCTTGTCTTTCTTTGGAAGCACCATGATTACTGCCTCTCTCATTGTAGGGGGCAACACCTCTTTGGAGAAAGAGTCCCAGTACACCCTTACCAGGTACCATGCTAGTTTTACCCCTCTTATCTGGTAGAAGTCTATGGGCAAACCATCCTTACCCGGTGATTTATGTGGATTTATAACTTTGATTGCCTCGAGGACTTTATTTTCTGTGAGGGGGCATCAATAGACCCGGCCGAGGCCTCCAAGACCCTGGAAATAGGGGGACTGGACAGGAATTCTTCTATTTTATGAGTACCTGGGGGGTTGGGGATGAGTACAGCTGCTCGTAGAACTGCGCTATGATCTTATTTATCCCCTGCTGTGCATATGTTTTTGTACCATCTTTATCATTTAAGGCAGCTTGTTTGCTTTTGAGATGGTAGGCAAGCACTTTACTAGCCTTCTCACCTCACTCCCAATACAAGTGGCGTATCCTCCTCAAATTAAGCTTGGCTTGTCTAGTGAGGTGAGCATTGAGTAGGACCCTGGTGATCAAGAGCTGTGCCAGGAGATCCCGGGGCGGGTCACTGGACCCATCATTTTTATATTGTGCCTCCAGGGTAGCTAACTCCTTTTCAAGAGCAGCTTGTTCTGCCTCCTTACGTCTCCTCTTAGCTGAGGTGAAGGCGATTATCCAGCCCATATGGTGGCTTTAAATGCCTCCCACAATGTAGAGTCAGAGACTTCTCCATTGTCATTGTTGAGCCAGAATTCCTCAACCTTAGGTCTCATCCATTCCTGGAACTGGGTGTCCTCTAATAGCAGGGTGTCCAGTCACCAGGAGGAAGTCCTAGGCTGGATGGGGCCCCATCAAATTCCCAATTCCAGAGGGGTATGATTGGATATAATTATTGGGTGGGTCTGGGTGTTAGTGATCCCCTCATTATATGGACCTGGACAGTAGCCACAGATCTATCCTACTGGAGAACCCGTGAATAGTGGAAAAGCACATGTAGTCATGCATTCCTGGATTCTTGGTTTGCCAGGCGTCCAGCAATGTGAGTTCAGTCATTAGTCTGAAGGCCGCTTTAGTCGCCTGCCTGTACTGTTCAGTGCTCAAATTACTCCTGTCTATCTTGAAGTCTAGGGTGATTAAAATCTCCTCTCATCAACACCGGGGCCTTTTTACTATTAAACTCAGAGAATACTTGATTATGGTCATGGAAAAACTGCAGGCAGTCCTGGTTTGGGGCATACAGATTAAAGAGGATGATGGGCCCCTTAGAGGTCTCCATCTCGGCCATGATCCACCTGCCCTCCTTATCTTTATTTGTACAGACCACTTTCCATCCCAGACCCTTATGGAAGAAGGATAGAGACCCTTTTTTTGTGGGAGGTGGCAGCGCTCTGAATCTCCTCACCCACCTATCCTTGTCAGAGTTTCTTGGCCTCATCTGAGGAGAGCTTGGTCTCCTGCAGAAATACTATCTGGGGACTCAACTTCTTCAGGTATAACAAAACTTTCTTCCTCTTGACTGGGGAGTTGAGCCCCCTCACATTCCAGATTGCCAGTTTAGTCTCCATCGGGTAGACGAACAGTCATGATCTGGTTGAATTGTGGGTGTGTTCTTCAACCTGGGACAGTGCAACCAACTAGACTTCCCCATTTTCCCCTGCCCCCACCTTCCTACCTTTACCCCCCTTAACCATTGATTTAAATTGTCTGACTCTAATGCAAAAATGTACACATACACATTGAAACATATTACTGTAACACTAACAAGATTTATTAACTGTGGGGCACCTGGATGTAACGACACCCCCCCCATCACCCTCCATATCCTCTAACTTGAACAGCTACCACCTGAGACATCAGCCAACCTGTGGCCCAGATACCAGCAAGAGCCACTGGGGGTGCACCACCTGGGTGGGATAATGAAACCGGTGTCATACAACAGACCTCTCTTCGTGGCCCCCACTCTGTCATGCCTCAAAACATTCTGCAGCTCTTAGCTTGTGAGCTCCTTATATGTCCTTTTTGAAGCAGCTCTCACTTTCTGTGGTTATGGATGTGAACGGGACTAGCTACTTAGCAGATTGCCCATCAGTAGCCTGCACCTGTCAGAGGACTTTGAAGCAAAGGAGCCATTGTTGTCACTATGCTCCTTGCAGGCAAATCACTGTTCTGGTCAGACCTGGGCCCCTGAATTTGGGGATTTAATTCCCTTCCCCCTTGTAAGAGGTAAACCTTTTGGGGGGGGCAGGGGGAGGCACCGATAAGCCACAGTGCATAAGTCAGTGGGGGTATCTGTGAATTCTTGCCTCCAGCAACTGGTCTTCTCACCCCTATTATGTTATTCCAAGGGGGCCCCATCTCCTCTGCTATCCTCCTAGCACAGTTGCAGTGGGTGGCTTTTAGTAATGACATGACTAGTGCCATGCATACATGAGGGGTCCTGCTGGGGGTCGGTGGCAGCAGAACGCATACTATCGAGTTGTCCCCCATCCCTTTCAAGAAGCAACAGTAGGACCAACAGGGAGGGTCTAACAATGTGACCCCTCTCAAACAGAACTGTTAAACATCTTAATTTGAACTTTCAAACAGTAGCAATCCACCTGTGCTCCTTATGGGCAGATCATTGTTTTTTCCAGGCCTGGGTGCCTAAATTCAGGAATTGAATTCCCCTACCCCTTAGAAGAGGCAACTATTTCCACACCCCCAGGAGATCCTGGGGCAGGGCCACAACAAGTCGCAGTGTGCAAATCAGTTGGGGTGTCTAATTGTTATTGCCCTCAGTGACCGATTATTCTCCCCTCAGTTTTGCTATTCTAAGGTGGTTCATCTCCTCTCTTGCATGAGGGGTCCTGGCTTGGGGGGGGGGTCGGGGCAGCAGACTGCATATGACCAAGCCTTCCCCCATCCCATTTGAGGAGCAGCTGTTGAACCAGTGTGGGGGGGGGGTCTAATAATGCTACCCCTCTCTGACAAAGCTTTAAACATTTTAACTTAAACTTTAAACATTGTCTATCCACCTTCGGGCAATTATGCCCTTTATGAGGTACAGTCACATGGTGGAAAATCACCACAGGCATGGAAACAACTGCCGGGGGTGGAGGGGTTCATCCACTATTGCAGGTGGTCACTTTAAGCAGTCAGTCACCCCCCTCACCACAGGTCATACCATTAATTCGCAAAAAGTCCAGACCCGAAGGGTGATGGTAAAAAACCTGCTGCCTTAGAAATAATAAAAAAAAAAAGGTTAGAGCAAACCTGATTACTGTTAGCCCTCTTGGTCACTCGCTGGTTGAGGAAGTGGAAAGGCCCCCATCAGGAGATCTACTGTTGGTGGAACTTCAGCCTGCACCAGGCCCTGCGGCACCTCTTCTTCTACTGCTTCAGCCCAGGAGCGGGCCTCCTCTGGCGGGAGTACTGCACAAGCACTGGGAGTCAATCTGGGTGGTGGTGGAGGACACTGCAGCAGGCCTTCCTCTGTTAGATTCATCAATACCACAAAACGGGGAGGGTCCACAGAGTTGGAGGAGGTCTCCGAGTCTTGGCTTCTGCTGCAGCTCCTGGAACAGAGCTGGGGGGGGTCTTGTCCGCATGCATCCCCTCCTTGGATGGCTTCCTTCTGTTGTGCCATTTGCCTTTGTGGAACACTGCCTTTGCCTCATCGATGATCGCTTGGTGACTCTGGGCCATCTCCAGTTGCTGAGCTACCTTCTGGGATCACGGCTCTGCTGGGGAACACTCCATGGGTGAGGACCTGGCACAGGGATGAGATATTCTGCCTGCTTCCTCGAACTTGCCTTAGTTCAGACTGGGGGCATAGGATGATAGAAAGTCTTCAGCTGTCTCCGGGGTCTCAAACAATTTAGGGGCACCATTTACCACAATTCTCAGGGTGGCTTGATACTGGTAGGAGTATTCCAGGCTGATGTCAGTGCTAGCCTTCCTAGCCAGCATGAAGGCCCTTCTTCTAGCGGACACTGTTTGTGAATGATCTGCAAAGATCTGAATCTTTTACCCCTTCCCCCTCAGGTCCTTTCTCTGAATTGCTGCAATAATGATGGCCTTGTGATACCAGAACCTCAAGAAGTGGACTAAGATGGTGCGTGGGTGGCCCCCCGGGGCTGGTCTGGGTGCTAGTGACCAATTGGCCTGATCAGTCACAAGGGCCTCCCCTTAGTCCCCTTTGTGCCAGCCTAAGAGTGTGAGCAGCTGTTCCTGCAGAAATTGGATTGTGTCCTTGCCCTCACAGCCCTCCGGGAACCCTACAAATCATAGGTTGTTCCAGTGGCTACGAATCTCTAGGTCTTCCACCCTGTTCCACAGGAGTTGAATCATTCTCTCCTGTTCTCTCAGATGGGAATAGTCAATCTGTGCTCTGTGACATTAACTCTTTGAGAAAGTTCAATAATATCAGCTGTATTCCACTGAGCTGCTATTTCCAGTTTTTCAATTTTATGGATAACCTCAGAGAACATGCCTTTTATTTTTTGTAGGCTGCATTCCGGTAGCGGTAGACCAGGCTACTCCATCTCGGGGACTGGAGTGGTGAGGAAGGCCCTGGACTCCTGGCAGGCACAGAAAAGCAAGAACTCCAGATTGCCAGTAGCTAGAGCCTCAGAAAAAGCAACGATTGATAGGTAAGCTCTGTGGTGAAAATTCTTGCCAAGAGCTCTTAATTAGCTGCAGAATTTGTGGATAACTGGCCAGATAACTTACAGGCTTAAAGGAGCTAGTCCTATAAGCAACCATTCTACTCCTCTGCTAGCCACGCTCCCCCCCCCAATGTACTGGACAATTGATGGATTTTGCTAGCATATGAAGCCATCAAGCCCCATCAGTGACCATAAATGACTTCTTATGCCTCCACACAGGCATGTTGCCAGTTCACAATTCGATTCAGCTCCCAGCCAGGCAAGTAGAGAGGTAGGCTTGGTCAGGACTCACTTTATTTGGCGAGCCTTGGGGTTAATATAGCAAGGGGAATGCTGAGTTTGTGGAAGACAGCAAGAGGAGATCCACAGACAGACAGACAGACAAACAGAAAGGAGTATATGGACAACAGAAGCCCATTGGCCAGGTAAAGAGAAAAAAATATTTTAAAAAAAGTTCTCCTGATGTCTAATCCTCCATGGAAGCACAGAATCCGGGGATGTACACTTAAACTGCTTTTGATTTTGCTACTGTCAGCGAAAAAGGACAGTTGTGGTTTACACACCCCTTCCCCCCAATATCCCAAAAATAACATGCTGGAGAGCCACAGTCACCTCCATATACAGACTAGAATAATTTACCTATCAACTGAAAAATGAACAATAATTATTTGAGGAGAACTGGCGGCGATAGGTAATTTATCAATCAAGCCTCGACCTGGACTTTGTTTCATAAATTTGGAAGAGGTTTTTTTTAGAGTAACAGGACATGCAATGTACCTAGTGAACTACCTTTCTATATTCAAGGATATTGGAGTATGCACCTGCAATAAGGCCTTAGACCCACTCATAGTGTTTTATTCATTTATTTTATTTATTTAAAAATATTACCAGGAAAGGAATACTGAGCAGGCTGCTGGTTTGCAGATGTGTCCTGGGGGAAGGGGAGGCGGATGACAACAACAAAATAAAACAAAAACATGGTATACAGGTAATTATACAATGGCAATACAATTTCCAGGGGTCTGATTGGTCAGTGTGTACCTGAGACAGTGATGTTATTACACAATAACATCAGTGTATTGATTTGGTGGATTGTTGTTTGGCTCTCTCTTCAGAAACAGATATATTGCTACACTAAAAATCTACTCAAACCTTTTTTAAATTTTTTTTTTATTTTGTATAACATCGAGCCATTGTATAATTGCAATAAGGCACTCCAAGGTGTGTGCTATTGTGTAATTACATCACTCCTGGGGTGGTGGAAGCACTCGGCTTTGCCTCATGCTTCAACCAACCCTAGAGTGACATTATTACACGATAACACACACCTTGTTGTGCCTTATTGCTTAAATAATAGGTACATACCCAAATGGCACAGTGCTATATGGGAAAGCATTGCAAAGTTGCAAGTGCTTAGTCGACTGGTAATTAACAACAGAAATAACAGAGAAGTTGATGCAAAGGGATTCAGAAGTCAGGCTATGACTAGTGCTTGGTAAGGCAGTTGGGTGGGCAGGAAATAGAGGAAGAATAAGAAAGGAGAAAGAGAGAGGTAAAGGGAGAGGGATGGTAGAGGAGGGGGAGTAAGGAGGGAGGAGGCCAAAGATTAAGAACAGTTGCAGGTGAGGAGAGAAAGGTGAAAAGGGAGACGTAAGGGAGGAGGAGCTGGTGGGGGAGTAGGGAGGCAGGAGGCCAGAAATTAGGAACAGAGCAGGTGGGGGAGAAAGGGGAGTAGTAAAGAGCGGGGAGCTGGTAGAGGGTGGAGAATGGGAGGGAGGAAGGCAAAATTAGAACTAAGAAAAATTAAGAAGTTAAGAACAGTTGCAAGTGGGGCAGGTGAGGTCAAGAAGGAGGGGAGGAGAGGACAGGAGAGGAGGAGGAGGAAGATAGTGTTTACCTGTGTGCTTGATGTATCTGAGCTCAGACTCAAGCATAATCTGCTAAAGCTGTATTGAATGTATTGAAGCTGAAACTTGATAACTATGTACCGGTTTTCTGTCCTATCAACTATATTTGCCTTTATGAAAATTTAATAAAATGTATATTAACCATTTTGAACAAGGTTAAGCATAGAACATTTCGACTCACATTTAGGCTCCGGGGCTGAGTGACCAAAGCTTCCTCTCTGATGATCCTCCAATTTCTAATCTCCACTTTTTCTGTAAACTACCTGAAAAAAATAACCCTTTCCAATGTATTCAACAACCTCTAGCAACGGTTTTCTGAACTGGTTATACTGTAGTTTATAACCATGCCACAGCACTGAGACTGCTCTCATTTATATAGTCAATGGACTCTTGCTTTTGGTTGATAATGGCACTTTTCTCCTCTTTCTTCTTAGATGTTCCAGCAGAACACAGGACAAACTCAGAAGCTCAGGAGTGGTAAATTCAGGGGTACTGTTAGGGAGCACTTCTTCTCCCGGGGGAGGTGAACCTATGGTACAGCCTACTGGCAGAGACAATGAATATGAAAACAGTGTAGACCTTCAAGGAAGCATAGTAAAGCAGGAGGCCAGCAGCAGCCAAGAAACTGCAGAGCACAAACACCAGTAATTGTAGAAATGCAACAGAAAGGGATTTTACCTTCATGGGCAAGTCTGTTTTTTCAGGTGCAAAGAAAGGTAGAATGTTCAAAAGTCCAAAAGGCCAATAGGATGCCACACAAGTTAGAAAATGGCTGATTTCATTAGATCACTATTGATGGATCCATTCACAGATCTGGACTGTGTAGTATGGTATGGGCTGCACGCCCATTGGCTCACACTGTGGACTAATGGGTGTACAGCCCTACCGTACACTGTCAGTCAGCGGTCGACGGCAGGGCGGCAGGCGGGTGGGTGGGTGCCGCACCGCCACTGACCCGGGGGGGAGCAGGACGGTGGGGCTCAGTGGGCAGGTGGGTAGGGAGGTACCGCTGGACCACCAGGGATTTGGACATTGCATTTATTCAACTTATGCCAATGGTCAGGCGGCCAGTGGTCCACTGGACCACCAGGGATATTGGACGTTATTTATTCATACTTAAGCCCACGATTGGACTGCGAGCGGTCCACTGGACCACCAGGGATATTGGACGTTATTTATTCATACTTATGCCCGCGATCAGGCTGTGAGCAGTCCACTGGACCACCAGGGAAATTGGACATTGTTTTTCATATTTAAGCCCGCGATCGGGCTGCGAGTGGTCCACTGGACCACCAGGGATATTGGATGTCATTTATTCATACTTATGCCCGCGATCGGGCTGCGAGCAATCCACTGGACCACTAGGGAAACTGGACGTTGTTTTTCATACTTAAGCCCACGATTGGACTGTGAGCGATCCACAGGACCACCAGGGATATTGAACGTTTTTGTCTATGCTTAAGCCTGTGATCAGGCATGCAGCGGTCCACTGGACCACCAGGGATACTGGACGTTTATTTATACTATGGATGCTCGTGATCATGCATGGTGGGGGCTCCGCCACGAAGGTGCAGCCAGATCTCAGGTGGCCACCCATGGGTGGCAGCTGCCGTGTTACGCCCTGCAATAAGGCAGCTCACCTGTGGGTGGCCAGCCATTTTTTGGGGGGGCTCACCTGTGTGCAGCGCAAGTAGGGGGTGCGCATGCATGGGCTCAGCACATCCGGGGCTGAATATCGGGATGTGTGGAGTATGCATGGGCACGTCCCCCCTACCTGCACCGCATACATTACTGATGCGCTCCGGCACATTGGGATTTGTGCCAGGCACAATCCACATTTGAATATCACCAGGGCACATCAGTGGGTTGCACATGGTGCAACACTGTTGCTCCATGCTCAACCCTTCTGAATATCTGGGCCACAGAGTACAAAAAAATTCAACAGTATATGGGTTGCAATGACAAGCAGTTCACAAATTGTGCTAAGGCATTGTACATGGTATGCCAGTGTCCTGTGGAAGAGAAAGAGGCAGAGGCAGACTGTTAGGGTGAGGTAGGGAGGAGCAGGGAGGAGCAGTGGGAGCAGGGATAGGGAGGGCAGAGGGAAAGAGCCAAAGGGTATGGGGTGGGAGGCAAGTGCTATGGCAAAGGAAGTGGGAGGCAAGTGCTTGGGCAAAGACTTAACCTGGCGGGGCAGGAGTTGGAAGTGCTGAGGCAGACTAAAGCTGAGGGAGCAGACTAGTGGGGCTAGTTAGCAACTGGAAACAGCTCTTCTGGGATCAATTTGTCTAGCTGGTAAAACACATTTGGTTCTATGCATGAAAAAGGGCTACCAAAGTGTGACATTAGTGTCATTTTTTAAACTCTATAATATAACGATTATTATGAGCAATTCTTAATGCTTTGACTCGTCTTATAAAAATGTAGTGTGGTGTGGGATAACTCCAATTTTGGGGTCTGAGAAGAAGCCCCCACAAAGTTACACATGTAACGGAGGACATAAAAGCAGGGCTGCAAGTGTAACAGGGGACATAAAAGCAGGACTGCACATGTAACATGGGACATAAAAGCAGGACTGCACATGTAACAGGGGACATTAAAGCACCACAGGCACACCACTACCTGTCTGCACACAACATGGAGGCATGCCACCTCTTATCTATAGACAACATGAAGGCACACCACCACCCATCTGTGGATAACATGGAGGTACATCACCACCCATTTGCAGACAGTATGGAGGCATGTAGCTAAATATCTGATGGAATCTTTCAAAGAAGTTCATCATTAAAGTATGCATTCTAATCAGGGCATCATCAGTCCATATCACCTGAATAATGGACTGTCCATGTAAACTGAACACAGACAACACCCGCAGAAAACAGTGTAGTTGGTTTTCACAGTAAGTTTTTTTTTTTTTTGCTAGACAAAGTTGTGTAAACCCACCATACACATGTATGATATGGCTGTAAGCCCACCACACAAATATGATATGGCTGTAAACCCACCACACACATGCATGATATGGCTGTAAGCCCACCACACACATGTATGATATGGCTGTAACCCCACCACACAAATATGATATGGCTGTAAACCCACCACACACATGCATGATATGGCTGTAAACCCACCACACACATGTATGATATGGCTGTAACCCCACCACACACATGTATGATATGGCTGTAAACCCACCACACATGTATGATATATTGACCAATATGCCCCAGAGAATAATGTATCCCAATTAGGCACCAACGAGCAGCATGGGGAGAGTACTTTTAACATTAACACCACCCTACAAAAAACAGTGACCACATGGTTTTGTGCCATGATTAACATATGCTGTGGTTGCCCTGTGATGCAACCAGAAAATCCACAAAGGCACAATAATAAACACTTTAAATGTGCAAAAAATAGAATACCGCAGGCAGCGCCAGACAAGTTAGCTAATGCAGCAGCATCACCCAAACACCATCTGAATCACAGCACACAAACCAGCCACCCCACCAACATTAGTTGTTGCCTACTTAGGTGTACAATTCAATTGTGCATGAACAGGTAATTGTGTGAAGGTGTAGCAAATACATGTGTAATATACATAACTGGTTTTTGGGGGGGCAGGGGTTGTGGACATAGTCACACACAAAATGGGTTTTGCCAAGATCACCATCCCAGTACAAGCTACCTGTTTAAATACAAATAACACATATCTGGGGTTGTTTGGTGATTTTGAAATTTAAACCAAAATAGTAGGTAGGGTTACCATGGTGGTGGTGTCCAAGCTAAAAAAACAAAATAAATTCATTTTGTTCATGTTCTTTTTTCAAATACCAAAATCCTAATCCAATGTTCAAACAATAACAAATTTACTAACAAAGCTTTTCAAATTACTAAATCACTTCTTAAGTGAAGACAAAAAAGGAGAAAAACAGAATAAACGCAATACGAGCCATGCACCATCCCATCTGCCAAAAATAAAAAAAAGTAAAATACTGAACCACAGGTCTGCCAACAAAATAGCAGTAAGCATACACCCATCTGGTAACAAAAGGAAGCCATGCATGAATACAGCTGCAGACAAAATGAAGGTATGCAGCCATCCGTCTATAAACAAAATGGAGGCATGCATCCACCAATCTGAAAATCAAAATGGAAGCAATCATACACAAATTTACAAACAAAATGGAGGCATGCATCCACCCATCTGCAAATCAAAATGGAGGCAATTATACACAAATCTGAAAACAAACTGAAGGCATGCATCCACCCAGCTACAAACAAAATGAAAGGAAGCATACACCCACCTGCAACCAAAATGGAGACACACATCTAGCCATCTGCAAACAAAATGGAAGCATGCTTCCAGATGTCTGCCGACCAAAAACAGAGGCACACCACAAAACATACCACAGGGACTCAGTCAAAAACTGTCATCAGACCTGATACACACAGACCAAAGAGTGCACGAACCCCCCAAAAAAATAAATAAATAATCGGTGACCACATGGTTTAGTACCTAGATTAACAAAAAATGCTGTGGTTGCCCTGTGATGCACAATGACAAAACAGAAGTGGTGCACCCCACTAATAAAGGAGCCAGTAATAGACACATTATACAATGCAATAGCCCTTCACACCCAACATCAAGATTGTGCCAGGCAAACCTACCACTTCACCTAAATTTGTGGTTGCCACCAGCCCAGTGGCATGGAGGGCTGAGGCATCTGTGCCTTACCTACTACCATGCTGGCTACAAGCCAGCATGCCATGGGCGGAAGTGTGCACTGCACAGTCATTGCCGACATTACATGCTCTACCCAGGGGGAAACACAGGACAAGGAAAAATAAGGTCCCAGGTCAAGCAGGATGATAACAACCACCCGCCGCAGGCCCCGACTCTGAATGGCACCCCTCAGAATCTGAATCCTAGTCAAAGTGAGTTTGAGCAGAGGGGGAATCCTCACCACCCTGCCATGGAGGCTAAACTGTGGGGGAAGAGATTAGCTTCCTGATGTTGGGGTGTGGGGCTGGGCGGAAAGCTAAAAGATAGATGCCAACAGGTGAGGACCCAAAAGAGAATCAAATAAGGCAAAAAAATAAAATTTGTGGTTTACTAATTTGGGTGCACCAAACTAACATGCACATCTGATCAAGCCACACCTCTCAGCTGTACCACATCATGAGGAACAGTTCCTCATTTTATTCACAAAAGCCCCTTGTTACATATTGAGATGGTTTGTCCAAAGTCCAGCATTCAACAACAACATTATAAAGCAAAAATGCATAGCAGCTCATATGAAAAACGTATTATTCATTTAACTGCAAACTTTGTGAACACAGAGGCACACATTTCAACAGTGGTCTGAGCTTCTGAGTAATAGATTTGATGAAGTGTTCCACATTCTAAGGGGCAGTGTTTCACATTTGGGGGTGGTTCTGCGGTACAGTGCTCATACAACTCTTGTAGGAAGAAGTGCACATTCAGGAGTGTTGGTAGGTTTTACTGGCAGTGCCCAGGTAAATACAGAAAATATGTTTTTTTTTAATACCAAAAACCACAATAAATATCAGACATTGCAATCAATGTTTTTAACAACCCCCAAGAAAAACAATTGTTGTAACAGCAGTATGTAAAATACCATCCCAACATATGAAAAGCACATTTAAAATAGAGCACTGGAACCAAAAACCAAAATAAATATCAGTATCCCAAAAATAAAGAGCCAATGATTAAATACAGGACTAAACCCTCCCCAATAACCACATAGTGCAGTTTGCTAATCCCAGACACTCCACTCAATCTCCACCCCTCCCCAAAATTGACTGTAATAGCAGCATGTAAAATACAGTCCCAACATAAAAAGAGCATTTAAAATAAAGCATAGTAACTTAGAAAGTTGATCTATACAACCTCCTTATCAATTCCTTCAAGAAGACCTCATGGTGAACAGGGACATAAAGAAGTTTAAGGTCCCAAATTCACATTTTAATTCAAATGTCATCCCTTACACCAAATCAAGGAGGCAAAAAGGGAAATCCAGGGTGTGGGTCCATCTGCACTATTAAAGAATCCCACCCAC
This sequence comes from Neoceratodus forsteri, assembly GCA_016271365.2. NCBI lineage: Eukaryota > Metazoa > Chordata > Ceratodontiformes > Ceratodontidae > Neoceratodus > Neoceratodus forsteri. Next base: position 1,104,371,570 of record CM057454.1, read on the forward strand.
CAACAGCTCGCTTACATTATCAAAACTAGCAAAAAACAAAACAAAAACACAGTATTTTTGGCAGCAAGAATGATCGGTATTTACCTGCTGCAGTGAGGATGGTGATGTAATGAGGGTCATACAGGAGGACAAGAGCTCTTCAGGGCAAGACAGTCAATCACAGGAAAGGGCTAGAAATTGCAAGGAATTGTCTTTTAAATCCCCACATGTCCTGCCCCAATCTCACGCTGATATAAGTTCTCAAACGCCATTGCGTGGTTCTGACCCCTGCTGTCACGCTGAACATCTGGTTGTGGGGGACAGGAAAAGATCAGGTGAGCAAAGGGGACAGCTTGTGATCATGCTGTGCACTTAAAGAAACAGGGCAATGCACTGTAGTACCCTAAACAAATACAGCAAGTAACCTGGGGACAAAAATACAACACAAATTGCATCAAACTGCTGATTATTACAAAAGTTCAGAGGTAACACAAGGGGACATTAATGGTTAAATGCAAGACCACATCTTTAGAGCCCCCTGGAGGTGGGTGGGAATCAAGGTAGCACAATAAAGAAGTGTGATAAATGACAGCAGGATACGGAATTAGCTTCAAAAATATTTTTATTGCCAGAAAAGTCTAGTTAAATGACACTTAGAAACTATTTCACACACATGGGTAGCCTTGTCACAAATTAGTACACACATTTTCATGCATTTTGACTAATGTAAATGCATTTTTTTAATATGGAATCATCTGATCCCATTAATGTTATCTTATGTATCTCCCCACATAGGCTGCTTAAAAAGGCCATATCAATGACTGTATTATACTCAAAATCCTGCATATGCACTACATTACATACTTTAGGATCCATTGGTAACTCCTTTTCATCCACAGAGCCATTTCACATAAATAAATGAAATATGTAGCTTTACTGCTGAAATTTGTGGTCCAGTAGGACATGACTAGGAGCACTCAGAAGTTGGCATCACTTTTAGAATATACTTATATGCATTATATACTGTAAGAAGAACTCTTCCTCAAAATCAAAGAGACTGCATCTCCTTTAAACTGGTTGAACAGTCATATCATTAGTTCAGCATTATCTTCATCCATTACAAATGTCAGTAAGTGTGCATTTATTCTTTTGTTTGAAAGGTATCTGCATACGCTTTCCATGTGAGTCCTTTGTTTTTCAGTACTGCTAAAACCTATCAATGATAATTCGTACAATTAGAGAACTCCAGCTGAACAGGAAGAGATTTCTTGGACCAATTTAAAATTCAATGTAACAAGGCTGACTTTTTGTTTGGGGTAGATTTGTGGCTATTAGGAATGGCACATTGAAAGCCGAGCATTAATGGAGTGGGAGGCAGGTGCAATTGTTAAACAGTCATTAACATCAGTGTCATTATACTCCTTGTATGGCTCATAGCTTTAATACAATGGAGGTAATATATATGGAAGTGTGAACTAATCAATAGGATTGAAGGGTTATTTAGACATGTGTACAACAGATCGGTGGAGTGGAATGTGCAGTAGTTCAAGATGTGCTCTTCTTTGTTAAACCAGAAGGCCCAGTTTCATGATCAAATCAGTCCGTTTATGTGAGTACTGTGAACAGCCCAGTTTAACTCCAAGCCTGGCTAAGATTGGTCAGCAGAAATTAATAATGTTCGTCTTGGAACAAACACTCATACAATTGGAAAGGCTATGCCTGGAGTCCGATGGCCAAGCAGCCAGACACTCCCACTTCCTGAGCTATATGAGCAGTTCCTCTCAGCCTCATTGTGGAAGCACTTTTTTTTTGCACCCGAAGGCTCTGTCCATTTGTCCTTTGAGTTGGTTGGGGCCTGCAGGGCTGGCTGAGCCCCCCCCCCCACCTTGCTGCACCTGCTTGTCTTTGCTGGATTTCTGTGTTTATTTTCTTGCTTCTGGTTTGTATTTTGCCTTTGGCTGCATGTGTGCTTCTGCTTTCTTTGTTTCCTGTTCTGTGTTTGTGTGTCTTTGGTTTTGTTTAGTTTTTGGGGCTTTGTTTCTAAACTCCTAGCATATTGTTCCAGAGCTCCTACTACTTGCTTTCAGACAGTTCCTCCTCATAGGGTTTTTTTTTCTCTCTTTCGTTGCCTCGGGTCATAACTGTTAGTTAGCATGGTAGTGTCCCCTAGTTAGGTAGGTACCGCTGTTGGGATGGAGGTGAACGATGTCCTGCCATTCCCCTCTCTCCTTAGAGGATCCCCTCATTCTCAACGCAAACCATTAGTACCATGCTATGCAAGCCTGGGCATTTCATTACTTTATCAAACTGAGCATCTCATTACATTATCAAACTGTCTATGCTTCTCTACTATGTTACAGTTATTGCTGCTACGTCACAGTTACTGCTTGCTCATAAGCTTTGTGTCATCTCATTGTTTAGGATATGATTGTACTACTTTTCTTTTGGGGATTCCTAAGGTACCTTTAGCCACGGGAATCGTCCAGTGGCACCTCTAGGGGTGGAACTCTCTCCGAGGGTTCCTTGCCTTTCGTACCCCTACAAGGTGGTAATTCTTCTGGAATAGAGAGTGCGAACAGCCAAAACCAAACTAACACAGTTGTACAAGCATAACACTATACTGGCTGTGCAGGACATTGATTTGGAAAGGCTATGCCTGGAGTTCAATGGCCCAGCAGCCAGCCACTCCAACTTCCTGAGCTATATAAGCAGTTCCTCTCAGCCTCATTGTGAAGCACTTTTTCTTTGCTCCACCATCCTCCCCTCCTCCTCCAGTGACAGCATTCTCTCCTTAGGGGGATTCATAGAAACATAGAGAAACATAGAATTTGATGGCAAATAAGGACCACTTGGCCCACCCAGTCTGCCCATTTCCCTACCTAATGGATAAGCTGCAGATCCTAGTTAACCAGCAGCCTACTTTTTCCTACCCCCATCCCCTAGAATTGCTTATGACTGTCCCATGGATGCTTGAATTCCACCACTGTTTCTGATCTGCACAAATCCTCCGGAAGGCCATTCCATGCATCCACAACCTCTCTGTGAAAATATTTCTACATTACCTCTGAGCCGCTCCCATCTTTAAATTGTGCCCCTTTGTTGTTGTACACTTTTTTCTGAAAATGCTACCCTTTGGACTTTGTTGATTCCCTTGAGGCACTTGGAAAGTTTCTATCATGTCCCTCTCTCCTTCTTTCCTCAAGGGTATACATATTAAGCTCCTTTAGTCTTTCTTCAGATGTCTTCTGGTGCAGACCTGCACCATTTTAGTTGCCTCCCTCTGGACAGCCTCCACTCTGTCTATGTCTTTGCGGAGATGGGGTCTCCAGAACTGCACACAGTACTCAGATGGGGTCTCACCAGCTGTCTGTACAGAGGGATAACAACTTTCTGTTTTCTACTGTTGATGCTCTCCCTATGCATCCCAGTATCCCCCAGCCCTCTTACTGCCCTCTCACATTGCTTGCCCACCTTTAGGTCATCTGATATGACTACCCCCAGGTCCCTTTCCATTTTTGTTGTTGTTAGTATCTCACCCCCATTGTGTACTCTTCCCCTGGGTTTTTGTTTCCCAGGTGCATTACCTTGCACTTTTTAGCATTGAATCTAAGCTGCCATACATTTGACCATTCCTCTAACCTTGCCAAGTCCCTTCTCATCCTTTCCACCCCACCTTGTGTATCAACTCTGTTGCAGATCTTAGTGTCATCTGTAAAGAGACATACTTTTCCTTCCAGTCCCTCTGCAATGTCGCTTATAAAGACATTGAAGAGGACCGTTCCTAATACTGAACCCTGTGGTACCCTACTAGTAGCCCCCCTTTCTTCAGAGTGGACTCCATTTACTATTACCCTCTGTGTTCTATTCTCCAGCCAATTCTTTACCCAGGCTATCACCTTGGGACCCACTCCCAGGCTGGCTAACTTGTACACTAATCTTTTGTTTGGGACTATTTCAAATGCCTTGCTAAAGTCTAGGTAGGCCATGTCCACAGCCGCTCCCTGGTCTACTACTACTTCGGTCACCCAGTCGAAGAAATCTATTAGATTTGTCTGGCATGACCTTCCTGCTGTGAATCCATGCTGCCTTGGGTTCTGTGCCCCTCTGGCCTCTAGGTACTCGACAATTCTTTCCTTCAGAAGTGATTCCATCATTTTCCCTATCACTGAGGTTAAACTAACAAGTTCTGCCCTGCTCCCACTTTTGTGAAGTGGAATCACATCTGCCCTCCTCCAGTCCTCAGGTACCACCCCATCCTCCGATGATTTGTTAAAGAGGGTAGTCAGTGGTGTCACTAGTTCTACCTTTAGTTCTTTTAGAATTCTGGGATGAATCCCATCAGGCCCCATTGCTTTGTCCACCTTCAGTTTTAAGAGTTCTTTCAGAATCCTTTCTTCTGTAAATGGGCTGGTATCAACTTCTGTATCCAGAGTGTTTCTATTGCTTGGTTTAGGTACCTCCTTCTTCATTTGTAAATACTTAGCAAAATATTTGTTTAGTATCCCTGCCTTTCACCATCACCCTCTGCCCACCCCCTCCCTTTATTAAGCCTCACTATCCCTCCCTTGGTCTTCCTATGCTCCCTGATGTACCTATAAAAGGTTTATTCTTCTTAACTAAGTTGGCTATCTTTTCCTCAGTTTGGGCCTTTGCTGTTCTGACTGCCTTCCCAGCTTCCTTTGCTTTAACTGATACAATTCTCTGTCCTGCTCCTTCTGTGATTCCTTGTACTTCCTGAATGCTTTCTTTTTCTCTTGAACCTTCACTGCCACCTCCTTTGAGAACCATAGTGGTTTCTTACATTGTTTTGTTTTGTTTATTTGCTTTACACAAAGGCTTGTTACCTCTGTGATGGCAGTTTTTAATACTCCCCATTGTTCTTCCACCCCTCCTTCCTGTCCATTTGCTAGTGCATTCCTTAGGCACTCACCCATTTTGGCAAAGTCAGCCCTCCTAAAGTCCAGTACTTTTGCCTTTGTATGGCTTGACTCTACAACTGTGTTTATTGTGAACCATACTGTTCGATGGTCGCTAGTTCCCAGATGGCTACCCACTTCTACATCTGTGATCCTCTCTCCATCTCCATTTGAGAGAACCAGGTCTAAGATTGCTCCCTCTCGAGTGGGTTCCAATACTAGTTGTCTAAGGCATGCCCCCTGTAGGGCATCTAGAATAACCCCACTCTTAGAAGTGGCTGCTGCAACTGCACTCCAGTTAACATCTGGCATATTCAGATCACCCATCAGCAATATCTCCCCTTTTTCTGCCATTCTAAGTATACTTTCTATCACTTCCTTGTCCAGTTCCTCCCCCTGAGAGGGGGGTCTGTATACAACCCCTGTGCGGATTGTGGTGCCATTGCCTATCTCCAAGTTGACCCACAGTGCTTCTTCTTCTCCCTGTTTACCCTTTTGTTCTGTTGCTTTGATTCCTTCCCTTATGTAGAGAGCTACTCCTCCTCCTCTTTTGCCCTCCCTGTCCCTCCTGTAGATAGTGTATCCTGGTATGTTTATGTCCCAGTCATGGTTCTGTGTGTACCATGTTTCTGTGACTAAGGTACCTTTAGCCACGGGAATTGTCCTGTGGCACCTCTAGGGGAGGAACCCTCTCTGAGGGTTTCTTGCCTTTCGTACCCCTACAGGGTGGTAATTCCTCTGGTATAGAGAGTGTGAATGGCCCAAATCAAACTAACACAGTTGCACAAGCATAACACTATACTGGCTGTGCAGGACATTGAACAGGAAATACCTGCACAAAGGCCTGAATGGGAGGGGGGGGTCATCTTTTTTGCCTACATCCACACGCCTCATTTAAAAAGGTGTTAGGTCACCTGCAGACAAATCACAGTTGCCCTCAGCAGGCCTGTGTTAAATAATATTAAAAAGCCGAATTTCAAGCTTTTTCACTGTATATTACTAAGGAGAATGGTTACATGAAAACTGGTTCTTTATCCTGCGGAGTTCATGTACATCTTATTCAGGGGACAAATCATAACTGTCTGCTTGTGGCAAGCCAAACTGTTGTTGTGGAAGTGACTGGGATGTCACAAGTAGGTCATTATAACTTCAGTCCTTGATATGTTTTGACTTTAGATAGAAACATAGACTGTCAACAGAAAAGGACAGGTTGGCTCATCTAATCTGCCGCTTTTCCCTGCCTATTCTGATGCCTCTGACCCTACTGGTCACTGGTGTCACTCCCCAACTTCCTCTACCCAATTTATCTCTTTGCCTATCCCATGCATGCTTGAAGTTCCCCACAGTCTTTGCTTCTACTGCCTCCTTTGTCAAGCTGTTTCAGTCATCCACCAAACGTATTTCCTCAAGTTTCTTACCCCTTTAGTTTCATTGCATGCCCCCATGTTCTAGTGTCTTATTTTCTCTGAAAGAGACACTCCACCTGCACCTTGTGCGACACTGTGAGGTACTTGTAGCTCTCAATCATGCCTCCTCTTGGTCTCCCTTCCTCCAGGGAGTGCATGTTGAGTTCCTGCAGCATTTCCTCATATGGCTTTTCATGCAACGGTTGCACCATTTTGGTTGCCCTCCTCTGTACTGCCTACATCCTGTCAATACCCTTGCAGAGGTGCAGCCTCCAGAACTGGACACAGCACTCCAGGTGGAGCCTCACCAGTGAGTGGTACAACGGCAGCACCACCTCCCTCTTCCTGCTAGAAATCCCCCTCCCAGGGTTTTCCAGCACCCTGCTGACCTTGTCCACTGCCTTGTCACACTAACCAGCCATACTGAGGTCATTAGATATGATCACTCTGTGGTCTCTTTCTTGCTTAGTGACTGTAAGTACCTCTCCCCCCATCTTATACACAGTTCCTGGATTTCTCCATGCCAGGTGCATGACCTTGCAATTTTTGGCATTGAAACTCGGCTGTCACATCCTAGATCACTTGTTTGGTTTCCCCAGGTCCTTTGAATTCTCTCCACCCCTTCTTGAGTGTCCACCCTGTTGCAGATTTTTGCATCATCTGCAAAGAGACACACTTTCCCCTCCAGCTTCTCAGCTGTAACACTTATTTAGACATTGAAGAGGACCAGTCCCAGAACTGATCCCTGCAGCACACCACTAATCACTCCTCCATGAGGAACTATAAGGGACAATGATCCAGTTTTCATTTAAATATTCTTAGTAATTAGGTCTAGAACAGCTTAACTTTCATTTTTTGGACAGTTTTACAAGGTCACATGATGTCAACTATATTTGTTTTGCTGGTGACTTGATCCCTCTTTAAAGTAAAATTGGAGCTGGTGGAAGGCCTTTGAACAGGCCAAAGGTAATGCAAAAGAAAGATTACTGACCCATACAACCAATAAACCCCAAGGGTAAGAACAGATTTTTTATATTTAGTAAAAAATATCACAAGAATTGATAAGGGAACTAACAACCTAGAGCCATGCCAGGAGCCTGAGATATCAGGAGTTGAGGCTGGTGGGGAAGAATCAGAGCAGTCCATCTAGATGCTCTTCTCCTGGAAAGAATGGTCAATGTGCACCACACATGGAGCAATTCCTGCTGCTGGAAGGGTAATGGTGAGTTTGACCTTGTGCGGGAGCATGCACCATCAGGCACTCCAACACAGAGTGCTGTAGCGTGCACACATATGTGAGAGTGGGGGGGATGTCAGTGGGAATAAGTGGGGAAAAGATGTCCCTGACTGAATACATAGATAATGGTTATTGCACTCCACCCCACACTACCAGCTCTCTAGTGTACCCAGCTCCCTCGCTATGACCATCATTCCTCAAGCAGGCATCAGAATCATAGAAACATAGAATTTGATGTCAGATAAGGACCACTTGGCCCATCCAGTCTGCCCATTTCTCACTACCTGCACTACTACATCAGACCGAGCCTGATCTACAGCTCTTTCTCCCTCCCCCCTTCCTTTCCACTATGATTCCTTTGTGCTGATCCAATGCAATCTTGAACCTCACCACTGTTTTTGCCCCATCACCTCCACTGAAAGGCTGTTTCAGGAATCCATCACTCTTTTTGTGAAGAAGCACTTCCTCATATCTCTCCTAAATCTACTTACCCATCCAGCTTCATAGTATGTCCCCTACCTTGTTCTTGAGCACCTTTTCTTCTGAAAAATACTCCCCTCCTGTACCTTATTTACCCCAGTGATGTATTTAAAGGTCTGTATCATATCTCACCTCTCCCTTCTCTGTTCCAGTGTGTACATATTGAAGTCCTTTAGTCTCTCCTCACAGGGCTTTTGATGTAGACCCTGCACTATTTTAGTTATCCTCCTCTGGACCACCACCACTGGACCACCTCTGTCTATATCCTTCTGAAGATGTGGTCTCCAGAACGGGACACAATACTCTAGGTGGGATCTTACCAGCGATCTACAGAGGCAACACCACCTCCCTCATTCTGCTGGTGATACCCCTCACTATGCACTCCAGCATCCCACTTGCCCTCCCTACAGCCTTGTTGCATTCTGCAAGGACAAGAAACAGCTCACGCACAGGTGCTAAGAGTCAGTGTTGCTGGGGCAGGTCAGTCAGACCCAAAAAAAAAAGCAAAGCAGCAAGAAGCCCCGCACTCCCCTAAGGATCAGTCAAACACCACTTATATGCAAAACATAAAAAAGGCTTTATTTTACAAAATAACAAAGGCGTGTTGGTGAATAAATCTGGCAGCAATACATCAGTCACCCTGGCGCTTCAACACTGGCTCTTCTTCGGGGTGACTTCGGTGTAAAACCTCATCCTATAAGTAACGTGTCTCAACCAATCAGAATACTTCAATTTCATTCAAACAATGGTGGGCAGTACTTGTGTGGTCTCAGATTTGTTAACTACAGTACATTACAATTAATTCAGACTTCATTTACTTACAATTCTTAACTAGAATACCAAAGTTACATTAATTATACAAATATTAAAATCAACAGTTTGCGTTTATGCACATTTTTAAAAACTTCATTTTAAAATTTCATGTATTCAGTTGGTGTATTCAAACTAATTTCCTCATGAAGGAATTGAAAGAAGCTGTGCAACATACAGTACTGCAAAAATACAGGTTTACCTATAGTGCATGACAGCTCGGATGCCGACATCCCTCGTAGCAGCAGACACAATGCCGAGTGTCGGCATTGTTCTGTCAGGGATGTCGGCATGTTTTCATTGGGGGGCTGTGCCCGCCAAACCCCCCACACCCTCCAGTCTCTATATATACCACTCCACATTGGAGTTGTCTCAGGGTGGGGGCACAACACTGGGAGATGCTTCACCAGTGCCTGCAGGGACCAGCACAGTGACCTGACGATTTTGGGTGAAATCTGTCGCTGTGCTGGTCTTCAAGGTCATGATGTCGCTCCATGGTCAGTATACCAAAATGGATAACTACTTGTTGATAAAGAATTGAATTAATGACTTGATGCCAATAAATATGTTTATTTACAAATATGGTTTTAATTCTCATTCCTTATTCAAGCCTCTAGGTCGCAAGGATTTAAGATGAAATATCCAATATGTTTCTTTTTGAAGTAGTTTGTCCTGTCTATTACCACCTCTGTAATCGGCTCATTTATGTTCAATCAACATAAATTTTAAGCTATCTGGATCACTGCCATGAACTCTGCAAAAATGTGAGAAGTCAGTAAGGAGAGCCAGGGGGATACTGGGATGCATAGGAAGGGGCATCACAAGTAGAAAAAGGGAAGTGGTTATCCCTCTGTACAGACAGTTGGTGAGACCCCATCTGGAATACTGTGTGCAGTTTTGGAGACCCCATCTATGCAAGGACATAGACAGGATGGAAGCAGTCCAGAGGAGGGCAACTAAAATGGTGCAGGGTCTGCATCAGAAACCATATGAAGAGAGACTGAGAGAGCTTAATATGGATACCCTTGATGAAAGGAGGGACGGGGACATGATAGAAACTTTTAAGTACCTCAAGGGAATCAACAAAGTCCGGGAGGGTAGCAACTTTCAGAAAAAGAGATGTGTAAGAATAAGGGGGCACAATTTAAAGATAGAGGGGGGATGGCTCAGGGGTAATGTGAGGAAATTTTTTTTCATGGAGAGAGTGGTGGATGCTTGGAACCGCCTTCCTGGGGAGGTTGTTGGGTCTAAAACAGTGGGGGAATTCAAACATGCATAAGACAGACATAAGACAATTGTAGTGGGGGGTTGCAGGATGTAGGCTGTTGGTTAACTAGAATCTGCAGCTCATCCAATAGGAAGGGAAATGGGCAGACTGGATTGGCCAAGTGGTCCTTATCTGGCCTCAAAGTCTATGTTTCTATATTTCTATGTTCCGCTCTCGGTAAATGCAACCTAAAATTCCTTATGTCTCTTATGTGTTCCTGTATCCTTTGCCATAGTGATCTTACTGTTTTCCAACATATGTTTGTCACACTACCTGTGCCACCTTTAGGGCATCTGATATGATTACCCCCAGGTCTCTTTCCTGCTTGGTGGTCATCAATGCCACTCCACTATCCTGTCAGTTGCAGGGAAGGCTCACTGACAGGGTAGCATCAGAGCCTTGGGACACCAGACAAACAGAAGAAGCCTGGAGGTGTGAGTCAGATAAGGAGGAGTGCATCTGATGGTATCAGGGAGTGTTGATAGAAGACAGGATGAAGAGCACCGAATGATGGGAAAGGAACATTAAAACAGACTGACTATACAGTCTAAATACTGACAGTTGTGTGTTCCTCAGAAGAGAGTATAATGAGACATCTGAGCTGATTTTCAAAAAGACTAAATAATTACAATTAGTGTTCAATTAAAAAAAAATAATAATTTGTGATGCAGTGGAAAAATTATTGAGATGGACTTTAATGACTTTAATCCATCGTGTGCACATACAATATAGTGTGTGCAGTTGGTAGCACATGGCAAAATGAGAAAAAACATCAAAAACATTTTTCTAAGTCTAACACTAGCAAAATATTTAAAGTAGCAAAAAGGTTGTGAAAAATGTAATTCCTAACAAACAAAATTTTTAAAGACAAGAATTACAAAAAATATTCAAGAACACAACAAAATAAGTGTGCATTTTGCACTACAATTAAAGGTGATACATGAACAAAATAGTAAGAGAGTTATGTCACAAGGCCCTGCACAAAAAAGGTAGGTCTCATGTGCAATTGATGCAAGCCCTTCAGACATTGCACATCCTGCTTTGTGCATTGCCAGTTGTTTGGACTTACCTCCTGTTTCACTTGAAGGGCCCTGTGAGAGTCAAATTAGGATTTAACTCTTTCTTTGTGCAGGGTTTATAATCACTGCCAATTCTGTTTGGTCCATGGTCTAAAGGGACCTGGGCAAAGCAGGTTATAACTCACCTCCTGCTTTGTGCATGGCCCTGCATGAAGCGAATAATGAATCTACTTTCTCAAATGTAAATTCATTACAAACAAGCATTTGTCAATGCCGAATGTTTGCTTGCTTGTATTTGCTGTGTGGGTGCTTGGCCTTGATAATACAGAGGTGATTATTTACAAAATAATAACATGAGTTATAATAGAGAAATTGTCATGACTGGGAAATTAAGAGGTTCACATGTAACATTGTTGTTCTCTATGATGGTGACTCTGAATTTTCAAAATACTGATTTTTTTTTTGCGCTTCTGCATATGAACATGACAGGTGTCATTTACGAAAATGCAACCCGAAACACTGCTTTGGGGAATGACCATGAACACAGGATGACACCTGCCATGTTCATTCGATGGGAGTAAAAAAAACATGAGTATGTTGAAAATGTGAGTTCAAAAATAAAAATATTGCAAAGTTATGAATAAAGTTTGAAAAATGTCAGTGTTTGTTTATAGCTTTTTTCTTAGTTTGCAGCTCAAATGTCCAATATACAGTAGTCTTTTTATACCATCTTATGAACATGACAGTTGTCATTTATGAAATACTGTCCAAAATGTCATTATGTGGCACAAGTGTGAAAAGACGTTTTGGGCACGATTTGAAAACATTGCATGTCACATTCATGACATGAGGTACAAAAATAACTATATAATGCATGGTAGAATGTTGTTATGCATAAATATCTATCCCTGACAAAGAGTTGTTATGCTGCAGTAGCTTGCTGTTGTGCAGCACTAGATACCTAGCTACTGCAGCATAACAACTTAAAACCCTGAACTGAGATCTGATAGCTCGAGCTGCATTCTCAAACCGCAGCGGACAGCACCATCATACAGTTAACCATGTATGTCCCATAAAAAACTATGTTGATTGCTGTTTTCTCTCGGGAGCTATCCAATCGTGAGACGTTTATCCAGGAAACTATTTTCCAGCAAGGGACTATTAGTGTAAAAATCATCAATTACCTTGCAGGTGGACAGCAGGCTAACTGTAATGTCAATCCCAGTGAAAACGGTGAGTAAACCACTCTTGTAAACCCCATAGTACTAACTTCCTGTGACCTTTGGCTCTAAAATATTTTTTTTGTTCCGTTTGCAGGTCACACTGTGGTTTTCAGGAGGCGTACAGCTTCAGACTCCACATATTCATAAATTATGACTATAGATAGCAGCCCATACACTATAAAAGAAAATGTATGGGACTCTATCTAGAACAAGTTTGAAAACTCTTCTTGAGGTTGTCATGGTGACAGAACCTCTCGAGCTTCGCTAGGTCACCATGACGACCTCTCGAAGAGTTTACAAACTTGTTATAGATAGCGCCCTATACATTATCCTTTATGTTGAAAATGTGGGGGTCACAGTCTGGTAAAATAGCAAAGCTAGAAGTAAACTCTGAAGAATTTCAGTGTTTCTTCATAACTTTGTCATGTTTTGATATTTGGCCTCCAAATTTTCAACATAGTGTTATTATGATCCATCTTTATGATCAAGACAAGTGTAACTTTTAAATCAGATCCAAAAGGTTATGAACATAATAACATAAGAAATTGCCAGCAGAAAAAGGTCCACAGGTCTATCAAGTCTACCTCATTGTGCAGCTCTTAGTTTCATATCACTACAGCTGTCCCACCCAAATCCCCCCCTTCCTCCTCTTTCCCAGTCCTTCCCCCCTTTGTGTTCTTGTCTGTACTAACTCTGCCCTTTACTTTATCCCAACCCCGCTTAAAGCTATCCACTGTCATTTGGGAAATTAACTCCTCTGGCAGTGCGTTTCAACCTGCCACCACCCTCTCTGTGAAGTAGTGCCTCCTCATCTCCCTCCTAAACCTTCTACCTTCTAACTTCAGACTGTGCCCCCTAGTGACCCTTCCCTCCTTTAAGCGGAACAATCCTCCCTCCCTGAATTTGTTTATGCCTTTCATGGTTATTTCATTAACTAGGGTTATTTCATGAAGCAACTGTGAAAACATGTTTTGTAGGGGATGTGAAAAATTACATCTGTCTTGTTATGAGGTGGGGTAAAAAAAGCTATGTTGAAAATTTGGGGACAAAATCTAGAAAAATAGCAATGTTATGAGAAAATGTTGAAGAATTTCACTGTTGCTTCATAACTTCGCTGTGTTTTAAGACTGTGACCCCAGATTCTTAACATAGCCTTATTACCCCAGCTTATGATCAAGACAAGGGTATTTTTTCAAATTCCATCTCAAAGGGGCTTTTGTGAAGTGGGTGTGAAAACATGTTTTGAAGGAGAATTTAAAAAATTATACCTGCTATATTTATGAGGCTACAGTATGTTGATAATTTGGGTCCACATATTCATAGGAGATGTATTGTGCATCCCTAGATGCACCTGCACATCTCCAGACTTGCGATGGCCATTGGGGGTGTGCCAATATTCAAAAGCTCCCGATGTGCCATGCAATCCCAACTGTGCCATGGCACAGAATATTACAATGCGGGCATGCAAATGAGGGGTTCTTCATGCTTATTCCCCACATCACAGTATTCAAAATTCCCCTGGGGAAGACATGACTGGATGTTCTGGCACAAAGTTAGGAATCCAAAGCCCTGTCCTAATTTTGTGCCAGGCAGGGTGGTGCCCCACTCAAAGTCCCAGGCTGGTCACATGATCCCCCTCCTCATCCCTGATTCCCATTATAATAAAAAAAACTGTCGCATCAGTCATAACTGTTCCATAGTATAGGATCCCCTTCCCTGTTTCCCATCCTGGTTATAATAAAAAACTGTAGCTCCAATTACAACTGTTCCATAGTTTATGGTCCCCCCATCCCTGATCCCTGTTATAATAAAAAAAGTAGCTCCGATCACAACCTTTCCGTAGTGTAGTGGACCCTGTCCCAGCCCTGATCCCTGATTAAACAAATTAAAATACATTCCCTCTGTTTCCATAGTGTAGTGTCCCCCCCCACCCTCCACCCTGGTAGGCAGTCATCTCCCTTCGCACCCTCTCAACCGACCTGCCCAGTGACTGGCAAAGCCCTCCTGACTGTGCCATGGCCAGCTTCTGATTGATTTGTACCCAGTCAGGTACAGTAAATAGTATGCATTCATTGGTGGTCGAGCCAACGAGTGCATACTGTTTACTGTATGTGCTCAGATACCGATCAGTCAGTGGCTGGCTGTGACAGGGAGAGGAGGGCTGTGCCAGTCACTGGCAGGTTGGGTGGGGGAGGAGTGCAGGGGTGGTGATTGTCTAATGGGGTGGAGGAGTGTGGGGACACTACACTATGGAAACGGGGGAAATGTTTTCAATCTATTTCATTGGGGATCAGGACTGGGAGGTGGTGCACTTCATTATGAAAACCGGGGGAATGTTTTTGAATTTATTTCATCAGGGATCAGGGCTGGCGGGGGGAGTCCACTACACTATGGAAAAGTTGTGTTTGAGGCTACATTTTTTATTATTACTGGGATAGGGGATGGGAAGGGAAGACACTACACTATAGAAATGTTGTGATCAGGGCTACAATTTTTATTGTTACTAGGATTGGGGACAGGGAGGGGGGACACCACACTACGGAAACGGGAAAACTGTTTTTCATTTACTTCATCAGGGATTGGAGCTGGGGAGGGCTGGCTCGGTGCACTTAGCTGGATGCAGACACGATAATGAGCCCATAATGGGCATGCATAAGGCCTCTTTGCACCATGCATGCCCAATGAGTTCATTAGCATATTTTGGCTGAATATTACCCTTGGGGGAAACAGTGCATTCAGGTATGTGCCACACATTCCCCCATTGGTGGTCTTCAACCTTGAACCCTGGATGCGCCCCGCCAAACATTGGCGGCAGCCAGCTATGTGCCCTGCCTCCAGGGACCAATATTCAAACAGAATGAGCAAGCTGTTTTGATTGCACATTCTGTTTGAATATCCTTTCAGAGCTAGCTGGACCATTTTATTTGTGCAGCACATCCATTTGCGCCACGAATCCAGATGGCTCTAAATATGGGGCCCTTGAGGTGAAAATCTATAAAAATAGCAAAGTTATGAGTAAATATTGATATATTTCAATGCTGGTTCATAACTTTGTTGTTTTTTGAGATTTTGATCCCAGATTTTCAACATAGTCTTTTTATTGCCTAACCTTATGATCAAGGCAGTTGACATATTTTTAATTCTGTCCAAAAAGTGATTTTGAAGAGCTATTCCAAAAACACATTTTGAGAAATTTGAAATAATTCACCTACTTGGTTCATGGGGTGGAGTTAAAAAAGGCCACATTTTGAAAATTTGAGGTAAAAAAATTAAGAAATGACATATGAGTAACAGTTCAAAAAGCATGAAAAAGCAAATAAATTAAATTAACTTGTTTTCAGTCACTTCCCAGAGGAGCTCAGAAGAAGCAGGACAAGGAGCAGCGCTGAACTGCAAGTAAGTATGGGGTGGGGGGTGTTGGGGTGGGGAAGAAGTCGTCGCTGGATTGTTTTCATCTTTTGTAGTTTTATGAATGGGGCACAGGGGAAAGATCAGGAGGTGGGTGGGATACTTGGCAGTGGAAGGGTGTTTTATTTTTAGGACAGGGCACAGGGAAGGTTCGAGAGGTAGGCAGGACACTTGACAGTGGCAGGGTGTTTATTTTTTTGGAATAGGTCACCAGTGGGAGGATTAGGAGGTGGGTGGGATACTGGTGCATCATTTTTTGGGCTGGGTCACCAAGGGAAGGATTGGGAGGTGGGTGGGATACTGGTGTTTCATTTTTATGAACAGGGCTCCAGGGAAGGATTGGGAGGTGGGTGGGATACTGATGTTTATTTTGGGCTGGGTCACCAAGGGAAGGACTGGGAGGTGGGTGGGTGGGATACTGGTGTTTCATTTAAGCAGGCAGGGCACCGGGAAGGATCAGGAGGTGGGCAGAATACTTGGCAGTGGTAGGGTGTTTAATTTTTACAGATGGAGCAAGAGGAAGGATTGGGAGCAAGAGGAAGGATTGGGAGGTGGCAGGATACTTGGTAGTGGGAAGGTGTTTATTTTCATGGATGGGCCACTGGGGGAAGGATCAGGAGGTGGGCGGGATAAAGGTCTTTTATTTTTATGGATGGGGCACGGGGTGGGGGAGATTAGGAGGTGGGCAGGATGCTTAGCAGTGGTAGGGTGTTTAATTTTTACAGACAGGGCAAGGGAAAGGATCAGGAGGTGGTGGGATACTTGACAGTGAGACAGTGTTTATTTTTATGGATGGGTCCCTGGTGGAAGGCTCTAGAGGTGGACAGGATACTTGGCATTGGGAGGGTGTTTTATTTGTACAGACAGGGCACCATGCCTCTCAGCCTCCCAGCCTGTGTGCGACATAGGGCTATAAACTGGGTGACAAATTGCCAAAATCTGGTACACCCAAATTTCACAGCATAGTATGATGCATTTTGTTGTAAAATGAACAAACAACTGAATTTACTACAACAAAGTCTATGTTATGTTTTGTATGTTGGAACATGGATTCTGTTAGCTGAAATAAAGAGAAATGGAAAATGTGTGTTATCATTTTTTTTAATTATACAAAATCTTATTGCACCAGTAAATGAAACACACATTCTGTTTGTTGCAGAACAAACTTACATCTCTGACTCGTAAAAAGAAACTGTACACACACAATCTGTTGGCAGAATGAAATCTATGGTCCATCAAATCTGCCTATACTATACTATAATGATAAGCTGGTACTATCAAACTGCTTTCATCTTTTTTTCTTGAAAACAGTGAATTTACTGTACAAGTTCCAAAATAGAATAACACGCCAGTCAGTCACCCCAATTAGCCACTCCCCAGAGATCCAAGTTGGCTTGTTTACAGTATTACAGCAGGCAGCTTTTCTCAGCACACAGCTAGGAGCTCAGTGCCACAGACTATGATGGTTTCACATTTTTAAAAATATGACTGGTCATAGTGAAAAATTATTTTATTTGTTTTTTATTAAAAATTTTGCCATTATAGAACAGAACAGTTACAAAGTACAGCAGAGGTGATAGGGTAAACAGGTTGAGTATGGCTGGCTTTGGCATGCAGTGTGCCATGCAGGTAATTGACAGTTCTACATTATACAGTTAAATAAATTAATCAATGGAGTTTCTCCATCATGAACCTTCCAACACACACCCCCATGATGGTCCAGGGAGTCAGAGACACATCTCTGGATGCAAGTGGGACCCTGATGCCCTGTGGCGCTGCCCAAGATTCATACTGCACAATCAGAACATGGATGAGTACAGAGCATGGCGCCGAGACATGGGGCAGAGACTGAGAGGGAAGGAGGCTTAGAGGATAACTGTTTATACTGCATATTATGGACCCACAGGTAAATTCACTTGCAATTGCTTAACAAATAATAATAATAATAATATATATATATATCTATATCCCTCTCTGCTGGCTGACAATTGTTGAAGAACTCTACTCTCTCCCTTGATTCAGTAGCTGGGCCTAAAGGCACAGAGTACACTGGAGTAATGGGTGAGTTGTTCAAGGGGGAAAGATGCTGTCAGTGACCTAATTGTTTAGAACAGGGTTGGGAAACCTAAGATAATCAGAGTGCCACAGATGCTGCCCTCAAATACTCCCAAGGGTCACAAGACCACCTTTATCACATTCACAAGCCAAAATTATACATTTGAATTAAAAACAAGCTATATATATATATATATATATATATATATCTATATTTATATATCTATATCTATATTAATATATATATAACTCCCAGGTGGCCTATCCCAGGGCTACTACCCCTGCCTGTTTGACTACTGACAGGTTGAGGGGCCTAGGTTCTAGGCAGGTGCCCACACAGAGATCAGGGTTTGTAGGTTAGACTAGCTTGGTCACAGCCTCTGGGACACTGAGACCCCTTTATTCCCTCTAGTGGCCCAAGCATAATGCACAGATGTTATAGTCCCAATACCCCACATGTACACACTGTTCATTCATAAAGTACCACTTACCCTCGAGACTGATTCTGAGGTTTGTCTCTGGGGACCCCCCTGTAAAATAAGGTTAATCAACATACACAAACTAATGCAATGCTTGATATGTAGGTGCTGACACTTCAGACAGTTTAAAGTTTAACAACATCAAATCTGGTTTATTTAGGGGGAATAAAACACGGGAGGGGGAGATCAGGTTAATTGGCAGAATTAAATCACACTACTGTGCACACATACAGGGTCTAAAAAGTCACACTTTGGGTACCCAGGTTGGGGGGGGGGGCTAGCCAGGTCCATTGCTCGGGGTTGGCCGGCAGGTGCAGATGGACAGGGCCCTGTAGAAGAAAATATATGCACAACACCCAATTGTAATCCGGAGCCGGATGGCTCAGTCCATGAAGAAGTGAAACAACAATAATTAGATGACACACTTGTAATTGGAAACAGGCTGCAGGGGAATACCCTGATTTGTACTCACAATACCCAAGCTGAGAACCGGATGGTGGATGTTCTTCTGGGTTGCCAGAACAACAGGGCATGGAGACAAGGTCCTTGTGACTGGACCCCACTGCAGTAGATAGCAAATGGATTTAGTCTAAGACAAGCTGGGGTTTGCTTCCAGCTTCAACACACAGCACACAGCACAGGGGACTGGAAATAGCGATTCCCCACAAGCACTACGCACATTCATATGTAAAAGAAAAGTACTATACCAGGCAGGCTGCTCCTAGATCCCGATCGCAATTACTGCAAAATACCCGGGAGCACACACAGCAGCTTCAGTTCCTGACAGACCGAGCGCGATTCAACAATTTCTCCAGTCTTCTACAGGGTTAGCCTGGTTTCTACCTTTCAGTCTTCCTTCTTTCTCCTCACAAGTCAGATTCAGTCTGAACTAGTGCTTACAACGGCTGCAGGATGAACCTCAGGGCCTCACACACACTTCCCGCGCGAAACTATACACCGCAGAAGCACAGAGCTCCTTCTCTCTTCACTGTCACAACTGATCTGATCTTTCCAGTCACAGAGCAGGGCATTTCCTTTAGCTCCACACCATTCTGTTGGCTGGTTCAGCTGTCACTCACAATAAGACTCCCTCTGTTGGTGAAAAAAGGTGCCAAGGTCAAAACTATATTTCCCAGAGTCACTACCCATACAATCCCCTTGTGGCTGGCTCAAAATTGAGAGTCCAATGAAGACAGGTTAGACAAACTACATTTTCTCAGTCACTCCAAATGATTTCTGACAAATAGTTATATCTTTCAACAAGGCTCCCTCTGCACATGTTGCGACGGCAGAAATGGAGCAAATTGGCAGCAGCTCAGGCGGGATTCAAGCATTAAATACACAGTCCCCCCATACAAACGAATTAAGTCTGCAAGCAGACAGCTCTTAAACAGACAGTATGTGGAGGCTCAAATAGCACTCACTTGGAACCACATTTAAACAGCTCAGACACCGAACACTGCCCAGACTTGGAGCATTCAGGCAAGCTCCTGGAAGACTTTTGGGAACCCCCATTTGCAGGGGGGATAACACCCTTCCTGGCCTGGAAAAACTTGGCGTCCGCGTCAAGTAAGTACCCCCATACATTTCAATACAACCATATACATTTACATCAATGTCACATTAGGCTTATATATGTAATTATCAGTCAACATATCACCTTACCAGAAACACATTTCTGAAACTTTCCAGTACATCACTTTTTCCACAGTATTATTCACATATTGTATCATAACTCAGGTTATTCCCTCCTGTACATGAAACCTGAAGAGAGGGGGCCCTTCCCTATCAGCTACCTTAGGACTGGATGGGGCAGGGGCACCATACCTAGAGGGCAACAGAAGAAACTTGGAGTTAGCACTGATGTTCAGTTTGGGCAATGAGCTCGGGGACACATGCACTCCTTATGGACAACATTGAGAGGCAAGTCCACAGGCCTCCCAGGGGAATCATAGCTTAAGCATATTACAGGCTTTACAGCTTGACCAGTCTTTCTAGGGGGAACTGTTACAGTGTCTGCACTGTTAGACTCACTTTCAGCACTGTCTTTACTTGCCTGGGGAGTCTTCCTGGGGGTAGAGAGGCTAGAACCTGGGGCACTTTCAGCTCCATGATTTGAAATTTCAGATTCCACAACACTTGGCTCACATGGGGAGTTTAATGACACTGGCAGTGAACTATCAGGGCATTCAACACACTCTTCTTGTTCTGGTGTATCACCAGTTTGTCCCAGTCCATCATTTTCGTCCTCTTAAAGTTCAAACAGTTCAACCATACACAATGATTCCATATCATCTGACTTGATGCTTTGCACTTCACTTTCTGGGAGCATTGGCTCCAGGGACAAAGCTGGGGGCTTAGACAGTCCAGAAGGCCCAGCTTCATCACCAGGATTGACTAGGGGATTTCCCCGAAACAATTGACTCAGTTCGTAAGAAGGGTAGTATTCAAAGCCACACTCACTTTAATCTGACACGGACTGACAGTCATGTTCAACTGGGACTTGTGGTGGGGAACACTTTAACTCAGCTTCTGTAGGTGCAGGCTTTCTTGATTTTTGCTTAGCAGCAGCTCTAGTCACTGGTCCAGAGGGGGCATTTTCTTGGGGCTCAGACTCAATCAAGATTTGTCCAATGAGCAGTAAATGATTTCTATGCATTGTTTTCACATCTTTTGAGTTATTCTCTGGCCTTACTTTGGACACAGGCAGATCATTTAGTTTGCCTACCACAATGTGGGGGAGATGGTGCCACCTATCAGCAATCTTGTGTTTGCCATGCAGTCCCAGATTTCTTAGCAACACCCAATCTCCCTCCTGGAGTTCCAGTGCTTTCACTTTTTTATCATACTTTTCGTTGTTGGCCAGATTTCTTTTGGCAGCCATGGTTTGAGCCAGTTGGTACGCATGATTTAGTTGGGCCTTTAACTTTTGCACATACTGTAAATGGTTATCAGCTCGAACCCCATCAGGAGAAACTCAAAAACAAACATCTACCGGTAGTCAGGCTTCTCTTCCAAACATCAGGCGATAGGGGGAGAACCCAGTGGCATCACTTTTTGTGCAATTGTAGGCATGTACCAGGGTGCTAATTTGCTGGCTCCATCTAGGCTTGTCCTTTGGGTGAAGGGTGCCTAGCATATCTAGCAAAGTGCAGTTGAACTGTTCAGGCTGTGTGTCCCCTGGGGGTGGTAAGGGGTGGTTCTGGACTTTCACACTCCCAACAGAGAAAGCATCTCTTTGATCAGACGAATCTCAAAGTATCTCCCTTGATCAGAATGGATTCTTTGTGGCACCCCATAGTGAACAAAAAAGTTTTCTATAAGTACTTTAGCCACAGTGGATGCCTTCTGGTCCTTGGTGGGGAAAGCTTGGGCATATCTCGTAAAATGGTCAGTGACCACCAGCACATTACTGATATTTCTTTGCTCTGGCTCCAGACTCAGAAAGTCAATACAGACCAGCTCCATGGGGGCACTGGTGGTGATGTTAACTAGGGGGTAGCCCTCTGGGGCAAAGCTTTCCTCTTTAGACAGCGACTACAAGTTCGAATGTATTGTTCAACATCAGCCCCCATCTTAGGCCAATAGAATCTGGATCTTACCATGTCAAATGTTCTGTCTATGCCAAGGTGCCCCATGTGGTTGTGTAAGGACCTCAGCACCAAGTCTTGAAAAGCAGTAGGCAAAACTAGCTGTTGTTTATCTATTTGTCCCCCTCTGTCTACTGTTTATCTGTATAACAGTCTATTAATCAGTTTCAACTTAGGACCTTCCTTGTATAACAATGCAGTTCTCAAATCAGTGGAGCGTAACTTGGATACATCTTTCCCTGCATAGAGGGCTTCTACAGCTGATTTGATCATGGGATCTCAGGATTGAGCCCACTGAATACTGTCATTGTCCGGCTGAGGCAGAGCACCAATGTCTATTGCGGAAAAGTGGCAGTAAGCAGCAGGTATGCAATTCTCAGAGGGTCCCAAACAATCCACCATACAGTTCACTGGGTCTGGGACCACTTGCTGATCTTGGTCAAACTTCTGTCATTTCAAGAAACAGACCTCCGGGAGAGAGCATCAGCATCTATGTGGTTCAGGCCTGCTCTGTATTCAATAGCATAGTGGTATGTAGATAATGCAGAGAGCCTCCTATGACCAGTAGCATCCAGCTTAGCTGAAGTCTGCACATAGGTCAAAGGATTATTGTCAGTTTTTGCTAGTATCTTAGCCCCATACAAGTACTCGTGGAATTGGTCAACAATGGTCCACTTCAAAGCTAGGAACTCTAACTTATGTACAGGATAGTTCTTTTCAGAAGGGGTCAGGATTCTGCTGGCAAAGGCCACTGGTCTCAGGCCATTCTCATGCTCCTGGTACAACACAGCCCCCAAACCTTGCAAACTAGCATCAGTGTGTAGGACATAGGGTTTTACTGGATCTGCATAGGCCAGGACAGGAGCATGGGTAAGTTGATATATAATCTCATGAAAAGCAGCTTACAATCAGGTGTCCATCATACCCCAAAAACTTCATTAGGACGGAAATACCCTCTCTCAGTCGAAGGGGGAGTTGACCTCTTGTATTTTTTGTGGGTAGGAGGGTAACCTTGGGTAAGATTGAGTAAAGGACAGATCACTCTTGAATAGTCCTTGATGAAATGACGATAGTAGCCACAGAATCCCAGGAATCTTTGCAGTTCTTTTAGATTGTGGGGCTGTGGCCAGGTGGTCAAGGCCTCAACTTTACTTGGGTCGGTCTCTATTCCCTCGGTGGAGACTATATGCCCCACATACTTTACAGAGGTTTGGAAGAACTAACATTTATCGATGGACAGTTTCAGGCCAATGTCTTCCAGTCGGTCCAACACGTTGAATAATCTGCTCTCATGTTCCTCCAGTGAGCTGCCAAACACAATAACATAATCTAGGTACACCAGGCACTCTAATAAGTTCATGTCCCCCACTGCACGCTCCATCAGTCATTGAAAAGTGGCTGGGGCACCTGAAATCCCTTGAGGCATCCTCATGAATTCATAGAAGCCAAGCGGACAGATAAAGGCTGTCTTCTCATGGTCTTCTGGGGCCATCGGGATCTGGTAGTACCCACTGCAAAGATCTAGCTCAGAGAACCACTTGCTACCATTCAGGCAGTCCAAAGCATCCTGAATGTGGCGCATTGTATGCTGATCAGGGATAGTCCACCAGTTTAAAGTGTGATAATCCATGCACATCCTTACTGTCCCATTCTTTTTTCTCACTACCACGATTGGGGAAGCATAGGGGCTTCTGGATTTTTGTATTACACCAGCAGCTAGCATCTCTTGCAGATGCCAACTCACATCATCTATGTCAGCAGGGGCCAGACCTCTCATGAAATGGCCTTTCATCATGCAGCTGAATGTGGTGCTCATCTCCTTGCACACATCCTATGTCCCATTCCTTTAAAGAAAACACTTGGTCTCTCTGGGCAAGCTTTCTACTGATTCTCATCTTACATTCAGCTGGCAACGGGGAGTCCCCAAACTCAAACAAGTCGGGCGTCACTCTGTAATTTTCCCCCGAACACTTGTTACTGGCTAGCACTGCAGTATCTGCACAATGTACATTAGCCAGGGTGCAACCTCTGTTTACTCGAATCTCTCTATCAGACACATTATGAACTTGAACCATTACCCTTCTGGCATAAGCATGGGCTCTGGCAGGCAAAATACTTGGCTTGACCAGCAGTCCTTCCGGCAATTTCCCATCACCTGATGCATCCAGCATGAGGATTTTATTCTTGACATCCTTTCTAATACGGACTTCCCCCTGTAGGGTACACTGGGCATTTGGTGCCAGGATCAGAGACTCAGGATCTTTCTTCCAGACAATTCCAACCAGTTCCTCTGGTTCCAGTTTTTCAGCATCTCTCTGTGCCTCATAGGCCTTCTTGATCAAGGCCGGAATTCTTAAAGATCTACTAGTCCTTGACCCCTGTTTTTCATAACACAACTGCACCAACCGTCCAAACATATGCGCCTTCATCCCAATTAGTAGAGGAACCTCATCATACAGTCCAATAGGGGGACACACTAAGGCCAGGGTCTCTACTTGTTCTGCCACTCCAGCCACGGAGGTGGGAAAAGACAGCCAAATTTGGATATACCCAGAGTAGGGGTAGGCCTTCTCACTTAACCCCCAGACATGCAACCCCTCCAATGGTTGTAAGGGCACATCAGACAAATGCTTCTGATTACAGTCTTGGAACATAATTGTCACTTGGGAGCCACTGTCTAATACAGCTCTTGTAGACACTCCTTTCACCTTTACAGTGGTCTCCATGGAGGGACCCACTATTCTGGACCAGTCTGGAGAGACGGTAGCAGGGGCTTGGGCAACTGACCTTGCCACAAAAGGACATGAGTTAGCATTTTTGGGATCCTCACTGCGATCATTTTGTGTACCTCTCAACCACTGATCTGTCCTCCGAAGCTCTCCTTGTAGCCTGTATACAACTTTGTCTGTGTCTTTTGGGGACCTGCATTCTCTATTCATGTGCCCATCCTTCCCACAATTATAGCAAAACATACCTTCCAGAGATTGAGCTGTCCGAGGCACCACACTGGGAGCCGGGCCGTGGGTACTTCCAACAGAAAACCTTGGTGCCATCTCTGTCTGTGGCGTGATAAGCATTTGGAGACATCTCGTCAATTTCCCCACTTCCATGGTCAAGACATCAAGTTTTGAGCTGTTGTCAGCAGGAAATACATGGTTGGGTACCCTCACCCCCATAGCAGATGCAGTCGGATGAGGGTCGGGGCCTCTACTTGCAGGAGCGGCCTTCAAAAAGAGACTGTTTTTTATTTCCCTGAACTCTCTCAGCAGTTCACCCCATGGTGGCACACCTTTTTCCTTCTCAGAGCACTCATTAACTGCCAACCTCTGCCCCTGAACTTCACTTGATGGGTCACCCTCAGTCACTCGGGTCGTAGCAGCAGCTATTGGTGCAAGTCCCTCCCAGGATCGCCTTTTCTCAACCCCTCGAATTTCTCTCATTAGCTCATCATAGGAGGGTGGGGATTCCAGTCGATTGGCCAGGCGTAACTGAAGCAACAGCAGTTCTGAGGAGGGGACAGACTTAAGGATCCTGTCCAGCCTGGTTCAGTCCAATTCAATCGCTGGCAAACTACCCTATCTGAGGCATTCTTGCAACAATTTTTCCAACCAAGATACATACACAGACAACAACTCCCCTTGGTACTGTTGTGCATTTCTTACTCTCCACTACAGGTCCTCATCGGAATCTGAGCTCCCACACACATTCTCCAAGGCCTCAAGATAGTCCTGTGCAGTCGCTTCAGGGTTACTGGCCCGTTTGGCACGGATGGTAGCCAGGGCAGGACCTTGGAGGCTGTCACTTAACCTCTTTCACTTTTCTGCTTCAGAGCATTGCCATTCTAGCACTTGAGGGGCAACATAGTCTATGCAGGTCTCCCCGTCGTCCTCCCCTTGTGGGGTGGGGAGGTTGCTGGAGAAAATTTTCAACCTGCGGTAAGAGTCGTGACTATTGGCAGGTACAGACATACTGGCTAGCACTGGCACAGAAGGAGGGGCAATAACAGATGCTGGAGGGGGAGAGGGTGTTGGTGGAGGAACGTTCTCAGGTGACAATAATAGTTTCTTTAAATTCTCCACAGTTTTCCCTTCCTCCAGCAACAATTTAGCAAATTTCTTCTCAAAAGTTTCAGATAGTGGAGGGAGCTCATTCCCCCGGTCTCTACTGTCCTTAGTTATCACTCTTCTGGCAGTGAGGGCTCCCTCTGGGGTAATAGTCTGTGGCACTTTGGAGCTATCTGTGGGGTCCTTATACTCTACTAGGGCCATGAAAGTGTGGGTGAGCAGATCAGCATGTCGACCCACCACCACAGGGTTTTGTAAACCTTCCACCTTGGAAAGTACTCCCTGTACAGTGTCCGTATTGATACCCAGGAGGATGTCTAGGATAAGCATAGCATTTTGGGGGTCGATCTCCTCCCCACTACACCACTCCACCAACTGGTACATAGCCACTTCTGTCAGGGTACCCATTTATTTTTTTAACAGTGGTTTGTAAATGTGGCCACTAGAGGACACAAAATCCCAGCGGTGCCTCCAAGATGTAACCCCCAGGTGGTGCTATCCCAAGGGCTACTACCCCTGCCTGCCTGCTTCACTACTGACAGGTTGAGGGGCCTAGGTTCTAGGACAGGTGCCTCCACCCAGAGGTCAGTGTTTGTAATGGTTAGACTAGCTTGGTCACAGCCCTCTGGGACACTGAGACCCCCTTTTATTCCCTCTAGTGGCTCACACAATGCACAGAAGTTATAGTCCCAATACCCCACATGTACACACTGTTCATTCATAAAGTACCACTTACCCTCGAGACTGATTCTGAGGTTTGTCTCTGGGGACCCCCTGTAAAATAAGGTTAATCAACATACACAAACCAATGCAATGCTTGATATGTAGGTACTGACACTTCAGACAGTTTAAAGTTTAACAACATCAAATCTGGTTTATTTAGGGAGAATACAACACGGGAGGGGTAGATCAGGTTAATTGGCAGAATTAAATCACAGTACTGTGCACACATACAGGGTCTGAAAAGTCACACTCTGGGTACCCAGGTTGGGGGGGGGGCTAGCCAGGTCCATTGCCCGGGGTTGGCCAGCAGGTGCAGATGGACAGGGCCCTGTAGAAGAAAATATATGCACAACACCCAATTGTAATCCGGAGCTGGATGGCTCAGTCCATGAAGAAGTGAAACAACAATAATTAGATGACACATTTTTAATTGGAAACAGGCTGCAGGGGAATACCCTGACTATTACTCACAATGCCCAATCTGAGAACCGGATGGTGGATGTTCTTCTGGCTTGCCAGAACAACAGGGCATGGAGACAAGGTCCTTGTGACTGGACCCCACTGCAGTAGATAGCAAACGGATTTAGTCCGAGACAAGCTGGGGTTTGCTTCCAGCTTCAACACACAGCACACAGCACAGGGGATTGGAAATAGCGATTCCCCACAAGCGCTATGCACATTCATATGTAAAAGGAAAGTACTATACCAGGCAGGCTGCTCCTAGATCCCGATTGCAATTACTGCAAAATACCTGGGAGCACACACAGCAGGTTCAGTTCCTGACAGATCGAGCACGATTCAACAATTTCTCCAGTCTTCTACAGGGTTAGCCTGGTTTCTACCTTTCAGACTTCCTTCTTTCTCCTCACAAGTCAGATTCAGTCTGAACTAGCGCTTACAACAGCTACAGGCCGAACCTCAGGGCCTCACATGCGCTTCCCGCGCAAAACTATACACCGTAGAAGCACAGAGCTCCTTCTCTCTTCACTGTCACAACTGATCTGATCATTCCAGTCACACAGCAGGGCATTTCCTTTAGCTCCACACCCTTCTGTTGGCTGGTTCAGCTGTCACTCACAATAAGACTCCCTCTGTTGGTGAAAAAAGGCACCAAGTTCAAAACTACATTTCCCAGAGTCACTGCCCATACAATCCCCTTGTGGCTGGCTCAAAATTGAGAGTCCAAGTTCCGATTCATCCACAGGGAGGAACCCCTCCCCATTGATTGGTCTATTTCAGCAGTTCACGACCAAAATGAAAGAGCTACACTGAAACAGTTCATGCTGAAATGAAGACAGGTTAGACAAACTACATTTTCTCAGTCACTCCAAATGATTTCTGGCAAATAGTTATATCTTTCAACAAGGCTCCCTCTGCACATGTAGCGACTGCAGAAATGGAGTGAATTGGCAGCAGCTCGGGTGGGATTCGAGCATTAAATACACAGTCCCCCCATACAAACTAATTAAGTCTGCAAGCAGACAGCTCTTAAAGAGACAGTACGTGGAAGCTCAAATAGCACTCACTTGGAACCACATTTAAACAGCTCAGACACGGAACACCGCCCAGACTTGGAGCATTCAGGCAAGCTCCTGGAAGACTTTTGGGAACCCCCATTTGCAGGGGGGTTACATATATATATATATAATAAAATTAAGAATGTAATGAAGGACTTGAACATTTCAATACAGAATAAAAAGCAAAAGCAGATGGATGAGGGCCACAGGTTGACCCTTGGGATGCCACATGTCGCCCTGGGGCAACAGGTTGTCTACCACTTGTCTAGAATAAACAGTGGAGAGTGGAGCGTGCTGAGGCTGTGGCATAAAATTTAAGAACTGATTTATCTACTGCCACATGGTCACCTGAATGATATGACTGAGGCATCTGCATGCAGAGGTCCTGGACTGTGCCTGTGGCATTAAAATAAAGTTTCTTGTGTCAGCTGAGTAGTACTTTTGTGTGTAGATAATTTTTGCAAATAGAGGTTCTGTGTATGTGAAGATGCAGACTGAATTTTAGATGGCTGTTACTAAAAGCAGCAGTAACCGGTGTTTCAGTTATAATTCAGTGTCATATTATGTGTTGTTACACAGTACTATATTGGCTGTTTAAAAGGGGAACAGTCAGCAAGCTCTCACACCTAGACCAAGTGTCGAAATGCAAATTGAGACTAAGCCCCCTTACTTGGGTGTGGCGCTCTTAATTGCTAATGGTTCCATTTATAAATTATTGTCTGTTATGGATATGGCCTACCTAGACTTTAGCAAGGCATTTGACACAGTCCCACACAAAAGACTAATAATCAAGTTAGCCAGCCTGGGAGTGGGTCCCAGGGTGGTAGCCTGGGTAGCAAACTGGCTGCACAACAGGATACAGAAGGTAATAGTGAATGGAACACATTCCAAAGAAAGGGGGGTTACTAGTGGAGTACCACAAGGCTCAGCACTGGGTCCAGTCCTCTTTAACTTCTTTATAGGTGACATTGCAGAGGGTCTGGAGGGAAAGGCATGCCTCTTTGCAGATGACACAAAGATCTGTAACAGAGTTGATACACAAGGGGGGGTAGAAAGGATGAGAAGGGATTTGGCAAGGTTGGAGGAATGGTCAGACATATGGCAACTTAGATTCAATGCAAAGAAGTGTGAAGTAATGCACCTGGGAAACAAAAACCCAGGAGAAGAGTACACAATAGCAGGGGAGGTACTAACAACAACAAAAATGGAAAGGGACTTGGGGTAGTCATATCAGATGACCTAAAGGTGGGTAAGCAATGTGAGAAGTCAGTAAAGAGAGCCAGAGGGATACTGGGTTGCATAGGAAGGGGCATCACAAGTAGAAAAAGGGAAGTGGTTATCCCTCTATACAGACAGTTAGTGAGACCCCATCTGGAATACTGTATGCAGTTTTGGAGACCCCATCTATGCAAGGACATAGACAGGATGGAAGCAGTCCAGAGGAGGGCAACTAAAATGGTGCAGGGTCTGCATCAGAAACCATATGAAGAGAGACTGAGAGAGCTTAATATGGATACCCTTGATGAAAGGAGGGACAGGGGGGACATGATAGAAACTTTAAAGTACCTCAAGGGACTCAACAAAGTCCAGGAGGTAGCATCTTCAGAAAAAGAGATGTTGTAAGAACAAGGGGCAACAATTTAAAAATAGAGGGGGACGGCCTTAGGGTAATGTGAGGAAATTTTTTCACGGAGAGAGTGGGTGGATGCATGCAACCGCCTTCCTGGGGAGGTTGTTGGGTCTAAAACAGTGGGGGAATTCAAACATGCATGGGACAGACATAAGGCAATTGTAGTGGGGGATTGCAAGAAGTAGGCTGTTGGTTAACTAGAATCTGCAGCTTATCCAATAGGAAGGGAAATGGGCAGACTGGGTGGGCCAAGTGGTCCTTATCTGCCATCAAAGTCTATGTTTCTATGGCTGTGTTGAGCTAGGAATGTGACACTGCATCATGTGTTAACTAAGTAAATTGGGGTATGCATTAGGGGTGGGCAGTAGGGAATACCAGGGTTCATTTCTGATATTTCTCTATATGGAACATTAATGCACTGGGTATAAAAAGTGAAGGGTAAAATGAAAAAAATAATGGGCCATATTGTTCAGTTGAGTCCAGATTTGTGAAACAGCAGTTTAAAACCATCATAACAATGAGCAGGATGTCTCCAAGGGAGAAGAAAAGGTGGGTCAAAATTGAAAACTGCATGGCAATTGCCTCAGTCCCCCTCTCTGAAATAAGCCAGGGGTTCAAAAACTTTTCAGTGGCATGGCATCACATTGAAAAGTTACCACCTACACCCAACCCCAGACCTCCCCATTTACAAAATCAGATGGGCATGTTATGAAACATACCCACTAGATTTTTGGTAATGTGGAGGAGGGGCAACAAGTGGTCTGTGCCTGTTATTGAACATAGATTTGTTTTTCATTAAGTGTGGTGACCAGTATACCAAGAATGGTGGTGGGGGTGGGAGTAGGCATCAGAGATGGTAACTTTGCACTGGGACAGAAATGTTTGCAACATTGGGACTTTTGTATGTGTACCAGGGTTGGGGATCAGAAAATGGGGGAGGGGCCATAGACCACCAGCTGTCAGCATGATTGGATGGGGCCAAGGATTGTAACAGGGAGTAGATCTCTTTGCATGGGAATTTGAATGTCATAATGGGGCTAGCGATCATTGGGGGGGGGGGCACACTAGCCACCAGGGAACTGTACAGGACCTATGCGGCTGGTGGACGGAGGGTGGGAGGGGCCACTGGGCACCAGGAACACATTGTCAAATTATCAGACTAGAGGCCAGAAGGATGGAGGGACCGCTAGGCACCAGAGATTGCTGACTGCACATACAGGATAGTGACGGGGGAACAGGGGGGCCACTGGCCACCAGGGACACTTCTTGGTTGTATGGGGATTGGGGACCAGACCACTGAACACCAGAGAAGAGCTGTCATGGGAACTAGCTGGTGAGCAGAGTGTGTGTGTGTGTGGGGGGGGGGGACTTCTGAACACCAGGGAATAACTTTAATACATGTAGGCAATTTGCAGAGGGGGGCCACAGGCCACCAGGGTTGTGCATTGTTCACATGGGGATGGGATCAGCGGTCAGTGGACCACTAGCCACCAGAGATGAATGTTTGCACTTACAGTTTGGTGATCTGTGGGTGGGGGACCATTAGCACATGGGATGGCTATCGGCAGGTGGGGGGGACCACTAGGCACCAGGGATGTCATTAGATGGCCAGGCCCAGCGGCTGCAGTACACTTGGCCACCACCAGGACCTTGTGCCCCATTAAAAGGGGGTTTGCAATGATGGTAAGTTGTGTCAGTTCAGGTGGGAATTACCACCAGTGCAAACCTCTGAATATACCACTGCACTCGTATGCTGGGAGGGCCCCCTTCCTTTGCATAGGTGCAGTGATACCTTAAAACTTGGGTGCTAATGGGGGTTGTCTGTGCTATGGAATTGCCTGAAAATAAACCCCACCCATACATTAAATACAAAAGCCAGTTTGCATGTGTAAACACCCATTTGCACCCATGCAAACATCTGAATATCGGGCCCCTGATGTTTGGAGGCAACAGGTTCCAAAAACAAGTTTGATAATAGAAATATGCTAGTCCAATATTTTTATGACACCTTGGTAGTTAAAACATAAGTAATCCATAGACTTAGCTTTTATAGAAACATAGAATTTGATGGCAGATAAGGACCGCTTGGCCCACCTAGTCTGCCCATTTCCCTACCTAATGGATAAGCTGCAGATCCTAGTTAACCAACAGCCTACTTCTTCCTACCCCCCACTAGAATTCCCTTATGTCTGTCCCATGCATTCTTGAATTTCTCTACTGTTTTTGACTCCACGACCCCCTCAGGAAGGCTGTTCCATGCATCCACAACCATCTCTGTGAAAAAATGCTTCCTCGCATTAACTCTGAGCCTTCCCCCCTCTATCTTCAAATTGTGTCCTCTTGGTCTTGCACATCTCTTTTTCCAAAAGATGCTACCCTCTTGGACTTTGTTGATTCCCTTGAGGTACTTGAAAATGTCTATCATGTCCCCCCTCTCCCTCCTTTCCTCGAGGGTATACATATTAAGCTCCTTTAGTCTCTCTTTGTATGTCTTCTGGTGCAGACCATGCACCATTTTGGTTGCCCTCCTCTGGACAGCCTTCACCCTGTCGACGTCTTTGTAGAGATGGGGTATCCAGAGCTGCACACAGTACTCCAGATGTCTGTACAGAGGGTTAACAGCTTCCTGTTTTCTACTGGTGATGCCTCTCCCTATGCATCCCAGTATCCCCTCAGCCCTCCTTAATGCCTTCTCACATTGCTTGCCCACCATTAGGTCATCTGGTACAACTGCTCCCAGGTCCCTTTCCATTTCTGTTGTTGTCAGTATCTCACCCCCCCCATTGTGTACACTAACCCTGGGTTTTGGTTTCCCAGGTGCATTACTTTGCACTTCTTTGCATTGAATCTAAGCTGCCATACATTTGACCATTCCTCCAACCTTGCCAAATCCTTTCTCATCCTTTCCACCCCACCTTGTGTATAAAGCCTGTTGCAGAGCTTTGTGTCATCTGCAAAGATACATTTAACAAAGGTGGTTTTGTCACCATTAGTTTTAGATTAGTTGGTGCTTGTCCATTAGCCATCTTCCATGTTCAACAGCCCAATTGTTGAATAATGCTTTGTTGTAGTGATTGCCAATTTGAAACACAATATATTAAGCAACTATGGTACTCCAAGGGAAGATCAAATCCAAACCTACATGCTTTATTTATTAGGAGTTCAATTCTGTGCAGGGATGTTTTACATGCAGTTGAATAGATGACAAGACCATAATCTATCAGTGATAAAATAAAATGTGTTAAAACAACCAATTCTGGCATCAGAAGTACAATTGGATCTGTTTCTCCACAATGCACCAAACCTTTAATTAAAAGTTTTTACAAGGGGGGCATGGCTTAGCTCCGGACGCAATGGCTGCTTAAAACGAACGCTCATCAACACCCCGGTTTCCCTCTGAGCTTTACACAGCCTAATATCCAGTGAAACGAATATATGCAATTGGGGAAATGCTGTTAAACCAACCGGGAACTAAGAGGTCTATCCTAAGCACTGTCTGCTGTCTTACAGATCGGGAACTTACGTGGTTGTTATGGTGCAGCACAAAAAATCAGAGGCCTCGGCAGAATCGATATCAATGCAAACTGCGGAAATGTTTGCAACTTTACTTAAACAAATGGCCGAAGTAACTCTTGCTTCTAACAAAACTACACTCGCTATCCAACAGCTCGAGAGACATATTACTCACACTGAGCAAAAAGCAGATCAAAACTCAACGGAAATAGAAAAGATTACAGCCATAATTAGGGAACAAAGTAAATCGATCCAAATGCTGCAAAATAAATCTGACGACATGGAGAACAGGAGCCATCGGAATAACTTCCGATTCCTCGGCTTTCCTGAGGGGGTGGAACATGGTAACTCCTTAGACTTTTTATATGATGTTATGCCGGATTTATTAAAATGCGAGGTTCTGCCTGGACTCACAATAGAGAGACCCCATAGAACGCTCAGCCCAACTCCGAAGAGTGGAGAAAGACCAAGGGCTATTATGGCCCATATCTTAAATTTTGCAGACAAAGAGTGGATCACTGCAAGGGCAAGAGAGCTTGGGGGTCTGTCCTGGCAAGGCCATAAAATCTTAGTCTTCCAGGACTACTCTCGGGAACTGGCTGCTAGACGGAAAGAATACACGGAGGCTAGGAAATTAATGCATTCCCTGAAGATCAAGTTTTCGCTGCGATACCCTGCCACCATGCGATTAGAGATAAATGGTTCATATGTAACTTTCGCTACGCCAGATAGTCTAATGCAGTATCTACACTCTAACTGGCCTTCTCAGCTGAGCTCAGATTGGAATGTTAATCAGCAGTTAGATATATATCAAAATCGGCAGAACATGATGGATTTAATTCACCGAACCACTTCGACCTCCCCCCCTCCTAGCTTCCATTTCCAAGGCAGCCGACCAGCTCTTCCAGCCAGAAATCGTAAGCGACAACAATCTGGGAGTCTTCCAAGAAGAGAACACCTGCATGACAGGAATGAAGGTACCTCCCGGGACCCTTTAAACCACCCAGAAGATTTTGTGACGAGGTTTTCTATGCCAAACAGATTTGCAGCTCTAACTCCGGTGGACTCGGGTGAATCAGTAGTGGACTTTCCTAATTACCCTGAAGAAGAAATGGTTCTAGAATCTGCTAAGATGGAGGCCTTAACTCAGGCTCTGGACAAAGTCGCACCGTCCGAAACTATTCCAACGATATTGTCTGCTCCCTTTTTGTGTTCAGCAACCCCTGCTGGAGATCGGACTCAGCAAGAACCCTCAGATGCAGAATTCCTGCAAACAGAAGACCAGCGTGCTTGGACCTAGATAAGTGTCCCGATCTCTCTATTTTTCACATTCTTCTCCCACACTCAGTCAGGCACTAACTTGGTAGTGGGTAGAGGTTGAAATCAGCGCTTGGACTTGATGCTGGATTATTGGCACTTCTTAAATTTTGTTAGAATCGCAGCTCGCTTTTTTCACCCCCCTGTATAGGCTGGTTACACCAAAGAAGCAAAAGTGATATAAGAGGATAGCGATAAGGGCTTTAATGCATAGCAGCTGCATTCAGAATCAAAATAGGGGGTACTGTGTTAATGTTTACTGCCCTTATGCTAGTAATAATAAGTTGTTATTTTTTTTTTTCCTCATTCGGTGTATTTATCTTGGGGTCCCTCTCGGGAGAAGAGGGGACATTTCAAGAATTAAAGGGACCAAGGTAGGTACCCAGCAAAGTCGGTGACTCCTCCTGAAAAGTAGTGCCCCTATTTCATTTTGGAAATACACAGTAACCCCTTGGTTAACCTGTTCTGTAGTATTTTTTTCAGAGCTTATGACATAAGGTCATGGAATCCTCGCAAGTAAGGGACCTCCGTGCCTAAGTTTTTTTTTCCCTGGGGGAATGTGTTTTCTCTGTCTTATTTTTTATCACTGTCAGCCTTGTGAAAGAGAATATAGTCATTTCCATATTTTGGTAGTGGTGGTAGTAGGTCACTGTGCCATGGTCCTAATGCCCACGCGTATTGCCACGCAACGCTGCGTAATATATGTAAATAGTTTTGGCACATTGTGCTTTTGTATAATAGTATTGTCTCTCCTGTTTTCTCAACTATCATCTTTAAAACACATGTTACAAAATGTATGTCTGTTTATGTATGACTGGCCAATCGACACCTATTGTGGTATGGATGACTTGGTATATTATCACTCCCCTGACGTTATCTCTTTATTTAAGGTTATCTTAGCTAATATGTTTTACCTTTGGTCTGACCATGGATGATACAACCTTTATAACATGGAACATCAGGGGTTTGAACTCTCCCTCAAAGCGTAAACAAGTTTGAACCCATTTAAAAAGACCCAGGCCGCCCTACTACAAGAGACCAAACTAACCAGGCAGGATCACAGATATTTGGTGAAGGACTGGGTCGGGTTATAAACTCATGCCAGCGCTGCCACAAAAAAAAGAGGTGTAGTTATCTTACTGCACAAATCACTTCCTTGGTCTATTTCACAAAGTAAAGCTGATCCTCAGGGAAGGTGGGTGACAGCCTAAGTGGATACCCCGCATGGTCAGCTAATAATTGCTAATATATATGCACCAAATGAGGATAGCCCTTCTTTTTTTTTAGAACTCAGTTCAAAATTAGGAACGATGCTGAAACCAGATATACCAATTGTAGTGGGGGGGGGACTTTAATTTAATGCTTGTCCCTGCACTAGACAGAAGTGGTCATGGGAGAGAGTATCACACTCGAGGAGCACAGGCTGTACTTAGTCTTAGCTCTGAATATCAATTAGTGGACATCTGGCGTTTAGTCAATCCCTCAGACAGGGACTACACTTTCCACTCTGAAGTACATGGCTCCTCTAGTAGACTTGACTTTTGGTTAATCTCCAAGTCTCTGATACAGTTTGTCTTAAAGACCAATATTTTGCCCACAGTCATCTCAGACCACGCGCTGGTGCAGCTGACAATATTATGGGGAACTTCTGCACCACGGTCTACTTCCTGGAGGCTGGACCCACTTCTTTTGCATGATCAAAAATTTATTGAATGGGCCAAAATACAAACTCAGCTTTTCTTACAAGAAAACCCTGTGTCGGAGACCTCTGCCTCCATCACATGGGAAGCATATAAAGCCACCATGCGAGGCAAAATTATTGGATATGGCTCCCATAGACGGAGGTGTAAAGAAAAGGAATATACTAGCCTCAAATGAACTTGCTAAGGCTGAATGCGAGTTCAAGGCTTTACCCCACCCATCGCCCCCACTGAATCTGGAAGGAAAGTTTTACAACTCAGATTAAACTTAACAAACTTTTATCCAGGAAGGCCGATTTAGCCCTCCTTAGGATTCGTCATACATACTGGGAAGGGGGAGACAAAAATGGGAAGGTCTTAGCATATCAACTCAGTAAACAACAAGCCCAACGACATATAGCGGGCTTGAAAAACCCCATTACGGGTAAGGTTCAAACTAGCTCTCAAAGTGTAAATGAAATTATGACGTTGTTTTATTCGCAACTTTATACTTCCTCCAAGTCTAAAAATAATTCTGTAATCCAAGAATTTTTACAATCTATTAAGCTATCGAAACTTTCCCCACCCCACATTGATGACCTTGAAGCCCCCTTCACAACACAGGAAGTCAACATGGCTTTGATGGCTCTAAAATCAGGAAAGGCTCCCAGAGGCGATGGGTTTCCTGTAGAATTCCTTCAGTTAATTTCTCCCATGATCTCCCCTTTGTTATGCCAGGTCTTTACGGAGGCGGAAGACAAGAGCATTTTGCTGCAGACCCTAAGAGAGGCCACTATAATAGTTCTTCCCAAAAAGGGGAAAGCTCCCGAAGATCCCGCTAGCTACCGCCCTATTTCCTTGATTAATGCTGACAGCAAGGTATACGCTAGGATATTGGCAAATAGACTTAACCCCATACTTCTGTCTTTGATACACCCATCCCAAGTAGGATTTGTGAAAGGTAGGTATAGCTCAGATCATTTGCGGACTCTTCTCAATCTCATTCACATAGCCAAATCTGCCCCGACACCTGTGGCTGCACTGGCCATTGATTTTGAGAAGGCGTTCGACTCTGTGGAATGGGGCTACCTTCACTCTGTCCTTCAGCATATTGGATTCGGCCCTCGTTTTTGAGTGGCTATAACAGCTCTTTATACAGCCCCCCTCACTAGGGTACTCACTAACTCAGTAATGTCAGACTCATTTCAACTTCATAGAGGTACTAGACAGGGCTGCCCCCTATCTCTGTTATTATTTCTTCTAGTGGTGGAACCCATGGCAGCAGCAATCTGCCAACATCCCTCTCTAACTGGTATTACTGCAGGTCACCCACAACCCACCACCCTTATGTACGCTGATGACCTGCTGGTTATATTGGTGGATGCCCCTAAGACCATTCGACCTCTTCTCTCCCTATTAGATCACTTCTCTCATATCTCTGGACTCAAAATCAACCAGGCCAAAACAGAGATTCTCTCACTTAATTCTAAATGTCTCCCCCATACCATGTCCCACTTTGGCCTTAAATGGTCACAACATACCATTACATACCTGGGAATCAAAGTAGGGGCAGATATTGGAAAATGGTGGGACAACAACTTAGGCCCTTTACTATCTAGTTGCAGGTGTGAATTGGACTGTTGGTCTCATCTCAACCTTACATTGGCTGGGAAGATATCTGCCTATAAAATGTCAATTGCACCTAAAATCTTTTATTTATTATCCCACATTCCCTTATTTCTCCCTAGGGTATGGATCAAAAAAATTGAAAAAACTATAGGTCACTTCTTATGGGGTAATGCTAAACCCCGCTTTGGCAAAAATATACTAAGGGCACATTGGAAATATGGTGGATGGGGTCTCCCTTGGATAGAGGGTTACAAAATTGCATACCAAGGTACACAGACCCTGAAATGGTTTAACCCACAGTCTGATGAGTCGCCCCAATGGTTAACATTAGAACAAGGCGTCAGCGGATCCTCTGTTACAGCTACAGTGTTATGGCCTGGAGCGTCTAAGGAGCTTATGCTGCATCCCACCATAGGCCCCTCTATTCTTTATTGGCGAATACTTCACAAAAAACTAAATATTTCAGCCCTTCCCTTACCATATACTGCCTTAAGGAATAACCCCAGTGTTACCATAGGTGGAAAGCCTGTGATCTGGCCCACTTGGCTGGGGAAAGGTATCCTATTTGTAAAGGATTTATTGGTTAAGGGCTCCATAATGGTAGACACATTTCAACAATTACAAAGTAAATGGAAACTACAGAGATCTGATTTTTGGAGGTGTTTGCAGATCAGAGATGCTTTGAAAATAAGGCTGCAACAGGCAGACGCATTTAAGGACCTTTCACCCCCAGTGCATTCGTGGCTTGCCCTACAGAAGGGGCCGGCAGGTATAATCTATGCCCTAGTTAGAGATACCCTGCCTACCTCTAATCAATCATCAAGGCACAAGTGGGGAAAGGCCTTAAAAATGCCACTGACTGAAACCCAGTGGAATCAATGTTGGCGGGTAGAACATAAAGTATTTACTGACGCTAGGAGCAGACTGATCCATAATAAAATAATGCATTCTTGGTATAGAACACCTGTAATGTTAAAAAAAATGCAAGTGCTCCCTCATGATAAATGCTGGAGATGCCATGTACATGGAGGAGATCTATATCACGTTTTATGGCTCTGCCCTTTGATCGTAGATGTGTGGAAGTCCGTTCAAAGTGTAGCAAACTTGATCCTGCCATGTAATATCCCTTTCAGTCCCTCCCTTGTGCTGTTGGGTCTTAAATGTGATGTCCCTAATCTTGACCCTCATTCATTTAGATGGCTGATGCTTTTAAGCATGCAAGTGAAGCGTTCTATCCTGAAAAACTGGAGATCTTCTAATATACCTAATATAACGGAGATCCTCCCCGCTCTTACATATATTTCCGAATTAGACAGACGTTCTCACCTGACATCAGGGCGTATGCCTCTTTACCATTGTTGCTGGGCCCCATATAAGGCCTATCTGGCCTCCAGAGCAGGTGTCGGTTGACCTGGTACATTGTTGTCCTACATAACTTTATTTCCCAATTTGAGGTGATGCGTAATCAGTTCACTGAACTTAGATTTTATCTACAGTTTTCTATAATTGGTAATCATGTGTTGTTTATACTGTATTCAATATAGGAGGACATTGTAAATAGTTAATAATGTTATTATTTACTTTTATGGCTAGGCTATTTGTACAATCTCTTTACAACTTGTGTTTTAGTTATAGAAGGTATGGACGAATAATCTATTTTAACACTTTGCCTCTTTAGGATTTACTTTAATTACCCTTAGTTACTTTGTGGCACCATATTACTTATTTTTCAGATGTTTCCTCAAATTTGACCATAGGAAGGTACGGCTACCGTAATGCATGAAGCCTTGACTTACCCAGCAGTGGTATCTCCTCGTGGGCTCGGATTTTTGGTAAGAGTCAAGGTAGGTGCCTTAGGGTCTAGTAGAGTCCATGCAATTTTCTTTTTAGATTTATGATGCAATTCAAAGAGTGTCTCACATGTCAATTATTTATACTGCTGTTTTGTATATAGCCCAAATGTAATGTTATTGTTTGTTTTTTTTTATTTCTTTTTGTTCCTTTGTTATGTTGCAGCAAAATTAATAAAAAACTTTTAACGTAAAAAAAAAAGTTTTTACAAGACTTTCAATATGCTGATGGCAGCTGAGACAACTGTCCAGGATCAAACTAAGATATTTATATTAATTGACTTTTCCAAGACAGTTCCATCTGCAGGGCCAGATTCACAAACGTCAGATGCACGCAGTGACAATGGCAGCTTGCACCAACTGCCACTGCGTCAGGGAACCTGCACTGCATTCTGAAAGAGTAGGGTCCCTGCACTAGAAATCCTAGAACTGCCACAACTGCAGGGGTGCACCAAAGCAAATGGCACACCTGCGGGCAATGACACAGGGTTCCAGCTGCCCCCCCATGGCGCAACCAAAGCAGTGGCATGGGGACCAGGGATGGGGGCACACACATGGCCAGAAAGTGGAGCCCAGGGGTGACATACTGAATGAGATGGCACTGTTGAAGGTGGGGAATGGATGGGTAGCCCTGGCAGTGCAGTTGCACCTGGTGGGGGTGCTGTGTATGGCACCATACTGGCACAAACACATAATGGGGTATGGGGGTATAGCATCACATAGTACCATGGCCCCATGATGGCACAGCCCAGGCAGCAGTCCCAAGGGCTGTGCTAACATTGGACCCTGGTTCTGTGTGACACTATACCCTCCCTTACCCCATTGTGTGTCCGTGCCAGTATGGTGCCATATATGGTACCCCCCACCAAGCGCAACTGCACTGCCATGATTGCCCACCCATTCCCCACCTGCAACAGTGTCAACCCCATGCAGTATGCCACCCTGTCACTACCTGTTAGTGCCCCCTTGACAAACATCCACAAAGTGTCTGGAGTGGCGCAAGGGGCTTAGACCACCTTTTCAGTGGTCTAACTACAGTCCATTGTCATGGCCACAGCGGGGTTTCCTGCATCCCAGAAGAGGGGATGTTGCAGCCTTGCCATGGGGCAAGCCCCTTTGTGACCTGGCACACCTGTTGGTGGATGTAACTTGTGGCGCAAGGGGGCTTTGACACAGCTGCATCCAAGGTGGATGCAGGCTGCATTTCTGCATACCATTTGACACAAGTTAGGATGCAAGTCACGACTTGTGGCCAACTTTTTGGATGCAAACCCCTTGCATCCCTCTAAAGGCTTTC
Source organism: Neoceratodus forsteri (assembly GCA_016271365.2). Classification (NCBI taxonomy): domain Eukaryota; kingdom Metazoa; phylum Chordata; order Ceratodontiformes; family Ceratodontidae; genus Neoceratodus; species Neoceratodus forsteri. The sequence goes on from CM057454.1 coordinate 1,104,412,658, forward strand.
TCTATCTAGCCCACCGTTTTTAAAGGAAGAAGTTGTGGACATGTTTATTTCCTAGGCTGAAAAAGCATAATTTAACATAATTTACTGTCAATGAACCAATTATAAGCTGCAAAAAAAATCAGGCATCACCTTTTTTTTTATTATTCTTTTGGTAACTGGGTAAGGCTCACTAGGCACAAGTGCTTGTTTTCAGGGGTGACCTGGGAGCACTGGTTGGTTAAGTGACTTGCTCAAAGTCACACAGTATGCAAGTAGAGGTTGGGAATCAAACCCAGGTGTGCTGGATGTCCCACGCTCATTCATAGCTCGTTACTCTAACCTCTAGGCTATACTGCCCCATTGAGTTATTCAAATCTTTGTTTTTAATAAAGATTACTGTATAATTTGCATACAGCAGCATCCTTGAAGACTGAACAACTCTAGGTAAATTGTTTAAGAAAAGACTAAAAAGCAAAAGGCCAAGAACTGATCCTTGAGGAACAGCTAAAGTTACAGGTAGAATTGTGGAAAATGTATTATGTATTTTGATCTGTTATACGCAGTTGGATAAGTAATCGCTAAACCATGATACAACTCACACAGAGAAGCTCAACTGTCCTAGGTTATCAATCGTGTTGGAATGCTGAACCAAATCAAACACTCTGGATAAATCAATATAAACTGAACCAACTGGGTCACCACCATCCAAGGCCTTATGTATGTAATTTGTAAATTCTGCCAGAGCTGTGATAGTACTATAAACCCTTTCTGAAACCATGTTTATTTGTTTATTTATTTAGGAAATCGGAATTACAACCCTTTGAGTAATTCCACTACTTCTCAGTGCACCTCTCATTTCCATCCTTGGTTTAAAAAACCCTTTGAGTAACAAATTTGTTTCCAAAGGCTCCATGTCAGAATAAAACATAGACATTCATACAGTACATACGTAGAATAAATGTGGGTGAACAATCACACAGAGTATACGTATGATGAGCACTGGTTATTGCCTATACATTTGGTAGCTTAAACAGTGCAGAGCTATCGACATATTCACCTAATGAGTGGTTAAGACCTATACAATTGGTAGTTAAAGCAATGCATGATATGAGTTGGTAGTTAGCTGCCTAAGGGAGGCCTTGTCTTATACATAATGCAATGCATTCATAGTCCAGTGCAACTGTATGGTAACTGAGGGAGGTGAGGAGCCTGTAGGCTAGAAATAGTGAGGGCTCCCCACTGCCAGGCCAAGGGCGGGCGCATGGCTTAGTGGCGTGGTGCAGGATCCACAGGTTACCGGTTACATTGGCATTAATGTGAGGAGAGGATACGGGCCCTTAAGGCAGCTTTAAAGGGACCTAGATTGGTGATTGATGTGACGGCCTGTGGGGGGGGGCATTTTACCAGGATGGAGCTCTAAGAGGGAAGGATCATTGGGCCAGGGTGGTCCTGACCCTACACACCTTCCAGATAGTTTTTGGGGCAGCCCATGTAGATGCTGAGATGGTGGCTGCCTGAAGACAAGCCATGACACCTATTGGGGTTAAATCCAGGTGGATTTATTTAGTGAAGAGACAGTTCAGGTATAATAGTCTTTCCTCAAGGGAGAGGATATTGGTGAGCACGTATAGGGTGCAGGTATGTGTATTTCTGTCATCACCAGAGAGGAGCCGGCAGGCCTTATTGATGACTACCTGTAGTTGATGAAGCATCATAATGTCAGCAGCAGCATAGATTGTGAGGCCATAGTCTACCAGCAATAAGACTGAGGATGTAATGGCTTGGTGAAGTGCTTCAGGTGGCAGGCAGTCTTTATGTCTGTACATAAGATGATAAGCTGATCAGATGATTGTGCATTGTACAGTATATTTGGAAGTAGCCGTAATCTGGTCATGCATTATGCTTTCAAAGGCCTTGGATAGTGGTAAGAGAACAGAAATTGGTCTGTAATTTGAAATTTCATGTCTATCTCCATTTTTAAATATCAGTGTGACAAAGGCATGTTTCCAAAGTGAGGAAATGTGACCATAAATAAGAGTAAAGTTAAATAAAATTATGTTACAGGGACAACTACTTCGTCTAAAGCAATTTTAAATAGTTTTAAATCAAATTCATAGGGGCCAACAAGAGCTTTTACTTTTAGTTTTCATAAATATTTCAAACAAGTGTGTTTACTAATAATGACATTAAAAAAATCAAGGATTAGTACTATCTTTATTTAAATCCACTAGGACAGATCTTACAAAATCATTAAGTGGCCAAGAAGAAGCCAGCTTCCTTATTTCAGTTATAAAGTAATGATTAAAACCATTTACTATATTAGTTGAGTCACTACAAAATAATCCATCTGTATTAACAGCTTTTGGAACATGATCTGGCCAGAGCTGATACGGCTGTAACCAAGCTCGCTGAACTCACGGCAGAACACGGCATAGTCTGCCATATCCAAGATGGCTTCTGGAGCTCAGTGCGCATGCATGAGTCATTGTGAATGTGTGACTTCACTTCTGCAGTTGCTGTGAAGTCACACATGTGCATTGAGCTCCAGTGGTCATCTTGAGAACAATGGAATGTTTCGTCATGAGCTCAGTGCACATGTGCGACTCCACTGCAACTGCAGAAGTGAGGTTGTGTATGCAGGATGACTCGTGCATGTGCACTGAGCTCTGGTAGCCATCTTGGATATGGAAAACTGTGCCATGTTCTGCTGTGAGTTCAGCGAACTCAGCGGACAATGGCAGAAAAAGTAGTGTGCCGGGGTTAACGCACTGATTTGGAGTAGCAGAAGGAAGTATTGCAATGCCATACTTGTGCTTTGGTATCCCCTTTTTCCAGCTACAGCAAGATGACTGCAGGTTCCACCCACTGCAGCCATAAAAAAGAATATCCCACCATATCCCACAATAGGCAACTGGTACAACCCACCCACCTCCATGTCCAGCTGCCATCTTTCTCAATGTTAATAGCGTATGTTTGCCCTTTATAAAATAATTATTGTGTTCCCCCACCCTGGTAGCACCCTATTCTAACTGTCCCCTCTCCAAATACCTAGTTCTCAGTAAGAAAAGATGACCGGCACAACTTCCCCTCCTCCAGGTCCGGCCGTCTTCTCATGAATGAAAGTACTCATGTGCTTGCTTGCTCTGAATTAGTAAAAAAGCTGTAGGAAAAGTCCAGGAGCTGAGCTGAAGTGCTGACTGCACCAGTTTTTGAATGTGGTATATTTTTTCAAGCCTTGCTTACTAGACTAGAGGTGCGGCCTAATTGGCTGGAAGGAAGGCTGTGTCCTGCAGGTGAAGCCACCTGATCCAGTGGTGGAGAGTCCTGTAGAGGCAAAATGTGGAGGGAAGAGGTGTGAGAAGTGCTGATACCCCCCACTCTACCTCTTCAGAGTAGGACAAAGTCCAGGAACTAAGGTAGAACATGGACCATGCTAGTTTTAAATGGGGTGGCTTTTTCAAGCCATGTCCACTGGACTTGTGGTGCAGCTTGATTGGCTATGAGGAAGACCGGGTCTTGTTAGGAGAACCACCCTTTCCAGTGATGAGTCAAGCAGTCCTGTAGTGGTGATTGGTTGGGTTAGGGGGTGCAAGAAGCACCAATACCTCTCTCAACCCCTTCAGAGAAAGTCAAAGTCCAGAAACCGAGCTTCAGCACTGACTCTGCAAGTTTTCAAATGTTGCGCCTTGTTCGAGCCACACTCACTTGAGTAGAGGTGCAGCCTGACAGGGTGGCAGGAAGGCTGGGTCCTGCCAATTAAGCTTCCAGATCCAGTGGTTGGGAGCTCCATTGAGTAGAGTAGATCAGTAAGGGACGGGCATATGAGAAACATCAATACAGCAGGATTGGGTACTGGGTCCAATCCTTTTTAATGGCTTTATAAGTGACATTGCAGAGGGACTGGAAGGAAAAGTATGCCTCTCTGCAGATGACACAAAGATCTGCAACAGGGCTGATACATAAGGGTGCATAGAAAGGATGAGAAGGGACTTGGCAAGGTTGGAGGAATGGTCAGAAGTATGGCAGCTTGGATTCAGTGCAAAGTAGTGCAAAATAACGCACATTTGTTTTATTTTTTTTTTTATTTCTTTTGTTAACCGGGTAAACATATGAACCAAGGCCCTTTTTCATATGCGACCCAAGACTATAAAATAGTCACAAGATTTTATACAAAAAGATAACTTTTACATTCACTTAATACAGGAATACAAATACATAACATATAAGACAAACAATATAATACAAATTATTTAAAATAGCAGTGACATTGCAAGCTACTCATGGGAAACAAAAACCCAGGGGAAGAGTACACAATGGGGGGGTAGGTAGTAACAACAACAAAATTGGAAAGGGACCTGGGGTAATCATATCAGATGACCTTAAGGTTGGCAAGCAATGTGAGAAGGCAGTACGGAGGGCAGGGGGGATACTGGGATGTATAGGGAGAGGCATCACCAGCAGAAAACAAGAAGTTGTTATCCCTCTGTACAGACAGTTGGTGAGACCCCATCTAGAGTACTGCGTCCAGTTCTGGAGACCCCATCTCCGCAAGGACATAGACAGGATGGAGGTAGTCCAAAGGAGGGCAACAAAAATGATGCAGAGTCTGCAAGGGAAGCCATACGAGGAGAGACTAAAGGAGCTTAATATGTATACCCTTGAGGAAAGAAGGGAGAGGGGGACATGATAGAAACTTTTAAGTACCTCAGTGGAATCAACAAAGTCCAAGAGGGTAGCATCTTTCAGAAAAAGAGATGTGAAAGAACAAGGTACACAATTTGAAGATAGAAGGGGGACGGCTCAGGGGCAATGTGAGGAAGCATTTTTTCACAGAGAGGGTTGTGGATGCATGGAACCACCTTCCTGAGGAGGTTGTGGGGTCTAGAACTGTGGGAGAATTCAAGAATGCATGGGACAGACATAAGGCAATGCTTGTGGGTGGTAGGAAGAAGTAGGCTGCTGGTTAACTAGAATCTGCAGCTTATCCAGTAGGTAGGGAAATGGGCAGACTAGGTGGGCCAAGCAGTCCTTATCTTCCGTCAAAGTCTATGTTTCTATGTTTCTATGTTAATACCCCTTTTGACCCTTTCAAAGCAAGGCAAGTCCAAGAACTGAACTGGAGTGCTGAACACACTACTTTTTTAAATGTAGCATCTTTTTCAGGCCTTGCCCATTGGAGCTGAGGTGTGTCCCAATTGGCTGGGAGGATGACTGAGTCCTGCCAGAAGAGCCACCTTATCAATTAGTGGGAAGTCCCATAGAGGAGACAGGTGTTTCTGTTGGTGGGGAGGGGGGTTCTACAAGTTCTTATACCCCTCTCAACCCCTTCAGAGGAAGTTAAAGTCCAGAAAATGAGCTGCTGTTCCAACCGCACTAGTTTTCAAATGTGACACCTTTTTCAAGGCTCACTCACTGGAGAAGAGCTGTGGCCCTATTGGCTGGGAGGAAGGCTGAGTCCTGCCAATGGAGACACCAGATCTGGTGGCAGGGAGTCCTGTAGAGGTGAGCAGTGGGGGAAGGGAGTGTGAGAAGCACCAGTACCCCACTTGACCCCTACAGAGCAACAGAAAGTCTAGAAACTGAGCTTGAGCCCTGACCACGCTAGTTTTCAAATGTGCTACCTTGTTTAAATCACACCCACTGGAGCAGAGGTGCAGCCCAATTTGCTGGGATGAAGACAGAGTCCTGTCTGTAGAAATGCCCAGCCTCATGGCAGGAAGTCCTTTAGAGGTGACAGGTGGGAGGAGGGGTAGAAAGAAACACTGATATCCCTATCAACCTTACAGAGCAAGAAAACATCCAGGAATTGTGCTGCAGCACCAGTCATGCTAGTTTTTGAATATGGCACTTTTTTCATGTTGCACCCATTGAAGTAAAGGTGTAGACCAATTGTCCGGGAGTTAGACTGTGTCCTGCCAGTGGAGCTGACTGATCCAGTTTTAGGAAGTCCTGTACAGGCTACTAGTGGGGGTGTGAGAAATCCCACTAACCCTCTCAACTGCTTCAGACCAATGCAAATGTTAGGAAATGAGCCAGAGGGCCAACTTGAGCTTGTTGTTGAATGTCACATCTTTTTCATGCCAGGGCTATTGGAGTAGAGATGCAGCTAAAACTGGCTGGGAGAAAAGCTGAGTTTTGCCTCTAGAGCCACCCAACCTATTAGCGCTGAGTTGAAAGTCTTGTATAGGAGATTGGTTAGGGTGAGGGGGTGAGGGAAGTACCGAGATCCCACTCAACCCCTTCAGAATAAGACAAAATCAAGGAACTGAGCTAGCAGCCAACTGTGCTAGTTTTTGAATATAGCACTTTACCCAAGCCATGTCCACTGGAGCAGAGGTGCAGCTTGATTGGTTGGGAACAAGGGTGAATCCTGCTGGAGGTGTCATCCAGTCTGGTGTCAAAGAGTCCCTTAGAGGCAATTGATGGGGGAGGGTGTGAGTGAAGCACTGATACCCTTCTTGACCCCTTCAGAGTGAGACAAAAAAGTTGCTGAATGTGGTGACTTTTCAAGACATGGATACTTGTGTAGAGGTGCAGCCTGATTGGTTGGGAAGAAGACTGGGTCCTAACAGTGTAGTCACCTGATCCAGTGCTGGAGAGTCCCATAGAAGGCATTGCTGAAGGGAGGAATGGAAGAGATGCATGTAGCACCAATACTCTTCTCTACTCCTGCAGTGCAAGACAAAGTCCAGGAACTGAGCAGGAGTAGCAACCATGCAAATTTTTGGATGTAATGCCTTTTTCAAGCCATGCCCACTGGAGAAGAGGGGTAGCCTGATTGACTGGGAGGAATGCTGAGGACTGCTGGTGAAGTTACCTAATCCTGTGTTGGGAAGGTCTGAAGAGGTTATCAGTTGAAGGAGAGGGTGGGAGAAGCAGTGATACCCCTCTCTATTCCTTCAGAGAAAGACAAAGTCCAGAAACTGAACTGGTCCCCCCCTCCCCACACTAGTTTTCAAATGTGTCATCTTTTTCAAGCCACACCCACTGGAGTGGAGGTGCAGCCTAATTGGCTGGGAAGAAGATTAAGTCCTACCAGTAAAGCTGCCCAATCTCATGGCAGGGTGTCTCTTACAGGTGATTTGTGTGTGCAGGGGATGCAAGACCCACCAATACCCCTCTTGACACCTTCAGATTAAGATAAAGTCCAGGAACTAAGCTGGATCCTCACACACCTTAAAATAATCATATATGGCTTCCTGCCAACCCACATTATACGTTAAATGTATTTGACCACCCATAGTTCAACACTTTTCTTGTGTTTAAGATGAGGCATGCAAAAGAGATTGCTCCCTGACCTTAAGCACACTGTGGGCATCCGAGCGAACTCCAGGCCACAACATAAACTCTAACATGGTGGACATGAAATACAGTAAAGTATAGTACTTGATCAATAGATTTGAAAATGAAAATGAACAGCAGGGCTTCCCACTGGGTAGTGCAAATAAGTGCCTAAAGGAGTACTTGGGTTAGTTGGGTTGTAGAAGACAAAAGAAGGCCAGGTGCTCATCAGGATTGTTTCCCTGTTTAAGTTCAATAGCAAGTAATTGTCAAACCCTGCCTTAAAACTAGTAAATGTTGTTGAGTCCAGCAAGTCCAGGAACTGAGTATATAAACAATTTAACATGAACACTATTTTAATAGGAAGGCCTCCCAAAAAGAAGTTTTAAGCACAAAGCGGAGATAAAAAAAGAGAGATTTAGACCCTGTTAGATGCGTTGGTCCAAAACTGTCCTTTTGAATTTTGTGATGTAATATATGCATTTAGGATTCCAGTGTAAATTAAGTTTGGCTTCACAGTTAAAGCAGCAGTGTAAAGAAAACAGGCAAAAAGTTTGAACTGACATTTTTTCACTATAAAAAATTCCAGACATCTTCCAGTTTCACTTGGTGGTAGAATTTTCTAGTTCCATAAAAACTAGAGTGTTTTATAAATGTTTTAATTTATTTATTTTTTACTCAGAAAAAAAAAGATAGCCACCATATTTGACTTATAAATAGCATTGCAGACCTGGCAAGGATTAGGATCAAGACAGTACAAAAAAAATCATGGTGCACAGCACAGCAGGTTCCTAGAAGAGTCAATTTGACAAGTTTGGTATTATTTTTAGTAACTGCAGCTGAAACTAGTGTTCTAGCAAAACATTTGTTGTTGCACTGCTGATTTAATAAATAGGTACATAATAAAGCAATGTTCATTGACCTACGCAGCCTGTATAGTTTTATGCTTGTGCAATTGTGTTAGTTTTGTTTTGGCCATTCGCACTTTCTATTCCAGAGGAATTACCAACCTGTAGGGTTACGAAAGGCAAGGAACCCTCGGAGAGGGTTCCACCCCTAGAGGTGCCACGGGATGATTCCTGTGACTAAAGGTATCTTAGGAATCCCCAAAATAAATGTATAATCATCCCCAAAGAAGGAGGAAACATGAAACATGTGAACAAGCAGTAACTGTGACATAGGAGCAGTAACTGTAACGTAGTAGTAGAGAAGCACAGGCAGTTTGATAATGCAATGAGATGCTCAGTTGGATAACGTAATGACTGCCCAGGTTTGTGTAGCATGATACTGATGGTTTGCATTGAGATTAGGGGATCCCCTAAGGAGAGAGGGAATGGCAGGACATCCACCACCTCCATCCAACAGCAGAACCTACCTAAAGAAACTAGGAGAAACAACTATGCTAACTAAGTATTATGACCTGAGGCAATGGAGGAGAGAAAAAACCCTATGAGGAGGAAATCTCTGGGGATCCAAGGCCCAGGTCACCTTCCCTCCAGGCTTGGGATAGTTTATTTAGTGATGGCTCAGCAGCTACAATTTGGAAAACCCAATTAAAGGGAGGTGGAAAATATTCCAATTTGGAGGAAGGCTGTCACTCAACCCCTCTAGCGGAAACGCCTTGGAAGGTTGCGTGAAAACTCTGCAACAATACGTGCAACCAAGGCGCAGAAGGAGAGCAACGACTGCTGAGGCACTCACCTGGCCTACCCACCCTAAACTCAAACCAGGTGAACCAGATGCAGTTGTAGGGAGAATGCGGTGAAGGTGCCTTGCTAGGGAAACCACTAAAGTCAATGGCTAACCATTATAGTGGAACACTAGAGCCAAAGGAGATCGTCGTAAACACCCTTCATAGGTAGTCTTAAATTCTACACCAGGAACTGCTGTCGCATAGCAGGCAGCTAAAGCCAAGCCCGAGGCAAGGACATTCCCAGCTATGGGCCAGGTGAGAAGGATCCCACCCCAAGTTGGACATGCTCGAGATGTGGACTAAATGCAGAGTGAGACCGTCGGCTGCAGGAACTCTGCACCAGATAGAATGGCTGGCATTCCCCAGAAATTGACTGACAGCTGAAAAGCTGGTGAGCTGAATGAGCACGGCGTGCTAAGATAGTAATGAGCATTGAGTCCTGAGACCTTGCAAGGTCGAATGCAGATTGAGTGCAACAGAATCCCAGATTCTGAAGTTGAGGGGATGGCAGTAGGCATGAAGCAATGTTTGGGGTAAGCAAGGAGCAACAGTTGCGTAACCAAGTGTGGACCTGCCCGTAGGTCAGTAAACAGAACAGTAATAAGTGGACCTGCATGTAAGTCTGCATAATGTAGGGCAAACAGCACTGAATAGTGGAGCAAGCCAGCCAGACAGTTCAAAACAAAATCAAGGTGACAAACTCTGAGGATTTTCAGCAGCGAAGATAGGATTTAGAACAGAAATAATTAGCCACATTGGCCATGACCCCCCAAAACACCTCTCAGTCCCCACCATAGGACAAACAAGGAAGCAATGGAAGGGCCAAGAACCACATGCAGATATAAAAGCTAATTTAATAGCCTCAGCAGGAGCTTTAGCTAACCTCAGAGTAGAACAAGGCACAATAGCAATGGGAGTAAACAAAGCAGTAGCAGGAAGCAATTAGGCCTGTGCAGCAGTAGTGAAAACAAAGGAGTACACTGAGTTGTAACAGCATTAAACAAAATAAAAGGAGGCACAATGCTCTGAAAGTACTGTCACCAGGCAGTGCAATAAGACTGCTGCAATGAGGTAATTAGAACAAGCATGAGTGAGCTGTATAGCTAGATTCAAGTAAATCTGAGTCAGGTGAAAGTAATCGAGTATGCAACATGGAGCAGCTATAGTGGAGCTGAAACACACAGATCAGGTTTGCAGGTGCAGTGCAAGTAATTTAAGAGTTGTGAGTAACTGAAAGTAAGCAGTATGAGCACTGGAGTAACAGTATGCTAGAAGCTTAGAAATAAAGCCCCCCCCCCACAAAAGAAAGGAAGCACACACAGCCGAAGGCAAAATACAAACCAGAAGCAGGTAAATAAACACAGAAGCCTAGCAAAGACAAGGAGCAACAGTAAAGGGGGGGGGCAGGCCCCAGCCAGCCAGGGAGGCCCAACCAGCTCAGAGGACAAACCGACAGAGCCTTTGGCTGCAAAGGAAAAATACTTCACAATGAGGCTGAGAGGAACCGCTTATATAGCTCAGGAAGTGACAGTGGCTGGCTGCTTGGCCACCGAACTCCAGGCAAAGCCTTTTCAATTATGCATTTTTGACTGGAGTCTGACCTATTCATCCTACTCTGATCACATGGGTATACTATGCTGAGTGAAATGTACTCTGAAAGGCACGTTATCTCAGCAATAATGCAGTGCTGAATGGCATGATGGTGATGCTGTCTGAGTTACAAAGTATTGGTCAATGGTCATGTGCAAGTGACACAAACACATAAACAAATTACATCACAAATCCCCACCTCCCACCTCCGTGTAATCAGCCCACCCCACCACAAAAGACAAAAATCAACCACAAACTAAAAAAACAAATTGCTAACCCACACACACACTGATAAATAAAATAAGAACATAAAAATCCACAAAATAAATAGCAAAGAAAGAATGAAAAAAAATTAGGAAGCAATAAATCATTAAAATGGCTTTCTCAAAAGCTTTTTGCTACTACAGTGCATCAGACACTTCTCTAAACCAGTGCCTAAGCATGCAGTCCACAAAACATTCTGGGCAGGATTCACAAAAGGGATGCGCCCAGCGCATCCCCTACTAGCACTGTAGCACGATTCTGGAAGGGGGCCGATATGCCAGTGCATCCCTGATGCGCCGGCGCATCACAGATGCACTGCATACTGCCATAATGATATGTGGCACATCTGGAGGGCCTGTGAAGGGGGCGTGCCCATTCATATGGAATGCAGCCCTATTTACAGTCCAACTTGGAGGCGCATCCCTGGGGCAAGTACGGAGATGTGCTTCCCAAAGATAAGTCTACTTCACGTAAACTTAAGTGAGTGGCTACCCACAGGCAGGCTGCCTTACTGCAGACAGCAGCACAGCAGCCTTCCCACCCTGGCAGTCCAGCACTCCCCCGCCCTGCTCGTATCAGTGAGCCTGTAGAATACAGCCCCATAAGGTTCCCTGGTGGTATAGTGGTACCCTCACCCTGCCTGTAGTACTGATCCCCTGATAGATTCCACCGTTATGTTCCCTGGTGGTATGGTGGTCCTCCCTACCTGCCCATAGCACCGATCCCTTGAAAATAACCACCGGTATGTTCCCTGATGGTATAGTGGTACCTCCCCATCTCTGCCCTGACTTCATTGTGAAACATAATGTGCCCACCCCAGCCCTCTCCCCCGTCTCAGCATGGGTAGAAGGCCAGCAGGCAGCACAACTCACCCGCACACTGCTATGGCAGCCCCCTGACTGTGCTGTCCATGAATGACAGCATACTCTATGACTGTAAGCGCATTGGTAGACCTTGTCAACCAATAGACTTGCAGCTTGTACTGTACACTGTCATTCACAACTTTGTGAATGACACAGTTGTGAATGACAGCGTACGGTACATGCTGCAAGCCCATTGGTTGACAAGGTCTACCAATGCGCTTACAGTTGTACAGTATGTTGTCATTCATGGACAGCACAGACTACAGCAGGCAGCTGCAGTGGTGTGCAGGTGCTGCTGCTGCCTCAGTCTTCTACCCATGCTGCGTGCATGGGGGAGCTGGGCTGGTGGGGGTGCCTGAGTGGGTGAGGGGTTGGGGAGATCACTAGATCAACAGGGTTATTTCAGACATCACGTTTCGCAATACGGTCAGGGTGGGGATGGAAGGGGGTACCACTATACCACCAGAGAACATAATGGTGGTTATGTGCAAGGGATTGGTGCTACGGGCAAGGAGGGGGGACCACTATACCACAGGGTAACATAACAGTGGTTATGTGCAAGGGATCAGTGTTACAGGCAGGGAGAGGGGCCACTATACCACCAGGGAACATAACGGTGGTTATTTTCAAGGTCTCAGTGATGCGGGCGAGGGGGGGCACTTGGACTACCAGGGGTGTTGGGTTGTGGCTGTACTGATGGCACTGCAGGGTGCCCAGTGCATTCCACCGGGCACATCCCTATAGTACTTATACAAATGGGGCCATAATGACATGCAAATGGCCCCATTGCACCTTGCATGCCTAATAGGCCCATTTGTGTGTTAGTGGCTGTGAATGGCAGCTCTAGACACAGCGAGATGTGCTGCCCCATTGTATTCCCAGCCTTCTGGCTGGGCAGGAAGTTCACCACTTGGCATGCTACCATAGTATAATGCAAATGGCCAATGGAGAGGATAATTTACTATCTGTACCTCTGGATATGGGTTTTGTTCTCTCTAAGCAGTATAAAAGGGTCTTGAGAAAGAGCGAGAAAATGGGATTAATATACACCAGACACAATAGGGGCCATAGTATGGCAAAGGAAACTCTAAATGATCTCCTTCCATTCTAAAAATGTGTATGATTATTTTATCTCTACCCCCCCCAGCTATGTTCCTTCCTAATACAAACCTTTATGTACTATTCTCTGCTATTGGGAATCTCATTACACCTACCTGACTTCTAAATTCCAACTCATCAAGTTGACAGTGTTGAACAGAACCACACAGACTGTACTGTACAATGCCGAACATACTCCAGTGCTCTAACATGGGTCCTGGAATATGCATTAATTGGAAAGATGTGATTGGCTAAGAATCTAGAACTGATATTATACTATGTAATGGCAATGCACTGCAACTCATTTGCATACCTGTGTACTCAGTAACCAATGGCAAGGCAGCTTTAACAAAACTTGATGACACTGCAATCCAAATAAATTGTATGTGGTTCTGATGCACTAAAAATGAAACAAACTTTATTAATGTGCTTTTGTAGAATGTGTGGCATTGATATATATATGTGTATATATATATATATATATATATATATATATATGCACTACTTTGGGGCTAATTGCACTCGGCATTTGGCCTCATGCCAATGTACCTAAGATATGAGTATATGTCGATATGACCACAAACCATATTGTGACTCATCCTTTACCTAGTAACTTTTTGTGCTAAGGCACAGTACAACTTTAATTTAGATGTAGTAAAAGTGTTGTGGGATTGTGTTGCACACAGATCTGGCAGCCAGACATTCTGCTGGCACTTAAGATTTACAATTGGTCAGATAATAATTGGATTCACAGTGCTATACTGTCAGGTACTCTCTATGGGAACCAGCTTAATTCATGTTTCCGATGACAAATTAGACATGGCATTTAATTTAAAACCAAAGGTGCCTCACTACACTTATAGATCAAACAGACATAATAGACTTTTCTATTTCTCTGACGTGACTGTGATTTTTAGAGCTACAAGCACTGCACACTACAGGCATGCAAATGCAGAGTATATCTGTTTTAATGTTTTGTGTGTAACTAATGCTTTCATTTAAAGAGTTTTGGTTTTGGCTCTAGAACATGACACATAAAAGGAGCGAGTGTATTCCTAATTGCAGAAATTCTGTTTTTATGAAAGGGTGATCTACTACTGAGCAGCTGTTGGTTTATGCTGAATGTGACTTTTTAAACTGAAAAACTACAGCAATCAATACCCCTTCCAGTGACGGTTGATAAACACTCTTGTGGGACAGTGGCACTCACAGAAAAGGGCAAATCAGTCAATGCCCGTTCCAGAAATAGTGGATACATACTCTTTTTGGAGAATGGCACCCCAGGACAGGCTGAGAGAAGCAGGCCACAGCCATCTTCGGTTTGGCTTTGATTTGAGGCCTACAAATTCTGTTCAGCTTTGCTGTTTCAGGTGAATTACTTTGCCTCCCAGTGCATTAATTGGTGTGGGGATAAAACAGATTACAAAAACTGGTAGGGGAGAAGCCTTGAGATCAACAATGAATATAAATTACTGTAACTTACTTGTCTCAGCTGCTGTTGGCATGCATCTGCTGTGGAATACAGTTTGTGGTGGCATGACACAGTTCACAGTTAGTATGACCTTTGCCTGCCAGATCAAATAGCAATTTTTAGTATCTATTGCTGAGCTCAAAGGCTTATGCCCCCCGCCCCAGTAGACAGTGTTTTACCTCCATACCAATTACTATCTTCTCAAAATCCTCATATATTTTTAAATGTATTAATACCCATCTCCCCTCTAAAAAAGTTATGCATCTAAGAAAATAAATACAAATTGAAGGCAGTAAATTTAGGGCATTACATTTGACTTCTCAACGTTTCACCTTCATCATGCATGGAAGCACTGTAGGCCCCAGTCCACAGAAGTGTCTCAGTTGGTCTAGACATGTACAGGGCCCTGAAAAGTCATGGAGTGCACCTATGCACAGGATGTGCAACATCAGAGCACCCTGTGGCATCCACATTAAGGTAAGCTTGCTCCTTCAGCACCTGACCCCTGAATGGTGTATGTGACTACACAGCCAGGTGAGTCATGGACAGGCCAGGGGATATGGTTATTTATGCATCTGATCCAAGATGTAAACTACCTGTGTATAGTGCACATGTCTGGCAGAGGAGGTGACCACTATATCTGCCAAGGGCAACATTAGTAGCTACATGCTCACCCTCTCCCCCATTCCTAACTAACATTACCTGGCTTAATTAGTCCTCCTACCTCAGGAGAATCAGTGGTGGGTCGAAGGCATCCACAGTACTGTCCGGTATGGTTTTCAAAATAACAATTATTCTGGTGGGGATATGGCTGTCCTGGAAAACTGTCTTATCCCAGTATGCCCTAGTCTCTGCACAGGCAGGGATCCAAATGTGAACTGGCACATGCATCCAACGGTATTTCTGTAGTCCAGTACTGTCCCCCTCCCATCTACCCCAACATTGGCTTCACACAAGCGAAGCACAGAGGCACCGGACTGAGAATCTTGTCTGGTGTGGAGGGCATTGGAGAAATAGTTGAGGAAAATGGGATCAAATAAAAACAGCAATATTAGAGGTGATGGATTCACGTGAAACAAGTCTGTAAACAGAATAAATATAGGAAGTCAATCTGGTTTTCCAATGAATTGGGGTAGATGGTAGGAGCCAAAAGAAGAGGCTTCAAGAAATATAAAGAATCAGGGTGGCGGCAGTGGAATGATTATCAGAAGAAGTTAAAAGAGGCAAAAAAAGATAGAAAGGTAAAGATAAAACAGAATTGATGGAGAACAAGGAGCTTTTCAGGTATGCCAAGGAAAAAAGAAAGATGAAAGGAGAAATTGTTAGGTTTTCTGATGGAGGGAGGGTGGTGATGAAGGATGATGAGCAGAAGTATTAAACAATTCTTTTGTGCTTAGTATTCATGGTGAAGGATGGGGGACCACTGCCTGAAAGCAATGTAAAGTCATGAAAGGGGGATAATAGGAATACATCATGAGAGCCGAAAGTTGACAAAGTCAGGAAACAACTGTCAGCTCTTAGAGCAAATAAGGAATTGAGACCACTTAGTTTACACCCAAGGGTGCTCAAGACACTGGAACCAGAGCTGGAAAAACCACTGGCTTAAAATTCTAGAAGCTCCATGGAAACAGAAGAAGATCTACAGATACGGTGCCCCTACATAAAGGGGGGGATAAGGAAAACATGAGCAACTACAGGCCTGTCAGCCTTATCGCCACGGTAGGAAAATTGATGGAGACCTTGATCAAAGAAAAAGTGCATAATAACAAGAAGCTAATGGACGACAAGACTGCAAGGAATATGAGTTTGCAGCAAGTAGATAGTGTCATATAAAGCTGACAGTATTTTTTGGTTTGGTCACAAAGGCAGTTGGTAAAGGTCAGTCTGTAGACTTACTCAATTTTGATTTCGGTAAGCTCTTCGATTTGGTACCACATAAGAAGGACTACTGAAAAAGCTGGAGACTCTGGGCATGGGGGGGGTCCCCTACAGTGGACAGGAAATTGGTTGGGTGGAAGGAAAAAGTGGGTGCTAATAAATGGGTTCAAGTCAGTGAAGGGGGTTGTCACAATTGGGGTGACATAGGGGTCAGTTCTAAGTCCAATCCTGCCCAATATATTTGTGTTATAAAGAGTGGCATTCAGTGCAAGATGTAACTTACTGCGGATAACACAAAACTCTGTGGAAGAGTAGGTGGTGAGGAAGGAGAGCGGGACCTCAACAGGGATTTGGAGAGGCTAAGGAGTTGGTCCAGGGTTTGGCAATTGAGGTTTAACCTCCAAAATGTACAAAGTTATGCACATTGCAAGAAAGAACCCACATGCAGTATACTGTATACTGGATGGCAAGGGTTCAGTTAGCAACAACAAGAGAGGAAAGAGAACTGGGGTTTATCTTTAGTGATGCCATCAACTCCTCAAACCATTGTAACAGAGCATATAGCAAAGCAACAAAACTGCCAGGGTGCAAAGGGAGAGGTTTGGATTGTAGAAGGAAGGAGGTGGTATTGCCTCTGTATAAGTCCCTGGTGAGACCCCACCTGGAGTATTGTGCCTAGTTCAGGAAACCTCATCTGAGGAAGGACAGGGAGAGTTTTGAGACTGTGCAGCACCAGGAAAGCAAGTTGATACAGGTCCAGCAGGGTAGATCATATGAGGAGAGGCTGGCTGCTCTATTTATACATTGAAGGCAAAAAAGGAGAGGAGTGACATGATAGAAATATTCAATTTCATAAAGGGGCTAAACAAAGTGGGCATGGGGGATCTCTTTACCAGGAGTGGAAGTACAGTGATGAGAGGGCATGAGAGGAGACTTGTTCATGGGAGACGCAAGAGGGATGTAAAAAATGTTTTCATCACAAAGAAGGTGGTGGATCCATGGAGCAGATTACCAGCTGAAGTGGTGGAGGTGGAGACTGTTAATGGATGCGAGAGCAGGTGGAACATATGGGGGGATAGAAATGCAAAATCCAAAAGGAGATTCAAAGAGGGTGGGAGTAGTTAGAAGTTGTGTGGGAGTGAATAGGATGAGGGAGATGTAGCCATTGAAGGAAAATGATCCCTCCGTGAAGAAAAATGATCCCTCTAGGAAGATAGGTTAATAGGGATAAGGTACAGATAATGAACAGACATGATGGACACTGGGTCTTTTTCTGTGGATAGTTTTTTCTCTATTTCTATTTATCTCTGCCATCTACTGTATGTGGGTTGGCCCACAGACTTTTCTCTTTTGTGTGTTTTTTTTAATAGTTTACATTTTTTCAACTTTGCTTATATTTATTGATCTAATAAATGATTACATGTGGTCACGAAAGCAAGAAAGTTTAGCGTCTGTGCCTGTTTATTACTGATTACTCATTTGATGTCAGCGTCTTCACCATTGCCCCTTAATGGTAGGTTGAGTTACAAGATGGATAATTTTTTTCTGTTTCATATTTTGCCTGCATTAGCTGCCCAGCCATCCTTATTGAACCAGCACCCCCCCCCAGTTCCTTCACCTAGCTTCTCCGAGGCTTATCTCACTCCTTGTTCACCTTCAAGCAGAAAGTCCCTTCTGAGGTGCCAGGTCACCAGTGAAGGGCCTGCAGGGTGTTGTACATCATCCTGCATCTGGGACTTTTTCTACATTTTCACTCTGAGGGACCATTGCACATGCCATGGATGCAACGTGTAAGGTCCACCTCTGTGGAGATGCCCCAGTGTCCTGCGTGCAGTCCCCCCCCCCGACATGATCTGGCCGTTCTGCTGCTCAGATACCTCCTGGCAGCAGACAAGCAGTGAGGCACTCTAACCCCCCTCCTCAAGGGAAGAGAGCTATCCTGGGACACCCTCCCTTGTTAGCCCCCAAGCAATCTAAATTTGTTTCCAAACCCGGGTTACTAACATGGCAGGAGGTGAGGCACGCAGTACTTCAGCCCTCCATACCACTGGACCGGCCCAGACATGATGCATCTTAACTGATAAATTATGACTCAGTGTGAGCCACACCTCACGCCTGATCACAGATAGCTTGCTGATAATGAACATTGTAAAAATTGTACTATTCAGGTGAAATAGATGGGAAGGCGTGTGTCATAATCCTTCTGCTGCCAGCACTGCTGGGAGTGGTAAGCAGGACAGTGATGCTGCCAGTGAAAGTGAGTACAGAAAGACTTACCAGCAGTACTTATAAGAGTGGTAACAGCAGTATTATGGCTTGAAGGATGTTGGAATAATCAAAAAGATAGCTGAAGTAGGTTTGTGGTGAGGTGAGTCTTTTGTAATTGTTTATTGAAGTTTCAGTGATTTACACAATACAACAGTGACCACCGGGTATGGTAGAAACAAACTGGCCAGGGTATAGCCCCTTGGATGTACAACACTAAGCATAATCATTAAAATATATGAATAACTGATGACAGTAACAATGGAAATTGATAGGCATAGCACTGGGATCAAAGAACACAGCAGAGTAAGCAATAATATTAATTAATGTATAGTATACACATTAAATTTGCAAGACAACTGCTCCTTTCATGCAAAGGGTGTAGTATAACATGTTGTCTAAAGGGACGGCTGATGCAGTAGGACCACAGTAGGTACTCACGCTTCTAGCCCATGTAATCTATATGGCGCTATCCTTCTCTGGGACATGGTCTCATAAGTTGAGGGATGTAATATCCCTGTGGAATTTTACAGTACTCTAAGACTAAGCAGGGGCCCCAGATTCATTCAAATGTCCCAGCTTTTTGCAGGTGGCATAACGTGCCATTTCAAAACTAGCCACTTTTCACATTTCAAGGAGCCACTTGGAGATGGGGGGGGGGATTGTCTCTCTCCAACGTCTTAAGTATTATGCATTTAGCTGTGATCAGTGTGCATTAGAGCCATGTTTTTTACTGAATATGGAATCTTTCAAATACAGATGGGCATCTTCAAATAGGTCAAACGGTATTAGCCTTGGGGTTAGAATCAAGACAGGATGGACAAGCCTACTGTAGACACGCATGACATCCTCCCAGTAACGGGTTAGCACTGGACAGTGCCAGAGAATGTGTGTGATAGTTATTCCCTGTCACTGCTGGGCATCTCCAGCAGGTGTAAGAAGGTGACAGCCCCCACTCTGGGAGTGGCTGAGAGGTCCTATACCAGTGATGTATTACTTAAATTGCATGAAGCGGTTCCTTGTGTCCCTTACAACTTGCCGTAGTCCAGACCAGCACATTTTCTGTACCCTGTGTGTTATGTCTGTCCCAAGTTCCACACTCGGTGTTACTTGCAGAGCTTCAGTGGTACTTGGACCAAGGGAGGAAAGGTCTTTATAGACAGGACTAGCATTTAGGGGGTTGTCCTTCACTGTGTTGAGAATGCAATATAGGGAGTTAAGCCCTTCAGATTTGTACTGGGGTCCCAGGAGCTGAGCCAGCGCATGCTGTAATCGTAGATATTGCTAGTGATGGTGGTTCTCTAGTCCAAACTCACCTTGAAGTTGGCCTAAGGTTTTCAAATGCCCAGTCACCCCATTAATGAGGTGGAACAACAGAGTAATCCCTCTTGTAGACCAGGTGAGCTAGGTGATGGGTGCACATCCTATTCTGAAAGCCTGATTTCCCTTGAGTGGTAAAAGGGTTGATTTCTGAAGACACCAGTATGTCTGCTTAGCCAGGTTGGTCCAGACTTTAGTCGTGGGATTAATAGTTGGGTGAGATCCAAGCCCCAGAGATAGTCTCCCAAACACTACTGTCCTCATTAAGCTGCCTCCTAATAGGTGTCCTTCAGAGCTAGTCCACTTGGGTAGCTGGTCAGATGGTGTCCTAAAGGAGGATTTGGTTAATTGCTTAAGCAGGTGAGCCATGTGTTTAAGTATGAAGTCTGGCAGGTCAAGCACACTGTTCTATAAGAATTGTGTAAGCTTCTTATGGCTCTTGCACTAGGGGACCTGGCCCCACAGAAAATACATCATTTTCTTGTGGGCCCACTTGAATATTTCCAGTTTGAGCTTGATGGGGAGGTACTGTATGCTTGGTGCTGCCTTTATTTTGAAGGTATGGGTTCTGCCCCAAAGTGAGAGTGGTAGGAAACTCCATCTGGCAATTTCTATGTCCAGGCCTGGGAGCAGGACGAGCAGGCTAAACTTCCTCAGGTCTACAATATTTCATATAAAATGTATCCCTAGGTATGTCAGCTTGGCTTCTGCCACTCAAAGACCCTATGGGAAACTTGTTGTATTTTTACCTTCCCACTGGAAGCTAGTATAAAGGATTTGCCTAAATTGGTTTTGTAGCCTGACAATCTGCCAAAGTGATGCAACAAACTGTAGGATGACAGGTACTGAATGCTCAGGACACATGAGCATCAGCATAATGTTGCCCATATAGGCTAGAACTTTGTGTTTCTCTCCCATCTGGATGCCATGGATCATTGGATGCTGCCATATCATTTTAACAATGGTTCCAGCATGATAACAAAAAGGAGGGGAGTCAGGGGGTAGCCCTGTGTCCCTCAGCCTAGTGGGAAGGTCACTGAGGGAGTGAAGTTTGTGACCATTGAGGCCAGCGCAACATTGTATAATAATAATAAATTTATTTTTAGAGTGCCTTTCAAGAATATCAAGGTGCTTTACATCAAACACAGTATAAAATATCAATTTAAAACATATAAAAATACATTAAAACAACATTTAGTTAGAACAAGCCATACAATCATCCAAACAATAACAGATATTTATAAATAATTTCCACTAATCATCAAGATAAGCTAAATCCCATAGGTAGGTTTTTAAATCTTTCTTAAATATCTCCATGAAGGTGCACTCCCTTAACCGGCGTGGTAGAGAATTCCAAAGAGTGGGTGCGGCATAAGAAAATGCTCTGCTACCTGAAGATTTTAAATTCACTCTTGGAATCTCTAACAATCCCCGTTGGCCGCAGAGTTAATCGGGCCGGGGCACTAAGGCAATTGTAGTTCTTTTTTCAGATAGGTCGGACCCTGATCGTGAAGGGCTTTGAAAGTCAATAAAATGACTTTAAAGGTGATCCGCCACCCTATAGGAAGCCAGTGCAGTTCACACAGCACCGGTGTAATATGGCTGGATCTCCTTGTCCCAGTCAACCCCCAGGCTGCAGCGTTCTGCACCAGCTGAAGGCGATGGATTTCAACCCCAGAAAGCCCAAAGTAAAGGGCATTGCAGTAGTCCAAGCGCGAGGACACAAAAGCATGGACCAACGTTGGTAGGGAGTCAGAAGGAACAAGGTGACGCACCCTGGCAATATTCCTAAGATGGTAAAAGGAAGTCCTGACAACAGCCAACACTTGAGATTGAAAGGTCAGCCTATTGTCCAGGACAATCCCCAGGCTGCACACCTGTTCAGAGGGCAGAAGTGACACACCGCCAAAAAAAATTCCAGAAGGCGTGCCACCATGTGACATCGCTATCTGACCACCCAGGTCCACCACTAACACCTCCGTCTTCTCTGAGTTCAACTTTAACCAACTAGAATCCATCCACCCTTGGATTTCTTCCAGACAGTTGTTAAACACTGAGAGTGCTCCATCCTGGTCAGGTGCAAAAGACAAGAATTTATTTATTTATTTGTACATCAGTTTAAGAGCTTTGAGCCAGAGGCTCATTTCCAAAGGTACCTCGTCACAAAGAGGACTAATACAGTACAACATTTAGTTACATCATTGTGGTTACAGCTTTTTATGTCATTGCGGTTACAGCTTTTTACATCATTGGGGTTACAGCTATGGTAGACACAAGGAGTAGTTTCTTTGTTACAAAATGTGTGTTACAGGTTTGGTATTCACAAGCTATTACAGTTATTTGGAAAACAGATTGACAGAGTAAAGCATACATTGGTAAAGCAGACACGTAGTCTTGATCAGAGACTATATAGGAAATGCAGGCATGTAGTCTTGGGCAGAGGCTACTATAGGTAGAAAATTAAGAGAGCTAGGGACATGGTTGGTGATTAGTTTGGGTGAGGAGCCACTCAGAGAGTTTTGTCAGGGCATAGTGAGCTGGAACACCTAGAGACAAATTCAGCTTCGCAAGCTAAATAGCTGACTCCGAAGTGTGGTTTTGAAGCGGGAGATTGTAGGGGTATCAGAGATGGAGGTGGGGAGAGTATTGTACCAGAAGGGAGCTCTGTAACAGAAGGACCTTTGTCCATGTGTGGTCCTGGACCTAGGGACTAGCAGGATGGCCTTGGAGGAGGAACAAGTTTGGACTAGGGGTTGTACGTGGTGGATAGAGGCTGTCAGGCCAGGTGGGGATAGTCCAAGGAGGGTTTTTTTCGTTATGAGGCAGGTTTGATATCTGAGCCGTTCATCCAAGTTAAGCAGCCTAGCCATGTCATATAGCTGGCAGGTATCAGTTAGCCTAGGGGCTCCCATAATTAACCTACAGGCCTTATTCAAGGTGAGTCGGATTTTATTGAGGGCGGTCGCGTCTGCAGTGCCATAGACTGGCAGGCCATAGTCCACAAGGGACATTATTGAGGAGGTAACAGCTAGTTGGAGGGCACCAGTGAGGAGGCAGTGCTTGTAGCGGTAAAGGATACCTAGTCGAGCATTTGTAGCTGAGGCTAGAGTATCAGTGTGATTGTGGAAAGTGAGGGCTGAGTCAAAGGAGACCCTGAGGTACTTGTATAGGCGGACTTGATCAAGAAGATGCTTGGAACTAGGGAGGATGCGGAGTGGGAAATTACTGGCTTTGTTTTGGGGATGGGCAAAGAGCATAGTTTTAGTTTTTTTCAGATTGACTACAAGTCTATGCTCTTTGAACCAGGTTTCTGCATCATTAAAGGATAGTTGCAAGGTGTCTTGTAGGGAGATGGGGTTTCGGTGGGTGGCGAAGATGATGGCATCATCTGCATACAGCAGGATTTTACCAGTGTATGCTTTGGGCAGGGAGTTGAGGTAGAGCGAGCAGAGAAGAGGACCAAGGATGGAGCCTTGGGGGATACCTGAGTATAGCTGGGTATCATCTGCATAGCTGTGAAACCTCAGCCCATACCATCTTATAATGTCTCTGAGGGGCAGCATGTACATTGCGAATAACATGGGTGACAGCACTGAACCCTGAGGCACCCCATTGAACAAAGAAGTTGGGTCGGAGGAATAAACTCCGACACAACTCTTTGTGATCTCCCAGTAAGGAATGAAGTGAACCATTTTAAAACAGTTCCCGACATTCCACAAATTGACCTCAGCGTACTAACAACACCAAGTGATCCACAGTGTCAAAGCTGATGAGAGATCAAGAAGAACTAGAATGGAACGTTTCTTCTGATCTCTAGCCCTCAGAAGATCATTAAGCACCCAAACCATCGCAGTCTCGGTGCTATGTCTTTTACGAAAACCAGATTGGAAGGATTCATAGATATTATGGATGGTTAAATGGTCTTCCAATTGGGCTGCCACTACCTTCTCAATAACCTTCCCAATAAAGGGAAGATTAGAGATAGGTCTGTAGTTTGAAAGACAGCCTGGGTCCAGAGTAGCTTTTTTCAAGAGGGGTGTCACTACCGCCTCTTTCAAGGAGTTAGTAAGCTCCACAGACTGTAAAGAACACCAGACTATTTGCACCATAACTGGACCGATGATCTCAAAACAACCCAAAATTAGGGGAGCTGGTCCAGGGTCCAAACTACAGCTTGTAGGCCACACACTATGGATGATTCTCATAATATCCACGTCTTCTAGTCGGCAAAAGGAACTTCAAGAGAACTGAGGTACTGTGGGCTTGCACTGTTCCACAACATCACCCTTAGAGATTGCCGGATGCAAGCCCGCTCTGATATCAGCCACCTTAGTTGCAAAGAACCGAGTGAGCTCCTCACACTCTATTTGTGAAAAGGCTTTTCGGACTTGCAGACAGGCTGGGTTGCACAGTCTGAAACAGCTGAGCCGGTTGATTATGTGCAACTGCAATCTCCCTGGACAGGAATTCTGCCTTCTTATGGGTGATTGCAGATTGATAGATAGAATAATGTTCCATCAATCTAAAGTGGCCGGCATCAAGGGTGGATTTGTGCCAACAATGCTCTAACCTTTGCCCCTGTCTCCGCAACTCCCTCAAAGTCCCATCAAACCAGGGGGACCTGGGGTGAAGGGATAGGGGGCACTCATGAGCAGGAGCAATAAGATCCAGGGCGCCGTTAATGGGCATATTATAGGCCACCACCAGCGCCTCTGGGTCACTGCTAGTCAACACGAGGGATGAGAGGTCAAGGACCGCCGCAAGGCCCTGGGAAGTAATATTCCATAATGGGCGGTACCTGACCATCTCCACAGGGGAGGCCTTCTCAGGGGCATGTAAAAATTGAACCTCATGGTTTGGTGGTCAGACCAGGTGACTGGTTCCACCCCCACGTCGAATGAGTCAATCCCTAAGAGGAAGACTAAATCCAAAGAGTGCCCAGATTTATGTGTAGCATTGGAAACTACCCGTGTAAGGCCCAAAGAAGACATAAATTGGAGGAAGTGATTACAAATTGTGAGAGTTCATTGTCGTGGCCAGGTGTTAAAGTGCCAGAACCATCAATCAGGGCAACTCAAACGACATATCGACGAGGAAGTCTGCTACTTCCTGTATGAAGCGTTTCCCATCTCCGGGTGGACGGTAGATGAGAATGATTGGAACGCCTACACCTGCTACAACTGTACACTCAAAGGATTCAGCTTCACCTACTACCACATTCATGAGGCCAAATTTAGTCTTAAAACAGACTGCCACCCCTTCCCCCATGGTCCAATCTCAGGCAGTGTATCACCGAATACCCGGACGGAATCATGGCCTCCAATATGGGGCCCAAATTTTCATCCAGCCAGGTCTTGGTGAAGCAAGCCAGGTCGGTTGAACCAATAAGATCAGGTAAAATAGCGGTCTTATTCTTAACAGACCTGGCATTGCACAACACCGCCCGGGTTGGACAAACCTCGGAAGCTGTCCGGCCTATCTGCCCACTAAGTTCAGTAGTGCCCTTGGGTATGGGCACCAGACAGGGGAAACCCCGGTCTGGATTCCATTTCGCCCCAGGGTGCCTTGTGGACTTAACAACCTGATACGGTGGCCCCACTCTTTCATCCTCTCCTGTTTGCCCACTCCCGCCCTCCTCACTCTCCTACGAGCAATCCCCAGTGCGCTACAGTGCTGGTATGTCTCGAACTGTAAGGGGGGAGTATAAAAAGGGTGGAGGGCGAGAAGAGAGGAGGATGAATAGTGCATCACCATGGAGCCCACCGACCAACACATGATTCAGCTCAAACTAGACAAAATAAAACAAGTATCTAACTAAATTAATCTAAAGCTCTGAATACTTGTAGCTAAAATCCTAAAATCCTCCAAAACAATAATAACTTAAACAATAAACCTATAAATAAACCAATAAAACCTACAAAACCACCATCCTCCCCAACTGGATAGACTTCAAACCCAGAAACAACAAAATAAAAAAATAAATAAAAATTCCTCTCTCACAGGATAAAATAAACGTAGAAATATAAATGCATGGACCTGATTGATGAAAGCCTCCCTGAATCCTAAGCTGCACAGTGTGTGGAATAGCTATGTTCACACCACCCTGTGGAACACTTTCTCCATATCCAGGTAGATAAGCACCACCGGTGTGTGATTACTTGTTGCTTGCCACATCAGGTTTATAAGCCAAGAGGTCTTGTCCATACCTGTTCAGTGTGGGATGAAGCCCACCTGATCCATATCAGTGATGCTTGAGATGACTTCTTTTACTGCTGGGAGCAGGAGTGTGCTGTAGTGATCATCTTGACATATGCTTTGCAGTCTGCCATGATCAATGAAATGGGACAATAACTGCCACAAACAAGTGAATCTTTGCCTGGTGTTGGTATGAGAGGGATCTCCAGTCCTCATGGATGGATGAGTGTGTCTGTCAGGCCAGGCTCCACCAATGCATCTGATAACAGGTTGAATAGCACCTGTCTGAAAGAGTACAGAAATGCAAGGAGCCTTTCTGGTGTGCATTGAGCTGAGGACCAATCCCAGCTTTTGGGCAGTGAAGGGTTTGTCTAGGGCTTCTCTCAGGGCCAAGAAAAGCCTTGGAAACTCTAGAGAGGAGTTCTTCCTTGGTGTGGGATACCTCGTGTTTATATAGAGTTCTATAGAAGTCTAGGAAGGCTTCACTGATGTCCTGTGGGTTACTTTTGGTCTCACCATTTGGCTCCTTGGGCTCATTTTTGAAAGCCCAGAGGATTACGCAAGGTTCCTACATCAAACATAAGTGACACAAGTGGCACCTTGCATCAAAAGATGCAGAAAACCCTATATTTGAATGCAGTCTGCATTGAAATGGGATCCGTTGTGCAACAGTGGCACTACACCAGCCTTGCAACCCAAATCAGGGTGCAGCAGGTCACAAAGGGGCTTGTGCCATGGTGGAGCTGCAACTTCCCATTTGCTGCAATTTCACAAGCCCCATCATGGCTGCAAAATGGGGTTCATGTTAGACCAGCCAGGAGGTGGTCTATGTGCCCTGCACCACTGCTTATCAGGACAGCAAGTGAGCTGTGAGGCTTGGAAGGTGGGGAACAGGGGCTGCAGGGGCACTGAGGGTGCCATAGAGCATGAAGGGGGCACAGCAGCAGATATAGGGAGTAGAGGAGGCACCTAGCAGAGGTGCCAAAGGCATATAAGACAAGCAAGGGGACCGGGTGAGGGGGTTGGCATCACGATCCTACTACGACACGACAGGTGCCAGGGCTGCTTCCACCTGGGGACATTCATAATAGGATCGAGTTCCATAAGGTTGGGCCAGCTATGTCAAAGACCTGCTCACCAGTAGATGTCAGCCAAACCCTGGGAACTGCAAGGAGACCCACCTCAGAGGAATGGTGAGAGCAGAAGGTCAGGTGAGGCAACAGAAGGTCCCGCAGGTAGTTAAGGCCTAGTCCATGTAGGTCCTTGTAGGTCAGCAAACCAAACATGAAGGAAATTCACCACCTCACCAGCAGCCAGTTGAGATTGTGCAAGACTAGGGTCATATGACAGGACCTAGGGCCTGTCAACAACCTCACCACAGTATTCTGCACTAGCTGCAGGTGACATACAGCCTGAGGTAAAGGGCATTGCAGTAATCAAGTCTGGATGTCACAAATGCATGTAATAATGAAGGCAGGTCATTGGGTGGAATAGACAGTTTAATAAGGGTGATATTTGTAAGATGATAAAAACCATTTTGGACCACGGATGATGCTCGAGTATCCAGTGTCAGTTCACTGTCCAGGATAATGCCCAAATTCTTCACCTTTAATGAGGTGGAGAGAGAAGAACCTCTCAGGCTAACTACTTCATACTCCATTCTGGAATTATGATCTCCATTTTTATCTCTCCCCCACGCCTCTTCCTCTCACTTCTCATCCTGCTCTCCCTGCCTTCCCTCCACTTGTTCACTCCCCACCACTCTTCTCATGCTAACCCTATTAGCCTGCAAACCCCCTTCCACAACCAAGTGGTAGCTCCAACCCTTCTTTTGCTAAACTGGTCCCACTTCTCCACACGTCCTTCTGCCTCACTCATGTCAATACCTCACTCCTATACCTTATTGTGTATCCTTAAATTTTACCTCTCCACTTCCAATCACCTTCATTGATCTTCCAAATCAATTAACAAACCCTGGTTCAAAAATACCATGTTGCATTACATCATTATCTTGCTCTTGTTCCTCTCTGCAGGAGACATAAATCCCAACCCTGGTCCTACACTAAGTAATGCCCATCTACATTCACCCTCCCTCCCTCCTCCTGCCTCCATTCCAACCTCTGTTTCATTGCCCTGGGGTCTAAAGATCCTACATCTTAACATTTGCAGCCTTCTCCCTAAATTAGACCTCCTACTTCCACTCGTAGACTACGTTAATCCTGACAGCCTCATCTTATCTGAGACCTGGCTAACTAACAAAATCCCTGATGCTTCTATTGCAATTCCTGGCTATGCTGTTACCCAGAAAGACTGCTCTGGGAGGGGTGGGGCTGTGGTCATCTACTCCTCCTCCACCTCACTCCAAATCACTACTGTCCTATTGACCACCGACCCCATTGCCTATGAAGCCCTGGTTGTTAGGATTTCATTACCTTTCTCTGTACCAATATTTTTTGGTGAATCTTATTGTCATCCAGGCATTCACCACTCTGTAGCCACAGATCTTATTACTACTATTGGGTCCCTCTCCTCTGGTGAGCTTTATCTGCTAGGTGACCTAAATCTGAAGTGGTTGTCACCTGCCCTAGGCAAGATTTGGTCTGCCATAGTTGCTGTTAACCTGGACCAACTAATCATGGAACCTACTCAACTAAACCTCAAATCCCCAAATCACACTCTATTAGACTGGGCCCTAACCTCCTACCTTCACAGGGTTGTCCAGTCTGGCCTATTTCCAGATGCTCTTAGTGACCATCATATGACCTACCTGATTAGGAAAGTCCACAGACCCAAGGCCCCTCACAAACTCCTTATGATCCATTCCTACAAAACACTGGACCATGCCCCTCTTCAACAAGACCTCACCTGGATTGATTGGTCCCCTATATCCTCTTCAAATACTATTGACTTAAGCCCTCCAATATTTCAAAGCCAATTTCCTCACCATCTGGAACAAACGTGCTCCCCTGAAGAAAGTTAAGGTGCAGGGTAGTCACCTCCCCTGGGTAACCTGTGAACTCTTAGCCTGCCAACAAGCATGACACAGCATGGAAAATCCACAAATCCTCTTAACTCCCTCATGATTTCTCTACCTACCAAACATTCTGAAATGCCTGTACCAAAGCCACCCATCTGGGTAAAGCTGAATATTTCTGGTCAATCTTTAACACCAACATAAACAACCAAAGTTTTGGAAAGTTGTTCACTCCCTGTTTTCTTCCCAAACTCAACCCCCATCCCTGCTACTCGAAATAAATAACCAACTCATAGCTGATCATCTTACAGATGCTGAGGAATTCAACTCATATTTCACCTCCTGTGCCTCCACCCTGTTAGCCTCCCTTCCAGCTCATCCCTCTCCTATATCCACACCCACTGCTTCCCCCCAAAACCATCAAACAGTGGAGAGTTTTGCCTTTGCACCCATCTCTCCCACTGGCACCTTAAACTCACTTCTCTCTGTTAACCCACTAAAAGGCAGCTCCTCCGATTACCTTGACCCTAAGCTTCTTTGTCTATCTGCACCTGCTACAGTATTTCCCTCCTTCTGGATGATCTTCTTAACCTGTCCTTCTGCCCTGCAACTATCCCTAAAGCCTTGAAACATGCTACAGTTCTTCCCTTACCTAAGACTGGGGATCTCTCATCTACTGATGATTACTGCCCTATCTTGCTTTTCCCCACCCTGGCTAAACTTCTGGAGCACCTAGTTTTCTCCCAACTCTCCACTTTTCTTGATGACTCCTCTTTTTTCATTCCCTCCTAATCTGGTTTTCAGAAGAATAACTCAACAACCACTTCCCTACTCAAGCTTACTGACTCTGTCCATTCAGCCATGGGTAAAGGTCAAATTACCTCTGCCATCTTTGTTGACCTTGCTAAGGCCTTTGACACTGTCTCCCACTCCCTTCTTCTCAAAACCCTCTCATCAGCTGGCCTGTCTCAGACTGCCTGCAATTGGTTCCAGGCCTACCTGGTAGGCAGAACTCAATCTGTCAAAATAGTTGATTCTATGTCCTCACCTTTACCAATCTCTACTAGTGTGTCTCAAAGCTCTGTACTTGGCCCATTCTTATTCTCACTCTTTATCAATGACCTTCTGTCAGTTTGCTCCTCATCCTCTATCCACATGTATGCTGACAATGCGGTCTTGTTCACCTCAGACCACTCCCCCTCTGATGTGTTTCCAGACTACAGCTTGACTTCACTAATGTTCAACGCTAGCTAAGCTTGCATCAACTCTTCCTCAATGCCAAGAAGACAGTCTCCATGACCTTTGGCACATGGCAGAGACTCTCTAGGCTACCATCCCCCCATACCCTTGACAGGACAATACCTGAGGACACCTCCTCATTCAAATACCTGGTTATCTGGCTTGACCAACACCTTAACTTTTCTGAACATATTGACAGCATCCTGAACAAACTGCACCCCAAGCTTGGTGCCCTTTACAGGAACTGCAGTGTCTTGCCACTTCCAATTAAGCGTGATCTTGTTCAGAGAATGATACTCCCTATTTTTTAATATTGTGACATAGTCTACAGTGCTGCTCCCAAGTCTTCCCTTGCCAAGTTGGATACCCTTTTCAATGCTTTCTGTCGCTTTGCTCTTAACTCCCTGCCCCACACTCATCACTGTAGCTTGTATCACTCTCTAGCCTTCCCCTCCCTGGAGGGTAGGCTCCTCTCTCACTGCGCCAAGTTCACTTTTAAATTCTGGCTTGGGGCTCTCCCCTCTTACCTCTCCCCTTCACTCACTGTCCCTTCTCACTCCTCCCACCCTCTCCAATCCTCTGACGCACGCACCCTAGCTATCCCTCATCACACCACCTCCATAGGCCAGGCTGCATTCTCCTACCATTTCCCTAAGCTCTGGAACTCACTTCCTTCTCCTATCAGACTTTCCTCATCCCCGTCTTCTATCTTTTTGGTCCTACACAACTACTATTCCCATAACTGTTCTTGTTTCTAGTCCCCCCTCACAATCTCCCCCATCTTAGTGCTTTACCCTTCTTTCTGCTTGCATAAATATCCTTTATCCAATATCCCTGATCCTTCCCCTAGTCTAAATTGGTTCCCAGGGGTGTCAGCAGGCATACGCACTGTGCTCAGCAGAGTACAGTAAAAAAAATCAGGCGGATCAACAAATCAGGCAGGGGCAACAAAAAGAGAAAAGCAAGGACATTGTGAGTCACATTGTGTCTGTGCCGCACTGAGCCCTTTTGCCTTTGTTGTTCGCTATGGGGCACTGATGTCACCAGCCAAATACACAAACAAGAACAACTTACCAGGCAGGCAGAAAAACAAAGGAAGGAGGATTACAGGAAGAAATTGATTACTTGAATTCAGACACGGCAAACGGGTGGGGAGGTCCAGACCTATTGTCAGTGTGGTGTGGCAGAGCATATTTTGATTTATGTTTACATAACGGGGGGGCAACAGTGCATCAGTTTTGAGCACAGGTTTAAAATTCCTGGCTGCACCCCTGCTGGCCCCTTTCACTAAGTATGCCCACACAGTGTTTTTCACCTTCTTTTCCCTTTCTTCTCACCCCCACCACTCCATACAGTGCCAGGGACACACAACTGCATCCTTCTCATACCAGTTTCTCCCATCTGAAGCCCTTTCCTCCATTTCCTGATCTCCTATTCTTTCCTGTCACTCAATTTTCCAATTATTCTTTCTCCTCCCCATTCTGTCACCTACCCTTCTCGCTCTCTCTCCTACCATCCTCCAATCCTCCCTTCCCCATTCCCTTCCTCCTTTTTCCACCTAGACCTGTCCCCCTTGCAGGAGTTCACAGCATCATGGAGCATGAATTGCTCTTGGCTGCCTCCCCCCCTCTACCCCTTCCCCATCCACTCCCCCTTCTGCCTGTTTCCCATCTTCTTTGCCAGATTCTCAGCAACTGGAAGGGGCTTAGATTTGAGGCTGCTCTCTCCTCTCTCTCCACACACTTCCTCTACTCTTGCTTGCCCCCTCCACTTTTTTCTTAACCCTCTACACCTCTTTGTGCTCATATACTAGCCCCCTTGAGCATGCATTGGCACTTAACTAGCTTGTGCCCAGCCTTGTCTACTACCACTTAATTTGTGTTATATGTGTTTACCTACTGAGCGAACTATTCTGTTATGCAATAGGCCGTCAGTGTCATGTAACAGCTATTGTACTTTATTTCACTTTGTATATGTATTTGTTTGCTCTCCCAATTCTTGTAACCCCCCCCCACAGGACGCTTCTGGGAATGAGCTGGTTACAGCTCATATTGTCTTTCCTGGTGAATTATTTTGAAAATAAATAAATAAAAAGAACCAAGTACTAGTCCGGTCATCTCTACTGCGTACCGGCTCATAATGTTGCATGCTTAATAGCGTACATCATTATGGCGAAACCTGGACCTTTGCGCTCCATGAGTTGTACCCCCAGAGTTAAGAATCTTTAGTGAGGTACGGGGCTGCAGCCTGCCCCCCACAGAAAAATGATGCCTCATGGCATTAATCGCGCAGCGCGATAGTGCCATGCAGCATTATGTCTTGCAACATAATTACCTTGTGCCTCTCTACTGCCACCCCAGCTCCCTGCTGTTGACCAGGATCAATCACCAATACTTATGGCTTGTCTGGATTAAGCTTAAGCCAGTTGGAGGATATGCAGTCTTGGATCTTGGCCAGACAGGAGTTCAGCACAGAGACTGTGCCCTGTATCCCTGGTACAGACAACATGTACAGTTGAGTAACATCTGCATAGCAGTGAAAACACATCCTGTAATGTCTAATGATAGCCCCCTGGGAAGCATGTACACCACAAACAACGTGGGTGAGAGGACTGAGCCCTGGGGAACTCCACAGGACAGGGGCTTCAGGCAGAAGGAATAATTTCCCATCCAACCGTTGCATCCTGCCTGTGAGAAAGGACTAAAACCAGTTGATGACAATACTGGTGAGTCCACAGAGCTCCCCCAGGTGATCCACAACACTCCATGATCCATGGTGTCAAATGCTGAAGAGGGATTGAGCAGAATGAGAATTGACTGCTCACCTCTATCTCTCATGCTGAGGTGATAATTATTCACCGTGACTAGTGCCATCACTGCAGTGCAGCATGAGGAGGGTGCTGCACTCCTGAGGTGCTGTCTTTTGGATGAGATGTTAAACCGAGGTCCCATCTGCCTGTTCTGGTGGTAGTTCAAGTGGATGTTAAAGATCCCATGGCACTTCTTGAAAAGAGTAGGGGAGATTTTATTGAAAAACACATACATAGCAAATACTAGAACAACAACAAAAATAATCATGAGAAAAGGAATACATCACAAAAAACCATACTAGATAAACACATGAACTAGACTTGTCCTAAGAGAACCCCAACTCCCTTCATTTATATTTAATAAAATAAGTGAACACCAGCCACCATTTCAACACCTGTTGCGATAAATAAATTGAACAATCTGTGGCATAAACATTCCCTAGTTCATTCAAAACTAATTTTTTTTTTTTATTTATTTTGTTAACCGGGCAAACATATGAGCCAAGACCCTTTTTCATATGCGACCCGAGACTATAAAATAGTCACAAAATGTTATAAAAAAGATAAGTTTTATATTCACTTAATACAGGAATACAAATACATGACATATAAGACAAACAATATAATACAAATTATTTAAAATAGCAGTGACATTGCAAGCTACTCAATAAATGATGCTTTAATTTCTTTTTGAATAAATTATGACTACTCATAGTTCTCAATTCAATTGGAAGATCATTCCAGTATTTTGGTGCTTGGATAGAAGAAGATTGAGTACCCATTTTAGTTTTAGTGACTTTCAGATTTAAACAAGAAAAAAAAATTGATCTCAAGTTTCTCGGACCTTCCCTTACAGATATCAGAGAATACAAGGGAGGAGACTTTTTATCTCAATACATTATCCGTTTTACAACAAAGAGAGTAAATGAAACTCAAGTTAGGTGGTAGAAACCCTGAAACTTGATATAAAGTACAATGATGTGTACTATAAAGCAATCTATAAACAAATCTACAAATACTATGAAAAGTCATTGTTGTTATTTACCACATGTTTAGACAAACTTGTAAACAAAAATGAATTCTAATTCAGTTGAGAAAGTAATATACTTTGGGCTATATGTTTCCTGGCTTGTAAAGTTAACACATTCTATAGTCTGAATAAAACCCCTAATTTCTGATTTACTGATTTTGTTAAAGTCAATATATGATTTGAAAATGTTCAATTTGAGTCCAAATTCATTCCCAAATATCTAAAACATTGCACCTGCTCAAAATTAGTTCAATTTTTACCAAAAATATTCAGTTTCCCTAGTTTAACCAACTTTTGTTTAGAGGCAAATATCATACTCTTCGTTTTTGAAATATTCAATGATAATTTTAAGTCCAACAAACAATTTTCTAGACTCTGAAAATCTACAGTCAAATCTTGGGCAATTTTATCTAATGAATTAGAGCTATTATATAATATTATATTATCAACATATAAGATTGTCTTAGCATTAAGAATTTTACTAGGTATAATATCCACAAGTATGGAAAACAATAGGGGTCCAAAGATTGACCCTTGAGGTACACCCTTTTCTAAAATTCTACTCTTTGACACTGAACCCTCATAAAGAACTTGTAGTTCCCTACCTGATAAATAAATCTCCACCCATTCTAATGACAATCTGGATAATTCCTTGGCAGCTAGGCTCCTGAGCAGCAGACAATGGTCAACAAGGTCAAATGCCTTGGACAGGTCTACAAAAACAGCACCAGTGAGCTCACCCTTCTCCATAGCCTCACTGATGTGGTTTGTGAACCTGGCCAAGGCAGTTCCTGTACTATGAAATTTCTTAAAACCATGCTGTTCAGGAGCCTGAAGCCCAGTCAATTGTAAGTAATCACTAATTTGTACCTCTGTTATCTTTTCTAAAATTTTACCTAAAGGATGGAGAAGAGAAATAGGGCAGTAATTCCCCAAATCTTTATTATTTCCCCCCTTAAAAATTGGTGTTATTACAGTTTTTTTTCCATTGTTGTAGAAAGATTCCTATTTCTAAGGACAAATTAAATATTTTTTTCAAAGGCTTATAAATGTATGAAGATATTAACTTCAAAAACCTTGGCTGAATATCATCAATTCCAACATTTTTTAAAGGAATTTTCTTCAAAATTCTCAGTACCTGAGTATTTCTTTAAAATGAAATATTAAATCATTTTGAGATGCTATAACTGTGTTCTTTAAGTCCTGATCATCCTTATCTATGCTATATTTACCCATATCCAAAAATTGTTGTAAAAAGGCTGAACTTATTTCTTGTGGATCTTTTATTGCAACTCCTTCAACAAGGAACTCACCTGATTATACATCTATGGGAGGAGACACCAAAGATTTGATTGGAGACCATCATTTTTTTGGATTTGACAAATTTAGATCTTGTTGTTTTGTATAATAATCAGAATTACAGAACCTTAATTTTATCTTACATTCATTTCTTAATTTCCAATAGCTTTGAAAATCACTAATATTTTTACTCAAGCAAAATTGTTTACATGCTTGATCTCTTTGTTTCATCAATTTAAACATCTCCAGAGTAATCCATTTATTCACTTTTTCCCTTACTCTTCTTGCTAGTATTGGACAGAATTTATTTTGTAACTTCAAAATTTGTGTTGTAAAGTAATCTACTGCAGACTGTAGGCAAGGTATTACATCCAAGTAAGATCAATCAACATCTCTTAAATCAGAATTTAATCCATCATCTAAATCTTTGGGATACTTTCTATAGGTAATCAGATGAGGGAGAGGCTTTATTTTCTTTGATTTCCAAGTACAATATATTGCCTGGTAGTCACTGATAACATCTGGTAAAACTCCAATCTTAATAATTTTAGTATGATTATTAGTCAAAATTCAGTCCAATATTGAATGATTATTTGTCTTCAGGTTCATGCGTGTAAAAGTTTGTACTAACTGACACAAACCTGCATTCATCAACAAGGACTCCATATTAGAAGCATCACAGGAGTCCCAATGAATATTAATATCACCTAACACTAAAAAGTCACCACTAAATTGGTAATTTGAAACAAATTGTAAAAACACTTCAAGGCCTCTACATGCAAATTTTGGTGGATTATAAACAGAGCAATGTTTAAGTTTATAATTATCCCATTGTTTTCTCTCAATCAATAACCATTCACACTCTAATAGGGAATCAGCCTTTAACTCCAGTTTAGACTAAGTCATTCATATGACATCCTTTTTTGATATGACACCCATTGACATTGTGCTTGCCACACATAAAACCTAATACAACAGAAGAAAACTAATAATATATCTGGATGATAATGTACAAGGCCCACACCATATTTCCGTAAGACCAAAATGTCATAGGTCAGATACCGAAGCCAACCCATTTTCCATGTAAGAGCCAGAAAATCCCTCAATGCCGTAACATATGAACACTCCAGCAAAAAATGTTCCATAGTCTCAGTCAATGCCACACACTCCATGTAAGGGCAATTTCTTTCTTCTACAACTTTATGTTTAGCATTCCCTCGTAAATTCAGTCTGCCATAGACAGTAAGCCAGAGGTTCCCCTATATATTATGGGGAATCCTATGAAGGGAGTGTTGTCTGAGAATGAGATGATTTTCAACTAAGGCACAATTCTTAAAACTAGGTTCCAATGGATGCACTCTGACCATAATATCATGATATAATTTTTTTGTAGTATCCATTTGAATGGCAGCTTTTGTAACCCCCCCATTTGTACAACTTCTGATCCGCCAATTTAAAATAAGGAGGAACATCAATATGGGGATGCAATTTAGGGGCTGCATTAATCCACATCTTAAGATATTTATCTAAGGATTTCCAAATCCAGGCATTGTGGACCATCCCAGATATAATAAGAGCACTGTTAACTGTGTGTTTAAAAAATAAAACATGTAAGAAAACCACGGATACCTAGGCCCCCTTCCTTAATTCCCAAATAGGTGTAGCACTGTTTAATCAGATTCAATTTGTTACCCTGTAGCATCTGGAAGCAAGGACTATAAAGTCTAGTTTCCAAATGAGCAGGTAAGGAGTAAAGCACAGCTACATGTGGTAACAATAGCTGTATGAATTTTTTGAGAATCAAAATCCTTTCAAATTTAGAAAACCTCCACTGCTTCCATCTGTGAACCTTCAGCTCCTCCCTACGTAATGACAACTCCCAGTTATCATCAGGCAGGTTGTGAGGCCCAAAAACAATTCCTAAAGTTTCCATGGGGTATAAGAAATGGCTATTCCTTTCACCAGGCTAGGAGTGGCCTGTCCTGTCCCTATGAAAAGACCGTTACTTTTAGTCATGTTAAGTTTGGCATTTAACACTAGTTGATATCTTGTAATTTCCTGGCTAAACAACCCAATCTGTTACTGATGTGAAAAAAAAAAGCTCAAATATCATCCGCATATGCCTGTACACATAAAGCCTGTGGTATTCCAAGCCCTCACAACCCCTCCCATTTTAGTTGTATCGCAATGGATCAAAGCAAAGGATCCAATGAAAATATACAAAAGGGGGCTTAAGGGGAACCCCTTACGGACCCCTATATGAATATCAAAACCTTGTCTGACAAGCCCTTTTAGAAAAGGCCAGTCAGTAAAAAAGGAATACAATAATTTAAGCTGTTTGATACAAATTGAAGGTATCTTGTATGACTCCAGAACTAAAAATAGGTATGAATGGTAAACTCTATCAAACGCCTTTTCCTGGTCAGTCGCTACCACACAAGCCTGATAGTCCCGATATACTGCAATGGTCTGTCACATCTCTAAGGGTCATTAAAGCATGCTGGATTCTCCTATTCAGGAGCCTGCAGTACTGAAGTAGGGAAATCACTAAGGAAGCATACATTTTTAAACGATTATTCAAAATATGTGCTAGGATTTTATAATCAGTGTTCAATAAAACAATTGGCCTCCAATTACTGATTTAAGATCTATTCTTTTTCTTAAAGAGATAGACCAATAATTCCTCAGCAAAGGAAGGGTGTATTGTGTCAGTATTAAAATACTGCGTATAGACAGTCACCAAACCATCCACAATTTGCTGACAAAAGGTTTTATAAAATAAATGAGGAATGCCATCCAAACCTGGCGACGTATTACTTTTTAGAGCCATTATGGCCAGTATTATTTCAGTTTTAGTAATAGGGGCCTGTAATTGAAGCTGTTGTACTGGAAAATCAGGGACCAGGACTGGAGTTAAGAAATCCATAATGTTACGCTCCTGAATTGGTGCATGCGGCCTAAGTGTCTCATAATGTTGCTGGATTAACTCTTCCAAACCCTCAGGCGAACTCACCCTCTGACCATCTGAGGAGATCAAAAAATCCAGTCATGTTCTCCTTAATTGTTTTACAGGACTCAAAGGGGTTCCCCCATGGGAGTGTGTTGGGTACCATTGAACAACATTGTCTGGATTATCCGTGCCCTGTCATACTAAAACAATTTCATAGCGTCCTTAATATTCACAATCTGTGATGAGTAATCATATGTAGAAAGATTAGCCAAATAATACAATTTTTGCAACTGCCGTCTAAGAGATAAATATTTCAAAAAATTATTATTCCGAAGTGATTTGCCATATTTCATGAACCAAGCCTTGATGTCATGTTTTGTATCAATCCACCATTCTCCCTTATCCGGGTATAAAATTTCCACCAATAATCTGGCAGTGAGCAAAGTCCCCACATCATGAATAACAATAAGATTCATTAAAACCGAGGTGTTAAGTTTCCACCTACCATGCAAAGTGGATCTTACCACCACTTGATCCAAGGACAATATCAGTAGAAGATGGTCTGAAAGTTCAACAGGGGTGATAGGCAATGACCCCTGAGACAAGTTTGGGGAAATAAAAGCATAATCTATAGTAGACGTATAAGTATTAAGCATATAAGTAAATTTAGGACCTCTGGTGTGATATATGGGGCAATCAAGTAAGCCCACAGTAGTCACTAGTTGTGCTAATGCATTTGAATCACAATAGATCTTTTTACCCTCATCCTGTTTCCGTTTTCTATCCTTCACAAGACTGCAATTGAAATCCCCACATAAAAAAAAAACTTATAGTTAGTAACCAAAAAAGGCTGGATAGACTTCATATGGCATACTTTCTCTGCTTTTACTTGTGAATTGTAAACAGAGATAAACCAGCAATTCATATATTTCCAGAGGCCATCAAAAATCAACACTCTGCCTGGAATTAAATCAATTAGCTTACGCAATGTAAAGGAATAGGAGTGAAAAAGTATCCCCACCCCATCTGCCATGTCTAGGCCAAAGGACCAATAAGAGGGGCCCCAAACCCAGTCCCTTTTAAACATCCAAACATGGTCCTCAGTATACGTCCAGGTCTCCTGAAGTAAACAAACATCAAATTAATGTCATGCAGATACTGAAAAACAGTTTGTCTCTTAACAGGATTTAATAAATTATGAACATTAAGAGAACCTAAAGTACAAAAAGCCATTCAATGAAGAAAAAAAAGTAGTCCTAAACTAAAGTTAGCTATTTTTTTCCTTTTTTCTTCTTCTTCTTCCCTTTATATGCCCCTTGCTCCATAGCATGTGAGCCCTTCTCTACAAAAGATTTATGTGAGTCCGAGCCACCTACTTCCATTTCAGAATCCCCCCAAGATGTGAATAGAGTAGGAGGTTTTGGTTTCCACTGGGGGGTCAGAAGACACAGACTTTACAAACCTGGAGGATCTTCTGCGAGGTAAAGAATCCTGCACAGACAGGCTAGGGTCCCCAGCATCTGTAATAATGGGTCTTTATAACAGACGGGGGTCAAAATCTCAGAAACAAGGGACTGATCCAAAGCGTGGTGTAGCAGACCAGGTTGCACTGAAGATTCATCAGAAACAACTATGGGATCATCAGCCTTAGGCCCTGGGGAAGGAGGAGAGGGAGGGTCCTGAGGGGAGCCCTTGGAGCAACCGAATTAGTACTGGCTGTATCCTGTGCCTACTGAATGAGTAGATCAGGACTAATACAGGATGCCTTGTTTCATGCAGCCCAGGGGCAGTCCCCAAAGATATGGCTGAACTCCTCACATAAATCACACCGAGTATGATTTGCACATTGCATTGTAATGTGGCCAACCTCCCCACAATTATTGCATCTAGGCTTGTCACAAGTGCTGGAGAGATGTGTCTGAGAGCCACATTTGTGGCATGCCTGTGGCTGCCCTGCATAAAAACATACCCAGCGGTCTCTATCAAAGTTTAACGCTATACTTCAAACCTCCAGCCCAAAAAAGTTCACCATCAAGTATAGTTTCAGGTTCCCTCAGAACCTCACACTTCTGAGATATCTAATACAGACAGTATGTAATGTCCTGTACATGGACCCCCCTCATTGCGAAACATGACCGTGACATATTTCACAAGAGGTTTAGTCAGAGGTATCATGACAAAGGGAGTCCATGCAGGGGGGAATTTGACTTGCCCATATCTCTCCCAAAACAAATCCAATGCATAAGCTGTGTGGAAACTATCGGCAAAATGATCCTCTCCTGAGATGTTTATAAACACACAAACTTCTCTTGGAGAAAAATATAAGGAATCCTTTAAAAGAACTTTCCCCACATGATACCTGTCAGGTCTGTCCTGTAACTCCCCCTTTGTAGCGAATATGAACAGCATTCCTCCATGGTGCTGCTTCTTTTTTACTTTTAGAAAAAAGCTCAGCTAATAAAAGTTTATGATGAGAGTCAGAAAGCTTGGTAGTGTCCTACAACTGAGGGGGTCAGTCATCATATTTATGAGGATTTACCAAGGGTGGGAAAGACTGTAAAGGATCTGCAGCATCAGTCACTGTTGATGGGCCTGTAAAAGTATCCAAAGGAGGAGGTGCAACAGGTGCTGCCACATCAGTAGGCAGCAAGTAACCTTGTGCAGGCTGCTTGGTCTCTTGAGGCTTCCATTCTGGAGAAGCCTGCGAATTAGGAAAGGGTGAGTGCCAGGCAGGGTTAGGAACCCAGATTCCCCCAGGAGACTGCTTCCAATCCGCTCCTGATAAGGCCTTCTGAGGAGACCATGGATCACAAGGAAGAGTAATCGCTGACTGGACAGCAGATGGCACTGTAACTAGTGCATTGTCAGGACAGTCAGCAAGATTCCTATTAGCAAGGAGAATAGCATCCCTTTTATCTCTCAGATCGATCATTTTCCCCTGTTTGAAACCTGTTCCGTGAAACAGAAAGTCAGTAAGTCCCCTTTGGTCATTATCCTGGGTCTGATAGACAATGCCTGGTGTATCCCCCACAACCTGGGGCTGTTTGAAAACAAACCCAGCAGATTGTGAAAGTGTGAAGACTGTGGGAGCTATGACAGCAGCCACACTGTCAAGCAAGTTAAGATGCAAGCTCCGAGCTCCTGAAATCACAGTTGCAGCACCAGTGTGTGCATGGGAGACAGAGTCAGATATCGCAGGCTTCAGGCACACACCGTGTGTGGTGTCAGAACTGCCAGCCTGCATGGAATCTTCAGTAAAACAAACCGTATCAGACTCACCCAGCCCCAGCAGGGGGTGTCAGTAGCTTCAGCGCTATCCAGGCGCTTGACAGGCCAGCCGTCCGGGATGACAGGAGGATCCTTAGAATTAAGTGAAGCGAGTCATGCTACCAGCCGTTCACTCTCAACTTTGTGGCGTTCCTCTTCAAAACGAAGCAGAGCCAGAATTTCCTGTTGTTTAACATCCAAATCACAGGCTAAATCCTTCTCTTTTTCAGTGAGCATATTTGAGTTTAAATCCTCTGTTAAAACATAAACGTTAGTGATATCTTCATCAGAAATAATGTCAAAATGGGTAGAATCAACTTTCTCAGCCTCTGGCAAGCCTAGGACAGGAGAGGAAGCCAGCTCTCCCTCCTCCAAGATGACTTTACCCTCCGGTGCTCCAGCTCGAGTGGCCATCCTGCAGATGGACGGCAGGTCCCCCTACAGCTCAGTAGGGGAATTTTCCTGGTGCACTGGCCAAATTTCCACCCATTAACTGAAATACCACCAACAGCTGAATCTGGTTCAAAGTCAGTTGGCATTCATCTGTATCCCCTTCCCCTGGGTCGTGCCTGAAAATAGTCAGAATTTGTCTAGTTCACTTACCTGGTCAACAAAAACTAAATAAATAAATCTCTGTACTCTGCTTAGACTGGAAACAAGATCTGAGTGATTCACAGATGTCAAAGACAGTGGAATGTGCCTCGAGCTGCACAGCTACTTTCTCAATAATCTTCCCCAGAAAGGGGAGGTTAAAGACAGGTCTACAGTTTGCAAGTCAGTCTGAGTCCAAAGATGGTTTATTCAAAATAGGTTTCACCATGTCTCTTTAAGAACACTGGGGAATACCCTCATTGAGAGGGAGCACCAGAGTATTTCAGCAAACACAGGACCCACGGACTCTACACATGCCATGAAGAGATGTGTCAGGCCCAGGTCAAGGTCACAACATTTGGGCCATAGCTCAAGATTATCTTTCTGACCTCTTCCATCCCCACAATGCTAAACTCACACAGACATGAGACTCACATCTATTGACCCC
Organism: Neoceratodus forsteri; assembly: GCA_016271365.2. Taxonomy (NCBI): domain Eukaryota; kingdom Metazoa; phylum Chordata; order Ceratodontiformes; family Ceratodontidae; genus Neoceratodus; species Neoceratodus forsteri. Next base: position 1,104,455,162 of record CM057454.1, read on the forward strand.
AGATCTGACACTTCTAGAGAGATACCCACCCTGATGGAGAACATCTTGTTAGCAAAGAACAAAGTACTCTGTTTTCATTTAGAAGCTGACAGTGCTCTCACCAGTTGGAGACAGGAAGGATGGATAAGCCTGTCTATAATCCAGAAAAGCTGAGTGGGTCTGTTCTTAGCTGTGGCAATCTCCCTGGACAGGAACTCTGTCTTCTTACAGAAAATTGCACTTTTGATAGTCATTGTAATGAGTTTTCAAAGTCACCCTGTCTCTGTCAACAGAAGACCTCCATCAGCAGTGCTCCAATCTCCAAACCATGGTCTTCAACTCCCTGATTTCCCCATCAAACCACAGGAACCTCAAGTGAGAAGGCCTGAGTCATACATGGACAGGTGCTACAGAATCAAAGGCTAACGTAACGGTTCTGTTACAGTCTGCCACTGCTTCCCTGGTCCTGTCTCACATGCATCCGGCACACCCAATAGGTCCAACTCTGACATCAGTCCTGCTGGGGGCATCTACTTTAAAGGGCAGAAGCAGACCATCTCCACAGGTGAAGGACTCTCAAGAGGGGCCCCACTCAAGAACTTCACCATACAGTGATCTGACCAAACAACTGCAGATCTTCTGGCAGAAAGACTAAGGGTAAGAGTCTATCCAGAAGATGCCTTTAGAAGGGGATAAAGAAAAGGCAGACAATAGTCTCAGAAGAGAAATGGTTGACAAGGTTTGAAGTCAGAAACCAAGAAAATATGACAGGAATTTTTTCCAAGTTAGAAAATGAAAATGCTATGTAGCAGGATTCTCATAATGATGCTGTTGTTCTTTTACCTAATCTTTCTTCCACAAAAGGGAGTCATTGTTTTAACACAAGCCAAGCACTGGATTTTGCGACCACCTTTTTGACTGACTCTGCTTAAATTAAAAAAATAATTAACAGGCACTGGGGTGTACTGCAATCAGGAGAAAAAGTGCCCGATATTCATTAAGGCACTGCCATGGATAGCATACAGATTTGGCAAGAACCTGGCTGATTTAGTTAGTTGCAGTTATTACAAAGTTCCACAAAATAAAAATTAGCTACCCCTTTCCCAAGGGCAACGTTACTGTTAGGAGTAGTATGTTTTATAAAAATATAAGAAAAAGGGCTTGTGTTTGTAATACTGTGAATGGTAATATTTTTGAAGTGAATCAATTCATAAATTGTGACAAAGAGACTGATTTATATGACCCAATGTACAGTACATGTCAAGTAGTGTATGTAGGAAAAACTAGCAGAAAATGTAAAGTCTGAATAGTGAAATATCTCAGAAGTATTGCCAGTAATGACAGGGAAAATATATTGGCAAATCCTATTACCTGCACAGATGATTCTCATAAGTGTTTCTTTATGGGAGTAGAAAAAGTCATGTTTGGGTGCATACGTGAGACTTGGGGGGGGGGGATGGCAGCTTGGGTGAGCAGCTGTGTGCCACTCAGGTGGATTTTTATTAAGAACTCAGTGAAACCTCAGACAACGTTGGTGAATATACCCTAAATTTTATTTTTTGTTTGACCATCAGCTGGCCACCTTCAGTTCACCCTGCCACCCAACCCCATCTCCTGGGACTTACGTACCCCGACGGCAAAAAATCTAATCTAAGTACTAAAGTGCATTACAACATTTGCTTCCACAGCTGAGATATTTAACTTGAAAGCCAGCTTCTAAGAGAATTTCGCAAGAAATGGCAGAGGGAGTTGTGGCACCTATGCCCTCAATGGACACCTTTGAGATCAAGTCTCCTGCAGCACATTCTCAGGGAGATTACTGTTTTTAAAACCTCTGTTGCCACATTAGAAGAAAAATTACAGGAGCTGTAACTGAAGGTGAGGGACGTGGAGACCTATCTGTCCTACAGTAGAACAAAAGGACAGTGGCTCATAAGACAACTTTACAAGCTCAGGGTGCACTTACCAAGGTGAAGTACATTGGAGAAACAAGCTGTAAGCTCCAGTGTGCAAAGGTGGGGTATGAGACATCCTGCAAAAGTGAAGCAGCCATTTTTTTGTATCTCACTTTAACTTGCATTTTGCACTTTAAATCAATTGTGACTACATTTTCCATTGTCTCCTGCACCTGGCTCGACCTATTTTATGTACCTGTATGCTGATGTGCTGCCATAAAGTGTGGATTAAATACATTTTTGCACTTTGCTACATCGATTCTTTTGCCTATTGTATCCAGATGGACTGAATGAAGTTTTTGGGACCTAGAGGAGTGCTGACCATTCCGCTATGTTACAGCTTGTTTCTCTGACCTATCTGTCCTATATCGATGGTAAAGATACCCCCATGAACGGCACATTCAGGAGCTTGAAAGGCTGGTCACAATGTGATGGGAATGTATGAAGGACTCAGAAAATAGGAGCCACAAGAACAATCTCAGATCTGCTGTCTTATCTAAGGAGCAGAGCAGTGCAATGTGGCAGATTTTCTACAGCAGGGGCTTCTACACCTACTGAGCCATTCCTAGAAGCCAACCTTTAAAACTGAGAGGGCACACAAGACCCTTGGCCCACTTCCCAAGCCTGGTGACAAACCCCATTCCATCATGGTATGTTTTCTGCGGTATCCTGACTGAAAAAAGATTGTGGCCCTTACGAGGAACAGGGGCCCTCTCTCCTGGCAATGGCACAGAATCCACATCTTCACAGACTACTTCACAGAGCTGGCCCAAAAATATAAAAGGTACCAGGCTATTAATTCTTGGTTCTCAGTGGCATCCTACTCACCAACTTCTTTGCCCCACTGGACTCCATCCCTGGTTGCAGCCCACCTTCCAATATCTCTCACTTTCACCTCTGAATCATCTCAACATGGGAAGCAAGGAGATACCTCTCCAAAGCCCTTGCCAAGTCCCACATTAGCAGTGATTCCATTGACCTGAAGCTCCTCTGACTAGCCCTTGAGGAGGTCCTACAACCCCTCACCAAACTTTTGAACCTGTCCATCAGCTTATTGAAATTCTCTGCCCTCTGGAAATGAGCTATTATCACCCTATTTTCAAGAGTGGTGACTGCTTGTCCCCCAATAACTAGCATCCGATCTCCCTTATACCTACCCTCTCCAAGGCCCTCAAAAAATAGTGGCTGATCAGCTGATGGACCATCTGTCTAAATATAACTTACTGTTCCCCAAACAGCATGGTTTCTGCCAGGGCCACAGCACCACTACTACCCTCCTAGAATACTCCTACATCCATGGTGCTCTCGAATGTGGTCACCTAGTGGGGTCAGTGTACATCGACCTCACAAAGGCATTCGATGCCATTAATCATGCCATGCTTCTGGTCTCCCTGCCCTCTCTGGGGCTCTCAGATGAAACAATAACTTGCTTTAAAGGTCACCTCACTGACAGATCCCAGCAGGTGAAAATGAACTCCACTCTATCTACCAGCCTCCAGGTCCATTCAGGAGTACCCCAAGGCTCCATCTTGGGACCCCTCATCTTCAGCTTCTTCCTAAACTCCTTTCCCTATTCATGCCCTGGAAAAATTCTGGTCTACGCCGATGACATGGTAATTTTCTAGAACAACCCCAACCCTGTTTCTCTCCAACGTGCCCTGCAGGGTTTTTTCACTGAAGCTGAGACATGGTTCTGTTCCCACCGCTTAGTTCTAAACTATAAGAAAACAAAATCAATGATTTTTGTCCACTCTCAGAGTCCTCATCATGACTTCCCACTGACCATCACCAACTCACTAGGATCCCCACTTGAGGTGGTTGATTCATTCAGATATCTAGGTGTCACCCTTGACACATCTCTCACCTACCATGCACATATCCAACAACTATTCTCCACTATCAACTCCAGACTTGGTTTTCTGTACCACCACAAACACTGCCTTCCCCCAATGGCTATCCACCTGGCCAATACCTCTTCAGTCCTCTCCCTGGTAGATGACAGCATTGTCTTCTATGGCACTGCTGACCCTATGGCATTGCAAGGCATCAAAGTCACCGTAAACAAAGCGTGCAGACTGGTCACAGGTTGTGATAGATGGACACACTCCTGAGATTTCTACAAGTCTGCTGAATGATTGCCATTTGACACCTGTCTTAGGTACCATACCTGCCTCCTGGCCAAGAAGATCCACCTTGGTCAAGCCCCGCCTGGGCTGCATAGTCTCATCCAACCTGCCTCATTGGTCAGAACCTCCTGTAGCTCTACTGGGACCTTACTGCTAGTCCTCACTGCCAAACTTCCCTTGGACAAAGAGTCTTTTTATACAGAGCCCCCTGTTGGCTCAACAGCCTCCCCCCCATCTCTCTGGAGCCCAGGATCAGTTTCTTCAAGACCAGTCTCAAAGCTCATCTGCTAGAATCTTCAACCTGTGACTGTCCCTAACCTTCCCTTCCTCCTGCTCCCCCCTCTTGGTGGGGCTCTGTAGTATAACTCTACCTCATAAATGTTATGATATATATGGAAAACAAAACATGTATTCATGCACTACCTATATATTATGCATATTATGGATGACGCTAGATCCTCTTCTCCCAAATACTATTGTTTCAGTATCCCCCGTCAGTGTGATTTTGTGCATTATCTTTCTTCAATGCTCACTGTACTTATAATATTGTATAATGTTTTTGTATGTGTAACCTCCATTACTTGTTTTCTCTCTTGTTTCTATTATCTGAACACTGTACTGCTTAATACTATATGTAAGTCTTTATTGTTGCTTGACGTGGAGCCTTTGTAAAGGAGTCTATGACTCAAAGGGTTGTAATTCTGAATGTTATTATAAATAAATAAATAAATAAAAGGGTGCTCCAAGACCTTGGGATCCTCTACCAACTGCAGTACCCAGCCAAAATGAGTATCAACAGGAACTGGGTTCCTCATCTATTCCATTCAATCGATGAAGCAGGACATTATAGATGTAAAAACTGGCCAGAGATACTGCCTTTGCTCCAACACAATGTAGAGAATCAGAATCAGCAGTGGAGAATGGATCATCCATGACAGGCTTGGTCCTTGCAGCACCCAGCCCCTCACAGATCGAAGGGCACCCTTGACTCCATGGAACGACAGACCTCCAAAGTAAAATGTACCAACAGGCATGGATGGAATAAGCAATGTGCCAGGACAATGGACTGATGCAGACAGAAAATTGGCAGAAGTGCCCATTCAGGAAGATCAGTGGCAAGTTCAGACTCTACTGGAGAGATGGTACCAAAGCGGACTGAGAATCCAGCTGCCCTGCCCATGGCCACCACACTTCTGGAATCCCTGATCAAGCAGGGGTCTGCCACAGAACTACAGCAGCACATCCCTCAGGAGAAAACCTGAGCTGAAGGAGCAGTGGCTGCACTGAGTGGCAAGAGGATTAGTGGTGCAACCTGTTCAAGCCAGCATGCAAATGGCACTTGGCCCAGTTCACACACCTGATAGAAACAAATTTCACTCCTCCTAGTCTAGACCAGGACTGACTTTACTATCTGTCAGTCTTAAATTATGGATTGCTTAGAATGTGGGACTCACTGTTTCAACCTCCCTTCATATCATTGCAGGCATACCACTGAAGGTATTTATTTTTCCTTTCATCTCCCCTTATGAGTTAATAGTTGTGTCTGCTTCCCACACAGGACTCCTCTCCTCCACCCCACCCTACCTCCCTCTTCCCTAGTTGTCAGCTCCTTCTGTTAAGCTTAGAAGATTGTGCACTATGATGAACTGTTACTGGAGACTGAGAGGGAATGGCAGGTTTGGGGTGTGGAGAGAGCTGACACCTGGGATGGGTTACAAACTGTGGTTCTGTGATGGGGGGTTTGACTGTGGCTTCACCTCTGATCTCAGGGTGACTTCCCCTTCTAGCATCCTCCAGACTAAGCCATGATTTCTCTCTCTTTTCCACACCCTTGCCTTCCCCCATGCTATGCCACAGGGATGCCTGGGGAGCAGGTAGGTGCAGACTTAGCACTCAGTGGCTCTAATGTGAGCAGCTTTAAGGGTGCGAGCAACATGACTGAGATGAAGCAGCCTCAGCTAGGGTTGAGTGGCTCTGCACACTTTTTCCTCACATCCACCTGCTTATTAAGTAATATAGCCATTTCCCACCCAAATTGTGCTCTGCTTTGAAGGAATTGATACTTTATTGAGAGTTAATGTGGATTGTACAGTTTGATGGTCAAGCTGGAACCAAGCAACACAAAGACAAGATTCCTGGACTTTAGGAGAAGCGGATTTCAGAAAGATGGGAAAATGCCTAGAAGTAGTACTTGTCAGAGTAGGGGAGCAGAAGGGGATAGAGGAACAATGGGCAACAATCAAAACAGAGATTGCACTGGTGACACAGCACTGTGTCAAACAGATCAGCAAGGGGAAGAGGAAGAAGTAGCCACTATGGTTTTCTAAGGAGGTAGCAGAAACATTGGGGGCAAGAGCATTTAGCTTTGTGGCACAAGCCCTGTGGAATTCTTTACCTCATCGGCTGCGAGATTGCCTGACCGTCCAAAGTTTTAAAGTTGCCTTGAAATCACATCTTTTTTAGCTAGGCATTTACTGAGTATTAAGTTAATATTGTAGTTATTGTTTTAGTTAAATCTGATTATTATCTGTGGTTTTACTGTACAGGCGCCTTGGTTTTGGAAAGGCGCCTATTATAAATAAAGAAATTGATTGATTGATTGATTGATTATTCATGCGACATTCAAATACATGCCTTTTAATGTGTCTGTTTGGTTGCAGAAATAAATCATATTGTTTAAAATTTCTACTATAGCTGCTTTAAAGTTTTGCAACAGCTCGGGGAATTACAACTTACCATGCTTCAAGTGTTTCAAACAAAGAGAGTTGTACTCAGAAGGGATTCTATGCCTTTTGACCTATTCTGTAAAGGTTTATTTGAAAATAAAATCTCATTTTAAAGTACATGAAGTGAGGATGAAGCAGGTATAATTTTTGTAATGATATTTGCTTGAGAACAATGTTTCTGGCTGTCTTGAGAACTACAGGCCTTAGAGACATTTTCAACAAAATGTACAAAATGACATGTTGAAACCAAAGACCTGTGTGTTGACACATGTACTGTATCTAACAGCTTCCAGATATTAGAGTGAAAAATAACTTTGATTTTAAATTTTCGTGTCATCTTTTATATCATTGGGAGGCAGTATAGTGCTGTGGTTTAGGGCACTGAGCTGCAAACCTGGAGATCTGGGTTTGAATCCCACAGCCCCCAGATGTATACAGTGTGACTATGAGCAAGTCACTTAACTTCCTTGTGCTCCCAGGTCACACCAGGAAACAAGCTTCAGCTTAGTGTGATTTTACTGGTTAAACAATTTCCCCTTTCCTTCACTTCCCTGCCCTTCATTCTGAGATTGCCACATACCATGGTCATTTACACATTATAAGGACCTTTTATATGTAGTAGGTCATGAAGGAAAATTTGAGCCATTGTCATTGTTTTTCATGATCCATGGAGCAAAGGGTGAAAAGCTTGAACCTGAGCTCATTGGACATAACAAATAACTGATATTCCAGCCAATTGTTCTGACATCAGGATGTAAAGGTGGAAGTGCCACTTGCAGGGAGTGACCACCATGTGTTGTGGTTCCACCTGGACATGGGCAGATGCAGGGTCAGGACCAAGATGAGGGTTTGAGATTTTAAGAAGTCTAATTTAAGCTGGGAGAAATTCTGTCAGGGCACCTTCCTGGGATCAATAAGGAGATGAAGGTGAAGGAAAAATGGCTGGGTCATAATATAGGAGGGACTTATGGAGGGCACTAGTGAGACAAAAGCAAAAAATCCAAAGCCAAAAAGCCCAGCTGGTTTGGAAAAAAAGTGACAAATGCAATAATGGAAAAGATAGCAGCCTTCCAGAAGTACAAACATATCCAGAATGAGGAGGCAAGGGGGTTTTGAATGATAAATCAAGGGTTGTGTGCAGAGTGGTTAGGGAAGCAAAGGCTGCTAGGGAAGTACAGCTGGCACAAGGAGTAAAATCGGGTGAGGAGGCCTTCTTCAAATATATAAGGGAGAAGAGGGATATTAAAGATGAAATTGTCAGGTAAAAAAAGCAGTGGGGTGGGCAGAAGGAAGTAAGGAGAAGGCAATGATGCTTAAGAAGTACTTCTGCTTCATTTTTACTAGTGAGAAGGATGGACCAGTGCCACAAAGAAACAGGGGGTGGGGATAGGGAAGTGTGTGTCACCGATGGCATAATAGTGGTGAATAGGGTACTAAAGGGTCTAAGGGGCCTGAAGGTGGACAAATCTCCAGGACAAGACAGAGTGCACCCAAGGGTCATAAGGGAACTGATGGAGGTGCTGTCAGACCCCATGGCAGATTTGTTTAACCACTCTCCGGAGTCTGGGCGTGTGCTCCAAGACTGGAGAACTACACATGTAGTGCTTCTCCATAAAACCAGACCAAGGGACAAACCAGGGAATTGCAAGTCAGTCAGTCTGATCTCGGTAGAGGGGGAACTGATGGAGACTATCCTGAAGGAGAGACTGATGGTGTTTCAAGGAAAACAGGCTGCAAGACAAGAGACAACATAGGTTTATGTTGGGGAGGTCCTACCAGCCTAATCTGACATTTTCAAATGGGTGACCAAGACACTGGACAGGGGCCAATTGATGGATGTCCTGTATTTGGACTTTAGCAAGGCTTTAGGCTTTGTACCTCACAGCAGATTGGTCAGAAAGTTAGAGGATCTGGTGGTGGGGGCCAAGCTCATTAGATGGATCAAAAACTGGTTGGAGAACAGAAGACAAAAGGTGGTGATCAGGGGGAATTCTCAGAAGCTAGGCTAGTGACCAATGAGGTCCCACAGGGCTTGGTGCTTGGTCTGGTACCATTTAACATCTTCAGTGACATAGCAGTAGGAACTAAGGGTAAAATCTGTCTGTTTGCAGATGACATAAAACTCTGTAGGAGGGTGGACATGGAGGAAGGTATACAGGAACTAAAGGAAGACCTGGCTAGGTTAGAGAAGTGGTCTGGCATTTGGCAACTGGTTTTCAATGCTAAAAATTGCAAAGTTATGCAGTTAGGGGCAAGCAACCCAGATACCAAATACTGGCTGGGTCATGTGCAGGTCACCAAGTCTGGTGAAAAAAAGGATCTGGGGTTACCATCAAGAGTGACCTGAAGCACTCAGTGTACTGCAGGAGAGTGGTGGCAAAAGCAAATCTGGTCCTGGGCTGCATAGCCAGGGGGATTACCAGCAGGAAGGCAGAGGTCATATGACCACTGTACACTTCACTGATAAGACTGCGCCTAGAGTACAGTGTGCAGTATTGATGCCCTTATCTTAATAAGGATGTCAACTTGCTGGAGACAGTCCAGAGAAGGATGACCAAGATGATCCAGGACCAGCAGGGCAGCACCTACAAAGAAAGGCTCAAGGGGTTCAACATGTACTCCCTTGAGGATAGAAGGGTGAGGGGAGATAAGATAGAGACCTTCAAATACCTTAAAGGTATTAATAGGGTGAATATGGAGAGCCTCTTCAGTCTTAGTGGGAACATGTCCACTGGGAGACATAGGCTAATGCAGGTAGGGGGAAGATTCAGGAGGGATACAAGGAGGCACTTTTTCACAGAGAGAGTGGTGACCAAGTAGAATGAGTTGACACAGGAGGTGAACTCCCTGAAAACAGTGGATAGCTTCAAGAGAGGATGGGACAGAATGAAGGGGGAAGTTGCTGAGGGGGAGGGGGTAATGGGTGGATTTGGGGTGGAGAGGCAGGTTCCACTGTAGACACGGGGGGGGGACTGGCACAATCAAGCAGATATGATAGGCCATAAGGCCTTTATCTGCTGGCATCTTCACGTGTTTGTATGTATGTAAAATTAATCTGTTGATGTAACAGACTGCAAGTCCATTAACAGCACACCCTTCTTCCTTACCTTAATGCACCTCAGTCAGCTTGGTGTGCTACTCTCTCTCTCTCTCTCTCTCCTCTGGCTCCACAGTGCTCTTAGTTTGCATGTCCATGTTTGATTATGTGTCCCAAATTTTCCACACATTTTGAATGTCAGTATCCCACATTTAAGGGACAAAAGATGAAGAGGTGTGCTAGAATAGCAATTGGCTCTCCAGCTGATGCACTATTGGGCCAATCCTATCACTATGTTTTCATCAAAGGGGACTGCCAGGTCCCATTTCTTTCCACTGTGACTCCTGCCCTGATACCATCTCATCAACACTGGACACCTTTCAGCTACCACTTCCTGTGTAGCTCGGCAGCTCCTACCTACACCCCTTTACACCTTTTGCTACAGGGCACAGGGTGCAGAAAGCAGAAGTGCAAGTGGGATACTGGGGGAACTACAGACCAGTGACCCTTACTGCAATTGTGGGAAAACTGATAGAGACAGTCCTCAGGGAAAGGCTATTGCAATTTCTTGAGGATAACAACCTCCAGGACAGCAGGCAGCATGTGTTTTTCTCAGGCAGATCCTGACAGACAAACTTGGTTGATTTTTACAACTGGGTTATGAGGGCAATGGACAGGGGACATGCGGTGAATGTCCTCTACCTGGATTTCAGAAAAGCCTTTGACTCAGTGCCACATGGTAGGCTGACCTGTAAGTTGAAGAGTCTGGGGGTAGGGAGGAAACTGGTCAGATGGGTCAAGAACTGGCTGCAGAGTAGACAGCAGAAGGTAGTAGTGGGGGGGGGAAGGCATCTGAACCCAGGGCAGTAGCAAGTGGTGTACCACAGGGCTCAGTGCTGGAACCAGTTCTGTTTAACATCACCATATCTGACATTGCAGTAGTGATTAAGAGCAAGATCAGTCTCTTCGTAGATGACACAAAGATTTGTGCCAAGGTTAGATGGGGGAGGGAGCAAAAGTACTTCAGGAGGATTTCGCAAAACTGGAGGAATGGTCTCACATTTGGCAGCTTGGCTTCAATGCCAAGAAGTGCAAAGTGATGCATTTAGGAGGCAAGAATCCAGGACACAATTACTGCCTGGAGGGTGTCCCATTAACAAAATTCAAAGAGGAGAAGGATCTGGGAGTGCTGGTAAATGGGGAGATAAACCACTCTGCTCAGTGCAGAAAGGTAGCAGCGAAGGCAAACAGGATGCTAGGGTGCATAGCAAGGGAAATTATGTCTAGGAGTGGGGAGGTCATCTTGCCCCTGTACATGTCCCTGGTGAGATCGCACCTAGAGTACTGCATGTAATTCTGGCACCCCTACTTGAAAAGGGACATCAGACTACCAGAGGGCGTACAGCGCAGGGCAACAAAAATTATCCTGGGGTTGGGGGACAGACCATATGAGAAGAGACTGAGAGAACTCAGTATGTATACCCTGGAGGAAAGAATGGAGAGAGGGGATATGATTGAGACCTTCAAGCACCTAAAGGGTTTGAACAGAGTAGACACCAGGTGTATGTTCAATCTGAAGGGCAGAAGGGAAACCAGGGGACACTCTATGAAGTTGGAAGGGGGCAGGTTCAAGGGGGAACTAAGGAGGCACTATTTCACAGAAAGGGTGGTGGAAGGAGGATTGCTCTACCAGAGGAATTCATATCACTGCAGAGTGTTGGGGGCTTCAAGAGGGGGTGGGCAGATTCAAGGGAAGGGTACAAATTATGAGGGGGCACTAGATGGGGGGAGGGCATATGGGGGAGCAACTGCAGTCTAATGGACTGAAGTGCTGCACGCTCAAGCAGACTAGCTAGACCGAATGGCCTGTTATCTGCTGGCGATTTTGCATATTCGTATGTTTGTATGTTCGTATAATGGATAGCTGGGAAACTTCATACTAAACAAAGAGCAAAAGCTGCACCATGACTGGATGTGCACATTAACAACAAGAAACAATGTGAAAAAATAGCACTATCCACCAACACTCAGAATAAGCAGGCAAACACCATAATATAAAAGGTACATAAAGTTGTTTATTTCATAGCCAAAAGAACACCTCTTACAGGAACGCCAGCAGGAGCACCTCACACACAATCCTCCAAACAGTTTCGCTTAGTGCATCATTAAGGAGACTGCAATTAACCTTCCCACCCTATGTTATCCTTAGTTTTGCCCCACCACCCACCTTTATGTGCTTGATTCTACATAGGATACAACTGGCCTCCCATGAGGAAGGACTGGTATAGAATGTTTATTTAAATGCCACTCCAGGACTCCAAAGGAGAAGCTGTCCTAACAAAGTAGGTGGTTATCTTCTCTCTAGAGTCTGAGCATGCTGCATCAGCAATGGACACCTGACTGCTCCAGTCTGGTGTGGAAGCTGGGCTCAGGATGTAAACCTGGATCTTTCCTATGGAAGCATGAAGTGCTACCACTGATATGTCCAGGCTGGGTGTCACTCAGCTTTCTACTGCACACAAGGATCATGTTAGCAGGATTAAATATCATATTCTCAAGCTAGTGTAAGAATTCAGTTTTTGTACTAGTGTGGTGCTAACAAGAACCTTCTCAGAACACAGTAACATTGTAATTTAAGATTAGAGGATCTTTAGCTGTATCATGTCTGCTCCCTGTGCATCTTAAGCAGGAATGCATAAGTATGCTGAGCAGAAGAACCTGATGTGGGACAACTAGCACCAAAGCTGATTTTTTAAAATGATATAGATACACCTGACCCAAGGGTTAAGTGACTGTGGATCATATTGTCAGACAGCCAGGCCGTGGAACAGCTCTTGCTGCTCAGGCTGGTGAAGTGCAGACATATCACGAAGTTGATGTGTTCATTCTCCAAAGTGGAGGATGGAGGGGCCTAGTATGGATTTATACCATGCAGTCCCTAGTGGGTAGTTTACAGTGGGAACGTGGTATCAGTCTCAAAGCAGGTTGTTCACCCATGCTCTCCACAACACAGAAACATAGATGATGATGGCAGAATAAAAGCAATGGTCCATCCAGTCTACTCATGGGTTCCTATATAACCCTGTGACCTGACAGTAATTGTGATTTTACCCCTTCCCAGCAGTAATCCTGTTCCTTTCCTATTCTTGACCTGCCCATGATGACTATCCCCTTCATTCTGTCCCAAGCACATTTGAAACCACCCACAGAAACATAAAAGTTGTCAGCATATTAGGATCTCTTGCTCCACCTAGTCGTTGCAGATCTTCTTCGGAGATATCTCCGTCATCAGGTCATACCCATGGAACCTAGCCATCAGGCACCAGGATCCTATGGAAGCCATAGTTCCAGCTGCCACCACCTCAGCTAGCAGGCTATTCCATGGTTTCACCACCCTTTCTGTAAAGTAATACTTTCTCACATCCCTTCTGAACTTCCCCTGTCATTTTTCAGTCATGCCCCTCTCATTGTCGAGCTGGTGTTCCTTATAAACAATTCCCTATCATCCACCTTGTTGATTCCTTTTAGGAATTTCAATGTCTCTATTTATTTATTTAGGTTTTGTTGACCAGGTAAGTGCACTAGACAAATCCTGCCTATTTTCAGGCATGACCTGGGGAAGGGGGATACAGATGAATGCCAACTGACCTTGAACCAGATTAAGCAGTCAGTGGTATTTTTTTTTTTTTTAGTGAATGAGGGAAATTTGGCCAGGACACTGGGGAAATTCCCCAGCTCTTTTCGAGAAGTGCCATGGGATCTTTAATATCCACCTGAACTACCACCAATCCAGGCAGATGGGACCTCAGTTTAACGTCTCATCCGAGAGACGGCACCTCAGAAGTACAGCACCCCTCTCATGCTGCACTACAGTGTCAGTACTGGGATATTAACCCAAGTGCCAGATGTGGGAACTGAACCCACAGCCCTCTGATCTCCTGGCCTAGGAGGTGAGTGTGCTACCTACTGAGCCACTGACACTGACACTGACACTATAACATCCCCCCTCTCCCTTCTAGTCTCCAAAGAATACTATTCAGCGCCCTGAGTCATTCCTTGTAGGGCTTCCAGTGCTGGCCCTGAATCATCTTTGTTACCCTGCATTGTACAGCCTCCAGCCTATTCTTGTCTTTTCTATGGTGGGGGCTTCAAAACTGGACATAGTACACCAGATATGGTCTTACTAGAGATTCATAGGTTTCATAGGTTTCATAGGTTTTCCAAGCTAGAGGACATAGTACATAATGCTTGCCTCGTATTTTTGTGTATTAGGTATATTTGTCAACATCTGTCATTACTGAATCCAAATTTGTTTTAAATGCATCCATGTTAGTACCTTCCACAACAATTGTAGGAAGATTATTCCATATTGAGATCGATCTTATACTAAACCAATTTTTTCTCCTTAGTGTATTCCATTTCCCAATCAATAATTGTTTACTATGTCTACGATTACTTTGTCTATATTTAGATAAGAATAAACCTGTTCCATTTAGGAGTATAGAATCTTGTAATAAACCATATATTAGACATAAGTCTCCCCTAAGCCTTCTATATTTTAAAGAGTACAATTTTAAATCCTTTAGCCTATCCTCATAGTCCTTTCCCTTCATTCCTGTTACTGTCCTGCTAAATCGTCTCTGGACTCTTTCAATATTACTAATTTCTTCCTTTGTATATGGGGACCACACCTGGACACAATACTCAAGGTGAGGTCTCACCAGAGCATTATACAATGGCAGCGTAACCTCTCTAGTCCTACTTGCCACATGTCTAAATATACAATGTAGGTTCTGGTTTGCCCTTTTGATTTGTTTGTTACAATGTAATTTAAATTTCATATCTGGGATAATAGTAAGCCCAAGATCCTTTTCTTCAGTGGTCTGATGTAATGTTTGGTTCACTAGTTTATATGTAAATTTAGAATTATGTTTGCCCAAATGCATCACCTTACACTTGTCATTGTTTAACACCAATTTCTTTTCTTTGGGCCCAGTTAGAAATTTCATCTAAGAAGTTTTGCAGAATACTGCTTTCCTTACTATTATTGATAATAGACCCTATACGGCAATCATCTGCAAATTTGAGTAGCCAAATATCATTTATATTTGATTCTAGGGAGGAAATGTAAACATTAAATAAACATGGTCCCAACACTGATCCCTGTGGGACACCACTAGTCCACTAACCCACTCTGACAACTCTCCATTAATGGCCACTCTCTGCTTCCTGTTACTAAGCCACATCTTTATCCAGTTTATTATATTATGGTTTAATTTAACCTCTTCTAAAGCATGTATAAGTTCAAAGTGAGGAATTTTGTCAAATGCCTTAGCAAAATCCAGAAACACTAAATCAACTGAATTGCCATTATCCATTTCTTCTATAACTTTATATAAAAGGTCAAGAGGTTAGTTAAACATGATCTTGATTTTGTGAATCCATGTTGATTTTTGTCAGTAAGTTTATTATTATTAAGATGTTCCAAAATAATTTCCTTAATAAACTGTTCAAATATTTTGCCAATCACTGATGTTAGACTTATAGGTCTAAAATTTTCTGGCTTATTGGTAGGTCCTTTTTTGTGAATAGGTACGACTGTTGCCATTCTCCAATCATTTGGGACTTCACCAGTATCTAATGAATGTTGAAATATATTAGTTAGGGGCATGTATATTTTATTAGCGAGTTCTTTTATTACCTTCGGATGAATATCATCCGGGCCAGGGGACTTGTTGGTATTTATTTTATTAAGTTTATCTAATACTTCTTTAGGGTTAATTATTAAAGTACCAGGTATGGAACTATCTGTTTGATTAATTTATCATATGAATTATCATTAAATACAGATGAAAATATTGATTCTGTATTTAGCTATTTCATATTTATCAGTTACACAACCAGATAGTGTAGTAAATGGACCCATAGTCGTAGAATTACTTCTGGTTTTATTTATATAGCAAAAAAAGGGATTTCTTGTTATCTTTTACCCTTGATGCTAGTTTAAATTCAAATTGTGTTTTTTCTAATCTTATTTTAGTTTTAATTTTTTTTAATAAATCGCTATATTTGGGTTTCAGATGTATAAAACCCTTTTGGATTTGTTTATAAAGTTTATTTTTTTTATTAATTAGGGATTTAATTTTAGAGAACATCCATCCTGGAATAGGTTTATCCTTTGATTCATATTTACTTTTAGTTGGAATATTAGTTTTAATCAGGTCTTTTAATTTGTTAGCTAATAATAACCATTTCCCCTCCACTGATAAATTTATGAACGATGCTTGCCAATCCCAACAACTAATAATATGTTTCATATATCTGTAGAGATGGAGTCTTGCCTCCCTCCTTCTACTGCCTGTACCCCTCCCGATACACCCCAGCATCCTGTAAGCCTTACTGCAGGCCCTGTCACATTGGCTAGCCTTCTTAAGTGTGTCGCTAATAATGACTCCGAGGTCACATTCCTCTGCTGTAGTACTGAGTTGTACCCCACCCATCCAGTATTCGGTCCTGGAGTTCTTGTTTCCCTAGGTGAAGACATTGGTAGTGTTGACATGGCTAATACAGATGGGGAGCTAGCAAAGAAAGACAAATGGAAGGTTCCCTACATCTGAATGAAGAACTGGAGATGCCCGATTCAGATTCTGATGGAGGAAGGAAGGGGGGCACAAAAAAGAATATAAAAATAAGACAACAGATTCATTCAAAGTACATGACAGAAAGCCAATCACACAAATAGTAACATTTAAATGTTTTTTTGTTTAATAAAGGTAACAGTTTGTTCTATAATATATATAGATGTCAGGATTTGTACAGGTTGTATAAATATACTTCTAACAGAACCTAGTACACACTGTAGTTAAAAGATTGTATTTTTTTATTATTTTGATTGGTCCTCCTCCTCCTTCTGCCTCAGCTGCTCCTCAAAGAAATCATTGCATGCAACGGTCAATGCTGCAACCAGAACCACAAACTCATTAAAGTCCACTTCATTGTCTTTATTGTTGTCCAGATCTTTCATTATCTTTTCAACCAGCTGGGGGTCCTTCTGGCACTGGAGAGGAAAGGACAAATTAATAATCAGTAAAACACCTTTTGAGTTGCTTGCTGTTTTACTGAAGACAGGCCTAGTAATTACCATACATTCCCCCTCATTTAGGTAACCTAGATCCATTCTATAGTTTAAAGCAGCAGTGCAATAACAAATGTTCTCCCAAAAAGCTATCATCAGCTATAGTTAATGAAAATATTAGCATACCTGCCAAATATGCTTTTCTATGTACCTCCTCTGAGTTTTTGTTATTTTCTCAGTCCTGACCCTTACCAGGAATACAATGGTATTTCTAAGCCAAGTGTGGTGGCTATCTTTTTTCTTGAGGAAAAAAATAATTGAAACATTTATATAGTACTTAAAATGTGGTGGAACTAGAAAAGGTTATCACCAAATGAAACTGGAATATATTTAAATCTTTTCTGCTTAAAAGAATAAAAAACACAGTAGGGACAAGAGCCCTCTCTCCCTCTCACAGACAGCTGGGAGCCATGGATTGTATGGCTTGCTGCACTGGAGCTTGGCCACAAGAGGATCAAGTGGGAGCCAACTGCTGAAGAGGAGACACCCCCCTGTCCAACCTCATAGAAACACAGAAACAGAGAAATCGTCAGCATATAAGGACCTCCAGACTCATCCAGTCTGCCCGTAGGCCCTAAACATTTTATGTGGCCACTAACCCTATGTGATCAATGGCTCTTCATCACTCCCCCCCTCTCAAAGTTCCCTTGTGCCTGTCCCAGGCATGCATAAACCCCTCCACTGTGCACCCTGGGAGCCAACAGGAGCTTAGATTCAGGAAGCAGGATGTGGTCCCAGGGCTTTAATAATTCCAGATTCCCTGTAGCTTTCCACATGCTCCAGTCCACCACCAGATCAACAAGATGAAGAGGCTTTTCCTGAAGACAAGAGCCCTCCCTCCCTTTCACAGAGAGCTGGGAGCCTGGTTTATATGGATCGCCACACTGGAGCACTGGAGCTTGGCCACAACAGGAGGACTGGGAGGGAGCCAATTGCTGAAGAGGAGATGCTCCCAGCTTTCAGGGAGCCATTAGGAGTGCTCTGCCAGGAATCAATTAGCCTTTTGTCTGCTTTATAAGGACATCACCAAGCAGCCCCCTGCACAAAGGATAATTGCACAAAAAATGTCAGAGTCTGCCACAGGAGTCAGTCCAAAAGGCAGCCAACAGCCACTCACTCTGTTCCCCTGCTGACCCAAGTGGACCCCTACTCATCGGATCCCAGGTAAGCCTGTTGGGGGTTGCATTGTAGGGTGGCTGTACTTGGAAGGCTAGCTAGGCATCTGGGGGTAAGTGTGTCAGTGGGCATGGGGGCTTGCCTTTCAAACTGCTACTGGGTATTAGTGTGTTTCTAGTTTTGGGGGATTTCCAGTAAACTGCTGCTACAGTAGGTAATAATGTGTTCCAGGGATCAGAGGCTTACTGTTAAATGTTTGCTGGGTATTTTAGTGTATAGGAACTTGCTTTAAAACACTTACTGGGTATTAGTGTGCTTCAGGGTTTAGGGGCTTGTGGTTACTGAGTATTAGTATGAGATCCCTCCTGGGGTCTGGGACAGGAAGACAGAAAGCACAAGAACAGGAAAAAGGAAATGTAGGGAATGGTGCAATGCAGTGGTTGTGGGGCAGCAGTCTAGAGGAAGACCTTCTGGAGACTGAGGTGCTGTCCCATCTGCGTGTGCCTCTCTGGGTGGAGGAAACAGGTCTCAAGGCTCTGGATGGCACTTGCTGAGAAGTGAGGAAAATGTCACTATACTCAAAGTCATGTTTGCAAGGAGCTGAAGGACCATGTCTCCCACCCAGAGACCATCTAGTCAGACACTGCTACCTCAAAGGATGCCAGAAGGGAGGAGCAGTTAGACTTCAGTGGGATCAAGGAGGGCAGGGCTGGTAGGATCTGCAGGGCTGGTAGGAGTGGGTAACAGGCACATTCCTCATCCAGTGACACTAGGAAATTCCTATGCCATTCTGGTGGAATGGGACTGCAAGAAGGGGCACTTGAGGTGGTGGACAGCAAGGATATGGTAGTCTGCCAAAAATGGAGTCCCAGGGGGAGAAGGCCCCAAGAGAAGGAGGAAGCAATCTCTGGTGGGGGACTCTATTGTCAGGGGGATAGAGTTGGGGGAAGGAAAGGGGGTAGAGAGAGAGGTTAAGTGCCAATCTGGTCCATCATCTCAGAGGGATGGAAAGCATATCCAGTGGATCACGTGGGCAATAGGAAAGAATGGGGAGCTGGATGTCATTGTCCACCTTGGGATGAATGACCTAGCTCGTGATGGGATGGGGCAGTGCAGGAGCAGTTTAGAGAGCTGGGTAAGGGTCTCAGGCAGGTAGCATGCACTGTCACCTTTACAGAAGGGCTGCCTGTCTACAACAGGGGAAGGAGAGAGAGCTCTGCAATATAGCCTTCAACTCATGGCTGAAGGAATGGTGCAGATAGGAGGGGTTTGGCTACACTGGGGACTGGGGCTCCACCTGGAAAGATCAGAGTTTGTACGAGGGGGATGGCCTGCATCCATTCGGGAAGGGAATGGCAGTCCTAAGTGGATAGTTTAAATGTTACTTTGACAGACATTTAAACTAGTCAAGGGGGTGGCAGATGGCAAAGGGGAGGCAGCAACTGCTCCCCCCCACAGGCTGTGATGGACAATAGAGAAATCCTGTGGGAAAAGATTCCCACTGGAAGGAAAGACAATCAAGTTAGCAAGGGATTAGCATGGGAGGCAGGCAGAAGAGAAGCAGGCAATATACAAAAGAGAGGAAGGGAGGCAGCTAGAAAAAGTGGGAAGGGACAAGAGGAGGACTAACAAAATCTGGACAGCCCTGGGAGCCAATGCTAGACATCTGGGAAATAAGATATCAGACCTGGAGGCCACCATGGCTGAGGCAGACCTGGATATTGTGGCCATCACTGAAATATGGTGCATGGACAACCATGACTGGGAAATGGTCATTCCTGACTAAACAATGTTTGCAAGAGACAGGATAAGATGGAAGGCTAGGGGAGTGGTGTGTTATGTTAAGGAAAACATAAAAGCAACAGAGGTACAGGGATTTGGGAAGGGTCAAGGTGTTGTTGGTCAATTTCGAATCAGAAAATGGAGTCACCATTCAGATAAGAGTGGTATGCAAGCCTCCGACACAGGGGGAGGACTTAGACAAAGAAATGTTGGAAGACATAGGCAAAAATGACTAAGAAGGGGGAGGTGGTACTAGTGAGGGACATAAAATCTGCCAGGTGTAGAGTGGAGTTTCCCTGCTACAGCATCAGCTAGAAGTATAGTCATCCTGTACTCCCTGCAGGGGCATTCCTCATTCAATTAGTCAGTGAACCCACTCAGGGTAGGGAAATACTAGACCTGGGGCTTACTAATGGGGACAGTGTTGTGGACATCAGTGTGAGAAGTCATCTGGGGGCCAGTGACCATCGCATAGTGTGGTTTAATATAAGAACAGCAGCAGAATCCAACCGAGCAAGGATGAGTCTCTTGGATTTTAGAGGAGCCAACTTTATAAAGATTAGGGAATGCTTCTGAGAGGACCTGGAGGGGGAGAAGTCCTGGGTGGGGTGGAGTGCAAATGGGCCAGATTAAAAGAGGGCATAGTAAAGGAAACAAACATGTATGTCAAGTAAGTAAGCAAAAACAGAAAGAAGGGGAGACCATTATGATTCTCAAGGTAGGTGGCAGAAAATGTAAGGGAAAAAACAATGGCATTCAGGAGGTACAAGACAACCAATGAGCATATACGGTTTACTGTTTGTGCTCTGGTATGGATCAGTCAGCGCAGGCTGTGGCATGGTAAGGAGTGCTGTGCCCATCACTGGCATGGGTTGGGATGGAGGGGAGCTGGATGGTGGGTTAATGCCTAACGGGGTGGGGGAGACCAATAGCCACCAGAGAATGGGGATCAGTGATTTAAATGTTGCGCTAGTGGTCGGGGCTGGGGAGGGGGATCACAACAGTATGGAAATGGGGATCTTCGATTTACAAAGAAATTGGGGCTTGGGAAGTGGGGTCACTGCACTATGGAAACAGGGATCTTTGATGCACAGAATGATTGGGTCTGAGGAGGTCTGGCCTGGTGCACAACACAGTGGCACAGCATTGCAGATGAGCCCATAATTGGCATGCAAATGACTGCATTGCACCATGCATGTCCAATGGGATCATCTGCATATTTGAGCTAAATATCACCCCTTGGGGCTGCAGTGCATACAGGTATGTGCAACACATTCCCCTATGGGTGGTCTGCAGCTTCACACCTTGGATGCGCCGTGCCATACATGGCTGCTGCCTGCTGTGCGCCACACAACCAGGGTCCACTATTCAAACAGATTTGTGGTCTGTTCTGATCACGCATTCTGTTTGACTATTGCACCAGAGCCAGCTGGCCCAACTTATTTGCGCAGAGCACCCTTATGCACGCGCATCCGGCTGGCTCTGTATATGGGGCCCATAAGGTCCAACAGTGTAGCAGATCACAAATAAATGAGGTAAACATAGTTAGAGTATAAGAATTTAGAGCAGGGCAAGGTACAAACTGGGTGAGCAAAGACAAAGCAATTCATATGTTACATTTGATAAGATCACAGTTATTTCGGGGTGCCATACCAGTCAGAGTAGAGGGACAAGTTGAACTGTGGTAAGTGCTAACAAAGTCAATAAAGGTGCAATAGGATCCAGGTAGAGAAGGAGATTGGGGAGAAGTTTTAGGATGTTATAGGGAAGGGAGGGGCAAGTACAGGGAGGCAGGGTGGATTGGAAGAGTGCTCACTTCAAGTGATACTGAGAAAGCAATAATCTAAAGGAGTTAGGGAGGGAGTTCCAATGAGAGGAAAGACAGTATGAGAATGCTGATTGACCTGCATGTGGGACGGGGAAGGAGAAGGAGTAGGCATCTCTGGAATGAAGAGGGTAGGAGGGCAGAGAGGATGGACAGAGGACAGTGGAGAGATAGGAAAGGAAAGACTCCAACCAGAATTTTGAGATAAGTAGGGTACCATGGTGCTGACAGCACTGGCGAAGAGAGGGTAGAGAGAGGGAGGAGTAGAAGGAATAGTGGCGAATGTGGGGGGGGGCATTAGCTGTGAAACGGCAGAAGGCATTGTAAATTGTGTCCAGTCTGGCCAGCGAGTTGGCTGGGGTGGTTCTATAGGCTACAACTGCATAGCCAAATAAGGAGAGGATTGTTTTCATAAGGCATTCACGGTGGACTGGCAGGGAGCGTAAATTTAAATTTCTGTATAAAGCTCCCAGTTTGGGATGGAGCTTTGAGTGAAGGTAATCCATGTGGGCAGAAAAATCAAGCCAGCTGTCAAGCCAGACACCAAGGTTTTTAAAAGACTGGACCTCGTCAAGAGTCATACCATCGAGTGTGGTGAAGGATAGGGGAGCAGAGAGTTTCGCTAATTTTTGAGGGGTTCCAAAAACCATCAACACAGTCTTTATGGCATTGACTTTGAGGTGGTTAGCTTGGAACCAGCGAAGGACTGATTCAAAGTTGGATTGTAGCTGAGCTTCAACGACTGAGATAGAAGGGCCTGAGGCATAGAGGATGATATTGTCCATGTACATATGTATATTGAAGAAGGAACAGGCAGACAGGAGGTCATTGAGGAAGATGGAAAAGAGGACAGGGCCATGGATGGAGCCTTGAGGGACTCCTGCTTGGATGGGTAGGATGGGAGAAAGGGCATCACCGGCAAGGACACATTGTGTGCGACTGGAGAGGTAAGATTTGAACCAGATGACCAAGGAGGTTAAAAGGCCGGAGGAACTGAGCATTGTTGAGGAGTAGGGGGTGAGTCACTAAATTGAAGGCCTTAGCCAGGTCAATGTAGATGGCTGCAGTAAGGTGACCTTGATCCATGCTGGTGAGGACAGTGTTGGTAACACAAAGGAGGGAGGTTGTGGTTCAGTGATTAGTACAGAAGCCACAATGAAAAGGAGATAGAAGCTCAGAGAAATTAAGAAAGTTCATTAGCTGGGAGAACACCAGGGATTCTTGCAGCTTAGCAAGGGATGAAGGACTGATATGGGTCTGTAGTTCTCAGGAATGGATAGGTCACGCCCTTTGCGGAGGGGAATTACATTTGCATTCTTCCAGGCCTGGGGAACAGTGTCGAGGCTGAAAGAGAGGTTAAGTAGGTGGGTAAGGGGAAGTGCGATGGCAGGGGTGGACATACGGGGAAGATAGATGTTTAGATAATCTGGACTAGGTTCTCATGGGTTTAACGAGAGAAGGGCACAGTACATTTTTTGTCTGGAGACAGGAGAGAAGGAGAAGCCCTGGGTAGAGGCGGGAAGCGGGGGTTGGGGAGGAGGGCACAGGTGGTATAAAGGAGTTAAGAAGAGAGGCCACTGAGACAGGGTCAGAGACAGGTGACCCATCAGTGGTTAGTGTGGGAGGAGAGGATTTGGCTGGTGGGTCAAAAAGGGAGCGGAGAGTACATCAGAAGTTATCAGGGGAGTTTAGGTTTTGTTGAAGCACTGATTTGAAATACATTGCTTTTCCTGCTCTGGAGGCTTTGGTGTTGGTGTTCTGTAGGGATTTATAGGTATGTAGGTCAGAAGGGAAGAACGAGGATTTGAAATGGGCTCAGGCAAGGTCGAGAGATTTGCAGAGGCAAATGATTTCTGCTGAGATCCAGGGATGGTGGGATTGCTTAACTCTCCACCTCTTGAGGCAGGTGTGGGAGTTCCATGCTTTTAGAAGGAAATGTGAGACTAGGGAAAGGGCATTATCCATGTCATGTGCCACATACATTAAAGACCAATTTGCACCAAATAAACACCAAGAACTTGGATGGGAGGGAAGTGGATACCAGTCTCTTTTCTGAAGAGGTCAGGAAAGCACTTGCTAATCTGAGGGTGGATAAAGCCATGGGGTCAGAAGGGGTGCATTCAAGGGTACTGAAGGAACTCAAAAGAGGTGCTAGCTGCACCCCTGGCAGGCTTGTTTAACAGTTCACTGGGGACCAGTATGCTTCCAGAAGACTGGAGAAGAGTGGATGTAGTCCCACTTCACAAAAGTGGTAGCAAGGAGGAGGTGGGAAATTATAGACCTGTCAGCCTGACTTCTGTCATAGGGACCTGATGGAAATATTATTAAAAGAAAGAATTGTGGAACACCTGAAATCCAATGATCTGCAGGAGCCGAGGGAGCATGGCTTCACAGAGGGGAGGTTGTGCCAAACAAATCTAATAGATTTTTTGACTGGGTAACTCTAGTGTTGGCTCATGGAAGGGTGGTGGACATGGCCTACCTGGGCTTCAGCAAGGCCTTTGACATTGTTCCACATTGGAGGCTGGTAAACAAGTTGGGTAGCATGGGGGCGGGCAATAAGTTGGTAACCTGGGTAAGAAACTGGTTAGGGGGTAGGAGGCAGAGGGTGGTGGTAAATGGAGTTCGCTCAGAGGAGAAGAGAGTGACCAGTGGGATACCTCTGGGGTCAGTTCTGGAACCAGTCCTCTTTAATGTCTTCATTAGCAACATAGCAAAGAAGCTGGAAGAGAATGTCTACCTCTTTGGTGATTGTGTCAATATCTGCAACAGAGTGGATACTGTGGGGGGGAGGGGGGTGCAAAGGATGGAAAGAGATTTAAGATGGCTGGAGGAGTGGTCAAAAATTTGGCAGATAAGTTTTAATGCAAAAAAGTACAAAATAATGAACTTGGGTCACAGAAACACAGGGGTGCAGTACAAAATGGGGGAAGAGATATTTGCAGTGACCAAGAAGGAATGGGGTCTGGGGGTAATCATATCAGATGACCTGAAGCTGGCCAGAGAATGCGACAAAGCAATTGGAAGATCTAGTGGGATGCTATGGCATATAGGTAGAGGTAAAACCAGTAGGAAGAGATAAGTGGTGTTGCTGCTATAGAGGTCATTGGTAAGACCCCACCTGGAGTACTGTGTCCAGTTTTGGAGACCAAGGTCTGGATTTTCAAATCCCTGAGATGAACACAAGGTGCTTGTGTCAAACATGTCTGATGCAATTGGCACCTTGCATCATAAGATGTGGCATTCCAGATTCAGAAATGCGATCTGTGTCTGAATCAGGAGCTGCAGCATCAAAGTGGTACCTCACCCCCTTGTGACAAAACTGAAGGTGCATCACTTCGCACTGGGGCTTGCACCATATCAGGGCTGCAACATCCCTGTTTTGGGGATTCAGGAAGCCCTGCCATGGCCACAACAAGGGGCTCAAGATAGACCAGCAATGAGTTGGTCTGTGCCCCTTGTCCCAGTGCAAGATGCTGTAGTGACTTGCTTTTAGGGGGCCCTGACAGTTGTGTATGGAGGGGCTTGGACACGGGGTGCCATAGTGGCAGTTAGGGAGGAGGAAAGCAGGCATATTAGTGATGTTGCACCCAGCAGGGGTGCCCAATTATTGAGCAATAGTCACTGAGAAGAAACAGTGAAGGGGGTTACAGAGACATACTGTGCCGTGGCTCCACATGGGCATGGCCCTGCGGTTGCTGCCAGGGCTGTGCCCATGTGGTGCCATGGCACTGTGTGTCTCCATACCCCCATCACCATTTCTTGTCAGTAACAGTACTGCTCAATAATCAGCACCCCTGCCAGGTGCAACATCACTAATATGCCTGCCCACCCCCTCCCCAACTACCACTATGGCACTGTGTGCCCATGCCGCCCCATACCCCTCATGCCTCACATGTGTTTGCCCCCCACCCCATCTATCCCAACACCTCTACTGTTACGCAGGTTGGGGGGGGCAGCCAGATCCCTGCGGCATTTCCCTCAGGTGCACTGATTGTTTTGGTGCACGCCTTCAAGTATGGCAACTCCTGGATTTGCGTTGCAGGGACCCAGTTCTTCCTGAATACAGCATAGGGTCCCTGATGCAGCCAGGGTGCACTGCAGCCCTAGATCACCACAAGCTGTGGTGATCTAGAGGTTCTTTTGAAAATCCAGTCCCAAATTTCAGGAAAGACACAGAGCACAGGCGGTCCAGAAGAGGGATACCAAGATGGTACATGGTCTGCATCAAAACCCCTATGAAGCGGGACCAGTGGTGCTGAGGGTTGAGGTGCTGGATGCCACACCTCGTGCTGCACCAGTGACCTGGGTTCGGGAACGGACTTGAGTTGGCGGGGGTCAGCAGAGAGAGGGAGGATTGAGTGTCCCAACGGATACTCTCCTCCCTCTGGGAAGGGTTACCAGGGGTGCCTTGTACACCCACATCCGAAAAGAGCCAATGGTAGCATGGGCTCTCCAGGGTTCTGCTGGCTCCGTTCACTGAAGTTGGGGAGGGGGGACACCATCAGGCACTTGGGAGAAGGTCAGCACATCGCCTCTCTGAACGTACGTCCTTGCGCCGGCATCCCAGGGGACTGAGAACCACAGAAAAGCAGAAAAAGCCTCAGTGAGCCTAGATGACAGCCACTCCAAATAGCCATCCAGGTCCAGACCCCACGGACAGATCTCCGCTGTGCAGGTGCTCCATGAGTAGGAGGAGGAGGAGGAGGTAAGGAGTAACCAGGCACTCTAGGGGACAGACGCTGTGGTAGCGGACCTAGGAGGGACATGAGCAATGCCTGAAGGAGTGGAGCACTGAGGGAGTACAGGAGGGGGAATAAATGGGACAAGGTGTCCCAAAGAAAAAAAAAAAAAAACCCTGTGAAGAGAGGATAAAGGAACTAAATATGTATACCCTGGAGGAAAGGAGGGAGAGGAGGGAGAGGGGGGATATGATCAAGACCTTTAGATACCTCACAGGCAGCTGGCCTGGTGGTGCTGAGGGTTGAGGCACTGGATACCACACCTTGCGCCATGCTGGTGACCCTAGTTCAGGAGTGGACTCGGGTCATTTGGGGGTCAGCTGGGCAGGTAAGGATTGAGCATCCGGAGGACTGCTGTCCTTCCTCGGGGTGGAGGGTATGTGCTGCATGCGTCAGCACAACAAGAGGGGTTCAGCCCGCACCCAGGGTGCTTGGCTACCTCCATGGTGGTGGAGACAGCTGCTACCACCATTGCATGGGTGTTGGCGCAGGGAAGAAAACAGAGGAAAAATACCAGGACACAGCAGGACCCATGATGGCCCTGATCGGCCAAAGAACACATCCCTCCAAGGTGGGGAGGGGGTCTTAGCCCCTGCTGAGTCTGCGGAGGTGGAACAAATAATGTTGTGGAAAAAAAGATACCTCATGGGGGTGAATAACGTACAGGTGGGAGGTATTTTTCAGAGGAAAGGGTGATTCAGAACAAGAGATCATGATATGAAGATGGAATGGTGGGGGGGTAGATTTAGGAGAGATGTGAGGAAATACTTCTTCACAAAAAAGGTGGTGGGTTCCTGGAGCAGTCTTACAATGGTGGTAGTGGGGGTTAAAACAGTGGTGGGATTCAAAAAGGCCCGGGATAGGCACATGGGAGTCATATGGGATAGGAAAGGGGTAGAAGAGGAAGTGCTATAGAACTAGCAGGGTCACCAGCGAAGGCAGCACAATGAAAAGGGGCAGACTGGATGGGCCAAGCGATCCTTATTTGCTGTCAGTTTCTATGCTTCAATTGTTTTGACCAATTTTGTTGCACTGTTGCAATAACATAGGAAAATGACTTCCTAATACTGCTGTATATGAAGAGATCATATTTATTAAAAACTAGAGGGATCATCATGTGACAATACTGGGGCTTTCCTGCCATCCTATGTAAATGGCCTATATGATCCTTATGGTACTATTATGTGAATAACTGGAGGGCTCATGTGATGGCCACTTTAGTTCTGAATGCACAGGATATCCATGTGTGTATGTATGTGTCCCATGCTGTGGTCTTCTGATTTCACAACCACATGCAGAAAATGTTTCTCATGTCTTGAATGTTGGCAATTTTATTTTACCCCAACTACCACCATTATTTGCCCCCCATCCTCCACCCATCAGAGCCATTATAGTTGAACCCTTCTTTCAGCCAGGAGTGCAGTTTAGCTTCAACCTGCAAAATCAACATCAGCTTTGTTCCTTGGTTGACTGGCAGGGGGAGCATGAATGTTCTGAGGCCTGTCCCCCCCCCCACAGGAGTTGAGTCCCCCCTACCCCCTCCGGAGCTGAGTGCATCTCTGCAGTGATGTGCTTGGCCTCCAGTGAGATTCTGGGGCTCACATACAAATCCTGGTAGCAGTGTGATGAGCTGCTGTGGTGACATGGAGTTGGCTCATGCTGGTAGTTTAGAGGAGCTACCACATTCCCACATTTGTGCTGCTACAGTTTAAAACAATTTTTTTATGAAGAAAGTCTACTAAATGTAGATGTTCCCTGCACTTGCTTATTGTTTTGAATTTACCATCTGATAATTTTGTAAAAACACAATAGGTATGCTTAAGCCACAAAAAGTCTGTCTTGGGGTTCTAATGACAAACACAAACAACGCCCTTGTTTTATGATGACACCTGAACCAGGTACTAGCATAGCCATGATATACATTTGTTTCCTATCCATCAGTATCTATTTTTAAACACACAATTAAGGTATGTCTGTCTTGGGGATACTATTATGTACCACATATAATAGTTTGATAAATATGGTATTAATAAGCACCTATACATTTCCTTTATAGGGCTAAAAGTAGAACCTGTTGTCTCACAAAGAAATGGAGTGATAGTTGTGATGAAGGGGTCTTTCATTAAATTAATCAAATATATGCATATATTAATAAAGTAGGAATAATCTAACAGGATTATACCATATTTATTTATTATTAACTATTCGGAAACAACCTTTGAGCAGAAGCTCTTTTACAAAGGTTCCACATCAAACACAGTCACAGTTTACACAAATAATATTAAAAAATATGTACATACATTATCAGGCACAGATTATAGCATTAACAATCAGCTTAGACAATGTTGTAAGATAACATTTGACAGAGGCATTAATGTAATGCAGTGAGTACAGGTGGGCAACTCGAGCAGGAGGGAGGAGGAGGGAGTGGAGGAGGAGGGGAAGGGAGAAAGTTAGCTTCTAGGAGAGGACCTTGTCAAAACAGATAGTGGGGAGGGGTGCATCACAGGGAGAGGTGGGTGAAACTGTGGAAGGGCAGAGTATAGTTGGGTGGAGACAGGGGGTAGGGCCAAGGAGAAAGGTGGTTGTAAGGAGGAGGTGGGTGAACTGTGGAAGGGGCAGAGTAGAGTTGGGTGGGGACAGGGGGCAGGGCCAAGGTGAAAGGAGGTAGTAAGGAGCAAGGTTGGAAGGGGTGAGAGGAGGGTGATAAAGTAGGTGGGGAAAGAGGGAGAGAATGACATCGCAGTTAGCCAGGGGTGGAGACAGAGGGGTGCAGGATAACGACAAAGGGGGTATGGTGAGAGTACGTTTGTTTAGTGGTGAGTCTGTGGAGCAAGGGATATGAAGTACCCTATGGGCTATCACAGTTGTTCCTAGAGAGGAGACATTGTTTAAATTTGGTCTTAAGGGCTGGTAGGCTTGTAGTTCTGTATGTGATTTCCAGGCATTCATTGAACCTCCCAAGTTAAAGTAGTTAATAGTTTGACAAGAAAAACAGTGCCCCCTGCCAAAAAACAAAATTCAAGATTGCAGACTGAGTACCCCCTTCCAAAAAATAAAAATAAAAAAAATTCAAGATAGCAGACTGAAAAGGCAATCTATAAGGACTCCCTTGTTGGTTATATATATTGCACTAATCCTAATTCGAGAAGATACAGTACATCAAGACAGGTAAACATATGCAGATCATGCATAGATATACATAGTTATAGATATTGTCCTCTGCATCTACAATATGCATCTGTTTGTCTGATTGTCTAAGCACGTGATACTATTAAATGAGTTGTATATACTGTATCAATATATACATTTACAATATTGAGTTGGCAGTGTAGTCTAGAAGTTAGAGTGACAAGCTTTATATATCCAACAGACCTTGGTTTGATTCCCACACTATCCATTTGTGTACTGTGTGACTCTGAGCAAGTCACTTAACCTCCACAGTGCTCCCGGGTCACCCCTGGAAACAGGTGTTGTGCCAAGTGGGCTTCATCCAGTTATCAAAGAATTAAAAAAAATATCTTACACTAATTTCTGAATTCTAGTCACAAAATATGGTGTTATTAGAGCATAATCAATAAAATGTATTTTCTTTTAAACTTTCAAGGCTCTATTCAACATTTTATAATGGAGATAACACACTCCAGGGTGTACGACTCTACTGTAATAACTACACTTCTTGGGTGGTTGACAGCACTTAAATGTGCCTTATGTCAACCCATCTGGTGCATGCTAGTATTACAGTATAACCATGTACCGTGTCATGTATTATTGTGTGCCTATCTGTCTGTCTATATCTTCACCAATTCGGATACAAAGATAACAAAGTAAATATTTGTATCTAACCACAAGATATAATTTATTGCTGTTTCATTTGTCATAATTGATATACTGAAGGTGAGATACATAACAATGGAATATTGCACCAATCACACAGCAGCTTTCACAATGCTGATGACATCACCATAGCATAGTACAGCAGTGAAGCCAACAGTTGAAATCAAACAGAAGCAGTTAAATCTTCAAACAGCAACTCTGAATATTATAATTAGTTAGTTTGTGTTGTATACAGTAAATTGAATATGCAATGGTCCGACTTAAAATACACAGTAACATCTAAGGGGGCAGGACTGTCATAACTCACTCGCAACTCTGCCACTAATTAAGAGTTCTGATCTTGTCCCCTCAAAAGATAAATTGCATATTTGAGTCAGGTCATCACATGTCTCCTATATATATCTTTACACACATGTAAGTACAGACTGAAAGCATGTTTGTATGGAGGAGCGCCAGCATGTCTGAAATACCTAATATATCACACCACTTCCTTTACTGAATGTCTTATTTTAGTTAACTCTTCACCCACACATATATATAGGCTATGCACTTGTATGCTTCTGCGTATGTGTACATACACATTTATGGACTATGGCAAGGCAGTGTGCACTGATTTAGCATTAAGCATGTTGTTCCTTCATGCAGTACAGAGTGCAACTATTCCAAAATGGAAGTCTTATAATTTAATGCTGTGCAGCCAACAAACTCATGCCAGAATAGTCTTTTTGTTAACTATATGCGGTTCAGATAGTAGCGTGCATGCATATGGACCAGAAGGACATGAGTTCAACTCCCAGAATTGAGACTTGGGCTCATACCCAGTGCCAACATGCACTGCAGTCCTCAGGGTGCTGCACTGTTTAAGGTGCCATCCTTAGACAAAACACAAAATTGAGAGCCCTACTTTCCATTACTAGTTGTTGTCCACATTGAAGCTAAAGTCTCAGAGCATTAGTCAGACAGTAAAGGACTATTGCATATCATCAAGCCCTGAGGATATGCCTTGACATCAGGAGCACCACATACAGTTTAACCATCGGATAACTTCAGAGTTTGAAAAACAAAATTGAATGTTCCGCCTTTGAAATTAAGGTGTCGTTTCTTTTATGTTTTACTGTTTATTTATCGTACTTTGTTCAGTCTTTTCATCAAACAGTTTAACTATTGTTAAGAAGACCAGAGCGGATCTTGTGACTGTAAAGGTGTCATCTCTTGCGTCCTTAGCGTACCAGAAGAAGCACCTTCGGTGTGCGATTAACTCATGTTAAGAGTGCACAGCGATAAATTCTTATAGCAAAATATGCTCTTATCCAGTTCTAAGCACTGCATGTATCCCAGTGTCATTGAAGTACATACAGTACATATAACAGGAGGGTCAGTGCCCTGGCTAATAGCTCCCCTCCCGTCTCAGTGTAGTTTTCTACCAATGTGCTAAGGTTGTTGCTGAGTGAATTAAGGTTGTTCCGTTTTCTACACTCAACAACCACTGCTCTGGGACTGTCTAATTCATTGCTTTGGAAAATGCCTGAGATATCTCCTGTTCAGTATGAACAGATCTATATACACCCATATTCTAGTTTATCTGAACAAGTTTGCTTACCGCCAGAAAGTCCGTGAGTTCACACTGAAGAAGACACTTGAGCTCTCCTTTATTGAGTTTGTACTTATCGCCTTCCTTTCCTGAGTAATAATGAAAAATCTTGATCAAGGAGTCCATGCAGTTCTCCAGCTTGGTGGGCATTGTGGAAAACTCGAGAGCTACAGGGGACAAACAATTTAAATTACATTTGTGTCTGAGCCGCGCTTTATGATCCAGCTGTCCTACTGTACTATGTATTTATTTATTTTTAATTATAGCAAACATAGCATAGCGGAGGAGCACAATACACTAATTGACCCAATTTGCAGGCAAGTATACAAGAACAAAAGCACACCAACAAATGGGACAGGTGAATAAAGAACGCAGTCCAGCTGTTTTACAAATATTCAAAGGAATTAGACAATAACTAAAAACGTATATCTGGCCGAACGAGTATTACTCAATCACAGTGTCCTTAGTATGTTTTTTTTAAGATATCATTTTGTTTAATGACGTTATAAAAAAAAAAACTAACACTTACTAGTCCGATACGCTCAGAGAAGATGAGGATGCTTTCAGGACGAGGAGGTCAGGTAGTATACAAGCGCTACCTGGGAGGGCGCGCCCTTTTATACTACAGGCCCCGTCCGGATACACCCAGCCTGCTGCCATTGCATCCTACCTGGGGACCGCAGGAGCGAGCTGGAGCTGCAGCTCGAGCGCGCCACCCTGTTCTGCTGCCCTGCACTGCACTACAGCATCGAGACACCTGCCTGAAAACTTTCATTCAGCATCCGGCCCTGGCATTCATTCTGCTCATTACGTCTCGTTTTTAGGCCAGGAAACTGATAAAAGAAGAGCTCGTCCTTAACTTTTTTTCATGCTAACAGCCGGGGTTCTGCTGTATTTGAAAGACCCGTTATAATTTAACACAATTTCAACCGGTGAGGATGTCCTTTTCTTCCTTATTTGTTTATGTATTTATTCATTTGATAGCCGGGTTAGGGCACTGATTCCAAGACCTTTTTAGGCACGGCCCGGGCCAGATACTGGCAAACAACAGAGGCACCAACCATTACAAAGCAACAATACAAAGCAAATAGTCACAGTAACATCATGAACAGAGTAAATAAAAGTGTATTGTACCAAGTCTCCTAACCTTTTTTAGTTTGTATTCTTAACGTAAAGAATAATTAAAACCACTAAAGATGATTTTGCAAGCTACTATAGGGCGGGCCAAAGTTTTGTTTGATCTGAGGTACTTTTATGCAAGGATGCCTAACTCCATCGCATCCTAACATTCCCTGAAAAAAATCAGTGAATTGACACGTTTGGTACAGTACTACTGTGGAATCGAGGTGCTCGGCTGCCCCCTGGAGCACTACTCAAGTACTGAAAACAGAAACAAATAATTGTAACTTTGGTTTTTATGTTTGCTTGCACCCATGTGCAAGAAACATAGTGCCACTATACGAGTTTTGGTAGGTGTGCCACCCCCACTTCCAATGTCCAGCTCCTTTTGCAGGTGCGGGTGCACTACACTAATGAATGTCTGAGCTGTCTATGACAGTCGTTCAGATGCAGTGGCATACAGTTCAGAGAAAACCACCACTACAATCAGCGGTGGTAACATGTAGGCAATTGCATACTGCCATGGGCAGTATGCAAATTACCTACACTGCAGCACTGCATCTGAACTGTCATAGTTCATTTCTGATGGAACAGCATGATTCCCATTGGATCCAGTACCCCATCCCCGAAAAACAAACACCCAGATAGCACGCTGGGAGCTCACCCCAGCATGCTCATGCACTCCCCTCCACCCCTGCACACTGTATGGCCAACAGGGGTGCCCAATCCCCCGTCGGCTCCACTGCCCCCCCAAACAAACATCCAGGTGCCGTGCTGGGAGCCCACCACAGCATGGCAAAAGTCTACAGCCCACGGGGGTGCCCAATCCCCTGTCGGCTCCACTGCCCCCCCAAACAAACTTTCGGGTGCCATTCTTGGAGCCCACCCCAGCATAGCAAAAGTCCCACATCATCTTTAAAAAAACAAACACCTATAACAAACTAAAACAGTTCCTCATTGACTCTTTTGCCCCCATACCCATCCCATGCCCACCCTCTACATACCCACCTCCCCACACTTCCCTCACCACATACTTACCCCCGGAGGCCAACACGATGATCTTCGGTGGACCAGGAACATGTCTGCACTCTTCAAAGCCGATCGCGACCTGAAGAAATGCCAGTACGCTGCACAATGGCATGTGTTTTTTTTTTCCAACTTTGGTGCATATCTTGGCCATTTTGGGGAATTTGTTCACCTAATTTTCAACATGGGGTTCTTGGGACCCCACCTCATGAACTCAGTCACTGTCATTTTGTTATTCATCTCTAAAGGTGATTTTGCAGTCACTGTGTGAAACCACCTTTCGGGACCGATTAATGGAACAACAGTGTCACAGTTCATGAGGTAGGCCCCCAAAAACCCTATGTTAAAAATTTGGTGAAAAAATTCCCCAAAATGACTGTTTTATGAGTGTGTGTTGAGCAGTTCCTATGCACACCCATAACTTCGTGAATTATTATTTTCACTCCAGATTTTCAACATTGCCATTTTACTACACCTCCTTATGAACAGTATAGCTGTCATTTTTCACATCTCACCCAAAATGTGTTTTCATACATGTAGTGCACAATGGCATGGTCAGTGTGTGAAATCAATGTTTGGGGCAGATTAAGAAAATTGCAGTGACACTGTTCATCAACAGAGATCTTAAAATGGCTATGTTGAAAATTTGGTGACAAAAGTCAATAAAATGGCTGTGTTATGAGCGTGCATTGCACAGTTACCACGCACCCTCATAAGTTCATGAATTTGTAATATTTTCAGTCCAGATTTTCAACATTGGCATTTTTCCAAACCTCCTTATGAATAGTACAGCTGTCATTTTCCACACCCTGGCTGAAATATGTTTTCGCACTTCTGGTGCAGAATAGCGTGGTTGCTGTGGGAAATCAGTGTTCGGGACAGATTAAGAAAATCATACTAACATACTAAAATGCCAGCAGAATAGGCCTAATGGTCTTTTGTGTCTGCTCATTTGGTCAGCCTCCACCCTGGGTGCTGACCTTGCTGCCCCCCTCGCCTCCTCTGGCTTCTCCCTTCCCAGTTCCAGATATTCTTGCTGCATTGGATTTTGCTTCCAGAACCCTTCCCCTGTACCTGTCCCATCCCCTCCTGAACTCCTCCACCATCTCTGCCTCCACCAGCCCCCTAGGCAGTGCATTCCATGGCTCCACCACCCTCTCAGTGAAGTAGCACCTCCTCCTTTCTCCCCTGAATCTTCCCCCCTCCAGCTTCCACCCATGCCCTCTAGTGGCCCCCTCCTTCTTCCTTTGAAGCACCCCGATTGTTCCTCCCCTATTTACCCTCTTCATGTACCTGAAGACCTCTGTCATGTCCCCCCCGGTCCCTTCTCTCTTCCAATGTGTACATATTTAGCTCTTCGAGCCTCTCCTCATAGGTCCTGTCCCCCAAGCCCCAAATCATTTTGGTTGCCCTCCCCTGGACCCTCTCCAGGAGAGTAATGTCCCTCTTTAAGTGTGGCCTCCAAAACTGCATGCAGTACTCAAGGTGCAGCCTCACCAAGCAGTTATACAGAGGGAGTATCACTTCCCTCCTTCTGGAGGTGATCCCCCTAGCGATGCGTCCCAGCATCCTGTTGGCCTTGGCTGCTGCCCTCCTACAAGTCTCTGAGTTGTTCATCTTGACATCCACCACCCCCCCCAGGTCCCTCTCAGCCATCAGACTTGTAGCATTCCCCAGGGTGTACACTTGGCCTGGGTTTCTGGCCTCAGGTGGAGTACCTTGCATTTCCCTGCATTAAACCTCAGCTTCACTTTCTAGACCATCTTTCCAGAGCCTCCAGGTCCCCTGTGAGGCCACCTCCCTCCCTCCTCCATCCACCACCGCCCCAGTTGTGAGTCATCCATAGAGAGACTCATCTCACTCCTGATTCCTGTCCTTATGTCAGAGGCGTGGGCGTTGAAGAGGAGGGCCCAAGGACTGATCCTGTGGGTCCCCACTAATGACCCTCCTTGGGGATGAGACTATCCGCCAACTCGACCCTCTGGGTCTGGTCCTGGAGCCAATTGCCTATCCATCTGATCATCTGGTTCCCCACCCCATTTCTCCCAGCTTATCCAACAGGCCCACATGAGGAACAGAGTCAAATGCCTTGCTGAAGTCTAGAAGAGGGCGTCCACTGGTCTACTCAGGTCAAGGCACTCTTCACCCAGTCATAGAACTCCACAAGGTTTGTCTGACATGATTTCCCAGGGATGAATCCATGCTGTCTATCGTCCAGGCACCTGACTTTCCAGGTCCCCCTAGCCTCTCCTTGACAATGCCTTCCATCACCTTGCCCACCACCGATGTCAGGCTGACAGGCCTGTAGTTCCCTGCCACCTCCTTGATCCCCCTTGTGGATAGGGCACTATATTCGCCACCTTCCAGTCCTGGGGCACCCACCCTGTCCTCAGAGAGATGGTGAAGCTCCGCCAGGGTTTCGCCAGGACATCCATAAGTTCCTTCAGCACTCTGGGATGTAATTTATCCGTCCCGGTGCTTTCTCTGTCTTAAGGGGCTGAGGCTTCCTCACTCTCTCTGCTGTGATTTCCACTTCCAGTACCTCTTCTCCTGCTTAGCTCTCCCCCTCTTGCCAGTGATGCCTCCCCTCTCCCAGACCCACCGATCGGTAAGGGTCCCCCCCTCCTCAGTATCTCTGTCTCCTCCCATGTATGATGCAGCACCCCCATTTTCCTTGGTGAAAACTGAGGTGAAGTACTCATTTAGTACCTCAGCCTGCTCCCCCGGGTCTTGTGCCCATCTCTCCCCTGATTTAATCCTGCTAATCTGCCCCTTCACATTTCGTTTTTCCCCAATGTATCTAAAGAACCCCTTGTTCCCTCTCCTAATTTCCCTGGCCAGGTTCTGCTCCTTCCTTGCCTTAGCTGCCCTCGCCACCCTAGTGGCCCTTCTAGCCATCAGCTCATACTCCCCTCGATCCCTTTCACTCCTTGAGCACTTGAATTGCCTATAGGCTGCCTTCTTTTCCCGCACCACCTCCTGGACCTCCCTGGTCCACCAGCAGGGTTTTCGGGCCCTACCGCATTTTCGTCTTACTCTTGCACAGGTGCTGGTAGCATCCTGTACCCCTCTCCTCATGATTTCCCACCTACTATCAGCATCCATGTCTGACCCAATCACATCCAAATGCTCCTTAAGGATCCTTACCCTTTCCCTAAAATCTGTCCCCCTGAAGTCAGTTACCTCCGTCTTTGTGCAGCCTTTTACCCCTCCTAGGTCCAGGCAGAACCAGACTGTGGCATGGTCACTCCCAGCCAACGGGTCCCTTACCTCCAGGCCCCCAATCTGGTCTGGTCACAGTGATCACAGTGACACTGTTCATGAGCGGAGGTCCCAAATGCCTATGTTGAAAATCTGCTGTAAAAAATTCCCAAACTAATTACATTACCAGTGTGCATTGCATAGTTTCTTCGCACACTCATGACTTCTCCAGTTTTTTTATATTTTCACTCCTAGTTTTCAACATTGCCATGTTTTACACCTCCTCATGAACAGTACAGCTGTCATTTTTCACATCTTGTTCGAAATGTGTTTTCACACCTGTGGCACCAAATGGTGCAGTCGCTGTACAAAATCACCCTTTGGCTAACGAACTGATAGTGTCAGTATTCATGCGGAGGGGTCACAAAAAGCCCATGTTAAAAAATTGGTGTAAAAATACCAAGAAATGCCCAGGGCATTAGGGTTTTTGACCATAACGCCCTACCCTGTAGGGACTGACAGACATCAGGGGTGTGACTTGGGATTGTCGACAGTAATGCTCATGCTATTCCACCCCCAGCCCCACCCTGCAGCCAATGACAGGAATCAAGGTGCGCTTGAACCCCCTGGCCACAGAGTTCACCTCATTCTCCTATATTGCACCTATTTCAGCATATTTCCTTATGGAATGAGGTGAATGTAAAGCCAAACACTCTAAGGCACACCTCAACACTTCTCAATGTCTGCAGGGTAGGGTGGGGTGAAATGTCATCACCGTTATGGGCGATGACCCAAAGACATACCCCAATGCCTGTCCATCTCTGTAGGGTGCGGGTGGAGTTGGTGTCAGTTCAACACTTCACTGCCATTCCTATACTGCATCTGTCTAACTCCTGCACTTCCACTGCTAATGCCAGCAAGCAAACATTCAGCATTGACAAATGCTTGTTTTAACCATCATGACTGCAGATGTTGCTAGGAAAGTAACACTTGCGCACCACAACTGTTTGTTGTCCACCCACCCCTCCCTCCAGTTCTGTATCCTGATGATCTTCAAGAGGGAAGGAAATAATCTCTAATTGTCAGTTCTTTGCAATATTCCTATGTTTCAGAAATTTATGGGATCATGTGGCCTTTATGATTATGGTTTATTATGCACTGAAGATTAAGTGGTACCTGATACTTGCACAGCTCTGTACTTTGGCTTATGCTCTCTCTGTCCCTCTTATGGTGAATACTACCTTGTTGGGGTGTCATAAGGACACAGGAATCTCATGAATGGGTTCCAACCCCTCAAAGTGTTTCAGGGAGAGGTCCCTGAGACCAAAGGCTCCTTAGGGAAGAAGGCCCATTATGAAGGAGAGAGAGGGGCCGCAGGACAGGGAAGGGGGGCAGGGGAGGTGGCAAGGAAAAAAATCTGAAGATCCATGAGACACTTGGGTACGCATGGTTTTATACCTCGCAGCGACGGTGCGGCTTGAGTCACCTGTTGCTCCTCTGAGTTACAGACAAAGCCTTGAAATTATTTTCATGACATCCCAAATGCACCTATTTAACTGCACCCAATTTATTTTTTTTTCAATTGTTTAACCAGGAGAGACACACTAAGCTGAAAGCTTGTTTACAGGTGTGACCTGGGAGCACAGAGAAGTTAAGTGATTTACTCAGGGTCACACAGTATGGAAGTGGTGGCTGTGGGATTCAATCCCAGGTCTCCAGATTTGTTTCCAATTGTTCAACCAGGTGAGACACACTAAGCTGAAAGCTTCTTTACAGGTGCAACCTGGTAGCACAGGGAAGTTAAGTGACTTGCTCAGGGTCACATAGTATATGCAAGGGGGCTGTGGGATTCAAACCCAGGTCTCCAGATTTGCAGCTCAGAGCCTTAAACCACTGTGCTATTTGTAGCTCAGAGCCTTAAACCACTGCACTATACTGCTGCTGGCACTGGTTTTGTTTTTATGGGCAGTATTTTGTAAAGTTTACTCTTTGGAAAAGTAATTTGGAGTTGTGTTCATGTTAACAATTTGTATACAAAACAGAGCACTGCTCTGATAGGTCAACAGCTTATGCTTAGCATTCTGCACAGAAACTGTAATATTCTGAAAACTCCAATAACTAGTTCCTTATAGAACTGAAGAATGATGTCCATAAACAGGAAATATTGCAAAACAGCTTTTTACATCAATGTTTATTCAGGTACAATATCAATTTTTTGAGGCATAGAAACATAATCTGACAGCAGAAAATGGCCTTCCTTCTGTCAAGCCATACCTATGGTTGGATGTGAGGGCCGTAGTGGCCATTCATTCCTCTTTTAACCCCCCTTTTACTGATAGCCTTACTAGCCTCATGTGTCCGTGTCCTCCCACCCAAGTGTTGAATTCTTCCACTGATTTTGCACAGATGACTTCCCTTGGTAATTTGTTCTATCTATCCACCACTGATGTCATGAGCAACTATTTTCTGATGTCTTCCCTACCCCCAGCGTCACTGAGTTCCCTTCCCCCTGATGTGTATGCTTCCACCTAATGGGGCCTTGCATGAATATGGGCCAGGTTCATGCAACTGGTGCATACCTGGTCCACACAGCTCCACACATGCAGACAGGCATGCAGTGGCCAGCATTCACAATCACTGGGTGCCTGTCCATGGCCCTGCCCCATCACTGGGGGGGGGGACTGGAGGATACAGGTGGGCATCCAATCAGATGCTCGAGCTGGTCCTGTAGTAGATCCTCTACTCTTTGTGGTGCAGGTGATTGTGGGATGGTGCAGGTCTTGCATGTGTAAAGTACTGGGTGAGTGCCCAAATGGCTGCCCCTAGCCCTTCGTGTCTGACCGTAGAGCTGAGGCAGCATAGTAGGGAGGGGGCTATTGGTTCCCATGGCTGGTGCGGGTGCACTGTGGGAGATGCACAACACTTATGGCAAGATCCCTACTGTTGTATCTTGTGCCCCTCCACACCTGGCACTCTACGCCTTCATAAATGGTGTGGAGTGAGAGCACCCTCAATACTCCCCCGGGCCATCCACGGGTGTAGCCACATGACCAGCTGGGAGATCCTATGTGGAAGGGGCATGCATCCTGGTGCATGGAACTGACATAAGATTGCCTACGCACTGCAGATCCATGGACCGTGGCACATAGGTAATCCACCCTGTAGTGCATAGGGCTCTATATGAAGAACTCGCTGCCATCTACTTTGTTTATTCGCTGAAGATATTGTATATGGTATGGTATGGTAAAATTTTATTTATACAGTGATACAGCCATTAGGGTTCCGAAAATCCCTGTTCACACGGCTTACCTGTTTGTTTACATTAAGCAAAATTATTACAACTATACATTTATAACAATACAAGTTACAGAAAAGTACAAAACAATACATCAGAGTTTTACAAACTCATCAGTAACAGGCATGTTAGCATTTTTAGATTTACATTAATTTCACCTGTTACAACAACAACGAAAACTAAGTTCATGATTCAGGCCATTTTTAAAAACATGATCAGTAGTTGTTAGTTCAAGTAAAAAAGGAGGAAGATAATTCCAGCTTTTAGCTACTTGATATTGAAGAGTCATTTCACTAAATCTATAACTAAAACTACATCTGGAGTATGGGATTAAGTTCTGGAGGCCCTACCTCAGAATGGACGTGGAGAGGGCAGAAAGAGTTCAGAGGAGGGAGACAAGGATGGTAAGAGGCTTAGAGCACTTGCCATATGAGGGGAAATTAAGTGACTTAGGCATGTACTCTCTGGAGCAGTGGAGGGAGAGGGGATATATGATCAAGACTTTTAGATACTTCACAGGTATAAATAAGGTGCCTGTGGTGAGCCTTTTCCACTTGAAGGAGTGACCTAGGGTGAGGGGACATAAATATCAGATCAAGGGGGAGAAATTTAGGGGTAACCTCAGGAAGTCTTTCTTCACTGACAGGGTGGCAGACAACTGGAATGGACTGCCATAGGAGGTGGTGGGGGAGAAGACTGTAGGGGGGTTCAAAAGGGCCTGGAATAAACACAAGGAGCTGTTGGGGTGGGGAGGGGGCTACAGCAAAAGCCCAGTAGAATTCTGGGTTCTTTGGGCAGACTGGGTGAGCCTGGTGGGCCTTTTCTGCTGTCACATTCCTATGTTCCTATCTGTCACATCTGTCATAGCTGACTTCATGCCCCAGCTGCCCCATTAACCCTTCCTCTGGTAGTAACTGTCAGAGGCCTGACAATACTTAGTTGCACCACAGGGCCTCCTTCTGCAACCCAAACCTACTTGGCACACTGCCTGTTGTATGCTGCACTGGTAAGATGCTCCATAGATAAAGTGAGTTTTTATTGGACAGACTCTAACTGCACTTCCCAGTACTGCACATTGTCCCTTCCCCTCTGACTTACTCTCCTGCCCTACCCCATCTTCCTTCAAAAAAGAGCTTACTTCTTATCTACTAATTCCCCCTTTGTAATTGCTTCAACTAATGTTTTCTGTGTCTTTAATGCCAGTCTGTGTTACTCCTATATATATGTGTCTTGTAAGCCATCAGTTCTCATGTTCCTGCTATATATATATTGTATAATATTAGGGTCCTGTTTGACCGTATTATGTATATTGCCTGATCTGTTTTAAGTTGCATATATTGCTTTCCACTGTAATTACCTGAAACATGGTTAAATTTCACTATATCCTGTATACTGTTATTGTATTTATCAATTGTACTGTGTTCACCATTGTCTCCTGGATCGTCACTGAAAAAGGGACTGCATAGTCTCAGTGGACTTACCCAGTTACCAAAATTCTAATAAATAAATAAAAAGGCAGCTACATTGTATCTTATATTATCTACTGCTGCTATTTTTATAAGACGTGTGGAAAAATACATTTCAGTATTTATGTAGTTTTGTCACTGTATTTATTTTTATTTATTTATTGAAATGTTTCACCAGGAAGGCACATTGAGTGACAAGTTGCTCGTCCCCCGGTGTGACCTGGGGATAAGGGGTACAATAGAAGTGAGACATTAAACATTCAAGTTACAAGGTCAACATTAACATATAGTTTTAAGGCAGGAGTTACAAGTAGTGTTACAATAGTGTTGCGCATAATATGTAGAAAAGTGGACAATAATAAGCACCAGGTTAATAAGTAAACAAGTACTTACGTGAAAGAAAAGGGGGAAAAGGAGAGGGAGGGGTCAGGTGAGGAGAAGGGAAAGATTTGAGTTCAAGTTACATTCAAGTTGCAAGATCAACATTAACATACAGTTGTAAGGCAGGTGTTACAAACAGTGTTAAAACAGTGTTGTGCATAATATGTAGAAAGAGTGGACAATAATAAATGCCAGGTTAATAAGTAAACAAGTGCTTACGTGAAACAGAAGGGGTAAAGGGAGAGGAAAGGGTGAGGTGGGGGACGGGGAAGAATCATGTCCCTGGAGATCCCTTTAGGATGCGAGGAACCCTGTAAGGGGACTGGAGGACCAGAGAAAAGGGGATAGGCAGTGTTCCAGATAGACCCCTGGGGAACCATGCAAGGGGGCTATGGGGCTAGACAGAAAGGGGGATAAAACTGTAGGGATTAAAGAGGGAGGAGAAAGAGAAGGAGGAAGTGTGACTTAAATGCTAGGAGGAGGAATAAGACCTAACCCAAGAGTGGACCCTTCAGGATTCGGGGTACCCTGTCAGGGGGTAAGGGAAGATCAGTAGACAGGGATTAAAAGAGTGATAGGAGAGTGAGAGA
Source organism: Neoceratodus forsteri (assembly GCA_016271365.2). Classification (NCBI taxonomy): domain Eukaryota; kingdom Metazoa; phylum Chordata; order Ceratodontiformes; family Ceratodontidae; genus Neoceratodus; species Neoceratodus forsteri. Next base: position 1,104,498,091 of record CM057454.1, read on the forward strand.
GTGAGAGAGCGAGAATTGAAACCTTGAGGGGAAGAGAATTCGCACCTTTGGTTGGGATGGGGCCTAATCAATAGTCCATCAGAATGCATGGACCCATGGGGAACATTCAAGATCCCCTTACATTCTGCGAGAGATCAAGGGAGGCCAGTAAGAGGGAGCAATTTGGGGGAAGGGGAGGAGATCTAGAAATTTGGGGGGGTGGATGCAGAGGGTAAAATGAAGGTGATGGTAGAAGGGTTCAGTTTATCCAGGGCTCAGAGGAAGGAATTAGGGAGAGACATGGCAGGAGCAGCTAGGTGCAAGGTAATTACAGAGGGCAGAGCTGATGGAGTAGGCAGAGGATGAGTGCCGGATTTGAGGGGGGAGGGAATTCCAAATTTGTAGGAGATGGTGAGAGTAACTGGACTGGCTGATTAGGGTTCATAAGCAGGGAACTACCAGGGTGCGGGAATCGGTTGATCGAAGGGAATGGGAAGATAGGGGTATTGTTATAAACAAGGAGGTGAGGTAGGAAGGGAGCTCACCCAACCAATGCTTGGAGATGAATTTAGCACAGAGGGAGAGTTGCCTGTTTGTAAGAGAGGGGAAGGTTAGGGCATGATAAAGGTTGCAGTGGTGGGTGCGAGGGGGGGCATCCTAGGCAAAGTGGCAGAAGGAATTGAAGAAAGTGCCTAGTCTGGACAGGGAGGACTTAGGGGCAGCACCATAGACTATGTCACAGTAATCAAAAATGGGCAGTATCATCTTCTGAACAAGTTCACGCCTAGCCGTAGGAGGGATGCAACTATGGTTCCTGAACAGGGCACTAAGCTTGGGATGCTGTTTTTTCTGGATGGCATCAATATGTCCAGTGAAATTTAAGTGTTGGTCCAACCAAACACCTAAGTACCTGAAGGAGTATGTGTCCTCAACCAACAAGCCAACAAGCTTTCAGCAAGCCTTCTGGGCTTTGTTTGTTTACCTGGCAAAATATGTTTAAATAAAATAAATAAATATCCCCTGTCTTTCTTCTTTCTTCTAATGTGTAGGTGTTGAAGCCTTCCAAACTCTTCTGTAGGACTTCCATTGCTGTCCCTGATTCATTTTGGTCACCCTTCTCTGCACTGTGTCCATCCTGTCCCTGTCTTTCCTTAACTGTAGGTTCCAAAGTGGCATACAATATTCCAGGTGAGGTTGTACTAGGCATCTGTACAAGGACAAGATCATTTCTCCCCTTGTGCTGCTGATCCCCCTTCCTATGTATCCCAGTATCCCATTTCCACTCCCTATTGCACTGTGCTGATTTTTCAGATTGTCTGCCATTAACACACTTCGGTCCCTCTCCTCAGACATCCTCTCTACTGCTACTCCATCCCATATTCTGTTTTTTTAGAGTGCTTGTCCCCTGTGTGCAGTACCTTACACTTCTTTATGTAAAATGTCAGCTCCTGTACACTTAACTATTTCTCTAGCATTTTCAGATTTTCCCTAATGGTTCTTACACCCATCATACCGTTCACTCTTGCTCATATCGTTGTTTCATCTGTGAAGTGGCAGATCTTCCCCTGGATCTCTTCCACAAAGTGAAAAATAAAGATTTTAAAGAGGAATGGTCCTAAGTCCAATCCTTACAGCACCCCACTGGTGGACTCCCTGACCCTTGAGTGCTCCTCATTGAGAACAATGCTCTGGGTTCACCCACTTTGCCAATTTCTTGCCCATAATGTAATCCTGTCCCCCTCCCCAAGGTTACTCAGCATCTTTACCAACTGTCCATCTGTAACACAAAGACTTTGCTGAAGTCCAGGTACAGTATCTCCACTTTCCAACCCTTGCCACTGCCTTTTCCACCCAATCAAAGAAATCAGTCAGGTCCATCTGACATGATCTCCCTCTCATAAACCCTTGCTGCCTAATGTCCTGATGTCTGATCTTATCCAGGAACCCTACACACCTCACTTGTATTAAAGTCTTCTGTAGCTTCCCCTATTATAGACAGTTTGACTAGTCTAAAGTTACCTGGTTCTTCACTATTTCAGCTATTATGCAACTGCAGCAGCAGTAGAAACACATCTGCTGTCATCACCTGCCCCTTTTCCAATGAGTTATTCAATAGATTTGCCAGAGGTGCAGCCATGAATTTTCCCATCTTTGAACATTCATGGATGAAGCCCATCTGGGCCCATTTTCATAGTGTCTCTGAGGGATGTCTCTTATGGCATAAGAGACTCCAAGCCTGAGTTTTGGGTGAGAGGACCACAAAGTGAAACTGAATGATTATGCCTGTCCAAACCTCAAAAGAGGAACCTCTTTTTTTATCAAGCTTTTTTGTCCCCCATCACCACCTTAATGTATGCCTTTCATTGGGCCTTGATCCCAAGGACACCAAGTCCCATCTGCCACTCCACCTGCCATCAGACTGAGAGGGATCAACATGGTGTGGGACCCAAGGGTCCCGAAGACAATCATATATGATGATGGGGAGACATGATGTCATTCCCTTTTTCTCCCCTTATGCCCCAAGGCCTCAGCGACATGATCATGCATCCACATGGAGGCACGCATGCTCTCCAGAACTGGTGACCCCATCCACCCACCTGGCCTAGCACTAGCCCCTCATTTGCCTTAAGCCACCACTGAGCCTCCACTCAGTGGCAGCTAAGAACTGGTAAGTCCTCACCTCCCCAATCTGGAAGAGAAAAGCTACCTAGAAGTCACTCAATCCTTTCCCAGCTCTCCCCCCCACCAACTCCCAGAAACCCATGGTCATTCCTGAACCCAGGTCACTGGTATGGGAGAGGTAAGTCACTCAAAGCACCTCAGTGCTCTGCAACACCAGGCTGGCTGGAAAGAAGCCTCGTATACCATAAGAGGCATCCCTTGAAGGCCCTATTAACTTATTACAAATCAGTCAAATTTAGAGTCATTAATAATGAGCTTATTCCTTTTTATGTTTGCTTGCATGCATGTGCAAGAAACATAGTGCCATCATCCGAGTTTTCGGAAGTGAGTCATCTCCTCTTCCAATTCAGTCAGTGTGTTGGCAGGCGCGGCCCCAGTCCACCATCATGCTGGAGCTGTCTCAGGACAGCCCAAATGCAATGGAGCACAGTTGAAAGGGAGCTACGCTCAGTGAGTAGCGATCAGATATCGCCTGCCATCGCAGCTTCCCCTACACTCACACACACACACACACACACACCTGCGCGCATACTGGTGCTGCCTACGCACACATATAGCGACGGGGGTGCCCAATCCCCGTCGGCTGTGCTTTCGCCCGAAACCTTCTCACATGCCACGCTGGGTGCCCACCCCAGCGTGGTAATTATATAGCCGACGGGGTGCCCAACCCCGCCGGCTCCACTGTCCTCACCTCCCCCGAGTACTGGGTGCCACGCTGGGAGCCCACCCCAGCATGGCAATAGATGCTATGCTGATGGGGATGCCCAATCCTCCATCGCTCCATGGCCCCCAACAAAGCATTGTTCTTGTGCACGCTTAGGAGCCCACCGTGGCAAACGTCCTGTCGCCAATTAAAAAGAAACAACCTGTAAATTAAACAGTCCCACGCAGTCTCCCGGAACCCCCACAACCCGCACCCACCCACTGTGCACCCTGCCTCCCCACACCCTCCCCTCACCCCATACTTACCTCCGGAGTCCGGAGCGATGATCTCCGGTGGACCGGGAACACGTCTGCACTCTTCAAAGCTGACCGCGAACTGAGGAAATGCCGGTAAGCTGTGTAATGGAATGCATAGGGTTTTTTCAACTTTGTTGCATATCTCAGGCATGTTTTGGAATTTTTGCACCAAATTTTCAACATGGGGTTTTTGGGACCCCTTCTCATGAATGCTGTCTCTGTCATGGCGTTATTCGGGCCTGAAGGGTGATTTCACAGTCACTGTGCAAAATCACCTTTCGGGACCAATTAATGAAACGACACTGCCAGTGTTCATAAGGTGGGCTCTCAAGAAGCCTATTTTGAAAATTTGGTGAAAAAATTCAAAAAAATGACTGTTTTATGAGCGTGCGTTGCGCAGTCCTATGCATGCTCGTAAGTTCGGGAATTTTCAATATTTTCACTCAGATTTTCAACATTTCCATTTTACCACACCTTCTTATGAGAAGTATAGCTGTCATTTTCACATCTCACCCAAAACATGTTTCCACCCATGTAGCGCACAATGGCGCGGTTGGCGTCTGAAATCAATGTACAGGACAAATTAAGAAAATCACAGTGAAACTGTTCATGAGCAGAGGTCTTAAAATGGCTATGTTGGAAATTTGGTGAAAAGTTCTAAAAATGACTGTTTCACGGCGTCTGCGTTCGCGGTTCTCACTTGCGCTGGTTGGTTCGTGAATTTTCAATATTTTCACTCCAGATTTTCATCATTACCATTTTACCACACCTTCTTATGAGCAGTATAGCTTTCATTTTTCACATCTCACCCAAAACATGTTTCCGCCCATGTAGCGCACAATGGCGCAGTCGGTGTGCGAAATCAATGTATGGGACAAATTAAGAAAATCACAGTGACACTGTTCATGAGCAGAGGTCTTAAAATGGCTATGTTGAAAATTTGGTGAAAAAATTCCAAAAATGACTGTTTTATGAGCGTGCATTGTGCAGTTCCTACGCACACTCGTAAGTTCGCGAATTTTCAATATTTTCACTCCAGATTTTCAACATTGCCATTTTACCACACCTCCTTATGAGCAGTATAGCTGTCATTTTTCACATCTTGCCCAAAATGTGTTTCCACCCATGTAGCGCACAATAATGGTCGATGTATGAAATCAATGTATGGGACACATTAAGAAAATCACAGTGACACTGTTCATGAGCAGGGTCTTAAAATGGCTATATTGAAAATTTGGTGAAAAAAATTCTAAATGACTGTTTATGAAAGCGTGCTGCTAAGTAGTTCCTATGCATGTGCTCGTAGTTTATGAATTTAATATTTTCACTCCAGATTTTCAACATTGCCATTTTATTACACTTCCTTATGAACAGTACAGCTGCCATTTTTCATATGCCGCCCAAAATGTGTTTTCGCACATGTAGCGCACAATGGTGCTGTTGGAGTGCTAAAGCAATGTTTGGGACAGATTAAGAAAATCACAGTTACACTGTTCATGAGCAGAGGTCTTAAAATGGCTATGTTGAAAATTTGGTGACAAAAGTCCCTAAAATGACTGTTACGAGTGAGCATTGCCCAGTTTCCACGCACCCTCGTAAGTTCATGACTTTGTAATATTTTAAGTCCAGATTTTCACCAATGGCATTTTTCCACACTTCCTTATTTACAGTACAGCTGTCATTTTTCACAACATGGCCGAAGTATGTTTTCACACTTTCAGCGCAGAGATGCGTGGTCGCTGTGGAAAATCATTGTTCTGGACAGATAAAGAAAATCACAGTGACACTGTTCATGATCGGAGGCACCAAAATGCCTGAGTTGACAATCTGCTGTAAAAATATCCCCAACCTAATTATATTACGGGGGTTGTTGCACAGTTTCTATGTACGCTCGTGACTTCATCATTTTTTTAAATATTTTTATTGCAGATTTGCAACATTGCCATTTTACACACTCCCATGTACAGTACAGCTGTCATTTTTACATCCTGTTGGAATGCTTTTGCACATGTGGTGCTAAATGCCGTAGTCGCTGTGCATAAGCAGCTTTCGGCTAACAAACTGATATTCCCCCTGTTCATGAGGTGGGGTCACAAAAAAACCATGTTGAAAATTTGGAGTGAAAATACCAACGAATGCCTGAGGTATCAGGGTTTCCAACCATAACGCCCAACCCTATAGAGAATGACAGGCATCAGGGGTGTGACTTGGGATTCTTGCTTGTAATGCTCATACCATTCCACACCCTGCAGCCAGTGAGAGGCATCGAGGTATGCCTTGAACTCTTTGGCCCCAAAATTCACCCCATTCTCCTATACCGCACCCATCTCACCATATTTCCTGATGGAATGGGGTGCGCATAAGGGCCAAAGGCCCCAAGGAACACCGTGACACTTGTCAGTGTCTGCAGGGTGGGGTGTGGTGAAATGGCGTGGTCGTTATGCCTGACGACCCAAAGGCACACCCCAATGCCTGTCACTCTCTGCAGGGTGGTGGTGGGGTTGGCTTCAGTTCAATACTTCACTGCCATTCCTATTACGCAACTCTGTAACTTCTACACTACCACTGCCAATGCCAGCAAGCAAATATTCGGCATTGACAAATACTTGTTATATTTTATTGCGTCTTCTCCCCCCCCCCGCCCCAGTATTGAAGTGCGCTGCTCCCACCTAGTGATCCCTCACAGGAGCACACTATACACTGGAAAAAAGTACACCAGCTCTGTATGCTGGTTGCCTGAAATCATGTTAGTGATTTATGATCACTTTCATTGCATTTAGTCCTTCCAAAACTCATCCCTCTGCAATTTGTTCTATATTGACTACCTCACTTTCTCTCCCTTTCTGGCCTTGATGATGCATTCAGGCAGTTGCCGTTTATCCTCCACTGTAAACACACTGACTAGAAATACTGGTTCAGTATAGCCTCCTGTCCCTTGTCTGGGTTCAGTATATCCCCCTGTCCCTTGTCTGGTTCAGTATATCCACCTGTCCCTTGTCCTTCTCCCATACCTTACCCTTCCTCAATCTGACCATCTCCTCTTTGGATTTGCATTTCTTCTATATGTAACAAAAGAATGCTTTGTTCCCTGTCTCCATTCCATCCGCTATCCTTAATTCAGTGTTTGAGTGCACACTTTTTACTGACTTGCTGCTCTCCCTCATCTTGTTAAGATACTCCTCACTATCGTCCTAAACCTGACTTGTTTTGTACTTCTTAAAAGTCTTTCTTTCCTCTCTCACAGCCTCTCCCATCTCTCATTTACCACAGTGATTTATTTCCTCACTTGCCCTTTCCTATCAACCTTAAACATACTTTCATAAGGGACAAATGGAACAAGGGGGAGGAAGTATAGGAGGCATTCCAGACCAGGCTAAAGGAGGCAAGGGTGCCAGTCAAAAGAGAAAAGGCAGAAATGGAAACTGCAAATTGCTGAGGGGATGATGGGAGTGGAAAATAATTTATTAGGTAAATTAGGGGAGAAAAGCAAAGTTGTGGGGGTTGTCAAGCTAGCTGAGGGGAAAAGGTAAAAGAAGATGATGATGGGCAGATGGCAATTGTACTTCAGAATTACTTCTGCTCAGTATTCTTGGTTGAGTATGATGGGCTTTTACCTGAGAGTGAAACTGAGGCAGCCATAATGGGGTTGCAGGAAAAGGGGAGGGTAGTGATCATTGTCAAATAGGTCAATAAATGGCTGGAGGCTGTGGATAAAGCACTGCGCCTGGATGGCCTGCACCTGAGAATACTTAAGGAACTGGCCTCAGAACTGATGGAACTCAAGATACAGCTATGTATTGTCTTACTGGGCTCTAGAGTAGTGCCAGAGAACTGGAAATCTGCAGATGTAGGACTGTTCCATAAGGGGAGGACAAGGAGAACCCAAGCAACTACAGGTTGGTCAGTCTTACCTCAATTGTAAGAGAGCTGATTGAGACCAGAATTAAGGAAAGTGCGGTGACCTACTTAGAAGTCAACAGGCTGGCCGGCCTGGTGCGTGGAAGGCTGAGGCAGTGAATACATTACCTCCTGCCATGCCGGCGACCCGAGTTTGGGTATGAAGACAAGTTGCTGGGTCTCAGTGGGGTGGGAGAGGATCAAGTGTCCCAGGGACTGGTCTCTTCTCCCGGGGGGGTGTGGCCAGCCATCTCAGTTTCTGACAGCCACTGAGTGGAGGTCGAGTGGTACTGCAGGTTGTGAGCAGGGTGGGGCTGTAGTTCTGCAGGATATGCATGTCTCCATGCACACGTACTCCATGGCAGAAGTCAGTGGAAGAAAAAGGAGAAGTTGTGAGGGTGGGCTTAATGGAGCCCTGCGAATTTCCCCTCGGCCCATTCCATCGTCCCTCTGCAAAGGCAGGATCTGGACATGACGCCCTTCCCGTCTTGGCCCCACCACTGGGGAAATCCATGGGGGACTTCCCCAAGGTCAAGAGAGGTCAACGTGAGTCGTGGGGATTAGTGACAGCACAGAAAGAGCCTGCTCGCCTTCCCCATGCCAAGCAGCATGGGTCTGTGCCAATGAGGTCAGGTCAGACCAAACTAAATTGTTACTTTCTTTTGACTGGGTCACTAAGACAATAGCTTTATTTTTTTATTTTATTTATTTATTTATTTAGGGATTCGAATCATACTTTTGAGCTCAGAGCTCTTTTACAAAGGTTCCACGTCAAACAGTGACAATGACAGCAATAACAAACAGTTTACTTACAATACTGGAATAGTAGGTAGCTAGTATACAATAAGGTTACAATGTCATTCATAGTACCAATGGTGATAGTACAGAGTCAAGAGCATTCAACTAGGGCAAAGGACAGTGTTTATATGTAGCGAAGGAGATAAAGAGGTGTGACACCTAGTGTGAGAGTCCAAGGAGGAGTCAAGGTGAGGGGAGGGAGGAGGGGGAGGTGGGCGGCCAAAAGAAGTGGCTTTGTCTAGGAGGTTGGGAGGTAGTGGTAGTAGGTTGGTTTTAAGGTTGATCCAGTCGAAGAAAAGGCACGGGGGGGAGAGGAAGACAGAGGGACAGGGCAAGAGGGAAGAGTGGGGGTTAAAGGAAGGGGAAGGAGAATGTGGATGAGTGGATGTTATGGGTGTTAGAGTCCTAGTGACAGTCACAAACTGTCCTAGTAAGAAGGTGTTGCCTTAGGCCATTTCTAAAAGTTTTACCAGGCAAAACATACTGAGCTGGTAGCAGTTCATTGCCAGATGTGTCCGGGGGGGGGGGGGGATTGGAGGTGGAGGTAGGTGAGTTCAGACAATAAGATGCAATAAATTAAACAACATTATACAATGGCAAAATAATTTCCTGTTGTCTGATTGGTCAGTGTGTGTGCCTTGGACAGTGATGTTATTACACAGTAACATCACCTGGATGAAGTCCAGGCACACACACGACCGCATGACAGACTGAAAAAACATGCATCTCCTCCAGAAATTCCTACTGCTCGGAGCTGCTGCTGGAAAGCATTTCAGCAATTCCCCCTCAACCCCCGACGATGTCACACTCCCCCTCCATTTCCCTTGATCCTCATTCTCTTTTTCCACACAACTTACTTTTAGACCACATTTTCTTTTATGTTTAAAACAGCACTGTAACTTTTGTAAAAATGCAAGCAAATGAACGATTACAGAAAGAGACAGTGCACACAGCTGTCCATTTCTGGTACACATTGCAGTCACTCAACAAACTTTAATTTCTATTAAGTCTAAGAAGCCTTCCTAAAAAAACACAAGACAAAAGCCGTACCTGTAATCGGCTTTTACACAACACCACCTCAGCAGCTGACTCCTCTCTCTACTTGTCAGCCGTGCTCCCCAATCCACTTGTCTGCCCAGTCCTTGGCTAACATAACAGAGCTACATTTTCCACACATGGACAAAAAAATAAGAAAGAAAGCTAAAACACAATGGTTGGGCAGGCGAACAGCCGTGTGTGTGTGTGTGTGTGTGTGTATATATATATATGTGTGTTCAGGGAGGATCTAGTAAAACAATGAGTAACTGCATAGATGGCCTCATGTAGGTAGCTTCTCCACCTGCTCCAAGAAAAGTGTAAAAAATGAGCCATTGTATAATAGCAATAAGGCACCACAGGGTGTGTGTGTGTGTTATAGTGTAACAATGTCACTCCTGGGGTGGTGGACATACTCAGCTTTGCCTCGTGCTTCAACCCACTTCAGGAGTGAGGTTGTTTAAGCAATATACCATGACAGGGTGTGGGGATATGGGTGGATTTACCATGCCTGGTGTGGTTCAGTCACTAGGCCGCAGGCTGAGTGACTTAACTACACCAGAAGTGGTAACTCCACCCTTATACCCATACCCTGGAGTGGTATATTACAATTATACAATGTTCCTGTTTTGTTTGTGAACATAAAATAAAATAAAATTATATTTTTGGGGCATTATAAATAGTTTTTAAATAATGTATTGTTGAGTGACAACATATAGTTCCTGTTGCTAGATAGAATACTGCACCACATATTGAGGGTTTTAATGTTTTTTTTTATTTTTTTTTATCACCGTCCTACTCTTGTCTTATAGAACTCAGTTACTGAGGGTGCTGGCCAGCACAGCATGGTATGCTAGTGTCAGTTTATTCTAGGTTTTTGAATTTATAGACTGAGAGTGACTCTGTGCCGGCCGCCACAGCACTAAAGCCCTGGGAAGGACATGGTCACCTTCCACTAACCCCAGTCAGCTAATGAAATAGTTTAAGACTTTTAGGAATAGAGGAGTGGAGAAATTGTTTTTAATTAAAAATGAGCACTCAAAGTTATAGAAATGATGGCCGAAAGCCGACCCTCGATAGTGGGTATAAGCGTATACACATGCATAACTGGGATATGCATATGTATGCGTGCAATCACGTTTTCATGGCTGTGTACATTTGTGGCCTCGTTCTTAGTTAAAAAACTTCCTTCTGTTTAGGATTTGTTAAAGTTTTTCTGTGAGAGAAAATCCAAATAAATTGCTGATGGAGGCGAAGCATCCACTTTTTCAGAGTGGCTGCAGGTGCAGCAATGGTGAGGGGAACGTGGGAAGGAAGTTGATTTCATCATTCAGAGGTGAGCCACATGGAGCTGTTAAAGGGTGAAGAATTTGAGGACTTCTGAGCAGTTTAGGTACAATATGGGTTTGGAACTGTTTGCTTGTTATTTTTAGTAGTGGTTCACCAGCTATTGGAGGTTAGAGGGTTGAGAGTTGGAGCGGCTGGTACTGTGCAGTTATGTGACTTTGGATCTCACCGCTCATTGCCATGTTTGCCACTGCTGGATTTGACTTGATCAGAATTATAAAGCAGATTATAAAGCATTTTGGGAAGGCTTGATGTTATTTACAACAGATATGCACGCTTTGTTTTGGACGCACCCTGGAAAATTCACCATTGCACTCTCTACAGGAACTTAAACTGGATATCCTTGATAGAACGGCAAAATATGCAAGTGCAGTGGTTGATTCATCGCTGTTATTTTAAAAAAGCACCAGGATATCTAGTGAAGTTCCTGGAGGAGTGGAATGTTAAGGAAGGATTGCGATCTGCAGGGGAAATAACATTTAGGGTACCATTTATGAGAACAGCGAGGGGTCAACACTGCTATGTGTATGAGGGCCCAAAATTGTGGAACTCATTGCCAGGGCATCTGAGGTTATGTACCAACAAAACATCTTGGAATGTATTAATATCCTGGCTTGTAAAGGAGGCAATGTCTCCAAAAAGCTGCTGCACCTGAGAGATTTGCACATACAGTATGGTTAACTGTTGTACTTTTTTTCTGTCTATGTATGTATTTTGTTGTATGTATGTATGCATGCATAGTATTTTAGAATGAAACTGACAATTTTGTACAGTAGGACCACATTGTAAATTAGCTGTTGCTAAATTGGGTTTTATCCTGTTTCTGATATCAGAAATAAACTTTTTACTACTACTACTACTACTACTACTACATAAAGATCTCCCACTAGAGGGAAGTTAGTTCTTTTGCAGCATGACTGCAGTAAGAGGATCTTTCACTGTAAGCTATAGGCCCCTCTCATTCGCTTTCTAGCCATCCTTTGTAGATACTTCAAGCTGCTCTATATCTGACTGCTTGAACCCCTGACCCTTCACTTCGGAGGCCTACACCCTATCTGCCACGCCACTGGAGCAGCCACATTGGCTGTGTACTTTATCACTCCTTCTACTTTTCCTATCCCCTCTTGTCTGAAGCCATCCCCCCTGATATTTCGACCATCTAGTTACCTGTCACTAAACTTGAGCTCCAGTATGAGGTGGGCTATGCTACCACTGCCGGCAGCTTCACTGCTAGCCACCCTATTCATTGTAGATTTTAGTGCTTCTATACTTGCCATTGAACAGAAGCTCCTGTCCTTCCTTACCCACTCCTTTAACCCAACGTCCCCCCCGTCCCACTGTCAGGCGGGAGGGTACCCCCATGGGCCTAGCTTTTTTTGCATTTCTTTCCAAACAGGATGCCTGCCATCTTGGCTTCCTCCTTTCCTCTACTACTATCCCCCTTCCACATTTTCCCACGGCATATCACCTGCTCTTCTCTTTGCTTCTACTAGCAGGAGACAGTGAGACCCATCCTGGCTCCCCATGTACCACCATTGATCACTCAAATCCTATATGGAATTCCTTCTTTGGTTTGAAGTTCGCACACATCAACCTCTGCAGCCTCTCCTCCAGATTCATCGACCTTGAACCCTGAGTTGCCCTATACAGGTCACGCGTGCTAGGCATCTCTGAAATGTGGCTAAAACCCATCTCTCTGATGCTGCCTACTATCTGCCAGGATACTCCCTGCTGAGGCATGACAGGCCTGGTAAAAAAAGGGGTGGTAGGGTGGCTATCTACATCCATGAGCCTCTCTCTGCTACCTCTATTCTCTGCTCCGCCTCCAACCCTAGCTCACCCAGTGAGTGGCCCCTAGTAGAACTGATCATAGGTGCTGCAAAAAAGATGTATGTAGGTTACTGTTATAACCCCCCTTCCAGGGCACCCCAACAGGTCTCACCACTCACCTTGAAGGGAAGCGAAGCCTCTCCCCCGCTAGGGACACCATCCTCCTTGGGGATTTCAACCTTGACTGGCTTAGTGCCCAGGAACCTGCTTAATCAACTCAAGCTCCATAACCTAGTCCAAGTTATCACCTTCCCCACCAGGCACAACCCTAGTACCCCAAACCATACACTTCTTGACAAAGTAATCACCAATAGAGGGGACAGGATGCTCCTATCAGGAACTCTGTCTGATGCTATTAGCGATCACTCCCCAACTACCTGGTCTGAGCCTCTAAGACCAAGCACCCACCCCCTAAACTACTCTCCTTCCATAATTTCAATCACCCAGAGATCCCCTCTCTCCTTAATGATGTTCAAGTGATAAACTGGTCAGCCTTCTATACCCTCTCTGATGTGTCCGAGGCTGAGAGTTTCTTCACAACCACACTCTTTCATCTCCAAAATCAACATTTCCCCCTGACTACTCACCGGGTTAGGGGTGGCGTACACACTGAGTTACCAAATACCTCCTGGACATGATGAGGGAAAGGGATAGATTATGATCAGCCTATAAAAAAGCCCCATCCCCTGCCTGATGGAATGATTACCGGTGGCTACGAAACCTTTGTAAACAGTCAGCCTTTGTCACAAAGTATGCCTTCTTACAGGGCAAACAAAGGGACAGTCTTGGTGACCCCCATCACTTCTGGGGCGAGGTCGGCTCATTACTCAACCCTCAAACTCATAATCCCATTATTCGCCTTGACACTCCTTCCGGATGTCTGGCCGACCCTGTTGCTGTGGCAGAGGCCTTCAATAAAAAATTCACAGACCTGTCTGCCCTCCTTAGCAAGCTGCCTCCCCTGGTGACCACTGGTCTCTGATCATCCCCCCACTCATACCCTTCAAACTCCTCCTGTCCCCTCTTTCTACTTCTGAACTGTCACTCCCAGGGACACTGCCAAACTTCTGAAGAGCCTGCCTAGCCAGGGCAGCCTGGGCAGTGATGGTCTTTTCCTTGCTATGCTTAAGCTTATATTACCTGCCATCTTAAAGCCAGTCACCTACCTCTTTAACCAGGCATTGACTACCTCCTCAGTACCCAGCACTTGGAAGCATGCCAAGGTGGTCCCGATTTTTAAGACTGGTGACCGGCTATTCCCAGATAACTATTGGCCTATAACCTTGCTCCCCCACCTTAGTAAACTCCTAGAAAGGATTGTCCCCCGACAACTGTCTGACAATATTGACACACACAACCTACTGTCCAAACAGCAACATGGCTTCCATAAACATCACTCCACCACATCTGTCCTTGCCTTGTTTACTGATCATATTCTTAGGAACATGGACCATGGAAGAGCAACGGGTGCCGTCTTTGTCAACCTTTCTAAAGCGTTCGACCTTGTCGACCACACAATGTTGCTCTCCTCCCTCCACAACCTTGGCTGCTCTACTGAGATCACGCGGTGGTTCCAAAGTTACCTTTCAGATAGATCTCAGTTGGTATGTGTAGGACCTTCTACCTCCCCTGCCCTCCCAGTTGCTACCAGTGTATCCCAAGGTTTCATCCTGGGCCCACGCTTATTCTCCCTGTTTATAAATTCTCTCCCCTCTGTCTCACTTGTGATGCCCTATTTTATGCAGATGACCTTGTCCTCTTCACTAGTGACAAAGCTCTTGAGACTATATCTAGGGTTTTATCAGATAACTTCTCTGTGGCGCAGACCTGGTTCCATTCACATCACCTAATTGTTAATGTTAAAAAAACTAAATCCATTGCTATTTGGATCTAAACCCTTCCTATCTAAGGTCATCAAGGCTGGGTCCACCCTCTCAGTAGTCTCACCAGACAACACTGTACTCAAAAATGTACTAACTTTAAAATATCTGGGAGTTATCCTGGATCCGTCCCTCTCCTTTTCCATCATAGCGCCTCTGTTATCCACCGTATTAACCAGAAACTTGATGCGGCCTATCGGATAAAGTCACTCCTGGCCAGGGAAGCCCATTTAGCCATTGCCCAAGGCAACTTGCTAACCTTGATTGACTACTGCTCCCCTTTATACTCACATACATTCTCAGCCTTGCATGCGTACCTCTGCTCCACATACAACAACATACTGTATGTCATTTCACTCTCCTGGCACCATATTCCACTCACCACTGCCACTGCTACCAGACTGTTGGCTGGCTTCCATTACTCTGCAGATTTGATTATGGACTTGGCTGCCTCCTGGACAGCGCCACCAGGCAAGGTGGGCACTGGGTCAAAATGTTGCATGGCAGAATGCTGTGCAACTTAATCGTGTTGCGCGATTTCTGTTTCTTTTGTTCTGTGGGGGGGCCCCGGACCACCCACTAAGGATTCTAACTCCGGGGGGGACCAACTCCGAGAGTGCACAGGTCTGGGGTGCACCATAATGCCATATGCTATTATGCGTACGACATTATGACCCAATATGGGCATGGTGAAGCCTCCCCTTATACATCTCTCCTCAAGACCAGAACTCCCTCAAGGTGTCTGCATGCATCCTCAGTCCCCCCTGGATATCCCAAAAGTCTCCTCAGCTATGGGTAGCAGAGTGTTATCTGTAGTTGCTCCCACTCTGCGGAACAGAATCCCCACGCCAATCCGCTCTCCGGACTCCCATGCCACTTTCAAGACACATCTCAAATCCTGGCTGCTTGATGAGGCCACATGCCATTGCTAGCTTGGATAACCCCACCCCCACCTTTCTGAATTTTTCCTCTTGGGCTGCTTTGCCCTCTCTCATTTCTTTGGACTCCTTTCTTACATCCCTCACTACCTGCTTCTCAGGCTGTCCCACTTGGCTATTGTCTTGTATGATTTGTTTTTTTTTCTTTTTACATCATGCATTAATTTGCACTTATCCATTATAAATAATTGTATGTTAATTGTCGCTTATCGTGATTTACTGATTGTTTTTTTTTTCAGGCTCTCATTAATTTTCTTTCCTATGCTACTTTCTTTGTTCACCAATGATGTTTGTATTCCCACTTTGTGCACCACTGATGTCTGTCTATCCACATGGCTTGTACTCGTTGTATTACTTGTCACTACCTCTGTAACTGCTGCCTCTGTGGCCCAGGTCGTGCCTGAAAATGGTCCTCTGGATTAGTGCACTTACCTGGTTACCAGAGACTTAAATAAATAAATAATGGGATGAAAGAAGCATGCCAAATCTGTCACAGATGGAATAGTGATGTGTAGATCTATACGATGCCAGTGCAAAGTGGCAAATGTTATTGTAAGCCACTTCCCATCAAGAGAGAGTGGTTTTCAAAGCCACTGTGAAAACAGGAGCTCCATAGAAGAGGTTAGGAAGGAGCATTCCCTGGGCAATAGCTAGTCAAGCTTGGGGAAGGGGGTCAGATTGTGGCCAGGTTTGTGGGAGACACTCAGCATGGAGTTGATAGATTTACAAATACTCAAGACATGTAGCGAATAGTCTCATGAAGGATCAAAGGTAAAGCCAAGGTAGGAGAAAGAGGTGACTAAGGGGGCTGGAATGCAGTAATGGTATACAATAGATAATGAGACTGGGCATTCCTTTAACCTGGATAGTGTCCTGAGTAACACTGATTGCGTTTTGGTCACACTGAGGCTGAATTTATTATGAGCCATCCAGTTATACACAGCCCAGAGGTCAGAGGTGAGGTGTTGTTTAATACTGGTGATATCCCTAGAGCTAGTATGGAAGACAGCGTTGTCTTCATATAGGATAGCAAAGTACCAGATCACGTGATGCAGAGTGCTGAGTAGAAGCTCCTCTACTAAGCTCCTACCTCCTGAATATAAACTCGTCTTTTATATCGTCAAAACCTATCTAATTCCTCTGCCTACGAATTCCTCCTGTGTTTAAGCATCCTGCACTCCAGTTTCAGGTGTCAGAGCGGTAAATGGAGGCTTATATGAAGAAAGCCCCTCAGAAGCATACCCCCACTGCCACTCCTGAAAAGGCCTCAAAGAAATCCCGAGCCTCGAGTGGCCCAGACAAGCCTGATCCTTCGTGTCAAGCTGGGGTTCAAGAACCTTTAACACTTAATAGGTTCTTGGAGGAATTTAATCCATTTCGAGAAGAGATAAAAGACGTGGCGACTGATTTGAAATCTCTGTCCAGAAAATTGGATGAAGTTACTCTCACGGTCTCTGATAATACTGCCCGAATAGTCTCGATCGAGAGGAAACTGGAAAGCCTAGATCCTGAATTGCTGTCAACGAGACAGAAACTGTCAGGCTTAGAAGCTAAACTTGAAGATTTAGAGGGCCGCAGCTGAAGAAATAATGTTGTAATACTCGCGCTTTCTGAAGGGGAGGAGGGCCAGAATGCTGTAGTTTTCATGCAGAAGCTGGTAGACCAGGTTGCTGGTCCCTCTCTCTTCGGCCCAGCGTACATGATAGAGCATGCTCATCGGTCCCTGCAACCAAAGCCCCCACCTGATGCTCCCCCCGTCCTATTATCTGCCGCTTTCTGAATTATCTGGAAAGGCAGCATTTCTTGCAGAAAGTCAAGGCCTTACAAGAAGTCCGATGGGAGAAGGCAAAGTTGAGAATTGCACAAGACCTCCCTGGTTCGGTTCATCTGAAGCGGAAAGCGTTTCACCCTACTGTATCTAAGATCATTGCGGCAGGCTTAAAATTCAGGATGGGGTACCCAGCCAAGTTATAAGTCTCAGTAAACAGCTCCTGGCTTAATTTTGAAAACCCTGAAGCTGCGTTGTTAAGCCTTAAGTCAATGCTGCCAGATTTGTTCCGGATGACCTGAGAGTGCCTCTGGAGTATCGGGATTCATTGAGAGCTGCTGAGTGAACTGTTGCTCATTTCCTTCGTGGAGAAAGCATTTTCCAATGACTGAGATCTGTCGTGTTTACTTTCTCAATTGGAACTGGGCTACTAGTATATGGCCTCACTGTTACCATTTCTATGCCCTGCTTTTTGGTGTTAATTTTGTTTCAGGGCGAAACTTTTGGGGGGTTCTGGTGATGGCTCATTCAGGAGTGCAACTTGGAGTTTATTACATGTTCAGTTTCTGGGAGTGCATACGGGGGGAAGGCTTTGGATCAATGGCTTTCTGATCAGATCCTATATGTTAGTTTCTTAGGTTTTAGAGCGGTTTCGGGCTTTCAGTGTGTTTTTGGCAGGCTGGTTGGACTGGGATATAACCACAAGAGGGCACGGTTCACCTAGTTAATATATGTCTGAGTGATTTTGATTTTGAGAAGGATCTCTTTCAGTCTCTATGCCATCTCAGTTTCGTAGGGGGTATTTTGGAATTAGGGGTTGGTAACACCTGGGTAGTCATATCTCGTGTTTTTCTCATTTCAGGTTCTCGTTCTAGCTATCACCTTGTTCTCGTCTCCTGCTCTCAGTTTGAGATTGTGGCTACCCATCAGTACTAGTTCTCCCCCTGGTCCTGATTTTGGTGCAGTTTTCTATTGGGGACAGGCAATTTTTAATTCTCATTCTGGGGTCACATGGTTACCTCTCATATTCACGTCTCTGATAGCTTGCTTCATTTTTCCTAGTTCTTTTGGATTCACTATCATATGTTCACAGGCTCTGGAAGCCCGAGACCGCTCTTTCGGTATTAAGGGCCTATCAAAGTAATTCGTAAACTACATTTGCACCTAGAGATATGTGGGTGTTCACTAGCAGAGGATATTTTCGGGGGGCGGGAGAGGGAGGTAATGACCCAGTGCTGTGCTAGACGTTGCTTGTGACAGATTGGGGGTTGGGAGGGGTGGGAGCTACGGGTTCTTGTTGGGGGGCTGGGGGAGCACAAGGGGGTTTAAACCTGGGTTATTGATGGGAGTTAGGGTGGTGGGAGGGCCTTACAGCAGCAACGGGTAGGGTCAGATCGTACGTACTATATACCCTGAGTGCAGGGCCGAGTCTATTAAATCTAGTAGTCATTATCAGGTGGCAAAGGAGGTGACTTTTGCAATGTGAAACGTCAAGGGGATCAGGAAAAAATCCAAACAATATCAGGTTCTTAAACATTTAAGCCTATTATGCTCACAGATAACTTTCCTCCAGGAATCGCATTTATTAGAAATGGAAGCGTCACAAGTGAGGAGACAACAGGTGGGGATAGTGTACGAGGCCCAAGGCTCCACCAACAGTTGTGGGGTCATGCTTATTATTAACAGGGGCATTCCCTTTGTTTCTACACAAGTTATCAAGGACCCCGAGGGTAGGTTTGTCTTAGTTAAAGGCACTCTTTGGTCAGTCCCATTGTTACTGTGCAGTTTATACGGCCCTAATGTGGATGATCCTGGGTTCTTTATGAGACTCATAAACATAATCCTGCCTTTCCTTCCCATAAGGATTATTTTGGGAGGTGACTTTAATCAAGTAGTAGACTCAAGCCTCGACAGGTCAGGTGGTGGATCGGGGGGGGGTTCCCCCAGGTCAGAGGGCTTTTAGAGACCTACTGGATCAATGCGGACTCTGTGATGTCTGGCGTGTCCTATATCTGGATTCTAAGGAGTTTACCTACAGGTCTCTGGTGCACGGTTCGCAGTCCCACATTGATTACATTTTAATTTCTCAGACTCTCTTGCCTGGGGTCAGGACTTCGTCGATCCAACCTGGTCCTGTCTCCGATCATTCCTTGGTGTTATGTAATCTGGCACTTCAGGATGCTTCAAAGAGGAGGATCCTTAAAGAACTAAGAGAGGTGGTGGCTGAACCTCTTGCTATCCTGTTTAGCCAATCACTAAAAACAGGGGAGGTACCCAAAGACTGGAGGATAGCAGATGTAGTCCCCTTATACAAAAGTGGGAACAAAGAGGAAGCGGGGAACTACAGACCAGTCAGCCTCACCTTGGTAGTGGGGAAGATCAATGAAGCACTACTGAAGGAGAGATTGGTGGAACATCTGGTTGTCAATGGACTACAGGACCCAAGGCAGCATGGTTTCACCAGGGGAAGGTCATGTCAGACCAACCTCATTGAATTTTTTGACTGGGTGACTAGGGAGGTGGATCAGGGGAGGGCAGTGGACATGGCCTATCTGGACTTCAGCAAGGCCTTTGACACTGTGTCACATAGAAGACTATTGCACAAACTGGGGAATATGGGTGTGGGCAGGACAGTAGTGCGGTGGGTAGGTAACTGGCTGGGCAGCAGGACACAGAGGGTGGTGGTAAATGGCTGTCACTCCACAGAGGGAAGAGTGACCAGAGGGGTACCACAGGGATCAGTGCTGGGACCGGTACTATTCAATATCTTCATCATTGACATTGTGCAGGACCTAGAAGGCAGAATTTCACTGTTCGCTGATGACACAAAGCTCTGTAACAGTGTAGACACACCAGAGGGTGTAGACAGAATGAGAAGGGACCTGCAGAAACTTGAAGAATGGTCAGGGTTTGGCAGTTGAAATTCAGTGCAAGGAAGTGCAAGATAATGCATATGGGGCACAAAAACCCTGGCACAATATATCAGTTGGGGGTGAGGATATAGCATGCACCAAGCAGGAAAGGGATCTTGAGTTATCATCTCTGATGACCTCAAGGCAGAAACAGTGTGACAAGGCAGCAGGTAAAGCAAATAGGATGCTGGGATGCATAGGCAGGGCATCACCAGCAGGAAAAGGAGGTCATAATTCCACTATACAAGACACTAGTGAGGCCGCACCTGGAGTACACTGTGCAGTTCTGGAGACCTTACCTACGTAAGGACATAGACAGGGTAGAGAAGGTTCAGAGGAGGGCAACAAAGTTGGTGCATGGATTGCATCACAAGTCCTATGAGGACAGGTTGAAGGCACTGAACATGTACTCCCTGGAGGAAGGAGGAGAGGGATATGATAGAGACATACAAGTATCTTACAGGGAGGAACAGGGTGCAGGAATGCACTATTTTAAGCGAAAAAGATGTTCCAGGACTAGAGGGCATGGGATGAAGTTGGAGGGAGGACGATTCAGAGGAAACGTGAGGAAGAATTTCTTCACAGAACGGGTGGTGGACAAGTGGAACACCCTGCCAGAGGAAGTGGTGGGGGCTGAAACAATCATGGGTTTTAAGAATGCATGGGATAGACATAAAGGAATTCTGGAGGTCAGGGGTAAGGGGCAACAGACTTCCTGGAAAACATAAACTGAACTTACAAACTTAAATGGGCAGACTGGGTGGGCCATAGGCCCTTATCTGCTGACACTGTCTATGTATCTATGTATGTAAGATGGAAACTTAATGATCAACTGCTTAAAGATTCTAAATATTGCAAACTCACAAGGGAGCAAACTGAGGCCTTATTCCTGTCCAATCCCTTAGATAGTGCAAAACCGGACATTATATGGGGGGCCTTTAAGGCCTACATGAGAGGCATTCTTATTAGTATGGCAGTGACTAGGAATAGAGCTAGGGAGAAGGAATTATTATCTTTATTATCCCAAATTCGGGTACTTGAAATTAATGTTTCAGCCAATATTCCAGAATAAGATAGGAGGAAGCTCCTATTGCTGAGAGATAGATATTTAGAGTTACTCCAGGAAGAGGCAGAGTTAGCTATCATACGTACCAGAACTAGTTACACTGATCAGGGAGAGAAGGCGGGGCGCCTATTGGCACTCCGTATCAAGCAACAAGAATCTGCGAGATTCATCCCCCTATCAGGGTGTCAGCTGATGGATCTCTGAAGACGTCTCCTACTGAGATAGTTCAAGAATTTGCTTTATATTACAAACCACTGTACAGGGACATGGAGCACCCCCCCAGTCCTGTCAGTGTGGAGAAGTATCTGATAGACTCCCACTTGCCGTCCCTCCCAGTGCATTACAAAGACTCTCTAGTCTCTCTTATTTCACAGGAGGAAATTGCTGAGGTTATCAATGGTATACCTTTAGATAAAGCTCCTGGTCCTGATGGATTCTCCTCCCTTTTCTATAAGATGTTTCGAGATCCCTTACTTCCAATACTTAATAGATTATTTCAACACATTCTCTCAGGGGCAGAGGTTGATTCTCACCTCTTCGAAGCCTTGATAGTACTTCTCCCCAAACCAGACAAAGATCCGGAGCGTGTCCAAAGTTATAGACCTATATCTCTCCTAAATCAAGATATCAAAATTCTCTCAAAGATTTCAGCTAATAGGTTATCTGTGGTACTCCCTGAGTTAATAGGCATGAATCAGGTATGTTTCATGAAAGGACGCTCCTCGGTCGACCACTTGCATACGTTATCTCATGTCTTCTCGGCTACCAGAGATGCCGAGTTCCCTGCAGGCCTGGTCTCTCTGGATGCCGAGAAGGCGTTCGATCGGGTAAACTGGAGTTTTTTGTTCAAGGTATTGAGCACTTTCAAATTCCCTCCGGTTTTTATATCCTGGGTTGCTGCACTGTATAAATCCCCTACAGCAAGAATCTCGGCAAATGGGGCTTTCTCCAACTCCTTCCCACTCCATTCAGGGACTAGGCAGGGCTGCCCCCTATTGCCTCTGTTATTTAATCTATACTTGGAACCCCTCATTCAAGATATTCTCAATAAAATGCTATACAAGGTATTTGGGTTGGACGCCATGAAATTAAAGTCACCACGAATGCAGATGAATTGTTGATACACCTATCCCATCCGGTATCATCTATACTGCCCCTACTGAATGAAATAGACAGATTTAGTGAGTTATCCAATTACAAGCTGAATACCAGTAAATCTTTATTTTTTCCATTAAACCACAAGGTATTCAAGAACGATATCAGTCCCTTAGGTTTATGTTGGACTCCCAGAGTATTTAGGTATTTGGGCATTAAGTTATCCCGTAATCCCTTAACATGGTTTAAGGACAACCTGGACTCTCTCTTGCAGGTTATTATTCACGACCTTGACAGATGGTCTAAACTTCCCATATCATTATGGGGCAAGATTAATATAATCAAGGTGAATGTTTTTCCTAGAATTGTTTACCCCCTATCCCTTCTTAACATTTTTATCCCTATATGTTGGTTTAAAAAATTGCATGGTATACTTACTAGATTTATATGGGCTGACAAATACCCTGTATGACCTATTATAAACTAGCTGCCCCAAAATTTGAGGGGGGTCTGCAGATTCCCCATATGGCATTATACTACTGGGCCAGTCATTTAGTTAAATGCGTGAGATGGCTATCCCCCTGCCTTGAAGAGGAACAACTGGTATGGCTTAGGATTGAACTAGATGCAATTAAAGCTAAAAACCTGGACCCCCTAACCCTATTTTACCTTAAAATATCACAGGTAAAGTTAGTTGATTGCCCCACAGTAGGTATCTCTTTAAGAGTTTTTGCACAGTTATGTTCATTTCTTCATTATTCCCCCAGTCCGACTTAGCTCAGTCCATTTGGAACTCCTCATCTTTTACTATTAATGGGAAACAGATTCCCAGTAAGTGGTTGCCCCAATTGGGGGATGGAAAACTGTATTCCTTGCTGGATGGGAAGGGACACTGGTTGTCCCCAGGCGGAATTATTGAAAAATTTCTCATTCCAGTTTCATCTCACTTTAAGGTTATGCAGTTAAGACACCTACTCACAATAGTCTTGAGGAATATTCCCCCTTCCCAGACGGTGTCAGCCTTGATACCATACCTGAGATCTCCCTACTTACTGGATCCTCAGGCACTGTATCTAAATTATACAGAATGTTGTTTCATAAAAAATATGGGGACTCTTTTGGACCTATTAGATTTTGGAACTCACTCCTTCCTCAATATCAGTTGGATTGGCAATCTCTATGGAGATCTTGTCATAAATATGTTTCCCAGGACAGGTTGCGTCTTATGCAATACTATATATTACATAACATGTATTGTACCCCCTGTTAAATTAAAGAAATGGGGTTTCTCGAATTGTAGTACTTGTATTAAGTGTATGCAAGAGGATGGAATGCTCCTTCACATGTTTTGGTCCTGCCCCGAAGTCGCCCTTTTATGGAATTCAATCAGGATGTCTCTGGATCCCCTTCTGGGCCTTCAGGAGTACTTTTTTCCTGAGATATGTCTCCTAGGGGACATGTCCTCTGTCAGGGTCAAATTCAGGAAATTTCATATTTCCATGATTGCTCTATTTGTTAAGAAACTCATTTTACGCCATTGGAAAGACAAATCCACCCCATCTTACCAAGAGTGGTTGCACGAAATCCTTGCTAATCTTCGATCAGAAAAGGCGATTGCAAGCCTTCACAATAGACTTGCAGTTCACAGTAAAATATGGGATCCCCTCCACTCCTTACTCTCACTGTCTCATATATAGATATATCATACCTCAGTCCTTTTCTCAGGCCCTAGGGGAACAATCATTGCTTTTAGGGGTTATATGGTACTGTTGCTGCTGTAAGGGGGATGGTAAGTGAAGCGGGTTGGGCAGTTTTTCTATTATGTCGTGGTATGTCATCTTGTTCTCCTGTATCTGCCCTTTATAAGGAAATGTATTAATAAAGTTTAAATTGAATGGGATGGGCGGGTGGGGCGGGTTGGGCAGTTTTTTCTGTCTCGTGTTATGTCACATCTTGTTCTCCTGTATCTGCCCTTTATAAGGGGAAATGTATTAATAAAGTTTAAATTGAAAAAAGAAAAAAAAAGGATAGCAAAGTAGTGGGACAAGCTCCAGTTGATTAAATTTATGTGAAGGGCAACTAGAAGAGGGCCCAGAATAATTCCTTGTAGGACCCCCACAAATGTGGGGGCAGGTTCAGACAGGGAGGATCCAAATGTAATTGTTTGTGATATGCCTAGTAGATAATTGCTGAACCAAGTGAATGCAGTGGGAGATACAGAAACATACAAACATAGACTTTGACTGCAGATAAGGACCGCTTGGCCTACCTAGTCTGCCCATTTCCCTACCTATGGGATAAGCTGCAGATCCTAGTTAACCAACAGCCTAGTTCTTCTTACCCCCCACAAGAATTGCCTTATGTCTGTCCCATGTATTCTTGAATTCTTCCAAAGTTTTAGACCCCACAACCTCCTCAGGAAGGCTGTTCCATGCGTCCACCACCCTCTCTGTGAAAAAATACTTCCTCACATTGCCCCTGAACAGGCAAGGCAAGTTTATCACAGAGTAGAGAGTGATCGAAGCAGCACCTGTGAGGTTGCCCCAGTCCATGTCTGAAGCTATGTGATTGGTGAGAGTGACCATGGCAGTAGTAGTATTGTGCCCTTATATGTATCCATGCAGCAAGGGAGAGAGGAAACCAAGGGCAGTGAGGTAGTTGGTAAGTTAGGAGGAAATGTCTTTCAAGGTTTTTATTTAAAGCTGGAAGTATGCAATGGGTTTGGAATTACTGATCAGTCTATGATCTCCTTTTTTAAAGATAGGTACTACATTTGAGTTTTTTTCAGAGGTCTGGCACCACTCCTCAGGACTGGGATAGGTTGCTATTTCTGGCAATGGTGGTGGTGGGAGTTGGGCTAGCTCATAGGCCACAATCTTAAGAAATCTAGGCTCAGGAGGATCACGTGATGCAGAGTGCTGAGTAGAAGCTCCTCCACTAAGCTCCTGCCTCCTGATCATTAAATCATCTTTTTTAGACATTTAAATTTCTCAAATTCCTCTGTTTTCGAATTCTCCTGCTACCTAAACATCTTGTGTGCCTGTGTTGTGAGTTCGATCGGTGGATGGAGCCTTATATGAAGAAAGCCCCACAGAAACATACCCCCCGCTACTCCCGAAAAGGCCCCAAAGAAATCCCGGGCCTCGGGTGGGCCAGATAGGCCTGATCCTTCGAGACAAGTTGGGGAACAAGAACCTTTAATGCTTAATAGGTTCTTAGAAGAGTTTAAACCCTTTCATGAAGAGATGAAAGAAATGGTGATCGACCCGAAGACTCTCTCTAAAAAGTTGTATGAAGTCTCATTAACTGTCTCTGATAATACAGCCCGAATAGTCTCACTGGAGAAACGACTAGGGAAACTTGATCCTGAATTAGTGTCTACATGGCAGAAGTTATCTCGTGTGGAGGCAAAACTCGAAGATCTGGAGGGCTGTAGCCACAGAAACAATGTTGTGATACTAGGGCTACCAGAGGGAGAAGAGGGCCAGCATGCTGTAGCATTCATACAGAAGCTGGTAGAATGGGTGGCTGGCCCCTCTCCCTTCAGCCCAGTATATATCATAGAGCGAGCTCACTGGTCACTGCGACCGAAGCCTTCTTTGGATGCTCCCTCCCGACCTATTATTTGCTGCTTCTTGAATTTCCTAGAAAGGCAGCACTTCTTGCAGAAAGTAAGAGCTTTACAGGAGGTTCGTTGGGAGAATGCTAAACTGAGAATTGCACAAGATCTCCCAGAATCGGTTCGTTTGAAACGAAAAGCGTTTTATCCCATTGTATCTAAGATCATTGCCGCAGGCCTGAGATTCAGGATGGGATATCTGGCCAGGCTACAAGTTTTTGCAAACGGATCCTGGTTAAGTTTTGATGATCCTGAAGCTGCCCTTTTGAGCCTTAAAAACGTGCTACTGGACTTGTTCCGAGAGCCCTGAGAGGCTCTGTCTACATGTTGAGGAGTTGCCTGGAGTTGCCTCACTGGAACTGTTCTCTCTCTTCTTGTCTGCAGAGATAATGTCGACGAGCTACGTTTGGAAGTTCTTGTTTTCTCATCTGGACTGTGTTAATTAATACATGGTCTATCTGTTAAGAGTCTCTTAGGCCCTAACTACATAAAGTTAACTGTTGTTCAGGGCAAGGACGTTTGGGGTGTCTGGGTTGGTTTAATTGGAAAAAGAGCTTTGTGTCCCAGCACATTCAGTTTTGCAAATTGCATTAGAGAGGGGAAGTTTGTATTATTTATTCTAGGACTAATGTTTCACTTTACAGTTTGCTGGAAATGGGAGCGGTGTTGGGCTTTCTCAGTATTTCACATAATTATCTCGTCAGGATCGAGTTGTGGCCACAAGAAGGCATAACATGCATAAGAAATGTAACGCCTTGCTACTCTTAATTCGAGGAGGATTTCTCTCAGTTTTGCCTTTTGTCTGGAGCTCAAGGCAGCAAATTATCCTGATGGGAGTTCTTGTGCCTAAGGGCTGGTATATTCCTGGGAAGAGTTGTTTTTCTCATCTCTCTTTCCCTGGGGCCCATGATCTCAGTGTTTTTTCTTGATTTCTGCTCTCATTTCGATGGGAAAGGGCTTTTCCCCTCCATTAGTTTTCCGATCTGTTTCTGGTTGGTGTAAAGGTTTCTCATGGGGCAATGTAACCCCTATTTTTCAGTCAGGTACCCGAAGCTATTTGGCACATTTATGAGTTTGGCAGTTTACTCTGTACCCCCCTTTCATTGTTATGCTAATGTATCTGCGTGCACACGCATTGGAAGCCCAAGGCTGCACTATAATTTTTGTGGGTTGTTAATATCATTCACATTGTTAAGTATTTACTTGTGGATGTTGTTTCTATTGGCTATTAACAGAGGTGCATTATCGGGAGGTGGGAGAAGGAGGAAAGGACCCAGTACTATGCTAAACGTTACTTATGGCAGCATGTGTGGTTTGGTGGGGTGGTAAATGTGGGGTTCTGTTAGGTGGAATGGGGAAGTTGGGGAAGGGATGGGTTACTTGTGAGGGGTTGGGGAGAAGGGGGGGTTTTACAGCAGTAACTTCTGGAGTATGGTTGAATGTTTTACGTAACCTGTGTGCAGGGCTGAACATACTAAGTTCAATAACTACTATCAGATGGCCAATGAGGTGACTTTTACTACTTGGAATGTTAAGGGGATCAATAAAAAATCCAAATAATACCAGGTTCTCAAACATCTAAGCTTATTACGTTCTCAGATAACTTTCCTACAGGAATCCTATTTACTAGAAGCTGAAGCCTTAAAGTTAAGGAGGCAACATGTGGGGCTGGTTTATGACGCTCAGGGTTCCACTAATAGTTGTGGGATCATGCTTATTATCAATAGAGGCATTCCCTTTGTTTCTATACAGGTCATCAAAGATCCTGAGGACAGATTTATTCTAGTTAAAAGCATTTTCTGGTCAGTTTCACTTTTACTTGGTAGTATATATGGCCCTAACATGGATGATCCAGGGTTTTTTATGAGACTCATAACCATTATCCTTCCAATGCTTCCCATTAAGATTATTCTGGGGGGCGACTTCAATCAAGTTGTAGACTCTAATCTTGACAGGTCAGGCAGTGGACCAGGAAGGGTGTCTCCTGGGCAGAGGGCTTTTAGGGACTTAGTAGACCAATGTGGTCTCTGTGATATCTGGCTCATGTTATATCCTGACTCTAGGAGGTTTACTTTTAGGTCAATGGCGCACGGCTCGCAGTCCCACATTGACTACATACTTATTTCTCAGGCTCTCCTACCCAGGGTCAAGACCTCCTTGATTCAACCTGGCCCTGTCTCTGATCATTCACTTGTGTTATGCAAATTGGCATTCCTTAATTTACCTAATAGGGAAACCAGATGGAAGCTCAATGAACAAATTCTTAAAGATGCCAAGTATTGCAAGCTCATAAGGGAGCAAATTGAGTTCTTTTTTTCATCTAACCCTCTACAGAGTACAAAGCTGGATATCTTATGGGGGGCTTTCAAAGCATACATGAAAGGGATCCTCATTTGTATGTCGGTGAGTAGAAAAAGGGCACAGGAGAAGGAACTATTATCATTATTGTCCCAAATTTGGTCACTCGAAGTGAATACTCCAGTAAGTACCCCAGATGAAGACAAGAGGAGGCTCCTAGTGCTTAAGGACAGATATCTAGAGTTACTAAGGGAAAAAGCAGAATTAGCTATTATTCAAACCAGAGCTAGTTATACAGATCAGGGAGAGAAGGCGGGGCACCTATTGCGTATAAGACAACAAGAATCTGCAAGATTCATCCCATCAATTCGGGCAGTGGCAGACGGGTCCCTGAAAGTATCTCCTACCGAGATAGTACAGGAATTTGCTCTATATTATGAAACACTGTATAGTGACATGGAGTATCCTCCCTGTCCTGGGAATACGGAGAATTATTTGAGGAACTCCCATCTGCCCTTCCTTTCAGAGCAACACAAGGGTTTTTTGGTTACCCCTATATCCCAGGAGGAGATTGCTGAGGTTATTAGTGGATTACCTGTAGACAAAGTCCCAGGCCCTGACGGGTTCTCCTCCCTATTCTACAAAATTTTTCAGGATCTTCTACTACCAGCACTTTATCACCTATTCCAATATATTTTAACTGGAGCAGAGGCAGATCCTCACCTCTTTGAGGCCTTGATTGTTCTTCTCCCTAAACCAGATAAAGACCCTCAGCTTGTCCAAAGCTACAGACCTATATCCCTTCTAAACCAAGATATTAAAATTCTTTTGAAGAAACTAGCTAATAGGTTAACTGTAGTCCTCCCTGAGCTAATAGGTATGAACCAGGTAGGATTCATGAAGGGGTGCTCATCATCAGACCACTTGTGCACCCTTTCTCATGTCTTCTCGGCTACTAGGGATGCTGAGTTTCCCGCAGGATTGGTTTCCCTGGATGCCGAGAAGGCATTTGATCGTGTGAACTGGAATTTTTTGTTTCGAGTTCTGGAAGCTTTCCAATTCCCCCTTGTATTTATATCCTGGATTGCTACTTTATATAAAACCCCTACAGCAAGGATCTCTGGGAATGGGGCCTTTTTCACTCCATTCAGGGACCAGACAGGGTTGCCCTCTATCTCCTCTGTTATTTAATTTGTACCTTGAACCTCTTATCCAAAATATTCTCAATACTGCCTCAATACAAGGTATTTGGGTTGGGCACCATGAAATTAAGGTTACTGCATATGCGGATGATTTGCTGATACACTTATCCCATCCGGTATCCTCTGTACCGGCTTGTTGGGTGAAATAGTAAAATTTAGCGCCCTATCCAATTACAAGCTGAATGTTAAATCCTCATTCTTTCCTTTAAACCATAAGGTATTCAAGAATGACATTAGTCCCTTAGGTTTATGTTGGGCTCCCAGGTCTTTTAAGTACTTGGACATTAAACTATCTTGTAACCCCTTAACATGGTTCAAGGAAAATCTTGAATCCCTCTCTCAGCTTATAATTCAAGACCTTGATAGGTGGTCCAAACTTCCCATTTCATTATGGGGCCGGATTAAGAAGAACATATTCCTTAGAATTTTTTACCCTTTATCTCTTTTTATTACCTTTATCCCGTTACTCTAGTTTAAAAAGTTGCATGGCATATTTACTAGGTTTATCTGGGCCGATTAGTATCTTTGATTGGCCTATTATAAATTGGCAGCTCCAAAATTTGAGGGGGGTTTGCGGATTCCCCATTTGGCTATATATTATTAGGCCAGCCATTTAGCAAAATGTTTGAAATGGGTGCATCCCAGCCCAGAAAAAGAACAGCTGGTTTGGCTTAGGATTGAATTGGATGTATTTCAGTCTAAGAACCTGGATCCCCTAACCTTATTCTATCTTAAAATGTCTCTGGTGCATATGGCTGAGGAATGCCCTATAGTACTTACCTCATTAAAGGTATATGCACAATTATGTTCCTTTCTGCAATATACCCCTCAGTTAGATTTGGCCCAGTCTATCTGGAATTCCCCAGCTTTCACCATTAACAAAAAGCAGATTACCCGTAAATGGTTGTCCCAACTGGGGGATGGGAAAGTGCTCTCCTTTGTGGATGAAGAGGGGCAATGGTTGTCAGTAGGAGATATTATTAGGAAATTCAATATTCTAGCTCCCTCTCACTTCAGAGTTGTACAGTTAAGGCATCTACTTACAATAGTTCTTGGCAATACCCCTCCTTCTCAGATTTTCTCGGCCCTGATACCTGAAGTTTCTTCACTACTTGGATCTTTGGGTATCATATCTAAATTATACCAGGTGTTGTTTCATAAAAGATATGGGGACTCTTTTGGACCCACGAAATTCTGGAACTCCATTCTTCCTCAGTATCATCTGGATTGGCAATTCCTGTGGAGATCCTGCCATAAATATGTTTCTCAAGACAGACTGCATCTCATGCAGTATCACATTTTACATAATATGTACTTGCACCCCGGTAAAATTAAAGAAATGGGGTCTCTTGAACTCCAATATATGTACTAAGTGTTCTCAGGAAGAAGGAATACTTCTTCACATGTTTTGGTCCTGCCCCAAAATTTCTCTTCTATGGGATTCAATCAAGATTTCCCTGGATCCTTTATTGGGCCTTCAGGATTATTTTACACCTGATATTTGCATTTTAGGGGACTTGTCCTCTATTAGAGTTAAAGTAAGAAGGTTTCATATACCTAAGATTGCCTTATCTGTCAAGAAGCTTTTTCTACGTCACTTGAAGGATAAGTCAACCCCAACTTTTCAAGAATGGGTGAATGAAATTCTTGCCAATCTACGTATAGAAAAAGCGATTGCCAGTCTCCACAACAGATTGGCAGCATATACAAAAATATGGGATCCACTTCACTCTCTAATTCTAGTTGATCAGTCTTAATCATGTCACACTCAAATTTCCCTGCAGGTTCTCAGGTAGTGAGTTTATTATGTATGGGATATTTATATTTGTTACTGCTGTACAGGGAGGGACAGGAGGGTAGGGCAGTTATATTTTAATAAGTGGCTGTACTCTCGCTTCATTCTCATTGTAACTGCCTTTCATTGTGGAAAATGTACTAATAAAGTTTGAATTATAAAAAAAAAGAAATCTAGGCTCAGTTCCATCAGCACCTTCAGATTTTGAAATCTGTATTAGGAATTTACAGAACCCTAGAAAGTTAACTATCTTAAAAGTAAGGACGTCCAATAAGTGTGGAGGTCCAAAGAGGGGAGTCACTGTGAGAAGTTGTGGTGTGGTGTGGTGTGGATGTGTTAGGGAAGGCCTTGGTATAAGCAGAGAGGTAAGAGAAAATGATTTTGAAGGCATTGGCTATGGTGATTTGGTACCAAGTCAATATGTCAAATGAATAATGCCGCAGGGAAAACTGCATTGCATAAACAGTGTGCAGTGCAACAGATACAGGGGACACAATAGCACATGGAAGAAATGGTGAAAGAGCCACAGCACTACCCCTGTAGCTGTTGGCTGGGAGGCAGTGTTGCAGAGGATAAAGTCTTTGCTGGGTGGCCATCCTCTGAGCAGCTGCTGTGGCTCAGAGGGTAGAGCCACCAACAGTGGAGGGCAGTGGAGCATCTGTGGACTGGGGTTCTGTTCCTGGTCGCAGATTTCTTGAGTGTTTTCCTTTTTCTTTTTATATTGTGTTAAGTGTGTGTGGTTTGCAACTTGCCCTCTGCCCAAGTTTCTCCCCATTTCAGACATGCCTCCCTCCTGGAGGTGGTTATTTTAAGTTGGGGGGGGTTGAGGGCACAACCCCCCCCCATAATGGGAGGTGCAGGGGCAGATCCCCCCACAAAAAGCAATATTTTCTCTGTGATTCATTAGCATTATTACCGGTTGGTGTTTTTTGCTGAGCACAGTATTTGGTGTTGCTGTATTGACAGTGCAGTATGTTGCTGCACTGTTTTTGTTCGCAACATACTGACCCCTGTGCTGGTGATTCTACTCACAAAGTTAACATCATTTAGGATCATACCAGGAGGCATGATCCCCATTTTTGCCCAACATATATTTGACATGACTCCAGAATAACCTCGGGTTCTGAGCAGTAGAACTAAAAAGCCGCTTACAATGAGAGCTTTTATTGTACCTGATAGCTCTTTTGCATTTGTTATGGCATTCCCTATATGCTGCCCAGTCAGTTAGAGAGATGGAGTCCTTGTAATCAAGCCATTTTTTTATCTCTGTTGATTAATTTGGAGAGGATGGGGTGGTCCAGCCATTTAGTTACAGAACCTCTCACCCTTCTTTGAAATGGAGGCAATCTATCTTGCAGGCCTATAAAAGCAGAGATAAAAAAGGATACTGCTTAACTGATATCAGAAGTCTCATGTAGGGAGGACCAATCAATCTGAGGCATAGAAACATAGAAACATAGACAGTGACAGTGGAAAAAGACCATAGGTCCATCAAGTCTGTCCATTGGGCGCTATATAACCCAATGACCTAGTGTCGATACGGGGTTCTAACCCTCCCCATCAGTCTTCATATTCCTTTCCCCAGTTTCTTCTCTACACGTGAGCACTACTACATTTGCTCTGCCCCAAGCCAATTTGAAGCCCTCCATCGTTTTAGTTCCCACCGCCTTTGCCAGCAAGCTGTTCCATGGTTCCATCACCCTTCAGTAAAATGACACTGCATCACATCCTTTCTGAACCTTCCTCCTGTCAGCTTCCAGTCATGCCCTCATGTTATTGAACTAGTGTTCTTGCTAAATAATTCCTCATAGTTCACTTTGTTTATTCCTTTCAGGAATTTGAATATTTCTATCATATCCCCCCTCTTCCTTCTGGTCTCCAGCGAATACATGTTCAATGCCCTAAGGCGTCCTCATCAGACTTCCCCTGCCGACCCTGTATCATCTTCGTCACCCTATGCTGTACCACCTCTAGCCTATCATTGTCCTTTCTAAGGTGAGGGCTCCAGAACTGGACACAGTACTCCAGGTGTGGCCTCCCACTATCACTTATTTCTTTCTACTATCAATACCTCTGCCAGTATACCCCAGCATCTTGTTTGCCTTGCAATAAGCCTTATTGCATTGGCTAGCCTGTTTAAAGGTGTTGCTGATGATGACTCCTAGGTCCCATTCCTTAGCTATGGTGTTAAGTTTAACCCCTCCAATCTAATATTCTGTCCTTGGGTTCTTTTTTCCTAGGTACATCACCTTGCCCTTTTTTGCATTGAATTTCAGCTGGCAGGCATTTGATCACCTCTAGCCTTTGCAGGTCACCCTGTAAATCTTTAATTCCCTTGGTGCTGTCCACCCTTCTGCAGAGTTAGTGTCATCTGTGAAGAGGCTTGCCCTACCCTGAATCCCTTCTGTGGTGTCAATGATGAACATGTTAAAAAGGACCAGGCCCAGGACAGACCCCTGTGGTACCCCACTCATGATCTCTCTCTCTCTCTCCTCTGATTTAACTACATTTACCACAACCCACTTCTGCCTCCCTTTTAGCCAGTTTTCTACCCATTAAACTATATTCCTAGCCACTCCTAGGTCCTCCAACTTTCTCAGCCAGTGTCTGTGAGGCATAGAGTCAAAAGCCTTGCTAAAGTTGAAGTAAAGTAAATCCACAGCATGACCTTTATCCTGTTCTTTTGTCACCCAGTCAAAGAAGACTATTAGGTTAGTCTGACAGGACCTCCCTGACACAAAGCCATGTTGTCTTCTATCCTGGAGACCATTCCCTTCTGATAGTCTACAAGGTCTGTTTTGAACAGTGACTCCATCAGCTTCCCCACGATAGAGGTAAGTCTGACAGGTCTGTAGTTTCCCGCTTGTTCCTTGCCCCTCCTTTATGGTGTGGCACCATGTCTGCCACCCTCCAGTCCCTTTGGACAACCCTTGTCTGAAGTGAGCTATTGAATAGGCCTGCCAGAGGTTCAGCTTGTTCATCTGCCAATTCCTGTGCACCCTTGAATGTATCCCATCTGGACCTGGGGCCTTGTCTGTCTTAAGGACTGCTAGCCCTTTCTGGACACTACCCATACAAAAAAATAAATTAGCGAATACCCAACGGTTACCTATTTAATAGTTAATTGCTAACTAAAAAGTTGAGTATGAAGCTTAAGAATTAGTTGACTGGTTTTAGTCAACTAATGTGCAACCCTTGTTATGTAGCCATTAGTTGATGGGTTTTTTTTGTACTTATGCATTAGGTGAAAAAGAAGACTTCAAAAAATATTGAAGTTATGAATTGATTGAATTTTACACTTTAACGTAATCCAACTTAGCTATTAGTTGACTATTTGACTTAGAAAATGTTTCAGAAAGTATTGAAGTTATGAATTTATTGAATTTTACACTTTACCATAATCTAGCTTAGCTATTAGTTGATTATTTGACTTAGAAAATGTTTCAGAAAGTATTGAAGTTATGAATTGATTGAATTTTACACTTTAACATTATCCAGCTTAGGTATTAGTTGGTTATTTGACTTAGAAAATGTTTTAGTTTTTCAATATAAATTCCCAAGTTAGTAATTACATGATATTTGAAGTTGGTATTTTTTCTAGTTAAATTAGGGCTCTGTGGTCCTTATCTGCTGACAGATTCTATATTTCTGTAGTAAAACACAAAAAGAATTTTCCAGCATGATCCACATGGGGTGGGCAGAAGAGATCTGGATAAACTGGCAAAATGGTCGGAAGAGTGACAACTGGGGTTTAATGCAAAGATGTGCAAGATCATGCATATAGGGAAGAGAAACCCTTAAGTTACCTATAGGTTGGGAGGGGAGTTGCTGGCAATCATAAGAGAAGAAAGAGACTTGGGCATCATCATCACAGATGACCTGAAATCATCCAAGCAGACCACTAAAGCAGTACTTAAGGCTAGAGGGACATTGGGATGTATTAGTAGGGGTATTACAAGTCGTAAGAGGGAGGTAATAATCCATCTTTACACGACACTGGTTAAGCCCCATCTGGAGTACTGCATGCAGTACTGGAGGTCACACCTTCACAAGGACATTAACCAAATTGAGGCAGTCCAGAGAAGGGCAACCAAAATGGTGCAGGGACTGCATCAGAAAACATGAGGACAGATTAACGGAGGTCGCCGGCCCACCGGTGCAGCGGTTGGATTTCCGCTTGCGATGCCGGCGTAATGATCGCGGGTCATCGGCCGGCCAGCAGGGAGTAGATGGATTGAGCACCCCAGGGCTGCTCTCCTTCTCCGGGGGGAGGGTGGCTGAATGATCGGAGCTGTGGTGATACCCAGTGGAGGCTGGGTTGCACCACAAGCTCTGACGCCAAAGTAAGCTCGGGAGCAAGCGGACGCAGGTCATCATTGCACATCCCGTCCCCACCTAATGGGGGAAAAAATAACACTGCTGGCTGCCAGGATGATGCCTGCCCCTCCGCTCTAATGAGCTCCCAGGCTGGTTTCCGGACCTATCCCATTGTCTGCGGCACTTGGGCCGGTGCTGCAACTCCACCCTGGGGAATAATCCAGAGGGTATCCGGGAGTGAGGGCTAATGTGGGAGTGGGAGCGGAGGGGGTCATGATCTGGGCGGATGGCTCAGAGGCAAGCAGCAGATAAAGAATTAAAAAAAAAAAAAAAAGAGTAACGGAGCTCAATATGTATACCCTAGAGCAAAGGAGGGAGGGAGGTGGTATGATCAAAGCATTCAAACACCTTAAAGGCATTAACAAGTTGAAAGAGCCTAACATGTTTCAATATTAGAAAAATAGCAGGACAAGAGGACACAGCATGAGATTAGAGGGAGGCTGATTAAGGGGTAATGTGAGGAAGTTCTTTTTCACAGAAAGGGTGGTGGATGTATGGAACGGCCTACTCAGGAAGTGGTGGATATGAATACAGTGCAGGGCTTCAAACAGGCATGGGATAGGCATAAGGGAGCAATACAGATGAGTATGAATAGATTGGCCATTGGCAGAGTAAAGGCCTATGGCACATTCGTAAGTTAGACAAAATGGGCAGACTGGATGGGCCTTGCGGTCCTTATCTGCGATCAACTTCTATGTTTCTATTTTGAATTGGAAGAAGAAAAACAGCAATATATTAAGTATATACCCAGGGCTTATCAACTTAATTATATTTTAATAGTTTGCATTTCCAGAAACAGCTCTAACATTATGAAGAAAATCAATAAATATCTGTAGAGCAAGAGTAAATGAATTTGCATGATGTATTAGCTCTATATGAAATTCATAGCATTTAAGAGATCTGTGTGGGAGGGAGTCAGCACAAGTGTGTTTGTGTGTGTGTGTGTGTGTGTTGTTGGGGGGATTCTCTGCTCATAACTGTATGCTGCTTACAGAGGTATAGTGTGACACTTTCCTCTCCACATCTTGTGCTCAGAGTGCAAACCTGGTCACCAAGCGTGAGTGTTTGATTTTGTGCATGATGATGTTCAAATCTATACTTGAGTGCAATGGCAAGCTACTCCACAATGTCTGCATTATCAGCTGAGTTGCAGCCAGGTTTGAAACTTACCTACTGTTCTGTTTCCCTAAGTGTGCCAAACACCAGCAACATAGTTAATATTGTTAATAAGGCTGGGTAATTGTCTCCAAATATGTTTTAGAAAGTATACCTCTTTTTACTGTATAGTAAAATATATGTGTTTATTTTGCTGTATATTTATATTATGCATTATTATTTAAAATCAATAAAATGTTATTGAGAACAAAAACAATTCCCAGAGGGAAGTGGAGTGCACACTTCCATCCTGAGTCTCATTTCAGTGTTATTTCAGTCCAGACTGACAAAGCACTGCTTTTCATCAGTGCACTGTTAATACACTGCATTGACTTTCTGCTACACTGTTGTAGCACTGCTCAGTCTTTCTTATTTTTTGATGCAGACTGTAAGAGCACTGCAAATAATTATTAGATTTTCATGCACACTTCTTTATCACTGTATTTCCTTCACTATTTTTTGCTGCACACTGTAGTAGTACTGGCAACACTTTATAATTGCCATCACACTTCTTTAGCACTGCATTGTCTCAGTAATCTGGTTACCCTTACTGAATTTGTCACAATTGCATTACAGTGGTATAGCAATGGCAATACTGTGGTCAGCTGAAAAATCCACAATGGTACTACCCAGTGGTACTCTGGTATCACAGTGGTAGGCGATATATAGATTTTTCTCTGTGCATTGGTAGTGCACTGGCAGAATGGTATCCCTAGGGCATTTTTGACCATTTTCTCTGTCTCTCACACATACACTGATAATACAATGGTATCACCAAATTTTGAGACTTTTGTCAGCTCCCACAAATACTGGTACTCTGGTAGCACAATGGTACTGCGTTAATTTTGACATTTCGGTATTTGGTACCTCTCACAGCAACCCTAGACTCATGTGGTAGCACAGTGGTACCAGTATTAATCTCATTATACTCTGTACTCTAACGCATTATTAAGATAAACTACATTATCAACCTCATGGAGAACAGCTCTCCATTCCATATTTTTATTTGTTCACTTGTCTTTATCTTACTGATAATGGACTATTATTGTTCACATAGACCTGAACACTCAAAGAGCATTTGCGATCGCTAAATGAGTAAATGACTCTCAAACAACACTTTGCACCCCCCAAAACAGGGTAGGATCACAAAATGATATCTTGAATAGCATAATAAGTGAGTCTCCGACCAGTTGGTGAATGGCTGTAAAAGATGTTGCCTCCCTAAACCAGGTATTATCACCTCTGCCTCCTACCCCAGCCCCTTTGAGCTCCCACCATCAGTAATATCACACTTCGCCTGGTGTTCAGTGGTGCTGCTGTCCATTCCGTACATTGAAAACTGCCAATACCTACCTGCCTACCCAATCCCATCACTCCCACCATTCATGGCCCACACCATATGTTTACACACTCTCCCCACAGTGGCAATTGGCAGAGACACTCTGCTAACCTCTGTGACCGACTGAGGACAGAATGCCATTTTTGCACTCGTGCCTACTGTATAAACAGCTGTGTACAGTTAGCACATGATTGTGAACTATAATCCATTTTGTACCCACTCAAAGAGCTGAGAGGATGGTCTGTGCCAAATGTGGAAGGGTGTCAAATATATAGTAAGCCTGGGGCCCGGGGGTAGTATTTGCTGTAAGAACTAACTGGGTCATGGTGGGGACTTTGGATATACAGGGGCAAGGGCTTTCACTCAACACACCACTGCTCACTCTATCAGTCCCTGGGCTGGCTTCCCCCATCAGCCCAACAGACCTATCTCCTGACCAGCACAGTCAACAAGGCCATCCAAAACTGAGCTACCTCTCTGCAATCCCACCTCCTTTGGCCAAAAGTGTTTGTTTGAGAGCTCTGTCTCACTGCTGGCCCCATGCTTGAGTGCCCCCTAGTCTCCACTGTATGGGTAAATGTGCATTCTCATCTGCAGCCCCTTTCCTTTGGAACAACCTGCCCACTCCACTTAGCACCAGTGACTCTCCAGGAATCTTCCACTCTCACCTTGGATCTCACCTTCTGTCCTCCACTCCTTGCTCCTGCCCTCCCAACTTATTGTCATGCCTCTACTTCCTTTCCCTCCTTTTCTTTCTTGGTCCATACCTACACTGCCATGATGCACTTTTTCCTTTACTCATCTCAGATCATACCTAATTTGTATTACAACTTGGCTACTACTGTACCTGCTATTGTCATAAATATTATTTATCCATTGTGCTGCAAGTTTATATATATATCTTCATATAAATATCCTGTATATTTTTATTACTGTCTACTGTATTCCTTGTCCCAGCCTCCTTTGTACTTGCTTGTATTCCTGTGCCATCCTCAATGGCCCAGGTCATGCCTGAAAACGGTTCTCAGACCAGTGCACCTACTTGGTAAACAAATGAAGGAATAAATAAATAAATGGGAACCACTGGACATCAGGGATAGTAACAATCTACTGTATATCTGCGGGGTGATTGTAGGATGGGGTAGAACTGGAGAACAGGTAAATTAAGAATCTGGAACTGTGGGATAATTAGGGGAGGGGGCTCAATGGGAACTGTTTCCCAGGAGGGTGCTTTGGTGGTGTAACTCCCGGGATACATTATGCCTGGTGCAGTAATGTGGCCTGTGCTGTAATTGGCATCAGCAACATGGCTGCCACACCAGCATGGGCGAACCCTTTCTCCACACCCTCCTGAGTATTCACCCTATAACACGTTTTGGTAGCATCTGTAAAAAGACACACCTTCCTATTCAGTTCTTCTGCAATTTCACTTATGAAGACATTGAAGTGGCCCACTCCTAGTACTGAGACCAACCCCGCACCATGCCTTTAACCAACTGCTGAAAGCCGGTGGGGAGAGTACTATCTTCTTCCCAGATGTATATAGGCAACCTTTTGGCAAAAGCCACCATGCATGCTTGAGGACCCTCCCCATCCCTGAAATTTCCCTGCACTACCCCTACCCCTACCCTTGCTAGGTCATTTGTCCCCAGGTGGACAATGACATCTAGCTCCCTCTCATCTCCTGCTGTCAAATGATCCATTGTATCTGCTCTCATCCCTCCAAGCCAAAGTACCTCTCAGGTATTTCACCTCTCTCTCCTTTACCCCACCCTACTGGCAAGTCTATCCCCCTAATTAAGTCCCCCACCAGCAGTTGCTTCCAACTCTGCTGGGGGCCTCTTCCTCCCTCCTTGTAACTGTGGAATAGTCCATGGACAGTGCTTTCCTTAGGGAAGGTTTCTCCAGGGGCTGAAAGGGTGGTTCAGCTGCAGGGAGAGTGGTTGGCTGGGCAGGGCCCATTTCAGATGCAGGGAGAGTGGTTTGTAAACAAAGCAGGTGAACTGGAACTCTGACAAACAAACTGGCACAAGGGCAGAAAATGCAAGCCCCATAGGAAAGAGCACAGTGAGGGCTACAATATGTAATTTACCAGAGAAGTCACAGGTCAGGGAACTACAGCTGAAGAGAACATGGAGAACAGGCAGGCATTGGAAAATGATGCATGGGGTCAGCGGACGGACGTGCACTCACGACGGCATGCATGGGAACTACAGATGCCGGGATGCCAATGCTGAGGGGTGCAAAGGCCAGCTTAGGTAGGTGGACACTAACCTGTAGGTAGAGTGCATAACGCACAGGGACCCCTGCATACTGGACAGCAGGGAAATGTGCCATGCAGCATAGCCCCGCTGCAGCACAGTAGCTGAAGGAGGCTCAGGACACTGTGGACACAGAACTTGAATGTGACCATAGTGCACAGCACAGCCATGAAGCACCGGGACTGTGGGCAGACAGTGACACTACAGTACCGGTACAAACCACCCACAGACAAGTAGCAGCTGCCACAGGTGTAGCCCATAGAGTGTGATGTGCAAATGAAGTGCAATCACACCCGCATCCCTGAGCTGGAACCAAAGCTGGACAGTGTAGCATAGTCCTCTGGCACAATGGAGGACAGCGTGGAAGCCATGAAGGGGCCAGGGTGCTCAACTGCAACCCCAACAACATTGCCAATCTGTGAGGTGGTACCATCCAGGAAGGGAAAGTCCAAGCTGAATGTGAATGGCTACCTCTTGGTCCATGAATGGACATGCAATGAGACAGTGTACTTTAGTTTATCATATCATATTTTTCACCTGCTGCGGCACACACTCCGGCTTGGGGCATCCAGCTGCCAGCTCCACCCACCTGGAGAGCTGGGTAGCTCAAACTGCACCCAGGAGAATCAGGAACAGCCATCATGCCATCCTGCTGGAGGGCTCCCCCTCTGCCTCTACCAGCCAGGACAGCCCCGGACCCTCCTCAACAGGACTCCACCAAAGTTCTCCGGGTGGCTCGGGGAACAGCCATCAAGCTGCAAGGTCATGCCCAGCCATTTTCCTTTGATTGGCTCTAGTAGCACGGACGTGCAATGACGTCCAGGCAGAACGTGCCAACATCTGCCGTGCTCCCCCATCTAGTGTCACCGACACTAGTAGGGCCCCTGGGCACCCCTAGGGGGCCACTACAGCATGTTGAAATGCCCCAGCCCACCGCAAGACTGGGAGAACAGTCTATGGATGTTCAATCCCAGTACTCCCCTGCTGACCCCCGATGGCCCAGGCTCAATCCTGAACCTGGGTCACTGGCGTGGCACAAGGTGTGGCATCCAGCGCCTCAACCCTCAGCACCACCGGGATAGCCTGAGACAATGTAATGGTGCTGCCAGCACCATAAGTCCAAGTCCTGCCTCAGCCAGGCCATCACACTGCTCCTGGATGGCCAGCACCACCTAAAGAAAAAGAATGAGGACAATCATGCTCTGGAGGTGACAGATGCTCTACCAGCACAGGCACTGGCTGGCATCAAGTAGAAGGCACACAGCACCATGGCTAGCCCCGCATAGCTACTGCAGAGTGAGGCAACTGCAATGACCACTGAGCTGTGGCAACAGTTGCCAAGCAAGAGGGCCCTGCTACAGATTGTGAACAGCACCCGCTGCAAGGACCTCTCGCCAGAACCAGTGACACTGGCTGACTTTACTATCCCCAAGCAGCTACAGATGGTGACTGGATAGCCATGGTACAGCAGGATCACTGGCAGCACCACCCACCAGGTCCTTCTACTCACCACAGAGGACAACATCAGGGACCTAGCACAGGCATCCTTCTGGGTGATGGATGGTACGTTGAAGACTGTGCCACACTTGTTCACTCATTGTACACCATCCATGCACCCATGGGGACGAGCCCTAACAACCTCATCATGTCATTGGTGTATACACTGATGACGATGAAGAGCTTGCAATGTTACTGCACCTTGTTCCAGGAGCTGAATAAATATGCCAGTATACAGTCCTGCACCTCAAACCACCTACAATCATCACTGACTTTAAGCAGGCTGCGATCAATGCCTGTAAGATGGAATTTCGAAAGCCATAAACAAGGGTTGCCTGTTCCACTTTGGGCAGATTACATGGCCGGAAGGTCCAAGCTTTGGCCTTGCACCACAATACAGAAGTGACCCAGACTTCAGCCTGAAGATCCATGAACTCGTGGCCTTCTGCCCATCTCCTGGCACAGGACATTTCCAGCAACATTCAGCCTCCTGAGGCCAACCATTCTGCCCAATGCCACCACACTCCTCTATTGTTTCGAGCAGACACATGTGCTGGGCAGGATATAGCTGTGATAGGGTGGCCAAGGTGCTTACGAGATCGACCCCATGTTCCACCTCAGCTGTGGTTGGTTGCGGATCTCAATGGCGAGGTATACTGTGGACCCAAAGCAATGTCGAGACCTGGCACTGCCATCTCCATGACCTGCTTGGGAAGGTGCATATAGGGGTCATGACAATGCTAGCAGAGCTCCACAGGGAACAGCAATGGACCTATGTCACCAGGGAAGGCATTTGTTGTGGACTGGCATGGACACCACCCAAGAAGAGCTATGAGGAGTGGATAAGGATGGTACTGGCATCCGAGGACAAGGGAAAGCTGCTGAAGTTCCTCTGTGGCATGGCACCCAACACCACCCTGTAGGGTTTCCATGGTGACATGGCACCTGACAGTTGCACACTCATGGTACACATCATGCACAGCCACCAGGTTGCCACTGTGGCCCCCTATTGTTGACTAAAGTTTCACCCCCATATTTCACATGCACCCCAACCTGGTGGCCATGTCTCATTACAACACTGCTGGGTATCACCAAGCAGCCCACTGCACACTGCCACATCTGCACTGTGTGTGTGGCATGTTGCCTGAGCCTGACTCTGTGTGAGTCCCCAAAATCCTTTCAGCTGTTCATGTGTTGCAACACGTTGCACAAGTCTGAAGCTATGTGAGTGCCCCACAATCCTTCCAGCTGTGCAACTGTGGTAACAACATTCCTGCAATGGGCCCTTGTGGAACCCCCCACAACACACCTGGCAGCCTTCATGCCACAGTGGGCTCCTGTGGCACAGCCCCCCCAAACACCTCCAGACATTTTCTGTGTGCTTACTGCAAGCCCATAGTGGGCTAGCATGACACGGCCACATGCACACATTGCACAGTTAGTGTGATGGCATGCTGCTCTGTGTCCTGGCATCCACATGTGTTGTTGCTGTGGACCATTTCCTAGTGCAGCTATCCATGCTCTCGCTGTGCTGCTCTGCTGTGTGCCTGCAGTGTCATGTATGCACTGACCAACAGGCATGGTGCTCCAATTCCTTCATGCACGCCCAGCTGGCTGGCTGTCAGCTGACATCATCATGCATGCAAGGATGCACGGACAGTCCACCATGCTGCCTGGGATGGCTTGTCAACACACTGGGGCACGCATGGCTGTTTGTTTCATCCCTGTCCCACTGATGGAGAGACAGTCATCCTTACCAGGGGTCTGTGATCAGGTCAGTGTGTCCTCAGAGGGTGCACCACATAGGAGGTGGGTGTTTTCACATCATCTGTGCTGTTCAGTAGTGGCTCAGGTCCTGGGATGGGTGACGTAGGTCGGAATCGGGTGCTTCATGTGTTTGTGGAAAATCCACTCAACAGCAGCACAGCATCCCGACCTCCTGTGGTCTAACAGTGTGTCAGGAATTGTCCTGGGTCAGGTCACTGTGTGTTGAGCTGTTGAGCTGCTGGGGCTGTTGGGTTGTTGTGTGTGGGATGCA
Organism: Neoceratodus forsteri; assembly: GCA_016271365.2. NCBI lineage: Eukaryota > Metazoa > Chordata > Ceratodontiformes > Ceratodontidae > Neoceratodus > Neoceratodus forsteri. The sequence continues at coordinate 1,104,541,859 of CM057454.1, forward strand.
GCATGTCAGGCTAGTAAGCATTGGGATTATAAAAGGGTACCTAGGAGGGCAGAGTTTTCTATGTGCAAGGAGAGGTGTCAGTGGTGGGATGGGCAACTGGTATCTGGGCAAGATGGGTAGTCTGGGTGGGTCCAGCTGCAGAAAGAGTTGTTATCTAGGGGGTGCTGGTCCAGCTCTAAGGAGGGTGCTTTGTTTGGTGAGGCTGGGAGGTTGGTCCAGTTGCAGGGAAGGTGGTCTTCTGAGGTGGAGAGGCAGGTCTGGGGGGTTCCATCTGCAGGGGGATCATGTCTGAGGGTAGGAAGGATGGCCTGGAGCAGCCAGCAACAGGGTGGGTGATAGTTGATGGGGAGAGGCTGGTTTGGGGCTTGTAGGGTGGACTAGCTGCAGGCAAGGTACACAGCTTGGGAGAGGTCTTTTGGGATGTTGATATGGTTGTCCAGCTGGGTGGTCATCTGGTAGGGGGTGTTCAAGATGTGAGTGGTCATGGGGGGTGCAGGCCAAAAGGGCTGTACTCGGGAACCCTCACTGAAGTCAAATACTAAATTTAGTATTAAAGCATTCATTAATTTGCCTTCAAATACTAATTTTAGTCATTTTAATAATCTTTAATCATCATTCAAAAATACAACCACTAAGAATACTAAATTCCAAGAAGCATTTCATCAGACTAGTTGTTCAGAGTAAGTTATTACTAAATGAAGATTAGAAATAGATCTGCAAGTGATCTTAAAAGTACAATTTTTTAATACAACTGAATCATAAATGAAGATTGCAGTAAGCGGAGTAGTTTTAGGATTTAAATTAGCCATTCAAGGCTGGGTACATTACCGTGCATTTCAGTTCTACTAACAAGGGAGACAGATAAAACAACCAGCAACACCAATGAATTTTAGAGAGGTAAGCAATCATAAAATGTGGGTTTTACCGCAAATAATATGGTGCAAAACAAGTTGGCAGTGTCCTCTAAAAGTCTATTCTAAACTACTTTCCTATAAGTCTACTCAGTCAGAGTCCACATTTCCAGCTCTTTTCCTGTCTATGTTCAGTCTGATGAAACTGCACAAGTGCTCTATGGTCTCCATTTTGAACATCTGAGGTTTCCTACAGCTAAGATTACATGTTAAGAGTAGAGCTTATGTTTTAAAAAGTACATCTTTTTCACTCCCTGAAATGTTAAATACAGTAAGGGAATTATCACTCAAGTGTTTTGTTTTTTTCTCTAAATGAAATGCTGACCAGGTTTCACTATCCATGTTTTGTCTTGAAAACATTTTCTCTTCTCTGAACTTGTGGCTAAACTTTGAAATACACGTTTTATTTTCAATCACCCTTCCCCCTTTAAAGTGTCTAGGATGCACTGTGCCTCTAGATTACTTGTTATTTGTGGAATTTTTGCTGATTTAGTCACTTTAAAGTAGTGGGGGTGGGGGCAAGAGAATGAACAGCAGGAAGATTGTATAATTGAGCAAATTCAGAATGCATTTTCTGTGTGTATCCATTTAGTAACCTATTTAACTATATTTACAGAGAAAAGATTACAACTTTTTTAATTTGAGAAAATCTGGAGTTCCCTGCATATAAAGGAAGAATTATTTACTGCAGATATTTGAGTGTAGTTGTGGGGGAACTGTTTTTTTGCATTTAATATTTGTGTTTAACAGTTGGTGTTAATCCATTTTGTAATCTGGGGATCAGTGCATTTTTTTTCTTTTGCTGAAGACTGCATTAATTTATAATTTGTGTTTATTTTGTTTTTGTTAACTGGCTAAGTGCACTAGACAGATTCTTGCCTATTTTCAGGCACAACCCGGAGGAAGGGGGATACAGATGAAAGCCAATTGACCTTGGACCAGATAAGCTGTTGGTGGTATTTTTAGTGAATGGGGGGATTTGGCCAGGGCACCGGAGAAATTTCCCCTGCTTTTTTTGAGAAGTGCCATGGGATCTTTAACATTCACCAGAACAGGCAGATGGGACCTTGGTTTAATGTCTCATCTGAAAGATAGTGCCTCAGGAGTGCAGCCATCTCCGTCATGCTGCACTACAGCATCAGTATTGGGATATTAACATAAGTGCCTGGTATGGGAATAGAACCCACTGCCTTCTGATCTCCCAGCCTCGGAGGTGAGTATGCTACCTGCTGAGCCACTGACACTGCAAATGTAATATGTTAGTGTCACATATTTATTTTTGTTAATACTGCGTTGAGAAGTATAGGGGTCCGAGTTGAGGAAGGGTGATTGAGAGGTCCTAAGTGTAAGGGTTCTGCTCTGGACGGAGGGTGTGTCCAGCTTTTGGAAAGGGTGTTCAGCTCTGGGAGGTTGCTCGACCTGCAGAGGGAGGGAGGGGCTGGTCTGTGGGTGGGAATGAACACAGGGGTCCAGCTGCAGGGAGGATTGTCTGCTGGGGGAGGCTAGTCCAGGGCATGAAAGAGTGAGCCAGCAGCAGGGGAGGGTGGCTGGTGGTGGTGGGGCTAGTTCAAGGTGGGAAGTGAGGTCCAGCTGCAGGGTGGGTGGTTGGATGGTGAGGCTGGTATGGGACTTCTGGTGGATCTGGCTGTAGGTTGAGTGGTTGGGTGGGGGACTGTTGGTCCAGGGGCTTGGAGGGACAGCTTCAGATATGTGGTCTATTAGAGTGGAGGTTTGGGGTGGTGCTCTAGCTACATGGAGGTTGTATAGAATGTAGTTGGAGGCTGGCCCAGATGTAGGGAGGGTGGCTGGCTGGGTAAGTGGCTGGCCCGGAGCCTGTGTGGTGCTCTAACTGATTGCTCATTATGTGAAAGGCTGGGGCTAGAAGGGTTGTCCAGCTGCATGGAGGATAGTCTGGTGCCTGGAAGGGTGATCTAGCAGAGAGGAGGGTGGTTGACTATTTTGGGGGGGGTGAGGCTAAAGTTGATCAACCTAGGAGGGATCCAAAGTGGTAAAAAATTAGAAACTGGTTAACATGTGTGCCCTTCAGCTTAACAAGCACTATGACCCATATGGAGATGACCTTGACTTCAGGAATGAGCTTGCATCAGGGGCTCTCTGGGGAGAGGAGGAGGATCAACTGTTATACAACAGGCTCTCTTCTGAGGAAGGAGGACAGCCAGCTCAGCTGTAGTACTGCCAACTGAGTGACCACAAGTGGCAGTGCAGGTGGGAGCAGCCCATGGGTGGGAAGACATTGACTGGTGCTGTGCCACACGTGTCTGCATGTGTTTGTGCACCCTTGCTGCTTATATCCTAGGGAATGGAAGAATATGTAAATGTATCCTGACTACCTAGGCAGCTGCTCCACATATTGGATTCATTCTATGGTGGAGCAAGTCCTGGTAGATGCCAGAGTGATGGTGTTGTGGTAGTTGAACAGAAGGGGGGAGACCAGAAATGCAGGTTGAAAAATGGAGTAGTAGTTGGGGCTGGGGGTTAAGGTGTCAGAGGGTGGTGGTTAATGGCACTTATTACAGTGACGGGACAGTGAGCAGCTCAGCTCAGTACTGGCGCAGATCCTCTTCAGTGTCTTCATAAGTGACATTGCAGAAAAACTGGCAAAGAAGGGAATGCCTTTTTGCAGACAATACCAAAATTTGTAGGGTGGGCATTAAGAAGGGAGCAGAGAGCATGCACATGCCTCTTGGAGAAACTCGAAAAGTGGTCAAGATTGGGGCAGTTGGGGTTCAATGACAAAGCGCAGAATCATGCACCTCGGGCATAGGAAACCAGGAGCTGCTTTTATAGGGTTGGGGGTGGTGCTGATGATCACTAAGCGGGGGGGGGGGAACCTTAGAGTTATTATGACTCACCAAGATACCAAGATACTGCCCTGCACCATACCCATCGGTGCCATGCTGCCAGAAGACCCCAAGGAAGTGAATATGTCCCTAAATTTATAAGCCGTTAAAAAGTTCTGTCCCTCATAAAAATATACAAACCAGGTCCCAAGGACTTCCCTTTTTTTTTCTGCTGCCCAGCGCTGCCCCATGCTCACTAGCAGGATGATGAGATGCCAATGAGGCGCCACTGCGTTATATGTAATGGTGGCAGCTTTTCTATTGATTTTAAAGCGATATGGTAGCTGCCCTGGCACAAATGGGCACTGTTCAACTAACAAGGGCCTTGTTACTTGGACCGATGCTCACCTTCATTGCCAGGCGGCCACTGATCATTTAAAATCATGAAAAGCTGCCACCCACATATGATGAAGAGCCCCAGCACCTCACTCGGCATCTCGGCCATCCTGCTTAGAGCATGGGAGTAAGAGCTGGGGCGCAGCAAGCAACTGGGAAAGACCTGGGACCTGGTTTGTATATTTTTACAAGAGACAGAACTTTAACGGCTTAAAATTTGAGGACATATTAATTTCTCCTGGGGTCCTCTACAGCAAGGCACCAGGCGGGTACAGGTGTGCAGGGGCTGACTGCTACCTTGGTGAGTCTCTTAAAGTTGCTGGGCTCTGTGACACAGCAGTGGGTAGAGGCTAGGAAGGTGCAGGGGCTGCAAGGGAGGAAGTTATCTTCAGCAGGAGGGAGGTGATGGTGTTGCAAGTAATCCCTTATTAGTGAGATCTGACTTAGAGTACTGTGTCCAGGTTTGGAGGCTGCACCTTAGAAAGGTCATAGGCTGGAGGCAGTATAAAGGGCAACTAAAACTGTACATGGGGTGTGGCAAAAGCCCTGTGAGGAGACTGGGATTTCAACATATAAAATCTGAAAGAGAGGGGACATAATGGAGACCCACAAGTACCTTAGAAGGATGAACAGGGTGCTGGGGGGCGGCTCCTTCAAATAGGAAAAAGGACCATGGGGCATGATGAAGCTTATGGTGGGGGTAAGATGGATGTGAGGAATTACTACTTCACTGAAAGGGTAGCCTGGAACAGACTGACTGCATTGTAGTGTTGGAGGTCAGGAGTGAAAAATGGTAGGGGGGGCTTAAAATGTGTGTAGTATAGACATAGGGAAACATCAGTAAATACATGGAAGTTGGAGAGCCAGCTAAGTAAGAGACCATTTAGAGTTTGCAATGCAGAGAAGGACTTCACAGGAGCCTATGGCTGCAGTTGTAAGTGAGTCCTGAAACCAGAGCAGAAGTGTGACCTAGAGTGTGGGCTCATCAGCAGTGGGGTTTGCGAGCATGCAGTTTAAGGAAAAAAATATCTGACAGTTTCTATGTGCTGGGGGAGCTCTGGTGGCAGTTGTAGTGAGTTTGGGAAACCAGAGTGGAAGAGTAAGGGTGAGGGCTTATCAGTTTTTGAGGAAGCAGTGTATATATATATATATATATATATATATAAAAAAAGGTCTGTTTTGTATATCGAGAGGTGTGGCGAGGACACGGCAGCAGCATGCAGAGAGAGTGACAGCTGGAGCGCAGCTTGGGCAACCACTTGAAAAGGTTTGGTAAAAGCAAAAACTAAAACTGTTAAACAGAAACAAATGATCGCTGTATGATAGTGGGAAGACTGGGGAGAAGTATGACTAAATGGCAGGTGGGCGTGGCTGAGGGACAGTCCAACCTGAAAGAAACAAAACTAAAAAGCAAGATACTAGTAAACTAGTGTTATGTCAAACAACGGGGTGAGGGATGGGGATCTGTGACACAGTCTACTATGCAATATTAATCTGAGGATGACTTAATAACTATAGTATAAATGTAAGATTCTGCATGTATACATACATGCTCAGATAAAATGGATTATCCACTCCATTTTGTCCACCCCTATTGCATAAATTTACTTAATATTTAACCCCATCAAGGCTCTTTCTGTTTACTGCTCTGTGTTTTTTAATTGTGAGCTGTCCTGGACCTTATGCTGTTCTTTTCCTTCCCAAATCCTTTTGGTAGCCCTGGTACTTTGGCATTATGCTGTGCAGCTCTGTGCATGCAGTGCTTGCTACTTTCACTTGGTCCCTCAGGCAGCCCACTGATTTCCCTGTTTGCCTCCCACCCACAGCTACTTTTAAATAAATTTCGGCATTGCTCTTCAGCTGCACTGTGGATTTACTTATGGCCCCCTGTCTTGTGCATTTGCTTTCCAGTCCTTTTCTACCAGGCTCCCCTCAAGAGTACAGTCTGCCACCATGTGGCTTAGCTTAAAGGTTCCTGCCACCTACTGCTGGCTGCCCACCCTCCAGACCCTCTCTAATCACCCCTGTGGGGTCTTCACATGCCACTTTGTGGCTGATGGGCAGAGGGAGGCATATTGCTCTCACCTCCCCTCCCAAAATATCCCATTTTCATTCCCACACACATGGAGCAGGCTACAAACTGAGCTCTGTGGGCTGAATCATAGACACATAGACCTTTGATGGCAGATAAGTGACCGCTTGGCCCACCAGTCGGCCCATTTCCCTACCTAGTGGATAAGCTGCAGATCCTAGAGATCCAACAGCTGACTTCCTCCCACCCACCAATAGAATTGGTTCATGTCTGTCCCATGTATTCTTGAAGTCCCCCACCATTTTGACCCCACAACCTCCTCAGGAAGGCCATTCCATGCATTCACCACCCTCTCTGTGAAAAATACTCTCCTCATTTGCCTCTGAGCCGCCCCTCTATCTTCAAATTTTGGCTCCCTTGTTCTTCTATGCATTTCTTTTATGAAAGATGCTACTCTTGGACTTTGTTGATTCCTTGAGGTGCTTGAAATTCTTCCATCCTGTCCCCCACCCCTTTCCTCAACGGGGCATGCAGCTTCAGCTCATCTCTCTTTGTATGCTTCTGGTGCAGACCCTTCGCTATTTTAGTTGCCTCCTCTGGGCCCAGAGGACCCCCACACACTAGGTTCCAGGAGACATAATAAAAAAAAAAAAATGACACTGTCCATGAGGAAGTGACCCATTATATCACCAGCACTACCTTTCAAACCACTGGCCTCCTGGGACAACTCAAAGACTCCTGAACCACCAGTGTCCCCTTTTTAAATAACAGAAAGACCAGCCCAAAAGTAATTCCCACCCGAACATCTGAATCCACTACCTAAATTTATACACTACAGATCACCTAGGGGCACTAAGGTGGGGGCTTGCTGTAGTCACAAATACCACTTTATTTTCTGTTCTTAGCTGTCTGCATTTTTATTCCATCTCTAGTTTCCTTACTTTGACCTAGTTTGTCTTTTCCTCTAAAACTCCTCTTCCCTTTACTCCTGTGCCATATACCCTTTTTGAACTCTCTCTACTCTTGCTACTATACTTCCCCATACTGACCTATTTTTCCCTTTATTTCTACAGGTCTGGCCAAACATACCAATCAGACAAGTATCTTTGTTTAATTCTAACACTCTAATCTCTCCTCTAGCACCTCCGACCCTTTGTGTCCCTTCAACCTTCTCTGTTCTTCCCTTTCAGGTCCTACCTGAATACCCCGAGCCAAGGACAACCCAACTCTGGACTCCCCTACTCTGATGGAGCAGGTAAGTCCTAATTACTTAACTGCTTTAGAGTCATAGAAATCTGGTGACAGAAAAGGACCATTTTGGCCAATTGAGTCTGCCCCTTACCCCCCACCAGTCATCATCTTTATCAAGAGACACCCCACTCTGCCCACTGGTCAGCTCCTGGTGTCTGTCCTGCCTGCACCTCGAACTTTTCATCATTTTTAAGACACCACCATCTTCACGGTAGTCAGTTCCAGGACTCCACCACCTTCTCAGTGATGTAATGTCCCTACGTTGCCCTAAATCTTCCTTCTTCTAATCTTGGTTTATGATCCCTAGTTCTAGCACCTCCTATTTTCCTTGCAAATAAGCCTCCACCTACTCATTAGTCTCCAGCGGCTACAGATCCGATTCCTCCACCTCTCCTCAGGGCTTCCTATGCATAGCATGCACCATCTTTGTTGCCCTTGTCTGAACCCTTTCAATCCTGCCTAATGTCCTTGTGTAGGTGAGACCTCCAGAACTAAACCCCATACTCCAGGTGAGGCCTCACCATGGATTTATAAAGGCGCATCAGCACCTCCCTCTTTCTGTTTTATGACCCTCGCTTTGCCCACCACTGTGCTGCACCAGTTCTCTGCCTTAAGGATATCTGAAATTATAATCCCCAGATCTCTTTCCTGCTGAGTTTCCTTACCCCCCCCTCGTGTGTAAATGGTTTGTGGGTTATTACACCGATGTGCATTACTGTACACTTTTTGGCATTAAATTTCAGCTGCCAAGTTTCCGACCACCTCTCCAGAATCTTTAGGCCCTCACTCACTGCCTCCACCTCCCCTACCAGGGTGTCTACCCTATTGCAGATCTCGTATCCTCTACAAATAGGCACACCATCCCCTGCAGTCCCTCCACTATATGTAACATACTAAAAGCCAGCAGAATAGGCCTGATAGTCTGTTGTGTCTGCTCAGTAGCCAGCCTCCTAATGGGTGTTTTCTTTCCCACCCAGCCCCAGAGAGGGTCATCCTCTGCTTCAGTTTACCCTTGTACCTGTCCCACTCCCTCTTGAAGCCCTCCACTGTGCCCTCCTCCACCAGACTCCTGGACAGTGCATTCCAGGGCTCTGCCACCCTCTCAGTGAAGTAATGTCTCCTGCATCCCCCCTGTAATTTCCCTCCTCTAGGTTCCACTCATGTTTATTTTTTTTTTTATTTGGTTGTTTAACCAGGTATAGCACACTAAGCTGAAAGCTTTTTTATAGGAGCGACCTGGGAGCACAAGAAGGTTAAGTGACTTGCTGAGGGTCATACAGTATGCAAGTGGAAGCTGTGGGATTCAAACCCAGGTCTGGTCTGCTGGATGTCACCAGATTTGCAGCTCAGAGCCTTAGACCACTGCACTATACTGCCTCCATGTCACCTGGTTGTTCCCACCTTCTTTAGTCTGAACATCTCTTTTTACATATTTGAAGACCCCTATCATGTCCCTCCTGTCTCACCTCTCCTCCATCGAGTACAGCCCAAGCTCTTCCAGCCTTTCCTCATAAGGCCTTCCTCCCATGCTCTGAAGCATCCTGGCTGCCCTCCTCTGGGCACTCTCCAGCAGTGTTGCATCCTTCTTGAGGTGAGGCCTCCAGAATTGCATGCAGTGCTCAAGATGTGGCCTGACCAAGGCATTATACAGAGGGAGAATCACCTCCCTCCTCCTGGATATAATCCCCCTGGCTATGCAGTATCCAGTTTGCTTTGGCCGCAATTCTTCTGCAGTTTTCAGTATTATTCATTTTGACGTCTACCACCACCCTTAGATCCCTCTCACTCATTGTGGCTTGCAGTACGACCCTCCCAGGTGTATACATGGCCTGGGTTTCTGACCCTCTGGTGCAGCCCCCTATATTTCCCTGCATTCAACCTCAGTCCCCACCTCCTTCACCACCCCTCCAGGGTATCCAGGTCCCTCTGGACTATCTCTCTCGCTTCGTCCCTGTCTGCCAATGCCCCCAGTTTTAAGTCATCCACAAAGAGACTCATTCTACTCTTAACCGCTTTCCCCACATCCAAGACATAGGCATTGAACAGGAATGGCCCCAGTACCGAACCTTGGGGGACCCCACTGGTGACCTTCTTGGGGGAGGAGACTACCCACCACTACCCTCTGTATTCACCTTGTTAACCAATTTTCTACCCATCTAAGCAACTGTCCTCTCACCCCCCCCCCAATCTGGGCAACTGTCCTCCCACCCCCAGCTTTATTAGCAGCCCATTTTGGGGTACCAAATCAAACGTCTTCCTGAAATCCGGGTATAGGACGTCCTCTGGTCTATGCCGGTCCAGGGTCCCAGTCATAAAAATCTATAGCGTTGGTCTAACACGATCTCCCCGGGATGAAACCATACTGTTTGTCATCCAGTTGCTCCAACCTTTCCAGCTGCCTCCTGAGCCTATCCTTGATAATGCCCCCCATTACTTTGCCCACCACAGACGTTAGGCTGACAGACCTATAATTCCCCATCTCCTCTCTAGACCCCCCATTTGTGGATAGGAACCACATGAGCCACTCTCCAGTCTTGAAGCACCCATCCTGTCGGCAGAGAGGTGTGCTGCTAGCTCATCTGCAAATTCCTTCATGACACTCAGATGCAGCCTATCCGGCCCAGGGCCTTATCAGTTTTTAGTGTCCGAAGGGCCCTCAACCTTTCCACTGTAATTTCTCCCTCCCAGCCCACCCCCTCATTTAACCACCCATCCCCTTCTAGACTTGGCCCAGCCTGAATCCCAACTTCTTTTAGTCCTATAGACTCTATCTGACCTCTCGACTCCGCTGGCTCCCCTTCTCTCCCATTGGGCTGGAGGGATCCCCTGCCTTCCCCTGTAAATATCAAGGCAGAGTATTCATTTAGCACCTCTGCCTGATTCCCCTGCCTCCTGAGTCCATCCCTCCTCAGTCCTAATCATGCTGATCTGTGCCCTCCCTTTTCTCTTCTCCCTTGTGTATATATAGAATCCCTTTTCTCCCCTCCAGATATCCCTAGGCAGGTTTTGCTCCTTCCTCACCTTGGCTCCCCTCACCACTGTGGTGACCTTTCTAGCCATCAACTCATACCCCTCTCCCCCTAGAGTGCTTAAAACATGCATAGGCAGCCTTTTTATCCCTCACCGCCTCCTGCACCTCCCTGGACCACCAGCACGGCTTGTTGGCTCTACCATGCTTATGCCTTTCCTTTGTACAGGAGTTAGTAGTCTCCTGCACCCCTTCCTTAATGGCCTCCCACAAGCTGCCAGCATCCACATCCGGCCTAATCTTGTCCAAGCTCCCCTGTAGAATCCTGCCCATGCCCATGGAGTCTGCCCTCGAAGTCCACTACTACTGTATTAGAATGGTTATTCTCCCCTCCCCAGATACAGCAGAAGCCAGACCGTAGTGTGGTCACCACCTGCCAGCGGGCTGCACACCTCCAGGCCCTTTATCTGGTCACTGTCTGCTAGGACAACATCCAGTATCCGCTTCTCCCTAGTAGGTTCCCCCACCTGCTGAACCAGGAAGGCATCCTGGAACACATCCATCAGTCTCTGTTCCCTGGCTATAGTGTCCCAGTCTGTCCCCGGCATATTAAGGTCACCAATGATCACCACCATACCCGTTCCTCGGTCACAGTGCCCCGTGATGTTCTCCACTAGTTTGTTCTCCAGGGCCTCTTCCATTGTTTGGGGGGGTCTGTGCACCACTCCTATTTTCAATCTTTTACCTCCCCTCATTTGTAGGGTTACCCAGATCTCCTCCACCTCCCCTACAGCCTCCTCCGCTCCACCAACCACTATGTCATTTTTGACTATCAGTGCTACACCTCCTCCTCTCCCTCTTCTGTATCCTTCCTGAATATTTTGTAGCCCACCAAATTAGGGTCCCAATCATTTTTCTCAGTGTGCCCCATGTCAGTAATTGCTGCCACATCCACTGATCCCTCAACCAGCATCACCTGGAGCTTGGGCATTTTGTTGCCTATGCTGCTAGCACTGATCAAGGCCATCCTCCACCCCGACCCCTCTCCCTTCTCCAGTCGTCTCGGCCCTGAGCAGTCTCTACATGCCCTTTCTTGCACAGCTCTGGATGGATTTACATTGTAGTCACCTGCCTTGTTTTCATGCCCTAGACATTTATTTATTTATTTATTTATTTGCTTTTGTTGACCGAGTAAGTCACACTAGACAGCCAAGTGCCTATTTTCAGGTGCGACTCGTGAACCCAGAGCAGCCTCTCCTGAGCCACTCTTTACTTAACCCCTTTACAAGTTTAAACCCACCTCTCGACTATAGAATCCAGCAAGTTTTAGTTTCAAGATCTCCCTCCTCAAGTTCAGGTGTAGCCTATCCCTGGCATATAACCCTTACCCTCCCATGTATCCCCAGTCCCCCACCAGCCCATACCTTTCCTGCCCTGCGCCAGTTCCTGAGTCACTGGTTCACTCCTCTAAGTTTATATTGGTCTCCCGGATGCCCTAGGTAATGGCAGAATCTCAAGAAGGAGATTGACGCTCTATAGAGTGGTAAACCCTGGCCAGTTCCTGGAATCTCGCCAGATTTCTAGTTCACTGTTTTCCCCTAAGTCAGTTGTTCCCAGATGTTTTAAGTTCAGATTCCCGCATTCAATGCTCATCGAGTATAGCTGGAATTTGGCCTTGTGTATGGATAGGCAGTGGATACATTTAAACCTTGATCACAAGCTTTTCCCTCCCTGCCCTCCCACTGGATGCCCGAGGTCATGGAGTCGCCCAGCAGGATCACCTTCATCCCCCCAATTTACTGGCTCGTTTTATTCCATCCAGGCTCTTCCTTCTGTCTTCAACCCCCACTACTTCTCTTGCCCCCCTCAGCCTGGGCATCACAAGCCTGTGGTTGCCCTACCACGCTTATTCTTCTACCTGTAGCTCCCTGCTTACTCCTCATCCCCCCAACCTCCTGGGTGGCACAGATTGCCCCCCCAGATCTCCCAGGACTCTCTTTCTGGGCTGGTATCCTCAGATCCCCCACCCAGGCTCCCTTCACTGCTTCCTCCTCCTGCCTTCCTCCCCACATTCTGCATCCTCACCCCATCTGCTGTGTTTCCTCCCTACCCCCATCATCTCCTTCTCTCCACCTCATCTGATTTCTCCTGCCCTGAAGCTTTCTGTCTAGAGTATTCCTTATCCTTGGCTGACTTCGCCAACCTGGATGCTTGCCCAATCCTAGTCCTCCTCCTCCACCCTGGCTTCACTCTGCACTCCCCATCCTCCCACCTCCCTCCCACCCAGGCTAATGTCTCTTCCCCCTCTGTGGATCTGTCTCTCTCTGCCCCACCCCCAGTTTACTGACCAAACTCTCTGTTCCACCAGGAGAAACGACTGCTGTGTGACTGGACTTCTCTACTGGGACTATATTGCCCTCCTTCCCTCCCACCCAAAGCTAGTTCTACTTTTATAGGCACAGGATTTGACTGACAACAGGAACTTCCTGTTTGGGGCAGGAAGTAAGTGACCACAGAGCCACCAAAGACCCACCATCCTAGAAGGACAAGAGTAGCTCTCTGGCCCTATCTAGCTGCTGGAGGTCTGCCTCTGAGCAAGTAAGGGGTCTACTGAGAAATATAGGATACTCCCTGTCTCAGAACAGGACAATCAGGAGCTAAAAGGCACACAGGCAGAAAGTAAGGGAGAGAAAAAAAAACAGAGAAGAGTAAGGATTGCAAACAGTTAAGGGGCCAGGAAATAAGACATGATTGAGTGGTGCAGTGACAGTGGCTATGGAGCAGATCTTCCGGGAGACGATCCGGAGGATGCGGTGTTGTTTCATCTGCAGGCACCTCCTGGGCTGAGGGAGGAGGTTGTCATCTCCAGGCTGAGTTGGCCAGGATTTATGGGACCTTCTCTTCCATCCAGGGACCACCAGTGCCACTGCCATTGCCTCAGAGGTTGCCAAGGAAGAGGAGTCTTGAGACCACAGTGGCCCAGGGAGGGTGAGGTAGGAACAGAGCACATCCTCCAGGCTGTACCTCTCCACAATTCCCATGCTATTCTGGCAAAGTGTGGTTCTCTATGGAGGCACCCACAGTGGAGACCAAGGAGGATGCTGGGAACCTCCACAAAGGAGACCCACAGGAGGATGGCAGGGGACCCAACAGGGGAAGGAAACAACTCATGGGGGGACTCCATTGTTAGAAGGTAGAACTGGGAGGAAGGGGAGAGGGAGGCATGGTGCCTGCCTGGGCCACATGGCTTGAGGGACAGGGAGCGAATACTCAGGATTGCCACAGCTGCAGAGGGGAGGGAGTTGATATCATTGTCCACCTAGGGACAAATGACCTGGCTAAGAAAGATTAGAGAATTGCAGGAAGAGTTTGTAGAATTGGGAGAGGCCTTAGACAAGTAGCACATACGGTAACCTTCTCGGAGGTGCTGCCCATCTATGGCGTAGGAGAGGCTCGGTGTTCCCACCATGGGATTCAATCAGTGGTTGAAAACTGGTGGAGCTCAGGGATTTGGTTTCATTAGACTGAACTATCTGAGTGATGTGTTTATACTACATGATGGGCTGCATCTGTCCAGAGGGGAACCAGGATCCTAGTGATAGGTTTAAATGCTTCATGGCAAGCATTTAAACTAATAGAGGGGAGGCACTGAAAGGAGCAGGGAAACCTAGCCCCAAACAATCATGGTAGTAAGTCGGTAAAACACCAAACATAGAGGTGTTGATAGGGAGAAGGCAGGGTAAATGGAGAAAGTGACAAAAGCAAGAAGGACTGGATGGGGCAAAAGCCAGTAAGGCCATCAGGAAATGGAGAGTAATGAGTACCAGTGCCTGTAGTCCGGGCAACAAGCTCCTGAGCTGGTGGCCTGATGGAAGAGGGATGCCTGGATATCATAGCAGTCACAGGAACATGGTACACAGAGAACCATGACTGGGATGTTAACATACCAGAGTACACAACCTACAGGAGAGACAGGCAGGTGAGAAGAGGGGAGGAGTAGCTCTTGGCAAAGGAAGGATAAAAGCAACTGAACAAAAGAGTAAACAGGAGGAGAGGAGGCACTGTGGGTCACCTGAGACTGGAAAGGGCACCAAATCCGCACAGGGGTTGTGTACAGACCCCCATGTCAGGGAGGAATGGACAAGGATATGATAGAGGACATTCTAAGAATGGCAGAGAAAGGAAGCTGATGGGAGATCTGAATATGCCAGATGTTAACAGGAGCACATTTGCTGCAGCCACATCCAAGAGCAGGGCCATTCTTGATGCCCCACAGGTGGCAGGCCCAGACAGCTAGTTTGAACCCACTCGTGAGGAGCAATCTTAGACCTCGTACCTCAAATGGGGGCAGTGAGAGAATCTCAGATCTAGAAGTGGCTTGCCATCTGGGAACAAGTGACCATCAAACAGTGTGGTTCACGTTAAATCAGCTACAGAGCCAAGCCATACCAAAAAGTGAGGTACTGGACTTTAGGAGGAAATGACTTTGGCAAGATGGGAGAGTCTCAGAAAACACTAGCAAATAGGCTAGAAGGAGGTGGAGACAACAATGGGGAATCATCAAACTACCAATCACAGAGGCACAAGCCTTTGTGTGAAGCAAATAAACAAATCAAAATGAAAGAAAACCTATGGTTCTCAAAAGAGGTGGCTGTGAAAGAAGAAAAAGATATTCGGAAGTATAAGGTAACCCCAGATGGCGCTATCCCAGGGCTACTACCCCTGCCTGATTTGCCACTAACAGGCTGAGAGCCTGGACCAATGGCGGGTGCCTCCACCCAGAGGTCAGGGTTTGCAATAGTTAAACTTACTTGGTCACAGCCCTCTGGGACACTGCAACCCCCCTTCTTCCCACTAGTGGCCCACACAATATATCAGAATTACCTTCAGTATACACCACCCCAGGGCTGGTTCAGGCACTGGGACCCTCCTGTAAAATAAGATACAGTGCAACAATCACAGTACAATACTTTAATATAGACAAATCATCAGGCAGTATAACTTGCTGAGAACAAAGCAGCTCTGATTTATTAGGGGAATATAACAAGGACAGGGGAAATCAGGTTAATTAGCTTATCACTTTACTCATCTACACCATGGCTCTGTGCACAGGCCTATCCTCACCAGTTACTGTCCCTGGGTACCCAAGCCCTAGTGGCTAGTCCAAACCGCGGGCAGCTGGTAGGGCCCTTTCCCACAGAGAAAAAGAAAATTAGTTTAAACAGTCAGAGAGTACAGTGATTCCATTTGATTCAATGTGGCAATTCAACAGGGAGCAACCCTGAATTAGTAATCACGACCTCCAAACAAGATAGGGTCCTTCAATGTCAGCAGGATACTCTTGAGCTCCACGAGACTCACCTCACAACATTTATATGGCAAACTGCAACAGGAAAAGTCCTTTAATAGCAGCAGGATTCACTTGAACTAACCAAGCCCCACACATTTATATGAGAACAGTAACAGGCAAAAGTCCTTTAATGGCAGTAGGATTCACTTGAGGTACATCAAACCTCTTCACACATTTATATGGTAAAACAGAAAGTACTATACCAGGCAGGCTGCTTCTCCATCCCGACCGCAATTACTGCACAATACCCGGAGAAGACACAGCAGATTCAGTTCCTGACAGACCGAAAGGCAATTCAGCAATTTTTCCAGTCTTCTACAGGGTGAGCCTGGTTTCTACTCAGATATCCTTGGATTCTCTTCACAGGATGGATTCAGTCCCAACAAGCAGTTACACAAGCTGCAGACCGGAACTCTGAGCCTTGACACGATTTCAGACTAAAACTGAACACTGAAAAGCACAGGGCTCCTTCCTTCTTCACTGCCAGAGCTCAACTGAAACTCAACAGACAAAACTGAGCACTTCCATTGAGTTCCTCCCAGTTCTTGACTGATTGGCTGTCATCACAATAGACTGCACCTGTTGGTCAAAAGCGCCAAGTTCAAACTACATCTCCCAGAGTCACTGCCCATACAATCCTCTTGTGGCTGGCTCAGATTATGAGTCAAGTTCGATTCGCCAAGGCACCATTTGGAGCTAACAACCCACACTGATTGGTCAGTTCAGCAGTTCAAAACCAGAAGGGGAACTAGCAGACACAGTCTGACTGCAAAGAAAGCAAGTTAGACAAATGTAATTACTGACTACTCAAATGGTTTGGCAAAAAACAGTTACATCTTCAGATAGGTTCCTTTGCACCCTAGTGACTGCAAAATGGAGTGAATTAAGAATGAGTGGTACTCAATCAAAACACACAGTCCCCATACAAATAATTATGTCTGCAAGCAGAGTCTTAAAGAGACAGTACCAGAGGTTCTAAAACACAAACGGATAAATGGCTTAAACACCAAACAACATTCAGGCTTGAGCATTCAAGCAGCTCTGAAGTCTTTGGGAACCCCATTTGCAGGGGTTACACCTTCCTAGCCTGGGAAAGCTTGACATCCGCCAAAGCACTATAAGTTTCAACTGCAACCATTATACTTGCATTAGGCTCGCATACGTAATCATCAGTCAATATATCATTTTAAGAACACATTTGAAACATTGCAGTACACTTTACACAGTATTACATACACAGTGTACCATAACTCGTTATTACCTCTGTACATGAACCAGAAGAGAGGGGCCTTCCTATCAGTTACCTTGGGCTGATGGGGCAAGGCACCATACTAAAAGGAGCAACACAAGTAACTTGGAGTTAAATGATGTCAGCTTGGGCAATGAGCTCGGGACACATACCTTTATGGACAACATTGAGAGGCAGATCCACTGGCCGCAGGGAATATAACTGAGGTGCACAGGCACACAGCGACCAGTCTTCTAGGGGAACTGTACAGTCTCTGCACTCAAGCCTGTTTCAGCATGTCCTCACTTGTCAGGAGTCTCCATGGGGTAGAGAGGCTAGGACTTGGGGCCTTTCAGCCCAGGAGTTACAGTTCTGAGTCCGCAGCATTTGGCTCGTATGGAGATTCGGACACTGGCAGTGGACCGTCAGGGCCTCAAAATACCTTCTTGTTCTGGTGTACACCAGTCTGACCCAATCCATCATTTTCTCCCCTGAAATCTCAAACAGTTCAACCATGCAATGATTCCATTTCATCTGATCTGATGCTTTGCACTTCACTTCTGGCAGCATTGGCTCAGAGGAAGCTGGGGGTTTGACGTCCAGAAGACCAGCTTCATCTCCAGTATTGACTAGGAGATTGCCCCAAAACAATTGACTCACTGCAAGAAGGATAGGTTCAGTCCTCTCACTTTCTTCCGATATGGACGACAGTCATGCTCAACTGGGACTTATGGAGGAACATTTTAACTTTGCTTCTGTAGGTGCAGACTTTCGTCTTTTCAGAGCAGCTCTAGTCACTGGTCCAGAGGGGCATCTCTAGGGCTCAGACTCAATTAGATTTGTCCAAGGTAAATGATTATGCATTGTTTACATCTTGCGAATATTCTCAGGCTACTTGTACTGGCAGATCATCTAGTTTGCCCACACAACTGAGAGATGGTGCCATCTGTCAACATCTTGCAGCTTACCATGCAGTCCAGATTTCTGCAATACCCATCTCCCTCCTGGGTTCCCAAACCACCTTTATCATACCTTTCTTTTATTGGCCAGATTTCTTTGGCAGTCATGGTTGAGCCAGTTGTGCATGAGTTAACTGGGCCTTTAACTTTGACATACTATAAAGTTATCAGCTTGAACCCCATCAGGAGAGACCCCAAAACACATCTACCGGGAAATCGAGCTTCTTCCAAACATCAGGCAGTAGAGAACCAGTAGCATCACCTTTGGTGCAGAAAGCATGTACCAGGGTGCTAATTTGTTAGCTCCATCTAGCATCCTTTGGGTGCAGGTGCCAGCATATCTAGCAAAGTGGTTGAAACGCTCAGGCTGTGGGTCCCCTAGAGTGGTAGAGGGTTCTGTCAACTTCCCCACAGAGAAAACATATCTTTGATTAGATGACTCTCAAAACTCTCCTTGATCAGAATGGATTCTTTGGAGCCCAGTAACAAAAGTTTTCTACAGTACTGTTTACAGTGGATGCTTTCTGGTCTTTGTGGGAAGCTGGAATATCTCGTAAAATGGTCAGTGACCACCGCATACTGATATTTCTTTGATCCGACTCAAACTCAGAAATCAATAGACCAGCTCCATGGTGCACTGATGGTTATGTTAACAGGGGGCAGCCCTCTGGGCAAAGCTTTCACTCTGTAAGTGCCACTACAAGTTCGAATATGTTGCTCCACATCAGCCCCATCTTAGGCCACAGAATCAGATCTCACCAAGTCAAGTGTTCTGTCTATCAAGGTGCCCTATGGTTGTGCAAGGACCCAGTACTGGTCTCGAAGGCAGTGGGCAGCACTATTGTTGTTTGTCTACTTGTCCCTCATCTACTGTTTCTCTGTATAATGCTTATTGATCAGTTTCAACTTAGGCCTTCTTTTGTATAACAGTGCAGTTTCAACCAGTGGGAGCAACTTGGACACATCTTTCCTGCACGGGGCTTCTAAAGCTGATTTGATCATGACACACCTCCGATGTTCCTTTCCTTGAAAACATTCAATAAACGTGGTGGTGTCTGCCCACCATCTGCCACATACAATGCCCAGAACTCGGGAGAGATGCAGCCATCGTAGTAGCTACTCCCATAAACTCACCCTCCACTCCTACATAATCAGGGTGGCCACAGTAAACACCTCAAGAACTATTGACCTGAGCTCAACCTGCAGTTTACTAGAATGATCATTGTCTTGCAGCATGTGATGTACAGTGCTGTTGCACTTTGAGTCAACTTTGAAAAGCTGACTGGTGGAGTGCGATGGAAGAGGGTAACCAATTCAAAACTACAGCTGCACTTTTAAGCTCATTCTGCCTATTAATAATAAAACCAAGCCACCTGGAACTCACGTTCTGTTAGACAGTGGGCTTATAAAAATTAATTCTTTCCTTGCAAACTCCAGTTTAGTTTTTAGTCGTCCCCTCTATCTCTTGTTCCCTGCTGGCTGCTTCTCAGGCCATGGTGGCACTTCCTGAATCTATCTGCTAGCGTGGTTGTAACAACACCGTACTGGTACTGTGATTGCCTAGGCCAGCACAGCACAGTGGCAGCTTCTCCAGGTCCCTTCCAACCAGTGACCCACGTTATTTTTGACATGGACGGACTTCTAGTAGGTTTGATTATTTCATTTTTTGTCAGTGATCTGTTTGAAAATAAATACCGGGTTTTCCCATGATACATTGTAAGTCCTTTTGAATTTGAAGTATCCGAGGTAATTGTTTGCCCTAACTCCATATCAGTTCTGATGTGAAGTATGTACTGAGAATTGCTCCTATGCGAGTAAATTAAAACAGCTATGATGGAGCAGAACTCCTGGTGGGTACTTTCATTTGGAATATAAAGCCCTCTGCTGAGGTCACTTCTGAGGCATGGTTTGGCTCTGTGTGACAGTGTCACAGTAATACAGGTTGTAACAGATGCAGTCAGTGGGCGAGGCGTGCATGATAAACTACCGATGTGGGAGAAACATATGGTGCTTACCACTCAACTGTAAAACAAAATAATATGTCCAAGGAAACCATAATACATGTAGATGAGTCTTTTAGCCTGTGGAGCAAGTTGTGGTTGTGTGTCAAATCAATCCAAAATCTGAAACAACTGCTCTGGCAAAACATGAGATCCAAATAGGCACTCCTTTCAAATCATTTTATTTGTCTCTTTGGCCCTGTCCCAACGTTTTGCCAACTAGTGGCTTCTTCTGAGGAGCTGTTGAAAATATTTAAACAATATATGAGTGTCCTTATTTCAAAATGACTGAAACATATAATATGAAGTCTTTAAAAATATTTTTGTGTCATTGGTCTATACACAAAACCGGACAAAAATAAAATTAAAAATAACAAATCTCTGTGATATTATATATATAGAGAGGTGCCAAATGCTCAATAAAAGTGAATTTGTGCCAACGGCTACCTACTTCTCACTGGACATTTGGCACCTCTTATATATTATCACATTATTATATATTGTTTAAATATTTTCAACAGTTCCCAGAAGAAGCCACTAGTTGGTGAAATGTTGGGACAGGCCAAAGAGACAAATAAAACGATTTGAAAGAAAGCCTATTTGGATTTTTGTGTTTGCTTTTTTGTTAGAGCAGTTGTTTCAGATTTTAGATTGATTTACCACTCAACTGGCCCTGATTTTGCCTCAAAATATTCTTGGTCCCTCCTAAAATTTGTGTTTCTGTGTGAGCGAACAGTGTGGATTGTAGCCATAGACTAATGTTTGTTTATTTATTTATTTACTTATTTATTTAAATTGTTTCACCAGGAAAGGCACTCTGAGCAAAAAGATGCTCGTCTACGGTGCAACCTGGGGGAAACCCATCAGTTACAGGCTTATTCTTCAGAAAATGTGTTTTACATTAACTCACTTATTTTATCTGCTTCCTGAGTAGTTACTCACCAGTTTTTAAGATGTGCTTCTGGCTTTGGTTCTTTGTCCCTGATTTTTTTTTTAAGACTTGTCTTTGATTTATGGGGGTAGAAGATATGATGTGGTGGTTGGGGTTGGGCATACAAATATTGACAAGAGGTGAGGTAAATACTGACAGGCGTCAAGGGTGTGACTTGGCATTGTCAGCTGTAATGCTTACTTCATTCCCACCCCACCTTGCAGCCAGTGACAGGCATCAAGGTGTGCCTTGGACTCTTTGGCTCCAAAGTTCACTCATTCTCTTATACTGCACCCATATCAGCATATTTCCTTATGGAATGGGGTGAACATAAGGCCCAAAGACCCCAACACACTCCATGGCACTTGTCAGTGTCTGTGGGGTAGGGTGAGGTGTAAGAGCGTGAGCGTTATGGCCGAAGATCCAAAGGCACACCCTAATGCCTATCACTCTCTGCAGGGTGGGGCTGGGGTCGGCATCAGTTCACTACTTCATTGCCAGTCCTATTGTACACTTCTCTAACTCCTGCACTACCAATACCAGTGCCAGCAAGCCAACATTTGGCATTGACAAATGCTTGTTGTACCATGGCGTAAATAGGTAAAGCTCATCCAGTTTTCTGAGCTTGTTTCTCTCGACACATCTGTGCTAGGCAGCCAAACATGTGCACATTAGTGCTGTTCAATATGGGAATTCCATCATATAGTCCAGTTGAGGGGCACACCAAAGCCAGAGTCTCCACGGGCTCATCCATGCCAGCCACAGTAGAAGGAAAAGACAGCCATATTCATGAGAAACCAAGGTAAGGGTAGGATTTATCACTCAAACCCCATACATACAGTCCTTCTAATGGTTGTAGAGGATGGTCTGACATGTGCTGGTCATACCAATCTTTGAATATAATAGTGACCTGAGATCCACTGTCCAATACGGCTCAGGACAGGATACCGTCGATATGCACTGTAATTTCCATCGAAGGACCTACTATTCTGGACCAGTCAAAAGCATCAGCAGAAACTTGGACAGATGACCTAGCCACAAAGAAACTGGATTTGTGGTTGTCTGAACCTCCATGGCGGTCATTTCCTGCATCCCTCTGAGTCGCTTACTCTTTGGAGCTCTTCCAGTAGTTTGTCAGCCACCTTCTGCACATCCTCAGGGATCGACACTCTCTCGTCCATATGACCATCCTTACCACAGTTGTAGCAAAATATACCTTCTTTGGTCTACTTTGGCTGTAACATTACATTAGAGGTTGGTCTCCATTCATGGCTGGGAGTAGGTGAATACATATTCATCACCTGAGCAGGAGCACTAACAGCAGAGAGTCTTGGTTGGATTTGCACACCATGTCCCATCAATTCTCTCACCATGGCAGACAATTCACTTAGTTCAGCCTTTATGCTGCCATCTACAAGGAGATCCTGAGCTTACATCCCCATTACCATAGCAGATGCACTTTGAGGAGTGACTTGCCCTTTATCAGCAACAGCCTTAGTGGGAGCACCAGTTTTTAGTTCTCTGATTTCTTTAAGTATCGCTGTCCATGGTGGGGCATCCCTAACAGTCTCTGGGGGCTTGTCCGGCACTATGTTCAGCCCTTGAACTCCACCTGTCTGACTACCCTCAGTAACCTGGGTGGCAGCAGTAGGTATGTGAGGGAGACCCCCAGAGTGGCCTCCTTTGTTCAGCTTCCTGGACTTCTGTTATCAACCCATCATAGGAGGGAGGTGAATCCAGTCAGTCTGCCAGCCATAATTTGAGCAACAATAGTTAAGAATATAGCAGACTTAAGAATCTGGTCCAGCTTAATTTGGTCTTGCTTGCCTGGATCCACACTGCCTTTCCTAAAACATTTTGTATGACCTTCTCAAGCCGAGGTACATACATGGACAAGGGCTCCCCTTGACATTGAAGGGTTGTTCTAAACCTCCACAAAAGATCCTCACCTGAGTCTGGGCTTTCAAATATGTTGTCCAAGGCAGCCAAAATGTCCTGTGAAGATGCCCCTGGGTTATTAGCAAACCATGCATAGATAGTATCCAGGCGGGATCTTGAAGACTTTCACTCAACCTTTTCCTGTTTTCCACCTCAGAACATTGCCATTCTTGCACTAGAGAAGCAACATAGTCTATCCATATCTCCCAATCATCTTCCCCAATAGGTGTGGGCAAGACACCAGAAATCACTTTGAACTTCCGGTAATAGTCATGACTGGCTGAGGGCACAGACATAGATGCTGGTACTGGTGTAGGCACAGAAACTGGTGCGGGTGCTGGAATGGGAGCAGGTGTTGGGACTGGTGCAGGTGCCAGGGGAGGGATAACCTCAGGAGGCTGAAATAACTTTTTTTAAGTCCTCAAGAGTTTGTCCCTCATCCAGTAACAATTTGGCAAGCTTTTCTTCAAAACTCTCAGATGGGGAGCGGGGTTGGCTCTGAAGAACTCTCACCGTCCTTGGTTACCACCCTCCAGGTTGTCAGAGACCCATCAGTGGCAACAGTTTTGGGCACCTTAGTACTGTCCACTGGGTTGCTGCATAATTAGAGCCATTAAAGTTTGTCTTGGCTGGGTCAGCCATTAAACATATCACAGCCTCACCCAGACCTCAATTCTTCATGAAGGCTTGCCCCAATAGTGTCTTTGTCAGCGCCCAGAGGCATAACTAACAATAAAAGGGCATTGTGAGGATAAATGTTACTCCCATATACCAAGCAGTTAACTGCTGTACAGTCATTTCTTTAGGGAGAGTCAGAATCATGGCTAGTAATATTGTCTATACTGGTGGCAGACCACAGGTAGTTACCCAAAAAACAGTGGGCTCCAGTTAAGGCTTTACTAAAATCTTATGCCTTGGCCACTAGGGGGCACTAATCCCAGCAGCACCTCCAAGATGTAACCCCTAGGCGGTGCTATCCTTAGAGTTACTACCCAGGCCTATATTTCTAACCACAGGTTAAGGGACCTAGATTTGATATTATGGTACCTTCACCCAGAGTAACAATAGTGAGAGATATACTAACCTGGTATAGCCTCTGGGAAGCCACAGCCACCCACAGACCCACCTAATGACCTTGTACCTTTGACAGCAGTTAACACACAGTCAGCAATTAATATTAATACTATGCACACACCCTTTATACTTACCACCTGGGTCTGACCTTCAGCAAATTCCTGGAACCCCTGTAAAGGCAAGATTAGCAAAGTAAATTTACACTTACAGTACTGTAGCCAAACTAATAATATGCTCATAAGCTGGGTTAAACGTGAAACAGCAATCAGATTTATTAAGGGGTCGTGAACAAGGGTGGGGTGAATTTAGATGAACGATTACTATACTGATTTGATTCAGGTTACTTGGCATGCACTTTTGGCCCCAAATGATAAGTCTTACAACACTGGATACCAAGGATGTTATATTGGCTAGCCAGAGGAATTGCTCGGGAGTGGCCAGCATTGCAGCTGTTGCTGGTGCCCTTGATGGAAAGAAAAGTCAGTTAGCATGCACAACAGAGCTTTGATTATTTGTAATCCTGGCCAGTTGGCCCAGTCTCTTGTAACCCAGAAAATCACTAAAGTAGTTAGATGGTGCCACAGATAATTAAATGATTTGTTGCAGGGAGCTACCCTGGATTCACTCATGCTATCACTTGACTGTGATAAGTCTGGCAATATGAAGACATCGTGTAGATCACCATTGAGCATGGGAAAGCAGGGCCGTCACACCACATCTCTACTTCACGGCATTTCTCCTGGTGGCCACAACCTGCAAGTTGTCTCTGCACAGGGACTGGATCCCCAAAGCCAGTCTCTCACTGAAGAACCATCTCTGGTACAACACAATCGGTCTGGGCCAGTTGGCAAAGGCCCAGACTTGATGAACACTTTTGGTAAAGTTCAGTTTGTTCTGTTGGTGAAACCTCCAGCTGGCATAACAATCCGGTCGCAGGCAAAACAGACCTCAACCCACAATACCATTTAGCAAATTTAACAAGAACAAGATATACTTTCTTCACATGGTTCAGCTCTAAGCTGGTTGCTATTGCTGTTGATTCACTGAGCAAACCTCTTGATTCTCAATTCAGTCTCACACAACCTCTGGGCTGAACACTTCACAGGAACTTCCCCTCTGTCCAAATCTCAGGCTGTACCTTCAAATATCTTGGAGCTTTCTGCTACAATTAAAGGTTTTGAATTCTTTCAATTACTGTAATAAGGCAGTCCTGAACAGGAGAATCACAGCAGGGAGGCATGTCAGGCCTCTCCCTGCTGATTTCCCTAGGCTTCTTCCTAGGAGAATCTTCTCAGTAGTTCGAGTTGCTCTCTCTCTAAACTCCAACTCTAATTGAACACTGTCTCTCTAACAGTTCTGGGACTGCCCTGGATTTCCAGAGTTCTGGTTGGTTGGGGGAGCTGTCAGTCACAGTTTGGATGCTCCCACCAGTTCAGTTTAGGCACAAATCTAAAAACTACAGTTTTCCTTCCCATGAGACACTTGGGCTAAGGAACCTTCAAGGCCCCCTGTGTCCTATTGGTCCAGATCCTGGAAGTCCCAAACCAAACATGGTGGTTTCCATTCAGATAAGCAAAGCTGCAAGAAGGTAGGTAAAACAAACACCCTAATTCAAATATAACTGCAAGTTAGCAGTGAATAATTACAGTTCACATTCAAACTCCCTCTATTTTACTACCAGTAGCAGAGTGGAGCAAATTTCAGCAATGTCTGGCCTGTTGCAAGCTTTGAAACACTCTGACCCAGCCCAGACCATTTACTATATACATTCTGACTAAAGTCTTATAGGGACAGGTGTAGAGGCACATCATGGCACTCTCACATAAATCAACAGGACCAAACAAATAATCTTGGATCTATCATCTCTAAAGGACGTCTGCCTGCCAGTGGGAATGGATGGTACCCAGGACGACATTAAGGTAAACCCCAAATTGGTAGGGGGTTACACTCTTCCCTGCCAGGAAAACTTGGCATCCACGCAAGTCTACTGTATACTTTATAAACATTTCTACATTCAAAATATTATTTGTGATTATACACAGGTTGCAACCATAGACTATTATATACAACTATGCAGGTTTCATTATTTACTACTCAAAGTAATAATAAGCGTGCTTCATTCATAACCAATATTGTTTCATAGTATTGCTTAAACACTTTACTTTTCTTTTTATTTCAAACATTTTATCTGTTCATTTGTACCAATTTAGGTAGCTATACACATTACCCTTGTCTATAAATTGGTAGGGGTTACATAAGAAAAATATCTTTGTTGCACACAAACTGAACATTGGGACCACCATTCACATAATCACAGTAACACGTTACGTTAGCAAACTAAATGAGTGACTGCAAATGAGCGATTTAGTTTGGTCGATCACCGGAGTTGCGAGGGGTAAAGGTTAGCGATTGCAGAGAATCAGCTACTAGAGAGGAAACAAAATAGTGAGGCTAAGCACAGGAGGCTAGGGAGGTGTGGTGTTATGTTGAACAAATACAGCAGTGAAGCCTGCTGTTGCTGAGCTGGCCACCTAACATGGTGGATAGGGTCGCTGACTGCTGTGGTGATGGTCCAGGTTCAGGACTGGCTGTAGGTGTGTTTCTTTTTGTGTTGTGTTGCCTGTGATATTCTTTTTTACTTGTTCCCAGGATGCGATGGTGCCCTGCATCTGCCCCATCATATTTCCACTTATTTATTTTATTTATTTATATCTTTGATAACCGGTAGGTGCACTTATCCTGAGGACCATTTTCAGGCATGATCGGGGCCACAACATGTGGCACAGAAGTCACAGTGGAATTACAAGAGAAACTTAACACTTTGCAATTATAAACAGATTTGAGCTGGAACATTAAATTTACACTGAGTCAACAGTAATCATTATAGATATTACTCAAACATTAGCTCATAAGTGTTCCTCAGTGTCCACCCCTCCACCGGGCTGATTATTTTAGTTCAGGGACCATGGGAGCCAAAGCCCTACATTAAATATTACTTTTATTGTGTGACTGTTCGTTGGTTTTGTAGTTGTCGGGGTCATTGTGATGGCTATTTTGTATTCAGCAAATTGCACTCGCTGTTGTACAGGTTGTCAAATATTTTTGCTGCTATGACATGGAACACATAGTCACTGAGGTGTGTGCTAAAGTGCTGTAATACACATAAAGTTCACTGTGCATCCAGGACCACTGGTCCACATATCTGTGGTCAGTGTTGACAGCAAATTGAGATAAAGCATGAGAAACAGTGCTGCACAGGATGTTGTACAGCTCAAGCATGCCTTTCGTGGAGAAATACATTCTTTTTTTTTTTTTTATCATTTCTCCCAGGAGGCCTCCATCCTGTCTCTGCCCTGGTTACAGCCACCGAGACTTCCACCAACCACCAAGTGCCACAACTCCCGGTTACCCCCAGCTTGCCCCCTGGAGGGCTGGGCCACGGTGCTGGTTCCCCTTCCGGTGCCGTGGAACTGATATCTGGTTGGGAGTGTGGCGCGTGGCTAATTGAAGCCCCAGGGAAGGCTTCATGTAGACAGAGGCTCTCCTCCACTTTCTTTAGTTTTCCTCCAAGGCAGGGATGTGCAATGACATCCAGTGTCCGCCCTGCCTCCATTGAGTGCGAGCGCCGGTGTTGTGGGACCCCTGGCCTCCACTAGGGGGTCCGTCATGCTCCAGACACTTCCCCACCCTCCCCCTGGAGAAGAAGAGCTGTCCATAGGATGCTCAATCCTTCTGCCCCCAGCTGGCCCTCCAGCAACCCAAGTCTGTTCCCAAACCCGGGCCACCGGCATCGCAAGCGGAAATCCAACTGCTGTGCCAGCAGGCCGGCATGGAGAAATACATTCTAGTAGATACTTGCTATTTTGGTACAGCTTAAATCATTGGCTGTAAGAACCCTGGTTTCCCCACAAAAGAATAGGGCAAACGATCAGTCACCAGCATCTCTGACACTGTCGCATTTAACTGTCTGCTGTCAAGGGGATTCCGGTGGTACCCGGAATACTTGCTCAGTGCCTCTTCAAAGTTTGATTGTCTCAAACTTACAACTTGGCTAGCATCCGTAAGTTTTGTGTGAATAAGTGAGACAACCAGAATTGATGACACACTTACCTGTTGATAACATTCAGAAAAGGAGGATGCAAATGAGGCAGAGGATGATGAGTGACTGACGCTCTGCATGTTTGGGTGTGGAACTCATGCTGGGGAAAATTGGTTCTACATAGTGGTGTAACTCCTCTTCTGTGGAAACCAAGCTGTTTGGAACATTTGAAGACTGCCATTTATGCTGCTGCCAGCAGATGGTATGCTTGATCTGTAAATGTGAATGCATACTAGTTATTCCTAAGTGCAACCCTGCTTGGCCCCTGCTATCTGTAGATTTGCAGAGCTAGCAAATTGCTCTACTGTAATCTGTGTCCTCCACTGTGAAGAAATCTCACACTAGAGATTCCTCATTCCTTAGAGTTCCTTTGATAGGGATACAGCCATTGGATTGGGATGGACTGGCTCCTGTTGCTGCTGCTACTTTTGTTAAGCACTGCGTCAATAATATCTGTACTGCATGCACAGGATCTGCTGGCTGGTTGTCATTCATTGCTTTTATAATGGGCACTGGGACCAGTTGAAACTTCATGGCAGTAGTAGGGGCAACTTTAATGGAACATGGGGATGATGGTTTGGGGTCTGTAACAGAATCACCATCCCCACCACCATCCTCCTCAACACTAATGATATCACCTTTACTGTGTGTCATGTGATCTATGTCCATCATCAAAATCCATCACTTCATTAAATTTAACACTGCCACCATCACCACCACCACTGTTGCCAGCCTCCTCCTCCTCTGCAAGCACTTCATCCTCTATGTTTGAATGCGTGCTACTGACAAACTGAGATTCTAAATCTCTCTCCTCCTGAGACTACGAGTTCTCCTGAGGCTCCAGCGGGAATTTTGCCATGCCAAGGGCAGATTTATATCCCTCCCTGTAACACCGTGACTACTGCTGCTGCACCATTATCATTGTCTTTTATATCACTGCTGATACTACATGCTGATCCAAGGAAGCATTTGTCAATGCCGAATGTTTCCTTGCATGGTACGTGTGTGTGTGTGTGTGTGTGTGTGTGTGTGTGTGTGTGTGTGTGTGTGATGTTAAAGGGGTATGTTGGCCACTACATCTGAGGAGAGGAATCTGGGAGTCAATCATCAGTGACTCTGTCTTGCACAGCAATTTGTGGAATAAGGGCTATAGTAAGGCATTGCGTGTCCTGGGGTGCATGAGAAGGGTTTTTATAGTAAGAGAAGGGAAGTGATACTGCCCATCTAGAGAGAGCTAGAAAGTACACGTGATATTTTATAATGCTTGTTTGGCTAATATGAGAACAAAATGCTGCAACAGGAGGTATAGAAAGACACAACGATAACATATGTCACAATCATAACTGCTAATAATAAAATTGATTTCCTTTTGTCAGAGTGTGTGGTGTATTTTTATATTTAACCCATTTTTTGACTCTGTTTATCCAGGATGGCATACTTGAGATGAAATATCTTGTTTTCCAATGGGATCCTGCTTTTAAACAGTGTTGCACTGTATTCACATGGATAGCATAGGTAAAAGGCAGTATCTTGTTTTCAGTGGGGTCCTGCTTTAGACATTTTTTAAATGTATTTTACCAGGATAGCCCAGCTGAGATGCAATGTCTCATTTTCAGTGTGGTCCTGCTTTACACAGTTTTTGTGAGGACAGCAGAACTCAGATGCAATTACTCATTTAGTGGGGTCCTGCATTTATCCATTTCAGACTGTATTTACTAAAGAGATTCCACCTGAGATGCAATATCTCATTTTCTACCGGTTCTGTTTTGACACATTTTGCACTGTAGTTACCTAGACTAGCCCAGTGGAGATGCAATATCTCATTTTCAGTGGGGTCCTGGTTTTACAATGTATTTTCCCAGGACAGATCAGCTTAGATGTAGCAATCCTTTCTCAGTGGTGTTCTGCTGTAGGGTTCTGCTTTTACACAGTTTTACAGTTCATACAATATACATTTGAGTTTTTGTCACAAAGATTAAAATGTTATCAAAGGCACAGCTCCCTAGCTAGCTAGGTATATTTTTTAACTTGCTAGTAGGGTACATCATTTCATTTATCTTGCTAGTAGGATGCATCAATCTGTACTTGCACTGAGCGTAGTGTGTCATGTTCTTCTGAACTGTGTGGCAGCCATGATTTCTAAACTTGTAAGTAGATTCTATAACCTAGATTCAGATATATTTTTATCTTCATTTGTGGTCAGTGACCTTGTAAACCCTCACTTATCATGGCTTTACCACTCATGAGACTTAAGAGGTTGTGGAGCACTCATGAAGATAAAAATAGCATCTGATAGCCACTCATCATATATCCCCTATATATTTACAGAGTATGTCTGAGCTGAGAAACCATATCTCATTTTCAGTGGGGTCCTGCTTTGACACATATTTTATACTTTAGGGCTGGCAGTATAGCCTAGAGGTGAGAGTAACAAGCTGTGAGTGAGTGTGGTACATCCATTCGATCTGGGTTTGATTCCCACAGCCTCCACTTGCATACTGTGTGACTCTGAGCAAGTCACTTAACCACCCAGTGCTCCCAGGTCACTCCTGAAAACAGGCACTTGTGCCTAGTGGGCCTTATCCGGTTACAAAAAGAATAAAATAAAAAAAAAAATACTGTATTTATCCAAGATAGCACAGTGGAGATGCAATATCTAATTTTCAGCAAGGTTCTGCTTTTACCCATTTTTACTATGTATTTACCCAGGACAGACCAGGTGAAAGGCATTTTCATTTTCAGTGGGGTCCTTCTTTTATAAGATTTTTTTTTTAGGATAGAGCGGCATTCACATGTTTCAGTTGGGTACTGACTACTGGTCCTGTTTTTACACATGTTTACAATATCTTTAGTAGGACAGACACCAGATGAGATGAGATGTAATATCTCATTTTCAGTGGGTCCTGCCTTTACACACATTGTAAGACTACATTTAGCCAAGAAAGCACAGCGGAGACAGAGACACAATATCTCATTTTCAGTAGGGTTCCTACTTTTATCCATTTTGACAATGTATTTAACCAGGACACCATAGTTGAGATACACTATCTTGTTTTCAGTGGAGTCCTGTTTTTACTCATTTGTAAAATGTATTTTACCAGGATTAGCCAGATGAGAGGCAATATCTCATTTTCAGTGGGGTCCTGCTTTGCAGTGTAGTTTTTCCATGACAGACCAACTGAGATGCATATCTTTCAGTGTGTGTGTGTGTGTGTGTGTTGGGGGGAGTCTCCTGTGCTGCATTCATATTTTTACACATTTTTACTATATATTTACCCAGGGTAGACCAGATGAGATGCAAGATCTAATTTTCAATGGGGTCCTGCTTTTATAGTCTTTACAGTACTGTATTTACCCAGGATAGCATAGCTAAGATGCAATATCTCGTTTTCAGTGGAGTCTTGCTTTTAGCCATTTTAGACTGTATTTACCCTGGAAAGCACAGGTAAGAAACAATACCTCATTTTTCAGTTGGGGTCCTGTTTTGACACATTTTACAATGTGGCATTAATGCATGCATGCTATTGGCATGAAATGGTGGAACAGCAATTACAATTGAATACATCCATCTTTGTCCTGAGATGTCCTGAGCACAGTCCCAAGTATTCCTCTCAGACCCAGTGGATAATGACTGCAGGAGTGGTAACCAAGAGGCTTCTTCTCTGTCACTGGAGATCATCCGAGGTCCCCTCAGTAAATGAATGGCTAACAGCAGCTGGCCAATTGGCCATGTTTAAATGGCTATGTAATTTTGCAACTGGCAACCTGAAGGTTATAGTAGACTATGGGCTCCCTTTTTTTTTTGTGTATTCATAGTTTATGCACCTGTTCTCCCCGTGGCAGCCCCCATCCGAACAACCCCTCTAGCCCTGTCACCCAGCTCCTGCAGGGGTCTTAACTTTAGGCCACCCTGGCTGTAGGATGGTCACCTGTCCAGCAGTGCAGAGGCTGTAGAGGGTCAGTCCTCATCTTGACACTGCAAGGGATTTTCCATTTTCTCCCTCCCCATTGCTGGAGAGGCAATACATCAACACATGTATGTGGAGATGTACGCATGTTGCAGAGTCCCACAGCACTCACTCTTCTGTTGGCACCTCATCCATCCTACCCTCAGGCCTCCACCTGGGGTGTGTGTGGTGGGGCAACCAAGCCTCCTTCCTGGAAGAGTAGAGCTGTCCTCTGGATGCTCGATCCCTCCCTCCCTGCTGACCCCAGAGGGCCGTGCTCATTCCCGAACATGGGTCACTGGCATGGCACGAGGTGTGGCCCAGTGTCTCAACCCTCAGCACCACTGGGCCGCATATGGGCCCCTTATGCACTCCAAATACAGCCACAATGATGATGAATCTCTGGAAATTCCACATTGCTAAACATCTCCTGAAGGCATCTTAGATCAATTGGTTCCCTCCATGTTGCCTTTTAAAACTGTTTACTATAGCAGTAACACCATAGTAGGCTGTGTTTATTTGTATTTATTAACTGCCCATGTGGCAGGCCATTACCAAGGAAAACCAGACCACTATGGCTGTTAATGCTATTAGTAAGGGAAGTCTAGCTCAGCCAACCAACCTAAAAAAAAAAACCCAGAAAAAAATCTCATTTTGAGGGAGATGCCAAATCCACTATTGAAGCACAGTCATTATTTATTTTTTATTTATTTAGGGATTCGGATCATACCTTATCATTAGGAGCTTCACTGCAGTGTGTAATTGGATGCATGGTGCTGGGACGGGGAACAGGGGGTGCAGGGCAGACAGCACGCAGAGGGAGGGAGTGGGAGGGTTGAATTGGATGCAGGAATGGGGAATGGAGGGTGCAGGGCAGACAGCATGCAAAGCGAGGGAGTGGGAGGGTTTAATTGGATGCCAGGATGGGGAACGGAGGATGCGGGGTGGACAGCATGCAGAGGGAGGGAGGGATTGTGAGGATTTAATTGGACACTGGGACCAGAGGATTAATTTTAGTGCAAGGTTGGGGATAACCTCACTCTAACCAGCCTCAGATCACGAGTGCTGTGTTATCCAATCGAAAAGTAAATTATTTATGGAAGAATACCATTATTTCTATCAACTGACTCACTTGTACTATAGTCCACTCACCTGCAGGGTAACAGTTTGAATTTTTTTGTTACTTTAACTTTGATAACAAAAACAGATGGAAACACGGGATCTGCTATGCTAGGCTAACATATAACCCCCAGCCAACAGCCCTCCGCCTACAAAAGCAGGTAATATGCTCAGGTGG
This sequence comes from Neoceratodus forsteri, assembly GCA_016271365.2. Classification (NCBI taxonomy): domain Eukaryota; kingdom Metazoa; phylum Chordata; order Ceratodontiformes; family Ceratodontidae; genus Neoceratodus; species Neoceratodus forsteri. Next base: position 1,104,575,041 of record CM057454.1, read on the forward strand.
CACATAGGAGAGATGTTAGACAGCACAGCATTTTAAATCAGACACTAACACGACCAACACAGCACAGCACAGCAGACCACTGATAAATATAAACACCACCTACTCTTGCATACAGACTACTAGAGCTATTGTTAGCTTAACTTGAGCAGTTTGTGCTGTTTTGCTGATTGCTGACTGTGCTGTGGTCACAGCCTACTGGGAGAGTCACTAGACACAACAGTAAAGAAATGCCTCGTAAACTGAAGCAGGTTTCTTTTCCCAGGCACTCCTGACCCTGACTGGTGCCCAGTCAAATGGCCAATAGTGTATGGCCCTGACAGCTTAGAACCACCCCCCTCCATGCAAACAGGAATTCCCTCATCACCACCTCCTCTGCTTCTTTGCCACTGCATTGCCTTGTTTTTTGTAATTGGCATTTGGCTGGCTCACTGCCCCCCCATAATTACTCTCTCCCACCCATTGCAGCACTACCAGTCAGTCCTCCTACCTCCCAGGTAATTGCTTCATCATTGCTTGCAGCATGGGCCTCCAGCAGTCCACTTCATATTCCTCTGTGTCCTCTGTTCTGCACCTTCCAAACTTCAACACTGCAGCTGGCTCATGCTCAGTCTGACTGATCTGAATCCCATCATCAGACCTCCTGCAGTCAATTAATGGTGCCCGCAGCCCGCTGTTTGATCCCAGCCCGCTGACCCACACCCAGTGCTGGCAAGTGGCAAGCAAAGCAACAGCTCCTCAACAGGCATCATCGGCTGATGGATGTGGCAGCACAGAAGGAGAAGGAAGTGAAGCAGCACCAAACAGCCAAAAACATCCCCTGCAGCACCGAAATTCTCTCTTACTCCCCTGGCTGGGATGGGAAACGGAGGGTGTGGGGTGGACAGCATGCAGAGGAAGGGAGTGGGAGGGGTTTATTGGATGCTGAGATGGTTGGATGGCAGGAAAGGGAAAGGAGGGTGTGGGGCAGATGGCATGAAGAGGAGGGGCCAGGGAGGGCTTTATTGGATGCTAGGATGGGGGAATGCAGGGTGTGGGGTGGACAGCATGCAGAGGAGGGAGGAGGATTTAATTGGATGGGGAACAGAGGGTGCAGGGCAGCTTTGGTACACGTAGGCTATTGCAGCCATGTGGTCCCTTCATTAGGAGCCCTGGAATCAACAAAGAAAGCAGATTTTAGATTAAGCTGAAAGCAGAAAAGAAGAAACAGTCTTCATGAGGTCATGCAGAATAAAATATTTTTCACCCTTCATCACAGTATATGTACACATATCCTCTAGATTTTCAGCACATCACTTTCTTCAGGGTTGAAGGTACTGCAGTCATCTTCTGTATTTTAACATACACATGTGGGCTTGGATTGTTGAAGATAATTTGATAGAGTGACAGAGGTAGAAAGGATGATATAATGACTTTCTTTGAAGTACCTAAATTCTCCCAGTAGAACATTTTTGTAAAATTATGATACAATACATTGTTTATGCAGGTTTTCACAGTTCTCCAGCTAGAAAACTTTCCCCATTGTATTGCATTGTGTTGGCATGCCTGATTGTGAATCCTCCTCTATTACAGATTTTAACAAGCATTTGTCAATGCCGAACGTTGGTTCCTTGTTAAACAATTTGATGTTTTTCTGAAAAGCACAATGGCGAGTCTAGTCTGCATACCCACAAGACCTTTCAAGTTGCAGCACCACCCCAGGTGTGCCCTACCATTGATCTATGTAGGGGTAACACTACCTCCTTTTTCTGCTGGTGATATTCCTCCTGTGCACCCCAGCATCCTACTAGCCTTCCTACTGCCTTATCACACTGCTTTTCTACCTTCAGGTCATCAGGTATTATGACCCTCAGATCCCTGAGGTGATGCTGGGACCTCCCTTTATACCATGAGCAATTAGGAGCTATGGTAGCATAGTATGTAGGGACCTTACAGCAGACTGCATTAGGTTGACCAGGAGGTCCTTTTCTGTTTTCATGTAATTGTCCTTGGTAAACGAGGTGAAATCGGAATTGGTATACTTAGCAGGGTACATGAATGCTGGGACTAATAAAGGGAAAAACAGAGAAACATGATTCCCTACCTATTGGATAAGCTGCAGATCCTAGTTAACCAGCAACCTACTTCTTCCTAACCCCCACCAGAATTGCCTTATGTCCATCCCATGCATTCTTGAATTCTCCCACTGTTTTTGACCTGATGACCTCCTCAAGAAGGCCATTCCATGTGTTCACCACCCTTTCCATGAAAAAATACTTTCAAATTGTGTCCCCTTGTTCTTGCACATCTCTTTTTCTGAAAGATGCTACCCTCCTGGACTTTGTTGATTCCCTTAAGGTACTTGAAAGTTTCTATCATGTCCCTACTCTCCTGATTTTCCTCAAGGGTATACATATTAAGCTCCTTTAGTCTTTCTTCATATGGCTTCTGGTGCAAACCCTGCACCATTCTAGTTGCCCTCCTCTGGACTGCCTCCATCCTGTCTATGTCCTTGCAGAGATGGGGTCTCCAGAACTACACACAATACTCCAGATGGTGTCTCACCAACTGTCCATACAGATGGATAACAACTGCCTGTTTCCAACTGATGATGAAAAAAGTATGAGTACCATAGGTGGCTGCAATAAATTGATAGGGAGGGTTGTTTGTAAATAGTCACAGCACAGTAAACAGTGTGGAAGGTCAGGTGCCAGACTACGGTCAGCACTGTCGTCAGAGAAAGGAAGCGGTGCTGGAGACGGCATACTGATGCATTAATGACGTTTTTTTCGATGAATTTCCTTACTTTTTGAGATGTTTTGTGCCCAAATTCCTGCATAGAGGCACATATATATGTAGGTGTAGAAGTGCATACAGACACAGAGACATAGAAACAAAGAAATTGACAGCAGATAAGGGCCGCTAGGCCTATCAAGTATGCCCATAAGCTCTGTACTTGATTGTGGCTTCTAACCGTCCCTCTACTTTACCGCTATGGGATACACTGTGTATGAAAAGCACTATATAAATGCTGATTCTTCTTCTTCTTTTTCTTCTTCTTCTTCTTCTACTTCTTCTTCTTCTTCTTCTTCCCCTATGCCTGTCCTGGTCAAAACAAATTATCACTCAACCCTTAGGAAGTAAACTGAAGCAACTCAAATCACTTTATTACTATGTTCCGTTTATTCTCTAAATCAAAATTCATTTCACTGTCGCTCTCTAAATGATTTTGTATTGTTTCAGAACTTCAAATGTTGCTTCCTCAGACCTTGAGCTTACTTAATATTCCATTCTAAAAATGGAAAAATAAAATTAAATCAAGTTTAACATCCTATAATACAGATGCATTAATGTATTATCAGAAAACTCTGAGTAAATTTAAACACATAAAAATTGGAACTGACCTCATAAATATAATCATTTTCAAATGTCATGAAAAAATGGGGTTGTGGTACATGTGCTGCCGATGAAAACCTCAAAGGACTCTGGAAGAATGATGAAATTTCATTTAGATTCATATACAGTAGATCTCTCAAACATCAGGTACTTAAACCTATTCTATAGAAAAGCCACATTAATTATGAATATCAAATACATCATACGGTCCCAAAAAATCACATTTAATTCACGGACCCTTCAATTTCAAAGTGTGAGCAAACCTGCAGCAAACCAAAACGGAAATTAGTTCAAAAGCTCTCCCAGAGGTAGCTAAACAGATTGCTGAGGTATTCACTATGAAAATGTATACTGAAAACCAAAATGTTTTAAATGTTTTTACCTTCAATTCACACATGCTACGGTTGTGAGCCAGTCACAGTGAAATATCTGCTCAAAGGGCTTCAAAGACTTCCAGAATATCTAATGGCAGCACACTTCCCTTTGAATCCACTACCATTATACCGAATGCCATTTTGACTCGTGTCAGCTGTCTCCAAAGATAAAGAAGGGGCTAGGCTGCAGGGTGAACACACAAAGGTGTGCATCTGTCACGAATGACGTCACCCTGGGCGGCCTAGTCAAACGAAACCTCTTAAAGCACTAAAGGCAAGATGGAGGTCCCCCTTCAATAACATATGCTCTGTTTGAAACAGATTTTTTTAAGAACCAAATATACAAAACATACCAACTGCTAATATATGTTAAAGTGCCTAATAAAACAATTGGAAACAGTGTTGCAATAAATCTTCAGTGTTGCAATAAATCTTCAGTGTCAGAATTATAAACAAGGAAAGAATAGTGGACAATCTAAGTAAATCAATATATGTGGGAGAATCAAAATAGATATCACTCTACAAATATCAAAAATTGCAGGGTAGCATGGGAAAACCTTGCCCCAAAGCTGCTGGATAGATGTAACCAAGCATGGGGAAAGATCAAGGAAGCCAAGCTGAAGGGGTGGGGGAAGGGAAAGAGGCCAAAGGAGGGCAAAAGGGGAAGTGGAGGAGGGGCAAGAGTCCCATGCATGTTTAAATCCTCCCACAGTAGTCGCTCCCACTACCCCCGTATCAGTCCACTACCCTCTATGTGAAGAAAAGCTTTCTCACATTCCTTCTTAACATGCCATCTTCCAATTTCATGTCATGCCTCCTTGTTCTTGTACTCCTCCTGTATTGGAAGACTTATTCCCCTGCACCTTGTTTATCCCTTGAGGTACCTGAATGTTTTTATTATGTCCCCTCTCTCCCTCCTCTCCTCCAGTGAGTAAATATTGAGGTCCCTTAATCTATCCTTGCAAGTTTTGGAAGTGCAAGCAAGCCCTCTTGCTTTTGAACCCTGGAGCCATTACGAACATAGAAAAGTTGCCAGCAGCAAAAGGCCATCCTGTTCTATCTAGGCTGCTCGAGATTGCAGCTAGCTCCCTATTCAGCAGCTGCCCAACCCCCCTTTCCCTCTCTTTACCCTCCCCTTTGCCCTGTCCCACCCCTTCTTCAAGCATTCCACTGTGTTACATGCCACCACCTCAGCCGGTAGTGCATTCTACTTTGCCACTACCCTCTCCATAAAGAAATGCCTCCTCACCTCCCTCCTGAATCTACCCCCTCCAATCTCATGTCATGGCCTTAATGTCTTTCTCACACCCTCTCCTGAACAGACCCTTTGTGTCTGTTTAGATTATCCTTCATGTATTTGAAGGTCTCAATCATGTCCCTCCATCCCTGCTCTCCCTCATGTACATGTTTAACTCTCTTAGTCTGACCTCATATGGCAATCCCCAGGCCCTAAATCATCTTCATTGTCCTATGCTGCACCCCTCCAGCAGCCTAATGTCCTTTGTAGGTACGGGCACCAGTACTGCATGCAATATTCCAGGTGGGGTCTAACCAACGATCTGTATAACAGCAGAATAAACTCCTTCTTCTTGATGTAATGCCCTTGCAATGCTCCACAGCATTTTGCTGGCCATTGCTGCTGTCTTTCTGCATTGCATGGAATTGTTCATTGCTCCTGTAATGAGGACCCCAGATCCTTCTCCTCTTCTGTTACCTCCAGCTGCACCTCCTCCCCGATGGTAAGGTCTCTCAGTTTTGTTCCAAAGTGCAGTACCTTGCATTTTTTTTGCATTGAACCCTAGCTGCCATCTGTCAGACCATGCCTCTAGCCTTGTCAAATCCTCCTGTAGCCCCACCACCCAACCTAGTCTTCCACCACTGCTCCCATCTTGGTGTTTTACTGTTTTATTGTGAAATTTCAGAAAGACCTTTGAGTCAGAGACTCATTTACAAAGGTTCCATGTCATACATCAAGGGACAGTACAAACAATTGGTTACCAGAGATGACAGTACAAGATATTAAATAGCAAAGGATTACATTACAATTTGTTACAATGGGATACAAGGTAGATTAGGAGGGGAAATAGGTCAGTATAGTAGTAGAGTCACAGTTAAGCACAGCCAATATAGTTGCAGGAGAGTCTGTAACTGGCTAATAGTCGGTGGAGGGTTAGGGGAGAGTTTGCACCAGAAACTGGGATAGTTGTGGGAGTTAGTAGGACAGCAAGATGCAGGATAGTGTCAAATGCAGTCACATACATTAGAGACTTGGAGGAGTTCTCAGTCTAGTTTTGAAGGGACCTAGCCTTGTTTCATTTGCAATTTGGATAGGGAGAGAGTTAGTCAAATTAGGGCTTGGTAGCTGAAGGTCCTTGAAGTTGGGAGGTATGAGGGCTGGGAACCCATAGCAGCTGCTTTTGAGTTTTTCATGGACCTAGTTGGGTCAGCTGGGTGGATAATAGAGGGGAGAGAAGGAGGGTGAGTCCAGGAGGATCTTCTTAGTTATTAGGCATGTATGATGCAGTTCTACAATCAAGGTTTAGCCATTTTGAGGAGTTGTAAAGAGTGCAGGTGTGGGTGTGGCCATCACAGCCTAGGATGAGGTGGCAGGCTTTGTTGAGCACCAGGTGGAGACAGTCTAGTGTTGAATTGGGGGCGGCACAGTATATGGTAAAACCATAGTCAAGGAGGGCAAGGACGGAGGAGTTGACGGCAAGCTGAAGGGTGTCCGGGGTGAGGCAACGTTTGTGTCTATAAAGCACACCTAATCTCGAGTTGAGGGCCGAGGCAAGGAGGAGAATGTGTTGTTTATAATTGAGGGCTGGGACCAGAGTGATCCGTAGGTATTTAAAGTAGCTAACTTGTTCGAGGGGGGTGTGATTGATAGTGAGGAATGGGGCAGCATTTTTTCCAAGGGTTCTGCAGGTGGGAAAGATCATGACTTTAGTTTTCTTAGTTGATAGTTAGCCGTTGGTTGGAGAACCAATGTTCAGCTTTGTGGAAGCTATGTTGGAGTGTTTGGTGGAGATTAAGTGGCTCGGAGTCACAGGCAAAGAGTACTGCATCATCCGCATAGAGGAGCAGGTTTCTGGGGACAGCTAAGGGAGGGAGTTTAGGAATAGGCTGAAGAGGTACAAGATTTGACCTGTGATACTCCTGACTGGACCAGGAGGCAGGGGGACAAGACACTGCCAACCTTAACCTGTTGTGTTCTATCCGACAGGTAGCTGGCGAACCATCTTAAAGTATCGTTGGAGAAGCCACTGAGGCAAAAGTGTTTAGGAGGAGGGCATGGTTGACAGTGTCAAAGGCTTTGAGAGATCCATGAAGATGGCACCTGTGAGGAGACCGTGATCCAGGTGGAGTGGACATGCGAGGTGAAAGCGAGGAAGGCAGTGGTGGTACTATGATCCATACGGAAACTAAGTTGTTGGTGGCAGAGAAGTTTGTATTTAGTCAAGTGGTCAGTGATTTGGTTGGCAACAATTCGTTCTAAGGCTTTGGGGGGGAGAATGGATATTGGATGGTAGTTATTGGGGGAGGTGCGGTCCCCACTCTTAAAGATAAGGGTGATGTTGGCTAACTTCCATTGGGAGGGAAATTCCCCTTGACAGAGGAAGCAGTTTAGGATATGAGTAAGCGGGAGGAGGACTTCCTGGAGAGTAAGACGGAGAAGCTTCAGGTCCAGAGGACCACTGTGGTTTGTGGAGTGGCTAAGGGCTTTGTCTAGGTAGGATTTGGCATCTGCAGGGATAGGAACACGAGGCAAAAGAGGGGCTGGGGAGGGGTGGACCCGGGTCAGCAGGGATCAAGAAGTTAGGGGAAGAATATGGCTGAGATTTGTGAAAGAGGAGTTTAGGGCTGAGACTATGTGGTGGGATCTGTGGTGATGTCACTGTCTATTTCTAATTGGACTGGGGCTGGTTTGGGATTTGCCACAGAGTTCCTTAATATTATTCCAGAATTTCTGCCCATCTCCCCAGGTGGAGGTTAGGACGCTTGGTAATAGTCCACTTTGGCGGTGCAGGAGGACCACGTATTTGTTGGTGAGCCTCCCTAAAACGCTGTATGTCAGCTGGACATTTTGTTTCATTAGCAATACGCCAAAGGGAGTCACACTGTTTCATTAAGTCCATGAGGTGAGCAGAGAAGCAGGGGACCTGGTAGCTTTTTTAAACATTTTCCTGGTAAAGGGGGTGAATTTATCACAGATCCTATTGAAAGTGAAGGTAAATAGATCAAGCGCATGATCAGGGTCCGGGGTGTTAACAAGGGGTGTCCAGTCCCAGTTTCTAAGGAAGGCCTTGAGTTGGGACAGTTTGTCAGGGCCAAGGGTGCGCTGTATGATAATTTTGGGGGGGTGTTTAGGTGCCCTGCAAGACCAAGAGCAGAGCACAGGAGAGTGGTCACTTAGAGCGTTGGGGAGTACTTGGGTGTTGGTAATTCTTTGCGGGTGGTTTGTGAAGACCAGATCCAGGAGGGAGGATGCCCCTGTGCAGGGATTAGTTCTGGTGGGGGAGGTGACTACCTGGGTAAGGTTGAGCGCTGAGGCATCATTAGTGTGAGGGGCCACTTTCACGGACAGCCAGTTTATGTTGAAGTCACCCATGACTATTTTTTCAGGTTGAGGAGGAAGAGTCACGATATAGTTCAGGATGGTCTGGAAGGCAAATTTGTGTTCGTTTGGTGGAAGATAGACATTGGTGAGTAGGAGGAGGGTAGCCGACCTGCCCAGAGCTATTTTTAGTGTAAGGGCCTGTGTTCTCGATGCTAGTTGAGGGGTAGGTAGTAGCTGGCCTGACAGCGAGTTTTTAAGGTATGCAGCGCAGCCACCACCACTTTTATCCACTGTATCAGAGCAATAGAGGGTGTACCCTGGGAGGTTAACAGCAGAGTCCAATACAGAGGGGGAGAGTCAGGTTTCACTCAGACCGATAATGTCAGGGTGGTGCTGGAGTACCCACCCCTGAAAGGGTTCCCACTTTTTTTGCAGGCTACAGATGTTGAGTGAGGCAATTCGTAACCCATTGGAAGTGGTAGTGGTGGGTTGGGGGGCAGCCGACGGGCCAGGGTTGGGATGGACATTGCCTGTGAGGAGTAGTAATAGGACAAGTGTCCTGAGGTGGTAGTTTCTCGTTTGGGCATAAAGTTGATGGCACTTAAGCATCATGTGCCCTTTGGTTGGGTGTTGGGTGGGTGTTGGGAGCTTCAAGGTTTGAGGGTAGCAGGGAGGAGTAGGTGGGGCAGGGTTGGGGCGGTGGGGGCGACTGGGGTTGGTTGGGGAGCAGGACTGCACATAGTCAGTGCCCATAAAGCTGTGTACTGATAGAGAGGAGGGACAGTAGTGAGAATTGGTGCGACTGTGGCGATTGTGGGGGTGAGTGGTGCAGGCAGCGGGGTACGTGCCAGACATTTTGGCAGATTCCCACTTAGGGGTAATCAGTTGAATGGAGGGTATGAGGGAGAGTGCCAGTTTGTTAGGACACGCGAGAAGTTCGGGTTTGTCTGGGGAGGGAGGGATAGCAGCATGGAGATAGAGAAGAACATGGGCAGCAGCCTGTTGGACAGTGAGGGTGTCAATATAGCTTTAAGGGCAGGGAAGGAGAGGAATGAAAGATATGGTTTTGGGCAAGTTGTGACAGTATGACCTCTGGTGGTGAAAGAAAATAACCTGCAGATGGAAAAGTTGGGTGATTGGTTACAAACAGAGGTAGTGGTTTGATGAGTTATAAATGAAGAGCCAACCAAGGGTGGTGGTGTGGAGCATGATCTGCGATTCTGCAGGCAAGTACACACAGCAATCACAGCTGAAGCGAGGTTAAAATGCCGCCTACCTCACTCAGTGTGTTGTTTCTGGGTGCGTGGTGTACATCAACGATCTCATGACCTCTGGAGAACAAAAGCTGTGAAAGAGAAAAGAAGAAGGTCAGATATTTTATACTGAGGGCAGGAAGAGGGGAGGGTCAGGAGATTACGCGATAGAGGGGCTATTCAATAGGACACACAAAGAGAGAGAGCTAAGAAGCAGGTGAAAGATTTAACAACGATTATAGTAGTACAAAGTTCATGCAGCCTTACACAAGTGACTTTAACAGAAATATGCAGCAAAAATTAAGGTAGCGTAACAAGTTAATTAGCTGTGTGAGAAATAAACTATCTCCACTTGTGCGGTGACAGTAAATTAAAGCAGCAAGCACTAGCCGTAATTAAAGTACTGGTTTAGGTGGATTGGTCTATAGTCCTTTTGAATTTAAGAAAAGGCGCCAAAAAGCACACACAGTGATCACAGCTGGAGCCGAGGAAAATGGCATCTACCTTCACTCAGCACGTTGTGTTCGGAGGCAGGAGGCAACATCAATGGACCTCGCAACCTCCGGCTGATTTTGCTGTTGATGCCCTTTGAGATGTCTGCAATAAATATGCCAAACAGCACTGGGCCCAACATCAACCTCTGTGGAACACCACTTGTCACAGGCTTAGGGGATGAGTATTTCCCACCTACCGCCACCCTCTGCTGCCTATATTTTAGTCAGTCCTCCACCCACTCCACCAGTTGTACTTCTGCCCCTGTGCCCTATAGCTTGCTTCCAAGTCTCCCATGCAGTACTGAATTGAAGGCCTTACTGAAGTCTAGGTACAGGACTCCACTGCATGACCCCCTGCAATTTGCCTAGTCACCCAGTCATAGTACTCCACCAGGTTGGTCTGGCATGACCTGCCTTAATGAAGCCATGCTGCCTCCCGTCCTGCACCCCATTCACCTCCAGTACTGCCACGTGCCTCTCCTTTAGGATGGTCTACATTAGCTTCCCCACTATGGGCATTAGACTTACTGGTCTATAGTTCCCCAGTTCATCCTTGGTCCACTCTTGTGGAGGAACCATGAGCCAGTCTCCAGTTATGGGGTATGCATCCTGTGTCTAGAGATGAATTAAATAATTCTGCCAAGGGTCCTGCGGGACCTCTACCCGCTCCTTCAGCACTCTTGGATGAACTTCATCTGGTCCTAGTGCCTTTCCACCCTCGATTACCTTAACTCCTCCAGCACCCTCCCACTGTGATTTCTTTGTCCGTCATCTCCCCATCTGTTTCTATCCTCCCTCCTACTATAGGTTGCACCTCCCTTTCTGTCATAAAGACTGAACAGAAGTAGTCGTTGAGCACTTATGCTTTTCACCCCCCTTTGCACCCATCCCTCCTCCTTCTTAATTCTTACAATTTGGCCCTTACAGCTTCTTTTCTCCTGATGTACCTAAAAGTCTTTTCCTCTTTTTTTATGCCCTACGCCAGCCTAGGTTCTCTTGCCGCCTTGGCTGCCCTTACCCACCTGGTAACTTCCTTTGCTTCTTGCAGCTTTTCCTCCTATCCTCCTCCCTCCCTGATTTTCTGTATTTCCCATAAGCTGCCCTTTTCCTACTCACCCTGTCTAACACTCCTTTGCTTATCCAGCTGGGTTTCTTTTCCCGAGTCTTCTTAGTCTGGGCCCTACAGCAAGTTTCTGTTGCCTCCACTATGCCCTGTCTTATCAGTTTCCGCCGTTGTTGTGTGTACATACCCAGTTGAATTTTGCACAGGAACCCTGAACCACTTCCTCATCATCTTAAGTTGGCGTTCCTGAAATTCCAACACCCTTGTGCCAGATGCCCCCTCTCTTTAGCCATCTGTAACTGGAACCATACTGTCCAGTGGTCACTCTCCCCAGTGGTTCCCCACCCTCACATCCCTCACCCTCCCCATTTGTAAGTATGAGGTCAAAGGGTTTCCTTTCCCTACAGTAGGTGGTTCCTTGGCCAATTGTACTAGAGCATTACCTGCTCCCTTCTGTTCTTTGTGGTAGGTGTGTCCCACTCCACCCCCACCAGGTTGAAGTCCCCTACTATCACCATCCCCCCTTTCCCACAGTTCCTCCTGATCTGTTCTGCCAGTACCCTGTCCATCCCTTCAGACTGAGATGGTGGCCTGTACACCACCCCAAGTCTTGGTGATCTATTTTTGGAAGCCTGAAGTTGCATCCACAGTGCTTCTGTATCTTTCTTATCTCCCTCCTCCCGTACACATTTTAATCCCTTCTTTAAGGAAAAGTGCTACCCCCTCCCCTTTCCTCTTTTCCCTATCCTTTCTGTGTAATCTGTACCCCAAAACTGTCATGTCCCAGTCATGGATTTGGGTGGCCCTTATCTCGGTTATAGCCACCAAGTCCACTCCCTCCTCCAGGAGAGCCTGTAGTTCCTCCCCATTATTCTCAGACTCTAACATTTAGTGCTACCACCCTCTAACCCTTGTCTCTACCCTCCCCCTGCCTCTCTCCCTATTGGAGTTCTCCCAGCTGCAATCAGAGGACTTCGGTGAATACCAGAGGACTGAGTGGGATGGGAGGTGTCGAGTCTGCTCTGCTGTGGTGGATCGTCAAAGTCTGTCGAGTGAGAACTTTTAGAGCCAGTGTGGACTTTTCTTGGAGCCCTGTTGCTCAGCTAGAGGTGGCTGTCCTGCTTGGGCTTGCCCATGGGAAGGCAGCAGGGAACACTCGCTGTAGGGTGTGGTGGTTCTGATTATCTTGGGGACTGCCTGGGTATGTTCACTGGTGGATCACTGCTTTCTGGGGGGCCCTAGTCCATGGATCTGCTTGGGATGGGGTGTCTGCTTCCCTCAGGAGGATTCCTTGTGGTATAATTTGTTGGGAATGTTGGCTGCTATTTGAACTAGTACTGCGGTTGCTGTACTAGGGTGGCTGTTCAGGTTGGACGGCCTTGCAGGGAGTTACCAGGGGACACTTACCGGAGGGTGGCGCAGCTCTGACTGCCTTGAGGGTTCCCTGGAGTGTACATTGGCAGATGGATGCTTTCTGGAGGACCCTAATTCTGGGGGGCTGCTCAGCTCAAATTGTCTGCCCTTGGGCAGTTTACCTGTGGCTAGTGGCCTAACTGGAGTAGCGTTAATCATCGGACTTAGCCATTGCTGGAAACCACTGCTGGTTCCATTTCTGATGTATCGCAGTTTTGAGTAGGCCAATGGCTCAAATATTTTGAACTGGGAAGCTGTGGGAGAGCCTCATTGACTTTTATTTCAATTATTCTGGCAATAATTGTAGCTGTGGTAGTGGGAGTGCTGCAGTTTTGATTTTCTTTTTATTGGCAGAAAATATGTACAAGCGCTTTGGTCATTTGTGCTTTTTTAATAAATAAAACATTGATTGACTGATTGATTGATATCATGTCAGTCACCCTTCTCTGGACCGTGTGCAGCCTGTTTATATCCTTTTGACAGTGCAGCCTCCAGAACTGCACAAAGTACTCCACTTAAGGCCTGAACAGGGTTTTCTAAAATGGCATCACCACCTCCTCTTTGTGCTGGTGATACCCCTGCCTGTGCACTCCAGCATGCCAGTGGCCCACCCCGCTGCCTTTGTATTCTACTTTGACATTTTTAGGTGATCTGAAAATAATAACCCCCAGGTCCCTTTGTTCCTTGGTGATTGTCAGCAACTCCCCTCCCATCCTGTAGCTCTCCCCAGGGTTTCTATGACCCAGGTGCATTATTTTGCACTTCTTCAATTTAAACCTCAGTTGCCACTCCTCAGACCATTTCTCAAGCCTCCTAGTTCCTTTCTCATTTCTCCACCCTTCTGGGTAGCCACCTTTTATAGATCTTGGTGTCATCTGCAAACAGTCAGACCTTTTGTTCCAGCCCTCTGCAATGTCACTAATGAAGACATTGAACAGAACTGTCCCAAAGACTGATCCCAGCGGTACCCCACTGGTCACCCTCCTGTCCCTAGATTGTGCCCCATTTACCACCACCTTCTGTCTCCTCTCTGTTAGCCAGTTGATAACCCAGTTGTTGTTGTGTCCTATGCTCAGACAACCCATCTTGGTAATAAGCCTCTTATATGGGATGGTGTTGAAGGCCTTGCTGAAATTAAGGTAGGCAACATCCACCCCCCACATCATTTACTTCCTTCATCACCCAGTCAAAGAAATATATCAAATTTGTGTGATACAACCTGCCCACTGTGAATCCATGCTACTTGGGGTCCTGGGTACTGATAGCTTGTAAATGTTCCACTATCCTTTCTTTAAGCAGTGCGTACATCATCACTACTGATGTGAGACTGACTGGCCTATAGTTCCCTGCCTCCTCACTACTGCTGGATTTGTGTAGAGGGACCACATGTGCCCTCTTCCAATCCTCTGGCACCACTCCTGTGCTGAGTGACTCTGTGAACATGGCTGCCAGAGGTTGAAACACATCGGCCCACCTAGTCTGCCCATTTCCCTACCTGATGGATAAGCTGCAGGTTCTAGTTAATCAACAGCTTACTTCCTCCTACCCCACTAGAATTGCCTTATACTTGTTCCATGCATTCTTGAATTCTCCCATTGTTCCTGACTCCACAACCTCCTCAGAAGGCTGTTCCATGCATCCACAACCCTCTCTGTGAAAAATACTTTCTAACATTACCTCTGAGCCGTCCCCCCTCTATATTCAAATTGTGCCCTTGTTCTTGCACATCTCTTCTTCTGAAAGATGGTACCCTCTTGTACTTTGTTAATTCCCTTGAGATACTTGAAAGTTTCTATCATGTCCCCCCTCTCCCTCCTTTCCTCGAGGGTATACATATTAAGCTGCTTTAGACTCTCCTCGTATGTCTTCTGGTACAGACCCTGCACCATTTTGGTTGCCCTCCTCTGAACAGCCTCCACTCTATCTATGTCTTTGCAAAGATGGGATCTCCATAATTGCACACAGTACTCCAGATGGGGTCTTAGAAATTGTTGGCAGATAAGGACCACTAGGTCAGTCCAGTCTGACCATAAGCTGTGTTCATGAGTACAGCTTCTGACCCTCCCTCAGCTGTACCTCTATGGTTCTCCGGCCACCTGTCCCATGCAAGTTTAACTCTGCCATAGTAATTTCGCCTCCCACCACTTCCTGCGGCAGACCATTCCATGTGTCCATCACCCTCTCTGTGAAGAAAAGCATCCTCATATTTCCTCTAGCCTGTCACGTCCCACTTTCATGTCCTGCCCTCATTTTTCTACTCATCCTGTATTGAAGGATGTCTTCCCTGCACCATGTTTATACCCCTTGAGGTACTAGAACGTCTCAGCATGCCTCCTGTCTACTCTCTCTCCAGCAAGTACATATTGTGGTCCCTAATCTCTGCTCATTTGTTTTGTGTGCAAGCCCTGTACCATCTTAGTCACCCTTCTCTGGATCATCTCCAGCCTGTTTATGCCCTTTTGAAGGTGCGGCCTCAGAGACTGCACACAGTACTCCATGTGAGGCCTGACCAGGGTTTATATAACGTCATCACAACCTCCCTCCCTTCCTTCTTTCTGCTGGTGATACTCCTGCTTCGCTCCTGGCTGCCTTTGTAGTCTGCTTTGATATTTTCTAGTCATGTAAAATTATAATTTCCAGTTCCTTTGTTCCTTGGTGATTGTCAGCAATGCCCCCATCCAGTGGCTCTACCCAGGGTTTCTATGCCCCAGGTGCATTATTTTGCACTTCTTCATTTAAACCTGAGTTGCCACTCCATTTTCAAGCCTACCTAGGTCCTTTCTCATGTTCTCTACCCCTTCCAGAGTATCCACCATGTTGCAGATCTTGGTGTCATCTGCAAACAGGCAGACCTTTCCTTCCCTCTGCAATGTCACTATTGAAGACATTGAACAGGACTCTCCCAAGGACTGATTCCTGTGGTACCCCGCTGGTTACTCCCCTCCCCAGATTGCACCTATTTACCACTAGCCTCTGTCACCTGTCTGTTAGTCGGTTCCTAGCCCAGTTCACCACCTTGTCTACCATGCCCAGGTACCAATCTTGCTAACAAGCCTCTTATGTGAGACAGTGTGAAGACCTTGCTGAAATTAGAGGTGACATATACCCCCGATTAACTTCCTTCATCACCCAGTCAACGAAATCTGTCAGATTCGTCTGACATGACTTACCTTCTGTTAGGTCTGACCAAGGTTTTATATAACACCATCAATACTTCCATCCTCCTGCTGGTGACAACCCTGCCTATTCACTCCTTGTATTTTTTCACATTTTGACCCCACGTTTTCAACAGTCTTCTTATCACCGGACCTCATAAACCCCATAGGTGAAAATTTCTTAATCCATGGCAAAATGCCATTCCATGCCACAGGTGCGGAAACTTATTTTGGCAGGAAATGACAGCTGTACTGTTCATGAGGTTGTGTTAAGAAATGGTGAGGTTGAAAATATGGAGTCAAAATATAAAAAAATGGCAAAGTTACACACATGTGTAGGAAATTTTCATCGAGTATGTGTAACTCTGTCTTTTGCTGGTATTTTTGCTCCAAATTTTCAACCTGGATTTTTTGGGACCCACCTCATGAACAGTGGTGCTGTCATTTTGTTACTCAATCCCAAAAGGAGGTTTTGTGCAGCGACTGCGCCATTCCACACCATAGGTGCAAGAACATGTTTTGGGCAGGATGTGAAAAATGACAGCTGTACTGTTCATGAGGAAGTGTGGAAAAATGGCTATGTTGAAAATCTGGAGTGTTAATATTAAAAATTGACCAAGTTACACTCTTGCATAGGAAACTTTAAATGAGTGCACGTAACATGGACGTTTTTTGGTATTTTTGCTCTAAATTTTCAACATTGGCTTTTTGGGACCCCACCCCATGAACAGTGGTACTATCTTTTCAGTACTCTATCCTGAAAGGTGGTTTCATGCAGCAACTTCACCATTCTGCATCACAGGTGCGAAAATATGTTTTGGGTAGGATGTGAAAAATTACAGCTTTGCTGTTCATGAGGTGGTGTAAAACAATGGCTATGTTGAAAATCTGGAGTCAAAATATTAAAAATAACCAAAGTTACATGTGTGCCTTTAAAAATGTCAACGTGTGCACATAACCTGGCCATTATTCAGTTATTTTCAACATGGGCTTTTGGGACTCTCACATTATGAATAGCGGCACTGTTGTTTCATAATTGGTCCCAAAGGTGATTCCATTCAGCGACTGCAAAATCACCTTTGGGACTAAGTAACGAAATGACAGTGACAGTGTTATGAGGTGGGGTCCCAAGAACCCATGTTGAAAATTTGTGCAAAATACCAATAAATGGCTGAGAAATCAACATAAGTTCAAACCCCGTTGACTGCCATTATAAGGCACTTACCTTGATTATTCAGTTTCTGGTTGGAACCATTTTCTTCCTTTCAGGGAGAGTTTTCTGTACAATTGAGGACACTGTGGGACTGGCCACCCCAGTTTCAGTATCTGATGTTTGGGGGAGGTGGAGGGTGGTGGTGGTGGAGGGTCACAAGAACAAGGACCTGGGACAGAGACCTTGGTGGGTAGCAGGGCTGCCAACATGGAAGGCCTTGAGAAAGTGCTGTTCACGCGCAAAAACATTCAGCTGGCTGTCGCAGGGAGGGGCATTTACATTGTGCTGCTGGTTTCGTTCCAGAAATAAAGTTTATGTATGTTTATCCATCTGCATTATTCTTCTGGGCAGTGACGGTGAAGCCGAGTCTATTGTTGGTGATTTGTGCATAGTGCCCTACTGCCCGATCAAGGCTTCTTTCAGGGAGCTGTGCCAGGAGTTGTGGGAGGACCTACAGAGTGCAACCCAGAGGAGCCATGCTATACCTATGGATGTTAAGGTGACTGCAGCACTCTGCTTCTTGCCATTGAGAGCTTCCAGACCCCCACTGGTAATAGAGAGGGCATATCACAGTCAGCTGTATGCAAGTGCCTGAGGCAGTTTCTGGAAGTGCTGCTATGCCGGTCACACAGGTACATTTGCTTCCCACGGGATGTACCACAGCAGCAGGCTGTGAAGCAGGCCTTCAACAGCCTGGCACAGTTCTTCTATGTTATAGGTGCCATCAACTGCACACACGTGGCCCTCAGAGCACCACCAGTGGAGGAGGAGGAGGCATATGTGAACAGCAATGGCTTTCACTTGATGAAAATCCAGATGGTGTGTGACAGTCAGTGCCGCATATTGGATGGTGTTGCTCAGTACCCTGGATCCTGCCGTGATGCATACTTCTTCCACCACAGTGGCCTTCATGAGGCCTTCAAAAGGGAGACATTGAAGGAGAATGGTTAATAGGTAGGAGGCAGTGGAACACAAAGGTGCAATCAGGGTTCTGGCATGCACATATGCAAAGGAAATACACATGCAGAGTGTACCAGGAATGAGTGCACAGGGGTGCATATTAGCTCCACCTGATAGTCAGGTGATGTAGCCTGACAGTGTAGATGGAATAACATTACAGCAGTATATTCTTGGTGGGTCATTACGTGGAGGGGCAAGAGGTCTTGGGGCCAGTCAACATGAAAAGCATATAGCTGGAAGAGTAGAAGGCTTGGCCCGAGGGAGGGTGTTGTGCCAGCAGCACTGGCATCTGAAGGCAGTACGAGTGTCACTGTGTCAGTCCTGAAGCAACAGAGGTAGGTGTTAAAGGGCATCACTTACAGGGTATGGAATCAATAACATGTTTATCCCCCAAAAGGTGACAGTGGATATCCTCAACTGTCTTGGCTAATGACCCCAGTGCACCATCCATAGAGTGAGGCAGAGGAGCGATAAAATGAGGCCCTGGCATCCATGAGGTCTACCATAGAGAGGACATTTGGCCTCCTGAAAGTGCGCTTCAGATGCCTTGACCTGTCTGGAGGGGGATTGCAATACAGCCCCCAGATGACCTGCAGGATCTTCGTGGTGTGCTGCAGCCTACATAACATTGTCCTGACACAGTGTGTTCCATTGCCAGATGTAGACACCATAGAGGTAGAAAAGGATAGACAAGAAGAGATCCTGGAGGCAGACAGTGGGCAACTGCACTCACGAGCAGGAGCCAGGTCTGCGGGACATCATGCAAGAGTGGACCTCATACAAAAATCAGTTCACCTGAGGGACACCATCATCCCATGGCTGGTACAGACAGCAGTAATTAACGTCCATGATACATACAAAATAGGCCCATGGTGATGTCAGCGGCAGTGTGACCATGTGACGACAATGACCATTACTGTCTGCCTGGTACTGCCCATCAGAGATGGTAGCACTGTGTCACAACCAGTGGCCATTGCTGGTAAGTTGCACCTGGTGGACATCACCCAGCAGGGAAGGGCCAAAAGGTATGCAGTGATGACACACTAGATGAGGTGAGTGGGGAGTGATCCAAGGAGACAAGGGGGGGTGGGGAAGCAGCACATACCCATAGGTGGTAATGAAGGCAGGGGTAGGTTGTCATTCATGCCAGAAAGGGCTGCACTGTAAGGTTACTGGAGATCCCACACCTCCAGCATTGGTAGGTACTGCAGAATATCTAGGTGCATGATAGAAACAGTGGAGTCTAATGACCATGTCTACCATATAATATCCAGAGGGTTTACTGTCAATACCACCACTGTTATTAATGATTCACTATAGCGCCGATAATTCAGCGCGATGTCAAATGCAGCACTTGTGAAACTGCTTGGGGGCATAAAAAGCACTTGCAGTCATGGTCGCTAGTATATTTACCCATATCTGCTTCCAGCTGACCCACCACTCAGGCAGTGTTACCTGTCTGTTATCAGAATCTAGCACGCAATGTAGATGAGTAACACCCATACTGACCCTCACTGAATATCTGTGCTGGCACATTTTAACTTTAATGCTTAATATGTGCTTCACTAAACCTCCACCTTGATGCCTTCTGTGTACTTGCTTAACTCACGCTCACACAGCCAGCTCAGCCACAGCCCACAGACACAGCGCAGTGAAATGCAGTAAAGTAGATTACTCCCTGCGATCTGCAGTAAGCGTGAGTGCAGTTTGGTAGTGTTTTAGACTTTGATGCAGGTGATCATTGGAAGTTCGGAACTGCTGACTGTAAAAGAGATCCACTTTTCTACACTGTGACTGCAACAACTGGGCAAGCGCAAGTCAAACCGGCTACCCCCATCCATTGCAGCTTATAAAGCCCTCATCCAAAGTCAACATGCAGACAGAGATATTCAATACAGGTCAGCACAGGTAGTACTAGCTGAGTTACCCAGGAAGACAGTGTCCCCCAAGGAAGCAATGACCGAAACAGGTACTCATGGGGAGGATGAGGATAACCACAAAAAAATTTCCTGCCTGTCTGTTCCTCTTACAGTTTGCACTAAAATCCAGCATGAAGCAGCAAAGAAAAAAAATGTCCTGTGAATGTCTAGTGAAGCTTCACATAGCTACACTGCCTTGAAATTACAGTAATGGGTCAGGGTGAAAAAGTGCTAGTGAAGCTTCACATTCTTCATGGCAAAATGCATGGCACGTAATGTCATGATCGCTAATATATACCACGTTATTAAGAACTTGCATTAAATGCCCAAGCCAATTTTCTTGCGCTATTATCACCAGATACTCATCCGGAGACTTGTGCATCTTCGGTGACATATGTGTGAAAGCCTTGGGTCACAAAGTTATTTTGGACCACAACAGTCCCTGTTGGATATGTAAACACTTGACAGTGTAGCAGTCAGGGGCAGCCGTGGTACTGGCCCAAGGCATATGCAGCAACAGGATGGCCCAAATAGAAGGTGTGTGGTGGCCATGAGTTATGGTGTCCATCTGGTGGCTACAACCTGGGTGTGTTGACCCCACGTGCTTACTGCAGTACACAAGAAGAGGACATTATAGGTCAGCGAAGGTGACCCATAGCCAGGTGTACAGGGCAAGAGGGCATAAGGGACACCTGAAGGGGAAGTGCACTTCTCCCTGGACCCAGTGTTTGTGTTTACATAGATGACTCATGCTGGCCACAGTGGCTCATGGCACTCGGTCTCAGACCCAGTTGCGTGGCCTGACAATGGACAGAGGCTGCATGGCTGGGATATGACTTGGGGGAGAATAAAAAGGGTGTTGACATAGTATGGTAATGGGTCAGGGGAGAGCTACCCTATGCAGGGCATGCAGATAAGGCCCGACCATGCTAAAGTGCCCGCAATTGGCAGTAATGTCACTGGAGACACATAGGGCCAGCAGGTGCCACCAGGTGTGTTTGGGGGCTGTAGGGCTACACCTCAGTACACACATGGCCATCACTAACAGGCAAGTCTGTATCATGGAATTCGGGTGGCAGGTGCAAGGAAATGTGCTGCAAATGTAGGCTGCTACTGTATAGTAGTAGTGATGCACTTGTGGGGGAAAAATGACACAAATGGTAAGTGTTTGTGACTTGCACTAGACTGGCTGGACAAATGCAGACACAGTACATATACCACTCAGGCCACATCTACATCAAAAATGCCATAAATGTATGATTGTCTGTGACTTACAGCAGACGCGGGTAAAAACCAGACACAGTATGTGTGTGCGGTTAGAAAATTGATGCAGTTAAGGCCTTGTGTGCCTACGCAGTATGCAAATGCAAAATTGTGGCGCATGCATGTAGCACTTCAAACACGGTCAATGTGCAATGCCAGTTTGCACTGTCGGGGCTGTATTTTTTAAACCAGAGGGACACCAGTGTGTGAGAATGCCAGAAGTTTCAAAAATGGCTACCTGGAAGGGCACCTCATTTTAGCCCTGAGGAAACTGCCCAGCTAAAGAGCTTGGTGAAGCAATGAGGGAGGATTCTGTTGCCCCTGGGTCTAAGAGACACGACCCCAGTAAAAGAGACAGGGTTTGGTGTCTCATTGGGGCCCATCTACTGAAACAGTGTGGGGTTAGGAGAACCCATGCCAGCTAAAGCACTGCTGGCAGGATATGTCAAGACAGGACCTTGCCTTCCTGCAGCAGCTCAGGGACACGGCACACACAGCAGATATGGCCATGAGGACTAGCCAGCATTCAGCTGAAGGTAAGAGGTGTGCAAGAACAAGGGGGCACAATTTGAAGATAGAGGGGGGGTGGCTCAGAGGTAATGTGAGGAAATATTTTTTTCACAGAGAGGGTTGTGGATGCATGGAACGGCATTCGGGAGGAGTTTGTGGAGTCAAAAACAGTGGTTGAATTCAAGCATGCATGGGACAGTCATAAGGCAATTCTAGGGGGTGGGGGTAGGAAGAAGTAGGCTGCTGGTTAACTAGGATCTGCAGCTTATCCATTAGGTAGGGAAATGGGCAGACTGGGTGGGTCAAGTGGTCCTTATCTGCTGTCAAATTCTGTGTTATGTTTCTGTATAAGTCACACTCATCACACATAAGACAGCTAACATGACACTGACATAAAGCTGTATTGCATGGTGAACATTAACACTGTGTGAAATGTCTTTGTGCCCTCAGAGGACAGCATGACAGAACCACAGCCATGGCTGCCAGGGACATTGGCAGTAAGGCAGCAGATGCGGTGGACCTGGTGGCTTCTACTGGTCACAGTGGTCGAGGTACAGTAAGTGACATATGTACTATGGACCAAAGTGACATAATGACATAGCCAGTAGTTGTCATGGGCCTCTGATGCCATGTCAGACAGTCAGTATGATCCTGGGGGTGCTGGGGGTGACAGGACTCCACTTGTGTACAGGCCTACCCGGCAGTATTGACTATGCATGTCTGCAGGGGCAGTAGGCCCCTCTCAAAGGTGCTGGAAGATAGTAAAAGCTGAGGGGGCTGAGAATCAGAAGGGCATCCTCTCTGAAAAGCATGGAGACAGCCACATGTATCACATGGGCCAACACAATAGCAGCACCTGCAAGGTGATTACTGCCAGGGCATGTCCTGTGTGTTTCAGGAGTGGTGTACCCCACTGTCACAGCCTTGGGGGAGGCTGGGGAGAATGGCCCCCATGGATGGTAGGTACATACTGTGCCATGGATGCCACCTGACTATTGAACTAGGGACCCCTCTGGGACTGGCCCATGCAGGTGGGTGTGTGTAACAGGCCTCCCCACAACAACACACCAGACCGTGTCATGAGTACGCACAACCTGGGCAGATGGGGGGGGACATGCGTGTTGATTGGGGGATTATGTACACAGTACCATCATGAGGGACTGCATAGTGGGGTCATAAGGTAGTATCCTATGGTCCTGTATACCTCTAGGATATGGGGTGGGAGGCTTCACCATGGTGTGCATCACAATTGTGTAGCCGTGTGTCTTATGGTCAGGTGGGGATGGGGTGCAGTGTGTGAAAAGTGGTACTTCAGCATGCAGGGTAATCTGTTGCATGAAATTTAGGGCAGGATGTTCATGCATGTTCCAGCCCCATACAGGGAGTGCACTGCCTGGCCCATGAGACCCAGGAGCTGTGTTCAGGAAGGGTGTCTACGGGCATATCCCACAACAGTGGGTGTCCAGGTGTATCACCTTTGGTCCTTGGGAGTCTTCATTGCATGTGCATGTGTGTGTGTGTCATTATGCGGCAGCCGACAACCTCAATTGTGAAGTGGTTGCTGATGCCCTGGCACAGCCTCATGTCACTGTTGTGTGGTGTTTCACAGTGCAGCAACTTCTCAAGGCAATGTGTGCCAACCCACCGCATGCAGGCGCATGAGTTACAGTAGTGTGCATGTAGTGGCATGTCCTAGTACTGTGCAGCCCTGACTTCTACCTGTTGTGTGGGTGGGTGGGGTCATGGACCTAAGTCCAGGGCCTCCTGTAGATACCTGGTGGGAGTGTACAGCACACACTGCAGTCCTCTAGCCTTATGCTGCCCTGTATGGTCTGATGATTTGGCAGAGGTGTACATAGAAACATAGAAACATAGAAGTTGACTGCAGATAAGGACCGCAAGGCCCATCCAGTCTGCCCATTTTTCTACCTTATAAATGTGCCATCGGCCTTTGCTCTGTCAGTGACCTATCTATTCATAGTCATTTGTATTGCTCCTTATGCCTATCCCATGCCTGTTTGAAGCCCTGCACTGTATTCATAGCCACCACTTCTTGTGGTAAGCCATTCCATGCATCTACCACCCTTTCTGTGAAAAAGTAATTCCTCATATCTCTTAATCGGCCTCCTCCTCCCTCTAATCTCATGCTGTGTCCTCTTGTCCTGCTATTTTTCTTATATTTAAACATGTTAGACTCTTTCACCCTTGTTTATGCCCTTAGGTGTTTAAATGTCTCGATCATCCTCTCTCTCCTCCTTTGCTCAAGGGTATACATATTGAGCTCCGTTAATCTGTCCTCATATGTCTTCTGATGCAGTCCCTGCACCATTTTGGTTGCCCTTCTCTGGACTGCCTCAATTTGGTTAATGTCCTTGGTGAAGGTGTGGGCTCCAATACTGCACGTAGTACTCCAGATGGGCCTAACTAATGTCTTGTACAGAGGGATTATTACCTCCCTCTTACGACTTGTGATACCCCTACTAATACATCCTAACACCCCCTAGCCTTACCTACTGCTTTAGAGGTCTGCTTGGATGATTTTAGGTCATCAGTGATGATGATGCCCAAGTCTCTTTCTTCCTTTGTGACTGCTAGCAACTCCTCCCAGCCTATAAGTGGCTTCAGGGTTTCTCTTCCCTATGTGCATGATTTTGCACTTCTTTGCATTAAATCCCAGTTGCCACTCTTCTGACCATTCTGCTAGTTTATCCAGATCTCTTCTCATTCTGCCCACCCCATCTGGATCATCTACTCTGTTGCAGATCTTGGTGTCATCTGCAAACAGACAAGCCTTACCCTCTAGTCCATCTGCGAGGTCACTAATGAAGATGTTGAATAGGACTGGCCCAGGACTGATCCCTGAGGTACCCCACTTGTGACTTGCATCTCTTCTGACTGTATACCATTTACCACCACTCTCTGTTTCTGCCAGTCAACCAGTTTGCCACCCAGTTGACCAACTTCTGACCCACCCCGAGCCTACCTAGCTTATTTATCAATCTTCTATGTGGAACAGTGTCAAAGCTTTGCTGAAGTCAGTGGCGACATCAACTGCTCCCTTGGTCCACCACTCTGGTTACCCAGTCAAAGAAATCTATGAGATTAGTTTGACAGGACCTTCCTTTGTAAACCCATGCTGTCTTGGATCCTGTGCCCTATGGATTCCAGGTGTTGCACTATCCTTTCCTTAAGGAGTGCCTCCATAATCTTGCCCACTACTGAGGTAAGACTGACCGGTCTGTAGTTCCCGCCTCCTCCCTGCTACCACTCTTGTGGAGTGGGATCACATGAGCCCTTCTCCAGTCTTCTGGGACCTCTCCTGTGCTCAGAGACTCACTAAACAATTCTGCTAAAGGCTCTGCTAGTTCCTCCTTTAGCTCCTTAAGTACCCTGGGATGTATGCCATCAGGTCCCATTGCCTTATCCACCCTGAGCTTAGCAAGCTCTTGTAGGACCCTTTCTTTGTGAAGGGAGTAGTGTCACCTCCTCCCTGCTGTGTCCATGATGTTGAGCTGTGGGCCCTTGCCCTACCTTCTCTTCAGTAATACTGAGCAAAAGTATCTATTTAGGATAGATGCCTTTACAGGGTCCTCCTCCTCACATGCTCCCTTTTCTCCATTAAGCTTAGCAATACCCCCTCTGGACTTTCTCCTTTCACTAATGTATCTATAGAAAGTCTTGTCACCTTCTTTTACTGTCCGTGCTAGTGTTTCCTCAGTTTGGGACTTTGCCTGCCTTACTGCCTTACCTGCTTCCCTTAGGGCAGTTTGGTATGCCTCCCTATCTTCATCCCGCTGTGTTCCCTTATATTTTCTGAAGGCCAGCCTTTTGGCTCTGACCTTTTCTGCTACTGTATTTGAGAACCAAAGTGGTTTCCTTCTTTTACACTTCCTTTTCTGTCTAACACAATGGGATGTTGCTTCAAGTATTGTATCCTTAATGCTTGCCCACTTTGCCTGTACCTCCTCACCTGTGTTTCTTTTTGCCAGGGCTAGCTTAACTCTGTTGGCCATCTTATCAAAGTCAGCTCCTCTGAAGTCCCATATTTTTGCCTTGGAATGGGATGATTTAGATGTAGTAGCCAAATTGAACCATACCATGGCCCTATTTTTCTGCCACAGTGATGGAACTGTTCTGGGGGGGCAAGTGGCACCCATATGTGAGGTGACCAAGGGGGATGGCATGACATATTTGGGAGCTGCAGCACTGGAGGCCCCATACATGTTCCCAGGAGTGCACAATGACAGGTTCACATATTGGGGTGGGAGTGGTCACTTGTATTGCTGTGCATGGTATCAGCACAACCATGATAACACATGGGTACCACATTGCGTATAGCGTGCATACTGTATCTGTTGCATGCCAGTCACTGTGAGGGCTGCCAGTGGCAGAGCCATGCCCGTAACAGTCATGAACAGCATACTACACACATATGACAAGCACACAGGACAAGGCAACTGGCATGCCTGCTACTGGCTGTGACATCAATGTGTCCAATAGCTAACCAGGGGGTTGCTGCCAAGGGTGTAGTGTTCCTTTGATGGAGTATAGTCGGGGAGGGGGCCAGTGGAGACAGGGAGATCGCAGGTGGGTCACATGCAAAACTGGGGGGACCAGTGTCACCTATGGACATGGTCAAGATGGGGGGAGGAAAGTGTAACATGGGGACACATCACATGCCACACAGACACCTGGCCTCATTAATATGACATAGGGATTGGGACAGGTGATAGGTTTGCCTACCACTTCTGCAGCACATGACAGCAGGTGAAACATTCAGACACCAAACATCCCACCATGGTCTGCTCACCACAGTGGAATTTGCACAGTGCTGTGGTGTGGGAACCTTGCTGGGCCCAATGTGGAATAGCCAAATGTGCAGCACATCTATAACATGCATTGCATGACCTCATTGCCCAGACGACACCCATCCATTTTGCCACAACTGAGGTACCCTATGGCATACAGAACCCCCAGGACAAAGGAGGGGATATGGGAGGCCACCAATTCCAACTACCAAGTATGCACCCCCTCCTACCTGTAGACCCCGCACCCATCACCACCACTGAACCAGTCCAGCACCATGGGCCAGGTACTAGGGTGGCACTGCAGGGGTCTGCATTGGCAATCCTGCCATGCTGTTCTGCCATAACACACCTGGAGGCATGGACATGCCAGGCACAATGCTGGACTGTACCCTTACACACCCAATGTAGGGGGGTTGTGCCACACTGTTTATGGCCAACCATCCATCCCCCCCCCCCGATTTGGAAGACTGCACCCCTGGGGGATGGTGGTGGGTCATGTCCACAACATGGATTCATGTGTCACATTTGACCCCACCAAACCCCATGAGAAACTGGCATTTGTCAATGCTGAATGTTTGCTTGCTGGTATTGGCATTGGTAGTGCCGGAGTTAATGAGATGCATAATAGGAATGGCAGTGAAGTGTTGAAGTAACACCAACCACCACCCCCACCTTGCAAAAACAAACAAGCATTGGGGGTGTGCCTTTGGGTCATCAGCCATAACGATCACGCCATTCCACCTCACCCCACCCTGCAGACACCGACGGGTGTCGAGGTGTACCTTGGGGTCTTCGGACCTTGTGCTCACCCCATTCCATAAGGAAAAAAGCTGAGATGGGTGTAGTATACGTGAATAGGGTGAACGATAGGACCGAAAACCCCAAGGCACACCTCGATGCCTGTCACTGGCTGTAGGGTGGGGTGGGGTTGGAATAGCATGAGCATTACAGCCGACGACCCCAAGTCATACCCCCAATGCCTGTCAGTCTGTACAGGGTAGGGGTTATGGTTGGAAACCCTAAAACCCTGGGCATTTGTTGGTATTTTCACTCCAAATTTTCAACATGGGCTTTTTGGGACCCCACCTCTTGAACAGTGGCACTATCATTTCACTACTCCATCCCAAAAGGTGATTTCGCACAGTGACTGCGCCATTCAACGTCACAGGTGTGAAAACACATTTTGGGCAGGATGTGAAAAATGACAGCTGTACTGTTCATGAGGAGGTGTGAAAAAATGGCAATGTTGAAAATCTGGAATGAAAATATGAAAAGAATTGTTGAGAGGATTCATGAAACTGTGCAATGCACACTCGTAACACAGTCATTTTTGAATGTTTTCACCAAATGTTCAGCATGGCCTTTTGGCACCTCCTGTTATGAACAGTGGCACTGTGATTTCATTAATCTGTCCTGAAAGTTGATTTCGCACAGCGACCACGCCTTTCTGCACCACAGGTGCAAAAACATATTTCGGGCAGGATGCAAAAAATAACAGCTGTACTGTTCATAAGGGGGTGTGGAAAAATGGCAATGTCGGAAATTTGGAGTGAAAATATTAAAAATTGATGAAGTTAGGAGCATGCATAGAAACTATGCAATGCACACTCATAACACAGTCATTTTTGGGAGTCTGTTCACCAAATTTGCAACATGGGCTTTTTGGGACCCCACCTCATGAACAGTGGCACTGTCGTTTCGTTAATCTGTCCTGAAAGGTTATTCCATGTAGTGACTGTGAAATCACCTTTTGGGACTGAGAAACTAAATGACAATGCCAGTGTTCATGAGGTGGGGTCCCAAGAACCCCATATTGAAAATTTGGGACCAGAACTCCAAACATTGGCTGAGATATCAACCTAGTTGACCCCCGCCATTGCCAGCCATTATAGGGCTTACATGTGATTTCTTCAGTTCCTGGTTGCGCTTTGAAGAATGCAGATGTGTTTGCAGTTCACTAAAGATCACTGCTCCTGACCTCCACAGGTAAGTATGGAGTGGGGGGTGCATGGAGGAGGGTCCTTAGAGGGAGGGTTGGGATGGGAGGGAGTGGCGGGGATGACGAGGACCATTTTCATTTTTTTCAGGTTTTAAGAAAAAGACCTTGGGGGACGGTTTTCTTATTTACAGGTGTAATATTATTAAAACAGATTTTGACACACTGGGGTGGGCTCCCAATGTGCCAAACTAGTGGAGGGGGGATCAATGCTGACCCATGGATTAGGCACCACAAGGTTGGCTGGGAAAATAGGGGCATGGGGGGGTCCAGTGCATACAACACCGGGAGTGGGCATTCCAGTATCGAACATAAAGAAGTATTTTGGCACACTATGGTGGGCTCCAGGAAGTGCCACATGAATGGGGGAGGGGATACATACCAACATGGGATAGGGCACCCCAATGTTGGCTTTCAGAGAGTGTGTGGGTGGGGGGCAGCAGGAGTCCCTGCCTGTGGTAGCTGCGCCGTGGCTCATTTTTATTTATTTAACTGTTTCACCAGGAAAGGCACACTGAACAAACTGGGGACAGGAGCTAGCAAGAACCAAAACTCTGCCCATGCACATTACTGTGCACTGTAATGCACATGGCCAGAGTCTTGTCAGATGGATGTTTGTGTGCCTAGTTAGGGAGGGGAGGCTGACTGCAATAACGAAACTGTCTCTGATTGCAGCGGCAGATTTCTTTCAAGTGCGGCTCTCGCTCTGAAACTGCCATCATTGGCAGCTTCCCAGTTTATTGGTAGCCAAGGGACATGCCCATTACAGTGTCCACTGCATTGGTCACAAAATGGGCACACCTCTGCAATGCTGTACTATCTCAATATGTTTCTTGTGCACTGCATGCACAAGCAAACATAAAAAAGGAATTGTAGGCAGCTGTGTGACGGTCTCCTCTAGAGACAGATTCGAGTTTCTAGCAGTCCACTGTTTAACTTCCACAAGTCCTAGTGACACTTCGTGGGCAAACCATGAACAGAGAGGACCAACATCTGCAGGGGCATCCACAGGTAGTCCACAGTTCAGCACAGGACCCTGTTTAATTATCACCAGGGTACTCCAAGACTAAAACAGGACCAAACCAACCTACTGTATATTGTCAAGTGGTGACTGGGCTGTAACCAGCCTAAAACCATTCTGGGGTAAAGCCACACAGTAATTCACAGAAGGTTATATGGTAGCAAGAGGACTGTTGGGAGAGCAACCATAACTCATTTTAAAGTAGGGCCACAAAGGTATATCTCTACAGTTAAAAAAACACTGCATACGGGAATTGGGGAGGGCACTGCTGGGGGTTATGGGTGGAGTGTGGAGGCTGTGGGATAATGGTGATCCCGAGGGTGATCTAGGAACATAGCCATTGTCTCATTTGTAGGAGGGGACATACCCCAAGGACTGCATTTGAGGCTGCCAAGGCTGAGACATGTCACTTGGCAGCCAAAGCCAGTAAGCCAATAAGGGTACTATAAGCTCCAGCACCATGAAAGTCCTCTTAGACCAGTAGAGGTAGATGAATTGTAGTGGGGGGAGAAAGACAGGGAAGGGGGAGATGCCAATAGAATATGGTGTGTGTGCCTCTAACATGCATCTATCCCTGTTAAAGAAAAGTCATCCGAAGTCCCACACAGAAGGGAAGAGACAAGCACACTTAAGAAAACAATGCACCATCCAGTACTAACAAGCCAAGGATGGGAAGTGGCTTCAAGGAAGGAAAGAGAAATGTTATAGTTATCAGAGATGTCATAGTCAGGGGATGTGGATGATGGTGGTTGCCTCAGATATTCAGAAGTCATCCCACTGCTACCCTGGAGCCACAGCAGATGGACTCAGGGCCATGGTAGTGGAACTCATTTTGAAGAAGGAGGGGAAGCCAGATGCAGCAGTGGTGTATATAGGCAAGAATGATCTGGACAGAAGATGTGTCGAAGTATTAAAGGAGAGCTTCTTCAGCTTAGGTAGGACATTGAGGGAAAGAGCTGGGGAGGGGGACCTTCTCTAAGGTCCAAAAAAGACCATGCTGTAATGAAAGGGAGCAGTTCATGATACACCAGTTCAATACATGGCTGAAGTGTTGGTACAAGGGGAAGGGGTTTTGTCTCCTAGATGATTAGGGGCTCACCTGGAGGGTCTGGAGGTTGTTCAAGTGGGATAGCCCATAGCCTGATGATGATACCATGGTGTTCAAGCAAATATTTACAATGCATATTAAGGCACATTTGAACTAGAAGCGGGAAAAGCAGTACAGTTGGAGACAGATACACCTATGCAGCTGAGGAGGCCCAAAAGGCCTCCCCAGCACCAGTACCAATAGAGGAGACAACAAGCAAAAAATATCCAGGATAAGCAGTAAAGAAATCAGAAAGCTAGGAATATTTATTTATTTTAATTTAATCAGCTTTATTGATTTTTCAGTTTACAAGCACAAACAGGGTACATAAAGCATGAAAGTGACATTTATTTAGTTTTTTGATTACCGGGTAAGTGCTCTAGATAAAGAAATTGCCGATTTTCAGTTATGACCCGGATGAAGCATACAGAAGGGGGAGGCAGGGGTATGGTAGGTCTGAGACAAGGAAAGTGGCAGGGGGGAAGTGTGGTTATGAGCAATTGTGGGAGAACGTGGAAGCAGGGAGCCTGGAGGGCTGTGTGCAAACACCAGGCGCTCATTGAATAAGACCTGAGACTTGCAGGCAATGGTGGTAGAAGCCCCATTGGACTTGGTGGTGGTCATGGAAGTACAGGCAACATAACACAATGACTAGGACTTCACCATTTCAGATTTTGAAATGTACAGGAGGCTAGGAAATGGAGAAGAGAGGGAAGGGTGGTATTATATGTATTACATTGCTTGCTCTTAATCCTCACAAATGTGGTATCCCTGATGGCCTTGATCCCAAGCTTCTACTTCTTTCAGCCTCTGCCTCTGTCATTCTGCTGCCAGTTACTCTACTTCTCAACCTTTCTTTTTCCTCTGCAACTGTTCATGATACCTGGAAGCAGACTACTGTCATTCCTATCCCTAAAGGTGGTGATCCCTCCTCTCCTGGTAACTACTGTCCCATCTTTCTCCATCCTAACCTAGCTAAGTTACAGGAACACCTTGTACTACTGCAATTCTCTACCTTCTTTGACTCCTCCTTCTTCTTCATCTTCTTTCAGTCTGGTTTTAGAAAATCTCACTCCACCTCCACTTCCTCTCCTATGGCTCATCGACTCCAACCTCACCGGTATGAATCAAGGTCTGATCACGTCTGCCATTTTTGTTGATCTTGCTAAAGATTTTGACATAGTCCCACATCCCCTCCTTCTTGACAAGCTAAAACCAATAGTTCTTTCTGACTCTGCAGTCAACTGGTTTAGCTCATACCACTTCATCACCACTCCCTATCTGCTCAGGTGTCCCTCAAGGGTCTGTCCTGGGTCCTGGTCTTTTTTCCATATTCTTGAATGACCTTACCTCTGTCTGTTCCTCTGCATCCATTCATATGTATGCTGATAATACAGTTATTTTTGCATCTGGCTCTTCTTCTCATGATCTTACTTCAAAACTTCAGCTGGACTTTCACAATATTCTGCACTGGTTCTAGCCTAACCAACTATCCCTCAATGCAAAAACAAACCAAAAAAAAACAGTCTCCATAACTTTGGTTACCCATCAGAGGCTTTCTAGATTTGCCTCTCTCCCTTCTTTTCACACCTTTGATAGTGCTGTTATTGAGGATGTTTCCTCTTTCAAGTACCTTATGGTCTGGCTTGACCTACATCTTGATTTCTTGGTTCATGTTGATGCTATTCACCAAAAGCTTCACCCCAAGCTTGGCCTCTACAGGAACAAAGTGATCATCCCACTTCCTATCCACCATGAGATTGTTTTAAAGATGATTCTCCCTATTTTTGATTATGGTGACATAGTCTGCAGTTGAGCTCCCAAATCCTCCTTTGTCAGACTGGACCCCCTTTTCAACTTTTTGTCATTTTGCTATAGATTGTTCCCCATGTACTCTCCACTGTTCACTCTACTCTGCTTTTTCACTCCCCTCTCTTGATGCCTCCCACTGTGACTCCTTTACACCAAAATTCTGGTTTGGATCCCTTCCTTTCTACTTTACTTCCCTCGTATTCTCTACCTCAGCTTCCTGATATCTGTATATGCTATACATAATATTGCTTCCCATTCCCTCAGTATTCCTTCTAGGAAATCTATGGCTGAACAATCTGCTCTCTCATATCACTTTCCTAAACGTTGGTCCACCCTTCCCTTATCTACTTGCTCTTCCTCTTCGACTTTCTCCTTAAAGTCTCTCCTTCCTGACTTTTTTCCTCCTTCCTACAACTGTCTTTGACCCTCTTCCTTCCCCCCTCACTAGTTTTTCCCTGGCAATCTGTTTTTATTACCTGTGCACATATTATTCTGATTTGTATTTAAATTTTGATTGTTTCTTCATTTAAACTGTATTGCTGCACCTTTCCATATAAATTGTAACGGATGCATATGATGTTCTTTCTCCCCTACCCCAGGACATATCTGAAAATGAGCTGTTACCAGTTCAGTATGTCTTTCCAGGTGATACTTTTGAAAGGAAGGAAGGAAGGAAGGAAGGAAGGAAGGAAAGGCATCAGAGTCATGGAGGTCAAGGAACATGGGATGTGTAAAGATACAGAAACAGTGTCGGTGCAGGTAATCACAGGTAGGGAGAGTAACAGCAGGACTGGAGTAATATATAGACCACCATCTCAGAAAGAGGTGACTGACAAAGAAAGGAGGGAAGAAATTAGAATGGTACTGTAGTATAGTAGGGAGATATGCTGCTAATGGAAGAGTTCAGCATGCAAGATGTGTACTGGGCCACCACAGTGGCAGCAAGTACAAGGAAGCAGTTGCTAGTAGAGGCATTTTAGGTGGTATTTCTGACACAGAGCATAGAGGAACCTACTGTACAATCAAAGAAGCCATATTTGATTTGGTCCTCACAAACAGGGATAGTATAATGGAGGTTACAGTTCAGGACCCGCTGGGAACTAGTGATCATTGTTTGATATCAGCTCAGAGGCAGACAGAAATCAGTTACAGACAAAGGAGAATAACAGCATACTGTAGGAGCCCCTAGATGGACATCTCCTGTTGTGCTCCCTTGATTTAGGAGTATAACCTGCCCTTTTTGTGGGCTTGTTTAGTATTAATTATAAATTATGGCTCTGTGTATGAAAAACAATCTTGTCTGTCAATATTGTAGTTATGGAAGCATCCTCATATTTATATGCATTTATTGAGAGAATTTTAAAAATCTGTTGTGGTTATGGCACAAGTCAAATGAATAAATTACTACTATTGAGATTCTAGATTTCAGAAGGGCAGATTTTGGTAGTATGTAGGAGCTGCTGAAGGAGGAGGTGTGGGCAGCAGTGGGTCTGGACAAATGGAATTTAACTAAAAATGAGGTATTAGAGGCCACAAGTCTCAGTGTAATATCAAATCTGTTGACATAAAGAGGCTAATGGTCCATTGAACCTGCTTAAATTATGCTGTCTATCCTCCTACCTACTCTCGGTGGTGAGGGTTGTCCTATTCTACCCCCCCATCATCTACCCTCCCATGATATGTTCCAGTGGGACTGAGTCCTCTTTCTCTGTCCCAATCATGTTTGAACCCATTTAGGGTACTTGCTCCACCAAATCCTCAGGAGAAAGTTTCATGGCTCCACCACACCCTCAGTGAAGGACCTCTTCCTCACATCCCTCTTAAATCTACCTGCCACAGCCTCCGATAATGATCTCTTGTGACTGCATCCCAGTTTCTAACAAACAGATTTTCACTATTCATCCTGTTTATACCCCTCAAAAACATATGTCTCTGTCATGCCCTTTCCCACATCTGGCCTCCAGTGAGTACATGTTCAAGACTACCAGCTGTCCTTTATAGGATCTGCCTTTCTATTCTTGCATCATTTTGGTGACCCTTCTCTATACTGACTTGAGCCTGTCTATGTCTTTTCCCAGGTGAGGTCACCAGAACTGTACACGTTATTCCAGGAGAAGCCTCACCATCACCAGCAATCTGTACAGGGGTATTATCACTTCACTTCTTCTGCTCTCAAAACCCCTTCCAATGAACTCCAGCATCCTTTGCCTTATGGTATGCTTTATTGCACAGGCGGGTTTCCTTGAGGGCATCCCTGATGATGGCTTTCAGTTCCATCGTATCTACTGTAGTGGCCAGTTTAACCGCTCCCATCCAATACTCATCGCATGAGTTTCTGTTCCCTAGGAGCATCACCTCGAGCTTCTTGGTGTTAAATTTCAACTGCCACATCTTTGACCACCTTTCTACCTTTACTAGTTTTTTTCTAAATTTCCCTCACCCCTTTCTCACTGTCTACCCTCCTGCATAGCTTTGTGTTGCCAGCAAATAGATACATCTTGCCTTGGATCCCCTCTCCTCCCCATATCATTAATGAGCATATTGACTAGGACAGGTCCCAGTACTGATCCTGCAGCACCCTTTTGTGGCCCCACTTCAACTTGGTCACATTTACTACTACCCTCTGTTGCCTCCCCCTCAGTCAATTTCTGATCTATTTGACTAAACCCTTCTCTATTTTAAATCCTCTGGCTTCTTTAGCAGCCTCCTGTGTAGCACCAAATTGAAGGCTTTGCTGAAGTCAAAGTAGAATACATCAACCACCTGCCCTCTAAAACACTCACCCATCACCATGCCTGAAGAGCACCAGCCCGTTGGAAGCCCAGCACCTGAATGCTTCCCTGTGGTTGATTATATTACAACAATTAGAACCAATGCAATTGCATACCCGTTTAAGAATCCAGTATTTAGCTGGAGATTTATGTGAGTTTGGCTATGCCTTGAAAAAGTGTACATATTACTTGAAACATTGGAACATGTGGGGGTGAGTGCTGCTGCTGTGATTTTAACTTGCTTTAATAAATTATTTATTTCTTCCCCAACTCCATCTTCTCCACCCTGCACGACTTCCTCTCAGTAAATTGTAGATGCCTCTAAACTCGTATAGCTTCTCTTTCCCCCTACTCTCCTACAGGCATTCTTTCTGTCATTCCCTATTAACCACCACAAGAGTTCCTCCTCCCTACTTATCCCTCCCCTACTTGTTCTTTACTATCAATTATGGTTTCTTGACACTATGCGTAATTTTTTGAACTGATGTGTTTATACCAAAAGAAAACACTTGTATTTGACGCATGTGATTTTTTTCTACAGTGAACATTAATTTATAGCACTTCTCTTGCTTTCTGCAAATTGTATAATGTTATCATCACTATACTTTGTCATTGCAATTCTGTATATGTTCTGCTGCTATGTCCTTCCAAATACACTCTCCCCCAGGATGCACCGGGAGATGAGCAACTTGCTGTTCAGTGTGCATTTCTGGTGAAACTCTTCAATAAATAAGTAAATTAAATTACATTTCTAAACTGAATCCACCTCAGAGAGTCTTTTTGTTTAAGGGTGTTACTTATGACATACTGTGGAACTATTGTTCATTACGACCTGGGTCACCTACATTTTTATGTTGGCTTGTGCTTGCACGCCAGCCAACATATTGCAGTAGTAGCAGATTTGGAGATGCGGTCACTGTGGGCGAATGCAGGGCATGCATCAGTAGGTGCGTCCCTCATTCCCCAATAAGGTAGCTGTAGGTGCTGACACCAGCAACATGTAAACTGGTCACCAGATCTAAAAAAAGGTCCACTGCAATGAGAGCCAAGCTCATCATGCAGCGCCGTGCCTTTCCTGGTGAAGCAGTTTAATAAACATGGCAGCATTAACTGCTGCCATTCAGAGTGCCGACTTCAGGAATGCCCAATCCCCCTGTCGGCATGCCCCAACCCACTTCATTTGCCAACAGGGGAGCCCACTCCCCATCGGCATAATGCCCCCCTCCCATTCCACTTGTGTGCCGAGGGGGTGCCCAATCCCTCTCAGCATCATGCACCCTCCCACAGTCTTTCATTGCCGACAGGGGCCCAATCCCAATCAGATTCAGTCCCCTCTGCCCAGTTCACTTTGCCGATGGGGGAGCCCACCCCATCGGCATAATGTCCCCAGCCCCTGATTTATGCTGCATGCCAAGGGGGTGCCCAATCCCCCTCCTCAGCATCATGCGTGCCCCCCAACTGTTTCTGTGCCGAAGGGGGGCCCAATCCCTGTTGGCTGCAGTCCCCCTCCCTGTAATGCAGATGGTACACTGGGAGCCCACCCCAATGTACCAAAAAAAGACCTGCAAAAAAGGAAAACCAACCCTCATTGTCTTTTTTTTTTTACACCTGTGAAAGAAGAAAATGGTTCCTTGCGGTGTCTTCTGCCCCCTCCTCCAACCCGCACCCACCCTCTGCGTACCCTGCCTCCCCACACACACCCTCACCCCATACTTACCTCCAGAGTCCAGTGTGATGATCTTCAGTGGACTGGGAACACATCTGCACTCTTCAAAGCCGACCGCGAATTGAAGAAATCCCGGTAAGATGTATAATGGCATAAATAGGGTTTTTTCAACTTTGGTGCATATCTAGGGCATTTTTGGGAATTTTGGCACCAAATTTTCAACATGGGATTATTGGAACCCCTCCTCATGAATTCAGTCACTGTCATGGCATTATTCAGTCCTGAAAAGTGATTTCGTGGTCACTGCATGGAATCACCTTTCGGGTCTGAGTAATCAAACGACAGTGCTGCTATTCATGAGGTGGGCTCTCAAAAAGCCTATGTTGCAAATTTGGTGAAACAAATCAAAAAAATGACTGTTTTATGAGCGTGCATTGTGCAGTTTACACGCACACTCATAACTTCATGAATTTGTAATATTGTCATGCCAGATTTTCAACACTGGCAATTTTCCACACCTCCTTATAAACAGTACAGCTGTCATTTTACATATCCTGGCTGAAATGTGTTTTCGCACTTCCTGCACAGAATAGCATGGTCGCTGTGGGAGATCATGTTTAGGGACAGATTAAGAAAATGACAGAGGCACTGTTCATGAGCAGAGGTCCTAAAAGGCCTATATTGAAAATTTGGTGGTGAAAGTCCATAAAATGACTGCGCTACAAGCATGTGTTGTGCAGTTTCCACGCACCCTTGTAACTTCACAAATTTGCAATATTTTCATGCCAGATTTTCAACACTGGCATTTTTTCACATCTCCTTATGAACAGTACAGCTGCCATTTTTCACATCCTGCCTAAAATGTGTTTTCGCACCCGTGGCACACAATGGCATGGTCGCTGTGGAAAATCAACTTTTGGGACAGATTAACAAAATCACAGTGCCACTGATCATAAGGGGAGGTACCAAAATGCCTGTGATTAAAATGTGGTTAAAAAGATCCCAAAAATAATTGGGTTACGGATGTGTGTTGCGCAGTTTCTATGACTGCTCATGATTTCACCAATTTTTCAGATTTTCACTCCAGATTTTCAATGTTGCCATTTTTTTACACCTCCTCATGAATAATACAATTGTCATTTTTCACATCCCGCCCAAAATATGTTTTCATGCCTGTGTCACCAAATGGCATAGTCACTGTGCAAAACCACCTTTTGGCTAACAAACTGATAGTGCCGCTGTTCATGAGGTGGGGTCACAAAAAGCCCACGTTGAAAATTTGGAGCGAAAATACCAACAAACGCCTATGGCGTTAGGGTTTCCAACTGTAACATCCCACCCTGTAGAGACTGACAGACGTCAGGGGTGTGACTTGGGATCATTGGCTGTAATGCTCATGCCATTCCACCTCAACCCCCCACCCTGCAGCCAGTGACAGGCATCAAGGTGTGCCTTGGAGTGTTTGGCCCTGAAGTTCACCCCATTCTCCTATACTGCACCCATCTCAGTGTATTTCCTTATGGAATGGGCTAAGTATAAGGCCCAAAGACCCCAGAGCACACCACGACACTTGTCAGTGTCTACAGGGTAGGGTGAGGTTAAATGGCATGAGCGTTATAGCTGATGACCCAACGACACACCCCAACACCTGTCAGTCTCTGCAGGGTGGGGTTGGGGTTGGCATCAGTTCAATACTTCACTGACATTCCTATTATGCATCTCTAACTCCTGCACTACCACTACAGGCGAGACAACATTTGGCATTGACAAATGCTTGTTGTGTTTGTGCATAGTGATTAGCACTAGTCTCTCATTTGATTGCATACAGAGATTAGTGCTAGTCTCTCTCACCTAGTCATTCCAAGGGAACCCTTGTTTACCCCTATTTGAGTTATCTGTGCTTCTGAGCTTTATGCACCATGTTTGGCTTAGTTATTTAAATATCTTACTTATTCATTCTTATGGAACACCCTGGCCATTCCAAGAGAATCATAGTTTATCACTGTCTGGGTTACTTGTGCTTGAGTTTTATGCATAGTGTTCTGGTTCATTTACTTAACTACCTTACATACTAAATCTTAGGGATTCTACCTTTGTCCATCTGGGCCCCCCCCTTTTTTTTTTAACTGGTACACTGTGATTAGCCCAAGCATAACTAGTCTGTTTCCCAGTATTGTATTACAGATTGCTTTTGAGCTGTGTCTACCCTGAGCCACTAAAACTATCTTCACTGGTTAGTAACAATGGGCCTGTTGCTACTGAGCACTCTGGTTGCTGCATTACCTGGGAGACACTGTATATCTCAAATTCCCTCCCCCTCATGTACACGGACAAAGTCAGGCATGTAATCCCAATGGATTTCAGCATGTGAAATTACATAGCTCATATACAATATGCTATGCCTCACAATCTTTACTGGCCCAAACACTGTATCACCATGACGTCTTCTTACTTAAGTAAACTTCACTGGGGCTTGATCAGTAAGCCTGTGTGTTTGAGAAATTGCTAATTAATTTATGTAATATTCCTGGGCCTACCTCTGCTTCCCCTACTACTTTTAGACCATCACCATGGCAGTCCACTAAGGTCCTAAAAATAGTGCACCTTAACATAAGAAGTCAAATCCCCAAAACTGATAAACTTACAGTTGGGTGTCGTACTACCAACATGATGTGCTGGGTGTGTCTGAAACTTGGTTTAAACCATCCATACTGACAGTCTTTTTGTGAAATTCAAGGGTAAAACTGTATTCGACAAGCTCCCCCTGGCCTTAAGAGAGGAGGAGGAGGCACACTAATCTACTTTAGAGCTCACCTCAATGTAACCTTGCCTAGCTATACTTCTCAGCCTGAATCCCTTCTAGAATACTGCCATGGTGTACTTACCAAGCAAGCAAAATTTATTTATAGAACGCTATTCTCATAGGATCATAACATTTTACAGAGAAAAATCATAAAATCATGAACATCCATTTCACAGCATAAAATTTTAAAAACATATATAAGTGCCAGCCCGGTGTCACTGAGAGCTAAAGCACTGGATGCCACACCTTGTGCCATGCCGGTGACCGGGGTTCGGGAATAGACTCGGGACATCAGGGGTTGGCAGGGGAAGGAGAGGATTGAGCATCTGGAGTACTGCTCTCCTCTCCTCTCCTCTCCTGCAGAGAGTTGGGGAGCTTGCTTCACTCTGTAGCAGCCCCCCAGTGGAGACCAGGAGCACTGCAGTGTGGCCCTGCACAGGGGCTAAGAAAACCAGGGAAAAAATGGCATCTTGGGTGACCAGATGTTGGCCGCCTGGACCCTTGACACCACAGAGACCCCAGAAAGCTGGGACCAACCTCAGTAGCACCCAGGGCCAAGAAAAGCAAGCCACAAGGCACATTCTCTCCAGAAGGCGAGGACCCACCCGATGAAGGGATACGTTGGGTTACCCTGTAGAGTGGCTGCAATGTGAGGCGGAAGTTGATGACGGAAGTTCTCAGGGAAGGTGAAAGTTTCCCTGGTGGCCTGAAGGAGAGGCCAGTTGAGACAAGGAGGAGGCAGAAAAACAAATACTGCAAAAAACCCCAACATATATAAACAGCAGGATTAAATATCTTAAAATGCCAGTTCAAATAAATAAGTTTTTAAAGCAGATTAGAAATTAGTATATCTCCTTTAATAAATATTTAAGTAATAGCAACAGTATTAATGAGCAGGAAGTATTTTGTCTTTTCTCATGATAAAAATTGTAAAAAAGTTTTTACCTATCCTGTTAGGATAAGCAGATGTTATTTAGTAAACATTGTATAGCACTTTAGGTATCACTATAAACCACTTAAAAGCACACTGCACCTTTAAATGGGTTTTGTAATAGGATTGGTCAACAGAATTTTAAATACAATGACTCTCCCATTGACCAGTATCCCTTGAGAAAGCCTATGGGTGAAACCTGGTCAGGAGCTCTGCTTCTATTGCCTCGGTATGCACAACTTTGTAGCTATTTTTGCACAATAAATAATTTGAAACCCTGCTTTTGACTGATCCTGTTTTTTTGCTGTTGTTTCCAGTCTTGTTTCAAATCAAGCACAGGCCTTCAAAGTGGAGTGCTCATGTGTTGTTCCTGGATTTTTTGGGTTACCCTGTAGAGTGGCCGAAATGTGAAGTGGGAGTTGGTGACGGAGCAGTTCTCAGGGGAGGTGAGAGTGTCCCTGGCAGCCCGAAGGAGAGGCCGGTCAAGACAAGGAGGAGGAGGAGGCAGATAAACAAATAGTGCAAAAAAAACCCAACATATATAAACATATAAAAACAGCAGGATTAAATGTCTTAAAATGCCAATTCAAATAAATAAGCTTTTAAGGCAGAATTAAAGGCATCAACAGATGGGCACTCCCTAACCCGGTGAGGTAGAGAATTCCACAGGGTCAGAGCTACAAAGGCAAATGATCTGGCACCTGAAGTTTTCAAACAGATCCTGGGAATCTCCAGCAATCCCTCGTTGGTGGAGCGGGGAGGACAAAGGGGGCAGTAAGGACAAAGAAGATCTTGTAGATACTGAGGTCCCTGTCCATGTAGGGCCTTATAGATCAATAATCCAACCTTGAAGGAGATCCTCCACCACACCGGCAGCCAGTGCAGTTTGCAGAGCACAGGTGTGACATGGCAAGATCTTGATAAGCCAGTCAGCAGCCTAGCAGCCACATTCT
This sequence comes from Neoceratodus forsteri, assembly GCA_016271365.2. Lineage (NCBI taxonomy): Eukaryota > Metazoa > Chordata > Ceratodontiformes > Ceratodontidae > Neoceratodus > Neoceratodus forsteri. The sequence goes on from CM057454.1 coordinate 1,104,616,436, forward strand.
GCACTAGCTGCAGAGATCCACCCTCGGTAGCCTTAGGTATGGGGCATTGCAGTAATCAAGGTGTGTGGTCACAAAGGCATGGGCCAGTGTCAGAAGTTCATCAGGTGGGAACAATTCAATTCAATTTTATTTTACCAGAAATTACACCATTGAGAAGGACTCATTTACAAAGTGGTCAAGGAGGACAGGCAAAACATTTCAAAATACACAGTACAAAAAATTACATAGCAAATAGCAAAGGCATAACAAGATGTGTGAGATGATTCCGATACATAGGGTTAACAACAGAGATTAGCACTGAAGCTGAGTAACATTCAAGGGTTTACATCAGGAGCAAACATAAGACATATGATCAAGGCATAAAGCTTCTAACACATATACTAGTGAGGCTGGGGATAATGTTGAAGAATGACTAAGCAAGGGTGAGAAAGTGGGATAAGAGAGAATAGCAGAAAGCAGGGATGTGGAGCTATTCAAAGGGCATGGGCTAGAAGAGAAGGACAAGGAAGAGCTGAAGTAGTAGAAAGCAGTGGGTGGGCAAGGGAAACCAGATAAGATGGGAGGCCACATCTACAAGTGCTATAGCTGAACTACGGCCTAACAGTGGCCTAGGTGTAGCATTGACAATTATTTACCCATACAGATTTTAGCATTGATTTAAAGGAGTTTATAACAATCAGCTGGGTTAGTTTTAAAGTATCTTGGATAGTAGTGAGACCAGGTGCTTTATCCAAACGATATTCGCCAGATGGTAAATTGGGTCTTAACAACAGCTGATACCTAAGACTTAAGTGTCAGATCACTATCAAGGATAACGCCCAGATTCTGCACCTATCAGAGGCATCAGCTGGTTGCCACCCAGTCATATCCAGATGGCTGCCCATCTGGCAGCCTCTACCCAATGACCTGGGTCCACAACCAACATCTCAGTCTTATCCGATTCAGTCTCAGCCAACTGGCACTCATCCAGTCCTGAATCTCGAGAGATAGTTGTTAAAGACTGAAACAGCATAGTTTTTCCCAGGCACAAAGGACAAGTACAGTTGAGTATCATCTGCATAGCAGTGAACAATTAACCTGTACCACCTAATAATATCCCCCAATGGCAGCATATACACCACTTAACAACATCTGGGAAAGCAAAGAGCTCTGTGGTACCCACATAGCAGGGGGAGAGAGGAGCCGAGGAGAACACTCCCAACTCAACTTTCTGCATCCTACCAGTGAGGAAAGAGTGAAACCATCTGAACCAGACAGTCCACATAATAACCACAAGTGCTCTAGCAACATCCCATGTCCACAGTGTCAAACGCTGAGGCGAGATCAAGGAGGACCAAGATGGAATGACTCCTCTGATCTCTCACTGTCAGGAGATCATTAAGTACCCAAACTAACACGGTCTCAGTACTATGCTTCTTCCTGAAACTGGACTGGAGAGAGAATCATAGATGTCGAGGGTGGTCAGATGCTCCTCAAGCTGCAACATGACTGCCTTCTCAATATCCTTACCCACAAAAGGTAGGTTAGAGACAGGCCTGTAGTTTACAAGACAATCAGGGTTGAGAGAAGATTTGTTTCAGGAGGGGGTGAACCATCACCTCCTTCAGGGTATCTGGAAACACCCGGTCTCCAATGAACATGTAAATATCTCAGCAAGGACCGGTCTGATTTCCTCCATGCACCCCATCAGGAGGCATGTTGACCAGAGTCTAAACTACAGTGTTGGTTGCAAACTCTGGATCATCTTCACAACACCTCAATTGCCAGCTGGCTAAAATCTGTCCAGACAAACTGGGTGCTTGCAGCCTTGCACTGATCTCTGCCCATTTGAGCAAGCTATGCGGATCTCATATCTGATGGTGGCAACCTTATCTGCAAAGAATCGAGCAAACTCATCATGCTTCTTCTGTGAAAAAGCTCCCTGATTCTGGAGACAAGTTGGATTGCACAACCTGTCCACAGTATGGAAAAGCTAAGCCAGTCGATTTCTTGCAGGTGCAATCTCTCTGGACAGGAATTCTGCCTTTTTATGGGAGACTGCAGATTGATAATCCCTATAGTGGGACACCAATCCAAGTTTGTCCTGATCCAAGCCCGATTTCTGCCAGCAATGCACCAACCTTCTCCCCACTCTCCTCAACCTCGCTAAGGACCCATCAAACCAAGGTGGGCCTATGGTGAAGTATGAGAGCAAACCCGGACAGGAACAATGGAATCCAGAGCAGTCCCCACCGCCTCATTATAGGCTTGCAGAAGATCCCTTGGGTCAATGCTGACACTTGAACAACCTGATAGATCAAGGATCACCATAAGGCCATCAGGGGTCAAGCCCCGCAAAGGGCAGTACCTGACCATCTCCATAGGGGCAGGTCTATTGGGGGGCCCCCAAAACTGAACCCCATGGTGTGGTGATCGGACCATCCAACAGGTTCTACCACCACGTCAGAGATCTCCATCCCCATCAGGAACACTATATCCAACCAATGACCATGTGTGTGGGTCACAGAGGTAATCACATGTGTAAAGCCCAATGAAAGCATCAGCTGGAGGAAGTCTTGGTCAAAATGTGATTCTTCATCATCAACCCAGGTATTAAAGTCCCCCAGCGCCAACCATCTGGGGGACTCCAACACCATATCGACGATGAAGTCCATGACTTCCTGTAGGAAATCCTTCTCACCCCCAGGTGGATGGTAGATGAGAAGTATTCTACAGCCCACACCTGTACCTATGATACATTCAAAGGATCTAGTGATCCCAACTGGCACATCCACAAGGCCCAGTTCTGTCTTGAAACAGATGGCTAACCCCCCCCCCGCCCTTCTGATCCAACCTCGGGCGGTGTATCACCGAATACTCGGCTGGAACTGCCGACTCCAAAATGGAACCAGTATTCTTGTCCAGCCAGGTTTTGGTGATGCAAGCCAGGTCAGATGACCCAACAAAATCAGCAACTAGTACTGCATGTTTCTATTCGACCTGGTGTACTTATGCTAGGTAACACTAAAATGCTGCACCTCTTCTGCATTTATTTACTGTCTCTTAGTACTACAGTATACATTCTCTCTCCTCATCAGTTACGTCCACTGGCACTGTAGTCCAGAGTAATAAATGTATTCTCTTTAGGGACTTTAATACAAACTGGCTCTCTGATTGTAGCAAACCTGTGGCACAGGCCCTTAAACTCAGTTTGACTCGATTATTTTTTTCTGAATTCACCAAATGATCCAACAATGACAACATGTTAACCTTTATTGGTTGGATTTTCACCCCCGCCCTGATAGGATAGGTGTGCTCTCTGATGCCATAAGAGATCATTCATCAGAGTTCTGTATATGGCATGCAAATCTGATCAAGCCACCAGCAGAATCATCCAATTTCATAATTATTCTAATCTGGATCCTTAACTTTTCAGGTCAGCAGTGTCTCTATGTACTGTAAGCTATGGCTACGTAAAGTAAACAAAAGAAAAAAACTCAAGAGACCACTATGGTTCTTGCTGAGGATTAAAGAAGCAGTACAGGTCAAAAGGAAAGCCTTCCACAGGTTTAAAGAGAAATAGGGGGAACTAGAATGTGAGGAATACATTCAGAGAAATAGGGAAGCAAAGAAGGTGACTAGAGAGGCAAAAGCAGGCACAGAGCTAAGAATAGCCAAGGGGTCAAGTGTGAAGAAAATATAGAATAATGTATGGAGAAATGTGATAAATGAGGATTTTATGCACACCTGAGGTGTGTGCTGCTCCATGAACCTCGAGGTCGAAGCTCTAGGGGTTTATCTGGACATCACACAATAAGGGTGTTAATAAAATTTTGTTAACCACAATTTCCCCATGTTTTATTTTTATATTTACTGATTTTCTTGTCAAAATTTTATTTAAACAGTGTGTCCGCCTTTTTCCTATTACTTCTCTGAGAAGGCTGTTTTTCACACTGTCTGTTTTCTGTCAGCAGCGCGAGCATACCGCAAGTGCAAGAACAGTTTCTTGGAGAGGAGCTAAGGGACACTCACGGCTATTTCTGAGACCCATGGTTTACAGAACTTCATAATGCACAAGTGTGAATTATGGAGATTGTAGGGTTCTGCCAGTGGTGGTTAATTGACTTGAACCAGTAAATATAAAAATGTTTTCAGCTACATCAGTGAAAAAGGAAAAAAAAGGTGTGGGAATAGTTATGTTATTAACTGGGGGAGGGTGGTATAGGATGATGAGCAAAAGGCTGCAATCCTGAATGACTACTTTTGCTTCATCTTCACTAGGAGAATAGTGGACCCTCCAAGAGAGTGGCATCAAAGTGGACACAAGGTGGATCTCGGAGATGGAGAAACCAGTATGTACTAGCAATACCCATACCAAAAATAGGCCTAATGCTCCACTGTCTAAAACCACTAATAATAGTTAATGCTCAATTATTCCACAGTTTTGCTTTGGTTGATTTGTTCACATGCAAATGAGTTAGTGGCTAACTTTTTGCTCACCCTACTGCTAACTAATTCTTAACAGTTTCAGCAGTTATTTATTTACCTAATGCTCAACTGCTTCAAACCACTAATAATTAGCTAATGCTCAATTATTCCTCAGTTTTACTTTGGTTGATTTTTTCATGCAAATGAGTTAGTGGCTAATCCTTCTTGTTCACTCTACTGCTAACTAATTCTTAATAGTTTCAGCAGTTATTTATTGACCTAATGCTCAACTGCTTAAAATCACTAATAATTAGTTAATGTTCAATTATTCCTTCATTTTGCTTTTGTTTATTTTTTCACATGCAAATGAGTTAGTGGCTAACTCATTTTGTTCACCCTACTGCTAACCAATTCTTAATATTTTCTGCAGTTATCCAAGAATTGAGTATTAGTTCAACATTTATTATTCACTAGTTGATCTTAACTAATAAATAATCTCTCTGCAAACAGCACTCACTTGTTGAGCATTAGTTGATAACAGCATTCAACTAGTTGATCATTAGTTGATAAATAGGGATGCTGGGCTGAATAAATCAGATTTTGTTCTTTTTGCATTTGACCTAGCTAGTCTGTACCTTTTTGGTGGGGGTATTGTACTGCCATTGAACTGTTGCATTACAGGTCTTACTTTGTAGGGGGTCCACAGGGCAACTGCAGAGGATCCAGCTCTGGTGGTAAGTGCAAGGGAGTGAGGCAAGTCATTACTGCCATATAGTACAGGTGAATGTTTTGCTGCTATACTGTTTAGGCCACCAGAGGGGTTGGTGGAGGTTGTAGCGTCCTGGAGGGCTATACCAACAGCAGTTACTCTACCCCAGGGCCATTCCTTGGGATGGAGGCACCCGTTCAATGAGCTCAGACCCCTCAACCTGTGCCAAGGCAAGCAGGCAGGGGTAGTAGCCCTTAGGATAGCACCACCTAGGGGTTACATTAGTATTCACCCGTGCATCTTCTAGGTTCCCTCCTAGTCTCCCATGTGGCACTGAAACAAAGGCCTTGCTGAAGTCCAAGTATAGGACTTCCACTGCATTGCCCCTGTCCTGCTGCCTGATTACCCAATCATACTACTCAATCAGGTCTGTCTGTCAGGACCTGCCGGAGATAAACCCATGCTGCTGCCTGTCCTGGAGCCCAGTGTCCTCCAAATTACCAGTTTCTCCTTAAGGATTGTCTCCATGAGCTTACCCACAACTGATGTGAGGCTCACCAGTCTGCAGTTGCCTGGATCATCCCTTGGACCACCTTTGTGAATAGGCACCACATGGGCTAACCGCCAGTCCTGCGGGACACATCCTGTGTGCAGAGAAGTATGGAACAGGTCAGCCAGTGGTGCTACTAGGCTACCTGCCAGTTCCTCGAGTACCCTACTACCCCCATCCTCAGTACCCTGCCCTTTGATTATAAAACTGCATCCACAGGGTCTCTGTACTGCCTTCCTCCCACTCTTCCCTTATGCACATTATTCCTTCCTTACATCGATTGCCACCCTCCACCTTTCTGTTTGCCCTGTCCTTCCTGAACAGCCTGTATCCAGGATCATCATATCCCAGTCCTGGTACTGTGTGACACAAGTTTCTATTATGGCTGCAATGTCCATCTGCCCCACAGCCAAGAGAGCCTGCAACTCAGCTGATTTGTTTCCCAGGCTCCTCGCATTTAGTGACACTACTCTCCATCCTCCTCCTAGCCCTTCCTCACCCTGATTTACCCCTCCCCATTGCTCCTACCCTGATGACCTCCCCTGCAGCTTGGGGGTAGGCTTGTCTGGCTTCCCTCACTAGAAACCCTGCCTACCAGCTTTCCATTTGCCACCCCCCTTTCTTAGTTTAAAGCTACCCTTGTTGCTATGTACCCCTCCATGCCCTGCTTCAATACTCCCTTCCCCTTCTTGGTCAAGTGATACCTGTCCCCTGCATACAGGGTATTACTTCCCAGGTTCTGCCCCAGCCCCCTACTATCTCATACCCCCTGATATGACACCATTCCCTCAACCAGGTGTTGAGCTCCCCTCTCTTTCCCTTCCTCTCCCTACTTGCACAGGGTACAGGGGGCACCTCCCAGAAGGCCACCAATTTCTTCTCTCCTCCTCGCACAGCTTTCCCAGTTCCTTGAATCTCTCTTTTACTATCTCTGTCTCCCATGATTGGTCATTCTTACCTACATGCACCACGACATGCAGTTTCCTCAGTCCTCTCCCTGTGCAGCTGAGAATGGCCTGCCCTGCCCAGCCTGCCACCAACCTTGGGAACAGACCACCGACCCATATTAGACTATGTCAGTGGCTCAGTAGTTGCTTGCACTCGCCTCTGAGGCCGGGAGATCAAGCGCTGTGGGTTCAGTTCCCACATCTGGCACTTGGGTTAATATCCCAGTACTGACACTGTAGTGCAGCATGAGAGGGGTGCTACACTTCTGAGGTGCCGCCTTTCGGATGAGATGTTAAACCGAGGTCCCATCTGCCTGGATTGGTGGTAGTTCAGGTGGATGTTTTAAAGATCCAATGACACTTATCGAAAAGAGTAGGGGAATTTTTTTATTATAATAACATCAAAAAAAATTAATACAAACAGTGTTGAATCACACAAAATAATACATGAGAACAAAAAAAAATATAAGGAAATCAATAATGATTGTTTTGATAATAACCGGAACAAAATAAATCAGAAATTGTGTTACATCACACTTATCATAATCAAAAGAAAAAAGAAAGGAAAAAAGAACATAAACGTAAACATAAACATACATAAGGCATACTAAAATCAAACAGCCTAAACAGCATACCCAATCATTTTCCCACTCCCCCCCACATTTTATTATACAGGTTACAAATCACTTACTAAACCAAATTCAGTGAAATCAACCTATTTATATTTAATAAACCTTGTGAATCCCTTCCACCAATTAACCACCTTCCTAGCGGTAGCCAATTCACAGTCCTTAAGATACACCCTTTCCATTGCCCCATGAATTAATAATCCCACCGTATCATAAGACATTCATTTTTGTATAACACCCACTGGCATCTAGCCTGCTAAATAATAAGTTAGACAACAACAAAATATTTGCCAGGTTTCTAAATTATACTGCCTCCTAACTGAGGATAGCTACCTAAAATTAGTATTCCATAATCCAGATGCACTAACCATCTCATGTTCCACTTGAGGGCCAGGAATTTCCAAAGAGAACTAGCATATGTACAAGAAAATAAAAAATGTTCCATTGTTTCCTCTTGAGTTATGCACTCGAGGTATGGACAAAATCTTTCATTTATTGCTTTATGCTTTGCATTACCCCTAACACTAATTCTACCATACACTGAAAGCCAAATAAATTCCCACATATGTTCAGGTAACCTGGGATTATTTAATTTTTGAAGTACCCTTCTTGTATCGAGGGGGACAGTTTTTTAAAGGCTGGTCCGTTTGATAGAGAGGACATTACTATTCTATATAGTTGTGGACCTGTACTATTCCTTACCACTTGAGCAGATAAACCCCATTTGAAAAGTTTTTGCTATTGGCTCAAAATAATGTGGAAGACTTAGTTTCTGGAGGGGCTTAGGTGGGGATACCTGCCATGCTGTATAATAATGTCTCAAAACCTGTTTTGTTAACAACCCATACAAAGCCATTGTTGGTGATAATCCTACGTGAACATTTTGTGATAGAAATAATGTATTAAAAAACGTTACTGGATCCACCATCCCTAGGCCCCCTTTGTTTTTTTCTAGGTATGTATATTGCCTCTTAATTGTGTTGAGCCTATTACCCCACAGCATTTGAAAAAATAAACTATAAATTCATGTTTCCACCCTAATAGGTAATGGAAATACCATTGCAGTATACAGTAGGCTAGGGATAATAAACTTTTTCATTATTTGTATTCTTTTTAGTTTTGATATTTTCCAATGTTTCCACCTATTGATTTTTCCTTCTATCGAGGCCAAAGCTTTATCCCAATTTAATTCAGGCAAATTCTGAGGGCCATATAGTAATCCTAAGATCTTAATCGGATCTGATGAAATATGTAATCCCTGAATGATAATATCTGAAGCCTCTCCAGCCCCAATAAACAGGCCCTGACTTTTTTTCTTTGAATTTTAGAATTAGACACTTTAGAATAATACCTCATATATTCCAAAACACGCTACTTGTTCATAATTTGCAAAAACACACAAAGATCATCAGCATAGGCCTGTATATAAAGGTTTTCCAGAAAAGGAGGTCACAACACCCCTTCCCATTTAGGTATCTGTGAGACTGATAGGATCAATGTATCTATAATGAATGAATATAATAAAGGGCTCAAAGGACACCCTTGTCACACCCCAGTAGGCACCTGGAATCCCTCTCCCAGTTCTTGCTGCACAATTGGATGGATAACAGCCCCATTATAAAGTAATTTAATCTAGTTTATAAATTTGTCAGGAACCCCATAATGTTTTAGCGTAAAAAACAGAAATGGGTGGTAAACTCTATCAAAGGCCTTATATTGATCCACAGAGACAATACATCCCAATTGGTGTTTCAGACCAGCATACTCAATTAAATCTCGTAAAATCATATGTGCATGCTGAATTTTCCTTCCCGGGAGCCCACAGTATTGAAAAGGTGAGAGTACTGTTACTGCATATTGTTTGAGTCTGTTATTTAAAATCCCTGTAAAAAGTTTGTAATCTGTGTTCAAAATAGTAATAGGTCTCCAATTTTCAATAAGTGCTTTATTTCCAGTTTTGTAAAGAAAAATCAATAACCCCTCAGAGAACCAAACTGGAAAAGCTACAACGGATAAAAAAAAATTAAAAAACAATTCTAAACATTTGGAAAATTCTAACGGTAATGCTTTGTATAATTCGGAAGTTAATCCATCCAACCCAGGTGAAGTACCAGATTTTAGTGATTTGATTGCTTCCATGATTTCTGCTCTCGTAATTAAGTTAGTTAACAAAGATTTGTCAAAATGAGAATCTGAAAGGTGTATTGTATGCAAAAATTGCTTCATGTCCTCAACACTAGGGGGCACTGTAGGTGCATGAGAAAGTAAAAAAGTCTGGATAATCCTTTGTAAACCTTTAGAATCTTCCACTAACTGTCCCTCCTGATTTATCAGTGCAACCAAAGCAGTGTTATTTTTAAATTGCTTAAAGGCTTCATATGTGTCCCCATGAGGTTGTTTTTTGACACCAAATTGAAAGAGTACTTGTGAGGTTTTAGCCCTGCTATATTGAACCTCCTGTAATTGCTGCTTCAAAGTTTGAAATTGAACTGAGTAATCTATTTTCGAGGTATTGGCCAAGGAAATTAAATAATATAACTGTTGCCTTAGTGTTAAATACCGAAGAAATCTAAAATTTGCCTTGGACCTCCCTTGGTTTTTAAGTAGCTTACATAAATCATCCTTAGTGTCACCCCACCATTGCCCCAAATCCTCATACAAAAGAAACTGAGAGTCGTGCCTCTAAGTAATAAAACAACATTTTGAAGTACACCAGGAGTCTTTAATAAAGGAGCACTCAGTTTCCACCGATTTTTTTGCCATTTAGGGAGAGACTAAGGGGAAAAAGTACATTGAAGTAGTAAATGGTCTGAAAAGGAAACTAGAATTGTATAAAATTGAAAGGGGAAAATTATCTGATAAAAAAATATAATCTATAGTGGATGTATATGCATTTTTCTTATAGGAAAATCTTGGCCCCCCCCTGCTGGCGGCTACTACCAAGGACCAACCCAGATACGGTTATTAATGTACTTAATGCATGAGAATCACAATAAATCTTTTTCCCAGAATCCCTTGAGTTCTTCCCTCCCATTTTTAGCTCACAATTGAAATCTCCACAAAGGAAGACTTCAAAGGAGGTAACCAAAAACGGCTTTATCATCTGAAACAACGCCACTCGTTCAGCCTTCAATTGTGAACAGTACACATTAATAAATCGACAAGTCATGGACCTCCAAACCCCATCTAAAATCATTAGCCTCCCTGGAATGAGATCTATTAACTTTAGCAAGGAAAAAATCGTAAGAATTAAAAAGAAACCCTAAACCATCAGCTGATTGTTGCCCGAAGGACCAATACGAAGGACCCCAGCACCATTCTCTTTGAAAAATCCTGGCTTGGTCTAAAGTATACATCCAAGTTTCTTGCAATAGGCATATATCCAAAGAATTACTATGAATATAATCATAAACAACCTGCCTTCTTTTAAAGTTCAATATACTATGAACGTTTACTGAACCTAAGTTAAAATGAGCCAATTAGAATGGAAAAAAAAAAAAAATCAACCATCTTTTTTCCGTCTCTTTTTCTTTTTACTTTTGTATCCCTCTTGAACCACACAGGGGAAGGGGGCGGGGCTATCCTGCACAGATTGAGAGTCTGGATCCTGGCAATCCATGGCCGAATCACCCCATTGAGTAGATAAAACCTCAAAAGGATTACTGGTTTCCAGAACTACAGAAGGGGGCATTACAGGTTGTTTAAGATTCCTGGAGGACCTTCTCACCTGAGGCAATAAGGAAGTGACAGGCCCATGAGGAAGATTCTCCTGTTGTTTAGTATAACACACAGGAGATAAAATGGGAAAAGTATCAATAGAAACTTCAGGAGATTGAACCTCAGATGTCTCCAGTAAGGGATGTGAAAAATAAATATCTACTCCCCCCCTCCCCCGGGAACAGAGCTCCCTGGAGCAATACCTGTAGCCAAATCTTGGGCTTTCTGGATTAGAAGATCAGGGCTGCTAATGGAAGCTTTATTCTTAGCGGCCCACTCACATTCTGAAAAAACATGGCCTGTCTCCTCATAAAGATCACATTTTGTGAAATTCATACATTGGAAGGCAATGTGTCCAGTTTCCCCACAGTTATCACAACGAGGTTTGTCGCATGAACTAGATAAATGTGTCCGAGAACTACATTTATAGCAGGCCCTAGGTTGCCCAGCATAAAAACAAACTCCCCTATCTCGTCCCCAACAAAAAGAATTGAATATGTAAAATCCGCATCAGTCTGTCTCATGCTTAACCTTAAACCACCATCCCCCAGTCCAAAACTGTTCAGTATCTAATATAGCCTCTGGAGAGCTCAACACCTCACATTTTTGAGATAGCCAATACAAGATATCATCAACATGTACTCCCTCATTCCTGAACATGATAGTTACAAACTTAATTAATGGTTTCGTCAGAGGAATTACCAAAAAGGGGGTCCAGAGAGGAGAAAATTTTAGTTGATTATAACGTTCCCAGAATAAATCCAGGGCATAAGCTGATCGAGCTCACACCAAAATTATCCTCCCAGAGATATTTATAAAGGCTGAACACCTCCCTGGGAGAAAAATGAAGGATTCTTTCAATAAATATTTCCCAACATAATGCCTATCAGGCCTGACCTCTAAACCTCCCTTATACCTTCAACCGTATAGCATTCCTACGTGGTGCTGCTTCTTTTTTTATTTTAGAAAACAAGTCAGACATTAATGGCTTTTCAGACTCAGAATTACTCTGTATAGGTTGATCATGTGTCTCTGATCTTAAATCGATCAACACCTCAGAAAGATTGGTTTGTACAGCCTCAGAAGCAGGCTCAATTCCTCTTGTTCCACCTCAGGCTTATCAGGGGTCACTGGTAAATCAGGCAACCTTGGCTGTCAGGTTGGTTCATTTTGTGAGAAATTTAACTTGGGGTCCCAATCTGGAGTAGGTCGCCATGAGCCATTGATCAAAGTCCAGCCAGCAGCACTTAAGGCTTGCTCAGGAGTCTAAGAATCGTTAGCTAATGGTTGTATCAGGGGCACCTCCCCAGGAGTCATAGTAGCAGAGGAGACCTTTACAGGTAATGAGACCTTTTGTTCCTCAGCTGACACCCCCAAGTTCCTTTTGGCCGAAATCACTGCCGCCCATTTCTCTTTTCCGTCCTCTCCCAGCTTATCTCCATGGGGTACAGAACGTTTTAAAAAAGAAAATTCAGACAGTCCTGTCTGATTATGCGGTTCCATTTGAAAAATATGGCTTACCTCCACATGGTACGACTCCATAGAGGCAGCTTGATAAGGAGCTCGAAAGACAAATCCTGTGTTTTTTGAAAGAGTATGCACTGGCTCGGTGCAAACGGAGCCTCCGTGCTCACGATAAACATATCCGGGACTCCCCTTAGTCTCCATGGCAACCAGAGAGACATCGGGAGTTACGCCTGCAATAAGATTCCTGGTACAGGCTCGGCACTGAATCCTTTCTGATTCAATCCTGCCAGCCAAACCAGAACCAACAGGGGTTGCTTGACTGCGCTGTGGAGGAATTAGCACCGACAACTCCGTGACGGATCCCCAGCCTCCATCCCGCTGTGCACGGTGTTCAAATGATAAGACTGTTCCACAGGTAATTCCACGCTAGCATAAGCTTTCAATTGCCGCTTTACCCGCCTGTGTTCTCGAGCCAAATCAGAAAGTTGTCTTGCCAGCTGCTTTTCCTGTTCCTTCGGTACTCCTGTATGAGATAGGTTTCCATTTGAAGCCACAGCTGAGGATAAATCCTCCGTGGAGACAAAAATGTCTCCTTCCTCCACATTATCTTCTGTAACCTGACGCTCAGGTACCTCTGTAAATTCACTCATTGCACTGTTAAGATTCGACTTCTCGTCGTGCTCCCAAGCGACCGTCCACCTCAAAGACTGATCCACAAGTGAACTGGTCAGCAGCAAGTCCCCCTACTGCCAGCATTGCAGTAGGGGAATTTCCCTGGTGTCCTGGCCAAATTTCCCTCATTCACTGAAAAATACCACCAACAGCTTAATCTGATTCAAGGTCAGTTGGCATTCATCTGTATCCCCCTCCGGTCGGGCCTGAAAATAGGCAGGATTTGTCTAGTGCACTTACCGGTCAACAAAACTAAATAAAATAAATAAATCAATAAAATAAATGTCTTTCCCCTTATCACTGCCCCATCTCGACCTTTTCAGTATAGAGTCCCCCACCAGTAGCAACACACCCTTCCTCAGCTCTATTCCACCCTCCCCCTTAACCTCCTTGTCTATTACTAAGATCTGTCCTTCCTTGCCCATTTATGTCACTATGCTTCACCCCTATAACTCCCCCCACTCTCCACTCCTGACCTGTGTTCCTTTGACCCCCCGGTCCCATGTTACCATCCACCTTCCCCTCATGCGCCCCTGTCCCCTGTCCCCCTTTACCTATGTACCCTTTGTCTGACCATCAGTTCAGAGGAGGGCAACTAAAATGGTACAGGGTCTGCAAGAGAAGCCATATGAGGAGAGACTAAAGGAGCTTAATATGTATACCCTTGAGGAAAGGAGGGAGAGGGGGACATGAGAAGCATTTAAGTACTCCAGTGGAATCAACAAAGTCCAAGAGGGTAGCATCTTTCAGAAAAAGATGTGCAAGAACAAGGGACACAATTTGAAGATAGAGGGGAACGCTCAGGGGCAATGCAAGGAAGTATTTTTCACGAGAGGGTGGTGGACGATGGAACAGCTTTCCTGAGGAGGTTGTGGTGTCTAAAACTGTGGAGAATTCAAGAATGCAAGGACAGACATAAGGGCATTTTTGGGGTGGAAGAAATAGGCTGTTGGTTAACTAGGATCAGCAGCTTATCATCTAGGTAGGGAAATGGGCAGACTAGGGTGGGCCAAGCGGTCCTTATCTGCCGTCAAAGTCTATGTTTCTATCAGCACTGTCCCTCTCCCCCACACCCCTACTGCTGACACTTTCCTTTTCAGCTGTGCCCCTCTCCCCCTGCTACCCTCCTCTTACTGCCTGACCCCTGTTCCCTCCATTCCTTTCCCTGTCTCCCTCACCTGGTGCTCCCCTACGCCCCTCTTCCGCCATTGTTGTCAGCTCTGCAAGCCTGTTGTCTGCCACCACGTTGTCCTGCATTGGACTCTTCCCCTGTCCCTTGACCTGCCTTCAACGCTTGACCCTCATCAGATGTGAAACTGCACTCCTCCCTATCCTCTCTCTACCTAATGTCCTTTCTCCTGATGCTCCTCCCATTACTTCTGGAGAGGCCCTCTGGCCCCTTTCTCACTCTCTCTACCAGCACCCTCTCCAGCTCGCTACCAAGGTACTGCAGTCTTCCTCCAGCCTCCTTAGCCTGTGGCAGATTGGACACCCTAGTAGTCTCCATAATATGTTCATCCCAACAGCTTAGTAATAAGTAAAATATAGGACTTACCTGCCCTAGGAGCCATAGGTAGGAGTCAAATGGGTAATGTACACTAACTGTAAAAATAAAAGATAGAAAAGGGTCACAAAGGATCTGCAGCTCTTTGGGTGTTCAAAAGGAGGAAGGGACAGGAAAGATATAAAATATACTTATCTGATAAGGTTTAGAACCCTTGTCCTGTCAGACCTGTTAAAAAAAATAAATAAATAAAAATAGGTTAGAATAAAAAAAGCAAGAAAAGAACAAAAGCCCAGTAAAGGGAGTGAGGGTTTGGGAGGGGGCCAGCTAAAACCCTTTGTCTATAGTGTGGTCGTCAAGTACTAATATTTTACTTAGCTCAGGTGAGCTAGTGAAGACTAGTGGGGGCTAGTAACCCTTCTGTATAAATAAAATGGCATTTATATCTCTCAAGTGTCCTTATTATGAGGCACATCCCCTTATTTTACCTCTAAAAGTGTCCTGTCCATTACTGGAAAAGCTGCTGCCTACACAGAGAATGTTATATAAATTAAGACATCAAGCAGAAATTCATCATTATGACATGGTGAATCAAAATAAACATTGCACAAGTAAACACAATTCACTATAGTGCTCAGAACTTGTACTTTTAGGGTTCGAGGAGGTGTCCTCATTCTGAGGGTCTGATGTCCCTCATTGATTACCAGAAAATGTCCATGACCCTCATTTCTAGATAAAAGGTTGAGCAGCATGGTGGCACTGGTGCTCTTGGGAGCTAGGAAATATAGGTGGGGGCAGGACTACAGTTCACAGCAGCCATGCTGTAGCTTATTAACATGTGCTTTTTAAAAACAACTTTATGGCCTCCCAGGTCCCTTTTGTTCTGTGTCCTGGACCTCAATTTGGTGGTCTGGAGGTCCTGGTGCAGAGGGGGAAACTCTTGTTTTGCCACAGTGACTTTAAAAGACATGCATCTGTTCTCCTCCAGCTTTCCACTGTCAGGTAAACACTATGCAGGGGAGCTGAAGGTTTCTGATGGTGGAAGCAGGAGCTAAAATCACAAGTGCCTCCTGCTCACTAGAGAAGGTGATCAGACATTCACTCTATGCGGCTTGCTCCCGCTCCACTGGCATTCTCCATAACAGTGGGCAATGGAAGAGATCATTTATACCACTGAGTTCCCAAAAAGGTGGGTTATTTATGAAAAGTACTGGCCACTTGTGAAATTTAAACATCCATGTCTAGTATTTAAATTCAAATCACTCCACTTTTCATATGGAAGTTTGCTTTTCAATTAATGGGGTTGCTTCATTTTGAGTACTGTCAGTGTTTCGTGATATAGTAAAAGTATTTTGCTTAGTACTGATTTATTTAAATCATTAAATAAACATTTATTTTGGACTGTAACTGCAGTCTCATGTACTTTTTAAAAAATATGACACACGATTTTTTAACCGAAAAGTAGTTGCTTTATAAAGTCACTGCTCGACTTACATGCTCAGCAGGACACATGCCACAGACAGCACACACACACACACACACTCACACACACACTCACCACCTCCACACACACACACACACAGTAAACTCAGCCCCGCGTAGCCACCCTTGATCTCTTGGCACAATGCTTGCCTTTCTTTTGCCACGAGGCGACATGGGGAATGCTGCAGCTGCTTCAGTGTTCCCTGGCCCATTTCAAAGTTCATGGGGCTGGCTGGGAAAATAGCAGTGGATGCTGCTGCTGTGTGCCCGCTCCCAGGGATGAAAGTTTGTAAAAATGCTGCTTGCCCTCAATGACGCCCACCTGTCCATCACCTGGCCTTGCTCCTAGGTCCCTAGGTGTCCACTTCCTCTCTTAAAGCTGCTCACTGTCTTCAATGGGATTACCTTGTCTGGTAGCGCATTCAGAGTGTCCACCACTCTCTCTCTGAGGAGGTGCTTCCTGACCGCCCTCCTAAACCTCTCATCCTCGAGTTGAAGACTGTATGCCCTCATGTTATGGCCACCAGCTTAAAGAGACTCTCCTTATCAACCTTTATTTATCCCTTTCAATTACTCAGGGTCCCAATCATGTCCCTTTCTCTCCCCTGTCTTCTGTGGGCGTAGATGTTCGTGCCCTCAATCTCTCCTCGTCTGCCTTGTGCTGACCAGCTATCATCTTGTAGTCTTCCTCTGGGCCCTTCTCAGCAGGTTAGCAGGATGACAGACTTGCTTGCTGCAGAAAACAAAAAGTGTTTAAAGGCTTGTTAAAATGTTCAGACATTTGATTTAGTTATGCCTTATTCCCAAGAAATTTAGGGCTTCTCTCCTTACATATTATGTGAAAGCATTTTTGTGATGCATTTTAATGAATATAATGTAAAATAAATTGCTTTTTTCACAATCTAGGAGAATGAAGAAAGAATGTTGCTGCTATTTGGGAACAATGAACTTCAAACAGCAGAGTAAGTAACCTAGAATGCCAACCACAATCCAAACTCTAATTTCTAAATCCTGATAAAATGTCCCAAGACTGAATATATATATAAAATTATGTGACAGCTGTACTTCATTGCTCTTATTTTTAGTGTAGTATAATCTTCCTATAGGAAGGGAACTAGTTTAACCAGGAAAGGCACATTAGAGGCAAGCTTGTTTCGAGGTACTGACCAGGAGCACAAGGAAGTTAAGTGACTTGTCAGTAGGTGTCAAAGCATACAAGTTTGTGGGGAGCAGGGATCAAAGGATTCAAACCCAGAACTCCAGATTTGAGGTTCATGCCATTATCCACTATGCTATACTGCCTCCTTGCTTGTCTTATGGCTCACTGTAGTTCCCAAACCATTCTATGTCCTTCCATATATACATACAATGTATACTTATTCAAAGAAAAATAATTAATACAAATATTAGGTTTAAAGAATGCAAAGTGTACAAAGAAATAAACAGGGTTTTGAGCATGTGAATTTTGGAAAATTACTGTGTGTGTCCTTGTTCAACTTGTAATGCCCACATACTCTTCCAAGCCCGTAGCTTCCATCTGAAGAACAAGTGCCAGCCCAAGTTGTTTCTGTAATTACTTTTGAAGAAAAAGAAGAATATTTTGCTATTAATATAACTAACAGAATCAGTCAGGTTCTATAGGCCCATATGATACAAGAGATCATCAGTTTTATGAGGTGCGTACTATGTTCAGCAACAAGGACCACCATACCACTGATTCTTCAAGACTCTAGGTCCAAAACCCTAATTTTGTGATTCAGCATTTGCATTCTTCTACCATAATGTCTGCACTAATGCATTTTTTTGAGTAACCTCCTTAGTGATAGTGGAATCTTAACTGAATAGTGGCACTATTTCAAACCCTGCATCACCAACACCTAGCAAGTAAAGTCTACAGAGTCATAATATTGGTGTACCATTGGTGCTAACATCCTGGCCCAGAGGAATCTCTTACCTGTTCCTGTGGAACCGATAATGTCTCAGCCGTCACACCTGTGAATAAGAATATAATTGGTACAAAGGATCTGTAGCTTTATGAACTATATGACAACAATGGTAAATGAACAACACACTTATCTGATATGTATGCTCAGTGCCCCTATACTGGTCCGCTCGTCAAAACTGTAAATGTAAAAGGAAATGGGTCAGTATGAAGAAAAAAATACTTATCAGCTGGTCAGATGGAGGACCCAGAGGTTGAAAATGAAAGTTGTGTGGTATGCTGACTGATACCATACTCTGACCTGGTTCTGGAATGGACCCACTGGGCTGTCATGGTGGATCTTAGTGTTCTGGATCAATTCTTGGGTGGGGATATGTTCCTAGTCCATTGACTGACACAGGGTGGTGATGAAGACACCAGCCAACTGGATATTCAACTGCTAACAATAAACTGAGTTTGTGATGTAAACCGATCAGCACAGGTAGGCATACTGAAGACTGTTGTGGGTAAAGTCTGTTTGCACCTGCACAGTCAGGGCACACTGCAAATGAAGAGGTGACTCAATATTGGTGCAGTCCAATATCCAGAGTATGTCAATGTGCAGGCTGTCTAGGTCCCCTTGTGCATGCATATACTGTAGATCCAAATTGATTTAATCCCACTGTCCCTCTGTTGGTGGTGGAAGTGCTGTGCCTCTGGACCCTCATACAGTAGTCCTTGCCATCTAACTGTGCCTCCTATTGATTGCCATCCTTTAGTGAGACATCACTGTTTCTGTGTTAGTACTCCTCCAACACCATCCTGCTGGAAACTGAAAGATTTCTAGTGTTCAGTGGTGCCTGCGCCGGCTCGCGGGCTGTGTTGAGATTAAAGATCCCCTGTTCTGTGGCCCTCCACCAGACATAGAAACACAGAATATGATGTAGATAAAGACTGTCATTCACCTGTCTGCCCATTTCTACCACTGGATAAGCTGCGATCCTAGTTAACCAACAACTCATTTTCTCCCACCCTACTAGAATTGTCGTACGTCTGTCTCGATGCATTCTAAATTACTCTTGACTCCTAGCCTGCCTAGGAAGGCTATCCTATGTATCCACAGTTCTTTCCATGAAACATTTTCTCAGTATTACCTGAGCTGTCCTCCTCTATCTTCAAATTCAGCCCTCCTTTGCTCTCTTTCTGAAAGGTGCACCTCTGACTTTGTATCCCTGAGGTACTTGAAAGTTTCTATCATGTCCTCCTCCTCCTTTCCTCATGGTAAGCATATTAAGTCTTTAGTCTCTTTTATGTCTTCTGGTGCAGATCCTGCACCATTTTGCTGCCCTCCTGACAGCCACCACCCCTGGGTTTGTGTGTTTATGGAGATGGCCTCCAGAATGCACGCATTACTCCAGATGGGTCTCACCACAACTGTCCGTACAGAGGGCCAACAACTTCCTGTTTTCCACTGGTGATGCTTCTCCTATGCATCCTGTATCCTCCGTGCCTCCTGTTGCCTTCACATTGCTTGGCTACCTTTATCATTGAGTAACCACCACAGGTCCTTTCCATTTTTTGTTACTACCCTGCCTCGCTATTCTGTACTTTTCCTGGTTTTTTGTTTCAGGTGCATTACTTGCACTTCTTCGTATTGAATCCAAGCTAGGCTAGTACATCTGATTATTCCTCCAATCTTGCCAAGTCCTTCTCTCATCATTTTCCACCTTATCTGTAGCAACCCTGTTGTAGATCTTTTACATCTGCAAAGACATACTTTTTCCTTCCAGTCCTCCACAAAGTCACTTAGATATATTAAAGAGGATTGGTCTTATTTGAACTCTCATGTACCTCATTAATAAACTTTTTTTTCAGAGTGGACTTATTTAATATTACTCTGCCCTGTTGTCAAGCCAGTTTTTACCCAGGCTGCCATCTTGGACCTACCCCAGGCTGCTGGCTAATTTATATTATCCTTGTGTGGACTGTGTAAATGTTTGTAAAGTCTATATAGGTATGTTCACAGCCCATCCCTGGTCTACTACTTTGTCACCAGTCAAAGACATCTATTATTTGTCTGACATAACTTCCCCAAATCCATGCTATCTTGGTCCCAGCTCCACTGGCCTCTAGGGATTCGACAATTTTTCCTCTGAAGTGATTCCATTTTTTACTATACCACTGAGGTCAATGAACTGGTCTGTAGTTTTCGCTTGCCCTGCTGCCACTTTTGTGAAGTGGACTCACATCTTCCTCCTCCAGTCCTTAGGTGCCACCTCACCTCCCTTGATTTTAAGGAAGGTAGTCAGTGATATCACTTGTCTGTACTCCTTAGTTCTTTAGAATTCAGGTGAATCCCATCAAGTCCCTTTGCTTTGTCCACCTTCAGTTTTAAGAGTGTTATTCAAAACTTTTCTTCTGTGAATGGCATATGGAACGTGTCTGGGGCTGGGCTGATGAACCACTGGGACACCAGGGATTTTTTTTTAAACCACATCAGGTGGGACTGATGGGAGGTGGACCGCAGCATTAGGGATCTTTGGCTGGTGGTCAGCCGGCAACACCATACACCAGAGGTACGCTCATACTAACTTTTCCTACCTAGATGATAAGCTGCTGATCCTAGTTAACCAACAGCCTATTTCTTCCTACCCCACAAAATTGCCTTATGTCTGTCCTTGCATTCTTGAATTCTCCACAGTTTTAGACACCACAACCTCCTCAGGAAAGCTGTTCCATCGTCCACCACCCTCTCCGTGAAAAATACTTCCTTGCATTGCCCCTGAGCGTTCCCCTCTATCTTCAAATTGTGTCCCTTGTTCTTGCACATCTTTTCTGAAGAGTGCTACCCTCTTGGACTTTGTTGATTCCACTGAGGTACTTAAATGCTTCTCATGTCCCCCTCTCCCTCCTTTCCTCAAGGGTATACATATTAAGCTCCTTTAGTCTCTCTCCTCATGGCTTCTCTTGCAGACCCTGTACCATTTTAGCCCTCCTCTGAACTGATGGTCAGACAAAGGGTACATAGGTAAGGGGACAGGGACAGAGAGCATGAGGGAAGGTGGATGGTAACATGGGACCGGGGTCAAAGGAACACAGGTCAGGAGTGGAGTGGGGGAGTTATAGGGGTGAAGCATAGTGACATAAATGGGCAAGGAAGGACAGATCTTAGTAATAGACAAGGAGGTTAAGGAGGGGTGGAATAGAGCTGAGGAAGGGTGTGTGCTACTGGTGGGGGACTCTATACTGAAAGGGATCAGATGGGGCAGTAAGGGGGGGAAAGACATTTATTTTATTGATTTATTTATTTTATTTAGTTTTTGTTGACCGGGTAAGTGCACTAGACAAATCCTGCCTATTTTCAGGCACGACCCGGGGGAGGGGGATACAGATGAATGCCAACTGACCTTGAATCAGATTAAGCTGTTGGTGGTATTTTTTCAGTGAATGAGGGAAATTTGGCCAGGACACCGGGGAAATTTCCCCTACTGCATGCTGGCAGTAGGGGGACTTGCTGCTGACCAGTTCACTTGTGGATCAGTCTTTGAGGTGGACGGTCGCTTGGGAGCACGACGAGAAGTCGAATCTTAACAGTGCAATGAGTGAATTTACAGAGGTACCTGAGCGTCAGGTTACAGAAGATAATGTGGAGGAAGGAGACATTTTTGTCTCCACGGAGGATTTATCCTCAGCTGTGGCTTCAAATGGAAACCTATCTCATACAGGAGTACCGAAGGAACAGGAAAAGCAGCTGGCAAGACAACTTTCTGATTTGGCTCGAGAACACGAGCGGGTAAAACGGCAATTGAAAGCTTATGCTAGCGTGGAATTACCTGTGGAACAGTCTTATCATTTGAACACCGTGCACAGCGGGATGGAGGCTGGGGATCCGTCTACGGAGTTGTCGGGTGCTAATTCCTCCACAGCGCAGTCCAAGCAACCCCCTGTTGGTTCTGGTTTGGCTGGCAGGATTGAATCAGAAAGGATTCAGTGCCGAGAGCCTGTACCAGGAATCTTATTGCCAGGCGTAACTCCCGATGTCTCTCTGGTTGCCATGGAGACTAAGGGAGTCCCGGATGTGTTTATCGTGGAGCACGGAGGCTCCGTTTGCACCGAGCCAGTGCATACTCTTTCAAAAAACACAGGATTTGTCTTTCGAGCTCCTTATCAAGCTGCCTCTATGGAGTCGTACCATGTGGAGGTAAGCCATATTTTTCAAATGGAACCGCATAATCAGACAGGACTGTCTGAATTTTCTTTAAAAACGTTCTGTACCCCATGGAGATAAGCTGGGAGAGGACGGAAAAGAGAAATGGGCGGCAGTGATTTCAGCCAAAAGGAACTTGGGGTGTCAGCTGAGGAACAAAAGGTCTCATTACCTGTAAGGTCTCTCTGCTACTATGACTCTGGGAGGTGCCCCTGATACAACCATTAGCTAACGATTCTTAGACTCCTGAGCAAGCCTTAAGTGCTGCTGGCTGGACTTTGATCAATGGCTCATGGCGACCTACTCCAGATTGGGACCCCAAGTTAAATTTCTCACAAAATGAACCAACCTGACAGCCAAGGTTGCCTGATTTACCAGTGACCCCTGATAAGCCTGAGGTGGAACAAGGGGGAATTGAGCCTGCTTCTGAGGCTGTACAAACCAATCTTTCTGAGGTGTTGATCGATTTAAGATCAGAGACACATGATCAACCTATACAGAGTAATTCTGAGTCTGAAAAGCCATTAATGTCTGACTTGTTTTCTAAAATAAAAAAAGAAGCAGCACCACGTAGGAATGCTGTACGGTTGAGGTATAAGGGAGGTTTAGAGGTCAGGCCTGATAGGCATTATGTTGGGAAATATTTATTGAAAGAATCCCTTCATTTTTCTCCCAGGGAGGTGTTCGCCTTTATAAATATCTCTGGGGAGGATAATTTTGGTGTGAGCTTTCGATCAGCTTATGCCCTGGATTTATTCTGGGAACGTTATAATCAACTAAAATTTTCTCCTCTCTGGACCCCCTTTTTGGTAATTCCTCTGACGAAACCATTAATTAAGTTTGTAACTATCATGTTCAGGAATGAGGGAGTACATGTTGATGATATCTTGTATTGGCTATCTCAAAAATGTGAGGTGTTGAGCTCTCCAGAGGCTATATTAGATACTGAACAGTTTTGGACTGGGGGATGGTGGTTTAAGGTTAAAAGCAGACAGACTGATACTGGGATTTTACATATTCCGAATTCTTTTTTGTTGGGACGAGATAGGGGAGTTTGTTTTTATGCTGGGCAACCTAGGGCCTGCTATAAATGTAGTTCTCGGACACATTTATCTAGTTCATGCGACAAACCTCGTTGTGATAACTGTGGGGAAACTGGACACATTGCCTTCCAATGTATGAATTTCACAAAATGTGATCTTTATGAGGAGACAGGCCATGTTTTTCAGAATGTAGGTGGGCCGCTAAGAATAAAGCTTCCATTAGCAGCCCTGATCTTCTAATCCAGAAAGCCCAAGATTTGGCTACAGGTATTGCTCCAGGGAGCTCTGTTCCCGGGGAAGGGGGGGAGTAGATATTTATTTTTCACATCCCTTACTGGAGACATCTGAGGTTCAATCTCCTGAAGTTTCTATTGATACTTTTCCCATTTTATCTCCTGTGTGTTATACTAAACAACAGGAGAATCTTCCTCATGGGCCTGTCACTTCCTTATTGCCTCAGGTGAGAAGGTCCTCCAGGAATCTTAAACAACCTGTAATGCCCCCCCCCCTTCTGTAGTTCTGGAAACCAGTAATCCTTTTGAGGTTTTATCTACTCAATGGGGTGATTCGGCCATGGATTGCCAGGATCCAGACTCTCAATCTGTGCAGGATAGCCCCCCCTCCCCTGTGTGGTTCAAGAGGGATACAAAAGTAAAAAGAAAAAGAGACGGAAAAAAGATGGTTGATTTTTTTTTTTTTCCATTCTAATTGGCTCATTTTAACTTAGGTTCAGTAAACGTTCATAGTATATTGAACTTTAAAAGAAGGCAGGTTGTTTATGATTATATTCATAGTAATTCTTTGGATATATGCCTATTGCAAGAAACTTGGATGTATACTTTAGACCAAGCCAGGATTTTTCAAAGAGAATGGTGCTGGGGTCCTTCATTATTGGTCCCTGGGCAACAATCAGCTGATGGTTTAGGGTTTCTTTTTAATTCTTACGATTTTCCTTGCTAAAGTTAATAGATCTCATTCCAGGGAGGCTAATGATTTTAGATGGGGTTTGGAGGTCCATGACTTGTCGATTTATTAATGTGTACTGTTCACAATTGAAGGCTGAGCAGTGGCGTTGTTTCAGATGATAAAGCCGTTTTGGTTACCTCCTTTGAAGTCTTCCTTTGTGGAGATTTCAATTGTGAGCTAAAATGGGAGGAAGAACTCAAGGGATTCTGGGAAAAAGATTTATTGTGATTCTCATGCATTAAGTACATTAATAACCGTATCTGGGTTGGTCCTTGGTAGTAACCGCCAACAGGAGGGGCCAAGATTTTCCTATAAGAAAAATATATACATCCACTATAGATTATATTTTTTATCAGATAATTTTCCCTTTCAATTTTATACAATTCTAGTTTCCTTTTCAGACCATTTACTACTTCAATGTACTTTTTCCCCTTAGTCTCTCCCTAAATGGCAAAAAAATCGGTGGAAACTGAGTGCTCCTTTATTAAAGACTCCTGGTGTACTTCAAAATGTTGTTTTATTACTTAGGGCACGACTCTCAGTTTCTTTTTTGTATGAGGATTTGGGGCAATGGTGGGGTGACACTAAGGATGATTTATGTAAGCTACTTAAAAACCAAGGGAGGTCCAAGGCAAATTTTAGATTTCTTCGGTATTTAACACTAAGGCAACAGTTATATTATTTAATTTCCTTGGCCAATACCTCGAAAATAGATTACTCAGTTCAATTTCAAACTTTGAAGCAGCAATTACAGGAGGTTCAATATAGCAGGGCTAAAACCTCACAAGTACTCTTTCAATTTGGTGTCAAAAAACAACCTCATGGGGACACATATGAAGCCTTTAAGCAATTTAAAAATAACACTGCTTTGGTTGCACTGATAAATCAGGAGGGACAGTTAGTGGAAGATTCTAAAGGTTTACAAAGGATTATCCAGACTTTTTTACTTTCTCATGCACCTACAGTGCCCCCTAGTGTTGAGGACATGAAGCAATTTTTGCATACAATACACCTTTCAGATTCTCATTTTGACAAATCTTTGTTAACTAACTTAATTACGAGAGCAGAAATCATGGAAGCAATCAAATCACTAAAATCTGGTACTTCACCTGGGTTGGATGGATTAACTTCCGAATTATACAAAGCATTACCGTTAGAATTTTCCAAATGTTTAGAATTGTTTTTTAATTTTTTTTTATCCGTTGTAGCTTTTCCAGTTTGGTTCTCTGAGGGGTTATTGATTTTTCTTTACAAAACTGGAAATAAAGCACTTATTGAAAATTGAGACCTATTACTATTTTGAACACAGATTACAAACTTTTACAGGGATTTTAAATAACAGACTCAAACAATATGCAGTAACAGTACTCTCACCTTTTCAATACTGTGGGCTCCGGAAGGAAAATTCAGCATGCACATATGATTTTACAGATTTAATTGAGTATGCTGGTCTGAAACACCAATTGGGATGTATTGTCTCTGTGGATCAATATAAGGCCTTTGATAGAGTTTACCACCCATTTCTGTTTTACGCTAAAACATTATGGGGTTCCTGACAAATTTATAAACTAGATTAAATTACTTTTATAATGGGCTGTTATCCATCCAATTGTGCAGCAAGAACTGGGAGAGGGATTCCAGGTGCCTACTGGGGTGTGACAAGGGTGTCCTTTGAGCCCTTTATTATATTCATTCATTATAGATACATTGATCCTATCAGTCTCACAGATACCTAAATGGGAAGGGGTGTTGTGACCTCCTTTTCTGGAAAACCTTTATATACAGGCCTATGCTGATGATCTTTGTGTGTTTTTTGCAAATTATGAACAAGTAGCGGTGTTTTTGGAATATATGAGGTATTATTCTAAAGTGTCTAATTCTAAAATTCAAAAGAAAAAAAGTCAGGGCCTGTTTATTGGGGCTGGAGAGGCTTCAGATATTATCATTCAGGGATTACATATTTCATCAGATCCGATTAAGATCTTAGGATTACTATATGGCCCTCAGAATTTGCCTGAATTAAATTGGGATAAAGCTTTGGCCTCGATAGAAGGAAAAATCAATAGGTGGAAACATTGGAAAATATCAAAACTAAAAAGAATACAAATAATGAAAAAGTTTATTATCCTAGCCTACTGTATACTGCAATGGTATTTCCATTACCTATTAGTGTGAAACATGAATTTATAGTTTATTTTTCAAATGCTGTGGGTAATAGGCTCAACACAATTAAGAGGCAATATACATACCTAGAAAAAAACAAGGGGCCTAGGGATGGTGGATCCAGTAACGTTTTTAATACATTATTTCTATCACAAAATGTTCACGTAGGATTATCACCAACAATGGCTTTGTATGGGTTGTTAACAAAACAGGTTTTGAGACATTATTATACAGCATGGCAGGTATCCCCACCTAAGCCCCTCCAGAAACTAAGTCTTCCACATTATTTTGAGCCAATAGCAAAAAAACTTTTCAAATGGGGTTTATCTGCTCAAGTGGTAAGGAATAGTACAGGTCCACAACTATATAGAATAGTAATGTCCCTGCTCTATCAAACGGACCAGCCTTTAAAAACTGTCCCCCGCTCGATACAAGAAGGGTACTTCAAAAATTAAATAATCCCAGGTTACCTGAACATATGTGGGAATTTATTTGGCTTTCAGTGTATGGTAGAATTAGTGTTAGGGGTAATGCAAAGCATAAAGCAATAAATGAAAGATTTTGTCCATACCTCGAGTGCATAACTCAAGAGGAAACAATGGAACATTTTTTATTTTCTTGTACATATGCTAGTTCTCTTTGGAAATTCCTGGCCCTCAAGTGGAACATGAGATGGTTAGTGCATCTGGATTATGGAATACTAATTTTAGGTAGCTATCCTCAGTTAGGGAGGCAGTATAATTTAGAAACCTGGCAAATATTTTGTTGTTGTCTAACTTATTATTTATGGCAGGCTAGATGCCAGTGGGTGTTATACCAAAAATGAATGTCTTATGATACGGTGGGATTATTAATTCATGGGGCAATGGAAAGGGTGTATCTTAAGGACTGTGAATTGGCTACCGCTAGGAAGGTGGTTAATTGGTGGAAGGGATTCACAAGGTTTATTAAATATAAATAGGTTGATTTCACTGAATTTGGTTTAGTAAGTGATTTGTAACCTGTATAATAAAATGTGGAGTGGGAAATGATTGGGTATGCTGTTTAGGCTGTTTGATTTAGTATGCCTTATGTATGTTTATGTTTACGTTTATGTTCTTTTTCCTTTCTTTTTCTTTTGATTATGATAAGTGTGATGTAACACAATTTCTGATTTATTTTGTTCGGTTATTATCAAAACAATCATTATTGATTTCTTATATTTTTTTGTTCTCATGTATTATTTTGTGTGATTCAACACTGTTTGTATTATTTTTTTGATGTTATTATAATAAAAAATTCCCTACTCTTTTCGATAAGTGTCATTGGATCTTTAAAACATCCACCTGAACTACCACCAATCCAGGCAGATGGGACCTCGGTTTAACATCTCATCCGAAAGACGGCACCTCAGAAGTGTAGCACCCCTCTCATGCTGCACTACAGTGTCAGTACTGGGATATTAACCCAAGTGCCAGATGTGGGAACTGAACCCACAGCGCTCTGATCTCCCGGCCTCAGAGGCGAGTGTGCTACCTACTGAGCCACTGACATAGTCTAATATGGGTCGGGTGGGTCTGTTCCCAGGTTGGTGGCAGGCTGGGCAGGGCAGGCCATTCTCAGCTGCACAGGGAGAGGACTGAGGAAACTGCATGTCGTGGTGCATGTAGGTAAGAATGACCAATCATGGGAGACAGAGATAGTAAAAGAGAGATTCAAGGAACTGGGAAAGCTGTGCGAGGAGGAGAAGAAGAAATTGGTGGCCTTCTGGGAGGTGCCCCTGTACCCTGTGCAAGTAGGGAGAGGAAGGGAAGGAGAGAGGAGCTCAACACCTGGTTGAGGGAATGGTGTCATATCAGGGGTATGGGATAGTAGGGGGCTGGGGCAGAACCTGGGAAGTAATACCCTGTATGCAGGGGACAGGTATCACTTGACCAAGAAGGGGAAGGGAGTATTGAAGCAGGGCATGGAGGGGTACATAGCAACAAGGGTAGCTTTAAACTAAGAAAGGGGGTGGCAAATGGAAAGCTGGTAGGCAGGGTTTCTAGTGAGGGAAGCCAGACAAGCCTACCCCCAAGCTGCAGGGGAGGTCATCAGGGTAGGAGCAATGGGGAGGGGTAAATCAGGGTGAGGAAGGGCTAGGAGGAGGATGGAGAGTAGTGTCACTAAATGCGAGGAGCCTGGGAAACAAATCAGCTGAGTTGCAGGCTCTCTTGGCTGTGGGGCAGATGGACATTGCAGCCATAATAGAAACTTGTGTCACACAGTACCAGGACTGGGATATGATGATCCCTGGATACAGGCTGTTCAGGAAGGACAGGGAAAACAGGAAAGGTGGAGGGGTGGCAATCGATGTAAGGGAAGGAATAATGTGCATAAGGGAAGAGTGGGAGGAAAGGCAGTACAGAGACCCTGTGGATGCAGTTTTATAATCCAAAGGGCAGGGTACTGAGGATGGGGGTAGTAGGGTACTCGAGGAACTGGCAGGTAGCCTAGTAGCACCACTGGCTGACCTGTTCCATACTTCTCTGCACACAGGATGTGTCCCGCAGGACTGGCGGTTAGCCCATGTGGTCTATTCGAAAGGTGATCCAAGGGATGATCCAGGCAACTGCAGACTGGTGAGCCTCACATCAGTTGTGGGTAAGCTCATGGAGACAATCCTTAAGGAGAAACTGGTAATTTGGAGGACACTGGGCTCCAGGACAGGCAGCAGCATGGGTTTATCTCCGGCAGGTCCTGACAGACAGACCTGATTGAGTAGTATGATTGGGTAATCAGGCAGCAGGACAGGGGCAATGCAGTGGAAGTCCTATACTTGGACTTCAGCAAGGCCTTTGTTTCAGTGCCACATGGGAGACTAGGAGGGAACCTAGAAGATGCACGGGTGAATACTAATGTAACCCCTAGGTGGTGCTATCCTAAGGGCTACTACCCCTGCCTGCTTGCCTTGGCACAGGTTGAGGGGTCTGAGCTCATTGAACGGGTGCCTCCATCCCAAGGAATGGCCCTGGGGTAGAGTAACTGCTGTTGGTATAGCCCTCCAGGACGCTACAACCTCCACCAACCCCTCTGGTGGCCTAAACAGTATAGCAGCAAAACATTCACCTGTACTATATGGCAGTAATGACTTGCTCACTCCCCTTGCACTTACCACCAGAGCTGGATCCTCTGCAGTTGCCCTGTGGACCCCCTACAAAGTAAGACCTGTAATGCAACAGTTCAATGGCAGTACAATACCCCCACCAAAAAGGTACAGACTAGCTAGGTCAAATGCAAAAAGAACAAAATCTGATTTATTCAGCCCAGCATCCCTATTTATCAACTAATGATCAACTAGTTGAATGCTGTTATCAACTAATGCTCAACAAGTGAGTGCTGTTTGCAGAGAGATTATTTATTAGTTAAGATCAACTAGTGAATAATAAATGTTGAACTAATACTCAATTCTTGGATAACTGCAGAAAATATTAAGAATTGGTTAGCAGTAGGGTGAACAAAATGAGTTAGCCACTAACTCATTTGCATGTGAAAAAAAATCAACCAAAGCAAAATGAAGGAATAATTGAACATTAACTAATTATTAGTGATTTTAAGCAGTTGAGCATTAGGTCAATAAATAACTGCTGAAACTATTAAGAATTAGTTAGCAGTAGAGTGAACAAGAAGGAGTTAGCCACTAACTCATTTGCATGTGAAAAAATCAACCAAAGCAAAACTGAGGAATAATTGAGCATTAGCTAATTATTAGTGGTTTGAAGCAGTTGAGCATTAGGTAAATAAATAACTGCTGAAACTGTTAAGAATTGGTTAGCAGTAGGGTGAGCAAAAAAGTTAGCCACTAACTCATTTGCATGTGAACAAATCAACCAAAGCAAAACTGTGGAATAATTGAGCATTAACTAATTATTAGTGGTTTTAGACAGTGGAGCATTAGGCCTATTTTTTGGTATGGGTATTGCTAGTACATACTGGTTTCTCCATCTCCGAGATCCACCTTGTGTCCACTTTGATGCCACTCTCTTGGAGGGGTCCACTATTCTCCCTGGTGAAGATGAAGCAAAAGTAGTCATTCAGGATTGCAGCCTTTTGCTCATCATCCTATACCACCCTCCCCCAGTTAATAACATAACTATTCCCACACCTTTTTTTTCTTTTTTCACTGATGTAGCTGAAAACATTTTTATATTTACTGGTTCAAGTCAATTAACCACCACTGGCAGAACCCTACAATCTCCATAATTCACACTTGTGCATTATGAAGTTCTGTAAACCATGGGTCTCAGAAATAGCCGTGAGTGTCCCTTAGCTCCTCTCCAAGAAACTGTTCTTGCACTTGCGGTATGCTCGCGCTGCTGACAGAAAACAGACAGTGTGAAAAACAGCCTTCTCAGAGAAGTAATAGGAAAAAGCCGGACACACTGTTTAAATAAAATTTTGACAAGAAAATCAGTAAATATAAAAAATAAAACATGGGGAAGTGTGGTTAACAAAGATTTTATTAACACCCTTGGTGTGTGATGTCCAGATAAACCCCTCGAGCTTCGACCTCGAGGTTCATGGAGCAGCACACACCTCAGGTGTGCATAAAATCCTCATTTATCACATTTCTCCATACATTATTCTATATTTTCTTCACACTTGACCCCCTTGGCTATTCTTAGCTCTGTGCCTGCTTTTGCCTCTCTAGTCACCTTCTTTGCTTCCCTATTTCTCTGAATGTATTCCTCACATTCTAGTTCCCCCTATTTCTCTTTAAACCTGTGGAAGGCTTTCCTTTTGACCTGTACTGCTTCTTTAATCCTCAGCAAGAACCATAGTGGTCTCTTGAGTTTTTCTTTTGTTTACTTACGTAGCCATATTACAGTACATAGAGACACTGCTGACCTGAAAAGTTAAGGATCCAGATTAGAATAATTATGAAATTGGATGATTCTGCTGGTGGCTTGATCAGATTTGCATGCCATATACAGAACTCTGATGAATGATCTCTTATGGCATCAGAGAGCACACCTATCCTATCAGGGAGGGGTGAAAATCAACCAATAAAGGTTAACATGTTGTCATTGTTGGATCATTTGGTGAATTCAGAAAAATAATCGAGTCAACTGAGTTTAAGGGCCTGTGCCACAGGTTTGCTAAGCAACCAGAGCCAGTTTCATTAAAGTCCCTAAAGAGAATACATTTATTACTCTGGACTACAGTGCCAGTGGGCGTAACTGATGAGGAGAGAGAATGTATACTGTAGTACTAAGAGACAGTAAATAAATGCAGAAGAGGTGCAGCATTTTAGTGTTACCTAGCATAAGTACACCAGGTCGAATAGAAACATGCAGTACTAGTTGCTGATTTTGTTGGGTCATCTGACCTGGCTTGCATCACCAAAACCTGGCTGGACAAGAATACTGGTTCCATTTTGGAGTCGGCAGTTCCAGCCGAGTATTCGGTGATACACCGCCCGAGGTTGGACCAGAAGGGCGGGGGTTAGCCATCTGTTTCAAGACAGAACTGGGCCTTGTGGATGTGCCAGTTGGGATCACTAGATCCTTTGAATGTATCATAGGTACAGGTGTGGGCTGTAGAATACTTCTCATCTACCATCCACCTGGGGTGAGAAGGATTTCCTACAGAAGTCATGGACTTCATCGATCGATATGGTGTTGGAGTCCCCAGATGGTTGGCGCTGGGGACTTTAATACCTGGGTTGATGATGAAGAATCACATTTTGACCAAGACTTCCTCCAGCTGATGCTTTCATTGGGCTTTACATGTGATTACCTCTGTGACCCACACACATGGTCATTGGTTGGATATAGTGTTCCTGATGGGGATGGAGATCTCTGACGTGGTGGTAGAACCTGTTGGATGGTCCGATCACCACACCATGGGGTTCAGTTTTGGGGGCCCCCCAATAGACCTGCCCCTATGGAGATGGTCAGGTACTGCCCTTTGCGGGGCTTGACCCCTGATGGCCTTATGGTGATCCTTGATCTATCAGGTTGTTCAAGTGTCAGCATTGACCAAGGGGATCTTCTGCAAGCCTATAATGAGGCGGTGGGGACTGCTCTGGATTCCATTGTTCCTGTCCGGGTTTGCCCTCTCATACTTCACCATAGGCCCACCTTGGTTTGATGGGTCCTTAAGCGAGTTGAGGAGAGTGGGGAGAAGGTTGGTGCATTGCTGGCAGAAATCGGGCTTGGATCAGGACAAACTTGGATTGGTGTCCCACTATAGGGATTATCAATCTGCAGTCTCCCATAAAAAGGCAGAATTCCTGTCCAGAGAATTGCACCTGCAAGAAATCGACTGGCTTAGCTTTTCCATACTGTGGACAGGTTGTGCAATCCAACTTGTCTCCAGAATCAGGAGCTTTTCACAGAAGAAGCATGATGAGTTTGCTCGATTCTTTGCAGATAAGGTTGCCACCATCAGATATGAGATCCGCATAGCTTGCTCAAATGGGCAGAGATCAGTGCAAGGCTGCAAGCACCCAGTTTGTCTGGACAGATTTTAGCCAGCTGGCAATTGAGGGTGTTGTGAAGATGATCCAGAGTTTGCAACCAACTTACTGTAGTTTAGACTCTGGTCCAACATGCCTCCTGATGGGGTGCATGGAGGAAATCAGACCGGTCCTTGCTGAGATATTTACATGTTCATTGGAGACCGGGTGTTTCCAGATACCCTGAAGGAGGTG
Organism: Neoceratodus forsteri; assembly: GCA_016271365.2. NCBI lineage: Eukaryota > Metazoa > Chordata > Ceratodontiformes > Ceratodontidae > Neoceratodus > Neoceratodus forsteri. The sequence goes on from CM057454.1 coordinate 1,104,649,493, forward strand.
ATGGTTCACCCCCTCCTGAAACAAATCTTCTCTCAACCCTGATTGTCTTGTAAACTACAGGCCTGTCTCTAACCTACCTTTGTGGGTAAGGATATTGAGAAGGCAGTCATGTTGCAGCTTGAGGAGCATCTGACCACCCTGACATCTATGATTCTCTCTCCAGTCCAGTTTCAGGAAGAAGCATAGTACTGAGACCGTGTTAGTTTGGGTACTAATGATCTCCTGACAGTGAGAGATCAGAGGAGTCATTCCATCTTGGTCCTCCTTGATCTCGCCTCAGCGTTTGACACTGTGGACATGGGATGTTGCTAGAGCACTTGTGGTTATTATGTGGACTGTCTGGTTCAGATGGTTTCACTCTTTCCTCACTGGTAGGATGCAGAAAGTTGAGTTGGGAGTGTTCTCCTCGGCTCCTCTCTCCCCCTGCTATGTGGGGTACCACAGAGCTCTTTGCTTTCCCAGATGTTGTTCGTGGTGTATATGCTGCCATTGGGGGATATTATTAGGTGGTACAGGTTAATTGTTCACTGCTATGCAGATGATACTCAACTGTACTTGTCCTTTGTGCCTGGGAAAAACTATGCTGTTTCAGTCTTTAACAACTATCTCTCTGAGATTCAGGACTGGATGAGTGCCAGTTGGCTGAGACTGAATCCGGATAAGACTGAGATGTTGGTTGTGGACCCAGGTCATTGGGTAGAGAGGCTGCCAGATGGGCAGCCATCTGGATTATGACTGGGTGGCAACCAGCTGATGCCTCTGATAGGGTGCAGAATCTGGGCGTTATCCTTGATAGTGATCTGACACTTAAGTCTTAGGTATCAGCTGTTGTTAAGACCCAATTTTACCATCTGACGAATATCGTTTGGATAAAGCACCTGGTCTCACTACTATCCAAGATACTTTAAAACTAACCCAGCTGATTGTTATAAACTCCTTTAAATCAATGCTAAAATCTGTATGGGTAAATAATTGTCAATGCTACACCTAGGCCACTGTTAGGCCGTAGTTCAGCTATAGCACTTTGTAGATGTGGCCTCCCATCTTATCTGGTTTCCCTTGCCCACCCACTCGCTTTCTACTACTTCAGCTCTTCCTTGTCCCTTCTCTTCTAGCCCATGCCCTTTGAATAGCTCCACATCCCTGCTTTCTGCTATTCTCTCTTATCCCACTTTCTCACCCTTGCTTAGTCATTCTTCAACATTATCCCCAGCCTCACTAGTATATGTGTTAGAAGCTTTATGCCTTGATCATATGTCTTATGTTTGCTCCTGATGTGTAAACCCTTGAATGTTACTCAGCTTCAGTGCTAATCTCTGTTGTTAACCCTATGTATCGGAATCCGCATCTCACACATCTTGTTATGCCTTTGCTATTTGCTATGTAATTTTTTGTACTGTGTATTTTGAAATGTTTTGCCTGTCCTCCTTGACCACTTTGTAAATGAGTCCTTCTCAATGGTGTAATTTCTGGTAAAATAAAATTGAATTGAATTGTTCCCACCTGATGAACTTCTGACACTGGCCCATGCCTTTGTGACCACACACCTTGATTACTGCAATGCCCCATACCTAAGGCTACCGAGGGTGGATCTCTGCAGCTAGTGCAGAATGTGGCTGCTAGGCTGCTGACTGGCTTATCAAGATCTTGCCATGTCACACCTGTGCTCTGCAAACTGCACTGGCTGCCGGTGTGGTGGAGATCTCCTTCAAGGTTGGATTATTGATCTATAAGGCCCTACATGGACGGGACCTCAGTATCTACAAGATCTTCTTTGTCCTTACTGCCCCCTTTGTCCTCCCCGCTCCACCAACGAGGGATTGCTGGAGATTCCCAGGATCTGTTTGAAAACTTCAGGTGCCAGATCATTTGCCTTTGTAGCTCTGACCCTGTGGAATTCTCTACCTCACCGGGTTAGGGAGTGCCCATCTGTTGATGCCTTTAATTCTGCCTTAAAAGCTTATTTATTTGAATTGGCATTTTAAGACATTTAATCCTGCTGTTTTTATATGTTTATATATGTTGGGTTTTTTTTGCACTATTTGTTTATCTGCCTCCTCCTCCTCCTTGTCTTGACCGGCCTCTCCTTCGGGCTGCCAGGGACACTCTCACCTCCCCTGAGAACTGCTCCGTCACCAACTCCCACTTCACATTTCGGCCACTCTACAGGGTAACCCAAAAAATCCAGGAACAACACATGAGCACTCCACTTTGAAGGCCTGTGCTTGATTTGAAACAAGACTGGAAACAACAGCAAAAAAACAGGATCAGTCAAAAGCAGGGTTTCAAATTATTTATTGTGCAAAAATAGCTACAAAGTTGTGCATACCGAGGCAATAGAAGCAGAGCTCCTGACCAGGTTTCACCCATAGGCTTTCTCAAGGGATACTGGTCAATGGGAGAGTCATTGTATTTAAAATTCTGTTGACCAATCCTATTACAAAACCCATTTAAAGGTGCAGTGTGCTTTTAAGTGGTTTATAGTGATACCTAAAGTGCTATACAATGTTTACTAAATAACATCTGCTTATCCTAACAGGATAGGTAAAAACTTTTTTACAATTTTTATCATGAGAAAAGACAAAATACTTCCTGCTCATTAATACTGTTGCTATTACTTAAATATTTATTAAAGGAGATATACTAATTTCTAATCTGCTTTAAAAACTTATTTATTTGAACTGGCATTTTAAGATATTTAATCCTGCTGTTTATATATGTTGGGGTTTTTTGCAGTATTTGTTTTTCTGCCTCCTCCTTGTCTCAACTGGCCTCTCCTTCAGGCCACCAGGGAAACTTTCACCTTCCCTGAGAACTTCCGTCATCAACTTCCGCCTCACATTGCAGCCACTCTACAGGGTAACCCAACGTATCCCTTCATCGGGTGGGTCCTCGCCTTCTGGAGAGAATGTGCCTTGTGGCTTGCTTTTCTTGGCCCTGGGTGCTACTGAGGTTGGTCCCAGCTTTCTGGGGTCTCTGTGGTGTCAAGGGTCCAGGCGGCCAACATCTGGTCACCAAGATGCCATTTTTTCCCTGGTTTTCTTAGCCCCTGTGCAGGGCCACACTGCAGTGCTCCTGGTCTCCACTGGGGGGCTGCTACAGAGTGAAGCAAGCTCCCCAACTCTCTGCAGGAGAGGAGAGGAGAGGAGAGCAGTACTCCAGATGCTCAATCCTCTCCTTCCCCTGCCAACCCCTGATGTCCCGAGTCTATTCCCGAACCCCGGTCACCGGCATGGCACAAGGTGTGGCATCCAGTGCTTTAGCTCTCAGTGACACCGGGCTGGCACTTATATATGTTTTTAAAATTTTATGCTGTGAAATGGATGTTCATGATTTTATGATTTTTCTCTGTAAAATGTTATGATCCTATGAGAATAGCGTTCTATAAATAAATTTTGCTTGCTTGGTAAGTACACCATGGCAGTATTCTAGAAGGGATTCAGGCTGAGAAGTATAGCTAGGCAAGGTTACATTGAGGTGAGCTCTAAAGTAGATTAGTGTGCCTCCTCCTCCTCTCTTAAGGCCAGGGGGAGCTTGTCGAATACAGTTTAACCCTGGAATTTCACAAAAAGACTGTCAGTATGGATGGTTTAAACCAAGTTTCAGACACACCCAGCACATCATGTTGGTAGTACGACACCCAACTGTAAGTTTATCAGTTTTGGGGATTTGACTTCTTATGTTAAGGTGCACTATTTTTAGGACCTTAGTGGACTGCCATGGTGATGGTCTAAAAGTAGTAGGGGAAGCAGAGGTAGGCCCAGGAATATTACATAAATTAATTAGCAATTTCTCAAACACACAGGCTTACTGATCAAGCCCCAGTGAAGTTTACTTAAGTAAGAAGACGTCATGGTGATACAGTGTTTGGGCCAGTAAAGATTGTGAGGCATAGCATATTGTATATGAGCTATGTAATTTCACATGCTGAAATCCATTGGGATTACATGCCTGACTTTGTCCGTGTACATGAGGGGGAGGGAATTTGAGATATACAGTGTCTCCCAGGTAATGCAGCAACCAGAGTGCTCAGTAGCAACAGGCCCATTGTTACTAACCAGTGAAGATAGTTTTAGTGGCTCAGGGTAGACACAGCTCAAAAGCAATCTGTAATACAATACTGGGAAACAGACTAGTTATGCTTGGGCTAATCACAGTGTACCAGTTAAAAAAAAAAGGGGGGGGCCCAGATGGACAAAGGTAGAATCCCTAAGATTTAGTATGTAAGGTAGTTAAGTAAATGAACCAGAACACTATGCATAAAACTCAAACACAAGTAACCCAGACAGTGATAAACTATGATTCTCTTGGAATGGCCAGGGTGTTCCATAAGAATGAATAAGTAAGATATTTAAATAACTAAGCCAAACATGGTGCATAAAGCTCAGAAGCACAGATAACTCAAATAGGGGTAAACAAGGGTTCCCTTGGAATGACTAGGTGAGAGAGACTAGCACTAATCTCTGTATGCAATCAAATGAGAGACTAGTGCTAATCACTATGCACAAACACAACAAGCATTTGTCAATGCCAAATGTTGTCTCGCCTGTATTGGTAGTGCAGGAGTTAGAGATGCATAATAGGAATGTCAGTGAAGTATTGAACTGATGCCAACCCAACCCCCACCCTGCAGAGACTGACAGGTGTTGGGGTGTGTCTTTGGGTCATCAGCTATAACGCTCATGCCATTTAACCTCACCCTACCCTGTAGACACTGACAAGTGTCGTGGTGTGCTTTGGGGTCTTTGGGCCTTATACTTAGCCCATTCCATAAGGAAATACACTGAGATGGGTGCAGTATAGGAGAATGGGGTGAACTTCAGGGCCAAACACTCCAAGGCACACCTTGATGCCTGTCACTGGCTGCAGGGTGGGGGGTTGAGGTGGAATGGCATGAGCATTACAGCCAATGATCCCAAGTCACACCCCTGACGTCTGTCAGTCTCTACAGGGTGGGATGTTACAGTTGGAAACCCTAACGCCATAGGCGTTTGTTGGTATTTTCGCTCCAAATTTTCAACGTGGGCTTTTTGTGACCCCACCTCATGAACAGCGGCACTATCAGTTTGTTAGCCAAAAGGTGGTTTTGCACAGTGACTATGCCATTTGGTGACACAGGCATGAAAACATATTTTGGGCGGGATGTGAAAAATGACAATTGTATTATTCATGAGGAGGTGTAAAAAAATGGCAACATTGAAAATCTGGAGTGAAAATCTGAAAAATTGGTGAAATCATGAGCAGTCATAGAAACTGCGCAACACACATCCGTAACCCAATTATTTTTGGGATCTTTTTAACCACATTTTAATCACAGGCATTTTGGTACCTCCCCTTATGATCAGTGGCACTGTGATTTTGTTAATCTGTCCCAAAGTTGATTTTCCAGCAACCATGCCATTGTGTGCCACGGGTGCGAAAACACATTTTAGGCAGGATGTGAAAAATGGCAGCTGTACTGTTCATAAGGAGATGTGAAAAAATGCCAGTGTTGAAAATCTGGCATGAAAATATTGCAAATTTGTGAAGTTACAAGGGTGCGTGGAAACTGCACAACACATGCTTGTAGCGCAGTCATTTTATGGACTTTCACCACCAAATTTTCAATATAGGCCTTTTAGGACCTCTGCTCATGAACAGTGCCTCTGTCATTTTCTTAATCTGTCCCTAAACATGATCTCCCACAGCGACCATGCTATTCTGTGCAGGAAGTGCGAAAACACATTTCAGCCAGGATATGTAAAATGACAGCTGTACTGTTTATAAGGAGGTGTGGAAAATTGCCAGTGTTGAAAATCTGGCATGACAATATTACAAATTCATGAAGTTATGAGTGTGCGTGTAAACTGCACAATGCACGCTCATAAAACAGTCATTTTTTTGATTTGTTTCACCAAATTTGCAACATAGGCTTTTTGAGAGCCCACCTCATGAATAGCAGCACTGTCGTTTGATTACTCAGACCCGAAAGGTGATTCCATGCAGTGACCACGAAATCACTTTTCAGGACTGAATAATGCCATGACAGTGACTGAATTCATGAGGAGGGTTCCCAATAATCCCATGTTGAAAATTTGGTGCCAAAATTCCCAAAAATGCCCTAGATATGCACCAAAGTTGAAAAAACCCTATTTATGCCATTATACATCTTACCGGGATTTCTTCAATTCGCGGTCGGCTTTGAAGAGTGCAGATGTGTTCCCAGTCCACTGAAGATCATCACACTGGACTCTGGAGGTAAGTATGGGGTGAGGGTGTGTGTGGGGAGGCAGGGTACGCAGAGGGTGGGTGCGGGTTGGAGGAGGGGGCAGAAGACACCGCAAGGAACCATTTTCTTCTTTCACAGGTGTAAAAAAAAAAAGACAATGAGGGTTGGTTTCCTTTTTTTGCAGGTCTTTTTTTGGTACATTGGGGTGGGCTCCCAGTGTACCATCTGCATTACAGGGAGGGGGACTGCAGCCAACAGGGATTGGGCCCCCCTTCGGCACAGAAACAGTTGGGGGGCACGCATGATGCTGAGGAGGGGGATTGGGCACCCCCTTGGCATGCAGCATAAATCAGGGGCTGGGGACATTATGCCGATGGGGAGTGGGCTCCCCCATCGGCAAAGTGAACTGGGCAGAGGGGACTGAATCTGATTGGGATTGGGCCCCCTGTCGGCAATGAAAGACTGTGGGAGGGTGCATGATGCTGAGAGGGATTGGGCACCCCCTCGGCACACAAGTGGAATGGGAGGGGGGCATTATGCCGATGGGGAGTGGGCTCCCCTGTTGGCAAATGAAGTGGGTTGGGGCATGCCGACAGGGGGATTGGGCATTCCTGAAGTCGGCACTCTGAATGGCAGCAGTTAATGCTGCCATGTTTATTAAACTGCTTCACCAGGAAAGGCACGCCGCTGCATGATGAGCTTGGCTCTCATTGCAGTGGACCTTTTTTTAGATCTGGTGACCAGTTTACATGTTGCTGGTGTCAGCACCTACAGCTACCTTATTGGGGAATGAGGGACGCACCTACTGATGCATGCCCTGCATTCGCCCACAGTGACCGCATCTCCAAATCTGCTACTACTGCAATATGTTGGCTGGCGTGCAAGCACAAGCCAACATAAAAATGTAGGTGACCCAGGTCGTAATGAACAATAGTTCCACAGTATGTCATAAGTAACACCCTTAAACAAAAAGACTCTCTGAGGTGGATTCAGTTTAGAAATGTAATTTAATTTACTTATTTATTGAAGAGTTTCACCAGAAATGCACACTGAACAGCAAGTTGCTCATCTCCCGGTGCATCCTGGGGGAGAGTGTATTTGAAGGGACATAGCAGCAGAACATATACAGAATTGCAATGACAAAGTATAGTGATGATAACATTATACAATTTGCAGAAAGCAAGAGAAGTGCTATAAATTAATGTTCACTGTAGAAAAAAATCACATGCGTCAAATACAAGTGTTTTCTTTTGGTATAAACACATCAGTTCAAAAAATTACGCATAGTGTCAAGAAACCATAATTGATAGTAAAGAACAAGTAGGGGAGGGATAAGTAGGGAGGAGGAACTCTTGTGGTGGTTAATAGGGAATGACAGAAAGAATGCCTGTAGGAGAGTAGGGGGAAAGAGAAGCTATACGAGTTTAGAGGCATCTACAATTTACTGAGAGGAAGTCGTGCAGGGTGGAGAAGATGGAGTTGGGGAAGAAATAAATAATTTATTAAAGCAAGTTAAAATCACAGCAGCAGCACTCACCCCCACATGTTCCAATGTTTCAAGTAATATGTACACTTTTTCAAGGCATAGCCAAACTCACATAAATCTCCAGCTAAATACTGGATTCTTAAACGGGTATGCAATTGCATTGGTTCTAATTGTTGTAATATAATCAACCACAGGGAAGCATTCAGGTGCTGGGCTTCCAACGGGCTGGTGCTCTTCAGGCATGGTGATGGGTGAGTGTTTTAGAGGGCAGGTGGTTGATGTATTCTACTTTGACTTCAGCAAAGCCTTCAATTTGGTGCTACACAGGAGGCTGCTAAAGAAGCCAGAGGATTTAAAATAGAGAAGGGTTTAGTCAAATAGATCAGAAATTGACTGAGGGGGAGGCAACAGAGGGTAGTAGTAAATGTGACCAAGTTGAAGTGGGGCCACAAAAGGGTGCTGCAGGATCAGTACTGGGACCTGTCCTAGTCAATATGCTCATTAATGATATGGGGAGGAGAGGGGATCCAAGGCAAGATGTATCTATTTGCTGGCAACACAAAGCTATGCAGGAGGGTAGACAGTGAGAAAGGGGTGAGGGAAATTTAGAAAAAAACTAGTAAAGGTAGAAAGGTGGTCAAAGATGTGGCAGTTGAAATTTAACACCAAGAAGCTCGAGGTGATGCTCCTAGGGAACAGAAACTCATGCGATGAGTATTGGATGGGAGCGGTTAAACTGGCCACTACAGTAGATACGATGGAACTGAAAGCCATCATCAGGGATGCCCTCAAGGAAACCCGCCTGTGCAATAAAGCATACCATAAGGCAAAGGATGCTGGAGTTCATTGGAAGGGGTTTTGAGAGCAGAAGAAGTGAAGTGATAATACCCCTGTACAGATTGCTGGTGATGGTGAGGCTTCTCCTGGAATAACGTGTACAGTTCTGGTGACCTCACCTGGGAAAAGACATAGACAGGCTCAAGTCAGTATAGAGAAGGGTCACCAAAATGATGCAAGAATAGAAAGGCAGATCCTATAAAGGACAGCTGGTAGTCTTGAACATGTACTCACTGGAGGCCAGATGTGGGAAAGGGCATGACAGAGACATATGTTTTTGAGGGGTATAAACAGGATGAATAGTGAAAATCTGTTTGTTAGAAACTGGGATGCAGTCACAAGAGATCATTATCGGAGGCTGTGGCAGGTAGATTTAAGAGGGATGTGAGGAAGAGGTCCTTCACTGAGGGTGTGGTGGAGCCATGAAACTTTCTCCTGAGGATTTGGTGGAGCAAGTACCCTAAATGGGTTCAAACATGATTGGGACAGAGAAAGAGGACTCAGTCCCACTGGAACATATCATGGGAGGGTAGATGATGGGGGGGTAGAATAGGACAACCCTCACCACCGAGAGTAGGTAGGAGGATAGACAGCATAATTTAAGCAGGTTCAATGGACCATTAGCCTCTTTATGTCAACAGATTTGATATTACACTGAGACTTGTGGCCTCTAATACCTCATTTTTAGTTAAATTCCATTTGTCCAGACCCACTGCTGCCCACACCTCCTCCTTCAGCAGCTCCTACATACTACCAAAATCTGCCCTTCTGAAATCTAGAATCTCAATAGTAGTAATTTATTCATTTGACTTGTGCCATAACCACAACAGATTTTTAAAATTCTCTCAATAAATGCATATAAATATGAGGATGCTTCCATAACTACAATATTGACAGACAAGATTGTTTTTCATACACAGAGCCATAATTTATAATTAATACTAAACAAGCCCACAAAAAGGGCAGGTTATACTCCTAAATCAAGGGAGCACAACAGGAGATGTCCATCTAGGGGCTCCTACAGTATGCTGTTATTCTCCTTTGTCTGTAACTGATTTCTGTCTGCCTCTGAGCTGATATCAAACAATGATCACTAGTTCCCAGCGGGTCCTGAACTGTAACCTCCATTATACTATCCCTGTTTGTGAGGACCAAATCAAATATGGCTTCTTTGATTGTACAGTAGGTTCCTCTATGCTCTGTGTCAGAAATACCACCTAAAATGCCTCTACTAGCAACTGCTTCCTTGTACTTGCTGCCACTGTGGTGGCCCAGTACACATCTTGCATGCTGAACTCTTCCATTAGCAGCATATCTCCCTACTATACTACAGTACCATTCTAATTTCTTCCCTCCTTTCTTTGTCAGTCACCTCTTTCTGAGATGGTGGTCTATATATTACTCCAGTCCTGCTGTTACTCTCCCTACCTGTGATTACCTGCACCGACACTGTTTCTGTATCTTTACACATCCCATGTTCCTTGACCTCCATGACTCTGATGCCTTTCCTTCCTTCCTTCCTTCCTTCCTTCCTTCCTTTCAAAAGTATCACCTGGAAAGACATACTGAACTGGTAACAGCTCATTTTCAGATATGTCCTGGGGTAGGGGAGAAAGAACATCATATGCATCCGTTACAATTTATATGGAAAGGTGCAGCAATACAGTTTAAATGAAGAAACAATCAAAATTTAAATACAAATCAGAATAATATGTGCACAGGTAATAAAAACAGATTGCCAGGGAAAAACTAGTGAGGGGGGAAGGAAGAGGGTCAAAGACAGTTGTAGGAAGGAGGAAAAAAGTCAGGAAGGAGAGACTTTAAGGAGAAAGTCGAAGAGGAAGAGCAAGTAGATAAGGGAAGGGTGGACCAACGTTTAGGAAAGTGATATGAGAGAGCAGATTGTTCAGCCATAGATTTCCTAGAAGGAATACTGAGGGAATGGGAAGCAATATTATGTATAGCATATACAGATATCAGGAAGCTGAGGTAGAGAATACGAGGGAAGTAAAGTAGAAAGGAAGGGATCCAAACCAGAATTTTGGTGTAAAGGAGTCACAGTGGGAGGCATCAAGAGAGGGGAGTGAAAAAGCAGAGTAGAGTGAACAGTGGAGAGTACATGGGGAACAATCTATAGCAAAATGACAAAAAGTTGAAAAGGGGGTCCAGTCTGACAAAGGAGGATTTGGGAGCTCAACTGCAGACTATGTCACCATAATCAAAAATAGGGAGAATCATCTTTAAAACAATCTCATGGTGGATAGGAAGTGGGATGATCACTTTGTTCCTGTAGAGGCCAAGCTTGGGGTGAAGCTTTTGGTGAATAGCATCAACATGAACCAAGAAATCAAGATGTAGGTCAAGCCAGACCATAAGGTACTTGAAAGAGGAAACATCCTCAATAACAGCACTATCAAAGGTGTGAAAAGAAGGGAGAGAGGCAAATCTAGAAAGCCTCTGATGGGTAACCAAAGTTATGGAGACTGTTTTTTTTTGGTTTGTTTTTGCATTGAGGGATAGTTGGTTAGGCTAGAACCAGTGCAGAATATTGTGAAAGTCCAGCTGAAGTTTTGAAGTAAGATCATGAGAAGAAGAGCCAGATGCAAAAATAACTGTATTATCAGCATACATATGAATGGATGCAGAGGAACAGACAGAGGTAAGGTCATTCAAGAATATGGAAAAAAGACCAGGACCCAGGACAGACCCTTGAGGGACACCTGAGCAGATAGGGAGTGGTGATGAAGTGGTATGAGCTAAACCAGTTGACTGCAGAGTCAGAAAGAACTATTGGTTTTAGCTTGTCAAGAAGGAGGGGATGTGGGACTATGTCAAAATCTTTAGCAAGATCAACAAAAATGGCAGACGTGATCAGACCTTGATTCATACCGGTGAGGTTGGAGTCGATGAGCCATAGGAGAGGAAGTGGAGGTGGAGTGAGATTTTCTAAAACCAGACTGAAAGAAGATGAAGAAGAAGGAGGAGTCAAAGAAGGTAGAGAATTGCAGTAGTACAAGGTGTTCCTGTAACTTAGCTAGGTTAGGATGGAGAAAGATGGGACAGTAGTTACCAGGAGAGGAGGGATCACCACCTTTAGGGATAGGAATGACAGTAGTCTGCTTCCAGGTATCATGAACAGTTGCAGAGGAAAAAGAAAGGTTGAGAAGTAGAGTAACTGGCAGCAGAATGACAGAGGCAGAGGCTGAAAGAAGTAGAAGCTTGGGATCAAGGCCATCAGGGATACCACATTTGTGAGGATTAAGAGCAAGCAATGTAATACATATAATACCACCCTTCCCTCTCTTCTCCATTTCCTAGCCTCCTGTACATTTCAAAATCTGAAATGGTGAAGTCCTAGTCATTGTGTTATGTTGCCTGTACTTCCATGACCACCACCAAGTCCAATGGGGCTTCTACCACCATTGCCTGCAAGTCTCAGGTCTTATTCAATGAGCGCCTGGTGTTTGCACACAGCCCTCCAGGCTCCCTGCTTCCACGTTCTCCCACAATTGCTCATAACCACACTTCCCCCCTGCCACTTTCCTTGTCTCAGACCTACCATACCCCTGCCTCCCCCTTCTGTATGCTTCATCCGGGTCATAACTGAAAATCGGCAATTTCTTTATCTAGAGCACTTACCCGGTAATCAAAAAACTAAATAAATGTCACTTTCATGCTTTATGTACCCTGTTTGTGCTTGTAAACTGAAAAATCAATAAAGCTGATTAAATTAAAATAAATAAATATTCCTAGCTTTCTGATTTCTTTTGCTGCTTATCCTGGATATTTTTTGCTTGTTGTCTCCTCTATTGGTACTGGTGCTGGGGGGAGGCCTTTTGGGCCTCCCTCAGCTGCATAGGTGTATCTGTCTCCAACTGTACTGCTTTTCCCCGCTTCTAGTTCAAATGTGCCTTAATATGCATTGTAAATATTTGCTTGAACACCATGGTATCATCATCAGGCTATGGGCTATCCCACTTGAACAACCTCCAGACCCTCCAGGTGAGCCCCTAATCATCTAGGAGACAAAACCCCTTCCCCTTGTACCAACACTTCAGCCATGTATTGAACTGGTGTATCATGAACTGCTCCCTTTCATTACAGCATGGTCTTTTTTGGACCTTAGAGAAGGTCCCCTTCCCCAGCTCTTTCCCTCAATGTCCTACCTAAGCTGAAGAAGCTCTCCTTTAATACTTCGACACATCTTCTGTCCAGATCATTCTTGCCTATATACACCACTGCTGCATCTGGCTTCCCCTCCTTCTTCAAAATGAGTTCCACTACCATGGCCCTGAGTCCATCTGCTGTGGCTCCAGGGTAGCAGTGGGATGACTTCTGAATATCTGGAGTGCGAACCACCATCATCCACATCCCCCTGACTATGACATCTCTGATAACTATAACATTTCTCTTTCCTTCCTTGAAGCCACTTCCCATCCTTGGCTTGTTAGTACTGGATGGTGCATTGTTTTCTTAAGTGTGCTTGTCTCTTCCCTTCTGTGTGGGACTTCGGATGACTTTTCTTTAACAGGGATAGATGCTTGTTAGAGGCACACACCCCATATTCTATTGGCATCTCCCCCTTCCCTGTCTTCTCCCCACTACAATTCATCTACCTCTACTGGTCTAAGAGGACTTTCATGGTGCTGGAGCTTATAGTACCCTTATTGGCTTACTGGCTTTGGCTGCCAAGTGACATGTCTCAGCCTTGGCAGCCTCAAATGCAGTCCTTGGGGTATGTCCCCTCCTACAAATGAGACAATGGCTATGTTCCTAGATCACCCTCGGGATCACCATTATCCCACAGCCTCCACACTCCACCCATAACCCCCAGCAGTGCCTTCCCCAATTCCCGTATGCAGTGTTTTTTAACTGTAGAGATATACCTTTGTGCCCTACTTTAAAATGAGTTATGGTTGCTCTCCCAACAGTCCTCTTGCTACCATATAACCTTCTGTGAATTACTGTGTGGCTTTACCCCAGAATGGTTTTAGGCTGGTTACAGCCCAGTCACCACTTGACAATATACAGTAGGTTGGTTTGGTCCTGTTTTAGTCTTGGAGTACCCTGGTGATAATTAAACAGGGTCCTGTGCTGAACTGTGGACTACCTGTGGATGCCCCTGCAGATGTTGGTCCTCTCTGTTCATGGTTGCCCACGCAAGTGGTCACTAGGACTTGTGGAAGTTAAACAGTGGACTGCTAGAAACTCGAATCTGTCTCTAGAGGAGACCGTCACACAGCTGCCTACAATTCCTTTTTTATGTTTGCTTGTGCATGCAGTGCACAAGAAACATATTGAGATAGTACAGCATTGCAGAGGTGTGCCCATTTTGTGACCAATGCAGTGGACACTGTAATGGGCATGTCCCTTGGCTACCAATAAACTGGGAAGCTGCCAATGATGGCAGTTTCAGAGCGAGAGCCGCACTTGAAAGAAATCTGCCGCTGCAATCAGAGACAGTTTCGTTATTGCAGTGGCAGCTCCCCCCTCCCTACCAACTAGGCACACAAACATCCATCTGACAAGACTCTGGCCATGTGCATTACAGTGCACAGTAATGTGCATGGGCAGAGTTTTGGTTCTTGCTGGCTCCTGTCCCCAGTTTGTTCAGTGTGCCTTTCCTGGTGAAACAGTTAAATAAATAAAAAAATGAGCCACGGCGCAGCTTACCACATAGGTGACTCCTGCTGCCCCCCACCCACACACTCTCTGGAAAGCCAACATTGGGGTGCCCTATCCCCATGTTGGTATGTATCCCCTCCCCCATTCATGTGGCACTCTTGGAGCCCACCATAGTGTGCCAAAATACTTCTTTATGTTCGATACTGGAATGCCCACTCCCGGTGTTGTATGCACTGGACCCCCCATGCCCCTATTTTCCCAGCCAACCTTGTGGTGCCTAATCCATGGGTCAGCATTGATCCCCCTCCACTAGTTTGGCACATTGAGCCCACCCCAGTGTGTCAAAATCTGTTTTAATAATATTACACCTGTAAATAAGAAAACCGTCCCCTAGGTTTTTTCTTAAAACCTGAAAAAATGAAAATGGTCCTCGTCATCCCCCGCCACTCCCTCCCCATCCCAATCCCTCCTCTAAGACCCTCTCCATGCACCCCCCACTCCATACTTACCTGTGGAGGTCAGGAGCAGTGATCTTTAGTGAACTGCAAACACATCTGCATTCTTCAAAGCCGAACCAGGAACTGAAGAAATCACGGTAAGCCCTATAATGGCTGGCAATGGCGGGGGTCAACTTAGGTTGATATCTCAGCCAATGTTTGGAGTTCTGGTCCCAAATTTTCAATATGGGGTTCTTGGGACCCCACCTCATGAACACTGGCATTGTCATTTAGTTTCTCAGTCCCAAAAGGTGATTTCACAGTCACTACATGGAATAACCTTTCAGGACAGATTAACGAAACGACAGTGCCACTGTTCATGGGTGGGGTCCCAAAAAGCCCATGTTGCAAATTTGGTGAACAGACTCCCAAAAATGACTGTGTTATGAGTGTGCATTGCATAGTTTCTATGCATGCTCCTAACTTCATCAATTTTTTAATATTTTCACTCCAAATTTCCGACATTGCCATTTTTCCACACCCCCTTATGAACAGTACAGCTGTTATTTTTTGCATCCTGCCCGAAATATGTTTTTGCACCTGTGGTGCAGAAAGGCGTGGTCGCTGTGCGAAATCAACTTTCAGGACAGATTAATGAAATCACAGTGCCACTGTTCATAACAGGAGGTGCCAAAAAGGCCATGCTGAACATTTGGTGAAAACATTCAAAAAAATGACTGTGTTACGAGTGTGCATTGCACAGTTTCAATGCATGATCGTAACTTCACCAATTTTTCATATTTTCACTCCAGATTTTCAACATTGCCATTTTTTCACACCTCCTCATGAACAGTACAGCTGTCATTTTTCACATCCTGCCCAAAATGTGTTTTCACACCTGTGACGTTGAATGGCGCAGTCACTGTGCGAAATCACCTTTTGGGATGGAGTAGTGAAATGATAGTGCCACTGTTCAAGAGGTGGGTCCCAAAAAGCCCATGTTGAAAATTTGGAGTGAAAATACCAACAAACGCCCAGGGTTTTAGGGTTTCCAACCATAACCCCTACCCTGTACAGACTGACAGGCATTGGGGGTATGACTTGGGGTACGGGCTGTAATGCTCATGCTATTCAACCCCACCCCACCCTACAGCCAGTGACAGGCATCGAGGTGTGCCTTGGGGTTTTCGGTCCTATCGTTCACCTATTCACGTATACTACACCCATCTCAGCTTTTTCCTTATGGAATGGGGTGAGCACAAGGTCGAAGACCCCAAGGTACACCTCGACACCCGTCGGTGTCTGCAGGGTGGGGTGAGTGGAATGGCGTGATCGTTATGGCTGATGACCCAAAGGCACACCCCCCAATGCTTGTTTGTTTGTGGTGGGTGGTTGTGTTACTTCAACACTTTCACTGCCATTCCTATTATGCATCTCATTAACTCCGGCACTACCAATGCCAATACCAGCAAGCAAACATTCAGCATTGACAAATGCCAGTTTCTCATGGGGTTTGGTGGGGTCAAATGTGACACATGAATCCATGTTGTGGACATGACCCACCACCATCCCCAAGGGGTGCAGTCTTCCAAATCGGGGGATGGATGGTTGGCCATAAACAGTGTGGCACAACCCCCCTACATTGGGTGTGTAAGGGTACAGTCCAGCATTGTGCCTGGCATGTCCATGCCTCCAGGTGTGTTATGGCAGAACAGCATGGCAGGATTGCCAATGCAGACCCCTGCAGTGCCACCCTAGTACCTGGCCCATGGTGCTGGACTGGTTCAGTGGTGGTGATGGGTGCGGGGTCTACAGGTAGGAGGGGGTGCATACTTGGTAGTTGGAATTGGTGGCCTCCCATCCCCCTCCTTTGTCCTGGGGTTCTGTATGCCATAGGGTACCTCAGTTGTGGCAAAATGGATGGGTGTCGTCTGGCAATGAGGTCATGCAATGCATGTTATAGATGTGCTGCACATTTGGCTATTCCACATTGGGCCCAGCAAGGTTCCCACACCACAGCACTGTGCAAATTCCACTGTGGTGAGCAGACCATGGTGGGATGTTTGGTGTCTGAATGTTTCACCTGCTGTCATGTGCTGCAGAAGTGGTAGGCAAACCTATCACCTGTCCCAATCCTATGTCATATTAATGAGGCCAGGTGTCTGTGTGGCATGTGATGTGTCCCCATGTTACCCTTTCCTCCCCATCTTGACCATGTCCATAGGTGACACTGGTCCCCCATTTTGCATGTGACCCACCTGCGATCTCCCTGTCTCCACTGGCCCCCTCCCGACTATACTCCATCAAAGGAACACTACACCCTTGGCAGCAACCCCTGGTTAGCTATTGGACACATTGATGTCACAGCCAGTAGCAGGCATGCCAGTTGCCTTGTCCTGGTGTGCTTGTCATATGTGTGTAGTATGTTCACTTGACTGTTACGGGCATGGCTCTGCCACTGGCAGCCCCTCACAGTGACTGGCATGCAACAGATACAGTAGCTGCCATAATGCAATGTGGTACCCATGTGTTATCATGGTTGTGCTGATACCATGCACAGCAATACAAGTGACCACCCCACCCCAATATGTGAACCTGTCATTGTGCACTCCTGGGAACATGTATGGGGCCTCCAGTGCTGCAGCTCCCAAATATGTCATGCCATCCCCCTTGGTCACCTCACATATGGGTGCCACTTGCCCCCCCAGAACAGTTCCATCACTGTGGCAGAAAAATAGGGCCATGGTATGGTTCAATTTGGCTACTACATCTAAATCATCCCATTCCAAGGCAAAAATATGGGACTTCAGAGGAGCTGACTTTGATAAGATGGCCAACAGAGTTAAGCTAGCCCTGGCAAAAAGAAACACAGGTGAGGAGGCAGGCAAAGTGGCAAGCATTATGATAATACTTGAAGCAACATCCCATTGTGTTAGACAGAAAAGGAAGTGTAAAAGAAGAAGGAAACCACTTTGGTTCTCAAATACAGTAGCAGAAAAGGCCAGAGCCAAAAGGCTGGCCTTCAGAAAATATAAGGGAACACAGCGGGATGAAGATGGGAGGCATACCAAACTGCCCTAAGGGAAGCAGGTAAGGCAGTAAGGCAGGCAAAGTCCCAAACTGAGGAAACACTAGCACGGACAGTAAAAAGGTGACAAGACTTTCTATAGATACATTAGTGAAAGGAGAAAGTCCAGAGGTATTGCTAAGCAATGGAGAAAAGGGAGCATGTGAGGAGGAGGACCCTGTAAAGGCATCTATCCTAAATAGATACTTTTGCTCAGTATTTACTGAAGAGAAGGTAGGGCAGGGCCCACAGCTCAACATCATGGACACAGCGGGAGGGAGGTGAGCACTCACTCCCTCTACAAAAAGAAAGGGTCCTACAAGAGCTAGCTAAGCTCAGGGTGGATAAGGACAATGGGACCTGATGGCATACATCCCAGGGTACTTAAGGAGCTAAAGGAGGAACTACAGAGCCTTTAGCAGAATTGTTTAGTGAGTCTCTGAGCACAGGAGAGGTCCTCCCAGAAGACTGGAGAAGGGCTCATGTGATCCCACTCCACAAGAGTGGTAGCAGGAGGAGGCGGGAACTACAGACGGTCAGTCTTACCTCAGTAGTGGGCAAGATTATGGAGGCACCCTTAAGGAAAGGATAGTGCAACACCTGGAATCCATAGGGGCACAGGATCCAAGACAGCATGGGTTTACAAAGGAAGGTCCTGTCAAACTAATCTCATAGATTTCTTTGACTGGGTAACCAGAGTGGTGGACCAAGGGGAGCAGTTGATGTCGCCTACCTTGACTTCAGCAAAGCTTTTGACACTGTTCCACATAGAAGATTGATAAATAAGCTAGGTAGGCTCGGGGTGGGTCAGAAGTTGGTCAACTGGGTGGCAAACTGGTTGACTGGCAGAAACAGAGAGTGGTGGTAAATGGTATACAGTCAGAAGAGATGCAAGTCACAAGTGGGGTACCTCAGGGATCAGTCCTGGGGCCAGTCCTATTCAACATCTTCATTAGTGACCCTTAGATGGACTAGAGGGTAAGGCTTGTCTGTTTGCAGATGACCAAGATCTGCAACAGAGTAGATGATCCAGATGGGGTGGGCAGAATGAGAAGAGATCTGGATAAACTAGCAGAATGGTCAGAAGAGTGGCAACTGGGATTTAATGCAAAGAAGTGCAAAATCATGCACATAGGGAAGAGAAACCTGAAGCCACTTATAGGCTGGGAGGGAGTTGCTAGCAGTCACAAAGGAAGAAAGAGACTTAGGCATCATCATCACTGATGACCTAAAATCATCCAAGCAGACCTCTAAAGCAGTAGGTAAGGCTAGGGGGTGTTAGGATGTATTAGTAGAGGTATCACAAGTCGTAAGAGGAAGGTAATAATCCCTCTGTACAAGACATTAGTTAGGCCCATCTGGAGTACTACGTGCAGTATTGGAGGCCACACCTTCACAAGACATTAACCAAATTGAGGCAGTCAGAGAAGGGCAACCAAAATGGTGCAGGGACTGCATCAGAAGACATATGAGGACAGATTAACGAGCTCAATATGTATACCCTTGAGCAAAGGAGGAGAGAGAGGATAGATCGAGACATTTAAACACCTATGGGCATAAACAAGGGTGAAAGAGTCTAACATGTTTAAATATAAGAAAAATAGCAGGACAAGAGGACACAGCATGAAGATTAGAGGAGGAGGAGGCCGATTAAGAGATATGAGGAATTACTTTTTCACAGAAAGGGTGGTAGATGCATGGAATGGCTTACCACAAGAAGTGGTGGCTATGAATACAGTGCAGGGCTTCAAACAGGCATGGGATAGGCATAAGGGAGCAATACAAATGACTATGAATAGATAGGTCACTGACAGAGCAAAGGCCGATGGCACATTTATAAGGTAGAAAAAGAAATGGGCAGACTGGATGGGCCTTGCGGTCCTTATCTGCCGTCAACTTCTATGTTTCTATGTTTCTATGTACACCTCTGCCAAATCATCAGACCATACAGGGCAGCATAAGGCTAGAGGACTGCAGTGTGTGCTGTACACTCCCACCAGGTATCTACAGGAGGCCCTGGACTTAGGTCCATGACCCCACCCACCCACACAACAGGTAGAAGTCAGGGCTGCACAGTACTAGGACATGCCACTACATGCACTACTGTAACTCATGCGCCTGCATCGGTGGGTTAGCACACATTGCCTTGAGAGTTGCTGCACTGTGAAACACCACACAACAGTGACATGAGGCTGTGCCAGGGCATCAGCAACCACTTCACAATTGAGGTTGTCGGCCCGATAATGACACACACACATGCACATGCAATGAAGACTCTCAAGGACCAAAGGTGATACACCTGGACACCCACTGTTGTGGGATATGCCCGTAGACACCCTTCCTGAACACAGCTCCTGGGTCTCATGGGCCAGGCAGTGCACTCCCTGTATGGGGCTGGAACATGCATGAACATCCTGCCCTAAATTTCATGCAACAGATTACCCTGCATGCTGAAGTACCACTTTTCACACACTGCACCTCATCCCCCACCTGACCATAAGACACACGGCTACACAATTGTGATGCACACTGTGGTGAAGCCTCCCACCCCCATATCCTAGAGGTATACAGGACCATAGGATACTACCTTATGACCCCACTATGCAGTCCCTCATGATGGTACTGTGTACATAATCCCCCAATCAACACGCATGTCCCCCCCCATCTGCCCAGGTTGTGCGTACTCATGACACGGTCTGGTGTGTTGTTGTGGGGAGGCCTGTTACACACACCCACCTGCATGGGCCAGTCCCAGAGGGGTCCCTAGTTCAATAGTCAGGTGGCATCCATGGCACAGTATGTACCTACCATCCATGGGGGCCATTCTCCCCAGCCTCCCCCAAGGCTGTGACAGTGGGGTACACCACTCCTGAAACACACAGGACATGCCCTGGCAGTAATCACCTTGCAGGTGCTGCTATTGTGTTGGCCCATGTGATACATGTGGCTGTCTCCATGCTTTTCAGAGAGGATGCCCTTCTGATTCTCAGCCCCCTCAGCTTTTACTATCTTCCAGCACCTTTGAGAGGGCCTACTGCCCTGCAGACATGCATAGTCAATACTGCCGGGTAGGCCTGTACACAAGTGGAGTCCTGTCACCCCCAGCACCCCCAGGATCATACTGACTGTCTGACATGGCATCAGAGGCCCATGACAACTACTGGCTATGTCATTATGTCACTTTGGTCCATAGTACATATGTCACTTACTGTACCTCAACCACTGTGACCAGTAGAAACACCAGGTCCACCGCATCTGCTGCCTTACTGCCAATGTCCCTGGCAGCCATGGCTGTGGTTCTGTCATGCTGTCCTCTGAGGGCACAAAGACATTTCACAGTGTTAATGTTCACCATGCAATACAGCTTTATGTCAGTGTCATGTTAGCTGTCTTATGTGTGATGAGTGTGACTTATACAGAAACATAACACAGAATTTGACAGCAGATAAGGACCACTTGACCCACCCAGTCTGCCCATTTCCCTACCTAATGGATAAGCTGCAGATCCTAGTTAACCAGCAGCCTACTTCTTCCTACCCCCACCCCCTAGAATTGCCTTATGACTGTCCCATGCATGCTTGAATTCAACCACTGTTTTTGACTCCACAACCTCCTCCGGAATGCCGTTCCATGCATCCACAACCCTCTCTGTGAAAAAAATATTTCCTCACATTACCTCTGAGCCACCCCCCCTCTATCTTCAAATTGTGCCCCCTTGTTCTTGCACACCTCTTACCTTCAGCTGAATGCTGGCTAGTCCTCATGGCCATATCTGCTGTGTGTGCCGTGTCCCTGAGCTGCTGCAGGAAGGCAAGGTCCTGTCTTGACATATCCTGCCAGCAGTGCTTTAGCTGGCATGGGTTCTCCTAACCCCACACTGTTTCAGTAGATGGGCCCCAATGAGACACCAAACCCTGTCTCTTTTACTGGGGTCGTGTCTCTTAGACCCAGGGGCAACAGAATCCTCCCTCATTGCTTCACCAAGCTCTTTAGCTGGGCAGTTTCCTCAGGGCTAAAATGAGGTGCCCTTCCAGGTAGCCATTTTTGAAACTTCTGGCATTCTCACACACTGGTGTCCCTCTGGTTTAAAAAATACAGCCCCGACAGTGCAAACTGGCATTGCACATTGACCGTGTTTGAAGTGCTACATGCATGCGCCACAATTTTGCATTTGCATACTGCGTAGGCACACAAGACGCAACTGCATCAATTTTCTAGCCGCACACACATACTGTGTCTGGTTTTTTTTGCACGTGTCTGCTGTAAGTCACAGACAATCATACATTTATGGCATTTTTTGATGTAGATGTGGCCTGAGTGGTATATGTACTGTGTCTGCATTTGTCCAGCCAGTCTAGTGCAAGTCACAAACACTTACCATTTGTGTCATTTTTCCCCCACAAGTGCATCACTACTACTATACAGTAGCAGCCTACATTTGCAGCACATTTCCTTGCACCTGCCACCGAATTCCATGATACAGACTTGCCTGTTAGTGATGGCCATGTGTGTACTTGTGTAGCCTACAGCCCCAAAACACACCTGGTGGCACCTGCTGGCCCTATGTGTCTCCAGTGACATTACTGCCAATTGCGGGCACTTTAGCATGGTCGGGCCTTATCTGCATGCCCTGCATAGGGTAGCTCTCCCCTGACCCATTACCATACTATGTCAACACCCTTTTTATTCTCCCCCAAGTCATATCCCAGCCATGCAGCCTCTGTCCATTGTCAGGCCACGCAACTGGGTCTGAGACCGAGTGCCATGAGCCACTGTGGCCAGCATGAGTCATCTATGTAAACACAAACACTGGGTCCAGGGAGAAGTGCACTTCCCCTTCAGGTGTCCCTTATGCCCTCTTGCCCTGTACACCTGGCTATGGGTCACCTTCGCTGACCTATAATGTCCTCTTCTTGTGTACTGCAGTAAGCACGTGGGGTCAACACACCCAGGTTGTAGCCACCAGATGGACACCATAACTCATGGCCACACCACACACCTTCTATTTGGGCCATCCTGTTGCTGCATATGCCTTGGGCCAGTACACGAGGCTGCCCTGACTGCTACACTGTCAAGTGTGCACATGTCCAACAGGGACTGTTGTGGTCCAAAATAACTTTGTGACCCAAGGCTTTCACACATATGTCACACGAAGATGCACAAGTCTCCGGATGAGTATCTGGTGATAATAGCGCAAGAAAATTGGCTTGGGCATTTAATGCAAGTTCTTAATAACGTGGTATATATTAGCGATCATGACATTACAGTGCCATGCATTTTTGCCATGAAGAATGTGAAGCTTCACTAGCACTTTTTCACCCTGACCCATTACTGTAATTTCAAGGCAGTGTAGCTATGTGAAGCTTCACTAGACATTCACAGGACATTTTTTTTTCTTTGCTGCTTCATGCTGGATTTTAGTGCAAACTGTAAGAGGAACAGACAGGCAGGAAATTTTTTTTGTGGTTATCCTCATCCTCCCCCCCGCCAGTACCTGTTTCGGTCATTGCTTCCTTGGGGGACACTGTCTTCCTGGGTAACTCAGCTAGTACTACCTGTGCTGACCTGTATTGAATATCTCTGTCTGCATGTTGACTTTGGATGAGGGCTTTATAAGCTGCAATGGATGGGGGTAGCCGGTTTGACTTGCGCTTGCCCAGTTGTTGCAGTCACAGTGTAGAAAAGTGGATCTCTTTTACAGTCAGCAGTTCCGAACTTCCAATGATCACCTGCATCAAAGTCTAAAACACTACCAAACTGCACTCACGCTTACTGCAGATCGGAGGAGTAATCTACTTTACTGCATTTCACTGCGCTGTGTCTGTGGGCTGTGGCTGAGCTGGCTGTGTGAGCGTGAGTTAAGCAAGTACACAGAAGGCATCAAGGTGGAGGTTTAGTGAAGCACATATTAAGCATTAAAGTTAAAATGTGCCAGCACAGATATTCAGTGAGGGTCAGTATGGGTGTTACTCATCTACATTGCGTGCTAGATTCTGATAACAGACAGGTAACACTGCCTGAGTGGTGGGTCAGCTGGAAGCAGATATGGGTAAATATACCAGCGACCATGACTGCAAGTGCTTTTTATGCCCCCAAGCAGTTTTCACAAGTGCTGCATTTGACATGCGCTGAATTATCGGCGCTATAGTGAACTGCGCAATAACAGTGGTGTGGTATTGACAGTAAACCCTCTGGATATTATGGTAGACATGGTCATTAGGACTCCACTGTTTCTATCATGCACCTAGATATTCTGCAGTACCTACCAATGCTGGAGGTGTGGGATCTCTCCAGTAACCTTACAGTGCAGCCCCTTTCTGGCATGAATGACAACCTACCCCTGCCTTCATTACCACCTATGGGTATGTGCTGCTTCCCCACCCCCCCTTGTCTCCTTGGATCACTCCCCACTCACCTCATCTAGTGTGTCATCACTGCATACCTTTTGGCCCTTCCCTGCTGGGTGATGTCCACCAGGTGCAACTTACCAGCAATGGCCACTGGTTGTGACACAGTGCTACCATCTCTGATGGGCAGTACCAGGCAGACAGTAATGGTCATTGTCGTCACATGGTCACACTGCCGCTGACATCACCATGGGTCCATTTTGTATGTATCATGGACGTTAATTACTGCTGTCTGTACCAGCCATGGGATGATGGTGTCCCTCAGGTGAACTGATTTTTGTATGAGGTCCACTCTTGCATGATGTCCCGCAGACCTGGCTCCTGCTCGTGAGTGCAGTTGCCCACTGTCTGCCTCCAGGATCTCTTCTTGTCTATCCTTTTCTACCTCTATGGTGTCTACATCTGGCAATGGAACACACTGTGTCAGGACAATGTTATGTAGGCTGCAGCACACCACTAAGATCCTTGCAGGTCATCTTGGGGGCTGTATTGCAATCCCCTCCAGACAGGTCAAGGCATCTGAAGCGCACTTTCAGGAGGCCAAATGTCCTCTCTATGGTAGACCTCATGGATGCCAGGGCCTCATTTTATCGCTCCTCTGCCTCACTCTATGGATGGTGCACTGGGGTCATTAGCCAAGACAGTTGAGGATATCCACTGTCACCTTTTGGGGATAAACATGTTATTGATTCCATACCCTGTAAGTGATGCCCTTTAACACCTACCTCTGTTGCTTCAGGACTGACACAGTGACACTCGTACTGCCTTCAGATGCCAGTGCTGCTGGCACAACACCCTCCCTCGCCAAGCCTTCTACTCTTCCAGCTATATGCTTTTCATGTTGACTGGCCCCAAGACCTCTTGCCCCTCCACGTAATGACCCACCAAGAATATACTGCTGTAATGTTATTCCATCTACACTGTCAGGCTACATCACCTGACTATCAGGTGGAGCTAATATGCACCCCTGTGCACTCATTCCTGGTACACTCTGCATGTGTATTTCCTTTGCATATGTGCATGCCAGAACCCTGATTGCACCTTTGTGTTCCACTGCCTCCTACCTATTAACCATTCTCCTTCAATGTCTCCCTTTTGAAGGCCTCATGAAGGCCACTGTGGTGGAAGAAGTATGCATCACGGCAGGATCCAGGGTACTGAGCAACACCATCAATATGCGGCACTGACTGTCACACACCATCTGGATTTTCATAAGTGAAAGCTATTGCTGTTCACATATGCTCTCCTCCTCCACTGGTGGTGCTCTGAGGCCACGTGCAGTGCAGTTGATGGCACCCTATAACATAGAAGAACTGTGCCAGGCTGTTGCCTGTCACGCCTGCTGCTGTGGTACATCCCGTGGGAAGCAAATGTACCTGTGTGACCGGCATACCAGCACTTCCAGAAACTGCCTCAGGCACTTGCATACAGCTGACTGTGATATGCCTCTCTATTACCAGTGGGGGGTCTGGAAGCTCTCAATGGCAGAAGCGAGTGCTGCAGTCACCTTAACATCCATAGGTATAGCATGGCTCCTCTGGTTGCACTCTGTAGGTCCTCCCACAACTCCTGGTACAGCTCCCTGAAAGAAGCCTTGATCGCAGTAGGCACTATGCACAAATCACAACAATAGACTCGGCTTCACCGTCACTGCCCAGAAGAATAATGCAGATGGATAAACATACATAAACTTTATTTCTGGAACGAAACCAGCAGCACAATGTAAATGCCCCTCCCTGCGACAGCCAGCTGAATGTTTTTGCGCGTGAACAGCACTTTCTCAAGGCCTTCCATGTTGGCAGCTCCTGCCACCCACCAAGGTCTCTGTCCCAGGTCCTTGTTCTTGTGACCCCCTCCACCCACCACCCTCCACCTCCCCCCAAACATCAGATACTGAAACTGGGGGTGGCCAGTCCCACAGTGTCCTCAATTGTACAGAAAACTCTCCCTGAAAGGAAGAAAATGGTTCCAACCAGAAACTGAATAATCAAGGTAAGTGCCTTATAATGGCAGTCAACGGGGTTTTGAACTTATGTTGATTTCTCAGCCATTTATTGGTATTTTTGCACCAAATTTTCAACATGGGGTTCTTGGGACCCCACCTCATGAACACTGTCACTGTCATTTCGTTACTTAGTCCCAAAAGGTGATTTTGCAGTCGCTGAATGGAATCACCTTTTGGGACCAATTAATGAAACAACAGTGCCGCTATTCATAATGTGAGAGTCCCAAAAAGCCCATGTTGAAAATACCGAATAATGGCCAGGTTATGTGCACACGTTGACATTTTTAAAGGCACACATGTAACTTTGGTTATTTTTAATATTTTGACTCCAGATTTTCAACATAGCCATTGTTTTACACCACCTCATGAACAGCAAAGCTGTAATTTTTCACATCCTACCCAAAACATATTTTCGCACCTGTGATGCAGAATGGTGAAGTTGCTGCATGAAACCACCTTTCAGGATAGAGTACTGAAAAGATAGTACCACTGTTCATGGGTGGGGTCCCAAAAGCAATGTTGAAAATTTAGAGCAAAAATACCAAAAATCCATGTTACGTGTGTGCACTCATTTAAAGTTTCCTATGCAAGAGTGTAACTTGGTCAATTTTAATATTAACACTCCAGATTTTCAACATAGCCATTTTTCCACATTTCCTCATGAACAGTACAGCTGTCATTTTCACATCCTGCCCAAAACATGTTCTTGCACCTATGGTGTGGAATGGCAGATCGCTGCACAAAACCTCCTTTTGGGATTGAGTAACAAAATGACAGCACCACTGTTCATGAGGTGGGTCCCAAAAAATCCAGGTTGAAAATTTGGAGCAAAAATACCAGCAAAAGACAGAGTTACACATACTCGATGAAAATTTCCTACACATGTGTGTAACTTTGCCATTTTTTTATATTTTGACTCCATATTTTCAACCTCACCATTTCTTAACACAACCTCATGAACAGTACAGCTGTCATTTCCTGCCAAAATAAGTTTCCGCACCTGTGGCATGGAATGGCATTTTGCCATGGATTAAGAAATTTTCACCTATGGGGTTTATGAGGTCCGGTGATAAGAAGACTGTTGGAAATGGGGTCAAATGTGAAAAATACAAGGAGTGAATAGGCAGGGTTGTCACCAGCAGGAGGATGGAAGTATTGATGGTGTTATATAAAACCTTGGTCAGACCTAACAGAAGGTAAGTCATGTCAGACGAATCTGACAGATTTCGTTGACTGGGTGATGAAGGAAGTTAATCGGGGGTATATGTCACCTACCTCAATTTCAGCAAGGTCTTTCACACTGTCTCACATAAGAGGCTTGTTAGCAAGATTGGTACTCTGGGCATGGTAGACAAGGTGGTGAACTGGGTTAGGAACTGACTAACAGACAGGTGACAGAGGCTAGTGGTAAATAGGGTGCAATCTGGGGAGGGGGAGTAACCAGCGGGGTACCACAGGAATCAGTCCTTGGGAGAGTCCTGTTCAATGTCTTCAATAGTGACATTGCAGAGGGAAGGAAAGGTCTGCCTGTTTGCAGATGACACCAAGATCTGCAACATGGTGGATACTCTGGAAGGGGTAGAGAACATGAGAAAGGACCTAGGTAGGCTTGAAAAATGGAGTGGCAACTCAGGTTTAAATCGAAGAAGTGCAAAATAATGCACCTGGGGCATAGAAACCCTGGGTAGAGCTACTGGATGGGGGGGGGGGCATTGCTGACAATCACCAAGGAACAAAGGGAACTGGAAATTATAATTTTACATGACTAGAAAATATCAAAGCAGACTACAAAGGCAGCCAGGAGCGTAAGCAGGAGTATCACCAGCAGAAAGAGAAGGAAGGGAGGGAGGTTGTGATGACGTTATATAAAACCCTGGTCAGGCCTCACATGGAGTACTGTGTGCAGTTCTGGAGGCCGCACCTTCAAAAGGGCATAAACAGGCTGGAGATGATCCAGAGAAGGGTGACTAAGATGGTACAGGGCTTGCACCACAAAACAAATGAGCAGAGATTAGGGGACCACAATATGTACTTGCTGGAGGAGAGGAAGTAGACAGGAGGCATGCTAGAGACGTTCTAGTACCTCAAGGGTATAAACATGGTGCAGGGGGAAGACATCCTTCAATACAGGATGAGTAGAAAAATGAGGGGGCAGGACATGAAATTGGAACGTGACAGGCTAAGAGGAAATATGAGGATGCTTTTCTTCACAGAGAGGGTGATGGACACATGGAATGGTCTGCCGCAGGAAGTGGTGGGAGCGAGTACTATGGCGGGAGTTAAACTTGCATGGGACAGGCATGGGAGAACCATAGAGGTACAGCTGAGGGAGGGTCAGAAGCTGTACTCATGAACACAGCTTATGGTCAGACTGGACTGACCTAGTGGTCCTTATCTGCCAACAATTTCTAAGACCCCATCTGGAGTACTGTGTGCAATTATGGAGATCCCATCTTTGCAAAGACATAGATAGAGTGGAGGCTGTTCAGAGGAGGGCAACCAAAATGGTGCAGGGTCTGTACCAGAAGACATACGAGGAGAGTCTAAAGCAGCTTAATATGTATACCCTCGAGGAAAGGAGGGAGAGGGGGGACATGATAGAAACTTTCAAGTATCTCAAGGGAATTAACAAAGTACAAGAGGGTACCATCTTTCAGAAGAAGAGATGTGCAAGAACAAGGGGGCACAATTTGAATATAGAGGGGGGACGGCTCAGAGGTAATGTTAGAAAGTATTTTTTCACAGAGAGGGTTGTGGATGCATGGAACAGCCTTTCTGAGGAGGTTGTGGAGTCAGGAACAATGGGAGAATTCAAGAATGCATGGAACAAGTATAAGGCAATTCTAGTGGGGGTAGGAGGAAGTAAGCTGTTGATTAACTAGAACCTGCAGCTTATCCATCAGGTAGGGAAATGGGCAGACTAGGTGGGCCGATGTGTTTCAACCTCTGGCAGCCATGTTCACAGAGTCACTCAGCACAGGAGTGGTGCCAGAGGATTGGAAGAGGGCACATGTGGTCCCTCTACACAAATCCAGCAGTAGTGAGGAGGCAGGGAACTATAGGCCAGTCAGTCTCACATCAGTAGTGATGATGTACGCACTGCTTAAAGAAAGGATAGTGGAACATTTACAAGCTTATCAGTACCCAGGACCCCAAGTAGCATGGATTCACAGTGGGCAGGTTGTATCACACAAATTTGATATATTTCTTTGACTGGGTGATGAAGGAAGTAAATGATGTGGGGGGTGGATGTTGCCTACCTTAATTTCAGCAAGGCCTTCAACACCATCCCATATAAGAGGCTTATTACCAAGATGGGTTGTCTGAGCATAGGACACAACAACAACTGGGTTATCAACTGGCTAACAGAGAGGAGACAGAAGGTGGTGGTAAATGGGGCACAATCTAGGGACAGGAGGGTGACCAGTGGGGTACCGCTGGGATCAGTCTTTGGGACAGTTCTGTTCAATGTCTTCATTAGTGACATTGCAGAGGGGCTGGAACAAAAGGTCTGACTGTTTGCAGATGACACCAAGATCTATAAAAGGTGGCTACCTCAGAAGGGGTGGAGAAAATGAGAAAGGAACTAGGAGGCTTGAGAAATGGTCTGAGGAGTGGCAACTGAGGTTTAAATTGAAGAAGTGCAAAATAATGCACCTGGGTCATAGAAACCCTGGGGAGAGCTACAGGATGGGAGGGGAGTTGCTGACAATCACCAAGGAACAAAGGACCTGGGGTTTTATTTTTCAGATCACCTAAAAATGTCAAAGTAGAATACAAAGGCAGCGGGGTGGGCCACTGGCATGCTGGAGTGCACAGGCAGGGGTATCACCAGCACAAAGAGGGAGGTGGTGATGCCATTTTAGAAAACCCTGTTCAGGCCTTAAGTGGAGTACTTTGTGCAGTTCTGGAGGCTGCACTGTCAAAAGGATATAAACAGGCTGCACACGGTCCAGAGAAGGGTGACTGACATGATATCAATCAATCAGTCAATCAATGTTTTATTTATTAAAAAGCACAAATGACCAAAGCATGCATATTTCTGCCAATAAAAGAAAATCAAAACTGCAGCACTCCACTACCACAGCTACAATTATTGCCAGAATAATTGAAATAAAGTCAATGAGGCTCTCCACAGCTTCCCAGTTCAAAATATTTGAGCCATTGGCCTACTCAAAACTGCGATACATCAGAAATGGAACCAGCAGTGGTTTCCAGCAATGGCTAAGTCCGATGATTACGCTACTCCAGTTAGGCCACTAGCCACAGGTAAACTGCCCAAGGGCAGACAATTTGAGCTGAGCAGCCCCCAGAATTAGGGTCCTCCAGAAAGCATCCATCTGCCAATGTACACTCCAGGGAACCCTCAAGGCAGTCAGAGCTGCGCCACCCTCCGTAAGTGTCCCTGGTAACTCCCTGCAAGGCCGTCCAACCTGAACAGCCACCCTAGTACAGCAACCGCAGTACTAGTTCAAATAGCAGCCAACATTCCCAACAAATTATACCACAAGGAATCCTCCTGGGAAGCAGACACCCCATCCCAAGCAGATCCATGGACTAGGGCCCCCAGAAAGCAGTGATCCACCAGTGAACATACCCAGGCAGTCCCAAGATAATCAGAACCACCACACCCTACAGCGAGTGTTCCCTGCTGCCTTCCCATGGGCAAGCCCAAGCAGGACAGCCACCTCTAGCTGAGCAACAGGGCTCCAGAGAAAAGTCCACACTGGCTCTAAAAGTTCTCACTCGACAGACTTTGACGATCCACCACAGCAGAGCAGACTCGTCACCTCCCATCCCACTCAGTCCTCTGGTATTCACCGAAGTCCTCTGATTGCAGCTGGGAGAACTCCAATAGGGAGAGAGGCAGGGGGAGGGTAGAGACAAGGGTTAGAGGGTGGTAGCACTAAATGTTAGGAGTCTGGAGAATAATGGGGAGGAACTACAGGCTCTCCTGGAGGAGGGTGGAGTGGACTTGGTGGCTATAACCGAGATATGGGCCACCCAAATCCATGACTGGGACATGACAGTTTTGGGGTACAGATTACACAGAAAGGATAGGGAAAAGAGGAAAGGGAAGGGGGTAGCACTTTTCCTTAAAGAAGGGATTAAAATGTGTACGGGAGGAGGGAGATAAGAAAGATACAGAAGCACTGTGGATGCAACTTCAGGCTTCCAAAAATAGATCACCAAGACTTGGGGTGGTGTACAGGCCACCATCTCAGTCTGAAGGGATGGACAGGGTACTGGCAGAACAGATCAGGAGGAACTGTGGGAAAGGGGGGATGGTGATAGTAGGGGACTTCAACCTGGTGGGGGTGGAGTGGGACACACCTACCACAAAGAACAGAAGGGAGCAGGTAATGCTCTAGTACAATTGGCCAAGGAACCACCTACTGTAGGGAAAGGAACACCCTTGACCTCATACTTACAAATGGGGAGTGGGTGAGGGATGTGAGGGTGGAGGAACCACTGGGGGAGAGTGACCACTGGACAGTATGGTTCCAGTTACAGATGGCTAAAGAGAGGGGGCATCTGGCACAAGGGTGTTGAATTTCAGGAACGCCAACTTTAAGATGATGAGGGAAGTGGTTCAGGGGTTCCTGTGCAAAATTCAACTGGGTATGTACACACAACAACGGCGGAAACTGATAAGACAGGGCATAGTGGAGGCAACAGAAACTTGCTGTAGGGCCCAGACTAAGAAGACTCGGGGAA
Organism: Neoceratodus forsteri; assembly: GCA_016271365.2. Classification (NCBI taxonomy): domain Eukaryota; kingdom Metazoa; phylum Chordata; order Ceratodontiformes; family Ceratodontidae; genus Neoceratodus; species Neoceratodus forsteri. The sequence goes on from CM057454.1 coordinate 1,104,681,283, forward strand.
AAGAAACCCAGCTGGATAAGCAAAGGAGTGTTAGACAGGGTGAGTAGGAAAAGGGCAGCTTATGGGAAATACAGAAAATCAGGGAGGGAGGAGGATAGGGAGGAAAAGCTGCAAGAAGCAAAGGAAGTTACCAGGTGGGTAAGGGCAGCCAAGGCGGCAAGAGAACTCAGGCTGGCGCAGGGCATAAAAAAAGAGGAAAAAGACTTCTTTAGGTACATCAGGGAGAAAAGAAGCTGTAAGGGCCAAATTGTAAGAATTAAGAAGGAGGAGGGATGGGTGCAAAGGGGGGGGGGTGAAAAAGCATAAGTGCTCAACGACTACTTCTGTTCAGTCTTTATGACAGAAAGGGAGGGGGTGCAACCTATAGTAGGAGGGAGGATAGAAACAGATGGGGGGAGATGACGGACAAAGAAATCACAGTGGGGAGGGTGCTGGAGGAGTTAAGGTAATCGAGGGTGGGAAAGGCACTAGGACCAGATGAAGTTCATCCAAGAGTGCTGAAGGAGCGGGTAGAGGTCCCGGCAGGACCCTTGGCAGAATTATTTAATTCATCTCTAGACACAGGATGCATACCCCATAACTGGAGACTGGCTCACATGGTTCCCCTCCACAAGAGTGGACCCAAGGATGAACTGGGGAACTATAGACCAGTAAGTCTAATGCCCATAGTGGGGAAGCTAATGTAGACCATCCTAAAGGAGAGGCACGTGGCAGTACTGGAGGTGAATGGGGTGCAGGACGGGAGGCAGCATGGCTTCATTAAGGGCAGGTCATGCCAGACCAACCTGGTGGAGTACTATGACTGGGTGACTAGGCAAATTGACGGGGGTCATGCAGTGGAAGTCCTGTACCTAGACTTCAGTAAGGCCTTCAATTCAGTACTGCATGGGAGACTTGGAAGCAAGCTATGGGGCACAGGGGCAGAAGTACAACTGGTGGAGTGGGTGGAGAACTGACTAAAATATAGGCAGCAGAGGGTGGCGGTAGGTGGGAAATACTCATCCCCTAAGCCTGTGACAAGTGGTGTTCCACAGAGGTTGATGTTGGGCCCAGTGCTGTTTGGCATATTTATTGCAGACATCTCAAAGGGCATCAACAGCAAAATCAGCCGGAGGTTGCGAGGGTCCATTGATGTTGCCCTCCCCTGCCTCCGAACACAACGTGCTGAGTGAAGGTAGATGCCATTTTTCCTCGGCTCCAGCTGTGATCACTGTGTGTGCTTTTTTGGCGCCTTTTCTTAAATTCAAAAAGGACTATAGACCAATCCACCTAAACCAGTACTTTAATTACGGCTAGTGCTTGCTGCTTTAATTTACTGTCACCGCACAAGTGGAGATAGTTTTATTTCTCACACAGCTAATTAACTTGTTACGCTACCTTAATTTTTGCTGCATATTTCTGTTAAAGTCACTTGTGTAAGGCTGCATGAACTTTGTACTACTATAATCGTTGTTAAATCTTTCACCCTGCTTCTTAGCTCTCTCTCTTTGTGTGTCCTATTGAATAGCCCCCTCCTATCGCGGTAATCTCCTGACCCTCCCCCTCTTCCCTGCACCCCTCGTATAAAATATCTGACCTTCTTCTTTTCTCTTTCACAGCTTTTGTTCTCCAGAGGTCATGAGGGTCCGTTGATGTCACCCTCCCCCGCACCCCGAACACAACACACTGAGTGAAGGTAGACGGCATTTTTCCTCGGCTTCAGCTGTGATTGCTGTGTGTGCTTGCCCTGCAGATGCAGATCGTCAGCTCCCCACCGCCCCCACCACCACCCTTGGTTGGCTCTTCATTTTATAGCTCATCAAACCACTACCTCTCTGTTTCTTAACCAATCACCCAACTTTTCCATCTGCAGGTTATTTTCTTTCACCACCAGAGGTCATACTGTCACAACTTGCCCAAAACCATATCTTTCATTCCTCTCCTTCCCTGCCCTTAAAGCTATATTGACACCCTCACTGTCCAACAGGCTGCTGCCCATGTTCTTCTCTATCTCCATGCTGCTATCCTTCCCTCCCCAGACAAACCCGAACTTCTCGCGTGTCCTAACAAACTGGCACTCTCCCTCATACCCTCCATTCAACTGATTACCCCTAAGTGGGAATCTGCCAAAATGTCTGGCACGTACCCCGCTGCCTGCACTACTCACCCCCACAATCGCCACAGTCGTACCACTCCCTACTGTCCTCCTCTCTATCAGTACACAGCTTTATGGGCACTGGACTATGTGCAGTCCTGCTCCCCCAACCAACCCCCAGTCGCTCCCCCCACCGCCCCAACCCCTGCCCCACCTACTCCTCCTTGCTACCCCCTCAAACCTTGAAGCTCCCAACACCCACCCAACACCCAACCAAAGGGCACATGATGCTTAAGTGCCATCAACTTTGTGCCCAAACGAGAAACTACCACCTCAGGACACTTGTCCTATTACTCCCTCACAGGCAATGTCCATCCCAACCCTGGCCCGTCGTTGCCCCCAACCCCACCTACCACTTCCAATGGGTTACGAATTGCCTCACTCAACATCTGTAGCCTGCAAAAAAAGTGGGACCCCTTTCAGGGGTGGGTACTCCAGCACCACCCTGACATTATCGGTCTGAGTGAAACCTGACTCTCCCCCTCTGTATTGGACTCTGCTGTTAACCTCCCAGGGTACACCCTCTATTGCTCTGATACAGTGGATAAAAGTGGTGGTGGCTGCGCTGCATACCTTAAAAACTCGCTGTCAGGCCAGCTACTACCTACCCCTCAACTAGCATCGAGCAGGCCCTTACACTAAAATAGCTCTGGGCAGGTCGGCCACCTCCTCCTACTCACCAATGTCTATCTTCCACCAAACGAACACAAATTTGCCTTCCAGACCATCCTGAACTATATCGTGACTCTTCCTCCTCAACCTGAAAAAATAGTCATGGGTGACTTCAACATAAACTGGCTGTCCGTGAAAGTGGCCCCTCACACTAATGATGCCTCAGCGCTCAACCTTACCCAGGTAGTCACCTCCCCCACCAGAACTAATCCCTGCACAGGGGCATCCTCCCTCCTGGATCTGGTCTTCACAAACCACCCGCAAAGAATTACCAACACCCAAGTACTCCCCAACGCTCTAAGTGACCACTCTCCTGTGCTCTGCTCTTGGTCTTGCAGGGCACCTAAACACCCCCCCAAAATTATCATACAGCGCACCCTTGGCCCTGACAAACTGTCCCAACTCAAGGCCTTCCTTAGAAACTGGGACTGGACACCCCTTGTTAACACCCCGGACCCTGATCATGCGCTTGATCTATTTACCTTCACTTTCAATAGGATCTGTGATAAATTCACCCCCTTTACCAGGAAAATGTTTAAAAAAGCTACCAGGTCCCCTGCTTCTCTGCTCACCTCATGGACTTAATGAAACAGTGTGACTCCCTTTGGCGTATTGCTAATGAAACAAAATGTCCAGCTGACATGCAACGTTTTAGGGAGGCTCATAACAAATGCACGTGGTCCCTCTGCACCGCCAAAGTGGACTATTACAAAGCGTCCTTAACCTCCACCTGGGGAGATGGGCAGAAATTCTGGAATAATATTAAGGAACTCTGTGGCAAATCCCCAAACCAGCCCCCAGTCCAATTAGAAATAGACAGTGACATCACCACAGATCCCCACCACATAGTCTCAGCCCTAAACTCCTCTTTCACAAATCTCAGCCATATTCTTCCCCCTAACTTCTTCGATCCCCTGCTGACCCGGGTCCACCCCCCTCCCCCAGCCCCTCTTTTGCCTTCGTGTTCTATCCCTGCAGATGCCAAATCCTACCTAGACAAAGCCTTAGCCACTCCACAAAACCACAGTGGTCCTCTGACCTGAAGCTTTCCGTCTTACTCTCCAGGAAGTCCTCCTCCCGCTTACTCATATCCTAAACTGCTTCCTCTGTCAAGGGGAATTTCCCTCCCAATGGAAGTTAGCCAACATCACCCTTATCTTTAAGAGTGGGGACCGCACCTCCCCCAATAACTACCATCCAATATCCATTCTCCCCCCCAAAGCCTTAGAACGAATTGTTGCCAACCAAATCACTGACCACTTGACTAAATACAAACTTCTCTGCCACCAACAACTTAGTTTCCGTAAGGATCATAGTACCACCACTGCCTTCCTCGCTTTCACCTCGCATGTCCACTCCACCCTGGATCACGGTCTCCTCACAGGTGCCATCTTCATGGATCTCTCAAAAGCCTTTGACACTGTCAACCATGCCCTCCTCCTAAACACTTTTGCCTCCAGTGGCTTCTCCAACGATACTTTAAGATGGTTCGCCAGCTACCTGTCGGATAGAACACAACAGGTTAAGGTTGGCAGTGTCTTGTCCCCCTGCCTCCTGGTCCAGTCAGGAGTATCACAGGGGTCAAATCTTGGCCCCTTACTCTTCAGCCTATTCCTAAACTCCCTCCCCTTGGCTGTCCCCAGAAACCTGCTCCTCTATGCGGATGATGCAGTACTCTTTGCCTGTGACTCCGAGCCACTTAATCTCCACCAAACACTCCAACATAGCTTCCACAAAGCTGAACATTGGTTCTCCAACCAACGGCTAACTATCAACTACAAGAAAACTAAAGTCATGATCTTTTCCCACCTGCAGAACCCTTGGAAAAAATGCTGCCCCCATTCCTCACTATCAATCACACCCCCCTCGAACAAGTTAGCTACTTTAAATACCTACGGATCACTCTGGTCCCAGCCCTCAATTATAAACAACACATTCTCCTCCTTGCCTCGGCCCTCAACTCGAGATTAGGTGTGCTTTATGAGACACAACGTTGCCTCACCCGGACACCGTAGCTTGCCGTCCAACTCCTCCGTCCTTGCCCTCCTTGACTATGGTTTTACCATATACTGTACCGCCCCCAATTCAACACTAGACTGTCTCCACCTGGTGCTCAACAAAGCCTGCCACCTCATCCTAGGCTGTGATGGCCACACCCACACCTGCACTCTTTACAACTCCTCAAAATGGCTAAACCTTGATTGTAGAATCCGCTATCATACATGCCTAATAACTAAGAAGATCCTCCTAGGACTCACCCCTCCTTCTCTCTCCCCCCTCTATTATCCACCCAGCTGACCCAACTAGGTCCATGAAAAACTCAAAAAAGCAGCTGCTATGGGTTCCCAGCCCTCATACCTCCCAACTTCAAAGGACCTTCAGCTACCAAGCCCCTAATTTGACTAACTCTCTCCCTATCCAAATTGCAAATGAAACAAGGCTAGGTCCCTTCAAAACTAGACTATGGGAACTCCTCCAAGTCTCTAATGTATGTGACTGCATTTGACACTATCCTGCATCTTGCTGTCCTACTAACTCCCACAACTATCCCAGTTTCTGGTGCAAACTCTCCCCTAACCCTCCACCGACTATTAGCCAGTTACAGACTCTCCTGCAACTATATTGGCTGTGCTTAACTGTGACTCTACTACTATACTGACCTATTTCCCCTCCTAATCTACCTTGTATCCCATTGTAACAAATTGTAATGTAATCCTTTGCTATTTAATATCTTGTACTGTCATCTCTGGTAACCAATTGTTTGTACTGTCCCTTGATGTATGACATGGAACCTTTGTAAATGAGTCTCTGACTCAAAGGTCTTTCTGAAATTTCACAATAAAACAGTAAAACACCAAGATGGGAGCAGTGGTGGAAGACTAGGTTGGGTGGTGGGGGCTACAGGAGGATTTGACAAGGCTAGAGGCATGGTCTGACAGATGGCAGCTAGGGTTCAATGCAAAAAAAATGCAAGGTACTGCACTTTGGAACAAAAACTGAGGAGACCTTACCATCGGGGGAGGGGAGGTGCAGCTGGAGGTAACAGAAGAGGAGAAGGATCTGGGGGTCCTCATTACAGGAGCAATGAACAATTCCATGCAATGCAGAAAGACAGCAGCAATGGCCAGCAAAATGCTGTGGAGCATTGCAAGGGGCATTACATCAAGAAGAAGGGAGTTTATTCTGCTGTTATACAGATCGTTGGTTAGACCCCACCTGGAATATTGCATGCAGTACTGGTGCCCGTACCTACAAAAGGACATTAGGCTGCTGGAGGGGGGTGCAGCATAGGGCAATGAAGATGATTTAGGGCCTGGGGAATTGCCATATGAGGTCAGACTAAGAGAGTTAAACATGTACATGAGGAGAGCAGGGATGGAGGGACATGATTGAGACCTTCAAATACATGAAGGGGATAATCTAAACAGACACAAAGGGTCTGTTCAGGAGAGGGGTGGAGAAAGACATTAAGGGCCATGACATGAGATTGGAGGGGGGGTAGATTCAGGAGGGAGGTGAGGAGGCATTTCTTTATGGAGAGGGTAGTGGCAAAGTAGAATGCACTACCGGCTGAGGTGGTGGCATGTAACACAGTGGAATGCTTGAAGAAGGGGTGGGACAGGGCAAAGGGGAGGGTAAAGAGAGGGAAAGGGGGGTTGGGCAGCTGCTGAATAGGGAGCTAGCTGCAATCTCGAGCAGCCTAGATAGAACAGGATGGCCTTTTGCTGCTGGCAACTTTCTATGTTCGTAATGGCTCCAGGGTTCAAAAGCAGCGCAGGGCTTGCTTGCACTCCAAAACTTGCAAGGATAGATTAAGGGACCTCAATATTTACTCACTGGAGGAGAGGAGGGAGAGAGGGGACATAATAAAAACATTCAGGTACCTCAAGGGATAAACAAGGTGCAGGGGAATAAGTCTTCCAATACAGGAGGAGTACAAGAACAAGGAGGCATGACATGAAATTGGAAGATGGCATGTTAAGAAGGAATGTGAGAAAGCTTTTCTTCACATAGAGGGTAGTGGACTGATACGGGGGTAGTGGGAGCGACTACTGTGGGAGGATTTAAACATGCATGGGACTCTTGCCCTCCTCCACTTCCCCTTTGGCCCTCCTTTGCCCTCTTTCCCTTCCCCCACCCCTTCAGCTTGGCTTCCTTGATCTTTCCCCATGCTTGGTTACATCTATCCAGCAGCTTTGGGGCAAGGTTTTCCCATGCTACCCTGCAATTTTTGATATTTGTAGAGTGATATCTATTTTGATTCTCCCACATATATTGATTTACTTAGATTGTCCACTATTCTTTCCTTGTTTATAATTCTGACACTGAAGATTTATTGCAACACTGAAGATTTATTGCAACACTGTTTCCAATTGTTTTATTAGGCACTTTAACATATATTAGCAGTTGGTATGTTTTGTATATTTGGTTCTTAAAAAAATCTGTTTCAAACAGAGCATATGTTATTGAAGGGGGACCTCCATCTTGCCTTTAGTGCTTTAAGAGGTTTCGTTTGACTAGGCCATGGGGTGACGTCATTCGTGACAGATGCACACCTTTGTGTGTTCACCCTGCAGCCTAGCCCCTTCTTTATCTTTGGAGACAGCTGACACGAGTCAAAATGGCATTCGGTATAATGGTAGTGGATTCAAAGGGAAGTGTGCTGCCATTAGATATTCTGGAAGTCTTTGAAGCCCTTTGAGCAGATATTTCACTGTGACTGGCTCACAACCGTAGCATGTGTGAATTGAAGGTAAAAACATTTAAAACATTTTGGTTTTCAGTATACATTTTCATAGTGAATACCTCAGCAATCTGTTTAGCTACCTCTGGGAGCTTTTTACTAATTTCCGTTTTGGTTTGCTGCAGGTTTGCTCACACTTTGAAATTGAAGGGTCCGTGAATTAAATGTGATTTTTTGGGACCGTATGATGTATTTGATATTCATAATTAATGTGGCTTTTCTATAGAATAGGTTTAAGTACCTGATGTTTGAGAGATCTACTGTATATGAATCTAAATGAAATTTCATCATTCTTCCAGAGTCCCTTTGAGGTTTTCATCGGCAGCACATGTACCACAACCCCAATTTTTTCATGACATTTGAAAATGATTATATTTATGAGGTCAGTTCCACCTTATGTGTTTAAATTTACTCAGGAGTTTTCTGATAATACATTAATGCATCTGTATTATAGGATGTTAAACTTGATTTAATTTTATTTTTCCATTTTTAGAATGGAATATTAAGTAAGCTCAAGGTCTGAGGAAGCAACATTTGAAGTTCTGAAACAATACAAAATCATTTAGAGAGCGACAGTGAAATGAATTTTGATTTAGAGAATAAACGGAACATAGTAATAAAGTGATTTGAGTTGCTTCAGTTTACTTCCTAAGGGTTGAGTGATAATTTGTTTTGACCAGGACAGGCATAGGGGGAAGAAGAAGAAGAAGAAGAAGAAGAAGAAGTAGAAGAAGAAGAAGAAGAAAAAGAAGAAGAAGAATCAGCATTTATATAGTGCTTTTCATACACAGTGTATCCCATAGCGGTAAAGTAGAGAGACGGTTAGAAGCCACAATCAAGTACAGAGCTTATGGGCATACTTGATAGGCCTAGCGGCCCTTATCTGCTGTCAATTTCTTTGTTTCTATGTCTCTGTGTCTGTATGCACTTCTACACCTACATATATATGTGCCTCTATGCAGGAATTTGGGCACAAAACATCTCAAAAAGTAAGGAAATTCATCGAAAAAAACGTCATTAATGCATCAGTATGCCGTCTCCAGCACCGCTTCCTTTCTCTTACGACAGTGCTGACCGTAGTCTGGCACCTGACCTTCCACACTGTTTACTGTGCTGTGACTATTTACAAACAACCCTCCCTATCAATTTATGCAGCCACCTATGGTACTCATACTTTTCATCATCAGTTGAAACAGGCAGTTGTTATCCATCTGTATGGACAGTTGGTGAGACACCATCCAGGTATTGTGTGTAGTTCTGGAACCCCATCTCTGCAAGGACATAGACAGGATGGAGGCAGTCCAGAGGAGGGCAACTAGAATGGTGCAGGGTTTGCACCAGAAGCCATATGAAGAAAGACTAAAGGAGCTTAATATGTATACCCTTGAGGAAAATCAGGAGAGTAGGGACATGATAGAAACTTTCAAGTACCTTAAGGGAATCAACAAAGTCCAGGAGGGTAGCATCTTTCAGAAAAAGAGATGTGCAAGAACAAGGGGACACAATTTGAAAGTATTTTTTCATGGAAAGGTGGTGAACACATGGAATGGCCTTCTTGGGAGGTCATCAGGTCAAAAACAGTGGGAGAATTCAAGAATGCATGGGATGGACATAAGGCAATTCTGGTGGGGGTTAGGAAGAAGTAGGTTGCTGGTTAACTAGGATCTGCAGCTTATCCAATAGGTAGGGAATCATGTTTCTCTGTTTTTCCCTTTATTAGTCCCAGCATTCATGTACCCTGCTAAGTATACCAATTCCGATTTCACCTCGTTTACCAAGGACAATTACATGAAAACAGAAAAGGACCTCCTGGTCAACCTAATGCAGTCTGCTGTAAGGTCCCTACATACTATGCTACCATAGCTCCTAATTGCTCATGGTATAAAGGGGAGGTCCCCAGCATCACCTCAGGGATCTGAGGGTCATAATACCTGATGACCTGAAGGTAGAAAAGCAGTGTGATAAGGCAGTAGGAAAGGCTAGTAGGATGCTGGGGTGCACAGGGAGGAATATCACCAGCAGAAAAAGGGAGGTAGTGTTACCCCTACATAGATCAATGGTAGGGCCACACCTGGGGTGGTGCTGCAACTTGAGAGGTCTTGTGGGTATGCAGACTAGACTCGCCATTGTGCTTTTTCAGAAAAACATCAAATTGTTTAACAAGGAACCAACGTTCGGCATTGACAAATGCTTGTTAAAATCTGTAATAGAGGAGGATTCACAATCAGGGCATGCCAACACAATGCAATACAATGGGGGGAAAGTTTTCTAGCTGGAGAACTGTGAAAACCTGCATAAACAATGTATTGTATCATAATTTTACAAAAAATGTTCTACTGGGAGAATTTAGGTACTTCAAAAGAAAGTCATTATATCATCCTTTCTACCTCTGTCCCACTCTATCAAATTATCTTCAACAATCCAAGCCCACATGTGTATGTTAAAATACAGAAGATGACTGCAGTACCTTCAACCCTGAAGAAAGTGATGTGCTGAAAATCTAGAGGATATGTGTACATATACTGTGATGAAGGGTGAAAAAATATTTTTATTCTGCATGACCTCATGAAGACTGTTTCTTCTTTTCTGCTTTCAGCTTAATCTAAAATCTGCTTTCTTTGTTGATTCCAGGGCTCCTAATGAAGGGACCTACATGGCTGCAATAGCCTACGTGTACCAAAGCTGCCCTGCACCCTCTGTTCCCCATCCAATTAAATCCTCCTCCCTCCCTCTGCATGCTGTCCACCCCACACCCTGCATTCCCCATCCTAGCATCCAATAAAGCCCTCCCGCTCCCTCCCTCTTCATGCCATCTGCCCCACACCCTCCTTTCCCTTTCCTGCCATCCAACCATCTCAGCATCCAATAAACCCCTCCCACTCCCTTCCTCTGCATGCTGTCCACCCCACACCCTCCGTTTCCCATCCCAGCCAGGGGAGTAAGAGAGAATTTCGGTGCTGCAGGGGATGTTTTTGGCTGTTTGGTGCTGCTTCACTTCCCTTCTCCTTCTGTGCTGCCACATCCATCAGCCGATGATGCCTGTTGAGGAGCTGTTGCTTTGCTTGCCACTTGCCAGCACTGGGTGTCGGGGGGGGGGGTTGCGGGGCTGGGATCAAACAGTCGCGGGCTGCGGGCACCATTAATTGACTGCAGGAGGTCTGATGATGGGATTCAGATCAGTCAGACTGAGCATGAGCCAGCTGCAGTGTTGAAGTTTGGAAGGTGCAGAACAGAGGACACAGAGGAATATGAAGTGGACTGCTGAGGCCCATGCTGCAAGCAATGATGAAGCAATTACCTGGGAGGTAGGAGGACTGACTGGTAGTGCTGCAATGGGTGGGAGAGAGTAATTATGGGGGGGCAGTGAGCCAGCCAAATGCCAATTACAAAAAACAAGGCAATGCAGTGGCAAAGAAGCAGAGGAGGTGGTGATGAGGGAATTCCTGTTTGCATGGAGGGGGGTGGTTCTAAGCTGTCAGGGGCCATACACTATTGGCCATTTGACTGGGCACCAGTCAGGGTCAGGGAGTGCCTGGGAAAAGAAACCTGCTTCAGTTTACGAGGCATTTCCTTTACTGTTGTGTCTGAAGTGACTCTCCCAGTAGGCTGTGACCACAGCACAGTCAGCAATCAGCAAAACAGCACAAAACTGCTCAAGTTAAGCTAACAATAGCTCTAGTAGTCTGTATGCAAGAGTAGGTGGTGTTTATATTTATCAGTGGTCTGCTGTGCTGTGCTGTGTTGGTCGTGTTAGTGTCTGATTTAAAATGCTGTGCTGTCTAACATCTCTCCTATGTGCCACCTGAGCATATTACCTGCTTTTGTAGGGGCGGAGGGCTGTTGGCTGGGGGGTTATATGGTTAGCCTAGCATGCAGATCCCGTGTTTCCATCTGTTTTTGTTATCAAAGTTAAAGTAACAAAAAAAAATTCAAACTGTTACCCTGCAGGTGAGTGGACTATAGTACAAGTGAGTCAGTTGATAGAAATAATGGTATTCTTCCATAAATAATTTACTTTTCGGTGGATAACACAGCACTCGTGATCTGAGGCTGGTTAAGAGTGAGGTTATCCCCCCAACCTTTGCACTAAAATTAATCCTCTGGTCCCAGTGTCCAATTAAATCCTCACAATCCCTCCCTCCCTCTGCATGCTGTCCACCCCGCATCCTCCGTTCCCCATCCTGGCATCCAATTAAACCCTCCCACTCCCTCGCTTTGCATGCTGTCTGCCCAGCACCCTCCATTCCCCATTCCTGCATCCAATTCAACCCTCCCACTCCCTCCCTCTGCGTGCTGTCTGCCCTGCACCCCCTGTTCCCCGTCCCAGCACCATGCATCCAATTACACACTGCAGTGAAGCTCCTAATGATAAGGTATGATCCGAATCCCTAAATAAATAAAAAATAAATAATGACTGTGCTTCAATAGTGGATTTGGCATCTCCCTCAAAATGAGATTTTTTTCTGGGTTTTTTTTTTTAGGTTGGTTGGCTGAGCTAGACTTCCCTTACTAATAGCATTAACAGCCATAGTGGTCTGGTTTTCCTTGGTAATGGCCTGGCCACATGGGCAGTTAATAAATACAGAGTAAACACAGCCTACTATGGTGTTACTGCTATAGTAAACAGTTTTAAAAGGCAACATGGAGGGGAACCAATTGATCTAAGATGCCTTCAGGAGATGTTTAGCAATGTGGAATTTCCAGAGATTCATCATCATTGTGGCTGTATTTGGAGTGCATAAGGGGGCCCATATGCCGGCCCAGTGGTGCTGAGGGTTGAGACACTGGACGCCACACCTCGTGCCATGCCAGTGACCCATGTTCGGGAATGAGCACGGCCCTCTGGGGGTCAGCAGGGGAGGGAGGGGATCGAGCATCCAGAGGACAGCTCTACTCTTCCAGGGGAAGGAGGCTTGGTTGCCCCACCACACAACTACCCCAGGTGGAGGCCTGAGGGTAGGATGGATGAGGGTGCCAACAGAAGAGTGAGTGCTGTGGGACTCTGCAACATGCGTACATCTCCACATACATGTGTTGATGTATTGCCTCTCCAGCAATGGGGAGGGAGAAAATGGAAAATCCCTTGCAGTGTCAAGATGAGGACTGACCCTCTACAGCCTCTGCACTGCTGGACAGGTGACCATCCTACAGCCAGGGTGGCCTAAAGTTAAGACCCCTGCAGGAGCTGGGTGACAGGGCTAGAGGGTTGTTCGGATGGGGGCTGCCACGGAGAACAGGTGCATAAACTATGAATACACAAAAAAAGGAGCCCATAGTCTACTATAACCTTCAGGTTGCCAGTTGCAAAATTACATAGCCATTTAAACATGGCCAATTGGCCAGCTGCTGTTAGCCATTCATTTACTGAGGGACCTCGGATGATCTCCAGTGACAGAAGAAGCCTCTTGGTTACCACTCCTGCAGTCATTATCCACTGGGTCTGAGAGGAATACTTGGGACTGTGCTCAGGACATCTCAGGACAAAGATGGATGTATTCAATTGTAATTGCTGTTCCACCATTTCATGCCAATAGCATGCATGCATTAATGCCACATTGTAAAATGTGTAAAAACAGGACCCCAACTGAAAAATGAGGTATTGTTTCTTACCTGTGCTTTCCAGGGTAAATACAGTCTAAAATGGCTAAAAGCAAGACTCCACTGAAAACGAGATATTGCATCTTAGCTATGCTATCCTGGTAAATACAGTACTTATAAAGACTATAAAAGCAGGACCCATTGAAAATTAGATCTTGCATCTCATCTGGTCTACCCTGGGTAAATATATAGTAAAAATGTGTAAAAATATGAATGCAGCACAGGAGACTCCCCCACAACACACACACACACACACTGAAAGATATGCATCTCAGTTGGTCTGTCATGGAAAAACTACACTGCAAAGCAGGACCCACTGAAAATGAGATATTGCCTCTCATCTGGCTAATCCTGGTAAAATACATTTTACAAATGAGTAAAAACAGGACTCCACTGAAAACAAGATAGTGTATCTCAACTATGGTGTCCTGGTTAAATACATTGTCAAAATGGATAAAAGTAGGAACCCTACTGAAAATGAGATATTGTGTCTCTGTCTCCGCTGTGCTTTCTTGGCTAAATGTAGTCTTACAATGTGTAAAGGCAGGACCCACTGAAAATGAGATATTACATCTCATCTCATCTGGTGTCTGTCCTACTAAAGATATTGTAAACATGTGTAAAAACAGGACCGCAGTACAGCAGTACCCAACTGAAACATGTGAATGCCGCTCTATCCTAAAAAAAAAAATCTTATAAAAGAAGGACCCCACTGAAAATGAGAAATGCCTTTCACCTGGTCTGTCCTGGGTAAATACATAGTAAAAATGGGTAAAAGCAGAACCTTGCTGAAAATTAGATATTGCATCTCCACTGTGCTATCTTGGATAAATACAGTATTTTTTTTTTATTTTATTCTTTTGTAACCGGATAAGGCCCACTAGGCACAAGTGCCTGTTTTCAGGAGTGACCTGGGAGCACTGGGTGGTTAAGTGACTTGCTCAGAGTCACACAGTATGCAAGTGGAGGCTGTGGGAATCAAACCCAGATCGAATGGATGTACCACACTCACTCACAGCTTGTTACTCTCACCTCTAGGCTATACTGCCAGCCCTAAAGTATAAAATATGTGTCAAAGCAGGACCCCACTGAAAATGAGATATGGTTTCTCAGCTCAGACATACTCTGTAAATATATAGGGGATATATGATGAGTGGCTATCAGATGCTATTTTTATCTTCATGAGTGCTCCACAACCTCTTAAGTCTCATGAGTGGTAAAGCCATGATAAGTGAGGGTTTACAAGGTCACTGACCACAAATGAAGATAAAAAATATATCTGAATCTAGGTTATAGAATCTACTTACAAGTTTAGAAATCATGGCTGCCACACAGTTCAGAAGAACATGACACACTACGCTCAGTGCAAGTACAGATTGATGCATCCTACTAGCAAGATAAATGAAATGATGTACCCTACTAGCAAGTTAAAAAATATACCTAGCTAGCTAGGGAGCTGTGCCTTTGATAACATTTTAATCTTTGTGACAAAAACTCAAATGTATATTGTATGAACTGTAAAACTGTGTAAAAGCAGAACCCTACAGCAGAACACCACTGAGAAAGGATTGCTACATCTAAGCTGATCTGTCCTGGGAAAATACATTGTAAAACCAGGACCCCACTGAAAATGAGATATTGCATCTCCACTGGGCTAGTCTAGGTAACTACAGTGCAAAAATGTGTCAAAACAGAACCCGGTAGAAAATGAGATATTGCATCTCAGGTGGAATCTCTTTGGTAAATACAGTCTGAAATGGATAAATGCAGGACCCCACTGAAAATGAGTAATTGCATCTGAGTTCTGCTGTCCTACGCAAAAACTGTGTAAAGCAGGACCACACTGAAAATGAGACATTGCATCTCAGCTGGGCTATCCTGGTAAAATACATTTAAAAAAATGTCTAAAGCAGGACCCCACTGAAAACAAGATACTGCCTTTTACCTATGCTATCCTGCGTGAATACAGTGCAACACTGTTTAAAAGCAGGATCCCATTGGAAAACAAGATATTTCATCTCAAGTATGCCATCCTGGATAAACAGAGTCAAAAAATGGGTTAAATATAAAAATACACCACACACTCTGACAAAAGGAAATCAATTTTATTATTAGCAGTTATGATTGTGACATATGTTATCGTTGTGTCTTTCTATACCTCCTGTTGCAGCATTTTGTTCTCATATTAGCCAAACAAGCATTATAAAATATCACGTGTACTTTCTAGCTCTCTCTAGATGGGCAGTATCACTTCCCTTCTCTTACTATAAAAACCCTTCTCATGCACCCCAGGACACGCAATGCCTTACTATAGCCCTTATTCCACAAATTGCTGTGCAAGACAGAGTCACTGATGATTGACTCCCAGATTCCTCTCCTCAGATGTAGTGGCCAACATACCCCCTTTAACATTTTCACACACACACACACACACACACACACACACACACACACACACACACACACGTACCATGCAAGGAAACATTCGGCATTGACAAATGCTTCCTTGGATCAGCATGTAGTATCAGCAGTGATATAAAAGACAATGATAATGGTGCAGCAGCAGTAGTCACGGTGTTACAGGGAGGATATAAATCTGCCCTTGGCATGGCAAAATTCGCTGGAGCCTCAGGAGAACTCGTAGTCTCAGGAGGAGAGAATTTAGAATCTCAGTTTGTCAGTGCACGCATTCAAACATAGAGGATGAAGTGCTTGCAGAGGAGGAGGAGGCTGGCAACAGTGGTGGTGGTGATGGTGGCAGTGTTAAATTTAATGAAGTGATGGATTTTGATGATGGACATAGATCACATGACACACAGTAAAGGTGATATCATTAGTGTTGAGGAGGATGGTGGTGGGGATGGTGATTCTGTTACAGACCCCAATAACCATCCTCCCCATGTTCCATTAAAAGTTGCCCCTACTACTGCCATGAAGTTTCAACTGGTCCCAGTGCCCATTATAAAAGCAATGAATGACAACCAGCCAGCAGATCCTGTGCATGCAGTACAGATATTATTGACGCAGTGCTTAACAAAAGTAGCAGCAGCAACAGGAGCCAGTCCATCCCAATCCAATGGCTGTATCCCTATCAAAGGAACTCTAAGGAATGAGGAATCTCTAGTGTGAGATTTCTTCACAGTGGAGGACACAGATTACAGTAGAGCAATTTGCTAGCTCTGCAAATCTACAGATAGCAGGGGCCAAGCAGGGTTGCACTTAGGAATAACTAGTATGCATTCACATTTACAGATCAAGCATACCATCTGCTGGCAGCAGCATAAATGGCAGTCTTCAAATGTTCCAAACAGCTTGGTTTCCACAGAAGAGGAGTTACACCACTATGTAGAACCAATTTTTCCCCCAGCATGAGTTCCACACCCAAACATGCAGAAAGCGTCAGTCACTCATCATCCTCTGCCTCATTTGCATCCTCCTTTTCTGAATGTTATCAACAGGTAAGTGTGTCATCAATTCTGGTTGTCTCACTTATTCACACAAAACTTACGGATGCTAGCCAAGTTGTAAGTTTGAGACAATCAAACTTTGAAGAGGCACTGAGCAAGTATTCCGGGTACCACCGGAATCCCCTTGACAGCAGACAGTTAAATGCGACAGTGTCAGAGATGCTGGTGACTGATCGTTTGCCCTATTCTTTTGTGGGGAAACCAGGGTTCTTACAGCCAATGATTTAAGCTGTACCAAAATAGCAAGTATCTACTAGAATGTATTTCTCCATGCCGGCCTGCTGGCACAGCAGTTGGATTTCCGCTTGCGATGCCGGTGGCCCGGGTTTGGGAACAGACTTGGGTTGCTGGAGGGCCAGCTGGGGGCAGAAGGATTGAGCATCCTATGGACAGCTCTTCTTCTCCAGGGGGAGGGTGGGGAAGTGTCTGGAGCATGACGGACCCCCTAGTGGAGGCCAGGGGTCCCACAACACCGGCGCTCGCACTCAATGGAGGCAGGGCGGACACTGGATGTCATTGCACATCCCTGCCTTGGAGGAAAACTAAAGAAAGTGGAGGGGAGAGCCTCTGTCTACATGAAGCCTTCCCTGGGGCTTCAATTAGCCACCGCTGCCACACTCCCAACCAGATATCAGTTCCACGGCACCGGAATTAGGGGAACCAGCACCGTGGCCCAGCCCTCCAGGGGGCAAGCTGGGGGTAACCGGGAGTTGTGGCACTTGGTGGTTGGTGGAAGTCTCGGTGGCTGTAACCAGGGCAGAGACAGGATGGAGGCCTCCTGGGAGAAATGATAAAAAAAAAAAAAAGAATGTATTTCTCCACGAAAGGCATGCTTGAGCTGTACAACATCCTGTGCAGCACTGTTTCTCATGCTTTATCTCAATTTGCTGTCAACACTGACCACAGATATGTGGACCAGTGGTCCTGGATGCACAGTGAACTTTATGTGTATTACAGCACTTTTAGCACACACCCTCAGTGACTATGTGTTCCATGTCATAGCAGCAAAAATATTTCGGCAACCTGTACAACAGCGAGTGCAATTTGCTGAATACAAAATAGCCATCACAATGACCCCGACAACTACAAAACCAACGAACAGTCACACAATAAAAGTAATATTTAATGCAGGGGCTTTGGCCCCCCATGGTCCCTGAACTAAAATAATCAGCCCCGGTGGAGGGGGGTGGACACTGAGGGAACACTTATGAGCTAATGTTTGAGTAATATCTATAATGATTACTGTTGACTCAGTGTAAATTTAATGTTTCCAGCTCAAATCTGTTTATAATTGCAAAGTGTTAAGTTTCTCTTTGTAATTCCACTGTGACTTCTGTGCCACATGTTGTGGCCCCGATCATGCCTGAAAATGGTCCTCAGGATAAGTGCACCTACCCGGTTATCAAAGATATAAATAAATAAAATAAATAAGTGGAAATATGGCGGGGGGGCAGTATGCAGGGCACCATCGCATCCTGGGAACAAGTAAAAAAAAGAATATCACAGGCAACACAACACAAAAAGAAACACACCTACAGCCAGTCCTGAACCTGGACCATCACCACAGCAGTCAGCGACCCTATCCACCATGTTAGGTGGCCAGCTCAGCAACAGCAGGCTTCACTGCTGTATTTGTTCAGCATAACACCACACCTCCCTAGCCTCCCTGTGCTTCGCCCTCACTATTTTGTTCCTCTCTAATCGCAGTTCTCTGCAATCGCTAACCTTTACCCCTCGCAACTCCGGTAGTCGACCAAACTAAATCGCTCATTTTGCAGTCACTCATTTTAGTTTGCTAACGTAACGTGTTACTGTGATTATGTGAATGGTGGTCCCAATGTTCAGTTTGTGTGCAACAAAGATATTTTTTTCTTATGTAACCCCCTACCAATTTATAGACAAGGGTAATGTGTATAGCTACCTAAATTGGTACAAATGAACAGATAAAATGTTTGAAATAAAAAGAAAAGTAAAGTGTTTAAGCAATACTATGAAACAATATTGGTTATGAATGAAGCACGCTTATTATTACTTTGAGTAGTAACAATGAAACCTGCATAGTTGTATATAATAGTCTATGGTTGCAACCTGTGTATAATCACAAATAATATTTTGAATGTAGAAATGTTTATAAAGTATACAGTAGACTTGACGTGGATGCCAAGTTTTCCTGGCAGGGAAGAGTGTAACCCCCCTACCAATTTGGGGTTTACCTTAATGTCGTCCTGGGTACCATCCATTCCCACTGGCAGGCAGACGTCCTTTAGAGATGATAGATCCAAGATTATTTGTTTGGTCCTGTTGATTTATGTGAGAGTGCCATGATGTGCCTCTACACCTGTCCCTATAAGACTTTAGTCAGAATGTATATAGTAAATGGTCTGGGCTGGGTCAGAGTGTTTCAAAGCTTGCAACAGGCCAGACATTGCTGAAATTTGCTCCACTCTGCTACTGGTAGTAAAATAGAGGGAGTTTGAATGTGAACTGTAATTATTCACTGCTAACTTGCAGTTATATTTGAATTAGGGTGTTTGTTTTACCTACCTTCTTGCAGCTTTGCTTATCTGAATGGAAACCACCATGTTTGGTTTGGGACTTCCAGGATCTGGACCAATAGGACACAGGGGGCCTTGAAGGTTCCTTAGCCCAAGTGTCTCATGGGAAGGAAAACTGTAGTTTTTAGATTTGTGCCTAAACTGAACTGGTGGGAGCATCCAAACTGTGACTGACAGCTCCCCCAACCAACCAGAACTCTGGAAATCCAGGGCAGTCCCAGAACTGTTAGAGAGACAGTGTTCAATTAGAGTTGGAGTTTAGAGAGAGAGCAACTCGAACTACTGAGAAGATTCTCCTAGGAAGAAGCCTAGGGAAATCAGCAGGGAGAGGCCTGACATGCCTCCCTGCTGTGATTCTCCTGTTCAGGACTGCCTTATTACAGTAATTGAAAGAATTCAAAACCTTTAATTGTAGCAGAAAGCTCCAAGATATTTGAAGGTACAGCCTGAGATTTGGACAGAGGGGAAGTTCCTGTGAAGTGTTCAGCCCAGAGGTTGTGTGAGACTGAATTGAGAATCAAGAGGTTTGCTCAGTGAATCAACAGCAATAGCAACCAGCTAGAGCTGAACCATGTGAAGAAAGTATATCTTGTTCTTGTTAAATTTGCTAAATGGTATTGTGGGTTGAGGTCTGTTTTGCCTGCGACCGGATTGTTATGCCAGCTGGAGGTTTCACCAACAGAACAAACTGAACTTTACCAAAAGTGTTCATCAAGTCTGGGCCTTTGCCAACTGGCCCAGACCGATTGTGTTGTACCAGAGATGGTTCTTCAGTGAGAGACTGGCTTTGGGGATCCAGTCCCTGTGCAGAGACAACTTGCAGGTTGTGGCCACCAGGAGAGAAATGCCGTGAAGTAGAGATGTGGTGTGACGGCCCTGCTTTCCCATGCTCAATGGTGATCTACACGATGTCTTCATATTGCCAGACTTATCACAGTCAAGTGATAGCATGAGTGAATCCAGGGTAGCTCCCTGCAACAAATCATTTAATTATCTGTGGCACCATCTAACTACTTTAGTGATTTTCTGGGTTACAAGAGACTGGGCCAACTGGCCAGGATTACAAATAATCAAAGCTCTGTTGTGCATGCTAACTGACTTTTCTTTCCATCAAGGGCACCAGCAACAGCTGCAATGCTGGCCACTCCCGAGCAATTCCTCTGGCTAGCCAATATAACATCCTTGGTATCCAGTGTTGTAAGACTTATCATTTGGGGCCAAAAGTGCATGCCAAGTAACCTGAATCAAATCAGTATAGTAATCGTTCATCTAAATTCACCCCCACCCTTGTTCACGACCCCCTTAATAAATCTGATTGCTGTTTCACGTTTAACCTGGCTTATGAGCATATTATTAGTTTGGCTACAGTACTGTAAGTGTAAATTTACTTTGCTAATCTTGCCTTTACAGGGGGTTCCAGGGAATTTGCTGAAGGTCAGACCCAGGTGGTAAGTATAAAGGGTGTGTGCATAGTATTAATATTAATTGCTGACTGTGTGTTAACTGCTGTCAAAGGTACAAGGTCATTAGGTGGGTCTGTGGGTGGCTGTAGCTTCCCAGAGGGCTATACCAGGTTAGGTATATACTCTCACTATTGTTACTCTGGGTGAAGGTACCATAATATCAAATCTAGGTCCCTTAACCTGTGGTTAGAAATATAGGCCTGGGTAGTAACTCTAAGGATAGCACCGCCTAGGGGTTACATCTTGGAGGTGCTGCTGGGATTAGTGCCCCCTAGTGGCCAAGGCATAAGATTTTAGTAAAGCCTTAACTGGAGCCCACTGTTTTTTGGGTAACTACCTGTGGTCTGCCACCAGTATAGACAATATTACTAGCCATGATTCTGACTCTCTCCCTAAAGAAATGACTGTACAGCAGTTAACTGCTTGGTATATGGGGAGTAACATTTATCCTCACAATGCCCTTTTATTGTTAGTTATGCCTCTGGGCGCTGACAAAGACACTATTGGGGCAAGCCTTCATGAAAATTGAGTGTCTGGGTGAGGCTGTGATACGAGCCGAATGGCTGACCCAGCCGCACAAACTTTAATGGCTCTAATTAAGTGCAGCAACCCAGTGGACAGTACTAAGGTGCCCAAAACTGTTGCCACTGATGGGTCTCTGACAACCTGGAGGGTGGTAACCAAGGACGGTGAGAGTTCTTCAGAGCCCAACCCCGCTCCCCATCTGAGAGTTTTGAAGAAAAGCTTGCCAAATTGTTACTGGATGAGGGACAAACTCTTGAGGACTTAAAAAAAGTTATTTCAGCCTCCTGAGGTTATCCTTCCCCTGGCACCTGCACCAGTCCCAACACCTGCTCCCATTCCAGCACCCGCACCAGTTTCTGTGCCTACACCAGTACCAGCATCTATGTCTGTGCCCTCAGCCAGTCATGACTATTACCGCAAGTTCAAAGTGATTTCTGGTGTCTTGCCCACACCTATTGGGGAAGATGATTGGGAGATATGGATAGACTATGTTGCTTCTCTAGTGCAAGAATGGCAATGTTCTGAGGTGGAAAACAGGAAAAGGTTGAGTGAAAGTCTTCAAGATCCTGCCCTGGATACTATCTATGCATGGTTTGCTAATAACCCAGGGGCATCTTCACAGGACATTTTGGCTGCCTTGGACAACATATTTGAAAGCCCAGACTCAGGTGAGGATCTTTTGTGGAGGTTTAGAACAACCCTTCAATGTCAAGGGGAGCCCTTGTCCATGTATGTACCTCGGCTTGAGAAGGTCATACAAAAATGTTTTAGGAAAGGCAGTGTGGATCCAGGCAAGCAAGACCAAATTAAGCTGGACCAGATTCTTAAGTCTGCTTCATATTCTTAACTATTGTTGCTCAAATTATGGCTGGCAGACTGACTGGATTCACCTCCCTCCTATGATGGGTTGATAACAGAAGTCCAGGAAGCTGAACAAAGGAGGCCACTCTGGGGGTCTCCCTCACATACCTACTGCTGCCACCCAGGTTACTGAGGGTAGTCAGACAGGTGGAGTTCAAGGGCTGAACATAGTGCCGGACAAGCCCCCAGAGACTGTTAGGGATGCCCACCATGGACAGCGATACTAAAGAAATCAGAGAACTAAAACTGGTGCTCCCACTAAGGCTGTTGCTGATAAAGGGCAAGTCACTCCTCAAAGTGCATCTGCTATGGTAATGGGGATGTAAGCTCAGGATCTCCTTGTAGATGGCAGCATAAAGGCTGAACTAAGTGAATTGTCTGCCATGGTGAGAGAATTGATGGGACATGGTGTGCAAATCCAACCAAGACTCTCTGCTGTTAGTGCTCCTGCTCAGGTGATGAATATGTATTCCTACCTACTCCCCAGCCATGAATGGAGACCAACCTCTAATGTAATGTTACAGCCAAAGTAGACCAAAGAAGGTATATTTTGCTACAACTGTGGTAAGGATGGTCATATGACGAGAGAGTGTCGATCCCTGAGGATGTGCAGAAGGTGGCTGACAAACTACTGGAAGAGCTCCAAAGAGTAAAGCGACTCCAGAGGGATGCAGGAAATGACCGCCATGGAGGTTCAGACAACCACAAATCCAGTTTCTTTGTGGCTAGGTCATCTGTCCAAGTTTCTGCTGATGCTTTTGACTGGTCCAGAATAGTAGGTCCTTCGATGGAAATTACAGTGCATATCGACGTATCCTGTCCTGAGCCGTATTGGACAGTGGATCTCAGGTCACTATTATATTCAAAGATTGGTATGACCAGCACATGTCAGACCATCCTCTACAACCATTAGAAGGACTGTATGTATGGGGTTTGAGTGATAAATCCTACCCTACCTTGGTTTCTCATGAATATGGCTGTCTTTTCCTTCTACTGTGGCTGGCATGGATGAGCCCGTGGAGACTCTGGCTTTGGTGTGCCCCTCAACTGGACTATATGATGGAATTCCCATATTGAACAGCACTAATGTGCACATGTTTGGCTGCCTAGCACAGATGTGTCGAGAGAAACAAGCTCAGAAAACTGGATGAGCTTTACCTATTTACGCCATGGTACAACAAGCATTTGTCAATGCCAAATGTTGGCTTGCTGGCACTGGTATTGGTAGTGCAGGAGTTAGAGAAGTGTACAATAGGACTGGCAATGAAGTAGTGAACTGATGCCGACCCGAGCCCCACCCTGCAGAGAGTGATAGGCATTAGGGTGTGCCTTTGGATCTTCGGCCATAACGCTCACGCCCACTCACCCACCCCACAGACACTGACAAGTGCCATGGAGTGTGTTGGGGTCTTTGGGCCTTATGTTCACCCCATTCCATAAGGAAATATGCTGATATGGGTGCAGTATAAGAGAATGAGTGAACTTTGGGGCCAAAGAGTCCAAGGCACACCTTGATGCCTGTCACTGGCTGCAAGGTGGGGGTGGAATGAAGTAAGCATTACAGCTGACAATGCCAAGTCACACCCTTGACGCCTGTCAGTATTTACCTCACCTCTTGTCAATATTTGTATGCCCAACCCCAACCACCACATCATATCTTCTACCCCCATAAATCAAAGACAAGTCTTAAAAAAAAAATCAGGGACAAAGAACCAAAGCCAGAAGCACATCTTAAAAACTGGTGAGTAACTACTCAGGAAGCAGATAAAATAAGTGAGTTAATGTAAAACACATTTTCTGAAGAATAAGCCTGTAACTGATGGGTTTCCCCCAGGTTGCACCGTAGACGAGCATCTTTTTGCTCAGAGTGCCTTTCCTGGTGAAACAATTTAAATAAATAAGTAAATAAATAAATAAACAAACATTAGTCTATGGCTACAATCCACACTGTTCGTTCACACAGAAACACAAATTTTAGGAGGGACCGAAGAATATTTTGAGGCAAAATCAGGGCCAGTTGAGTGGTAAATCAATCTAAAATCTGAAACAACTGCTCTAACAAAAAAGCAAACACAAAAATCCAAATAGGCTCTTCTTTCAAATCGTTTTATTTGTCTCTTTGGCCCCGTCCCAACATTTCACCAACTAGTGGCTTCTTCTGGGGAACTGTTGAAAATATTTAAACAATATATAATAATGTGATAATATATAAAGAGGTGCCAAATGTCCAGTGAGAAGTAGGTAGCCGTTGGGCACAAATTCACTTTTATTGAGCATTTGGCACCTCTCTATATATATAATATCACAGAGATTTGTTATTTTTATTTTTATTTTTGTCGGGTTTTGTGTATAGACCAATGACACAAAAATATTTTTAAAGACTTCATATTATATGTTTCAGTCATTTTGAAATAAGGACACTCATATATTGTTTAAATATTTTCAACAGCTCCTCAGAAGAAGCCACTAGTTGGCAAAACGTTGGGACAGGGCCAAAGAGACAAATAAAATGATTTGAAAGGAGTGCCTATTTGGATCTCATGTTTGCCAGAGCAGTTGTTTCAGATTTTGGATTGATTTGACACACAACCACAACTTGCTCCACAGGCTAAAAGACTCATCTACATGTATTATGGTTTCCCTTGGACATATTATTTTGTTTTACAGTTGAGTGGTAAGCACCACATATGTTTCTCCCACATCGGTAGTTTATCATGCACGTCTCGCCCACTGACTGCATCTGTTACAACCTGTATTACTGTGACACTGTCACACAGAGCCAAACCATGCCTCAGAAGTGACCTCAGCAGAGGGGCTTTATATTCCAAATGAAAGTACCCACCCGCAGAGTTCTGCTCCATCATAGCTGTTTTAATTTACTGCGCATAGGAGCAATTCTCAGTACATACTTCACATCAGAACTGATATGGAGTTAGGGCAAACAATTACCTCGGATACTTCAAATTCAAAAGGACTTACAATGTATCATGGGAAAACCCGGTATTTATTTTCAAACAGATCACTGACAAAAAATGAAATAATCAAACCTACTAGAAGTCCGGCCCATGTCAAAAATAACGTGGGTCACTGGTTGGAAGGGACCTGGAGAAGCTGCCACTGTGCTGTGCTGGCCTAGGCAATCACAGTACCAGTACGGTGTTGTTACAACCACGCTAGCAGATAGATTCAGGAAGTGCCACCATGGCCTGAGAAGCAGCCAGCAGGGAACAAGAGATAGAGGGGACGACTAAAAACTAAACTGGAGTTTGCAAGGAAAGAATTAATTTTTATAAGCCCACTGTCTAACAGAACGTGAGTTCCAGGTGGCTTGGTTTTATTATTAATAGGCAGAATGAGCTTAAAAGTGCAGCTGTAGTTTTGAATTGGGTTACCCCTCTTCCATCGCACTCCACCAGTCAGCTTTTCAAAGTTGACTCAAAGTGCAGCAGCACTGTACATCACATGCTGCAAGACAATGATCATTCTAGTAAACTGCAGGTTGAGCTCAGGTCAATAGTTCTTGAGGTGTTTACTGTGGCCACCCTGATTATGTAGGAGTGGAGGGTGAGTTTAAGTGGAGTAGCAGCTACTACGATGGCTGCATCTCTCCCGAGTTCTGGGCATTGTATGTGGCAGATGGTGGGCAGACACCACCACGTTTATTGAATGTTTTTCAAGGAAAGGAACATCGGGAGGTGTGTCATTGTGTCCATCTTGCATTATGCTGGTGTCAGGGCTAGGATGCTAGCTTATTAGGGAATGAGGGATGCACCTACTAAAGTGTGCCCTGCATTCGCTCACATTGACACACCTCTGAAATGTGCTACTACCACAAGATGCTTGCTTGCGCGTAAGCGGCAAGCCAACATAAAAAGCTTATGAGAGACAAATGCAGAGCAAAGAGAGTGATAAGGATGAGCCAGTGGGATATGTCTGGAAGGATATCATGTCGCAACAGAGACGGGAATACAGTGAAGACCATCGCAGCGAAATTTTCAGCAGTTTGCTGTGATGGTCTGCTGGGTTCCCAACACCGTTGCCTCTGGGGTGTTTGCCCCCCCGAACCAACTCCAAGTCAGAGTTTGTTAATTGAAGTGTGGGGGCAAAGCCCCCTGGATGGGGGTGTGGAGGGCAAAGCTCCCCACAGAAAATACTTGTTCCCACAGCGATGATAGAACACCAGTTGGTGGTGTAGTGCCATCGCTGTACTGACAGTCAGCAAATTCTGTGTCATCACAGCATGGTGGAACCATCTGGAAGAAGGACCCATCACCCCTTGTCCTGCTACTTAATACACAGTGTCACATCAATGGACAGCTGCGTATAAAAAAAAATGTAACAAACAAGATTCTTATGCTAGATGTCCCAGAGGAAGGGAAGCTGCCTGATGGACTTCTAGAAAAACCTAGTCTACTGCCTGCCCATGCTCTTGCATATTCCCAGAGGGTGGTTGTCCAAATTCAGAATGTGTCTGACCAGGATGCTAGAGTGAACCAAGATTGTACCCTGGCTACAGTATATTGCGCAGATACTGTGGTGTTATCAAGCAAGCACCATACCAAGCAGGATGATGAAGTAACTCCTGACGTGTTCGATTCTGGAGGGTCCCCATTCCTGAAGAGTGAAAGGATAAAGTTAGCTGCAAGCTAGCACAGCAGAGTAAAGTGTTTTAATTGAAGGAATGGGATGTGAGATGCATTACTGGTGCTGAACACCATATCAGACTCCATGACGAGAGGCCATTTCCAGAGAGATCCCTTAGATTTGGCACCTGCTGACATTGATGATGTTTGCCACCACCTCCAGGAGATGTTAGCGGCTGGAATTATCCAGGAATCATGTGGCCCTTATGTATCCCCCATTGTGGTAGTCCAAATGGTTCAGTGAGGATGGTGTGTGGACTACCGAACCCTTTACTGAAGACCCATATCAGACCAATATACAATGCCCCTGATCCAGGATGCCTTTATTGCCTTAATGGAAGTCGGTGGTTTTCCATCTTAGACCTCAGGAGTGGATATTACCAAATCCCCATGGCAACAGAGGATAAAGAGAAAACTGCATTCATCTGTCCCCTGGGCCTCTGGAGCGCCAGTCACCTACCAAAGACTAATGGAGCAAGCTGTAGGAGACATGAACTGACTTGAATGCTTACTTTATCTGGACTATGTCATTGTGTTTGGCAAAACACTTGAACAGCATGAGACTTGCTAGTTCAAGGACCTGGACCAGTTGGAAGAACTTGGACTAAAATTGTCTATCGACAAATGCCAGTTTTTTCCAACAGTCTATAAAATATGTGGGCCACATTGTATCTGCTGCTGGCAATCAAACTGATCCAAGCAAAGTGGAAGCCTTAACTACCTGGCCACAGCCTAACAATCTTAAAGAACTGAGAGATTCCTGCGTTTCTGCAGATAATATCACCGCTTTGTAAAAGATGACACCAAAGTCATTCACCCCCTGCTAAATCTGACTCAGGGATATCCACTTAGAAATCAGAAGTATAAAAAGAGTGCTGTAAAAGAAGAAGATGAAGCCTATTTCAAGACTAATGAACCATTCGGGGCCAGGTGGACCAGTGATTGTGATACAGTTTTTTATGATATTATTCATCAGCTTAACCATACCCCAGTGCTCACCTCTGCAGATCCAGCTAAACCGTATGTGTCGCATACAGATGCCAGCTTAAAAGGACTTGGAGCCGTGCTTTATCAGGAGTGTGAGGAAGGATTATGCCCAGTGGCATTTGTTAGCAGAAGCCTAGCACCATCTGAGAAAAACTGTCCTGTGCATAAACTTGAATTTCTTGCATTGAAGTGGGTGATAGTAGATCAATTTCATGAATACCGCTATGGCGCTAAAATCTGGGTGAAAACCAACAATAATCCCCTCATATATGTTCAAACTTCAGCAAAACTAGATGCAACTGGACACTGATGGTTGTCAGCACTGTTTATATATGATTATTCAGTAGAGTACCATCCATGTCTGAATCACACTGATGCCGATACCCTATCTAGAAGGCCAGCATCAAACTCTGAGTGGGTGCAGATGTCGAACAGTCTGTTAAAGCCCTCTGCCACAAGTTTGACAAAGATGAACACCCGTCCTCTGAGACCATAGATTGGTTGATTGCCTGGGGCCTCCTGAAACCTGTGTTCTTGCAGCCTATTGCAACTTTGCAACATTAGCTCTAAGTACCCTGCCTCAACTTACTGCAGCTGACATCCAATAGGAGTAGTATCACAACCTCATGATTAAGCTTGTGTTGGATGCTATAAATACTGGAAAGAATGTTTCCAAGCTTTGGTCGAAAGACCAGAGGACTGCTTTGCTATTCCTAGAAGGGCCTTGACTCAAGTTGCAGAATAAACTACTTCATCGAGAGACCACGGATGGACAAGGCCAAGTCATTAAACAACAATTAGTACTGCTTTCTACATTTGAGTGTGTGGTCCTACGAGCACTCCATGATCAGATGGGACACTTGGGATATGACAGGACTTCAGATTTAGCCTGTGCCCATTTCTATTGGCTCAAGATGGGTACTGACCTTGATGCATATATAAAAATCTGTAGTCGCTACCTTCAAAGAAAAGCTCAGCCTCAGAGAGCAGCACCCTTGGTTAACATTGCCACTAGTGCACCCATGGAGCTCGTACAGTATGTATTGACTTTTTGAGCTTGGAGCCCAATGCAAGAAATCATTGACAATGTGCTTGTTGTGACAGACCATTTAACTCATTACGCACAAGCCTATCCAACAAAGGACCAGAAAGTAGCCACCACAGCCAAAGTGCTTGTTGAGAAATATTTTGTTCACTATAGTGCCCCACAGCAGATCCGTTCTGACCAGGGAAGAGATTTTGAAAGACATTTGATAAAAGAGATGCTCTCACTCTGGGATGTAAGGAAGTCAAGAACCACTTCATATCATCTACAAGGAGATCCATTGCCCGAAAGATTTAATAGGATGTTGTTGGACATGGTGGGCACACTTCATCCCAAGGATTAGCCGAGGTAGAGTTAGCAAATCAGTACTTTAGTGCATGCTTACAATTGTACTCATAATGATGCAACCAGATTTTCCCCATATAAGCTGATGTTTGGTCAAGAAGCATGGTTGCCCATAGACCTTTGTTTTGGCATATCACCAGATGGAGTCCAAGCAGAAAGATATCTACAGTATGTACAAAAACTCAAAGCCCAGCTTAATCACGCATATTGGCTTGCCCACACAACAGCTGCAAAGAAAAACTGAGCCAACAAAGAGAGACATGACAAACAAGTTAAAGCTCAGGAGGTACAACCTGGAGATCATGTAATATTGAGAAATTTGGGTTTTCAAGGGAAACACAAGATAGCTGACAGGTGGAGTTACACCACATACATTGCTATCAGCAAGCTAGATGATCTGCCAGTTTACAAAGTGCATCCAGAGAATGACCCACAAGCTGTAAAAACAATGCACAGAAATCACCTTTTTCCTACTGGGCAAAGTATTATAGACTCTGTACTTCAAAATAATGTTCCTACTGGGCCTGTGACCCGGTCTGCTCCCAAGAAGAAACAATCAACTCAGCCACCCGCTGATCTGCAACCTGAGCCTCCAGTACATCTTTCTACAGCTAATGATGACAATCATTCTGAGTCTGATGACAGTGAATATGGGGCTACCTACTATCTCTTTTGAACTAGCTCAGTTCCAAGGCAATCCTTTGTGCAACATGGGAGATGGTGTTGACCATCATGAAGTATGAGATAATCTCACACTCTCAATCACTGTCATGCCACCGGACAGTGAGGTACAAAGTACAGCTTCTGAAGTAGCTGATTCTTTATGTCTTGTGGAGCTGTCTGAGGTTGAAGTAGCAAGCCCTGATCAAGAAAATGAGAGCCATAATGGTGAATTGTTAGAAGAAACTGAAGTTACTGGGCTTAGTGAATCTGACCCCAGTTCAGAAAGTGTTACTAATTCTGAAAGTGCTAGCAATGTGCCAAAGGATTTAAATGTTGTGGAGCTCCCCCTCAATGATGAACTAGAGTCTACAGAACAAACAAATTCAAGTACCACTGTAGATGAAAGTGCTGCTTCAAATTCTGAACAAACAATAAGTGCAGAGGAACCCCTTCCTGCAGAAGCTGCCTTGGTGCTGGACAACAAGCCGAGAGTTGCAAACCTGAATGTTAATGTTGAAAGGACTGATCTTATGTCTGCCACCCCAAGAAAATCTAGAATAGCTGTTAAACCTGTAGTATGCCTTACTTATGATTCCCAGGAAAGTCTGTAGACCTCCCCATGAATATGGTCCATAAAGGGGTTTACGTTACAGCCAGTTCCCTCCCTAAATGAGACTACATTGCAACCTCTAAGTTAGTGATAAAGCCATCCAGTCAGTACTCAAGGGATCACTCTACAAATAGCCCAAAGTTAGCTGTAAAGGTCAGCTCCTCATCCATGTGAGTTAGTGTGCAGAGACTGGTACAGACAAGGGTAATGTGTATAGCTACCTGAATCAGAACATATGAAAAGATAAATTGTTTGAAATACAAGAAATGTAAAGTGCTTAAGTAATACTATGAACCAATATTGGTTATGAATGAAACACGCTTATTATTTCTTTGAGTAGTAACAATGAAGTCTGCTTAGTTGTATATAATAGCCTATGTGTAACCCCTAGGTGGCACTATCCCAAGGGCTACTACCCCTGCCTGCATGGCTAGTAGCAGGCTTGAGGGCCCAAGTTCTGAAACGGGTGCCTCCACCCAGAGATCAGGGTCAGCACTGGTCAAGCCAACCTGGGCACAGCCTTCTGGGACACTGTAACCCCCCTCTTTCCCCTCTAGTTTCCTGAACACTGTACAATAATCACTTATACAATACCGCTGGTACACCACACAAGTACCCACACTGTTTGCACTTACCACCAGGGCTGGTTCCTCTGGCTCGACCCTGGGGATCCCCTGTAAAACAAGGTTATGCACAGCAAATAGCAACAGTACAGTACTTTGAGCACAAACTGGAACCAGTCAGATTACATGCAGAAAAAATTAGGTCTGATTTATTCAGGGGACGAAGAACGGAGGGGCAAAGTCAGGTTAATTAGCTTAAAGGTTATATCAAGTCAAGCAGTTATGCATGCACTTTGAGTCCCCCCACACAGTCCACCTCTGGGTACCCACGTGGAGAAGAGATGGGCTAGCCAGGACCGATGCCCAGGGTTGTAGCTGGTTGGGGCCCTGTGATGGAAAACACAACATGCACAGTATGCAATATTTGTAATCTGGAGCCAGAGGGCTCAGTTCATAAAGGAATCAAAACAACATGACAATCAGATGACACACTCAGATTAAGCTGTTGTTGCAGGGACCTACCCTGGCATTTACTCACAATACCCAACACTGGACACAGGCTGGGCGAAAATCGGAGACTGTAGGTGGTTGATGTGGACTGCCAGGAGAAGCAGGGCCCACATGAGTTGCAGAGGCATCATTCCTGTTCAAGCGTGGAGCAGGGGGCTGATCCCCAGGCAGGTCTCTTGTCGATGGCTTCTCTGTGCAGTGGGTAGTCTGGCTGGGCCAGTCTGGCAAGGCCCAGATTGCATGGAGACAAATTTGGATGCAGTCCATCATGGGCTAGATACAGCTTCCAGCAAGTAGAACACAGTTCACACAGTGGAGGACTAACTCATGACCCACTAGCAGCTCATAGCACATTTACATGTAAGGGAATTCTACTGTACCAGGCAAAGTGCTCCCCGGTCACAATCACAAAGTCTTTGCACACGTCGAGAGCTTAGGGGTAGCTGGAACTCCTTACAGGCTGATTGCATTCAGCAAAATCTTTGGTCTTCTTCAGGTTGAGCCTGGCCCACTTCAGTAGCTTACTTTAGTCACACAAACTTGGATTTAGTCCAAAATGATTCTCTTCTCTCCCTCTCAGGAGCAGCAGGCAGACATGTAAGCCAAACTCAGCCCTTTCACAGTTTTCCCATGCAAATCCACTCAGGATTGCTGCTCAGAATCACTTCAGCTCCTCTTAGTTCACTTCCCTGTTCAGAGCTAACTGAAAACTGCAAGCAGCCTGGGACTTCCCCAAGATCCAAAAGATTTGGTTGGCTGATTTGGCTGTCAGTCAAAGCAAGAGCTCCCCCCTCAGTTGCAAAAAAGGCACAAAAAAAC
This sequence comes from Neoceratodus forsteri, assembly GCA_016271365.2. Classification (NCBI taxonomy): domain Eukaryota; kingdom Metazoa; phylum Chordata; order Ceratodontiformes; family Ceratodontidae; genus Neoceratodus; species Neoceratodus forsteri. Next base: position 1,104,713,487 of record CM057454.1, read on the forward strand.
CCCTCCAAACTAAAGTTCCTACAGATTTTGAATTAAAACAGCTCCTGTAGTCCGGTTACATTTTAGGTACCACCAGTACTGTTTGGTCCAATTTGCAGTTCAGGACCAAGATAGTGGAGGCAAACAAAACAGTCCTTGCTACAAAGAAAGCAGATTAGACAAACTACATTATTATCACTCTACATGATTTTCAGTAAATAAATACATCTTTCAACAGAGCTCTATCTCAGATTACTTATGCTGCAATCAAGCAGCTCTTAAAGAAACAGTACACAGAGGCTATACAGGACCAGTAATCACATTTAAACTGCTAAAACGCAGGACACCAGCCTGGCAGTGAGCATTTAGGCAAGCTCATGGAAGACTTTTTGGGAACCCCCATTTATAGGGGGGTTACACCGTTCCATGCCTGGGAAAACTTGGCGTCTGCGTCATGTCTGTACCATCATAACATTGAAAATGCAACATATACAAGACATTTATACCATTAGTAAACCATGCAAGTACTGTCCAATTCATCAATTGGCATAACTTGTTACTTTACTATACTTTTCAATATACTCCACTATATCATTTCCATTCTGACAATACATTATGCATATTTCACACAAGTAAATTGAACATTACTATACAGAATCATGTAATAACTTCTTGTACTCTAAACAATGCAGGAGTGGGCCATCCCTATCAGCTAACTTGGGGCTGGATGGGGCAGGGGCACCATGGTGAGAGGGCAGAACAAGTAACCTGGAATGAACTGTCAAGCTCAATTTGGGCAGTGAGCTCCGAGAGACATAAACACCTTTGTGGACTACATTGAGAGGCAAATCCACTGGCCTCCCAGGGGAATCATAACTGAAGCTCACCACTGGCTTGACAGCTCGGCCAGTCTTTCTGGGGTGAATAACCACAGTCTCTGTACTTTCAGCAATGGTCTTGGAGCTTTCATCACTTGTGAGGGGTGCCTCTGCATGTAGGGGAATATCCAAGCTGGGAGCACTGTCAGCCCCTTGCTCTGTAGTCTCTGTTTCTACAACACTTGGCTCATTTTGAAGACACTCTGGCACTGAAGGGGGTTGTCAGCACTCTCATAGTGTTCCTCAAGTTCTGGCATGTCACCAGAAAGACTCATACCATCAGCCTCTCCTTCAGGCAAATCATACAGTTCCATGATACACAAAGACTCAGCATCCTCAGACGTGATACTTTGCACTTCACTTTCAGGGATCATTGGCTCCAAGGATGATGCTAGGTGTTAGGCAGTCCAGAAGGCCCAGCTTCATCCCTGTAATTCAACATAGGATTTCCACAAAACAACTGACTCGGTTCATATGAGGGGTAATAGGCATTATCACACTCACTGTCATCTGAGTTAGACTGGCAGTCACTATAATTCTGGGCCTGCTGTGGGGGAAGTCTTAAATCGGCAACCATGGGGGGCAGGCTGACTCTGTTTCTTTCTTGCAGCAGCATGAGTCGCTGGTCCAAGGAAATCAATTTTGGTGGGTTCAGCCTCAATTATAACTTGATCAATAGGTAGCAAGTGGTTACGGTGCATGGTCTTGACAGCCTTGGAGTTATTTTCTGGGTGCACTTTGTACACTGGCAAATCATCCAACCTTCCAACTATGACATGGGGAAGATTGTGTCATCGATCAGCAATTTTGTGTTTACCATGCAATCCTAAATTTCGCAACAACACATGGTCTCCAGGCCTAAGCTCTTGAGCCTTTACTTTTCTATCATGTCTCACTTTGTTGGCTAGATTTCTTTTGGCAGCCATTGTCTGGGCCAGTTGATAGGCATGATTCAATTGAGCTTTCAGTTTTTGTACATATTGTGGGTAATCTTTGGCTCAGAACTCATCGGAAGAAACCCCAAAACAGACATCAACAGGCAACCGGGCCTCTTTCCCAAACATGAGGCGATAGAGAGGGAACCTGGTAGCATCATTCTTCATGCAATTGTATGCGTGTACCAAGGTACTAATCTGCTGGCTCCATTTATGCTTATCTTTTGGGTGGAGGGTGCCTAGCATGTCTAGCAGGGTGTGGTTAAAGCGTTCTGGTTGAGGATCCCCCTGCGGGTGATAAGGGGTGGTTCTTGACTTTCACCCCCCATAGAGAGAGCATTTTTTTGATTAGCCGACTCTCAAGTCCCAGCCCTGATCAGAGTGAATTCGCTGGGGGGCACCATAGTGGACAAATAAATTTTCCACTACCACCTTGGCCACGGTAGATGCTTTTTGATCTTTGGTGGGAAAAGCTTGTGCATACCGTGTGAAATGGTCCGTAACCACTAACACATTGCCAATGTTTCGCTGGTCAGGCTCTAAACTCAGAAAGTCTATGCAGACTAATTCCATTGGGGTGCTGGTAGTAATGTTGACAAGAGGTGCAGCCCTTTGAGGCAGGGCTTTTCTCTGCAGCCAGTGACTACAAGTCCTTACATGGGCTCAACATCGGTCCCCATCTTGGGCCAGTAGAATCGAGTTCATAGTAGGTCAAGGGCCCAGTCGATACTGAGGTGGCCATTATGATTGTGAAGGGACCTCAGTACCAAATCTTTGAAGGCTATAGGCAAGACCAATTGTTGCTTGTCTATTTGGCCACCTCAATCTACAGTCTCTCTATACAACAAATGATTAAGCAGCTTCAACCTGGGGCCTTCTTTAAACAATAAAGCGGTTCGTAGATCAGAGAAATGCAACTTGAACACATCTTTTCCTGCACAAAGGGCGTCAAGTGTTGGCTGAATCATAGGATCTCAGGATTGAGCCCATTGCGTGCTGTCATTGTCAAAATGAGGCAGTGCACTAATATCTAGAGCAGAAAAGTGGCAATACACAGCTGGTATGCAGGTGTCAGAGGGGCCCAAGCAATCTGCTAAGCAGTCCACTGTGTCTGTAGACATTTGTTCATTTCTATCAAACTTTTGGCACAATGCTCGGATGTCAGGTTCAGAAAGCCTGACTGAGTCGCTCTTGAAAATGGACCTCCAGGATAGGGCGTCAGCATCAATATGATTCAGGCCTGGTCTGTATTCGACAGCATAATCATGTGTTGACAATGCAGAAAGACACCAGTGCCCTGTGACGTCTAACTTAGCTGAAGTCTGTACATAGGTCAATGGGTTACTGTCAGTCCTCACCAATATTTTTGCTCCATAGAGGTAATCAGGAAACAGATCGACAATGTCCCATTATAACGCAAGGAACTCCAACTTGTGCACAGGGCAGTTTCGCTCTGACAGTAGGGTCAAGCTCCTACTGGCGAATGCCACTGGTGTCAAACCATCCTCATGGTCTTGATACAGTACAGCTCCTAGACCCTGCAGACTGTGTCAGTATGCAGCACAAAGGGTTTGGTGGGATCAGCATAAGCAAGGATGAGGGCATGAGTGAGCTGGTATATGACTTCGTGGAAAGCTGCTTCACAGTCAGGCATCCAATGGGACCTGAAAAGTTCACCTGGGTGGAAATATGCTTTGTCTGGTTCTTTGATGGACCCTTTTTTGTATTTCCGATTGGTAGGAGGGTAACCCTGGGTAAGATTCAAGAGTGGCCGAATCACTTTGGAATAGTCCTTTATGAACCGGCAGTAGTAGCCACAGAATCCCAGCAAACATTGTAGTTCTTTCAAATTGTGGGGCTGGGGCCAAGTAGTCAAGGCTTCAACTTTACTAGGATCAGTCTCTATCCCCTCTGTAGACATTATGTGCCCCACATACTTCACAGAGGTTTGGAAAAACTGGCACTTGTCAATGGACAGCTTGAGGCCAAAATCTTCCAGTCGTTCTAGTACTTTGAACAGTTGACTGTTATGTTCCTCTAGAGAGCTCCCTAACACAATGACATCGTCCAAGTACACCAGGCATTCCAGCAAATTCATATCTCCCACCGCTCGTTCCATCAGTCACTGGAACGTGGCTGGGGTGCCCGATATACCCAGTGGCATTCTCAGGAATTCGTAGAACCCCAAAGGACAGATGAAAGCTGTCTTCTCATGGTCCTCCAGAGCCATTAGAATCTGGTAATATCCACTGTGAAGATCCAACACTGAGAACCATTTGCTCCCGTTCAAACAATCTACAGCATCTTGTATACGGGGCATGGTGTATTGATCAGGGATGGTCTGCCTGTTGAGGGTCTGATAATCCACTCACATTTGTACTGTTCCATTCTACTTACACACAACCACAATGGGAGAAGCATATGGGCTCCTGAATTCTTGTATCACACCAGCTGCGAGCATTTCCTGCAAGTGTCTTCTCACATTGTCAATATCTGCAGGGGCTAGGCGTTGAGACCTCTCTCGAAATGGACATTCATTGAGCAGGCGTATGTGATGCTCCACACCCTGGACACATCCCACATCTCATTCCATAAACGAAAACACTTGATCTCTCTGGGCAAGTTTCTGGCTAATTCTAGTCTTCCATTCAGCTGGCAACGGGTAGCCATCAAAATCAAATAAGTCGGGAGTCACTCTATCTGTCTTGCCAGGGGGCTCAACACTGCAGTGTCCACACAGTGTACCATAGCTAGGGTGCATCCTCTGTTCACCCGGATCTCCCGATCCGACACATTATTTTATTTATTTATTTATTAGAACATCAGTTTAACAACCTTTGAGCCAGAGGCTCATTTACAAAGGTACCTCATCACAGTGAGGACAAAACAGTGCAAGAAACAAACATCAAGGCAGACAAAAGATCGGAGTACATTTAGGAATCAGCCAAAAATACAGGCATTTGTCAAACACAGTAAACTATGAATATTATGAATCTGGACCATCACTCGTCATGCATAGGCATGGGCATGAGAGCTGGCAAGATGCTGGGCTTAACCAATAATCCTTCTGGCAATTTTCCATCACCTGGCATGTTCAACATCAATATTTTGTTCTTGACATCTTTGCGGAGATGGACCTCTCCTTGAATGGTACACTGGGCATTAGGGGCCAGTACCATTGAATCAGGGTCTTTCTTCCACATAACCCCTACTGGTTCATCCTGGTCCACTCCCTTGGGGTTCTGTTGCAAATCATAGGCCCTCTTGATCAGAGCAGGAATTCTTAGGGCCCTCCCAGTCTGTCGCCCTTATTTCTCATGACAGAGTTGTGCCAGTCTCCCAAACATATGGGCATTGGTCCCAATTAACAGGGGAACCCATCATACAGTCCAGTAGGGGGACACACTAAGGCCAGTGTCTCAACTTGCTCCTCTACACCAGTTACAGCTGCAGGAAATGACAACCAGAGGTGGACATATCTTAGGTAGAGATAATACTTGTCGCTCTGCCCCCACACATGTAGGCCTTCCAGGGATTGTAAGGGCACTGCAGATAAGTGTTTGTCATACCAGTCCTTAAATACAATGGTCACTTGCTACCCACTGTCCAACACAGTCCGAGTAGGAATACCATTCACAGTTATGGTAGTCTCCATTGAAGGACCCACTATTTTGGACCAGTCTGGAGGGACAGTAACAGGGGCCTGGACAGATAATTTGGCCACATAGGGATTTGAGTTACTACTTCTTGAACCCTCACTGTGGTCATTTTGGACACTCCTCGACCACTGATTCATTCTCTGAAGCTCTCCTTGAAGCCTGTATACAACTTTATCTAGGTCTTTTTTGGACCGGCATTCTCTCTTCATGTGCCTATCCTTTCTGCAATTATGCCAAAATATGTTTTCTGGGATTTGGGGTGGCTGAGGCATCACACTGGGAGCTGGAGCAGTGGCACTACCAACTGAAAACCTTGGTACCATCTCTGTCTGCTGTGTGGTGAGCATTTGGAGACATCTCATCAATTCTCTTACTTTCATAGTCAAGACATCGAGTTGCAAGCTGCTGTTAGCAGGAGATGCCTGGGTGGACACCCTCACCCCCATAGCAGATGCAGTTGGGTGTGGGTCAGTGCCTTTACCTGCAGGAGTGGCCTTCATAAAAAGACTGTTTTTTGTTTCCCTGAACTCTCTCAGCAGTTCATCCCATGGCGGCACACCCTCATTGGTCCCTGCTGCAGAAGGGCCTTCCAATGCCGTGATCACTTGGGCTGAGCTCAGTCTAGAATTACAATCCCCCTCTTCATCTTTGGAGTTCTTTTATCAATTCACAATAGTTTGGTGGGTTACCTCTTCTATCTGGGAGCCTTAATTGAAGGAGTTGCAATCTAGAATGCTTTGCATATTGCAGTATGTGCCCCAACCTCACATGGTTTAAGTCACTGGCAGCTACCCCACCTTTTCGGTAAGCCTTCTGCAGTGCTCTTTCCGGATGAGTAACATATGCAGACAAACTTTCCCCTGGCCATTGTTTTGTACCTTGAAATTTCCACATCAGGTTCTCCCCTGACTCAATGCTCCCAAAATTGCCTTCGAGTGCAGATAGGTACTTCTGGGCAGATACATCAGGGTTTGTGGACCTCAGAAATATAATGGCCTCTAGGGTGAGACCCCTCAAACTTTGTATGATCCTTTTCTATTTCTCAGCCTCCGCACACTGCCATTCAGGTACCAAAGGGGCAACACAATCTATCCAAGTCTCCCAATCATCCTCCCCTTGGGGGGGTGGGGAGGGTGCCGGAGAATATTCTCAACCTTCGGTAAGAGTCGTGACTAATGGCAGGTACAGACATAGGAGCCAGCATTGGCACAAGCACAGAAGGAGGGGTAATAATGGGTTCTGGAGTGGGACGGGATGTTGGGAGAGGTAACACCCCCAGGTGGCAGGAATAGTTTCTTTAAGTCCTCCACAGTTTTCCCTTCCTCCAGCAACAACTTAGCAAATTTCTCCTCAAAAGTCTCAAATAGTGGAGGGGCTCATTCTCCTTGGGGTCTTTACTGTCTTCAGTTATCACTCTCCAGGCAGTGAGGGCTCCTTCAGAGGTGATAGTCAGTGTCACTTTGGAACTGTCTACTGGATCCTTACACTGTACTAATGCCATGAATCTTTGGGGGAGCAGATTAGCCTGTCGACCCAACACCACAGAGTTTTGTAAACATGCAGCCTTGGAAAGTACTTCCTCTACAGTGTTCTTATTGGTACCAAGGGGAATATCCAGGATAAGTATAGCATTTTGGGGGTCAATCTCCTGCCCAGTACACCACCCCACCAACTAATGTATAGCCACTTCAGTTGGGGTAGCCATTTATTTTTAACAGCAATTCACACATTTGGCCGCTAGAAGACACAAAATCCCAGCGATGCCTCCAAGATGTAACCCCTAGCTGGTGTTATCCCAAGGGCTACTACCTCAGCCTGCTTGACTAGTAGCAGTCTAAGGGGCCTGAGTTCTGAAATGGCGGCCTCCACCCAGAGATCAGGGTCAGTAGTGGTCAAGCCAACCTGGGCACAGCCCTCTGGGACACTATAACCCCCCTCTTCCCCCTCTAGTGGTCTGAACACTGTACAATAATCACTTTCACAATACCCCTGGTACACCACACAAGTACCCACACTGTTTGCACTTAGCACCAGGGCTTGTTCCTCTGGCTCAATCCTGGGAACCCCCTGTAAAATAAGGTTATGCACAGCAAATGGCAACAGTACAGTACTTTGAGCACAAACTGGAACCATGGTCAGATTACATGCAGAAAAAGTTAGATCTGATTTATTCAGGGGACTTAAACAAGGGAGGGGCAAAATCAGGTTAATTAGCTTAAAGGTTATATCAATCAAGCAGTTATGTATGTACTTTGAGTCCCCCCACACAGTCCACCTCTGGGTACCCAGGTGGAGAAGAGATGGGCTAGCCAGGACCAATGCCCGGGGTTACAGCTGGTTGGGGCCCTGTGATGGAAAACACAACATGCACAGTACACAATATTTGTAATCCGGAGCTAGAGGGCTCAGTTCATAAAAGAAACAAAACAACAAGACAATCAGATGACACACTCAGATTAGGCTGTTGTTGCAGGGAGCTACCCTGGTATTTACTCACGATACCCAACACTGGACATAGGCCGGACAAAAATCAAGACTGCAGGCGGTTGATGTGGAATGCCAGGAGAAGCAGGGCCCACATGAGTCACAGAGGCATCATTCCTGTTCAAGTGTGGAGCAGGGGGCTGATCCCCAGGCAGGTTTCTTGTCTATGGCTTCTTTGTACAGTGGGAAGTCTGGCTGGGCCAGTCTGGCAAGGCCCTGACCGCATGGAGACAAATTCAAATGCAGTCCATTTTGGGCTGGATACAGCTTCCAGCAAGCAGAACACAGTTCACACAGTGGGGGACTAACTCACGACCCACTAGCAGCTCATAGCACATTTACATGTAAGAGAATTCTGCTATACCAGGCAAAGTGCTCCCCGGTCACAATCGCAAAGTCTCTGCACACACCGGGAGCTTAGGGGTAGCTGTAACTCCTGACAGGCAGATCGCATTAAGCAAAATCTTCGTTCTTCTTCAGGTTGAGCCTGGCCCACTTTAGTAGCTTACTTTAGTGACACAGACTTGGATTTAGTCCAAAATAATTCTCTTCTCTCCCTCTCAGGAGCAGCAGGCAGACATGCAAGCCAAACTCAGCCCTTTCTCAGTCTTCCCATGCGAATCCTCTCAGGATTGCTGCTCAGAATCACTTCAGCTCCTCACAGTTCACTTCCCAGCTCAGAACTAACTGAAAACTGCAAGCAGCCAGGGACTTCCTCAAGATCCAAAAGATTTGGTTGGCTGATTTGGCTGTCAGTCAAAGCAAGGGCTCCCTGGGGGGGGGGAGGCAGGATGTGCCTTCTAGGGTGGTCAGCTTTCTCATATTTTCATAGTCCATTGCTGCACTGTATATTAGATAATGACTGTTACAGCACATAAAATTGCTACGTGGAATGTAAGAGGTGTCAGAGACCTAACTAAAAGGTACCAGGTTTCCAAAAACTGTGTTTTACTGAATGTTGATATTCTCTTGATGCAAGAAACCCATTTGCTCTCATCAGAAGTCAAAGGGCCATCAAGGTTACACTCAGGTTTTTGCCTCAGGGGGGTCGTCCTCTAGTAGGGGGGTAGCCATTCTGGTTAAGAAGCATATTCCCTTTCTGGCAGAAGAGCTTTTATTGGACTATGAAGGTAGATTCATTATTGTGAAAGGTTCACTCTACAATGTGAAGATAACACTAGAGGCGATCTACGCCCCAGTAGGGGGGGGGGGACCCAGACTTCCTTATGACTTTGGCTGAAAAGTTGAGTGGACTCTTACCCTCAATGCTAATAATTGGGGGGACTGGAATATAGCTCCCTCACAAGATTTGGATAAATCTTATAGACCCCTGAAACCTCTCTCCTCTTCACAGCTAGCCTTGAGGAATTTTATGGACTTACTGGGCCAGTGTGACCCTTGGCGTTTACTTAACCCCACAAGACAACTCTTTTCTTATTACTCTCAAGTACATAAGACCTGGTCCAGAATTGACCTAATACTAGTCAGCAATAACCTTCTCTCGGGAGTACTCCAGTCTGGTATTGAGCTCACAGTGGTGTCAGACCACTCGGTGGCTTGGATTTTGGTCTCCCCAAACCAGCAGGTGCAAAGAGATACTGCCTGGAAACTGAACACCCAGCTTTTAAAAGACAAGGGCATAGTCTCCCATATCAGATCCCTAATCTCCTCATTTGCTGAGACCAATACAGGTTCAATCGAGAGGGAGGATCTGCTTTGGTGTTCTCTTAAATTCTTCCTTAGGGGCAAATTTATTAAACTCGCATCTAGGAGGAAAAAACAGAGGGAGGCCAAGATCATGTTATTGTCGAATCAAATTAGGTTGGCAGAGAATAAGTTAGCCTCCTCCTCTTCCCAAGCTGATCTAGAAACCCTAATGAAACTCAGAACGACTACTCAGATTGGATAAGAGACAAGGCAGAGTATGCTCTCCTGAAAACAAAGGCCCTCTATCTCGATCAAGGGGAGAAATTGGGTAAAATGCTAGCTTTATGGTTGAGGGAAATTGAGGGATCGAGTTGGATTCCCTCATTATTATCTTCTGATGGTTCCCTTAAAACTTCTCCTAGGGATATTTCACGAATTTTTGAGTCATTTTATAAGGAACTTTACAGCAGTGGTAACTTCCACCTCTCTCATTCCCTTGTGGACCAGTTTCTAGAGGGCCTCCCCCTCCCTTCCCTCCAAACTCACCTAGGAGAAGCTCTGACTACTCCTATCATGGTAATGGAAGTGGAGGAGGTGATCAAGGAATTTGCTGCGGACGAAGCTCCAGGACCTGATGGCTTCCCCTCCAATTTTTATAAAACGTTTGGTAAGGAACTGGCCCCTCTCCTCACAAAATTATTTGAATACATGTTTAACACCACCACTCTGGACCCTTTCTTGCTGGAAGCCACTATTGTTCTGATACTGAAACCAGACAAATCCCCGACCGACCTTGCTAGTTACCGCCCAATTTCACTTCTTAATTATGACATTAAAATCCTAATGAAAATCCTATCCCTTAGACTCAAAAGGGTCTGGCTTAACTTGTTTAGTCCCGAACAAGTAGGTTTTGTGCAGGGCAGGTCCTCTATAGACCACCTGCGTACTCTCTCACATATTTTTCAAGCCACCCAGGACTCTCAAATCCCTATGGCTCTGATATCATTAGATGCGGAGAAAGCCTTTGATAGAGTCCATTGGGAATTTCTCTGGATTATATTAAAGAAAATGGGCTTCCCAGAGGTCTTTATTCAATGGATTAAATTGGTCTACCAATCCCCTACTGCCATAATTTATTGTAACAGGGTTTTTTCTTCTCGATTTCCGCTATTTACAAGCACCCGGCAGGGCTGCCCCCTGTCACCTTTTGTGTTTAATCTCTAACTGGAGCATCTCCTTCTCAGAATCAAAAATTCACCACTGGTCTCGAGATGTTTCATTCAACAGCAGTCTCTGGTTTTCTCGGCCTATGCTGATGATATTCTCTTAAATTTGACTAACCCCAAAGTGTCCCTAACACATATATTACACATTATAGCCCAGTTTGGCCAGGTGGCTAATTACGAGTTGAATCTAGCTAAATCAATCATATTTCCACTGAACGTCAACACGCTTCAGGTCAACTTTTCCCAGTTTGGTATGAAATGGGCCCCCTCCTCTCTCAAATATTTAGGCATTTTCCTTAAGGAAGCTTAACTTGGACAATCTATTGATTAAAATTCAACAAGACCTTCAGAGATGGTCTGCCCTCCCTTTATGGCTGTGGGGTCATATTAATATTGTTAAGATGAATGTGTTGCCTCAGGTTTTCTACCCACTTAGCCTAATGAACATTTTCCTACCGATGTCCTATTTTCATCACTTCCACAGGTCCATTTCCAAGTTTATTTGGCAGGGTAAACAGTCCAGGAAAGCCTTCTTAAAACTTAATTTACCCAAAGCGAAGGGAGGGCTCTGTCACCCCAACTTTATGCTCTATTACTGGGCAAGCCACATGGATAAATTTGGGAGGTGGTACGACCAGAGGGTGGACGAGTTTCTACCAATTTGGGTACAACTTGAGAAAAAGATTCTAACCGAGTTTGGCCTTCCCCCATCCAGACTCCTCTATTATAACCTATCCACTGTGCCTCCACTTTTACAGGGGAGTATCACTGGCACTTCTATCAAGGTGCTGAATCAATGCTGGCACTTTTTCAATCTCTCTCCCAGGAAAGACACTTCCCAACCTCCTGGACTACCTGATTGGTTCCAAATGCTGGTCTTCTGTTCTGCCAGATACCCTTCTAGATTGGGAACAAATTTGGGTAGATACATATCGGTACCTCTCTCAAGTCAGACATAGACTCACTCAATACAATATATTGAACAACATGTATTATACCCCAGTTAAACTTGTTAAATTAAACAGACTATCCTCAACCCTATGCACAAGGTGTGACACAATGGAAGAGAACCTGGTACACATTTTCAGGTATTGTGAGAAGGTGACTCCCTTATGGCAGTCCATCCAATCTAACTTAGACCCTCTTTTGGCCTGGATGATTTATTCACTATAGAAGTTTGTATCATAGGGAAGTTTTCTAACATACAAGTGATGGAGCGTAGATTCCACATGGGTTTAATCTTGATGGTTGTCAAAAGATTGGTCCTTGAGCATTGGATGGACCAACTGGTTATCTCGTATGCAGAATGGATACGTGAACTTCCTCTCTGTTTTCGGACTGAAAAGTTAATAGCAAGTTCTCAGAATTGTCTGGTTTCATTTGAGTGGAAATGGGGCAAATTATATGCTCTTTATTTGAATTAATGTCCTGTTGGGTACACCTCTAGCTACCTTGGCAGCTGATATACCTTTATGTATTTCATATGTATCAGAATCAGCTCTCTTTCTTCTTTTTCTTCTCCTTTCTTTTCTTTTATCTTTCTTATCCTTTATAGAAGGCATGTCCTGGGGGGATGGGGGCCTGGGGATTTAGGTGAGGGGGTAGTGGGGTATCTCTCATTGCTTTTCCAGATTCAGGGATTTCTGTAAAATGCTGTATATTGTCACTCTACAGCTGCTATACAGTTTATGTCATTGGTCATAATGTCTAATCCTTGTACTGTTATCTCAGGTCCATTACCTTTATAAAAATTAAAAAAAGAACTATAATTTCAACAAAAAAAAAAGCAAGAGCTCCCCCTTCAGTTGCAAAAAAGGCACAAAAAAACCCTCCTACCAACTAAAGTTCCTACAGATTTTGAATTCAGACAGCTCCTGTAGTCTGGCTGCATTTTAGGTCCCTCCAGTACTGTTTAGTCCAATTTGCAGTCCAGGACCAAGATAGTGGAGGCAAACAAAACAGTCCTTGCTACAAAGAATGCAGGTTAGACAAACTATATTATCATTATCACTCTAAATGATTTTCAGTAAATAGTTACACCTTTCAACAGAGCTCCATCTCAGATTACTTATGCTGCACTCAAGCAGCTCTTAAAGAGACAGTACACAGAGACTATACAGGCTCTGGTAATCACATTTAAACTGCTAAAATGCAGGACACCAGCCTGGCAGTGAGCATTTAGGCAAGCTGAAGGAAGACTTTTTGGGAAACCCCATTTGTAGGGGGTTACATATGGTTTCAACCTGTGTATAATCTCAAATAGTACTTTGAATGAAGAAATGTTTATAGACTTAATGTGGATGCCAAGTTTTCCTGGGCAGGGAAGAGTGTAACCCCCCCTACCAATTTGGGGTTTACCTTAATGTCTTCCTGGGTGCCATCCATGCCCATTGCCTGACAGACATCCTTTATAGATGGTGAATCCAAGATTATTTCTTTGGTCCTGTTGATTTGTGTGAGAGTGCCATGATGTGTCTCGGCACCTGTCCCTGTAAGACTTTAGCCAAAATGTGTACAGTAAATGGTCTGGGCTGGGTCCAAGTATTTCAAAGCTTGTGACAGGCCAGACATCACTGTAATTTGCTGCACTCTGCTGTTGATAGTAAAATAGAGGGAGCATGAACCTGTACTGTAATTATTTACTGATAACTTACTGTTAAATTTGAATTATGGTGTTTGTTTAACTTGCCTTCTTGCAGCTTTGCTTATCTGGATGGAAGCCACCATATTTGTTCCCGGACTTCCAGGATTTAGACTAATAGACCACAGGGGGCCTTGAAGGGTCCTTAGCCAAAGTGCCTTGTGGGAAAAAAAATTGTAGTTTTTGTAGTTTTTAGGTTTGCACCTAAAGTGACCTGGTGGGATCATCCAAATTGAACTTTACCAAAAGTGTTGATCAAATCTGGGCCTTTGCCAACCTGGTCAAGACTGACTGTGTTGCACCAGAGACTATTCTTCAGCGAGAGACCAGCTTTGGGGATCCAGCCCCTGTGCAGAGACAACTTTTAGGTTGTGGCCACCTGGAGGGAAAGCCGTGAAGTCGAGGTGTGTTGTGATGGCCCTGCTTCCCCATGCTCTTTGGTGATCTACAAGAGGTCTCCATATTGCCAGACTCATCACAGCCAACTGGTAGCATGAATAAATCCAGGTTAGCTCCCTGCAACAAATCATTTAATTATCTGTGGTACCATTTAATTGCTTCAGTAATTTTCTGTGTTACAAGAGATTGGGCCCACTGGCCAGGATTACAATAATCAAAGCTCTGTTGTGCATGCTAACTGCCTTTTCTTTTCATCAAGGGCCCCAACAACAGCTGCAATGCTGGCCACCCCCAGACAATGCCTCTGACTTGCCAGTAAAACATCCTGGGTACCCAGTGTTGTAAGACTAATCATTTGGAACTAAAAGTGCATACCAAGTAACCAAATCCAGTAACCTGATCCAAATCAGTGTAGTAATTGTTCATCTAAATTCATGCCCCCTCCTTGTTCATGACCCCATGATAAATCTGATTATTGTTTCATGTTTCACCTGGCTCATGAGCACATTATTAGTTGGGTTACTGTATTAAAAGTGAATACCTGTCTTGCTAACCTTGCCTTTACAGGGGGTGCCAGGGAATTTGCTGAAGGCCAGACACTAGTGGTAAGTGTAAAGGGTGTGTGCATATTATTAATGTTAATTGTTGACTGGGTTGACTGCTGTCAAAGGCACAAGGTTGCTAGGTGGGTCCGTGGGTGGCTATAGCTTCCCAGAGGGCTATACCCGCTAGGTAGACCTCCCCACTATTGTTACTCTGGGTGGAGGCACCATAATATCGAATCCAGGCCCCTCAACATGCGGTTTGAAATACAGGCAGGGCTAGTAACTCTAGGGATAGCGTCTCCTAGGGGTTACACTTACTGTTTACTACAGGACTCTATATATTACTGCACTGTTCATGCTTATTATTCTTGTGACTCTGAAGCTGATATTTGCTGTAATGATAAATCCCTAAATCACCACCTACTGTCAGCACTCTGCTAGCACTAAGATATTCACTAGCCTTCTCTGCATGTTAAAATATTTTTAACATTTAGCTCAGATGTTTGTCATTCCTGCTGTTCATCTGCGGCCAGTGCAGCAGAATCAACAAACAAAAGACCAACAGCCAAATATTCAAAGGTTTGCATGGTTGCAAACATGTTTTCACTCACGCAAACTGGGTTATGTACTGGAATGCAATATTCAAAAAGGGACAGATGTGTGGGCTAACAGGGTTAGCATGAGCACAAAAAATAATGTATGCAGGTGGGCAAAGTGAGGGGTTGGGACTAGAATACTCGTGCAACCCAACATTCAGCACATTTGCACTGCACAAATGGGGTTAGCGTGGTCACTTTGTACCATGCAAATACCGCTGAACAAAACACCATTTTACTCCAGGCAACCTTAGCAGCTGTAAAAGTTACTACAGCCAACACCCAGTTTGGCCAGTGGGGGAGTCCACCTACCCCCATGTGGTCCATGGTCCCACATTCTGTAAATAGCAGCCCCATTAACATAAATTAAATTCCCTGGTGCCTAGTAGACCCCTGTTCCCCGATGAACATCTCCTATATATTTATAAAAGTCCGTAGTGCCTAGTGGTACCCCTTTCCTTCGATCACTCGCCCACTCAAAAACTCATGTATCCCTGGCCTTAAGTGCCCCCCCAGCCCCCAGTCCCCAGTCCCCAGTCCCCAATCCCAACCCCTGAAATAAAACCAGGCTTCCTTGTGGCTAGTGATCTCCACGGTCTCTGATGGCTGTCTGTACTACAAATGCAAGAGTCCAACTGGTATATACACTGAGTAGGCACATAAGAAAACATGGGTATCTGACTCCCTCCCAGGGGGGATGGAGTTGGATACCCATAGGGCATCACAGACCAGCACCGGGGGGAGTGAGATGGATACCCATAGGGCATCACAGACCGGCACCAGGGGGAGGGAGTTGGATACCGATAGGGCATCACAGACCGGCAATGGAAAGGATAGAAACAGTCTTAGAGGGTGAATGGGAAACACAAATGTTAAGCAGATGGAGGAGATGCAACATACTGCAGACATGAGGGAGGAGAGCATGACTGGAGAGAAACTGGGAGACAAGGGGGCGGGGGAGGGGCCCCCCTTCAGCAGGGGGGTTTGTACCAAGGATGGGGCCCTAGGTAAAGGGGACCCACAGAGGGCCTCTGGAGGTAGGGGTACTATTACAAGGGGGGAGGATGGTGGTGTAGAGGAAGGGGAAACCATCAGGGCCAGGATAAATGGTTCAGATAAGAGAGGGTTAAAAGGGACACCTATTCGGGGGGGGTCTGAGTTAAGTGGGCAAAATAACAAGGGAGGCAGAAAGGGGAGGGTGACAAGGGGGTCTCTAATAAGGCAGGAAAACTCCCATGGAATTGAGATCACGAATAAAGGGGGGCTGGGGGGGTTGAGAGTGTATAATGGAGGTAACCATAAGGATGCTGGCGGTGTTACGGTTCTGTTATTGGGAGACTTGATGATTAGGGGTATCCAGTGGGAGGGACAGGGGGGTGGATGCCATAGCCAGTGTGAAGGTAGTGAGTATCTCTGGGCTGACAGTGCACAGAGCAAAGTTCATGGTGTATGAACTGGTTAGGGATTGTGGAGGGAAACCAGATTTCCTGGTGCATTTGGGAACTAATGATCTAGAGGGAAATAGCGTTTTGGAAATCCAAGCAAGGTTTCAAGAACTTGCCAGAGTCTGTCGGGATAATGGATGCAACATTTCCTTTTTGGAGATATTGCCAGTACCAAAGGCCTCAGTGGAGAAATAAATGAAGATCACAGAGGTTAATGACTTGCTCAGGAAGTGGGGTGAAGAGAGTGGGTTGGGGGTGTTAGGGAACTGGAAAGGAGTTTGGGAGGATAAGGGACTGTATGCCAAGGACAGGCTTCATCTTGCTCTGTTAGGGAAGGAAGTCCTTAAACAGGGGATGGCTGACTACATTCAAGAAAGGTGGGGTTTAAACTTGTGAGGGGAGGGAAATGGGAGGGCTGACCAGAAGCCCTTTTCTCCAGATGAGGGGTAGCCTTCAAACCCAAGGGGAGGGGGAAACAGACTGGGGGTGGAGATTTCAGGAGGAGCAGAGGGAGGATGGAAGTATAAGGAACCTGGGTGGGGTTCGAAAGGGATCAGGGATAAGGGTGGGGGTGGTGTTAGTAAATGCCAGGAGCTTGGAAAACAAGTTGCCAGAGTTCCAGGCCATGCTATTCGGGAGGTGGATGTGGTGGCAGTCACGGAGACATGGGCCAACAAAAACCATGACTGGGATCTAAACATGCGGGGGTACACTATGCTTAGGAAGGATAGAAAGGAGGGCAGAGGGGGTGGAGTGGCTATGTTTATTAGAGGTGACATAGAAATTGCTGGGGTAGAAGAGGCACAGGGAAACATGGAGGCCTTATGGGTCACCTTACGAACCCCAGCAGGAGATAAGGTCAAGCTGGGTGTAGTATATAGGACCCCTGGGATGGGTGATGTTCTGGAGGATGGTTTGCTGGACAACATCTTTGCACAGTGTGGACCAAAAGGGGAAGGAGTGGTGTTGATGAGGGACCTTAATATGCCAGGTACAAATTGGGAACCATGTCCTCTAAGGTGGCCAAGGAGCAGAGGCTGCTGGATGGCTTCCAGGAATAAGGGGTGCTAACTGCAGAATAAGGAGTGCTAGCTGCACATTCGAGCAGACTTGATAGACCTCTAGGCCTTTATCTGCTGGCAAATTTCGGATGTTCGTATGTGTTCTTAACACAGCATGTGATGGAGCCCACAAGGGAGGGGCATGTCCTGGATGTGGTTCTGGCAGATGGGGATCTGGTAAGGGACCTGGTTGTAGAGGATTCCCTGACTGGGAGCGACCACAATACTGTCTGGTTTCAAATAAGCATGGGGGGGAGATATAGGACACTGGCAGTGGACTTCAGGGGGGCAGACTTTGTGGACATGGGAAATATTCTCAAGGATCATTTGAAGGGGACTACATCAATGACAAATGTGGAAAAGAGATGGGAGGTCATAAAATGGGGACTTCATGAGGCAGTCAGTACCTGCGCTAAGGTGAAACGTAAGGGGGCAAGGTCATATAAACCATGCTGGTGGTCCAGTGAGGTTCAGGTAGCGGCCAGAGAAAAGAAGGTGGCCTACAAAAAATATAAAACACCAAGAGGGGATAGGGATCAGGAAATGTACCATCTTGCATTTGGAAAAGTCACCTGGATGGTGAGGGGGGCAAAGTCCAGTAAAGAGCAGCGGCTGGCACAGGGGATATATGGAGGGGAAAAGGGGTTCTTCTGGTACATTGGGGAGAGGAGAAAAACTAAGGGCCATCTCAGCAGATTGAGATGAGAAGGAGGGTGGGTGGAAGAGGTGAGAGACCAGGCAGAGGTATTAAACGAGTACTTCGCCTCTGTGTTCACTAGGGAGTGGAATGGGATATCTACAAAGCAAGGCATGATGTGGATAGAAGCGGCAGTGAGTGGGATCAGGGAAGCAACAGAATGGAGCAAGAGGGAGGGAGAGGTACCCAAGGGGTGTCACATCAGGATAAGGATAAAAAGGCCAGTAAGGTGGAGGGGGCAGATGATGCTATCTCTGCCGAAAGGGTGTGGTTAGCAGGATGACATTCATCTGAGAGTACTATGGGAATTGGCGGACATACTGGCTGTACCCCTGGTGGAGCTCTTCAACAGGTTGTTTGAGACAGGGAGGGTACATAGGGATTAGCGAGAGGCACATGTGGTGCCAATCCATAAAGGGAGGGTCGAGGGAAGTACCAGGTACCTATAGACCCATAAGTTTGACTTCGGTGGTGGGAAAATTAATGGAGAGTATACTAAAGGAATGATTGGGGGTGTACTTGGAGGAGGTGTGAGGTCTGGATAGTCGGCAACATGGGTTTGTGCCAGGTAGATCATATCAAACCAATCTTGTGGAGTTCTACGAATGGGTAACATCAGAACTGGACAGGGGAAAGCCTGTGGATGTTTTATTCTTGGACTTCAGCAAGGCATTTGACTCTGTCCCCCACAATGGTCTGGTGGAGAAACTGATGGGGTTGGGAGTAGGCCCTTTGATGGTCAGATGGATTGAAAACTGGCTAGCTGGACTCACCCAGAGAGTAGTGGTCAGTGGGGAGCTCTCGAACCCTAGAGAGGTCGGTAGTGGGGTACCGCAGGGCTCGGTCCTGGGTCCGATCCTGTTGAATGCATACATATCCGACATCAGGGAGGGTATAGGGTGTGAAATGAGTCTCTCTGCTGATGACTCCAAGATGAGAGCAGTAGTTAAGGGAGAAGAGGGGAGGCTGGCCCTGCAAGGGGACCTGGACACCTTGGAAAGCTGGGCACACATGGAAATTAAATTTCAATATCACCAAGTGCAAGGTGTTACATCCTGGGCTGAGAAACCCTAAACACAGGTACACCCTGGGAGGGGAGGTGCTGGAGACCTCAATAGGGGCAAAAGACTTAGGGGTCATGGTGGATGCATGTATGAATAACTCTGAGCAGTGCAGGAGAGTGGCTAGCAAGGCAAACAGGATGTTGGGATGCATCGTAAGGGGGATCACCTCTAGGAGCAGGGAAGTGATTCTGCTGCTGTACAATGGACTGTTTAGACCACACCTTGAGTACTGTGTACAGTATTGGAGACCACACTTGAAAAAGGACATACAGCTCCTGAAGATGGTACAGAGGAGAGCAACTAAGATGATATGAGGACTAGGGGATTTGACGTATGAGGACAGACTTGAGGAGCTCTGCCTGTTTTCATTGGAGGAGAGGAGTGACAGAGGGGACATAACTGAGGTCTTCAAGTACCTTAAGGGAATAAATAGGGTAAACATAGAGGGGCTCTTTAGAGGAAAGCAGGGAGGTATCACCAGAGGGCATGGTTTGAAGTTGGAAGGTGGAAGGGTGAGGGGGGAAAGAGGAGGAGGTTTTTCACTGAGAGGGTGCTGGACCCTTGGAATGCACTGCCTGGTGAGCTGGTTCAGAGATCCACAGTGGAGGGCTTCAAGAGAGGGTGGGACAGACACAGAAAGTGGATGTATCAGATGATGGCCTGGCTCAGGGGGGTGGGGATGGATGATAAGGGTTTCTGGAACACAAGGGGTTGGGGAGGGCCTCGGCACCCAACTAGGGATCTGAGGTTTGAGCAGACTTAATAGACTGTAAGGCCTAATCTGCTGCCAATTAGTATGTTAGTATGTAAAACAAAATGACTACCGTATAGCAGCTTATATTGGCGCCCTCTTTATTTAGTGCAAAGTGGGATGCAGTACTATTTAGCGCCCTGTTAAATTAGCGCATCAGCTTCATGTCCAATTACAGCACTATGCTCCCTGTAATATTAGCGATCAGCTTATTTTAGCGCTTTTGTCAGTTAAGCTAATATAGCGAAAATAAACTGAAAGCTATTTCCTGCTATGCAGTATATTTCCTAGTGTCCAATGGTACCCACAACCTTCCACTCACCATTCCCTGTAAAAACAGTTATCTCTGGCATCTAGTGGCCCCACCCCTGTACTGCAGTAGCAGCTACCCACC